>CM057344.1:418472052-419882898 GCA_030015575.1 Agapanthus africanus
GGATGAGGCTTACGAAAACGCAGTTTTCGTTAAGAACCGAACGAAGGTGTTTCACGATAAACACCTTTTGCGCAATACATTCGTACCTGGTCAACAGGTACTGCTTTACGACACCCGGCTACATTTCCATCCAGGTAAGCTCAGATCTCGCTGGAAAGGTCCATTTTTTGTGCGGAATGTGTATCCGCAAGGCGCTGTGGATTTGGAGAATCCAAAGGACGGTTCATTTTTCAATGTAAACGGACACAGACTAAAATCGTACCTTAGCGCCGAACCAACAGAGAAGCTCCTGGTCTTACAGGAGCCGGTTTACCCTGCATAATCTTCCTCTGCCTCCAACCAAACTTCGGTTATCCGGCCAAAACAGTGGACACTCTTTCAAATAAGTTTGGGGGTATGTATATACCATTTTGTACATATATGTGGATATTCTTGTCCGGTGCATATCCATTTTTAATAATTTTCTTTTAAAAAAAATTAAAATTAAAATTAAAAAAAATGTGTATCTCCATCTGACAATTTTGACCCTTCAATAATTTTTTCATGCAATGACAGTGAGGACACTGTCCAGTTTAAGTTTGGTGGTACGCTCGGTACGCATTTCTAACCTTCGTATTCATATGTATATTTTGCATCTGCATACTAAAATCCATAAAAATCAGAAAATTTTCTAAAAACATAAAAACTTTTTCGTCAAGTTAGCTAGTGGGAGAACTCGGATTCAACAATTCGACGGTTTTGTTTGATAAGATAAGAATAACTAAATCTTATTTTTAGATTTTGAAAACCTGAAAGATAACTCTCCTTTGAAGTTAACTATAGCTGATATACGTCTTTACATCACACTACATGTGTTGTGAGTTTTGAAAATTAGATGATAAGTCTATTATGTCTGAAAATTTTTAAATGGATAAATTATTTTCTGAGGATCAAATAAGTTTGTTCTGAAATAAGTAATATCAAGAAGAGGTTATGAAGTGAAGCGGATATGAAAGGATGTTATTGATTCCTTAATTGGAACTAATTCTGAAATATAACCCTTCAGGAACTTGATTGGAATGATTACACACCTAACCCGCTAAACACGTCTTTTATCCAAAAAAAATAATTGAACTACCGGTTATATCTCCGTTCGCATTAAATCGGCATGATTTTCACGCTAAAATTGTCTTTTGTTTTTGGGCCTAGGTAACTTGAGTAATTAAGTCCGCTGGGGTGTCTCTACACCTAATGCCCTAAAGCCAACTGGTTTAGGAGCATTGGCCTAAAGCTCGTTAAGAAGCGTAGAAAGTCCAGATTAAAACAAAGTCAAGCAAGTATTCTCTCCGAGTTAAAATTCCTAACGGTTCTTTGTGTGAGAATAATCTTGACAAAAAACAGGTTTTTATAAAAAGGTATTTCTAGCGGAGATATGAAGGTTTTATTCTATTATAAAGACTATTGCATGTTCACAAAGGTGTGTATGAAATGAAAACAAGAAAAAGGTTGAGTGAAAAATAAGACCTAGTTTCCTGTTAAGGAAGATAGAAATTCTGAAGTTGAAACCTTACTGGAAAAGGAAACTTGAAAATTACTTAACTCTTTATAAAACTTATGTGATCCTTTTTAAATTTTTTATCTGGGCTTTATTTTGTGACATGATGACTTTAATCGTTCCTTCTGAAACTTAACGACACTATTTTCACTGCACGTAAAGACATATAAAATCTTAAGTTAAATAAGAAGCGAGGTGTGAAAAATAAAGGTTCGATGGTCTAGAATTAGGATAATAGAATTGTTATTTTTAAAAACAAAAGCTTAGGGTTTGAATCATAATTATTTCGCAAAACTAGCTTAACGGGATTTTGTGGATAGTATCCACTGAAAACCCTCAGGAGTCAACACCCCTCCTACTAGGTACACCTAGAGGTTTAACGGCTTGTTGCACATGCTCAGTGCAATTGCGTTCCCTGCGAAAGTGAGGTTAGGAATTTTTGTGAATAAATTGGCTTTGTTCGGGACGAGCAAATGATAAGTTTGGGGGTATTTGTTCATATCAGATTTTTTCATTTTTATATCGCCCATTTTTTATCACATTGCTTATAGGTAGGTACTCTTGATCCGTGTTTGCTAGATAATTGCAGGTTACAGGTTCTCAGCTCTAAGAAGTGAAATTCATGGAAAAGCGCTATAAATTCTGGACTACTGCTAACCACAGATAAAATACGGGTCTCCGCTCTCTATCCGTATGTTGCCGCACACCAGTTTAAAAGACAAAATGGCAAATCAATGGTCATTTTCATGCACAAAGCACAAGGGCAACACAAGATCCAAGATTTCTACGCGGAGCTCAAGAAAATCATGGCAAAAGATCCACATCAAATCACCTTTTGATCTGCTGAAAATCTGGAAGAAATGTGAAGAGCTTCTGAGAAACCAAGTATACCACACTGAAGAGAACAACAACACAGGGAAACCCACCAAAAACGACTCCAACTCTTCAGAAGGGCCGCGGATCCGTGGCCCATATGGCGACTCGGCCGCGGATCCGCGGCCAAGTTAACTCGGTAACAGAAGATCTTTTGGGGGCAGTTTGGTAATATCATTCAGGGCCAGAATGTTGCCCTAGGGTTTCAGTTTCCTGCCTATAAATAGACTAGAACAATGCCAAGTGAGTTGTGCTTATTTTTGTGTTAGATTTTAGGAGAAATTTTGTAGTTCTTCTTTCTCTTTTCATCTTTCTCCATTAAAACCTTGTAGTGAGCTTTTATGAGTGAAGTGATGGAAAAAAGATATCTTTTCTTTATCATGCTTGTCTTGTTACTTTGCTAATTATATTTGCTTGTAATTAATTTTCATTTGCTAATCTAATTGTTGTTATTTGTTGTTTTTTTCTTTCTTCTTCTATTTTTCTTTATCCTTAACAACAATGATGCTTAAGCTTGATCCTTACCAAAGTGAGGTCTCAAATAGCTAGTTGTAATTTTCTAACCTCTTTCTTTCTATCTTCCTCCTTTTATTGTATTTTCCTTTTTTTGTATTGGGTGAGCAGTTTCTCACTTGTTAGGGTAGGATAAGGAAAGTTTGAGAGAAGGAAATCTCTCTCACTCTTTTCTTACCCAACATCTTAATTCGGACTCCCGTTAATTGAACCATAATCCGCTCCCTATGGCACCCTTTCCTACATAATAGCGGTGATTCCTTAGTGATACCGGTTGTGGTTGAATTAACCGGAGGTTAAGGCTAAGAGCCAAGAACGGACGGACAAGGACCAAAAGAAAAAAACTAAGCGTTAGAAAGCCTAGCTTATATCGCAAGTTCCTTCCTAGTCGTGCTAATCCCCGTTGTTGCCGATTACCGTAACACCGATATTAAGAGTGGCAACGAAAGATGTGAGCGACTCTTATCTAAAACTAACCTAATCCTAACCCTAAAAAGCTCTCTTTATATACATTTTAGCACATAGGTAATCTCAAACAAACCTGGACATTTGGACTTAACTCGTTAAAGCACATAGAAAAAGACTCACATCTCCCTGCGGACGACCCGTACTCAACCGGCTAGCTACCAAGCGAAACCGTCTTGATTGCAGTAATTAACTAAGCACGCAAAAACTGTAACAATCAAGTAGCAAGAAGTGATAATAGTATTTTCAAAATCTTTGAAATCACCACCCAAATTCTTTAAAGTCTCATTTTTATTCCTTAAAATTTTGGCAGCACCTCCTTTGTAAAAAACAGCCCCAAAAATGGATACAACATAATATAAAGTAACGCATCGTAAACGGGAGTAAAATCCACGCCCAACGGCGGAAAACAAACACTACAACAGATATACGACGCCGTAGCGAAGAAAGAGACGATATAAATAAAACTGCATAAAAACCTCCAAGTCACAAAATAGTATACAATATCGTCCACACACCAAGTCACTAAGTCATACAGAATACTGGTAGATGGAGAGTACATGGATACAACGAATATACAATACAACATCGGATAACCACAAAACCTACCTTGGCAAAACTGCACACTGTCAGGCGAAGCGGTATCCGCAGCAAAAGATGATACGAAGGATGAAAATAGCCAACCTCTGACTATCCTGAGGAACACCTGCAAACACTGTGGCACCACGAGGGTGAGTTGCCAACTCATGAATAGTAAATAACATATGCAGGTAATCGCGAGTATGCACGTACAGCGCGAATCTAACATAAGCATCTAAGCAATAAATGGTCATATGCAATGCAATAATCATGAAAAAGTACACTAGCTGGTACAATTTATACATGAAGCAATAATATGACGATATGTAGGTAACAATCATGTAAGGTACTCTATCAGGTACTACAAGTACATGAAGAAATGATATGAATAAAGGTATGTAAATGCAACAGTCATGGAAGGTACTCTAACAGGTACACTAATGCATGAAGCAGTGCATAAATAGTTAATGTAGAGTATGGAATGAAAGATGTCATTTCTATGGAATCCTGACATCGTGGTAGGATAAAAATCCATCAAGACAATCTAAATCCCAATTCCTCAAATCAGCCCCCAATTTGGCTATCATATCAAGTAAGTCTCACATATCCTTAATGTACAACATCTAAAGATCTACTTGATGTTGTACATTCGGGGTATACGAGATATACTTGATATTGTACATACGGGATATATGATTTAGAATGTAATACCCCAGGTGGAGTTAGGGCTGATTACTACCTACCGCGTGAGAAGTGAGGTGTTATCCGGTAACGAGGTGGGGATGTAACCAATATGGATACACACGGGGACCCATCAAAATAATGGGGAGTATCGAATTCCATTACGAAAGAGGGCACGATCAGAACTATAAATAGTATGATACCACTCTTATAATACAGAGGCGATTTTTGGATGAATCGGAACTCCGAAGTTTGAAGAACTCCGTAGTTAAGCGTGCTTGAGCCAGAGAAATTCTAGGATGGGTGACCTACTGGGAAATAGCCCCGGATTCATTCAAAGGGACAAAACCGTGTGGTTTCGGCCAGAGCAGACAATACCATCTGTGTTTGGGGGTGGGTCATGAAAAATATGGTATCAGAGCCGGTCCCTCAAAAGTAGGTCTGTGGTTCGAGGACGAACCATTGTTCTAAGTGGGGGGGAATATAATACCCCAGGTGGAGTTAGGGCTGATTACCACCTACCGTGTGAGAAGTGAGGTGTTATCCGGTATCGAGGTGGGGATGTTAACCGATATGGATACATACGGGGACCATCCAAAACAATGGGGAGTATCGAATTCCATTCTGAAAGAGGGCACGATCAGAACTATAAATGGTATGATACCACTCTTATAACACAGAGGCGCCTATTGGATGAATCGGAACTCCAGAGTTTGAAGAACTCCGTAGTTAAGCGTGCTTGAGCCAAAGAAATTCTAAGATGGGTGACCTACTGGGAAATAGCCCCGGATTCATTCAAAAGGACAAAACCATGTGGTTTCTGTAAGAGCGGACAATACCATCTGTGTTTGGGGGTGGGTCATGACATCTCTAATCTAAACGGGGAGTAACAATAGCTCGTTGACATGTCGCACGAACCTCTTATCCCATTCGTCTTTATTATCGTCCACTTCGACGTCACGTCATGCTATCTGTGTACTGCAATTGTTCTCGGCTATAGTCAATCCGGAGTCTCTCACACAGACTCGAAATTACAAACTCGGTATCTTAATCACTCTGTAGAAGATATCTAGCCGAACACACCCTCGGGAACTCATCCCAATCATCGGAGGAATACTCTATATTCGTCTGTTCTCGATCAACTCACATCACATCTGGGTGAGGTCCTTCTATCTGAAACTGGTCAACTTACTGATCGCCTACCGGATCATCCAACAAACAACGTCCTCTCTGGGTCGATCTACTCTAGATCTGAGTAAGATTCTCCACACTGGAAATCTTCAACTCAACTGGGCCTGCTTCGGCGCATCAAATCAGATGAATCATCTCAGTCACTCAACTCAACTCAAGATAGACTAGCCATCTTCTGTCGCATCTCTGCCTGAAAGCTCCAGCGATCTTAGCTCGTAAGCTCTGGAAGCGACATCCCATCAATTTCAGCAACAGCTGGGTCATCTGTCTGCAAGGTAGTTGACATCACAATCTCTGAGGTAGGTTGTACATCAACAGTCATCTCACAATAGGAAGCCTCTATCAGTGGCCCGATCATCCGGTGCAAAACCGAACACTCGCCTCAAACGAGTGGTCACAACACAAATACTAAATCGAGACGTTCCCATGTCACCAAATCGAGACGTTCCCATGTCACCAGAAAACATGATGGTCAGTCCTCGTCCATGACGAGCTCGCCCTGACCGCATCACTAGCAGCAGCTCAATCTGCGCTCAAACCATGGTGACAGGAACCTCAAGCGTGTATCAATGAAGATAGATCAAAGGGATGAAAGATATCAACGGATCCCAAAATGGATAGATGATCATAAAGAGGAACGGAATCAATGAGAGTATGATCATTGGAACGAATAGAATCAAGGATCTCAAATGGATATATAGTCATGGGAACGAAAAGAATCACAGATCTGAAGATATGTACATCCTAAGGTCACTTAAGCGAAGTATCATATCGTAAGTCTGTCGGGGAATATACGCACGGTACGTCACTCTACTTGAGTTACCTACTCCATCAATCAGGGTCAACCTATGTAACGAAAGTTCGGGTCTAATACCCCCATGTTCAAGTCTATGTTCCTTCAGGTCAAGCCTAGGTTCCGAAATATTTACGCCCCAGACTATATATAGTCAAACTTAGAGTTTTAAAAAGGATAAACCTAATGCTCCGTTACCAACTTTGTTATGACCCGAAATTTAGTTAGTGATCGGCACCTAAATTATGCACGTCTAAAGGCGTAAAGTAACTTATGTAAGCCGAAGCCTAGAAATCTAATCCTTTTTAAAGAAAATAAAAGAGGTGAAGTTTTGAAATAAATGCATGATGAAATCAACTGTTTTCTTAAATGCATAAATAATGGAACATGAAAATGCAAGTGGATTATACTAGTTGAAAAACGTGTTTCGTCTTTTTAAAAATTTGGGCAGCACATCCCTTGTATATTTTGAACCAAAACCACATATACATGATAATATAAAAGGCATCCCCAAGCGGGAGCTAGCTCTTCTCCAATCGGCGGAATCATAACCACGCAAGTCAGAAAGAGAAGTATACGACGCGTAACGGCGAAGATCAACACAAAGGATATTGAATAAAGCAAGACAACAACCCACCAAGCGAACATATAACCCATCGCTCTAAGTCTCGCAACCACAAGTCTTGCTAAGTCTTACTACTTATACAAATACTAGTTTCTGATGATGGAGTTGACTAGATACAACAGGAATAATAATACAAGAGTGGGCACGATCCAATATGTCCCACCAACTATAACATTTCAGTAAAATAAAATATTATTTTTGGGAATTTATAAAATTAAATAATAAATACTATGAATATTTGATGATGCGGTATAATTAAATACCGATAAATTTGGAAAATATTGGGATATTAAATGAAATGGTGATTTTGGAGGGATTTATGTGATTTAGGCAAATTATAAATTTTTATATAATTAATTATATTTCATTTTAATGCTAATCGCGATTAAATATCGCTAATCGTGCATTAAGCTTGTTTTGTGCACATGACATGCACTATGTCATATTTTACACTTGTGTTAATTTTTCTATCATGGCTTCTCTTTATTTTCTTCATTTGGTTTGGTTTTAAAAGAGAAGTGAAATGAAAAGAAAAGAAAAGAAAAGAAATAGAAAATATAAAGAAATAAGCATGGGCGAGAGAGAGAGAGAGAAGGGGGGTGAGGGGTCATCTTTGACCATGGCATTTCCCTCCATCTTTATTTCCTCTTCGTTTTCCTATCCCCTCTCATATGGCTGCCCTCTCCCTTCACCTCCGCCTACACCCCTCACTTCATCATCAAAAACCCATTAAAACCTCATCTCCACTTCATTAAAAACATGCGCAAGCTCACTACAAACACTTTTGACCAAGAAAAATTGGATTTTGAAGACTTCGGGCAACTCAAGAAGTTCTTGAGTTGCCAAATGAGGTAATTCCATTATCATTAGAATTGTATTTCATTCACTTTAACACCTATATTAGTTTAGAATCGATTAAGTGTTGTTTAGTGAACTTTGAAAATTCCAAGTTGGGGTTTTGATGAAATCATGAGTAGTGAAGTGTAATTGAGATTAGTAGAGGCCTTGCAACACCTGTAGTAATTGTTTATTCAACTGAGAGAAAACCCCCAATTCATAAACTTAGAAACCCCAATATCGGGAAATTGTGGGATTTGTGATGAGAATTGGAGATCTGCTAACACTCGGAGCCTCGGAAATTATTTAGCAAACACAGTGAGTCATGCAGGCAACCTAGGAGCTACCACTGAAACCTTATCCCCTATTCCCGTAAATATATCCATTCTGGCCGCAAATTGCGGCCAGAGCAGGGAATTGTGGGTTCGTGTTTGGTCCAGGGGATTCTCTCCAGTAAATTTGACCCTCCACATGGGCAAAATTGGCTAATTTCATCTAGGGTAAAATCTTGGACCATTTTCTTGAGTTGCTGTATTGTTTTGCGACTTCATTTTAAATTGGTATTTGGTATTTGATATTGTGTTCCGTCGTCTGATGTTTGTACGTCAGCGACGGGGGTTGTTTGATGGTTTTGCAAGCGTAGGCTATAGGTTCTAACCTATAAGTGATTCGCATGCCGTTTTGGTTTTCATGTTCGATTCTTGATACTATATGACGCATTGGAAATTGTAGGTACCCCCACGTGGACTTCGAAACGACGGGGATGAACTTGGCGTCATCGACTCTAGCAAGCGAGGATCGAGGTGAGTAGATATATATCTACGGGGAAAGTCGGGTAGATGGCGTATAGCACCCTAGCAGTTTCGTAGAATAGAACGCGAATGCGTTATGATATATATAGATGTATACTTATATGCTCTTATAAGATGTGTATACTTAGTAAGGAATGCTAAGTGACTTTGGGATTGTTTTCACATACTTGTAGGAAAACGCATTTAGTTAGTTTCTTAGTCGCGAACCCTAGAGTAGTGATTTGAATACACGCACACATACACGCATACTTTTTTTTTCTTGTACGTATATGGGGATATGTATATATATATATACATACACATAGGTATGGGACTATGTGTGTGTGTGTATGTGTGTGTGTGTGTGTATACACACACGTATACATATACATGGATGATGAGGATAGTACATGGTATTTGGAGATGGGTCGATGAGATTGGGCATGATGCCACGAGATCGGTGATATAATATGGTTCGTATTATGAGATACGACATGATTGTTATAGCGGGTCCTTGGGCGATGTGTTTTCATACATACGCATACATATATGTAGATGGTATCAGTATGTACTAGACTTAGATCAGTACTCCTAATACAGGATATGATGATAAGGATACAAGATGTATGATGAGATAAATGTGATATCCGACCCGTACCCAGATTGGGATGCCGTACGATGGATTTACCGTATGAGCTATATATTGATAATAGATCCGCACTCTTGACTCGAGGATGTCATGTTATATATTGTATCGTATGTGATACTATTGAGGCGGGATCACCGACTATTTTGAATATATATATCGACTCAGACTTAGGCGGTTTTCCTCACCCTTTCTATTAGTCTGTTAGTTTTGTCCTGTAGTATACTTGTAGATGTTAGATTAGACTCAAGTCATACTTATTTCAAAACTAACGAATCGTGAGTATTTTAAAGACAGGCCAAGGGATTTTACAGATATTTCAAAGGACGTACCTTTTCTTAAAAGCACCGTAGCCCTATTTTCTAAACACCATGATTCGTGTTATTTCAAATGACAATTGTATGACTTGTATGCATAGTGTAGATTCCTTATTGTTACATTTATTATTTATCCTGTATACTCATGCGGTTCATATCGCATCGCATTGCATGTTTAAATGTACTTTTATTGTTATTATGAAACCATGCTGTCAGGACACCAACACCGTTACCGATGATGCGTATGTCTACAAACACTTACTTGCCGACTCACACACATCATAAACGGTAATTGCCATGTCACGTACACTTTAGAGAATATTAATTCATTGTTATCACTTGTTAGCTGATAGTTCCGATATATCATTATTGTGCTAGTTAGATGTTGCATTTATTACTGTGACTTTTCATTTATTTTTATATATTCATTGCAATGATATTAGGGGCCAGTCTGGATTGCCGGAGCCCATTATTTATTGTTATTGACCCTTTATTTTGGGATTTTGGATTTCCATGAGATTTATGGATTTGGAGAAACCGCAAGATTTATTAAACTCATTTTCATTTTAAAGATAAAAGTGCGTTTTTCTCATGATATGATTTGAGATATGTCCACCATAAGTTTTCTCTGCTCTTGAGCTATTTCATACACCCGATTCGAGGATGAGGAGGAACCGTCTGTGGGTGCATGGTGGATCTGGTGTGGTACCCCGGGGAAAGATGGTCGCAGATGATGGCGTTGAGCCTGGCAGGGGAGCACTACCGATCGGTGATTGTATTGTGACTCGACGGATATCCCGAGGATACCAATCGAAGTGTAGGCCAGTCCGGATTGCCGGAGCCTGAGGTTTTGAGATTCGATGATATGTGCCAGTCCGGATAGCCGGAGCCTTAGATATTGAGATTCGAGAATAGAGGCCAGTCCGGATTGCCGGAGCCTGAGATATTGAGATTTGGATATATGTTTTGTGTCGATACTTAACACTGATTCTATATTGATTTCATTGATAATACCTCGATTTATATATATACAGAAATCTCATAATATAAATAAAACAGTTTTCTCATTTAGATATATTCTGTTTTCATGCATTCATACATCATATATATGATATGTTGCTACCTGAGTCACTAACACGAGCACTTGGTATTACACTTAGTTATAGATGTTTACCTTTGCCATTATATTATACTTCAGGCCATATTATTTGAGGATATTACTGATCGTATGACCTAGGATTGAGTCATACATGCGATTTCTGCTCTGTGATGTTTTCTACTCACGAGTTGGCAACTCAATCCCGTTGTGCCACAGTTTCTTGCAGGTTTTTCCGTACAGGTTTCCTTGGCGGCTTTGCTGGAACACTGCTCATTTCCGGGTGATTGCTTTGGTAGGTGGGTTCACTTGCATCGTGACCACCATTGTACCATTTATTATATTTCAGTTGTATCTAGTAAACTCCATCAACCAGACATGTATATTTATTGACTTAGAAGACCAGTGTATATTCTTTGGACCTTAGAGTCGCGCTTGTATTATTATGGTTTTTCTTGATGATTTTGGGTTTCCTTTTGGAGTTTTGATCCTCACCCTTTGGCATTGTATATTATATTGCTTGCGTGGTTGTGACCGCTAATTGGCGAAGAGCTAGCTCCCGCTTGGGGATGCCTTTATGCATTATTCATATATTTTCATTGTTTACCCTTTTGAGGCCAGTATTTACAAAGAAACTCTGCCAAAATTTTCGGAAAAGATATGTTGTTTTAAAAATGTTTACTACGACTTTTCAAAGTGATTATATGCAAACATTAAAACAAGTTTTCCTTCACTTTCTTCTTTTAAATGGTTTAGATTTCTGGTACTTTAACTTACTTGAATTAGATAGGATCCTATACACTTCATATGATTCAAGTACCAGTCACGTGCCATTTCGGGTGGTGAAAAAGTTGGTATCAGAGCGCTAGGTTAACCTTGGTTCAAGTCTATGTTTGACTATGCAGAGTCTAGGACGTTTATATATATTCGGAACCTAGACTTGACCTTACGGAACTTAGACTTGGTCGAGGGGGTATTAGACCCGAACTTTCATCGCGTAGGTTAACCTTGGTTTATAGCGTAGGTGACTTAAGGAGGGTGACGTACCGTGTGTATATTCCGTGGCATACATACGATACACTACTCCGCTTAAGAACCCTTAGGATGTACGTTTTCTTGCACATTATTATATTCATTCCTGCGATCTATCCTCATCGATATTGGTTTATGGTTTTTGCTGCCATGATTACACGGGCAGAGAGAGATGTGGCTAGAGTTGCGGTCAACACGAGCTCGTCACGGACGAGGACTGACCACGGCGTGATTTCCAGGGACACATGATTGCATAGATATATCATCTTATTGTGTTTTCGCGCCATGAGCGTTTGATGGATGGCTTTTACAAATTTCTCGAACGTGCAGATCAGCACTAGAGGATTGGGCCACTATTAGAGGCCAGCTAGAATGTGATGACCATCAAAGCACCGATTATACTTGATGATTGAGGCATTGTTCAGCGTGCAGACGAATAAGCCAGCTGTTGCTGCGAATGACAAGATATCGCCCCAGATGTTTGGAGCAAATACCGCACGAGTTATACTTAGAGATATGATAGAAGATCGCTAGTCACCCAAGGAGGAATGACTAGGACATGTGATTCGTTGCCTACCCGATGCGAGTGTTGGATATAGTGCCCTCAAAGTCAATTATTGGATCGCAGGCACGTGATTGCAATGATTGAGGGAGGACCTATACCGGTAGGACGGTCTTACTCGAGATGATGGTGAGCTATCTGGTTTATCTTTATCATCGTGTACTGATTTAGGTGACATGATATATATCACTATTGCACGTTGATAGAGCCCATAGGATTCTTTCTTGACTACCATCAGTATGATGGCGATCATATACGTGAGAGTTGGGTAGTCTATAAGCACATCCTTAAAAATTGTCACTAGTCGTGGGAGTTTCGAGATAGAGGAATGGATACTCCGGAGTAGACTAGTATATACAGTCGAGACCCCGACGAGGGGCGGTGGCCGGTTTCACAAGCCATTGGTGTCAGTTGGTTAACCTAAGATATATACAGGTGCTCATTGGGTCATGAGTACACCGGACAGGACTCGCCAGGAATATGCTAGCTGGTTATTGAAACCTGTCATCAGATAGCAATTCCCAGGTGACATGTGTATAGGTTAGTCTATCGACCTGAGATCGTCATTTGTCTCGTGTGAGTTTCCACTATGCTTTGATTATTACCCTACCACGACTCAAAAGAGTCGTGCAAACAGGTTCTAGTTGGGTACAGTCCTGAGCCACAAGGAGGCAGTGAGCGGATCGGCAGGGGATTTGTCTCTCCCTACATTGGGAGTGAGATCGTGCTGTGTCTAGGAGAGCCATTACACAAAATCCATGGCCATGGTAAGCAAGATTTACTGGTAGGTATTCCAGTAGTATCTCAGGTGTTTTGGGCTACACTCCGACACGACTTATACCGCTTTTGGGGGTCTGAAGTTTACCAGCTCCCTAGGCCCGATATGCGATACTCATAGACGAACGGACCGGACAGTATGGATATTGTCACACATAGGCTCAGTAGGGTTCCAGGATGAGTTCGCTCATCGGACTCCCTTTCACTCAGTATATGGGCAGCCGTTACGTACAGCTAGTACCACTGATGGCTTGTGGTTAAACCCACTGCCAGAGTATTGACTAGTCTTTAGAGTCCCCCACAGAAAGTTTCCCAGTTCGGGTGAAACGTTTTAGAGGCTGTATGGTTTTATGGCATGGTTCGAACGTACATGTGCACTTGTGCATGTGTCACGATTCGGACGGATAATACTAGCGGGCTTTAGTTTAAGCCGGATCCTAGTATTATACTGTGTAGATTTTGTCTCGTTGCATTTGTATTCGGTCAGAATACAAATGCAGGTATGTATATACAGTTGCGGGGTTATCCTGTAATTTGTTACGGGATCGCTTTTTGAAGTTGCCAGTCTATCTTCTCTTGATTAAACATTATTTTCAATGTTTAATTAATGGGGGAAATCTGAATCTTTATTCAGCCAAATCTGAATTCTTTCTCCCTTGATGAATTTTGATGGAGGGGTGGGGGGTTTCTGCAAATTTCGAATCATTGAAAGGAGGGGTTTTTTTGTGGTGAGAGTTGATGGTTGATGGAGTGAGTTGAGGGTGATGTTTTTGTGTGGTTTTTTGTAGCTACTTTTCCTTATGGTCACCTCTCACTTGAGCTTGCACTCACCTCCCTCTTCTCCTTGTTTTGGCCGAGCCATATATTTGGCAGCCCCATCTTTGTGTGAGAAGTAGATTGATTTTTCATTGCAAACACAAAAATCCTAAGCTCATTCCTCTTGCTCATTTCATCTTCACTCCAAAAGGCAACTTCGATTAAACCTCGAGACAAAACATTCTACACTTACTCTACTGCAACCTTAGACATGTCGGCTAGCAAACTTCTTGTCCGAGTTGCCTCGATTCAGAGGCGGGAGCCCGTATAAAGATTCGTTGATGTGGCGCAGTTTTCGGCGAGGAGGAGATCGTAGATCGAGCGAGATCGGAGAGCGAGCTTCGCCAGCACATCCGCAACATGCTAGGGGCAGAGGTTAAAGACCGAAGGACACGGATCGATCGGTTTAATCTCTAAAACCCCATTTACAGTTTTCTAGTTTACGGTTAATGGAACGATCCGGGATTCGGATACGGTTAGCGCCAGTTCGTAAAAAAAAAAATTTCCGCATTCGGCCTCTGAAAGACGGCCGGGGCATTGCCGTGTCTCAACATGGTATCAGAGCCAAACTATTAACCATTAACTAGCTTGTTCTAACTTGTTTAAAACATCGATTGGACGAAATTTTCAAAACTACAATTCCATGTTCAAAGTTTCTGTCGAATTTTTTTTTGTCGTCGAAAATTTATATTGAGTGTTTCAGAAAATCAGGCAGGCTTTTCTAAGACCACTGTAAAAATTTTGTAGCATGATCCCTCTGTAGCGCTGCGGATCCGCGACCGTAGCCATGTTTTGGCCGTTGTTCCGCCGCAGTGTTGGTGATTCAGTGCACTAAATTTTTCCTTTGGGTCATTAACATGGAATTGGGGTTTCTGGATATTTTAGTTTTGGTCCAGATTATTTTGAGTGCTGGGATTTGTACTTGGGGCCCACTTCGAGAATTTTTGTCGATCGAAAATTTTAAATAAGTTAGTTCACCGTGCTTACTTTATATCTGCGACCGTGAATGTCATTCGATCGGTAAATCTTGTCTAATTGCTATAGCTCTTTTAGACAAATTTGCGAACGTGATATTCACGTTGATGTTCTGTGTTGTGCTGTAATGTTGCGGATTTGTCGTGGTGGATAGCTTGCGTGCAATTGTAGTGCAGTTTGGATATATTTGTACATTTGATATTGCGGGGAGAGCGTCCTACATATGGACTGCCGTCACCGCCTGTTTGTATATTATTCTTTTGGGGCACGACCGGGTTGAGGTCGATGTACCCGTTGTATATATTTTCTTTTCTGTACTAGGATTACCCCGCGGTAGAGTGCACGGATAGCCAGGTTCTAGAGGGCAACGGGCCCACATCTCATAGCTTTGAGACGGAGGAGGCTACACTCTAGAATTGGCGGGCTATTCGCCGCACTCGTAGGGGGTATAGGTTGACCCAAGGAGGGGTGCTCAAGTTACCGGATTCCATGAAGTGTTGGGTGGTCCATTCACGTTGCTGAATGCGGCTACCTCGCTTCTGGTTTTGGCGGTTAACTTGCCGCACTCGTAGGGGTCTAGGTTTTCATTGCACAGGCTATCCACACGACCAGGGGAACATCGAGTTTCATTTTTGGCTTTATGAAACCCGGGGCTCCCAGATTATCTGTTTTGTTCTGTGATGCTTATTACTTTTCTGTGATGTTGCATTTATCACGCCTGGAGCGATTATTATATATTGATATATATACTAGTAGATGTTGTATATGTTTTACACCCGCGCTAGTCCAGTCCCCGCTCTGTCGTTAGTTAAGTAACCTAACGGGTGATGACGGGACACAGTGGCGAATGCAGATGGCATATACGTACATTTTATTTTCGTTCTTTTCTGGTGTGATTAATTGATGGGACTGCGTTTTCACGACCTGAAATTGGCACGTGACGGCCCTAATACTACGCAACGTCTACAGGCGTAACGCAGTAAAAGAAAGCCAAAACCCAGAAATCTAAACCATTAAAAGACAAGAAAAGATAAGAAACATTGATTAAACTTTTGAAAATCTCAAGTATAAATTCTTTAAGTCCAATTTACTTTCTTGAAAATTTCGGCAGCACCTCCTTTGTAAAAACCAACCCCAAAAATGGATACAACATAAATATAAAGTAAAGCATCTTCAACGGGAGAAAATCCACGCCAAAAGGCGGAAAACAACAACCACAATAGATATACGACACCGTAGCGAAGAAATAAAAGACAATAAAAAGAAACTGCATAAAAGACAACCAAGTCACAAAATACTATACAATATCGTCCTCACATCAAGTCTCTAAGTCAACATGAAAGAAGTAGATGGAGAGTACAGGGATAGAACAAATATACAATACAACAACGAATAACCACAAAACCCACCTAAGCAAAACTGCACAATGTGAGCCGATGCGGTATCCGTAGCAAAAGATGATAAGATTGGTGATAATAGTCCTGCCTCTGACTACTGTGAGGAAAGACCTGCAAAACACTGTGGCACAACGGGGATAAGTTGCCAACTCGTGAATAGTAAATAACATTTGCAGGTAATCACAAGTATGCACGTACAACGTGAATCTAACATATGCAATTAATAGCAAATAAAGGTCATATGAATGTAATAATCATGAAGGTACACTAGCAGGTACAATTAATACATGAAGCAATAATATGAAAATCGGTATGCAATAAACATGCAATAATGATATGAATGTGTATATATGCAACAATCATGAAAGGTACGCTAGCAGTTACTACTAATAAATGAAACAATGCATATAAAATGAAGTATGTAAATGCAACAGTCATGAAAGGTACACTAACAGGTACTATTAATACATGAAGCAGTGTATAAACAATAAATGTGGATTATGGAATGAAATATGTCATTTCCACGGAATCCTAACATCGTGGTAGGATCAAAATCCATCAAGACAATCCAAATCCCAATTTCTCAAATCAGCCCCCAAATTGGCTCTCATATCATATAAGTCCCACAAATCCTGAATGTACAATATCGAATAAATCTCATATATCATGAATGTACAAAATCAACAATATCATAAAATACCTGTATCCAATATCAAATGAATCACCTATATCCCAAATCTAATATCAAGTAAATCGCTTATATCCTATATATAATTTGCATGAATAATTAAGATGAAGTATATGAATTTATATGTATACATATATATTAGCATCCCATTCCACTAATATATATGTATATGCATATATAACAGATTTCCATTCCACTGTTATATATACTTAGGAGTAAAATATCATGAAAACCAAGTGTCAAGCATCGACACAAAATAGTGATCTATCAGGTGCTGTCACCAAGACTGGCACCCTGATAGGTACATATCATACGTTATATCGAAAGCTTGAGTGCCTAGCTCTGACCCTCGCCTCTCAACGTATCTATACACACATGACTCCCGTCGATATCCCCATGATAACCTCCGAGTCATTGGTAATGTCACTGGTAGGTACTTGCCCACCTTCCAGGCTCAATTGGCATGGACCGTCGATCATATTGCCGAGGGGAACCGTACCGGGCCCCACCATGGACCCTCATGCGGCCCCCGACTCCTCGCATGGGGTATATATATATCAGAACCGATAAATCTCATGGTGGTTGCTGAAATATAATATCAAGGGAAACCAGGTTTTTCAAATAATGCATAATTTCATGAAACTACCACGGTCCCCAAATCAAGAAAACATCATGAAAAATCCATAACTCAATGCCAAAATCCATGAATAAAATATACGCAACATAAAACTGTAATGTAAGCATATAAGGAAAAGCCGCTAAATAACTGCAACAAGTTAATATAAATATTATGCGGTCCCTAATTTCTCCAATTCTAAATAACATCAAGTAAAGGTAAACATGTAGCTTTAACTGATATATGCGTAAACATAAAGGTGTAGCTAGATATGGATTTCTACCTATCAGAAATGATGTAATATACCCCCCGGGTATAAGTGAAGTATGTATGCAAAGTATACATGTAGTTATGTCATTATGTGTGTATGTACCTATCACTAATGGTACAATACCCTATAGGTATACAGGTAACATGCATGTAAGTATGTCAAGGCATATGTGTAAGCATATAGGTATACAGGTATGCTATAAGTCATATGCATAAAGAAATATGAATCAATGTCTCAATGTCCCTAACCAAACTATATCATATCTATGAGTGGGTTGTGCGTGTCATGGCAATTATTGACGGTGTGTGGGGCATACAATCAGTGCTCGTGCAACATGAATCATCAATAATATGTGCAGTGTCCTAAAGGTACTAGTCCAAGCACAACAATATCTAAGCAATAAAGTGTATGGGCAATTCTAAATATGAAATAGAATATGCGACAACTCAAGTCATTTCTAGCCCAGATACATAACGCCATGCGGGCGATTCCCCTGTAGATGTTAAATCTACTCACCAACTCTCCTGACTAAGTAAACCCTACCACTCGCTTTCCCCTGTTCACAGCACCCGAGGTATCCACTTGCGATCCTGAAAGCATATAACAATATAACAGATATATATATATTAGCAATATACCCAAAACACGTACAAACTACGCTGACCAACGCGACAACACAAAAGTTACTCTCAAGTATTCGTATTGTGGCTAACGCGCGTAGCGACACTACGAAACCAACTCAAGAGCAAAAGCTACACAAAGACGCAAACGACATCAGCACGACCCTAACTAGGAACGAAAAGCGACACAACTACCAAGCCTAGACCCTGATCGTACCGATCGCGCAATCAAAACACAATAATAAATGTGGAATCAATATAATTAACGTCGCAACGTCAAAAGAAACCCACGCCTAAAAGTTACCGAAATTTAGTAAGCAGTATTTATCATTTTATCACAAAACTACAAGTTTTACCAAAACTATAATTTACAAATATCTTCAAATAGCAAGGTTAAACTATTTAAAGCTTTACTAAAATTTTAGATTTCACTAATTAGGATTAGCAAAAGTTTAGTTTGTTAATTAGCTTAATTTTCCGATTAGGAAAATATCATTTAACAAATTAGCAACTTGATTAAGTTTTCATCAAGCTTAACATATTAATTAACCATTTCACTAATCAAAATCTCAACTTGATTACCAAAATGATATTTTGAATTTCTAAATAATAATTTAAAAGCTTAAATTAAACATCTAATTAAGCTAATTAAAGGTTTTAAGCAACAAAAAGAGATTAAAGTTAAGGTTTTATACCTTCAAGAACACCACTTGAAACAAGAATAAAACCAAACATTAGCCTCCAAAATCCCCACTAGAATGAAGATCCAAGCAAGATTTGTGAAGGAAGATGAAGATTTTGGATTATATTTGAATTTCTATGAATTAATTGGATTTTTCATGATTTATTTGAAGCAAAATGAGAAGAAATGAGTGAAGAAAAATGATGGGCAGCAAGGAAATGAGTGTGGCCGGCCAAGGAAGAAGCTAAGGTTTGTGTGGAGGTGCGTGGAATTTTCTAGAAGGAAAAAAATACAATAATTGCATAATAAAACAAAAAAAGGTATTAGTCACCATTTTCTTTTCTTGAAAATCCAAAATAAATCCTAAAAATCTAGATATTTTGGATGGATGGTTTAAAACATAATCTAGTGATTAGTTAAGCATAAAAACCCATTAGTAGTAATTTGCCCACATAAAAAAAAATTATTACCACTAATAAAATGCACAAATAAAACATTAAAATAATATTTTATTAGGGAAAAATTCTATGTGAACCAAAACATCCCATTGACCCCCAAAACTCGTACACTACTTTACTTTAGCTAAACTAGGTGCCGGCAAGTTTCAACGGAAGTTTGATCACAATCGGGTTAAAAGGGAAAACACCGACAATTTTACCCCAAAACGGAAAAATTCGCAAAACGATTTCTAAAACGTTACAATTCGGATCAATGCAAAGAAAACAGACCTATAAAGATGTTGTTGGAACAAATTTTCAAAAAGCTGTTATTGCAAGGACGTTCTCTTTTGTTTTGCACAGTGGTATTCAGTTCAGAATATCCAGTACCTCATTCGACGGGGCAAGGGCCGAGATCCTTTCACCGGGAGTGACCCCTTGGACAGAGGTTTGCGTTAGGGTAATAACTTCACTATAGTCGATTACTTTTTGTTTTGCATCGTGGTATTCAATTGGAATATCCTGCATCTCATTCTACGGGGAAAGAGCCGAGATCCCTTCAACGGGAGTGACCTCTTTAGCAAAGGTTTTCGTCACTATATATATTTATAAAAGGTTATCCAGTTCCTTCAACGATATCAATTTCATTACGGTAAAAGGTTTTTTTGCCAAAAACCATTAGTAGCCCTCCGTCATTTCAGATTAGTATTGCTTAGTATTCACGCTACGTTTGTCGTTGCTATTCGCCGAGGCGTAGTGTGCGGTAGCTCTATAATACTTTCTGTCGCATGGATATGTGGATTGGTTAGGACGGTCGTACGACTTTGTTGATTATTCGTCAAGGGCCGTGCTTGTGCGTTTTATGCAATCAAGATAATGACGGGTTGAACTTGACTAGGACCTTTTGATTTGTTGATTATTCGTCAAATCACTTGGGTCCTAGGCGTAAAAACACATCGGGAGTTTCTAAAGAAATTGAATCTTGCCAGGCATGCGCATACCTTCTGGAGTGTGATAACGTGAGTGGATTCCATCACGTTATCATACGATGATAGTTGGATCCCGATTCCCACTGATGAGTTGGTTAACTTCTCGGGTGATCCCGACTAATTCTTCTTTCAGGTTTGGAGGAGAATTTGAGAAAACAAGGGGTGGTTTCCTGATTAGATAAAGTGATAACCACTCTGATCTATGTTAGAGTGCACGCAGAGTGTTCTTTTCTCTTTCTCTTTGGCTGCGACCATGATCCGACCCTATACTATGACTCAGTAACCAAGTAAACCAAACTTTCTTAAACACTAGCTTTTGGATTGTCTGAGTTGCATACATCATTGCCACTCCTTCTTTTACCCTTTGTTTTTCTCCAGAACACCCCGTACTACTATGGATATCCACTTCCATTGAATAAATCCATCGTATGGTTATATACGAACTCGAAGGAACATGTACTAGATTCGAGGATGGATTCCAGTTCTGGAGAGATTGAATACGACTATTCAGTTGTCTTTTCCTTTTAGCTTCTCTCAGGTTATGAGGGCTCCTAGGATTAGGGGGCAGTACACCTATTACGCTTATTGGATAGTCTTCTTAGGCAGGTACCGAAAGTTAGGGATTGAAGAAAACCAATTAGCCTAACTGTGGTGTACAGAAGGTAATGAGTAAAGACATATGAAGGGATTAGAAAGAGAGCAAAGTAAATTGCGACTGCTATTCACGACCAAACCAAGTATTTCATCGCCACTCATATTTCACCTTTGTATTTCTCCAGAACATCCCGTATCACTACGAAGAACCACAGTTATTTGGATAATCCATCGTATGGTTATATACGAACTCGATGGAACTTGTTCCAGTTCGGGGATGGATTCTGGTTCGGGAGAAATAGAATAAGGTTTATTCAGTTGTCTTTTATCATCACCTTCTCTCAGGTTGCGAGTACTCCTAGGGTTAGGAGAGTACACCTATTATGCTTATTGGATAGTCTTCTTCCAAACCATAGGCTGGAGCCGAACGGTAGGGAAGGAAAAAAACCATTAAGCCTAACGATGTTGTATAGAAGGTAACGACTAAAGACAAATAAAGGGATTTGGAGAGATGGGCCGGGGAGGAAATACACGGTTATAGTCATGAATCTGGATAATGGAAGAGGCATTACTAGGAATACCCGGATACCCCTTCGAAACATATTCATGTTTCAGTTTCGCTGTGTATTGTTAATAGAAAACCGATTTCCCAATTAGTCCTTACTTCAGGGTATGTATTTACCAAGTATGATTCTCACATCTGTATGGTTTTACAGATGATAAGTGGGAGTAAGTTATTGGGAATTAGGTGATTATCCTCATTATATCGTAATTCGTTGTAATTGGTGATATTTGAGGAATTTGCCTGGGTACAGTTTTCAACCTACGGCGCGCAGGGTTTGAGTTATTAATCTCAGGGGAATTGTACAAAGTATTGTATATTGTCCAGTGTCCAATAGGACAAAGGGGTAGGTCCTCGTACTATATTCTGTTTACTTGTGACTTCTCTAGTTTTAGACATGTGTTTCGTAGAAATACAAGGTCCAAGTTTGAGAAGTTATAGGTATAGGAATAAAGTAGAGAACCAGATGTAGCAAGTATCGGATTCTTCAAGGTGATCGATGATGTAGATACTTATGTATGGTATTCAGTTGATAGTGATGTTTTAGAGAACTTGCTTCTCTTTCAGGTTACTCATAATTGGATGCACTCCTAAGTTGAGTAATGCTGATCTGCCTTTCTCCATTTAGTTGAAATGCACTAGAGACAGCTGCATGATTTTAATTTGGCTCCAATTAAATCAGTGCCTCTATTACTATATTGTATATAGGATGGATCATATCTTAACGATGTTAAGGTATATGGAGTTGTCCGGCTTATGCTTAAAACCAGACTCTGGATAACTCAAGGCACGTTTCTGTAATGGCTGTTTGTGGGTTGACCCTAGCTTTGACGAGGGTTGATTTTCTACCATCTGGAAGATCAATAGTGATATTGTTCTTAACTCGCCACAGTTTTAGTAAAATGGACTTTTCAGAAAACAATAGTAGGAGTATGGCAGAACTGGAAGAGATTCTAGAAACGCAAACGATTACGGAAAATTTGATAGGACCTAAAGACTCAATCAAGTTTGACATTCCATTAGCCACTCCGCAGATATGTTTGGTAACCTCAGACACCCGAGAGGTATTCTGGTAGCCTCAAGGACGGTGACAGGGAGGTTCTTGTTTACCCAGACTTGCCATTACTGCTGTTTCAGACTATGAAACCCGGCAGGAGGATAAGTATAGCGTCATTCTAAACTAGTTTTAGAAGTGCACGTGTATATTATTCTGCCAGATGGTTGTCGTAGTCAGTGGGAGCAGCGGAAGCATAGTGGACAAGATGCTTATGTCTATTTTAGACTAAAAAAGATATAGCGGAGATAGATCATCTATATTTGATTTGATAGACCTGGGCTTTGACTTCATCGGAATAGGGGATGGATCTGTTAAGAAAGTAGTAGGGTGTGATGTCCTGATTTTTTGATGACATACACAGAATAGGAAGTAAAATTCCTATACTACGATCGGTTATACTGTGGCCGTCACACAGTGTTTTCTCCACATAGGATATGGATATTATATCAGACATTCTGGTTACTAGATCTATGGTTTTAGATCTAGATTTGGGTAGTTTCTCAATCTGGATAGTTAGACAGCATTCTAAAAGTATTTAGAATGGGCGACTCCTGGCATGGTGGTGCACCAGCAGGTGATGGAGTCACCCTCTCTAAAGGTGTCTTACAGACTAAAGGGGAGAGGGATGTGCATGATTGGCAGATCACTTGCCTAGGAAATTGAGTTGATCATGAGATGTTAAGCACCACACCAGGTATTGTTTTTGCACTAGATGCAATAAGTTGATATTGATCCAATCCTGGAGAAAACGTTCGTAGGCAGTTTTAGAACATAAGTGGATGTTCTAGGGATTTGATAACGGTAGCCTCCTTCGGGAGACAGTTATCATTCCTGGCTTCTAAGGTGACCTGGATGACAGAGTGTCATGATCCGAAATAGCCCGTGACTGGCCCTTGAATCATATAAAGTCTATAGGACCTCATCTAATTCAAGTAAGCCAAAATCCCAGAAATCTAAAACCATTTTAAGGAGTAAATAAAGAAAACTAGTTTTTGAGAGGTAATGAAAACATGTTTTAAAAACAAGGTTTTTAATTAAGTAAGCCGAATATACATTTTTAAAATCTCTAGTCTTTTTTGAAAATTTCGGCAGAGTTTCCTTTGTAAATACTGGCCCCAAACGGGGTACAACATGAATAATATATATACAATGATAAAAGGCATCCCTAATCTGGAGCTAGCTCTTCGTCAATCGACGGTCACAACCAAGCAGCAATATAATATACAACGCCGAAGGGCGAGGATCAAAACTCATAAAGAAACTCAAAAACATCATGAAAACCATAATACTACAACGCGCGACTCTAAGGTCGAAATAATACGCAACAGGTTTTCTAAGTCTGAAACAATATACAATTTTGGTTGATGGAATTATTAGATACAACTGATTAAAATAAATACAAGGGTGGTCACGATGTGAGTGAACCCACCTACCAAAGCAATCACCCAGAAAGGAAGCAGTGTGCCAGAAAAGTCGCAATGAAACTTGTACGGCAAACCTGCAAGAACTGTGGCACGACGGGGGTGAGTTGCCAACTCATGAATAGAAAACATCGCAGAGCAGAAATCGTATGTATGACACAATCCTAGGTCAATACGATCAGTAATAATAATATCCTCAATATGAATAAGTCTGAAGCATGAAAAGATAGCCAAGGTAAATTTCTATTCGTAAGTGTAATCCCATGTGCTCGTGTCAGTGCCTCAGGTAACGACATATCATAAATATGAGGTATTATCAATGTAATCAACATGAATAATTATCAACTATATCATGCAGTCCATAAGTATGTGGATATCATCCAACTATGTAATCAATGTCTGTATGTTTGTGGATCTCGTCCACGTGTAACCCAATGACATAAAATATCGTGCATGTAAATTTCATAAAGCATATGCATGGAGGCATGAGGATATAAATCAATGTGTGTCCCTCGCGACACATCAAAATCATGGAACCTGATTGTCTAGCATCGACACCTTAAAACATCATGAGACCTGTGCCCAGCATCGGCACGTAAATCCTCATATATATAGGGCTCCGTCAGTCCGGATCGGCCCACGGGCTCCGTCTGTCCGGATCGGCCCGTATCATCTCTCAACTCCGGTCGGTATCCTCCGGATATCTGCCGAGCTCAAATACTATCACCGATGGGTAGTGCTCCCCTGCCGAGCTCACCGTCTGACATATACGAGTCTTCTTGTCCTGGGGTACCTCACCGGGTCCACTATGTACCCACAGGTGGTTCCTACCGCTCCTCGAATCGGGTTTCACATGCCACTGTCAGAACCGAGAAAACACATGGTGGACGCACTAAAATATCATATCAAGGGTAACCGGGTTTCATAAAACAATACATACTCTCTTTTGAAATACCAATGGTTCCCAAATCCAGAAATATCATGGAAACAACATATCTCAATGCGTATAATCATAAATCATGATGTATGCGCATGTAAAGGAAATGCAAGCATATCAGTATATCATGCAACATGGAATAACAATATGCACATATTGAGGGAAACCGCTCTTTTGAAATGAATCAGTTTTAAAAGTATCTTGCGGTTCCCAAATCTCTAATCAAGCCAGAATCATCTATGTATGTACAGATATGTATGTACAATAGGTATGCGCACAGGTATGAGTGCACAATATGTATGTACACAAGTATGCCATGTAAGGGGTCATATCCTGATGCAATAATCCTACTGTGTAATGACATGGCAATTCTCGATGATGAAGTGTGTGAGCCGGCAAGCAGGTGTACGTGGAACATACGCATCATCGATAATGGTACTGGTGTCCTGACAGCATGGTTTTAATAGAACAATAAACATATTTCAACATGCAATGCGATGCGAAAAGCAAGAATATGCGGCAAATGAATAATAAACACAATAGTGCAGTATCTACATCAATGTATCTATGTCATACTGTTTTGCCATTTGAAAGAAGACGAATCGGGGTTTTTAGGAAAATAAGGGCTACGGTGTTTTTAAGAAAAGATGCGTCTTTTGAAAATATCCGTAGAAATCCTTTGCTAGTCTTTAAAATACTCCCGATTCGTTAGTTTTTTAAATAGGTATGACGCGGGTCTAGTCAAACATCTACTATGCACACTACAGATCTAACTAACAAGCTAATCAGGAGGGGTATGGAAACTACCTAAATCTGAGTCGATATATATATATATATATATATATATATAAATATAATAGTCGGGGATCCCGCCTCAAAGGTACCGCATACGATACAATATCATATGACATACTCGAGTCATGAGTGCGGATCTATCATCAAATAAAGCTCGTACGGTAAATCATCGTACGGCATCCAAAATCTGGGTATGGGTCAGTATCACATTCATCTCATCAATTATCTGGTATCCTTATCATCTTATCTCATGATCTGGGGTACTAATCTCGTCTAGTACAACTGATACCATCTATAAGGATATATGTGCGTGTATGAAAACACGCCTAAAGGCCTGCTAAAATCTCATGTCGTATCCCAAATACGAACCATATCATATCACCGATCTCATGACACTATGCCCAATCTCATCGACTCATCTCCAAATATCATCCTCTATCCTCATCATCAAGGTATAACTATAACAAATAAGCATGTGTGTGTGGGTGGGTGTAAACCGATTCTAGGGTTCGCAACTAGGAAACTAGAATAGTTTACTTCTAAACCCTAATCTATCCATAGAACACCTAATCACATCTAGAATATCTATGTCACGCATAAAGCTATCATATATATATAGTATATTATATATATAGTATACTAAACATCGAACTGCTGGGGTGCTATAAGCCATCCATCTGACTTCCCCCATAGATATAATCTATTCACCTTGCTTTCGCTTCCCGTTGCCGCCGCCGCTACGCGCTTTCTTGTCGTCTCGAAGTCTTCATGGGGTACCTACACATCAAAACGTATCGTAAAGCGTATTAAAATCAAATTCAAAGATGTAACGACATACGAAAACCAAAACGACATGCTAAGGCCTATAGGTTAGAACCTATGGATTACGCTTTCAAAACTATCAAACAACCCTCGATATCGTCGTACGAACATCAAGTGATCGAGGTAAAACACAAATACGAGAATTCAGAATTCAAAATATGCAAAATGAAACCCGAATCAAAATAGCAACTATTGAAATGGTTCCTAGATTTCACTCTAGGTCAAATTGGTCAATTCTGCATATGCCAAGGGTCTATTTTACTGATTAGGGGACCACAGAACCAACACGAGGCCAAATGGCCCTGGTCTGGCCGTAATTTGCGGCCAGAAGGCTTTTATTTGCAGCCTGCAATGGGAGATAGGGGCCAGGGTTTTGGTGGTATGTTCTAAATCACCTGTATATATCACTGTCCTTGAAAAATAATTTTCAGGTAGCCCGAGTGTTAGCAGATTTCATTTTACATCCACAGAATCCACAATTTTCCGATATCGGGTTATCTAAATCCGTATTCCGGGGTTCTAGTCTCTCGTTTAGGTCTGAATTCTAGCACTAAGGGGTTTGTATGGACTCTACTGAGCTTAATTACCTATCACCTCTCAATAATTCCAAAACCCTTAACTAAAATTTTCAAGGTTTACTCGAACCACACAATATCGGTTCTAATCTATCTTGGGGGTAAAACTAATGGAAATACTAAGCTAAAGGTTCAGAAAATACCTCATTTGGCAACTCAAGAAAATTCTTGAGTTGCCCCAAGTGTCCAAAATTCTTGCTTTCTTGGTCCATTGTGTTTCTAGTGAGCTCATGCACAATTTTTGTGAAATGGAGATAGGGTTTTGAGGTTGTTTTGATTGTGTTTTAAGGAGGTGAAGAGGGGGTGGGAGTGAAGGAAGCAGCAGCAGCAGCAAGGGAGTTGAGGGGAGAGATGATGAGGGTGAAGGAATGAAGGAGGAATGCCCAAAGTCAATATTAACCCCTCACCTTTCTCTCGCTCACCCATACCCCATTCTTTATTCTTATTCCTTTTTCTTTTCTTTTCTTTTCTTCTCTCTTCTCATTCTATTAAAATAGAATAGGAAACCCAAATGAAACCATGGTAGAAAAATGCACAAGTGTGAAAAAGACTTTGTGCATGCTATATGCACAAAACACGCTTAATCCGTGATTAGCGATTTTTAATCGCGATCAGCACTAAAATAGTGTCAAATAAATCATAGAAACTTAAAATTTGCATAATTCACATAGAACACCGTCTTTTAGAAATTTTCATAATTTTCCAAATTTTCCCTACATTTATCGGTATTTAATTATACCGCTTTATTAAAATATTCAATATTTTAGTATTTAATTATAAAAATTTCCCAAAATTAATATTTTATTTTTTTGAAATGTTACAATCTTCCCACCTTAAAGAAATTCGGTCCCCGAATTTAAATTTTAAACTCCCAAATTCTAAAACATTTCAATATGAAATCCAAGTCGTCGGGGCTCCGAAATCATCAATACATAAAACGTAACATAGCGCAATGCATGCGCATGAACAATGAGCAGATAACACAAAATCAAAACTCCGTCAAGCATCCCGCGATCATCGGAGTCATGGTAAAGACACCAATGTCAAATCCAAAATAAAACCAATATGATATAAATCAGAACTATACATGTAAACATCAAATCTATACATGTAAATATCTGAAGGAAATGCATGCCAAACCTTTTCATGTTGCTGTGCTATGCGCGTATCGCGGCACAGTGGCGGACGTCTATTGTAAGAAAATAGCTATATATGTATATATCTTTTGTTTAATATATACGTTCCGCCGTTTTGAAAACAATTTAGAAGGGTTTCCTTATTTTAACGTGTCGTGTCATATCAGACACGTAGGTAATACTGAGACTATAGCACGCTTTTTGGAAATCCCTTTGATAATTATTAATGCATGAAAAATATATCCAGGTACTGTCCTCTGACTAGTCCTGCTCAGTACGAAAACATATAGCAAATATCATAAAAACGTACTGCTCCATAAGAAATAAATCCCAAAATGTATATAAGAATACCCTGTGCATCTGGTGCTTTTAGGCTCTTGTCTCTCACTGTGCATTGCTAGATACATAGCTCCTCGGCTCAACGTCCCAATATGGAATGACGACGGAAACAGTCTCGCTCTGGCACATCCTCTACAGATCTCCGGTCAACTATCTCGTCGACGATGCCGAACTCTGGCCTGCTGGGTGTGCGCAATATGACCGCTCCTGGGTCCACGTCTTCCCGTATAGTATTTCAGAATGGTCCTGTCGAAGTCTCTCTCAAATCTCGTTTCTGCCGAATTGCCCGGAAGTTACCACCCTGTACTAAATCTATTGCTTGTTCCGGAATGGCTGCATACTCATCGCGACTCCTTCTGGAAGGTATATCCATATACAACGCCTCTGCATGCGTATCGCATCTCTGATGTCAGCGGAGTGGAATATCATCTCGTCGAAATCTCGTGCGAACTCTTTACTCCACTCTGTTCCAATATCGACTGATTCGGATTCGTCTTCTCATGGCTGCATGGACTGCGCTCCAACGGCTATACTCGTATCTGGAGTCTCCCAAGCAATGTATCCTATCACATGATATCCGAATGATGTCGAACCATTCGATCGATTTGTTAAAACCTCATAATCCCCCAAGAGATCAACATCTTGAGTACAGTTTAATAGTATTCCAGTACAAGCCACAGCACCTGTGGACTAACCGTAGAAGGGCAAACACAAGTTTCACAAATGGCACCCCTAAACTGCCGCAAACCCTAAGGATCGAAGGCATTCCATGGTCATTACGTCGAGTTAGGGTTTCATTCTTTTAGAGGGTCCATAGCATTACTTGCATTGTCTTCCAAATATATTAAATTTGGAAATGGGTTCCTGACATTCGATCGTCTCTATCGACTCTCAACGAATCTGCGTGAAGTCGTCTCTTGCTGGAATCAATCTATCTGATGACCACGCATCGGGGTAAGCGAACGAACCATATGTCCTAGTCATTCATCCTTGGGTGACTAGTGACCTTCCATCATATCTCTGAGTATATACTCATGCTGCAGTAGCTCCAACATGTGGGCGATATCTCGTCATTTGCAGCAGCAACTGGCTCAATCGTCTGTATACTAAACATCGCCTCAATCATCCTGAGTAAGCGATATATCAATGGTCATCACATTCTAGCTGGCCTCTAGTAGTAGCTTGATCCTTTGGTGCTGATCTGCACGTCCGAGAAATCTTGTAAAAGCGATCTGTCAAACGCTCATGGCGCGAAAACACACTAAAACGACGCCTCTCTATGCAATCGTACGTCTCTGGAATCACGCCCTGGTCAATCCTCTTCCGTGATGAACTGAAGCTGACGCAACTCTAGCCATAGCTCTCCCTGCCCGTGTAATCGTAGAAGCAAAATCATAACCAATATCGATGAGGATAGATCTTTGGAATGAATATAATACTGTGCAAGTAAATGTACATCCTAAGGTTTCTTAAGCGGAATAGCATATCGTAAATATACCGCGGAACATACGTACGGTACATCACTCTACTCAAGCTACCTACTCCATCAACCAAGGGTCATCATACGCGACGAAAGTTCGGGTATAATACCCCCTCGACTAAGTCTAAGTTCTGTAAGGTCAAGCCTAAGTTTCGTATATATGTAAACGCTCTAGGCTACACATGGTCAAACTTAGACTCGAACCAAGATTAACCTAGCGCTCTAATACCAACTTTGTCATGACCCGAAATAGCCCATGACTGGCCCTTGAATCATATGAAGTCTATAGGACCTCATCTAATTCAAGTAAGCCAAAATCCCAGAAATCTAAAACCATTTTAAGGAGTAAATAAAGAAATCTAGATTTTAAGAGGTAACGAAAACATGTTTAAAAAACAAGATTTTTAAATAAGTAAGCCGAATATGCATTTTTAAAATCTCTAGAATTTTCTGAAAATTTCGGCAGAGTTTCCTTTGTAAATACTGGCCCCAAACGGGGTACAACATGAATAATATATATACAATGATAAAAGGTATTCCCAAGTAGGAGCTAGCTCTTCGTCAATCGACGGTCACAACCAAGCAGCAATATAATATACAACGCCGATGGGCGAGGATCAAAACTCATAAAGAAATGCAAAAACATCATGAAAACCATAATACTACAATGCGCGACTCTAAGGTAGAAATAATACGCAACTGGTTTTCTAAGTCTGAAACAATATACAAGTTTGGTTGATGGAATTACTAGATACAACTGATTAAAATAAATACAAGGATGGTCACGATACGAGTGAACCCACCTACCAAAGCAATCAACCAGAAAGGAAGCAGTGTGCCAGAAAAGCCGCAATGAAACCTGTACGGCAAACCTGCAAGAACTGTGGCACAACGGGGGTGAGTTGCCAACTCGTGAATAGAAAACATCGCAAAGCAGAAATCGTATGTATGACACAATCCTAGGTCAATACGATCAGTAATAATAATATCCTCAATATGAATAAGTCTGAAGCATGAAAAAGTGGCCTAGGTAAACATCTATACGTAAGTGTAATCCCATGTGCTCGTGTCAGTGCCTCAGGTAACGACATATCATAAATATGAGGTATGATCAATGCAATCAACATGAATCAATGTCAACTATATCATGCAGTCCACAAGTATGTGGATATCATCCAACTATGTAATCATTGTCTGTATTTATGTGGATCTCGTCCACGTGTCACCCAATGACATAAAACATCATGCATGTAAATATCACAAAGTATATGCACGGAGGTATGAGGATGTAAATCAACGTGTGTCCCTGGCGACACATCAAAATCATGGAATCTGAGTGTAAGTCCATGTCACGCACCCCACGAACTTGCGGGGAGGCGGAATATATGAAAAACAATTATCAAAGCTTCGTAACACGGACTTGAGTGCATGAATCGTATCTAAACCGTTACTAGCATACTAGGAGAGGTTTAACTAATCAAATTCGAAGTTATACCTCACGTTACTTGTCCTTCGGGTCTCCATCGCTGTCTTCCACTCCTCGTAGGCTCCATGGAATGTCGGCATCTCAACGGCTTCCTCGAGTCAAAGACGATCCACCCGAGAGCTCCTACTCCAAGCTTGATCTCTAACTTGACCTAAATAGGTTTCTTTAGTTGCTAATCAAAGTAACCTAAGTGATATAGAGTGAGGTTATGGATTAATTAGTCTTTCTAATCCTTGATCTCAACACATGAGAGGGGAGGATTAGGGTTTTAAGAGAGAGCTTGAGGAGAGAGAAGGTGAGCATAACTTATGAATGAAAAAGCTTCTCACTTCTTATATGTTATGAAGCATAAGAAAATCAAAATGATTAAATCAAAATGCATTATCATCATGCTTCACTAAATATATGCAATGAATCATCAAGTGAGTCTTTAAGCAATAAATGCTTCATTAACTCACTTGAATGATTCATCTAAGTGAGTCACAAATGCATTAAATGTAAATGCCACCTAAACCCTCAAGTCACCACTCTTCTAGAAGCTTCCCGTCAAATTATGAGAACGCCCTTCCTATCCGTGAAAACACGGAAAAACTTTAGACTGTATAAATCCAATAACCCAATACTAGAATCTGGCTTAAACCAAAGCCGGCTAGTAAAAACTGTCCGAACGTCGTACGTGCGTTTAAACGCGTATGCGTCCGAACCCTTGTCGTAAAACCATACGACCTCTATATCGTTTCGCCTGGAGCAGGGAAACTCTCTGTGTGGGACTGTAAAGACTCGACACTACACCGGCAGTGGGTTTAACCACAGACCGCAAGCGGCACTAGCTGTACGTAACGGTCCCCAGGTAGATGTCGATAAGAAGGCCGATGAGGAAACCCATCCGAACTCCTACTGAGCCAGTCCGTGACAATATCCGCACAGTTCCGTCTGTTCGTCTAAGAGTATCGTATGTATGGTCTAGGGAGGTGGTAAGCATCATACCCCTAATAACCGTACAAGTCGTGCCAGTATGGCTCAAAAACCATGCGAGAATCTACTGATCAATCCACCAGTAATTCTCAATCATCCCTGACCAGGGACTTATGGTAATGACCAACCAATCACAGTGCGATATCAACTCCCTATACCGGGAGAGACGAATCCCTAACAGTCGCTCACTGCCTCCATGCGGCTCGGGACTGTGCCCAACTAAAACCTGTTTGCACGACTCCTTTGAGCCGTGATAGGTTAGTAATCAAAGCACAGTGGGAACTCACACGAGACAAATGAAAACTTTAAGTCAACAGACTATTTGCACACATGTCACCTGAGAACTGCTATCTGACGTTAGTGTTAGTTATATGTATGCCCTAGAGGCCATTACTGTACATATGATGTATATTGTAGTGGATGGTAGGACGTATATAGGGAGGACTTTCTTGCTCGACATGATAGTATGCTATCTGGTTGAACTTTACCTTAACGTGTATACTGATTGTCTCTCTGCTACATGTTGGTAAAGCCCTTAGGATGTGTACTTGACTACCTGGACTATGATGCGGATCATACTAGTGGGGACATGGTAGTCCATAAGTACATCCTTCAAAGTCCCTAGTCGTGGGTGTATCGAGACGGGGCATCGATATACCAGAGTAGACTAGCGTGTACCTTCTCGACCCATACAGATGGGCGATGGATGATCCCATATCCATTGGTGTTTGACATCAGAGGAGATATACGGGTGCTCAGTAGAGACTGGGTACACTGGACGGACTCGCCGAGAACTCCCAGATGGTATTATACCTCACGTCAGATGGCAGTTCTCTGGTGACACTGGTACAGAGTAGTCTGTTGACCCGAGATCGTCATAGAGTCTTGTGTGGTTCCTACTGTGCTTTGATTTCCATCTTACCACGTCCAAGAGGGCGTGCAAAACGGTGGTTTTTGGGTACAGTCCCGATTCACATGGAGGCAATGAGCGATAGGAGGGGATTCGTCTCTCCCGGTATAGGGAGTTGATGTTGCGCTGTGTTCGATTGGCTATAACAGGAAATCCCTGGCCAGGGTTGCTGAGATTTACTGGTAAGTGTTACCAGTAGTTTCTCGAATTGTTATAGACCTCATATCGACACGACTTATCGAGCTATTGGGGTCTGACGTTTACCACCCCTAGGCGAGATATGCGACATATCAGACGATCAGACCGGACTGTACGGTAGTGTTACTGGTTGGATTCACTGGAGTGTGAGCGGGCTTGCTCGTCGATCTTCAGATCGCTCAATACCCGGGTGGCCGTTACGTTTAGCAGACCGCTTGCGGCTTGTGGGTGTTTGATATGATCATCACCTGCTGCCGGCGTATTGACGAGTCTTTAGAGTCCTACACAGAGGTTTCCTGGCTCAAGCGAAACGAAATAGGAGCGCATATGAGATATGTGCGGGACCGAGAATAATGCGTGTATGTGATACCGTATTCTATTCTCGCGATGAATGTGTCGAATGGTTGTATGCGATATAACCTAGTTATCGAATCAAAGATTGATTCGATAAGCCGATACATAGAATACTAGTCGGTTATATGCGATATGACCGGATCGTTAAATCAAGTGTTGATTTAATGATTTAATGCATAATTATATATTTGATATATTACTTTGCATTAACTAGTATTGGTTCACTTTAAATGGATTTTCTCACTCGGATTGTACACATTGTATATGTGATATACTTTTATGCACTTGATTGTATCATGTTTGATGATACATGTTATGCTAGGGTTTTTGTGTAAAGATCAAACCATGGTTACATGATTATGGTTAGGGTTTTGTTTTATTCACTTATTTATTTATCCATTTAATTTTGGAAAATAAATGAGAAGAGAAAAGAATGGTGGCTTTATTTGTTGTTTAGTTGAAGCTTCATGAAGCTTTGACTTTGTCCACCATTCTTATCCATCCTTAACCCTAACCATTCCTTTAACCCTTGGTTAATTCTCTACACATAACCATAGTTAGAATTATGATAAGTTTTGTTTTTCTATTCTTTTTTATTAACTTATCATAATAGATCATTATCTTCTTCTTCATCTTCTTCAATGAAGAAACCTTCACTTCATCAATGGTGATTGATGAAAACAAGTGAGAAATCCAATTCTAAAGTCTACCCACTTTCTATTTCTTCATCCTCTACCTCTTGCCAAGTAGTAGAGTGTGTTTTCTTCACAAGTTTCTTGACTTGGTGAAGTCGGAGCTTGATTTAGCGACGCCTCGACGTAGATCGTCTTCGGCATGGACATCGACGACCTAGCTCGCCTATTCTCCGATGAAGCCGACGCTAGAGCCCGGGATTTATTTTGGACTGCGAGAAGACTTCATTGCGGAGCTATGGAGGTGGAGCACCGGATCTACAAAGGTTGTATTTCCGTATTCTCTTAGTTAAGTGTTAACTTGTTATCTTTTCGCCTAGAAATCTAGCCGACGATCCGTAGTCTAGGGTTTCTCGGCACCGTATTTTTTTGAAATTGGCATGTTCGATGCCTTGTGAGACCTCACTAGGGTGCCTAGGAACCCTACAGTGGTATCAGAGCCTAGCTAGAGCCTTAGGCGAAGTCTAGACGCAATTTGAAGTCCGAACGACCCGAAAACCCAAACCTAAACTTGCTCTCTGTACTTTTTCTAAAATCGTGCATTTTTCCAAATTAAAAATATGCAGAAAACTCAGCAGGGAAATCTAAGAATTACGGCGCAAAAATTTTTGCATGAACAGTGTAATCGGCGGCGGAACCGCGGCATAAGCCTTGCTTAGGCGGCGGTTCCGCGGCAGAATAGTGACGTCAGCCCAAAATGTTTGCACAGTAATTCATTGTTTCAGATGCTGAGTTCTCTGGGTATTTTTAAAATTTATTCAAGAGTTGAATTTTCTGGAGTTGTTTTGGGGATTCGGTATTTCGATCGGAGTATCAAATTTTGTCTGTGTGGCTTTCCGGATAAATTTTAGAATATGTTAAAAAGTTCGACCTGATATAAATACCCAATTTTTCCCCTGTCGGGAAATTTCCAAGTGTTAGATTTTTCCGTAGTTTAACGACGTTCTAAGTAGTGCAAGTAACGCGATGGACCCTCTAGAAGACAACAAACCTTAACTCGATTATGTGACCGTCTTGAACTGCCCTTTGAACCTTCGGGTTTGGGGCAGTACGGCGTGCCACATGTGAGGCGTTGGCTTGACCCTTCTACGGCTGGACCGTTGGTACTGAGGCACGAACTGAATGCTGTTAGACTTATTTTATGTGTTGAGCTGTATCGGGAAAACTTGGGTGTTCGATTGTTCGATCGGAAAGTTTAACATTTTCTATTTATCTGGAATGGGATACAATAATTGGAATTCACAAGTAGTTATGAGATAACTGAATGAATGTTATAAATCAAGCACTTTAGTCTCACTTGATCGGTTGCCACGGAATTTTGATGTGATCAAAAGTCCGTCGCAATCACGTAGCGTACGCGGATACTCGCCGGGTAAACTTAATAGACAGCATCACTCCATAGCCCCGACCAAGTGACTGTAGGAGAACCCCGTCGCCGAAAGCATCCGTTTGGGTGCTCGCGGTGGCGGTGTTCCGCCTTGGTGCACTTCGTCGACGGCGTCGGGGGTGCGGCCGCCTACTGAAGTTTGCGACGAGCATTCGATCAGGATGTCGGGAATCTTGTTGAATTCCCCGACTTGATATTGAAAAGAGTTTTCAATAATGAGACTAAAATGCGGGGTTTATAATTGTTAGGCATGCAATGTCTAAGTAATTCATTTGGTCAGGCATGCGATGTCTGAGGTGGTTGCGGATTCCAACTGTTGTAGTTTTACACTATCTTTTCTGTGACCGTAAGTGTAATATGTGATATCGCCGGTTTCGTTGCTATATGTCAACGACAATTGGGATGGGCATATTTACTTACGTTGATGACATGTGATGTTATGTGTTGCTGGATATGTTATATTGGATCGTCGTGTTTGAATAGCCGGGGGTTTTTATGTGAGATGAGTGTTTTTCCATTTTCATTCATGTAAAAACTTGTATGTAATATTCTTTTATTGGGGCACTTCCAGGTTGTGGAAGATGTCACCTTTTGTATATTATTTACTTTTCCGCACTAGGATAGACCCAAGGAGGGTAGCACAAGTAACCAGGTTCTGGAGTCCAGTGGGAGACCAACTCGAGGAGTCAAGTCAGGGTCTCCTAACTCTAGAATTGGTAGGGTTGCTTGCCGCTCTCGTAGGGGTCTAGGGGTGTGGGTTTGGCTATTCATCACGACCGTGGAATCCGTGTTTTATACTGGCTCGTATTGAAAACACGGACGTCCTAGTATATCCAATATTTCATATGTTTCTTCTGCTGCGATATCTGTGATGCGATCATGTGATATTCTGTGATAGATACTGTATATAGTATATATGATATATTATATAGACGTTACTTATGTTTTAGACCCGCGCTAGCCCTGCCCCGCTCTGCCGTTAGTTACCTAACCTAACGGTGCATGAGGGGACATCGAGGCGAATGCGGATGGCATAAGTGTACGTCGTATTTATCTGTGATGTTTAGGTAACTTAAATGATGGGACTTCATTAATGAGATTAATGAAATAAAAGAAACCTAAGATGTTGTAGAATTGAATTTCAAAAATAAAACAGGTAGCTACAGTTCTTGCTTTGCACAGCGATATATTTGATATATCCTGCACCTTATTCGATGAGGAAAGGACCGAGATCCCTTCACCGGGAGTGACTCCTTTAGCAATAACTGGCAGATGCTACACACTCGGTTTGTCTTTTGATAGCTTTTAAGAGTTCTGCTTTGCACAGTGATATATATGATATATCCCGCACCTCATTCGAAGAGGAAAGGACCGACGATCCCTTCACCGGGAGTGACTCCTTTAGCAAAACTAGAAAAGCCTCAAAAGCACTCCATTTTAAAATCATTTGATTCTACAACGATATCAAGTTCATTACGCAATAGGTTTTTAGAAAAACCTGTCGTAGCCCTCCGTCATTTCAGATATGTACTAGTTAGTATTCGTGCTGCGGTAGTTTGGCATTCGTCAAGGCGTAGTGTACGGTAGCTAACTAGTATTTATCTGCTTGAGCATATGATGCGATTGGATTAGGGTATTCGTACGGCGTTGTTTGGCATTCGTCAAGGGTCGTGCGGGTGGGTTTAATTCAATCAAGAAATGTACGGGTTGAACTTGACTAGTGGACTATGGGTTGTTTGGCATTCGTCAAGGTCATAGAACACTAGGGGCAAAATATTATCGGGAATTTCAAGTGTTGAAATTTGCAATGAGATTGCATACCTTCTATGAGATAGTTGGATCCCGATACCCGCTGCGAGTAAGTGTTACTCCTGGGAGAGTTTTATACATTACAATTAGCCGATCAAGTAGGTGTCTAGAAAGGTGTCAACGGGGTTACGCCTCTGGGAAAACTAGGTTTACAGTAATTAGGTTCGTGCGAAAGCACGGGGGACCTCCCTCAAAGTACCGACACTGGCCTGGCTGAAAGATTGGCGAACTTGTAGTGTGTAATTAATCCCGGCTAGTCTTTCCTTTTAGGGTTTGAAGGAAGATTTGATAAAAAGCAGTGGGAGCCATCCTGATTAGATAAAATTATAACCAATCTGATCTTGCAAGAGCATACGCTGAGTGTTTTCTTCTCTCTCTCTCCAGGTAGCGACCATATCACGCCTTAATCAAGATAATAATACGGATTATTGACCGAACCCGCTTGTTATACTGAGCTAGGGAACGTTGGTCCCGCTCCAACTTATAATTGTTATAAGACAGAGCAGGAATTTGGGGAATACCAGATTTCCCGTACCGCCCAAACGAAGAGAGTGCATGATGATGCATCATCTTCGGGTGTGTTCATTACAAAGAACTGTTTCTCTGTATCCTCTACGTCCTGGGTATGTGATACCAGATCAGGATCCCAGATATGTAATCTGTTACATAGGGCTACAGATAGGTAGAGAACTGAGAACGGGTGATAAGTTTCATGAGGCAGAAAACGGGGCAAGTGTTGCAGCCAAGTCTGTTGGTCACTGTCACCCTGTATTCCAAATACATTGATTCTGAACGAATGTTATTAGATACCGAACCTGATATACAAAATCATATCAGTCTCTTTATTAGTAAAGAAATGATAAAATTTTGTATTGTTGGATAATGTTTTGAACATTTCCTATATCAAAAGTTGATCGGTTCAGGCACGTTATCTAAAAGCATTGATGTTCTAAATCAAACTACAGTTCTTTGATATACGGAACACACACAAGAGGAAGAGTTCAGAAATGAACGAATCCTTCTTGAGGTATTGTAGACTAGGTCATATCAATGCGACCCGACTAGCTGAAGTTACATTTAGATGTATATTTAAATCAGTTTGAATTTACATCTTGTGAAACTCGCCAGTCATGTCACAAAGATAAAATGACACCATCTCTGTTTATTGGAAACAGAGAAAGAGTTAGTGAACTTTTGGGATGATACATGCTGATGTATGTAGGTCCCCTGTCTACACATGCCAAGACTGGTTCTTTAAACTTCATTACGTTCTCTGATGATCTCTTTAGATTCAGACATATGTTCTTGTTGAAACAAAAGTCCGAACCTTTTGAGATATTCACGGAATATAAGTTAGAAGTAGAGAACCAATTAGGGTACAAGTATTATGTCCTTTGATGTGATCAGGGAGGAGAATACTTGAGCACGGAAATCCTGGACTATTTTAAAAGAGAATGAGATTCTCTCTCGGCATTACTCCTCCGTATACACCATAGGACGATGGTATATCGGGGCGGAGCAGATACACCCTATTTGATATGGTGTGCTCTATGATGAGTACTGCTGAGTTACCTATTTCCTTCTTGGGGGTTATGCACTTATGAAGTTGCATACCTATTGAATTAGGTTCCAATCAAATCAGTTGCCTACCGCTTCATATATGATATGGAAAGGGAAGAGCCCATATCTTAAGTTGGTTAAGATTTGGGGTTGTCCGGGCTATGTCTAAAACCATAATCCGGACAAGTTCGAGGCAAGGTCTGTTATGTAGAACTGGAATAGTTCCAGCCATACAAGCTACAGCAGATGATTTGGTAGAACTAAAGGATTCAGTAGATTCCAACGAACCTCAGCCTCTCCGCCGATCTAGAAGGGTTCCTCACCCACCTGAGAGATACTTCGGTTTCTCTATGACAGTGGGAGCGAGGATTGCATCATGAGATGATGACCCAACTAGTTTCAAGCTGGCCATCAGGAGTGGGACTCTGTAAGAATGGCTGGATGCTTAGTGATCTGAGATGGAATCCTTATACACCAACAAAGTATGGACTTTGGTTGCTATATCTGAAGGGTTAAATCCCCATCAGGAGCAAGTATATCTTGAGAAGATTACTTGGTGTAGAAGGAAAAGTTGAGACTTTCAAAGCTAGACTTGTTAAAGCTTTTCGTCATCGACCAGGCATGGATTATGATGAAACCTTTTCAAGTGGCTATGCTTAAGTCCATCCAGATCCTACTTGTCACGGCTACATACCATGACTACGATATCTGGTGGTTGGGTGTCATGACTGCTTTTCTAAATGATGTTTTAGAAGAGTGCGTCTATAAGTACACAGCCAGAGGGCTTCGTAGACAGTGGGAGCAGCGGAAACGTGTGCAAGATGCTTTATAGGATAAAGCAGGTATCGCGGAGTTGGAACATCTATTTTGATGAATTAGTCAAAGAAGTTGACATCATCAAAATGGTAGATGAACCTTGTATAAACAAAAAGGTAGTAGGGAGTATGGTGACAATCCTCGTAGAGTACGTGGATGACATACTCTTGATAGGGAAGGAGTTTCCTATGCTACGCTCGATCAATCTCCGCTTATCACAATGATTCTCCACATAGGATCAAAGTGATACCTACTAAATCCTGGATTTTGGATCTATGCGATAGATCTAAATAGATGTTAGGATACTCACTAGTTATAGTGAGATGGTATCAGTTGATCCTGGGGAAAATCACTGGAAGTGTTCCAGGGTGATAAAGACGACTGAATGTCAGTCACAGGCATTGTCTATACCCTCAGTAAAGGGACGGTATGTTGGAAGAGTTCCAAGCTAGATACCGTGACATACTAGACGATAAAGGCTGGATACATCGCTACTTAAGATGCTACCAAAGAGGCTTTTTGGGTGTATAATGGTTCATGAGATGAACTACGTTCCTACCATTGTGAGACAATGGAGTTGTGGCTTATTCCAAGGAACGCCGGTCCCATCAGTGATCCAGACATATTCTAAGGCAGTATCACCTGATCATGGAGATGGTTGATCTCCAGGGGATCGAGGTTAGGAGAGTAGACTCAGAGGACAACACAGCGGATCCACTCGCAAAGGCCTGTTCCCAGAGAGAGACTTTTATGGGATGGTTGAGTATGAGATACTGCAACCACTGCTACAGATGGCCCTAGTGCAAGTGGGAGATTGTTAGTTATATGTATGCCCTAGAGGCCATTACTGTACATATGATGTATATTGTAGTGGATGCTAGGACGTATATAGGGAGGACTTTCTTGCTCGACATGATAGTATGCTATCTGGTTGAACTTTACCTTAACGTGTATACTGATTGTCTCTCTGTTACATGTTGGTAAAGCCCTTAGGATGTGTACTTGACTACCTGGACTATGATGCGGATCATACTAGTGGGGACATGGTAATCCATAAGTACATCCTTCAAAGTCCCTAGTCGTGGGTGTATCGAAACGGGGTATCGATACACCAGAGTAGACTAGCGTGTACCTTCTCGACCCATACAGATGGGCGATGGATGATCCCATATCCATTGGTGTTTGACATCAGAGGAGATATACGGGTGCTCAGTAGAGACTAGGTACACTGGTCGGACTCGCCGAGAACTCCCAGATGGTATTATACCTCACGTCAGATGGCAGTTCTCTGGTGACACTAGTACAGAGTAGTCTGTTGACCCGAGATCGTCATAGAGTCTTGTGTGGTTCCCACTGTGGTTTGATTTCCATCTTACCACGTCCAAGAGGGCGTGCAAAACGGTGGTTTTTGGGTACAGTCCCGAGTCACATGGAGGCAATGAGCGATAGGAGGGGATTCGTCTCTACCGGTATAGGGAGTTGATGTTGCGCTGTGTTCGATTGGCTATAACAGGAAATCCCTGGCCAGGGTTGCTGAGATTTACTGGTAAGTGTTACCAGTAGTTTCTCGAATTGTTATAGACCTCATATCGACACGACTTATCGAGCTATTGGGGTCTGACGTTTACCACCCCTAGGCGAGATATGCGACATATCAGACGATCAAACCGGACTGTACGGTAGTGTTACTGGTTGGATTCACTGGAGTGTGAGCGGGCTTGCTCGTCGATCTTCAGATCGCTCAATACCCGGGTGGCCGTTACGTTTAGCAGACCGCTTGCGGCTTGTGGGTGTTTGATATGATCATCACCTGCTGCCGGCGTATTGACGAGTCTTCAGAGTCCTACACAGAGGTTTCCTGGCTCAAGCGAAACGAAATAGGAGCGCATATGAGATATGTGCGGGACCGAGAATAATGCGTGTATGTGATACCTTATTCTATTCTCGCGATGAATGTGTCGAATGGTTGTATGCGATATAACCTAGTTATCGAATCAAGGATTGATTCGATAAGCCGATACATAGAATACTAGTCGGTTATATGCGATATGACCGGATCGTTAAATCAAGTGTTGATTTAATGATTTAATGCATAATTATATATTTGATATATTACTTTGCATTAACTAGTATTGGTTCACTTTAAATGGATTTTCTCACACGGATTGTACACATTGTATATGTGATATACTTTTGTGCACTTGATTGTATCATGTTTGATGATACATGTTATGCTAGGGTTTTTGTGTAAAGATCAAACCATGGTTACATGATTATGGTTAGGGTTTTGTTTTATTCACTTATTTATTTATCCATTTCATTTTGGAAAATAAATGAGAAGAGAAAAGAATGGTGGCTTTATTTGTTGTTTAGTTGAAGCTTCATGAAGCTTTGACTTTGTCCACCATTCTTATCTCATCCTTAACCCTAACCATTCCTTTAACCCTTGGTTAATTCTCTACACATAACCATAGTTAGAATTATGATAAGTTTGTTTTTCTATTCTTTTTTATTAACTTATCATAATAGATCATTATCTTCTTCTTCATCTTCTTCAATGAAGAAACCTTCACTTCATCAATGGTGATTGATGAAAACAAGTGAGAAATCCAATTCTAAAGTCTACCCACTTCCTATTTCTTCATCCTCTACCTCTTGCCAAGTAGTAGAGTGTGTTTTCTTCACAAGTTTCTTGACTTGGTGAAGTCGGAGCTTGATTTAGCGATGCCTCGACGTAGATCATCTTCGGCATGGACATCGACGACCTAGCTCGCCTATTCTCCGATGAAGCCGACTCTAGAGCCCGGGATTTATTTTGGACAGCGAGAAGACTTCATTGCGGAGCTATGGAGGTGGAGCACCGGATCTACAAAGGTTGTATTTCCGTATTCTCTTAGTTAAGTGTTAACTTGTTATCTTTTCGCCTAGAAATCTAGCCGACGATCCGTAGTCTAGGGTTTCTCGGCACCGTATTTTTTTGAAATTGGCATGTTCGATGCCTTGTGAGACCTCACTAGGGTGCCTAGGAACCCTACAGTTAGGTATAATACCATCCAGTCAGTTCTCCTGTGAGTCCTGTCCGGTGTACCCGTAACACAACGAGCACCTGTATACTATCTCCAGTACGACGTACTGATGGCTGTGGGACATACCATCTCCCGAGCTGGGATGAGAAGCGTATACCCTAGTCTACTCCGGAGTATCGATGCCCTGTCTCGATAATCCTACGACTAGGGACAAGTATAGGATGTTGCTTATAGACTACCCAGCCCCCACTAGTGTGACTGCCATCACAACGCTGGTAATCAAGCAAAGATCCTATAGGCTCTAATAATATGTATAAGTGATACGTTATAAGAAACATATGTACATATTAAAGTAGACACAAACAAAGTAGCATACTACCATTTTTAGCAAGACTGTCAATACAACTGTGAATATCCCAAGCTTCCATTAAGTAATATACAACCTAGTATGATAAATAATGGCCCCTAGGGCATATACACTAACAATCTCCCACTTGCACTAGGGCTATGAGCTGGCATATTGTAGACCTATCATCTCGAATAGCCTCTCGAACTGCGTCTGAGGAATGGCCTTTGTGAATGGATCAGTAATGTTATTCTCCGTCTCTACTCTTTTCACCTCGATCTCCCAGCGATCTATGATCTCCCTGATCAGGTGATACCGCCTTAAGATGTGTCTGGACTTCTGATGGGACCTGGGTTCCTTCTCTAAAGCTATAGCGCCGTTGTTGTCACAATACAGAGGTATTGGATCAACACTGGTAGGAACCACCTGAAGTTCTGTGAGGAACCTCTTCATCCAGACAGCTTCTTTTGCGGCATCACAAGCAGCAATGTACTCCGCTTCCATTGTTGAGTCAGCAACGGTCTCCTGCTTGGAACTCTTCCAACACCGTCCCTCCATTGAGGGTAAAGACATAACCCGACATGGACTTGGAGTCATCCTTGTTACTATGGAAGACGGAGTCGGCAAAGGCCTCAATCTGGAGGTCTTTTCCGCCATACACCAAGAACTTCTCCTTAGTCCTCCTCAGGTACTTGAGAATGTTCTTTACTGCTATTCAGTGCTTATCCCCTGGGTTTGCTTGATACCGGCTTACTACGCTCAATGCGTATGCTACATCTGGTCTGGTACATAACATCGCATACATTATAGAGCCTACCGTAAAAGCGTATGGTATAATCGGCATGCGATCCCTTTCCAAATCAGTCTTGGGAGACATCTCTTTAGGGAGGGTGATTCCGTGACAAGCCGGTAGGTTACCGCGCTTAGAATCTTCCATACTGAATCTTTTCAATATGGTGTCTATGTACCTGGACTGCGAAAGTCCCAACATCCTCTTTGATCTATCACGATAGATCTGGATCCCCAGAATTTAGGTGGCATCACCTAGGTCCTTCATGGAGAACTTTTGTGACAAGAATCTTTTGACTGACTGTAATATAGGAATATCATTTCCTATTAGGAGAATGTCATCCACGTACAAGACGAGGAAAACTACAGCTCTCCCTACAATCTTTTTGTATATGCATGGCTCATCTGGATTTTTGATAAAGTCGAACTCTTTGACAGCATCATCAAAACAGATGTTCCAACTCCGCGATGCTTGCTTTAGTCCATAAATGGACTTAAGCAACTTGCATACTTTACCGCTGCTCCCTCTCTGAATGAACCCCTCTGGTTGATCCATATAAACGCTCTCTTCCAAATTTCCATTTAGAAAGGCCGTCTTTACGTCCATCTGCTAGATCTCATAATCGTGGAAGGCAGCAATAGCAAGAAGAACCCGAATGGATTTGAGCATAGCCACCGGAGAAAAAGTTTCGTCACAGTCCAAACCAGGTCTTTGATGGAAACCCTTTGCAACAAGTCTAGCCTTATAGGTTTCAACCTGTCCATCTAAACCAATCTTCTTTCTGAAGATCCATTTGCATCCTATGGGTTTTACCCCATCTGGAGCAATGTCCAAAGTCCATACTTTGTTAGTGTACATGGATTTCATTTCGTTCCGCATTGCATCCAGCCATTTTACCGAGTCGCCGCTCTGAATAGCTTGCTGGAAGCTAGTATGGTCATCATTATCAATGACGCAATCTTCTCGATCCCCGTCTATGAGAAAACCATAGTATCTCTCGGGCGGATGAGACTACCTACTACTTTTGCGGATAGGCACTAGTATGTCCCTTTCTTCTGAAACCTCTGGTTCTACCATACTTTCCGTAACAGCTTGTGGTTCTGGAATTTCATCCAGTTCTACTGCGCTCCCATTCTTCGGATTTTCTAAAAATTCAGCTTCTAAGAAGTGGGCATGACGAGAAACAAAAACCTTCTGTTCCTCTGCGTAATAGAAATAATATCCCTTGGAGTATTTTGGATATCCCACAAACTTACACTTTACTGAGCATGCCTCGAGCTTGTCCGCATGCTGCCTTTTTACAAAAGCTGGACATCCCCATGTCTTAAAATGTTTTAGACAGGGTTTCTTCCCACTCTGCATCTGATGTGGTGTGGTAGGCACAGTCTTGGTAGGAACCTTGTTCAAAAGATATGCAGCTGATTCTAGTGCATATCCCAGAATGATCGCGGTAACTCAACGTTACTCATCATGGAACGAATCAAATCCAATAAGGTTCGGTTCCGTCTCTCCGATACACCGTTATGTTGTGGGGTGTATGGAGGAGTAAGCTGAGAGAGAATTTCATTCTCTTTTAGGTAATCCAGGAACTCGGCACTCAAGTATTCACCACCTCGATTAGATCTCAGTGTCTTTATACTCTTGCCTGTTTGTTTTTCCACTTCATTCTTATATTCTTGGAATTTCTCAAAAGCCTCAGATTTATGCTTCATTAAGAAGACATATCCATACCTAAAGAAATCATCCGTAAAAGTAATGAAGTGGGAATAACCACCTCGTGCATGTGTAGACATTGGACCGCATACGTCACTGTGTATGAGTCCCAAGAGCTCGCTTGCTCTTTCTCCGTGTCCAGTGAACGGAGTCTTTGTCATTTTTCCTTTGAGACAGGATTGACAAGTTGTATATGATTGATATTCGAACGGATCCAAATATCCTTCTATATGTAACTTAGTCAACCTTCTCTCATTGATGTGACCCAGTCTACAATGCCATAAGAAAGCCTGATTTGTTTCCGGAGACTTTCTTTAATGTGTGTTCTGGACACTGAAAATCTGAGCTTGATTTAATACGTATATTCCGTTTTCTAATATACCTGACCTAATCAGAACTTGAATTAGGTGGATGTGAACCACATCGCTTACAAAAGTAAAATCATATCCTTCCTTAGAAAGTAAGGATACAGATATGATATTACAAGTCGTACCTGGTACATAAAAACAGTTACGCAGAATCAATATCTGCCCAGTTGTCAGTCCAAGATGATATTCCCCTACGGATTCAGCGTTCATGCTCATTCCGTTAGCAACCGTGAGGGTCATATCACCTATCCCGATAACCCTATGGTTTCTCAGAGCCTGTAACGAATTACAGATGTGAGTTCCTGACCCGGTATCCAATACTCAGGAAGTAGGGTTAACTAACATACAGTTCTCTATCACAAACACACCCGAAACCGAAGCCACAATATGCTTCGAATCCTGGCTACTGGCTTTGCTAGCCCTACAATCCTTCTGCCAATGTTCATTCCTGTAACAATAGGAATGTCCTTCTTTTACTACATCCAGTCCCGAAACATTTGCCCTTCTCTTTCCTTCTACTTCTCTGCTTTCCTTCAGGGTAGAAGGTAGAGACTGTAGAATCAAGTCAGTATCTGACCCGTTCTCCAACGTGGTCTCCAGGTCCTTGAGCTCATCAATATAGCTATTCATTGTAAAGACGTTGTCCCCTACAGATAACCCGAAAGCCAACCTCGCTTGAATTAATTCGTTCGAGGTTTCATATCTTGTGATATGAGATTGCTCTCCATATAAATCTTTGTTATGGAGAAAGATGGAAACTAAGTCCATCTTCTCGTGCTGCTTCTGGTATACACCATCAACTGAAGCCAACACGAGGCACTTGGCTTTCGCTTTATCCTTTTCTCTTTTCTTATGGATATCCATATCCGCGACAGTGGAAACTGGACCTGGGACGGCGGGATCTAGAGTAGTAATAGGGTGGTCCAGCTTGTCATAGGCAATGAACATCTGGACAGACCTTTGCCAGTCATATAAGTCAGATTCAGTCAATTTGTTATCTAGATATAACCTAGTCGTGGTCACGAGGTCGCTGCAATTAAGAGAGAGAGAAGAAAACACTTTAGCATGATGCTCTTGCAAGTTTAGAGTGGTTTTTAATTTATCTAAACAGGATGGCTCCCACTGTTTCTCGAATCCTTCCTCAAACCATAAAAGAAGAATTAGCCAGGACTATTCTCACCGTACAAAACTTGCTTAACCATTCAGCCAGGCCTGCGTCGATACTTCGAGGGAGGTTTTCCAATGCTTTCGCGAAGTTCCTTAATTAAAGAACCTCTTTTCTCTGGGGGCGTAGCCCCGCTGACACCTTTCTAGGCACCTACTTGGTTTATAGCATTGATCGTTAAGTGACGAATCTCCTGATAAGTAGTATATACTCACAGTAGGATCATGATCCAAATATCATCGTATGATAATATTGAAGGAATCCTACCAACATTCATCAAACTCCAAATGGTATGCAACACTAGCAAATTTCAGTTTCTTTAGAAACTCCCGATGTGGATTTTTGCCCCATGCTCTTATGACCTTGACTAAGGGCCAACAAATCATAAGTCATATGTCAAGTTCTACCCGTCATTATCCAGGTTAATTTGAACCCATCCGTACATACTCTTGACTAACGGCCAACAAAGTAATACGACTGTCCCAAACCAACACATCTATTTATGCAATAAATGAATACCCCAGCAGCTACCCAACACTATGTCTTGACTAAGGGCCAAACAAATATAGCTTGAATACTACTGACCATCCATAAGAAATGACGGAGGGCTACGACTGGTTTTGGCAAAACCATGAACGTAGTGAACTTGATATAATCGAAGGAACCTGATACTTTTTAAAAGGAGTGGTTAAAGCTCCGCAATAAAAAATTCTGATCTTTTAAATTAACCGAGTGGTTTCTTTTAAATTTGTTCCAACGACTTAACTTTGATTTATTTTCTTTGCATTATAATAATGCGTCCCATCATTTATCCTATCATTGCAGAAAACAACGAAAAATACCACGTCCTCTTATGCCATCCGCATTCGCCACGGGGTCCCGTCATCACCCGTTAGGTTACTTAACTAACGACAGAGCGGGGGCTGGGCTAGCGCGGGTGTAAAACATAAGTGACGTCTAATATCTATCATATATAGATATTGTACATTCGTCAGACGCAATAATAGGCATTGAAGATCACAGATGAACTTTATTGGATATACTAGCAATCCGCGTTTGCTTTGACCCTGCAACAAAAGACGGATTACACAATTGTGATGAATAGCCATTACCCCACCCTAGACCCCTACGGGTACGGAAAACTACCCGCCAAGTATCCGAAGTGAAGCGGTCTCCCTCAACAACGTGAGTAGGCCACTAAACACTTCAAAGTACCCGGTAGTTTGTGCACCCCACCTTAGGTCTATCCTTGGAGCAAAAACAGTAAAAATGAAATAATACAATGGTGGCTATAACCACAACCTGGATGCGCCCCGCAAAAGAATATTACATCATATTACAATTATATCGAATGAATGAATATAAAACACATCTCAAACCTCGGCTAATCATCACAACATTCCAATCAAGTCCATATACACAAACAGTAAACATTACAGAAATGTGCAACCCCCTGCCAACCGACATACTAGCAGTTAGGGGAGTTTTACGAACACATTAAACATTACAGATATAAACCCATTTAGCAAATAACTTAGAACATCGATCGACTACCTTTTTCCGTGTCTACCCTAAAAGCAAACCAGCATAGAAGTAACCTGGACAGAAACAGAATATACTGGAAAACAAAACACCAAAAAACATGAATAACAGAGCAAATCCGAGTCAACTCGGGGTTGACTCCGCGGCGGATCCGCGGCCAAAAGCACTATTTGGCCGCGGATCCACGGCCGTCTTGTCGAGTTGAGTGCTCGTATTTTCTTAGTATTCTTATAATTCCCTGCTGTGAATTTTAAGGCATATCAAATATTTTTTTCGACACGTTTAAAATTAACAGAAACTGATAGGATTCCGGGGTTTCGTTTTTGCGTTTTTCCGACGATCGAAGTTCTAATTATTTGCTAACAAGCTAGTAATGGTTTAGTTGGCTCTGATACCACTGTAAGTCCATGTCACGCACCCCACGAACTTGCGGGGAGGCGGAATATATGAAAAACAATTATCAAAGCTTCGTAACACGGACTTGAGTGCATGAATCGTATCTAAACCGTTACTAGCAAACTACGAGAGGTTTAACTACTCGGATTCAAAGTTATACCTCACGTAACTTGTCCTTTGGGTCTTCATCGCTGTCCTCCACTCCTCGTAGGCTCCTTGGAACGTCGGCACCTCAATGGCTTCCTCGAGTCAAAGACGATCCACCCGAGAGATCCTACTCCAATCTTGATCTCTAACATGAGATAACTAGTTTTCTTTAGTTTCTAATCAAAGTGACCTAGGTGATATAGAGTGAGGTTATGGATTAATTAGTCTTTATAATCCTTGATCTCAACATCTGTGAGGGGAGGATTAGGGTTTCAAGAGAGAGCTTGAGGAGAGAGAAGGTGAGAATAACTTTTGAATGAAAAAGCTTCTCACTTCTAATATATTGTGAAGCATAAGAAAATCAAAATGATTAAATCAAAATGCATTATCATCATGCTTCATTAAATATATGAAATGAATCATCAAGTGAGTCATTAAGCAATAAATGCTTCATTAACTCACCTGAAAGATTCATCTAAGTGAGTCACAAATGCATTAAATGAAAATGCCACCTAAATTCTCAAGTCACCACCCTTCTAGAAGCTTCCCGTCAAATTACGAGAACGCCCCTCCTATCCGTGAAAACACGGAAAAACTTTAGACTGTATAAATCCAATAACCCGATACTAGAATCTGGCTTAAACCAAAGCCGGCTAGTAAAAACTGTCCGAACGTCGTACGTGCGTTTAAACACGTATGCGTCCGAACCCTTGTTGTAAAACCATATGACCTCTATATCATTTCGCCTGGAGCAGGGAAACTCCCTGTGTGGGACTCTAAAGACTCGACACTACGCTGGCAGTGGGTTTAACCACAGACCGCAAGCGGCACTAGCTGTACGTAACGGTCCCCAGGTAGATGTCGATAAGAAGGCCGATGAGGAAACCCATCCGAACTGCTACTGAGCCTGTCCGTGACAATATCCGCGCAGTCCAGTCTGTTCGTCTAAGAGTATCGTATGTATGGTCTAGGAAGGTGGTAAGCATCAGACCCCTAATAACCGTACAAGTCGTGCCAGTATGGCTCAAAAACCATGCGAGAATCTACTGATCAGTCCACCAGTAATTCTCAATCAGCCTTGGCCAGGGACTTATGGTAATGACCAACCAATCACAGTGCGATATCAACTCCCTATACCGGGAGAGACGAATACCTAACAGTCGCTCACTGCCTCCAAGTGGCTCGGGACTGTGCCCAACTAAAACATGTTTGCATGACTCCTTTGAGCCGTGATAGGGTAGTAATCAAAGCACAGTGGGAACTCACACGAGACAAATGACGACTTTAAGTCAACAGACTATCTGCACACATGTCACCTGAGAACTGCTATCTGACGTTCGGTATAATACCATCCAGCCAGTTTTCCTGCGAGTCCTGTCCGGTGTACTCGTAACACAACCAGCACCTGTATACTATCTCCAGTACGACGTACTGATGGCTGTGGGACAGACCATCTCCCGAGCTTGGATGAGAAGCGTATACACTATTCTACTCCGGAGTATCGATGCCCTGTCTCGATAATCCTACGACTAGGGACAAGTATAGGATGTTGCTTATAGACTACCCAGCCCCCACTAGTGTGACTGCCATCACAACGCTGGTAATCAAGCAAAGATCCTATGGGCTCTACTAATATGTAAAAGTGATACGTTACAAGAAACATATGCACATATTAAATTAGACACAAACCAAGTAGCATACTACCATTTTTAGCAAGACTGTCAATACAACTGTGAATATCCCAAGCTTCCATTAAGTAATATACCACCTAGTATGATACAATAATGGCCCCTAGGGCATATACACTAACACTGAGTGTCTAGCATCGACACCCTAAAACATCATGAAACCTGTGCCCAGCATCGGCACGTAAATCCTCATATATATAGGGCTCCGTCGGTCCGGATCGGCCCGTATCATCTCTCAACTCCAGTCGGTATCCTCCGGAAATCCGCCGAGCTCAAATACTATCACCGATGGGTAGTGCTCCCCTGCCGGGCTCACCGTCTAACATATACGAGTCTTCTTGCCCCGGGGTACCTCACCGGGTCCACTATGTACCGGCAAACGGTGCCTACCGCTCCTCGAATCGAGTTTCACATACCACTCTCAGAACCGAGAAAACACATGGTTGACGCACTGAAATATCATATCAAGGGTAACCGGGTTTTTTAAAATAATACATATTCTCTTTTGAAATACCCACGGTTCCCAAATCCAGAAATATCATGGAAACAACATATCTCAATGCGTATAATCATAAAGCATGATGTATGCGACATGTAAAGGAAATGTAAGCATATCAGTATATCATGCAACATGGAATAATAATATGCACATATTGAGGGAAACCGCTCTTTTGAAATGAATCAGTTTTAAAATTATCTTGCGGTTCCCAAATCTCTAATCAAGCCAGAATCATCTGTGTATGTACAGATATGTATGTACAATAGGTATGTGCACAAGTATGAGTGCACAACATGTATGTACACAAGTATGCCATGCAAGGGGTCATTTCCTGATGCAATAATCCTACTGTGTAGTGACATGGAAATTCTCGATGATGAAGTGTGTGAGCCGGCAAGCAGGTGTACGTGGAACATACGCATCATCGATAATGGTGCTGGTGTCCTGACAGCATGGTTTTAATATAACAATAAACATATTTCAACATGCGACGCGATGCGAAAAGCAAGAATATGCGGCAAATGAATAATAAACACAACAGTGCAGTATCTACATCAATGTATCTATGTCATACTGTTTTGCTAATTGAAAAAAGACGAATCAGGGTTTTTAGGAAAATAAGGGCTACGGTGTTTTTAAGAAAAGATGCGTCTTTTGAAAATATCCGTAGAATTCCTTTGCCTGTCTTTAAAATACTCCCGATTCGTTAGTTTTTTAAATAGGTATGACACGGGTCTAGTCTAACATCTACTATGCACACTACTGATCTAACTGACAAGCTAATCGGGAGGGGTATGGAAACCACCTAAATCTGAGTCAATACACACACACACACATATATATTTATATATAATAGTCGGTGATCCCGCCTCAAAGGTACCACGTACGATACAATATCATGTGACATCCTCGAGTCATGAGTGCGGATCTATCATCAAATAAAGCTCGTACGGTAAATCATCGTACGGCATCCTAAATCTGGGTACGGGTCAATATCACATTCATCTCATCAATTATCTGGTATCCTTATCATCATATCTCATGATCTGGGATACTGATCTCGTCTAGTACAACTGATACCATATATAAGGATATATGTGTGTGTATGAAAACACGCCTAATGGCCCGCTAAAATCTCATGTCGTATCCCAAATACGAACGATATCATATCACCGATCTCATGGCACTATGCACAATCTCATCGACTCATCTCCAAATATCATCCTCTATCCTCATCATCCAGTAATAAGTATAACAAATAAGCATGAGTGTGCGTGTGGGTGTAAACCTATTCTAGGGTTCGCAACTAGGAAATTATACTAGTTTACTTTTAAACCATAATCTATCCATAGTACACCTAATCACATCTAGAATATGCATGTCACGCATAAAGCTATCATATATATAGTATATATTATATATATAGTATACTAAATATCGAACTGCGGGGGTGGTATAAGCCATCCACCGGACTTCCCCCGTAGATATAATCTATTCACCTTGCTTTCGCTTCCCGTTGCCGACGCCGCAACGCGCTTTCTTTTCATCTTGAAGTCTTCGTGGGGTACCTACACATCATAACGTATCGTAAAGCGTATTAAAATCAAATTCGAAGACGTAACGACATACGAAAACCAAAACGACATGCTAAGGCCTATAGGTTAGAACCTATGGATTACGCTTTCAAAACCATCAAACAACCCTCGATATCGTCATACGAACGTCAAGTGATCGAGGTAAAACATAAATACGAGAATTCAGAATTCAAAATATGCAAAAAGAAGCCCGAATCAAAACAGCAACTATTGAAAATGGTCCCAGATTTCACCCTAGGTCAAATTGGTCAATTTTGCATATGCCAAGGGTCTATTTTACTGATTAGGGGACCACAGAACCAATACGATGCCAAATGACCTAGGTCTAGCCGCAATTTGCGGCCAGAAGGCTTTTATTTTCCGCCTGCAATGGGAGATAGGGGCTAGGGTTTTGGTGGTATGTTCTAAATCACCTGTAAGTATTACAGTCCTTGCAAAATAATTTTCAAGTAGCCCGAGTGTTAGCAGATTTCATTTTACATCCACAGAATCCACAATTTTCCGATATCGGGTTATCTAAATCCGTATTCCGGGGTTCTAGTCTCTGGTTTAGGTCTGAATTCTAGCACTAAGGGGTTTGTATAGCCTCTACTGAGCTTAATTACCCATCACCTTTCAATAATTCCAAAACCCTTAACTAGAATTTTCAAGGTTTACCCAAACCACACAATATCGGTTCTAATCTATCATGGGGGTAAAAGTAATGGAAATACTAAGCTAAAGGATCAGAAAATATCTCATTTGGCAACTTAAGAAAATTCTTGAGTAGCCCCAGGTGTCCAAAATCCTTACTTTCTTGGTCCATTGTGTTGCTAGTGAGCTCATACACAATTTTTGTGAAATGGAGATAGGGTTTTGAGGTTGTTTTGATTGTGTTTTAAGGAGGTGAAGAGGGGGAAGGAGTGAAGGAAGCAGCAGCAGCGGCTAGGGAGTTGAGGAGAGAGATGATGAGGGTGAAGGAATGAAGGAGGAATGCCTATAGTCAATATTAACCCTCACCTTTCTCTCTCTCACCCATACCCCATTCTTTATTCTTATTCCTTTTTCTTTTCTTTTCTTTTCTTCTCTCTTCTCATTCTATTAAAATAGAAAAGGAAACCCAAATGAAACCATGGAAGAAAAATGGACAAGTGAGAAAAAGATTTTGTGCATGTTATGTGCACAACACATTTAATCTGCGATTAGCGATTTTTAATGGCGATTAGCACTAAAATAGTGTCAAATAAATAATAGAAACTTAAAATTTGCATAATTCACATAAAACACCCTCTTTTAGAAATTTCATAATTTTCCAAATTTCCCCCCCATTTATTGGTATTTAATTATACCGTTTTATTAAAATATTCAATATTTTATTATTTAATTATAAAAATTCCCATAAATTAATAATTTATTTTTTTGAAATGTTACACAGAGTGACTGTCAGAATTATAGTTTTCCCTCCGACGAGGAGCAGTATTTTGGACAGGTGCTCCAAGCGATACTGGGGAAGGCATGGCGCAGGATACTGATTATGTTCAGTTGACGATACGGTCTAAGAAGTTTGGATTTGGAGTTCATTCGTGAACTAGGTCCCATGAGATATCTAGACATATTCTAAGACAGGTATTGCTCATTTCGGGAGATGGTTTTCTCCGCGAACTTGAGAATTAGAGAGACATAGAAAGAAACATCAGAGCGGATCCACTCACTGAGGCTATTTCTCGTACTCAATAGTTTTACAAACGAGCTTTGTGACACTGATTAGTAGAGGAGTTGGGTGTTCGGTATCACACGGGCTGTGAGTATGCGACATCGCAATAATTAGCCTTAAGTGGAACTGGGAGATTGTTGGATATAGTGCCCTCAAAATTAATTATTGGATCGTAGGCACGTGATGATTGAGGGAGGACCTATACCAGTAGGACAGTCTTACTCGAGATGATGGTGAGCTATCTGGTTTATCTTTATCATCGTGTACTGATTTAGGTGACATGATATATATAACTATTGCACATTGATAGAGCCCATAGGATTCTTGCTTGACTACCAGCAGTATGATGGTGATCATATACGTGAGAGTTGGGTAGTCTATAAGCACATCCTTAAAAATTGTCCCTAGTCGAGGGAGTTTCGAGATAGGAGAATCGATACTCCGGAGTAGACTAGTGTATACAGTCGAGATCCCGACGAGGGGCGGTGGCCGGTCTCACAAGCCATTGGTGTTAGTTGGTTCATCTAAGATGTATACAGGTGCTCATTGGGTCATGAGTACACTGGACAGGACTCGCCGGGAATATGCTAGCTCATTTTTGAAACCTGTCATCAGATAGCAATTCCGAGGTGACATGTGTACAGGTTAGTCTATCGACCTGAGATCGTCATTTGTCTCGTGTGAGTTTCCATTGTGCTTTGATTATGACCCTACCACGACTCAAAGGAGTCGTGCATACAGGTTCTAGTTGGGTACAGTCCCGAGCCACATGGAGGCAGTGAGTGGATCGGCAGGGGATTCATCTCTCCCTACGTTGGGAGTGAGATCGTGCTGTGTCTAGGAAAGCCATTACACAAAATCCATGGCCATGGTAAGTGAGATTTACTGGTAGGTATTCTAGTAGTATCTCAGGTGTTTTGGGCTACACTCTGACACGACTTATACCGCTTTTGGAGGTCTGATGTTTACCAGCTCCCTAGGCCCGATATGCGATACTCATAGACGAACGGACCAGACTATACGGATATTATCACACATAGGCTCAGTAGGGTTCCAGGATGAGTTCGCTCATCGGACTCCCTTTCACTCAGTACATGGGCAACCGTTACGTACAGCTAGTACCACTGACGGCTTGTGGTTAAATCCACTGCCAGAGTATTGACGAGTCTTTAGAGTGCCCCACAGAAAGTTTCCCAGTTCGGGTGAAACGTTGTAGAGGCCGTATGGTTTTATGGCAGGGTTCGAACGTACACGTGCACTTTTGCACGTGTCACGATTCGGACGGATAATACTAGCGGGCTTTAGTTTAAGCCGGATCCTAGTATTATACTGTGTAGATTTTCTCTCGTTCCATTTGTATTCGGTCGGAATACAAATGCGGGTATGTATATACAGTTGCGGGGTTATCCTGAAATTTGCTACGGGATCGCTTTTTGAAATTGCCAGTCTATCTTCTCTTGATTAAACATTATTTTTAATGTTTAATTAATGGGGGAAATCTGAATCTTTATTCAGCCAAATTTGAATTCTTTCTCCCTGGCTGAATTTTGATGCAGGGGGGGTTCTGCAAATTTCGAATCATTGAAAAGAGGGGTTTTTTTGTGGTGAGAGTTGATGGTTGATAGAGTGAGTTGAGGGTGATGTTTTTGTATGGTTTTTTGTAGCTACTTTTCCTTATGGTCACCTCTCACTTGAGCTTGCACTCACCTCCCTCTTCTCCTTGTTTTGGCCGAGCCATATATTTGGCAGCCCCCATCTTTGTGTGAGAAGTAGATTGATTTTTCATTGCAAACACAAAAATCCTAAGCTCATTCTTCTTGCTCATTTCATCTTCACTCCAAAAGGCAACTTCGATTAACCCTCGAGACAAAGCATTCTACACTTACTCTACTGCAACCTTGGACACGTCGGCTAGCAAACATCGTGTCCGAGTTGCCTCGGTTCAGAGGCTGGAGCCCGTATAAAGATTCGTTGATGTGGCACAGTTTTCGGAGAGGAGGAGATCGTAGATCGAGCGAGATCGGAGAGCGAGCATCGCCGGCACATCCGCAACATGCTAGGGGCAGAGGTTAAAGACCGAAGGACACGGATCGATCGGTATAATCTCTGAAACGCCATTTATAGTTTTCTAGTTTACGGTTAATGGAACGATCCGGGATTCGGATGCGGTTAGCGCCAGTTCGTAAAAAGTTTTTGTTCCGCATTCGGCCTCGGAAAGATGGCTGGGGCGCTGCCATGTCCCAACAGCGAGGTCATCAGATTGATTGATTCCTGCTAGAGACGACTTCACGCAGGTACGTTAGGAGTTGAAGGAAAGCGATCGAATGTCAGAAACCCATTTTTTCAAGTTTAAAGTATTCGGAAAAACATGCAAGTAATTCCGTGGACCCTCTAAAAGAATGAAACCCTAACTCGATATAATGACCATGAGAACGCTTTGAAACCTTAGGGTTTGCGGCAGTTTCGCGGTGCCATTAATGAGGCTTGGATTTTCCCTTTTACGGCTGATCCATAGGTGCTGTGCATGTACTCGATATTATTAAACTGTACTCAAGATGTTGAGCTCTTAGGGATTATGAGACTTTGAGAAATCGATCGAAAGATTCGACGTCATTCGGATATCATATGATGGGACACATTGCTTGGGAGACTCCAGATACGAGTATAGCCATTGGAGCGCAGTCCATGCAGCCACGAAGAGATGAGTCCGAATTAGTCGACATTAGAGAAAAGTGGAGTAAGAGGTTCGTACGAGATCTTGATGTGATGATGTTCCACTCCGCTTGTAGGGTTAGCTTAGCACCTTAGCAAGGTTTTGGCAAGCATCAATCATGCTACCTTAAAATTTTTGGGGTGCCAAACAAACCCTAACCAAGATCTTAACTAGAGAATTAGGGTTAACATTTCATGTAAACAACTTTACATCTAAGAGAGTGGGATTACAACCTTTGTAGTCCGTTCCTTCGCTTCATAAGCTCCAAGTAGTAGTCCCTTCGCCGAGATCCATGAACTCCCGGAATCTAGAGAGGCTCCACAAGTCGAATGATCCATGCTTGCTTGAAGTCTTCCTTATCGAAGATGATCTACCTTGAAGAATCTCAAACCCAAGCTTACACATCACTAATGAAACAATTAGAGAAGTTAACACCCTAATCTAAGTGGCTAGAATAGATGAGGATGATGAAGTAGGAATTTTTCTTTCTTTTGTTTTCAATTTCTCACTTTAAATCATCACAACACAAAAAGCTAGAAAGCTTTTTCAAGGAAGAAGAAGAAGAAAGCTTTTGTGATGAATAATGAATTGTTGTGGTTACAATTGCAACCATGAGTTAAAAAATTAAGGCTTTAACTCATGTAGAGAAAAAACTATGGTTAAGGGTTTGGGTTGGGTTAACAAATATCTACACAAAATATCAAAGCTAAATGACAAAAGAAAAGCTTCATGAAAAAGCTAACCTAAAAGCTAACCCAAACTTGGTTTAAACTTAACAACCATGTTACATTTGTAACTCTAACATTTTTACAATATTATATATCACATATACAACAAATTTTGTAACAAAAGAAAATAATACAATTAACATATATCGCATATAAATCAATGTATTATCCAGTGAGAAAATGAATCAATAAAGCGAGCTTATATTAGTTAACGTAATGTAATATATCACATATATAATTATACATTAAATTATCGAATCAACTCTTGATCCGAAAATCCGTCTATATTGCATATAACCGACTAATATAACATGTACCAATTCATCGAATCAACACATGATCCGATGACCCGGCTATATATCACATATACCCGGCCGATATCTCATATCGCAAGAATAGAATACGGTATCTCATATCGTATTATTCTCGGTCCCGCACATATCTCATATGTGCTCCTACTAGGTTTTGCCTTAGCCAGGAAACCTCTATGTAGGACTCTAAAGAATCGTCAATTTGCAGGCAGTAGGTGATGTTCATATCAAACACCCACAAGCTGCAAGCGGTCAGCTAAATGTAACAGCCACCCATGTATTGAGCAATCAGAAGATCAACAAGCAAGCATGTACATTCTCCTGTGAATCCAATCAGTAACACTCCCGTACAGTCCGATCTCTTCGTCTGATACGTCGCATATCTAGTCTAGGGGTGGTAAACGTCAGACCCCAGTAACCGATAAGTCGTGTCGATGTAAGGCTCATAACGGGTCAAGAAACTACTGATAACACTTACCAGTAAATCTCCATATCAGCCCTGGCCTGGGACTTCCAGTTATAGCCAATCGAGCACAGCACAACATCAACTCCTAATACCGGTAGAGACGAAACCCCTCCTATCGCTCATTGCCTCCATATGATTTGAGACTGTACCCAAAAGCCACCGTTTTGCACGCCCTCTTCGACATGGTAAGGTGGAAATCAAAGCATAGTGGGAATCACACAAGACTCTATGACGATCTCGGGTCTAAAGACTAACCTGTACTAGTGTCACCGGAGAACTGCTATCTGACGATAGGTATAATACCAACCAGGAGTTCTCGGTGAGTCCACTCAGTGTACCCAGTCTCCACTGAGCACCCGTAAACCATCTTGGATGTCCAACACCAATGGATATGGGATCATCCATCGCCCATCATATGGGTCAAGATGCATGTACGCTAGTCTACTCTTGAGTATCGATGCCCTGTCTCGATACACCCTCGACTGGGAACAGTTATAGGATGTACTCATGGACTACCCTGGCCCCACTAGTATGATCTCATCATAGACCTAGTAATCGAGTACATATCCTAAGGACTTTATCAACATGTGATCACAAAACAGCATTTGTTAACAAGTTAAGATAAAGTGAAACCAGATAGCATACTATCATATCGAGCAAGAAAGTCCTCTATATATATATCCAAGCATCCATTATAATATACATCATATGTACAACAATGGCCTCTAGGGCATATACATAACTAACAATCTCCCACTTGTACTCAGGCCAGCAGTTGTAGTATCTCATACCCAACATCCCGAAGAGTCTCTCAAATTGTATTTGAGGAATGGCCTTCGTGAGTGGATCCGCAGTGTTTTCCTTCGTGTTAACTCTCCTGACCTTGATCTCCCTACGATCAACTATCTCCCAGATTAGGTGATACCGCCTCAGAATATGTCTGGACTTCAGATGGGACCTGGGTTCCTTGGCTAAAACTGCAGCTCCATTGTTATCACAATACAAATGTATTGGATGGACAATGAACGGAACAACACCAAGTTCAGTGATGAACTTCTTTATCCAGACAGCCTCTTTGGCAGCATCGTTGGTAGCGATGTATTCAGCCTCCATCGCCGAATCTGCCACGGTTTCATGTTTGGAATTCTTCCAACACACCGCCCCTCCATTGAGAGTAAAGACAAAACCCGAGTGCGACTTAGATATGTCCTTATCACTTTGGAAGCTCGAATCGGTAGAGAACTCCACCTGGAGTTCTCCGTTACCATATACTAAGAACATCTCTTTAGTCCTTCTTAAGTACTTGAGAATGTTCTTCACAGCTGTCTAGTGATTCTCTCCAGGATCTGCTTGATATCTACTCACTACACTTAGTGAGTATGCTACATCAGGTCTGGTACATAGCATCGCGTACATAATAGAGCCTACTGCCGAAGCATAGGGTATCCCTTGCATGCAAGCTCTTTCCAAATAAGTCTTGGGAGACATCTCTTTGGAGAGAGTGAGTCCAGAGATCGTGGGTAAGTTCCCACGCTTGGATTCTTCCATACTAAACCTCTTTAGTATGGTGTCAATATACCTGGATTGGGACAATCCCAGTATCTGTCTAGATCTATCTCTATAGATCTTAATCCCCAAAATTCAGGAGGCATCACCTAATTCTTTCATTGAGAATCTATGTGATAGAAGAACTTTACCGAGTGCAGCATAGGAATATCATTTCTTATCAAGAGTATGTCATCCACGTACAATACGAGGAAGACAACCTTACTCTCTGCCACCTTCTTGTATATACAAGGTTCATCTATGTTTTTGATGAAGTCAAACTTTTTGACTACCACATCAAAACATATGTTCCAACTCCGCGATGCCTGCTTCAACCCATAGATGGATTTAAGCAGCTTGCACTCCTTTCCGCTGCTCCCACTGTCTACAAAGCCCTCTGGCTGAGTCATGTACACGCACTCTTCTAAATCACCATTTAGAATGGCGGTCTTAACATCCAATTTCCAGATTTTGTAGTCATTGTATGCAGCAATGGCAAGTAAGATCAGGATGGACTTAAGCATAGCCACTGGAGAAAAGGTTTCGTCATAATCCACACCTGGTCATTGATGAAAACCCTTTGCAACAAGTCTAGCTTTGAAAGTCTCAACTTTTCCATCTACACCAAGTTTCTTCTTAAACATCCATTTGCTCCCAATGGGTTTTACCCCTTCAAGAGCAATTTCCAAAGTCCTTACGTTGTTGGTGTACATGGATTCCATCTCAGATCGTATTGCATCCAGCCATTTCACAGAGTCACCACTCGTGATGGCCTGTTCGAAACAAGTTCGGTCATCATCTTCCATGATGCAATCCTCACTCACACCATGTCACGACCCAAAGTTTGGATGTGACCGACACTTAGATTGTATAATATCTAAAGATATTCATACAGTCCAAGTAAGCCGAAAACCAAGATAAAAATCCTTCTTGCGGAATTCTTTATATAAAATTTTAGTTTTTAAGTAAAAATCACAGTTTATGAAATTAAATTTTAAACAAATATAAAGTGTTAAGTTTGGTTGCATCCCTAGTTGGGATCAACAATATCAATAGTGGAGACAAATATCCATGAGTATAAGACATTAACAAGAATTTTCAATAAGTAAGAAAATTACTAAAACATAGAACTAAACCGTCCCATCTGACAAATAATATACATATAATCATCTCTCACTCTAAGTCATATATATGTCTGATGGAGATTTTCTAGATACAAAATACAATACCAAAAGAGAAGCTTACTACATATGTAACCCACCTATCAAAAGATGCGATATAAGCTGCGAAAAGTAGATCTGCCCGGCCGCTAACTGTCCCCTCTACCCCTGCAAGGAACTGTGGCACAACGGGGGGTGAGTTGCCAACTCAATGAATAAACTAACATATAACGGCTAATAATGTAAATATGAAGATCATACTAACTAAAATACAAACAAGTAAAATGTATGATGGTATGTGGAAAGCATAGATCTGTACTTTAAATATCATAACTAAAATGAAATCTCATCATTTATTTCCAATAATTAATATCTTTCCGTGTCCATCATCGACACAAAACGTCCCTTTCTCTCAGGCATCATTCCTCGAATGACCCTACAATCAAAACACCGTTCGGTATCATCTAGATATCCGCCGTGTTTCATAACTATCTCCGGTATCGAGTATCCTCGCTAGGCTCTTCCGCCTCAAATGCGGCTATCCTGCCCCTCGGACTCGACCGGGTCCACCATATATCCAACTGTATATCTCCCCCCTCAGTAAGAATAACATAAAATCCGCGACCGTATATCTCCCCCACTCGGTCCGGAATACAACCAAATCATAAAACATCTCATGGTGGACATGACACATCAATCATGAAATCACTGGATTTATGTAATAGTATTCAAAACTCAAAACCATAAATCCTCAATAATACAATTACCTCTTATACCAACATAAAATATTCAAATACTAAACATGATGTTAATGATGCAATTTACTACTATTATTGGTGTTTAAGATATGATATGAATCATTTTTAACCAGAATTTTACTAAGTGTAAAAGTGACATGGTAATATCGACGAGGTGTGTGTAACATATAAGATCTGCACGTGGCATAACTCGTCGATACTTGTGCAGTGTCCTAGCAACTAAGCAAAGTATATGTGAATTATGAGTGCATATTATCAATTTAGCATACCAAAGTAAAGCATTTATTTACATAAAACTACGGGCGTAACACGCCATCTTTACAAAATTCCCTAGTAGATGTTTAGTCTACTCACCGGAAAACGTCGTATCTACTCAGGAATTGCCAATCATTTTCCTTTCCTCGCTGCCTCCGAAAATCTCGTATTTGAATCTATCATCACAATTTAACTTATATAAGGAAACAGCTACTCCGACATGACGGAAATGAAAAACACTCGTTCCCACGTACTAGTTATATTGCATACGACTATATCGAGCTATTTAACACTTAACCTTACTGGATTTTAACCCTATTCTGCATCGCGACAGAAAACAGACTGCGATACGCTTTAACCATGTCGTATTTTGGTTTCTTAGATATCTTTTCCGATATAAGCTTCCAGATTTCATATACAGCTGAAATAACTTATTTAAATAACGCCAAAATTGCCACAATTATTCACAGAACCCAACCAAACAAGCCAAAATACCCTAGCTTCCTACAAAATCGGCGATGCCGAATTTTTCCCTTTGGTCGCCGGCCCAATTCCGAGCCCTCTGGTTCGTACTCCTATGGTTTGTTTTAGGTGCTACATACAACACTTAGGTCTTATTTAGTTGAATTACTATTTCACCAAATTAAAGCAGATTTAAATAGGACTTAGTTGTATCTAAAATACGATATTATTGATTTGTGATTTCAAACTTAAACTAATTCCATAACTAATTTCTACCGTGAGTAAGGATTTTACCTACAATAATTTGTAGGAATAACACTCTCCAAGATGTACAAGCTCCTTGCCCTAGCTTGATAATGAGAAAACCTTAGATTTATCTCCTTCCTTCTTCTTCCTCTTGTTCTTTTTTGTTTTCTTTAGATTTGCTTTTCTTTGAGTAATTTTAAGATTTTAACTTAAGTGAATAATCTGAACATGAGTTATATATATGTCAAAAGGAATGGATAAGGTGAAGGAGGAGGTGTCTTCAAGCAGGGTGTGGAGGTTTCATGCAAAGAGGAGGTGTGGGGTGTGTGTTGTGTATGAGAATAGAAAGTGTCAACACATTATCTCATCCAATTTGATTAATTTTGTAATTAACTTCTGAACTAAAAACATTTTCTACCCATTTTCCACGTACACCCTCAAAATTCCAAATTTGCATAATTTTCCTAAATTTCATATTAAAACCCCTCACAACCTATGTTATTATAAAACACTCATTTTATTAAAATGAAGTTAAAATTCACATTAAAACCCTTATAACTTATTTATGTTGCATACTAAAATTTTTATTTAATTTGTTTTACAAACATCTTATGAATTTATCCTATTTGGTTTTAAAAACTTTTTAATTTGGCTCCTTATTATTTAATTAATTAATTTTATTTATTTCTAAAATTTCAGAATGCTACAATATTCCCCTCTTAAGAAAATTCGGTTAATTTTATTTATTTCTAAAATTTCAGAATGCTACAATATTCCCCTCTTAAGAAAATTCGGTCCCCGAATTTAAAGTTAACTAGACATACCTTCAAAAAGATGCGGAAATTTCTTTCACATCGCATCCTCGGTCTCCCAAGTAATTTCCTCGCGGTTCTTTCCTTGCCAAAGAACCTTTACAGACGGAAGTACCCTCGATCTTAGTTTCTTTGCGTGTCTGTCAAGAATAGCGACTGGCTGCACTGTACAAGATAAATCCGGCTCAAGCTGTAAGGTCTGATGCTGGATCGCGTGTAGAGGATCGTGAAGATACTTGCGAAGCATCGAAACGTGAAACACCGGATGCACATCGGGAAAATTCGGTGGAAGTGCTAAATGATAAGCTACAACACCCGCTCTCTCCAGAATCTCGTAAGGTCTAACATATCTGGGGCTGAGCTTCCCCTTTTTCCCGAAACGCATCGCACCTTTCATCGGGCATATACGAAGGAACGCATGATCTCCCACCTGAAACTCGAATCTACGACGTCGTCGATCTGCATAGGATTTCTGTCTGCACTGGGCCGCCCTCATTCTGTCTCGTATCAATTGAATCTTCTCTATTGTTTCCTGTACTATCTGCGGTCTCAAAATACTACTCTTGCTCAGTTCCATCCAGCAAACGGGTGATCGACATTTCCTCCCATACAAAGCTTCAAAGGGTGCCATTTGGATCGTCTCCTCAAACTGTTGTTGTACGATAATTCTATCAAAGGTAGGTGACGGTCCCAACTACCACCAAAATCAAGACTACAAGCGTGAAGCATATCCTCTAGTGTCTGAATGGTCCGCTCCGACTGACAATCTGTCTGTGGGTGAAAAGCTGTACTAAAGCTCAATCGTGTACCAAGAGCTTCTTGAAGTTTCTGCCATAGCCTTCTAGTAAACTGGGTACCCCTATCTGAAACTTTGCACATCGGAACTCCATGTAGACGTACAATCTCATTGATATAAATCTGAGCATACTGTGCAAACCCATACGTCGTCTTCGCTGGAAGAAAATGAGCTGCCTTTGTCAATCAATCTACAATCTCCCAAATGGAATCATACCCTCTGCTAGTCCTGGGTAGACCCACCACGATATCCATCGAAATCTGTTCCTATTTCTACTCTGGAATGGGAAAGGGTTGCAACTCTCCGGCTGGCCTCTGGTGTTCTGCCTTGACTTGCTGACAAGTCAAGCATCTCGACACAAACTCCGCAACATCCCTCTTCATTCCTTCCCACCAATAAACATCCTTCAGATCATGATACATCTTGGTGGAACTAGGATGAATACTGTATGCTGATCTATGAGCCTCCTCTATGATCTCACGTCTCAATCCGTCAGAATTTGGTACACAAAGATGAGTCCTAAAGCGTAATACTCCACGATCATCAATCACAAACTCCGATCCCCTGCCCTGCCTAACCTGATCCATAATCTCTGATATACGAGCATCTGCAGGCTGTGTCTCTCGAATACGATCCAATAACTGAGGTCGGGTGAGAACATGTGCTAGCTGTCCTCCTATCGGGGTGAACTCAAACTGTATACGACCATCACATAAAATCTGCCAGTCGGTAGAAGACTGTCTCTGCAAGGTGCGCAAATGAGATAAGCTACCTCTAGCCTCCGACTCAAAGCATCTGCTACAACATTTGCCTTGCCCGGATGATATAAAATCTCACAATCGTAATCTTTCACCAGTTCCATCCATCTACGCTGCCTTAGGTTCAGATCTCTCTGCTGAAAAATTTACTTTAAGCTCTTATGATCTGTGAAGATTTGGCACGACTCTCCATACAAGTAATGCCTCCAAATCTTCAATGCGAATACAACAGCAGCCATCTCTAGATCATGAGTAGGGTAGTTCTGTCCGTGCTTCTTCAACTGTCGAGAAGCATAAGCTACAACTCTGTCATGCTGCATCAACACACAGCCTAAACCCACTCTAGAGGCATCCTAATACACAACAAAGCCACCTGACCCAGAAGGTAATGATAATACAGATGCAGTCGTCAAGCGAGTCTTCAACTGTTGGAAACTCTGCTCACATGCACCTGTCCAAAGAAAGGGAACCACCTTCCTAGTCAATCCGGTCAACGGTGCAGCTATTTGAGAAAAATCCTGCACAAAGCGTCGGTAATAACCTTCCAGACCTAAGAAACTGCGAATCTCTGTAACTGACACAGGTCTGGGCCAGTGCTGCACTGCTTCGATCTTCTTTGGGTCCACACGTATCCCCTCTCTCATGACCACGTAACCCAAGAACTCTACACTGTCTAGCCAAAAGGCACACTTGGAGAATTTTGCAAATAGTTGATGCTCCTTCAAGCTCTGCAACGTAATACGCAAATGTTGCTCGTGCTCCTCTCTACACCGGGAATAAACGAGAATGTCATCAATGAATACTATTATAAACTGATCAAGAAAGGGCCTAAAGATACGGTTCATCATATCCAGAAAAGCTGCTGGAGCGTTGGTGAGTCCGAATGACATCACCAGAAATTCATATTATCCATATCTTGTGCGAAACGCAGTCTTCGGAATATCGTCCTTCCGAACCCTCAACTGGTGATACCCCGACCGCAAATCAATCTTTGAGAAGTAACCAGCTCCCTGCAACTGATCGAATAAGTCATCTATACGTGGTAGTGGATACCTGTTTCGCACAGTGATGCGATTCAGCTGTCGGTAGTCGATGCACAGTCTCATACTACTGTCCTTCTTCTTTACAAATAAGACAGGAGCTCCCCACGGTGATACGCTGGGATGAACAAGTCCTCTATCTATCAACTCTTGCAACTGGCTTTTAAGTTCCTTCAACTCTGTCGATGCTATACGATAGGGTGGTATAGAAATAGACCCCGTGCCTGGAATCAAGTCGATGCAAAATTCAATATCGCGTTCGGGCGGTAATCCTGGTAACTCCGCAGGAAACACCTCCGGAAATTCTTGTACGATCGGAACCTGGTCCAATGGAATCTTAGCGACTCCTAAATCCTGAACTAATGCCAAGAATCCATGATAGCCTTTCTTCAATAGTCGTCCCGCACAAAGAGCAGAAATTATGTTGGCAGGAGTTATATTACAATCCCCCTACACAACAAACATCGGTTCACCTGGAAAACAAAATCTAACCGTTTTCCAACGACAATCTACATAGGCATGACAAGCGGCCAACCAATCCATACCGAGAAGTATATCAAAATCTAGCATATCCAGGAGAATCAGATCAACTAGCGAATCTCTATCACCAATACGTACAGAACATGATCCGAATACGTGTCGAGCTATAAAAGAATCTACCACCGGACTAATCACTACAAACGGTAAATCTAACAATGACGACTCTTTCCCCAATGAAAGTGCAAAGCGTGAAGATACATAAGAATGTGTAGAACCGGGATCATATAAAATATGTGCATCTAGTGAACATACTGTAAGAGTACCTGTCACAACTGCATTTGATGCCTGGGCATCCTGTGGAGTCAGCGCAAAAACCCGTGCCTGGCCCCTGCCCGCATCCTGTCGTCCTCTACCTCTATCTCCTTGACCTCTTTGAGAGCGTCCTGCAAAGCCTCGACCTCGAGGTGCAACTGCCTGGCGTGTAGTGCCAACTGGGAGAGGAAATAAAGCCATCGGCGTAGAAGGTGGGAGGGGTAAAGCAGCCTGTGGAACAACGGTCCCTTCCTGGGATCTACAATCCCGCGCAAAGTGTCCGGGAAGTCTACAACTAAAACATGTAGATGGGGGCCTCTGATCATCGGGATAAGAACTGAACATCTGGCCCTGGGTCCAACCACGTCCGAAACTGCGGCCTGGAGTATATCTGCCTCTACCTCTACCAAACTGCCTAGTCATTAGCCCAAACGGTCTACTCCTCTTTGGTTCAGGAACAACCACGGACTGACTCAACCGCTCCTCCACTCGTATCGCTGCATCCATGGCCTGTGCATACGTATCAAAATGCTGGGAGCCTATAGCCAGATACAACTACATGTCCAGACTCCTTATGAACCTCTTCACCCGAAGCTCCTCCGTAGGTACTAAGTATGGGGCATATCGCGACAGTTGGGTGAATCGTAAGTCATAGTCGGCCACTGACATACTTGCCGATTTCCGCAGCGTTTCAAAACTGGTAGCTCTAGCATCCCTCACACTCTGTGGAAGAAATCTGGCAAGAAAGTCCTCGGAAAACTCGGTCCACGACATCGGAGGAAGACCCGTAGCTCGCCCTCTCTCCATCAACTCACACCACTCCTGAGCAAGTCCCTCCAAACGAAAGCTAGTCAGCTCAACGGACCTCGCATCAGAACATCGCAATGATCTGCCAATCCTCGCCATCCTATCAAGAAAGGACTGAGGATCTTCCGCTACATCGGTCCCAGTAAATACCGGAGGCCTCAACCTTATAAACTCTGCAAGCGATACCTCTATCACTCTCGTATCTACAAGTGCTACCGTCTGCGTAGGCTGTACCTTGGACTCTGCCACGGTCGGTGTTGGATCCTGCCTCAATACTCGAGTGGCCTTAGCTAACTGTCCTACCACTTGCTGAAATCCTAACATGCCCTCCTCTATCCTAGTCATGCGATCTGGAGGAGGAGAATCAATATGCTCATGCACCGCCGGAACGTCCGGTATACCAGTCACCGTCACAGGAGGACTCGCCCTAGCTGCATCTCTAGCTGCGGCTCGCCTAGCCCGCGTAGCCATAGCAACTGGAACAAGAAACGAGAGTTGATAAGGCTTATGAATAGGAACAATCAATAACGGAGAATCAACGGAAGAATAGATCAAGATATACATCCTAAGGTTAATTAGGCTGAGTATGGTAACGTAAATATGCTGCGGAACATACGTACGGTACTGCACTCATCCCAATTCACCTACTCCATCAAACCAAAGGTCATCATAAATCACGGACTCACGTCAACTTATCTTAACTCCCTACTTGATTCCGTAAGGTTAATCCTAAGCTCTGATACCAAATTTGTCACTACCCAAAGTTTGTATGTGACCGACACTTAGATTGTATAATATCTAAAGATATTCATACGTCCAAGTAAGCCGAAAACCAAGATCAAAATCCTTTTTGCGGAATTCTTTATATAAACTTTTAGTTTTTAAGTAAAAATCACAGTTTATGAAATTAAATATTAAACAAATATAAAGTGTTATGTTTGGTTGCTTCCCTAGTTGGGATCAACAACAACAATAATGGAGACAAATATCCATGAGTATAAGACATTAACAAGAATTTCCAATAAGTAAGAAAATTACTAAAACATAGAACTAAACCGTCCCATCTGACAAATAATATACATATAATCATCTCTCACTCTAAGTCATATATATGTCTGATGGAGATTTTCTAGATACAAAATACAATACCAAAATAGAAGGTTACTACATATGTAACCCACTTATCAAAAGATGCGATATAAGCTGCGAAAAGTAGATCTGCCCGGCCGCTAACTGTCCCCTCTACCCCTGTGAGGAACTGTGGCACAACGGGGGGTGAGTTGCCAACTCAGTGAATAAACTAACATATAACGGCTAATATTGTAAATATGACGATCATACTAACTAAAATATGAACAAGTAAAATGTATGATGGTATGTAGAAAGCATAGATCTGTACTACAAAAATCATAACCAAAATGAAATCTCATCATTTATTTCCAATAATTAATATCTTTCCGTGTCCATCATCGACACAAAACTTCCCTTTCTCTCAGGTATCATTCCACGAATGACCCTGTAATCAAAACACCGGTCAGTATCATCTAGATATCCGCCGTGTTTCATAACTACCTCCGGTATCGAGTATCCTCGCTAGGCTCGCCCGCCTCAAATGCGGCTATCCTGCCCCTCGGTCTCGACCGGGTCCACCATATATCCAACTGTATATCTCCCCCACTCAGTATGGATAACGTAAAATCCGCGACCGTATATCTCCCCCACTCGGTCCGGAATACAACCAAATCATAAAATATCTTATGGTGGATATGACACATAAATCATGAAATCACTGGATTTATGTAATAGTATTCAAAACTCAAAACCATATATCCTCAATAATACAATTACCTCTTAAACCAACATAAAATATTCAAATACTAAACATGATGTTAATGATGCAATTTACTACTATTATTGGTGTTTAAGATATGATATGAATCATTTTTAACCAGAATTTTACTAGGTGTAAAAGTGACATGGTAATATCGACGAGGTGTGTGTAACATATAAGATGTGCACGTGGCATAACTTGTCGATACTTGTGCAGTGTCCTAGCAACTAAGCAAAGTATATGTGAATTATGAGTGCATATTATCAATTTAGCATACCAAAGTAAAGCATTTATTTACATAAAACTACGGGCGTAACACGCCATCTTTACAAAATTCCCCAGTAGATATTTAGTCTACTCATCGGAAAACGTCGTATCTACTCAGGAATTGCCAATCCTTTTCCTTTCCTCGCTGCCTCCGAAAATCTCGTATTTGAATCTATCATCACAATTTAACTTATATAAGGAAACAGCTACTCCAACATGACGGAAATAAAAAACACCCGTTCCCACATATTAGTTATATTGCATACGACTATATCGAGCTATTTAACACTTAACCTTACTGGATTTTAACCCTATTCTGCATCGCGACAGAAAACAGATTGCGATACGCTTTAACCATGTCGTATTTTGGTTTCTTAGATATCTTTTCCGATATAAGCTGTCAGATTTCATATACAGCTGAAATAACTTATTTAAATAATGCCAAAATTGACACAATTATTCACAGAACCCTACTCAACAAGCCAAAATACCCTAGCTTCCTATAAAACCGGCGATGCTGAATTTTTCCCTTTGGTCGCCGGCCCAATTCCGAGCCCTCTGGTTCGTACTCCTATGGCTTGTTTTAGTGCTATATACAACACTTAGGTCTTGTTTAGAACCAAATTAAAACAGATTTAAACAGAACCTAGTTTTATCTAAAATACGATATTATTGATTTGTGATTTCAAACATAAACTAATTCCAGAACTAATTCTCTGATGTGAGTAAGGATTTTACCTACAATAACTTGTAGGAATAACACTCTACAAGATGTACAAGCTCCTTGCCCTAGTTTGATAATGAGAAAACCTTAGATTTAGCTCCTTCCTTCTTCTTCCTCTTGTTCTTCTTTGTTTTCTTTAGTTTTTTTTTTCTTTCAGAAATTTTCAGATTTTAAATTAAGTGAATAATCTGAACATGAGATATATATATATCAAAAGGAAGGAATAAGGTGAAGTAGGAGGTGTCTTCAAGCAAGGTGTTGGGGTTTCATGCAAGAAGGAGGTGTGTGGTGTGTGTTGTGCATTAGAATAGAAGGTGTCAACACATTATCTTATCCAATTTGATTAATTTTGTAATTAACTTCTGAACTAAAACATTTTCTACCCATTTTCCACTTACACCCTCAAAATTCCAAATTTGCATAATTTTCCTAAATTTCATATTAAAACCCCTCACATCCTATGTTATTATAAAACACTCTTTTTATTAAAATGAAGTTAAAATTCACATTAAAACCCTTATAATTTATTTATGTTGCATAGTAAAAATTTTATTTAATTTGTTTTACAAACATCTTATGAATTTGTCCTATTTGATTTTAAAAACTTTTTAATTTGGCCCCTTATTTTTTAATTAATTAATTTTATTTATTTCTAAAATTTCAGAATGCTACACACCATCAATGAGAAAACCGTAGTATCACTCAGGTGGATGAGGAACCCTACTAGATCGGCGGAGCGGCTGAGGTTCATCGGGAACTGTTGAATCTTCTAGTTCCACTAAATCTTCAGTTGCAATTTGTGTTATTGGAACATCTTCCAGCTCTACCTCTTTGCTACTAATTTCTTTTACAAGAAATTCCTTTTCTAAAAATGTGCCATATTGAGAAACAAACACCTTTTGTTCCTCAGTGTTGTAGAAAATATATCCTTGTGAATTCTTAGGATATCCAACAAACTTGCAAATAACTGATCGTGCCTCGAGTTTGTTCGAATTTTGCCTTTTGACATAGGCCGGACAACCCCATATCTTAACTCGTTTAAAATATGGTCTCTTCCCACTTCATATCTCATGTGGTGTGGTAGGTACAGATTTAGATAGAACTTGATTCAATAGGTATGCTGCCGTCTCCAGCGCATAATCCTAAAAGGAAATAGGCAACTTAGCGGAGCATATCATAGAGCGCACCATATCTAATAGGGTACGATTCCTCCACTCCGATACACGGTTATGCTGCGGTGTATAAGGAGGAGTATGCTGAGAGAGAATCCCATTCTCTTTTAAATAGCCCAGAAACTCATTGCTCAAGTATTCTCCTCCTCAATCAGATCGAAGGATTTTAATACTTTTACCCATTTGGTTCTCGACTTCGTGTTTATATTCCCTGAATTTCTCAAAAGCTTTAGACTAGTGTTTCAACAGGAACACATGTCCGTATCTTGAGAGATCGTCAGTGAATGTAATGAAGTACGAAGAACCATTCCTGGCATGTGTAGAGATGGGACCACATATATCACTATGTATCAGTCCTAAGAGTTCCGTAACTCTTTTTTCGTGTCCAGTAAACGGAGTTTTGGTCATTTTGCATTTGAGACATGACTGGCAAGTCTCATAAGATGAAAATTCGAACGGATTCAAATATCCATCTTTATGTAACTTAGCTAGTTATGTCACATTGTGTACCGTTTTGAAAATCGTTTCGGTGAAATTTCGGAAAATCGGTAAAATAAGGGGGTTTTCTGTAAAAAGTCAAAATGCAAATATCTTATTATAAAAATTAAATATACATATTCTAGCTATGTAATTGCTAGTATTTGGTGTTTATTGATCCACTGGTGAAATTTCAAATTTTCTGAAAAAAATTATTTTATTATTATTTTAAGCCGTCACTAATATATTTAATTAGGGAAAATTACAAATTAGAATGAGTTGAAACAAATTTTGTGCATCATAAAACTTTAAATAAAATTTTATCATGTGGTTTTTGAAACGAAATCGTTTGCCAAAACGGTTTAGAAAATATCGAAGAAAAAGGCTTTTTTCGGTAAAATTAGTGTAAATGGTTGTTTGGGGTATAACATTTATCTTTTTCCCCCACACCCACACCCACTCACCCCCATCCCCATGTGGCTGAATTCAGCAGCACATCCCTCCCATTTCCCCACTCCATTCCACACAAAAAAGAAAAGAAAAGAAAAGAAAAAGGGAAATGAAAGAAAGTCAAAAAGGGGTGTAGACTTTGTCTTTTTCTCCCCATTTTTCTCTACCTCCCTCTCTCTCCTCCCCCACTCCCTTTCTGGCCGAAAATTCCTGCACCAACAGCCCTCTTTCTCCCCCCCATTGTTCCATCTCTTTTGCTTCAAAAAATTCATCAAATACCCATCAAAAAAATCCCAAAATCTAAATCTAGTTCTTACCCATTTTAGTGTATCCTTAGATGCATAGATCTTGGTGCAAGGATTTCATTTTGGAGGTCTAGATTTCATGTTTGATCATGGATTTGTGAGGTATAAATTTTTGTGCCCCATGGTTGTTTGTTGATTAGTTGCTTATATGATTTTGTTTATAAGTGTTAAATTGGTTGTTGTGGTTTGTGTGATGAAAATTCAAGAGAAGAACTTGAATGCAAGTTAGAGTTTTGTGAAATTGGTGTATGGTTGTGTAATGTGTTTAATCTCTTATGACATGTTAAAACAAGTTAGTAGCTAGTTGTTTAATTGTTAGTTTAAAAATTGTGATAATTACACTAATTTGCTATCTAGATTTTTGGAAATGGTTAAATAATTGGGTTTAAAATTATAATTAGTTTTTTTATGACTTCATTAACATTATTAAGTGTGGTTTAATGTCTTTAGTTCATGAAAATCCTAGCTAAATTGTTGTTTGTGCATTTTTGCTAAAATGGTTGAAATTTGGGTAAAATTGAAAACTAGTTTTTTTGAACGTATATAGTTTGATGAGATTAAATTGTGGTTATAGGTTATATGACTTATTTAAGTTATTTAATAAGTATTATGGCCGCTAGAATTGTTTAAACGTCGAGTTTTGTACTAAAACGGGTAATTTTGCTTGCTAGTTTTTCGGAAAAACGGCTTTTAAAGTGAATTTGGGTTTTTTGTGAGTTTTAACCTATTTTATATTAAGATTAGTGTTCGTGAATGTGCAAATGAGTGTATTTAGGTTTTTCTCGATGGTCTGGCGTTTGTACGCCGACGTCGAGGGTTTTTGGGTTGATTTGTGGAAGCAACCATAGGTTTTGACCTATGTGGGATTCGTGTGTCGTTTTGGTCATGAGTCGGATTTTAATGCGATACGATGCGTTGTGATATGTAGGTACCCCCATGTGGACTTCGAGACGGCAAGCAAGCGCGTGGCGACGTCGGTACCGACGAGCGAGGACCAGGTGTGTAGATTTATATCTACGGGGAGAAGTCGGGTGGATGGCGTATAGCACCCCCGCAGTCCGTGGTGGTGTATACGGATGCGTATACACACCAACAATTATTATATGTTATTTGGGATTAATAACGATGTTTAGGATGGATATTGGTGTGTTGGATTATTTTAGTGTCGCGAACACTAGGGTAGTGTTGCACTACACATACACACATACACACATACATACTTGCATACATTCCTATTTATATGTGCTCATGGGATTCTTTATAGTTATGTGTTCACATGGGTATGGGACTATGTGTTCACATACGGATTTGAGGATGATACTTGGGATTGAGCTGAGTCGATGAGATTTGTTTGTGGTTGTGATATCGGTGATATGGCAGGATTCGTACTTGAGGTACGTCCTGGTGTTATAGCGGATCTTGGGGCGGCGATACGGGTGAATAGTGTTATAAATAAAATGGTCGACATGTGATCGTGATATGAGGCATGATATGCTAGGATATTGATATTAGGCCATATCGGGCGATGCATACCCCTTGATGATGATATGTGCTGACGATATCGGTTTGTACGAGATTGTCAATCAGTAGTCAGATCATGAGTATATTGAGGATATTAGTATTGTACTAGACATAGGTCAGTACCTTAGACTATGATCTTGGATAAAGTGGATACCAGAGGAATAGTGTGAGGAATATGATATTGACCCGTACCCAGATTTGGGGATGCCGTACGACGGATTTACGTACGAGCTATATCTTGATGATTGATCCGCACTCTTGACTTGGGATGTCTGATTATAGATATGGTATCGGATATGATATTATTGAGACGGGATCACCGACTAATATATATACAGTTATGTATATGTATCGACTCAGATGTTAGGCGGTTTCCTTACCTATAGTCTAGCTTGTAGCTTAGCCCTTTAGTTTAGTTAGTTGTTAGATTAGATTCGGTTCCTACCTATTTCAAAACTTACGAATCGTGCGTATTTTAAAAGACAAGTCAAGGGATTCTACGGATATTTCAAAAAAAACGTATCTTTTCTTAAAAACACCGTAGCCCCTATTTTCAAAACCCTACGATTCGTGTTATTTCAAAAGGAACCATTGTAGGACTTATATTAGGTTAAAGCAGATTAGTTATCGTTGCGTCTAGTATTCAGCTCCCGCTCATTATTGTTGTTTGCTCCGCATCACATGCTTATATTATACTTCATATTCTACTGTTGATATCTTGTGGTTAGGACACCAGCACCATTACCGATGATGTGTATGTACTACGTACACTTACTTGCCGGCTCACACACATCTTCATCGGTAATTGCCATGTCACGTACGCCTTAGAAAATATTATTGCTTGACATAGCCTGTTAGCTAATAGTTTAGACATGATATTAGTATACTTGCTTTATATGTTAGTTTAGACATTGTAGTTATTACCTGCTACTTCATGCATACTATTATTTATTGTTATGCCGCATTCATGGATTCTTTACATATATTCACTTTTTACGTGCTATTGAGGTTTTGGATTCGGATTTCCATGAGATTTTCTGGATTTGGGGAAAACCGCAAAACATATAAAAACTTCTTCTTTCTCTTTTTAAATAAAAAGCGCGGTTTTTCCCATGATGTATGAGTCATCCACCATGAGTTTGCTGATGGATTTCGAGACCCGATTCGAGGAGTTGGATGAACCGTTTCGGGTACATGGTGGACCCGGTAAGGTACCCCGGGTTAAGAAGCTCGTGGTGATGACGATGAGCCTGGCAGGGGGAGACTACCTACCGGTGATTTTACCCGACGCGTCGGATATCCGGAGGATACCTTCGTGGTCTTGAGATGGATGGTAGGGGCCGGTCTGGACTGACGGCGCCCTAGATATTGAGATTGAGACATTGAGATTTCGAGATATTGAGGTACTGAGATTTGATGATGCAGGCCAGTCCGGATAGCCGGAGCCTGAGCTTTTGAGACATTGAGATTTATGTTTTGTGTCGATACTAGACACTGTTGATGTTGATCTCATTTATGATACCTCATTTTAAAAATACAAAAGAAATCTCACTAATTTATGAAAACAGTTTCTTCATTTACATGTATTCTGTTTTCATGCATTCATACCTCATTCATATGATATATTGCTACCTGAGGCACTGACACGGGCACATGAGATCACACTCGGGTTAGATATTACCCTAGCCATTGTTATAGGCTGCATGTTATTCATATATTTGAGGATATATTATGATCTTTGACCTAGATTGCGTTATTTATGCGATTTCTGTGCGTAGATGTTTTTCTATTCACGAGTTGGCAACTCACTCCCGTTGTGCCCCAGTTTCTTGCAGGTTTGCCGTACATGTTTCATTACGGCTTGCGGGCATAGTTTCCTTCAGGTGATTTGCTAGTAGGTGGGTTTACTTGTATCGTACCCCCCATTATATAACTTGTATAATATTACTCTGTTGTATCTAGAAGTTCCATCAACCAAACATGTATTTATTTCAGAGATAGAGACTAGTGAAGTTATTCTTTCGACCTTAGAGTCGCGCGTTTTATTTCTGTGGTTTTCTTGTGGTTTTGAGTTTTGATCCTCGCCGTTGGCATTGTATATTATATTGCTTGTGTGGTTGTGACCGTCAATTGACGAAGAGCTAGCTCCCGCTTGGGGATGCCTTTTATTGATTTCGTAAACTATTCATGTTGTATCCCGTTTGGGAGCCAGTATTTACAAAGTAGACTCTGCCGAAATTTTCGGGAAATATTGATGTTTTTTTTTAAAACCGCAGAATTCGGCTTATGCTATTAAAACTACTTGTTTAAATTGGTTTTCCTTCACTCTACTACTTTTCTTGGTTTGCATTTCTGGGTTTTCGGCTTACTTGGATTACGTACGCCTCGAGACGTTTCGTAGTTTAAGTGCCGGTCATGTTCCGTACTTTCGGGACGTGACAAAGTTGGTATCAGAGCGTTAGGTTTTACCTTCGGAGCGTAGGATGACCCTTGGTTGATGGAATAGGTGACTAAAGTAGAGTGACGTACCGTAGGTATGTTCCGCGGCATATTTACTATACGCTACTACACTTAAGAAGCCTTAGGATGTACATTTCTTTGCTCAGTATTATATTCATTCCGATCTAGCCTCATCAGTACCAGTTATGGTTTTGCTGCCACGATTAGGGCAGGGAGAGCTACGGCTAGAGTAGCGGTCAGCATGAGCTCGTCAAGAACGAGGACTGACCAGGGCATGATTCCGGCGACACACGATTGCAGAGATGTGTCTTTTCATTGTGTCTTCGCGCCACGAGCGTTTGATGGATCGCTGTATGAGATTACTTGGACGTGCCGATTAGCACTAGAGAATTGAGCCACTGACAGAGGCCAGTCAGATTTTGATGACCGTTGGTGTATTGCTTACTCATGATGATTGAGGCACTGTTCAGCGTGCAGACGAGTGAGCCAGTTGTTGCTGCGAGTGACGAGATATCGCCCCATATGTTGGAGCTATTGCGGGACGAGTTGTACTAATAGATGCTAGAAGGTCGCTAGTCACCCGATGATGAATGACTAGGACAGGTGGTTCGTTCGCCTACCGCGATGCGAGGTCATCAGATAGATTGATTCCAGCTAGAGACGACTTTACGCGGAGACGTTGAGAGTCGACAGAGATGATCGAATGTCAGAAACCTATTATTCCAAGTTTAAAGTAGTCGGAAAGACATGCAGGCAATTCTATGGTCCCTCTAGAAGAATGAAACCCTAACTCGACTTAATGACCGTGTGAAAGCCTTGGAACCTTCGGGTTTGCGGCAGTTCTGCGGCGCCATTAGTGAGGCTTAGGTTTGCCCTTCTACGGCTGGGCCACCGATGCTGTGGAATGTACTCGATACTATTAAACTGTGCCCAAGATGTTGAGCTCTTGGGGGATTATGAGGTTTTGATGACTCGATCGGATGGCTCGACTTAATTTGGATGCTAGGTGGTGAGCTGCATTCTTAGGAGACTCCATATACGAAGATAGTCGTTGGAGCTCAGTCCATGCAGCCACGACGAGACGAGTCCAGAGCAGTCGACATTAGAAAAGTGGAGTAAGAGGTTCATACGAGATCTTGATGAAACGACGTTCCACTCCGCCGACATCAGAGATGCGATACGCATGCCGAGGCATTGTGCATGGATATACCTTCCAGAAGGAGTCGCGATGAGTATGCAGCCGTTCGCGAACAAGAAACAGATATAGTAAAGGATGATGACTTCCGGACGGTTCGGCAGAGACGAAATTTGGGAGAGATCTCGATAGGACCTTTCTGGAATGAATTACGAGAAGACTAGGACCCAGGAGTGGTGATGCTGCGCACACCGGCAGGCCAGAGTTCAGGATCGTCGACAAGATATGCTATGAGTGACCCCGACAGTTGGCCAGAGATTCTTGGAGGATGTTCTTGAGCGGGACTATTCCGCCATACTTGATTTTGGTATTTTGAGCGATATATTCGCATGATTTGGTTTTGATGATTGAGTTTCATGATATCATTTTCATGCGCCATGGTTGCACCTACTGAGTATTTATGATTTCTGCACAGTGTTGCACTTGATATCGTTTTCGTGCCTTGGTTCCTCATGTTTATGATTTTATGGGTTTCATACAGTTGAGTTGATTTTGTGCGCATGTACGCACACGATTTGGTTTTTGCACTCGGTATAGTTCATATATGCTTGCAGTGCAGTGATACGCATTTTGTGCACTTAGATGCACTGGACTTCGATTTCGATTGTGATGTTCGATATTTATTTTGTGCACCTTGTGCACTTGATTGGATTTTGCGCATGTTCAGTGCTTGATATTGGATTTCATGATTTCGTGCATGATGGATGCACCTGATTTGGGGGTTTTCGCGCATGTTGGGCGCATGTTATGAGATACGATTTTGGTGCACACCAGATGCACTAAATCGAGATTCTTCGTGCATGTCAGACGCACCTGTCCTTGCTGTCAGGCACACACGTTGCCTATGACAGATATTGTGTGCACAACCGATGCACTTAGATGTTGTTTTTGTGCGCTTGTATGGCACGTATATGGATTTTGATTTCCGTGCGCACCAGACGCACGTAGTATTCATATGCGTATTTTGGGATTGATTTAACCTATAGAGCAGTACGTTTTTGTGATATTTGCTATGTGTTTTCGTACTGGGCAGGACTAGCCAGAGGACAGTACCTGAATATATTTGGCATTCATTTCCTTCATATATTTACATATATAGATTCGATATTTACATGTATAGTTTCGAGTTATATCATATTGGTTTTGCTTTGGATTTGGCATTGGTGTCTTCCCTATGACTCCGATGATTGCGGGATGCTTGACGGAGTTTTGATTTGAGTTATATGCTCATTTTTCATGCGCATGCGCTGCGCTACGATTTGTTTTATGTATTTACAATTTCGCAGCCCCGACGACTTGATGGTTTTGGTTTAGACGTTTTAGTATTTGGGGGGAGTTTTACTTTAAATTCGGGGACCGAATTTTTTTAAGGGGGGAAGATTGTAGCGTTTTGAAAATCGTTTCGGTGAAATTTCGGAAAATCGGTAAAATAAGTGGGTTTTCTGTAAAAAGTCAAAATGCAAATATCTTATTATAAAAATTAAATATACATATTCTAGCTATGTAATTGCTAGTATTTGGTGTTTATTGAGCCACTGGTGAAATTTCAAATTTTCTATAAAAAAATTATTTTATTATTATTTTAAGCCGTCACTAATACATTTAATTAGGGAAAATTACAAATTGGAATGAGTTGAAACAAATTTTGTGCATCATAAAACTTTAAATAAAATTTTATCATGTGGTTTTTGAAACGAAATCGTTTGCCAAAACGGTTTAGAAAATATCGAAGAAAAAGGCTTTTTTCGGTGAAATTAGTGTAAATGGTTGTTTGGGGTATAACATTTATCTTTTTCCCCCACACCCACACCCACACTCACTCACCCCCATCCCCATATGGCTGAATTCAGCAGCACATCCCCCCCCATTTCCCCACTCCATTCCACACAAAAAAGAAAAGAAAAGAAAAGAAAAAGGGAAATGAAAGAAAGTCAAAAGGGGGAGTAGACTTTGTCTTTTTCTCCCCATTTTTCTCCACCCCCCTCTCTTTCCTCCCCCACTCCCTTTCTGGCCGAAAATTCCTGCACCAACAGCCCTCTTTCTCCCCCCCATTGTTCCATCTCTTTTGCTTCAAAAAATTCATCAAATACCCATCAAAAAAATCCCAAAATCTAAATCTAGTTCTTACCCATTTTAGTGTATCCTTAGATGCATAGATCTTGGTGCAAGGATTTCATTTTGGAGGTCTAGATTTCATGTTTGATCATGGATTTGTGAGGTATAAATTTTTGTGCCCCATGGTTGTTTGTTGATTAGTTGCTTATATGATTTTGTTTATAAGTATTAAATTGGTTGTTGTGGTTTGTGTGATGAAAATTCAAGAGAAGAACTTGAATGCAAGTTAGGGTTTTGTGAAATTGGTGTATGGTTGTGTAATGTGTTTAAGCTCTTATGACATGTTAAAACAAGTTAGTAGCTAGTTGTTAATTGTTAGTTTAAAAATTGTGATAATTACACTAATTTTCTATCTAGGTTTTTGGAAATGGTTAAATAATTGGGTTTAAAATTATAATTAGTTTTTTTTATGACTTCATTAACATTATTAAGTGTGGTTTAATGTCTTTAGTTCATGAAAATCCTAGCTAAATTGTTGTTTGTGCATTTTGGCTAAAATGGTTGAAATTTGGGTAAAATTGCAAACTAGTTTTTTTGAACGTATATAGTTTGATGAGATTAAATTGTGGTTATAGGTTATATGACTTATTTAAGTTATTTAATAAGTATTATGGCCGCTAGAATTGTTTAAACGTCGAGTTTTGTACTAAAACGGGTAATTTTGCTTGCTAGTTTTTCGGAAAAACGGCTTTTAAAGTGAATTTGGGGGTTTTGTGAGTTTTAACCTATTTTATATTAAGATTAGTGTTCGTGAATGTGCAAATGAGTGTATTTTGGTTTTTATCGATGGTCTGGCGTTTGTACGCCGACGTCGAGGGTTTTTGGGTTGATTTGTGGAAGCAACCATAGGTTTTGACCTATGTGGGATTCGTGTGTCGTTTTGGTCATGAGTCGGATTTTAATGCGATACGATGCGTTGTGATATGTAGGTACCCCCATGTGGACTTCGAGACGGCAAGCAAGCGTGTGGCGACGTCGGCACCGGCGAGCGAGGACCAGGTGAGTAGATTTATATCTACGGGGAGAAGTCGGGTGGATGGCGTATAGCACCCCCGCAGTCCGTGGTGGTGTATACGGATGCGTATACACACCAACAATGATTATATGTTATTTGGGATTAATAACGATGTTTAGGATGGATATTGGTGTGTTGGATTATTTTAGTGTCGCGAACTCTAGGGTAGTGTTGCACTACACATACACACATACATACTTGCATACATTCCTATTTATATGTGCTCATGGGATTCTTTATAGTTATGTGTTCACATGGGTATGGGACTATGTGTTCACATACGGATTTGAGGATGATACTTGGGATTGAGCTGAGTCGATGAGATTTGTTTGTGGTTGTGATATCGGTGATATGGCAGGATTCGTACTTGTGGTATGTCCTGGTGTTATAGCGGATCTTGGGGCGGCGATACGGGTGAATAGTGTTATAAATAAAATGGTCGACATGTGATCGTGATACGAGGCATGATATGCTAGGATATTGATATTAGGCCGTATCGGGCGATGCATACCCCTTGATGATGATATGTGCTGACGATATCGGTTTGTACGAGATTGTCGATCAGTAGTCAGATCATGAGTATATTGAGGATATTAGTATTGTACTAGACATAGGACAGTACCCTAGACTATGATCTTGGATAAAGAGGATACCAGAGGAATAGTGTGAGGAATATGATATTGACCCGTACCCAGATTTGGGGATGCCGTACGACGGATTTACGTACGAGCTATATTTTGATGATTGATCCGCACTCTTGACTTGGGATGTCTGATTATAGATATGGTATTGGATATGATATTATTGAGACGGGATCACCGACTAATATATATACAAGTATGTATATGTATCGACTCAGATGTTAGGCAGTTTTTCCTTACCTGTAGTCTAGCTTATAGCTTAGCCCTTTAGTTTAGTTTGTTGTTAGATTAGATTCGGTTCCTACCTATTTCAAAGCTTACGAATCGTGCGTATTTTAAAAGTCAAGTCAAGGGATTCTACGGATATTTCAAAAAAAACGTATCTTTTCTTAAAAACACCGTAGCCCCTATTTTCAAAACCCCACGATTCGTGTTATTTCAAAAGGCACCATTGTAGGACTTATATTAGGTTAAAGCAGATTAGTTATCGTTGCATCTAGTATTCAGCTCCTGCTCATTATTGTTGTTTGCTCCGCATCACATGCTTATATTATGCTTCATATTCTACTGTTGATATCTTGGGGTTAGGACACCAGCACCATTACCGATGATGCGTATGTACAACGTACACTTACTTGCCGGCTCACACACATCTTCATCGGTAATTGCCATGTCACGTACACCTTAGAAAATATTATTGCTTGACATAGCCTGTTAGCTAATAGTTTAGTCATGATATTTGTGTACTTGCCTTATATGTTAGTTTAGACATTGTAGTTATTACCTGCTACTTCATGCATACTATTATTCAATGTTATGCCGCATTCATGGATTCTTTACATATATTCACTTTTTACGTGCTATTGAGGTTTTGGATTCGGATTTCCATGAGATTTTCTGGATTTGGGGAAAACCACAAAACATATAAAAACTTCTTCTTTCTCTTTTTAAATAAAAAGCGCGGTTTTTCCCATGATGTATTAGTCGTCCACCATGAGTTTGCTGATGGATTTCGAGACCCGATTCGAGGAGTTGGATGAACCGTTTCGGGTACATGGTGGACCGGGTAAGGTACCCCGTGCCAAGAAGCTCGTGGTGATGACGATGAGCCTGGCAGGGGGAGACTACCTACCGGTGATTTTACCCGACGCGTCGGATATCCGGAGGATACCGTCGTGGTCTTGAGATGGATGGTAGGGGCCGGTCTGAACTGACGGCGCCCTAGATATTGAGATTGAGACATTGAGATTTCGAGATATTAAGGTACTGAGATTTGATGATGCAGGCCAGTCCGGATAGCCGGAGCCTGAGCTTTTGAGACATTGAGATTTATGTTTTGTGTCGATGCTAGACACTGTTGATGTTGATCTCATTTATGATACCTCATTTTAAAAATACAAAGGAAATCTCACTAATTTATGAAAACAGTTTCTTCATTTACATGTATTCTGTTTTCATGCATTCATACCTCATTCATATGATATATTGCTACCTGAGGCACTGACACGGGCACATGAGATCACACTCGGGTTAGATATTACCCTAGCCATTGTTATAGGCTGCATGTTATTCATATATTTGAGGATATATTATGATCTTTGACCTAGATTGCGTTATTTATGCGATTTCTGTGCGTAGATGTTTTTCTATTCACGAGTTGGCAACTCACCCCCGTTGTGCCCCAGTTTCTTGCAGGTTTGCCGTACAGGTTTCATTACGGCTTGCGGGCATAGTTTCTTTCGGGTGATTTGCTAGTAGGTGGGTTTACTTGTATCGTACCCCCCATTATATAACTTGTATATTATTACTCTGTTGTATCTAGAAGTTCTATCAACCAAACATGTATTTATTTCAGGGATAGAGATCAGTGATGTTATTTATTCGACCTTAGAGTCGCGCGTTTTATTTCTGTGGTTTTCTTGTGGTTTTGAGTTTTGATCCTCGCCGTTGGCGTTGTATATTATATTGCTTGTGTGGTTGTGACCGTCAATTGACGAAGAGCTAGCTCCCGCTTGGGGATGCCTTTTATTGATTTCGTATACTATTCATGTTGTATCCCGTTTAGGAGCCACTATTTACAAAGGAGACTGCCGAAATTTTCGGGAAATATTGATGTTTTTTTTAAAACCGCATAATTCGGCTTATGCTATTAAAACTACTTGTTTAAATTGGTTTTCCTTCACTCTACTACTTTTCTTGGTTTGCATTTCTGGGTTTTCGGCTTACTTGGATTACGTACGCCTCGAGACGTTTCGTAGTTTAAGTGCCGGTCATGTTCCGTACTTTCGGGACGTGACACATTAATATGACCTAGTCTACAATGCCACAAGAAGTTTTCGTTCATTTCTGAACTCTTCCTCTTGTGTGTGTTCTGTATATTAAGAACCGTGTTTTGATTTAGAACGTATATGCGATTATGTAACGAGCCAGATCCAATCAACTTTTGATTTAAGAAGATGTTCATAACATTATCCTGTATTACAAAATTATATCCTTCTTTACTTAATAAAGAAACTGATATAATATTGCATATCATGTTAGGTATATAATAGCATTCGTTCAGAATCAATGTATTACCACTTGGTAATACAAGATGATATTCGCCAACTGCTTTGGCTGCAATATTTACACCATTCCCTACTCTTACGGAATGATCACCCATTCCCAGTTCTCTACCTCTCTTTAGCCAATGCAATATATTGCATATGTGGGATCCTGATCCGTTATCTAATGCCCAGGACGTAGAGTGAACTGATAAACAGTTCTCGATAACTAACACATCCGAAGAAGATGCATCAACATGTTTATTCTTCGTTTGGGTGGTGTCTGAATTCTGGTATTCCCCTATTTCCTGTTTAGTCTTATAACAATTATAAGAAAGAACGGAACCAACGTTTCCCTGCTCAGTATAACAAGCTGGTTCGGTCAATACATCAATGTTATTATCTTGATTAAGGCCAGAAATGGTCGCTACCTGGAGAGAGAGAGAAGAAAAACACTTTATCGTGCGCACTTGAAAGATTAGATTGGTTATTATCTTATCTAATCAGGATGGCTCCCGCTGTTTTAATCAAATCTTTCTTCAAACCCTAAAAGGTAAGATTAGCCGGGATTAATTACACCTTACAAGTTCGTCAATCTTTCAGCCAGATCAGTGTTGGTACTTTGAGAGAGGTTCCCCATGCTTTCGCACGGACCTAATTAGATCAAACCTCATTTTCCCAGAGGCATAACCCCGTTAACAACTTTCTAGACACCTACATGATCGGCTAATTGTTCTGTGTAAAATTCTCCCAGAAGTAACTCTTACATGCAGTGGGTATCGGGATTCATCTATCTCATCGAAGGTATGCAATTTCATTGCAAATTTCAACACTTGAAATTCCCGATAATGCTTTTGCCCCTAGCAACTTATGACCTTAACATAGTCAACAAATCATAATTGCTAACTAAGTTCAACCCGTCATTTCCCGATTGATTAAACCCACCTGCACGACCCTTAACATAGTCAACAAAGTCGTATAACTACCCTAATCCAATCACATCTCATGTTTCAGCAGATAAGCACTAATTAGCAACCACACACTACGCCTTAACATAGTCAACAAACGTAGCACGAATACTAAGTAGTACTTATCTGAAATGACGGAGGGTTACGCAGGTTTTTCGGAAAAGCATAAGCGTAATGAACTTGATATCATTGTAGAAACAAGTGATTTTGAAAAAATGAATGTTTTTTAGGCTTTTCTAGTTTTGCTAAAGAGGTCACTCCCGGTGAAGGGATCTCGGCTCTTTCCTTATCGAATAAGGTGCAGGATATTTCATAAATACCGCTGTGCAAAGAAATAACTATAGAAGCAATCAAAAACTAAACCGTGAATTTGTAGCATCTTCCAGTTTTGTTAAAGAGGTCACTCCCGGTGAAAGGATCTCGGTTCTTTCCTCATCGAATAAGGTGCAGGATATTCTACAAGGAATACCGCTATGCAAAGCAAAAATTGTAGCTACCCTTTTTGAAAATTTGATTCTACAAAATTTTTTAGGTTTTTTTTCTTTTATTAATCTCATTAATAAATCCCATCATATAAGCTTCCTAAGCATCACAGAAGAAACGAAAGCAGTAATATTTATATATCAACACACACACATACACATATATATATAGTATAAGCATTCGTCACGGGAAGTAATATAATCTCATCACAGAACATTGCAGTAGAAGTCAACATATAAAATATTGGATATACTAGGATGTCCGTGTTTTATTTTGAGCCTGTATAAAACACAGATTCCATAGTCGCGATGAATAGCCAAACCCACATCTCTAGACCGCTACGAGAGCGGCAAGTAACCCTGCCAATTCTAGGGTTAGGAGACCCGGTTTCGACTCCTCGAGATGGCCTCCCACTGGACCCTAGAACCCGGTTGCTTGTGCTCTCCCTCTTTGGTCTATCCTAATGCGGAAAAGTAAATAATATACAATGATGACATCATCCTCAACTCGGAAGTGCCTCAATAAAAGAATATTACATAAAATGAATTTTACATGAATGAAAAAGAAAACTCTCATCTTACATAAAAACCCCCGGCAATTCAATACACAACGATCCAATATAACATATCACAACAACACATAATCATCACAGATAACTAGGCGAAGTTAGATAATTCGATAGATATAACGAATTCCAAAAAACTCCCAGAGAGCTCAACAATTGAGCATAGTTAAAATTAACCAGAGACATACCATAGTACCTACGGACCAACAGCTGAAGGGCCGACCCAAGCCTCTCAAGTGGCATCGCGGATCCGCCGCCAAAACCAGGTTTTGGCCGCGGATCAGCGGTCACTTAGACGTGTTAGGGTTTCGTTCATCAGGTGTGTCTATAGAATTCTCTGCATGATTTTCTGAGTATTTTTAACGTGGAAAAATTCAACTTTTTGAAAAATTTCCAAAAAAGGGGTCGTTTCGGGGTTTCGGTGTTCGATCGGACTTCTAATTTCGTCTGGAGAACGCCTAATGTTCTATCTTGGCTCTGATACCACTGTAAGGTTAGCTTAGCACCTTAGCAAGGTTTTGGCAATCATCAATCATGCTACTTTAATATTTTTGGGGTGCTAAACAAACCCTAACCAAGATCTTAACTAGAGAATTAGGGTTAACATTGCATGTAAACAACTTTACATCTAAGAAAGAGGGATTACAACCTTTGTAGTCCATTCCTTCACTTCATAAGCTCCAAGTAGTAGTCCCGTCACCGCGATCCATGAACTCGCGGACTCTAGAGAGGCTCCACAAGTCGAATGATCCATGCTTACTTGAAGTCTTCCTTATCGAAGATGATCTACCTTGAAGAATCTCAAACCCAAGCTTACACTTCACTAATGAAACAATTAGAGAAGTGAAAACCCTAATCTAAGTGGCTAGAATAGATGAGGATGATGAAGTAGGAATTTTGCTCTCTTTTGATTTCAATTTCTCACTTTAAATCATCACAACACAAAAAGTAAGAAAGCTTTTTCAAAGAAAAAGAAGAAGAAGAAAGCTTTTGTGAAGAATAATGAATTGTTGTGGTTACAATTGCAACCATGAGTTAATAAATGAAGGCTTTAACTCATGTAGAGAATAAACTATGGTTAAGGGTTTGGGTTGGGTTACAAATATCTACACAAAATATCAAAGCTAAATGACAAAAGGAAAGCTTCATGAAGCTAACCCAAAAGCTAACCAAAATCCAAACCCTAAGTTGGTTTAAACCTAACAACCATGTTGCATTTGTAACCCTAACTTGTTACAATATTATATATCACATATACAAAAAAATTTGTAACAAAAGAAAATAATACAATTAACATATATCGCATATACATCAATGTTTTATCAAGTGAGAAAATGAATCAATAAAGCGAGCTTATATTAGTTAACGTAATGTAATATATCATATATATAATTATACATTAAATTATCGAATCAACTCTTGATCCGACAATCCGGCTACAATGAATATAACCGACTAATATAAAATGTACCAATTCATCGAATCAACACATGATCCGATGACCCGGCTATATCATATATACCCGGCCGATATCTCATATCGCGAGAATAGAATACGGTATCTCATATCGCATTACTCTCGGTCCCGCACATATCACATATGTTCTCCTACTCCGTTTTTCCTGAGCCAGGAAACCTCTGTGTAGGACGCTAAAGAATCGTCAATACGCCGGCAGTAGTTGATGATCATATCAAACACCCACAAGCTGCAAGCTGTCAGCTAAATGTAACAGCCACCTGTGTATTGAGCAATCAGAAGATCAACAAGCAAGCCTGTATATTCTCCTGTGAATCCAATCGGTAACACTCCCGTACAGTCCGATCACTTCGTCTGATATGTCGCATATCTAGTCCAGGGGTGGTAAACGTCAGACCCTAGTAACCGATAAGTCGTGTCGATGTAAGGTTCATAACGGGTCGAGAAACTACTGATAACACTTACCAGTAAATCTCCATATCATCCCTGGCCAGGGACTTCCAGTTATAGCCAATCGAACACAGCACAACATCAACTCCCAATAACGGGAGAGACGAAACCCCTCCTATCGCTCATTGCCTCCATGTGATTCGGGACTGTACCCAAAATCCACCGTTTTGCACGCCCTCTTGGACATGGTAAGGTGGAAATCAAAGCACAGTGGGAATCACACAAGACTCAATGACGATCTCGGGTCTACAGACTAACTTGTACTAGTGTCACCGGAGAACTGCTATCTGACGATAGGTATAATACCAACCAGGAGTTCTCGACGAGTCCGTTCGGTGTACCCAGTCTCCACTGAGCGCCCGTACACCATCTTTGATGTCCAACAACAATAGATATGGGATCATCCATCGCCCATCATATGGGTCAGGATGCGTGTACGCTAGTCTACTCTGGAGTATCGATGCCCTGTCTCGATACACCCTTGACTAGGAATAGTTATAGGATGTACTCGTGGACTACCCTAGCCCCACTAGTATGATCTCATCATAGTCTTAGTAGTTGAGTACATATCCTAAGAGCTTTATCAACATGTGATCACAAAACAGTATTTGTTAACACGTTAAGATAAAGTGAATCCAGATAGCATACTATCATATCGAGCAAGAAAGTCCTCTCTTTATATATCCAAGCATCCATTATAATATACATCATATGTACAACAATGGCCTCTAGGACATATACATAACTAACACCGCTGACATCAGAGATGTGATACACATGCAGATGCGTTGTTTATGGAAATACCTTCCAGAAGGAGTCGCGATGAGTATTTAGCCCTTCCGGAACAAGAAACAGGGTTAGTAAAGGACGATGACTTTCGGGCAGTTCGGAAGAAACGAGATTTGGTGAAGACTTGGACAGAACCTTTCTGGAATACTATACGAGAAGACTTGGACCCAGGAGAGGTCATATTGCTCACACCCAGTAGGCCAGAGTTCGGCATCGTCGACGTGACATGTTATGAGTGACCATGACAGTTGGCCAGAGATCTTTAGAGGATGTGCCAGAGCGGGACTGTTTCCGCCATCTTTGATTTCGGTATTTTGGGCGATTTATTCGCATGATTAAGATTTTGTGCACCATAGTTGCACTTGACTTCGATTTGATGTCATCGAGATGCTGATTTGATTTCATACCTATGGTATGCATGTGATTTGACTTCTGTTTTCGACATAGTTTTCATGCACTTTTAGTATTCCGATTCGAGTTGTGCATGCTGATGCACATGGTTGTGAGATTTGATACCACGGTATACCTGATTTGGATTAAGATATGCTGTATACCGTCGATTTCGACTGTGATATTCGATGTTTGTTTCGTGCACCTTGTGCACTTGATTTGGATTCTTGCGCATACTTGACACGCTTGATGCGATTTTGGTGCACGCCAGATGCACTAAATGGGGATTCTTCGTGCATATCAGATGCACCTGATATTGCTGTCAGGCACACCCGTTGCCTTTGTCAGGTGTTTCGTGCACACTCGTTGCACTTAGATTTTGTTTCTGTGCACATGTATGGCACACTCATGGATTTCAATTTCCGTGCGCACCAGACGTGCGTGGCATTCATATATACATTTTGGGATTTATTCCTTTGAGCAACATGTTTTATGATATTTACTATTTGATATAGTGACATAGTAGGACTAGTCTAAGGACAGTACCTAAATATATTTTTGCATGCATTGATAGTTACCGAAGGGATTTCCAAAAAGGAGCTATAGTCTCAGTATATACTTACGTGTCCGAGATGACACAAGACATTTAATAAAGGACACCCTTCTAAATTATTTTCAAAATGGCGGGACGTGTATGTTAAACAAAGGATATATATACATATAGTTATTTTCTTACAATAGACGTCCGCCACTGTGCAGTGATACGCACAACGCACAACGACTGAAAAGGTTTGGCATGCATTGCTTCCAGATGTTTTGATAATGTTTACATGTAAAGTTTGATGGATATCAGGTTGGTTTTCATTTTGGGCTTTGATATTGGTGTCTTCGCCATGACTCCGATGATTTGCGGGATGCTTGACGGAGTTTTGATTTCAAGTTATATGCTCATTTTTCATGCGCATGGATTGCGCTACGATATGTTCTATGTATTTATGATTTCGGAGCCACGACGACTTAATCTTTTACTGAAATGTTTTAGTATTTGAGCGGTCGGGTATCGAATTTCTTTAAGGGGTGAAGACTGTAACATTTCAGTAAAATAAAATATTATTTTTGGGAATTTATAAAATTAAATAATAAATATTATGAATATTTGATGATGCGGTATAATTAAATACCGATAAATTTGGAAAATAATGGGAAATTAAATTAAATGGTGATTTTGGAGGGATTTATATGATTTAGGAAAATTATAAATTTTTATATAATTAATTATATTTCATTTTAATGCTAATCGCGATTATATATCGCTAATCGTGCATTAAGCCTGTTTTGTGCATATGACATGCACCATATCATATTTTACACTTGTGTTAATTTTTCTATCATGGCTTCTCTTTATTTTCTTCATTTGGTTTGGTTTTAAAAGGGAAGAGAAAAGAAAAGAAAAGAAAAAGAAAATATAAAGGAAAAAGCATGGGAGAGAGAGAGGGGGTGAGGGGTCATCTTTGACCATGGCATTTCCCTCCTTTATTATTTCCTCTTCATTTTCCTCTCCCCTCTCATATGGCTGCCCTCTCCCTTCACCTCCACCTACACCCCTTACTTCATCATCAAAAACTCATTAAAACCTTATCTCTACTTCATTAAAAACATGCGTAAGCTCACTACACACACTTTGGACAAAGAAAAATTGGATTGTGAAGACTTGGGTAACTCAAGAAAGTTCTTGAGTTACTAAATGAGGTAATTCCTTTATCATTAGAATTGTATTTCATTCACTTTAGAACCTATATTAGTTTAGAATCGATTAAGTGTTGTTTAGTGAACTTTGAAAATTCCAAGTTACGGTTTTGATGAAATCTTGAGTAGTGAAGTGTAATTGAAGTTAGTAGAGGCCTTGCAACACTTGTAGTGATTGTTTATTGGACTAAACCTGAGAGTAAACCCCCAATTCATAAACTTAGAAACCTCGATATCGGGAAATTGTGGGATTTGTGATGAGAATTGGAGATAACACCCGGAGCCTCTGAAAATTATTTAGCAAACACAACGAGTCATGCAGGCAACCTAGGAGCTACCACTGAAACCCTAGCTCCTATTCCCTTGTCTTGGCCGCAAATATATCCATTCTGGCCGCAAATTGTGGCCAGAGCAGGGAATTGTGGGTTCGTGTTTTTTCCACGGAATTATCTCCGGTAAATTAGACCCTCCACATGTGCAAAATTGGCTAATTTCACTTAGGGTAAAATCTGGGACCATTTTCTTGAGTTGCTACATTGTTTTGCGACTTTGTTTTAAATTGGGATTTTTTATTTGATATTGTGTTCCTTCATCTGATTTTTGAATGTCAGCGACGGGGGTTGTTTGATTGTTTTGCAGGCGTAGGCTATAGGTTCTAACCTTTAGCCGACTCGCATGCTGTTTTGGTTTTCATGTTCGATTCTTGATACTATATGACGCATTGGAAATTGTAGGTACCCCCACATGGACTTTGAGACGACGAGAATGAACGTGGCTTCATTGACTCCAGCGAGAAAGGATCGGGGTGAGTAGATATATATCTACGGGGGAAGTCGGGTGGATGGCGTATAGCACCCCCGCAGTTTCGTAGTATAGAACGCGAATGCGTTATGATCTATATAGATGTATACTTATATGCTATTATAAGATGTGTATACTTAGTAAGGAATGCTAGGTGAATTTAGGATAGTTTTAGCATACTTGTAGGAAAACGTATTTAGTTAGTTTCTTAGTCGCGAACCCTAGAGTAGTGATTTACATACACGCACACATACACACATACATTTTATTTCTTGTACGTATATGGGGATATGTATATATATATATACACATAGGTATGGGACTATATATATATATATACGTATACATATACATGGATGATGAGGATAGTACATGGTATTTGGAGATGAGTCGATGAGATTGGGCATGAGGTCACGAGATCGGTGATATGACTTGGTTTGTATTATAAGATACGACATGATTGTTATAGCGGGTCCTTGGGCGATGTGTTTTCATACACACACATACATATATGTAGATGGTATGAGTATGTACTAGACTAAGATCAGTACCCCTAATATAGGATATGATAAAAAGGATACCAGATGAATGATGAGATAAATGTGATATCCGACCCGTACCCAGATTGGGATGTCATAAGATGGATTTACCGTATGAGCTATATATTGATGATAAATCCGCACTCTTGACTCGAGAATGTTATGTTATATATTGTATCGTATGTGAGACTATTGAGGCAGGATCACCGACTATTTTGTATATATATATCGACTCAGACTTAGGCAGTTTTCCTTACCCTTTCGATTAGTCTGTTAGTTTAGTCCTGTAGTTTACTTGTAGATGTTAGATTAGACTCGAGTCATACTTATTTCAAAACTAACGGATCGTGAGTATTTTAAAGACAGGCCAAGAGATTTTACGGATATTTCAAAGGACGTACCTTTTCTTAAAAACACCGTAGCCCTATTTTCTAAACACCACGATTCGTGTTATTTCAAATGACAATTGTATGACTCGTATGCATAGTGTAGATTCCTTATTGTTACATTTATTATTTATCCTGTATATGCATGTTGTTCATATCGCAACACATTGCATGTTTAATTGTACTTTTACTGTTATTACGAAACCATGCTGTTAGGACATCAGCACCATTACCGATGATGCGAATGTCTACGAACACTTACTTCCCGGCTCACACACATCATCATCGGTAATTGCCATGTCACGTACACTTTAGAGAATATTAGTTCATTGTTATCGTTTGTTAGCTGATAGTTCCTATATATCATTATTGTGCTAGTTAGAAGTTGCATTTATTACTATGATTTTTCATGTATTTTTATATATTCATTGACATGATATTAGGAGCCAGTCCGGATTGCCGGAGCCCAGTATTTATTGTTATTGACCCTTTATTTTGGGATTTAGGATTTCCATGAGATTTATGGATTTGGAGAAACAGCAAGATTTATTAAACTCATTTTCATTTTAAAGATAAAAGTGCGGTTTTCTCATGATATGATTTGAGATATGTCCACCATGAGTTTTCTCAGCTCTTGATCGATATCATGCACCCGATTCGAGGAGGAGGAGGAACCGTCTGTGAGTGCATGGCGGACCCGGTGCGGCACCCTTCGGCGTTGTATATTATATTGTTTGCGTGGTTGTGACCGCCAATTGGCGAAGAGCTAGCTCCTGCTTAGGATGCCTTTATGCATTATTCATATATTTTCATGTTGTACCCTTTTGGGGATAGTATTTATAAAGGAAACTCTGCCGAAATTTTCGGAAAAGATATGATGTTTTAAAAATGTTTACTACTACTTTTCAAAGTTATTATATGCAAACTTTAAAACAAGTTTTCTTTCACTTTCTTCTTTTAAATGGTTTAGATTTCTGTGATTTTGAATTACTTGAATTAGATGGGGTCCTATAGACTTCATATGATTGAAGTGTCAGTCACGTCCCATTTCGGGTTGTGACACCTATCAAAGCAAATCACCCGAAAGAAAGCTGTGTGCCAGCGATACCGCTACTGAACTATGCGGTCAACCTGTAAGAACTATGGCACAACGGGGGTGAGTTACCAACTCGTGAGTAGAAAACATCAGCAGGTAGAAATCGAATAAAACAACGATTCCTAGGTCAACTATATCATAAAGGTAATACCATGATATCTTGAGCGACCGGGTCTGCATATATGCCAACAATATAATCAATTCCTGTATGCACGTGGATATCATCCACGTGTTCATCAATGACACTATAACATGAAAACATATGCATGTAAATATGAGGATATCAACCAACGTGTGTCCATCAACGACACATCAAAATCATGGAACCTGAGTGTCCAACATCGACACTCGAAACATCATGACACCCGTGTCCAATATCGACACATAAATCCTCATATCTCGGGCTCCGTCAGACCGAATAGGACTACGTGCTCCGTCAGTCCGGATCGGCCCATATCATCTCACGACTCCGGTCAATATCCTCTGGATAACCGCCGAGCCCAATACTATCACCGGTAGGTAGTAGTCACACTGCTAGGCTCATCGTCTACTGCACAACATACTTTTCTTGCCCCGGGTACCTTACCGGGTCCACCATGTACCCGCAAACGGCTCATCCAGCTCCTCGAATCGGGTATCACATAGCTCATAACCGAGAAAACACATGGTGGACGTCTCGAAATATCATATCAAGAGAAACCGGGTTTTTAAAACAATACATAATTTCTTTTGAAATAAAACTACGGTTCTCAAATCCAGAATCTCAAGAAAACAGCATCTCAATGCGTATAATTGTTAAGCATGATGTATGCAAATATAGAACAGAAATATGAGCGTATCAGTATATCATGCGACATAGAATAGTGATGTGAGCATAGCAAGTATATCTTGCAACATAGCATAATGATGTAAGTATATCAAATATATCATACCAACAAGTCATGTGACAGTACTGAACAATTTAAAGTAATAGCATGATGTGGAAATTCTACTGTGTAAGTGACATGGCAATGATCGATGATGAAAGTGTGTGAGCCGGCAATCTGTTTAAGTGTAACATAAGCATCATCGATAATTGTGTAGGTGTACTAGCACAGGTATATGTAATGCAATGAGAATATCATGATCGAAGCAGAAAGTATCTCATCAGCGCAATTCTATAAGGTATACGTATCTAATCTAACATATCCGAGCCGGTGAATCTAACAATCGGCATCCAGCCTCACAACATCACGTACGGTATAAACCATCGTACGACATCCTCTAGTTAAGGGTATGGATCAATCATCCGGTTAAACATCGCGTGCGGCGACAACAAACAGAATAGGGATTCTATCGATCTATACAACAATAAGGGTACAGATCTAAAGTCTCGTATGTCATATCACTCATCATTCACATAATTATATATATACCTATATCTCAGGTCACATCTGTATCAATCTCATATCATGGGACCGACAAAGGTATCAATTATCTTATATCGCCTCGCATCCGTATAACGACATATCACCAAGTCATCATATCTCATCGTATATGTCACGACCCAAAAGAGCACGTGACTGGCCCTTGAAACATATGAAGTCTATAGGACTCCATCTGATCCAAGTAAGCCAAAAGCCCAGAAATCTAAAACCATTTTAAGGGTAAATAAAGAAAACTGGTTTAAAGAAGTGAAGAAAAACATGTTTGAAGTCAAGGTTTTTAAATAACTAAGCCGAATATGCATTTTTAAAATGTAAAGTCTTTTCTAAAAATTTTGGCAGATTTTCTTTCGTAAATACTGGCCCCGAACGGGGTACAACAAGAACAATATATATGCAATGATAAAAGGCATCCCCAAGCGGGAGCTAGCTCTTCGTCAATCGACGGTCACAACCACACAAAAAATAATAATATACAACGCCGAAAGGCGAGGGTCAAACTAAAAGAAACTCAATAAGCATGAAAACCGCAATACTACTAAGCGCGACTCTAAGGTCGAATAATACATCACTAGTGTCTGAGTCTGAAACAATATACAAGTTTTGGTTGATCGAAATTCTAGATACAATGAATAATACAAGTACAATGGTGGTTCTTGATGCAAAAGAATCCACCTACCAAATGCAATTAACCCGCAAGGAAGCAGTGTGCCAGAAATGCCGCAATGAAACCTGTACGGCAAAACCTGCAAGAACTGTGGCACAATGGGGGTGAGTTGTCAACTCATGAATAGAAATATCTACAAGCAGAAACCAAATGCAAGACATAATCCTAGGTCAAATACGATCAGTATAATATTGTTAGTTGTATGTATGCCCTAGAGGCCAGTATTGTACAGATGTTGTATATTATATTGGATGCTTGGACATATATAGAGATGACTTTCTTGCTCGATATGATAGTATGCTATCTGGTTACTCTTTATCTTAACATGTACATTAGTCTCTTTATACTGTCTTGTAGTTACATGTTGGTAAAGCCCTTAGGATGTGTACTTGACTACCTGGACTATGATGCAGATCATACTAGTGGGGACATGGTAGTCCATAAGTACATCCTTCAAGGTCCCTAGTCGTGGGTGTATCGAGACGGGGCATCGATATACCAGAGTGGACTAGCGTATACGCTTCTCGACCCATAAGATGGGCGATGGATGATCCCATATCCATTGGTGTTTGACATCAGAGATGGTATACGGGTGCTCAGTGGAGACTGGGTACACTGGACGGACTCGCCGAGAACTCCCAGATGGTATTATACCTCACGTCAGATGGCAGTTCTCAGGTGACACTTGTGCAGGTTAGTCTGTAGACCCGAGATCGTCATAGAGTCTTGTGTGATTCCCACTGTGCTTTGATCTCCACCTTACCACGTCCATGAGGGCGTGCAAAACGGTGGTGTTTGGGTACAGTCCCGAGTCACATGGAGGCAATGAGCGATAGGAGGGGTTTCGTCTCTCCCGGTATTGGGGTTTGATGTTGCGCTGTGCTCGATTGGCCGTAACAGGGAAGTCCCTGGCCAGTGCTGATCAGAGATTTGCTGGTAAGTGTTACCAGTAGTTTCTCGACCCGTTATGAGCCTCACATCAGCACGACTTATCGGGTTATTGGGGTCTGACGTTTACCACCCCTAGACTTGATATGCGATATATCAGACAAAGAGACCGGACTGTACGGTAAGTGTTACTGGTCGGATTCGCAGGAGTGTGAGCGGGCTAGCTCGTCGATCTTCTGATCGCTCAATACCCGGGTGGCCGTTACGTTTAGCAGACCGCCTGCGGCTTGTGGGTGTTTGATATGATCATCATCTGCTACCGGCGTATTGACGAGTCTTTAGAGTCCTACACAGAGGTTTCCTGGCTCAAGCGAAACGAAATAGGAGCGCATATGAGATATGTGCAGGACCGAGAATAATGCGTGTATGTGATACCGTATTCCATTCTCGCGATATATGTATCGAATGGTTATATTCGATATAACCTAGTTATCGAATCGAAGATCGATTCGATAAGCCGATACATTGAATACTAGTCGGTCATGTGTGACATGACCGGATCATTGAATCAAGTGTTGATTTAATGATTTAATGTATAATTATATATTTGATATATTACTTTGCATTAACTAGTATTGGTTCACTTTAAACGGATTTTTCTCACTTGGATTGCACATTGTCTATGTGATATACTTTTGTGCACTTTTTTGTATCATGTTTGATGATGCTTGATCATATGGTTAAGTGAATAGAATTAAACCATGGTTATTATGATAATTAGGGTTTTGCATATTTATTTATTCATTTATTTGTTTATTCATTTATTTGGATAAGTTTAAAGAGAATGGTGGCTTTCTTTTGTCATTAGTTGAAGCTTCATGAAGCTTTGACTTCTTTAACCATTCTTGTCTTCTTGCTTAACCCTAACCCACTTAATTCTCCATGGTTTATTCTCTACACTTAACCCTAGTTTAAGTTATGATAAGTATTGATTTTCTATTTCTTTTTAATAGAACTTATCATAACCATCTTCATCTTCTTCTTCTTCTTCAAGCTTGCTACTTTAATGGCAACTTGAGATCTAGTGAGAGAAATCCAAATCTAAAGTGAACCCACCTCCTATTTCTTCGTCCTCTACCTCTTGCCAAGTGGTTTTGGGTGTTTTCTTCACAAGTTTCACTACTTGGTGAAGTCGGAGCTTGAACTAGTGCAACCTCGACGTAGATCGTCTTTGACACGAAGCCGACGACCTTGCTCGCCCGTTTTCCTGATGAAGCCGACGAATGAGTCTAGGATTCATGATGGACAGCGAGAGCACACCCACGTGGAGCTAAGGAAGTGGAAATCCGGATCTACAAAGGTTGTAGCATCTAACTTCTAGTTAAATAGTTAACTAGTTTCTGGTTACGCCTAGAATTCTAGTCTAAGATCCGCGTTAGGGTTTCGCGGCACCCATAATTTTTGAAATTGGCATGTTCGATGCCTTGTGAAACCTCTATAGGGTGCCTAGGAACCTTTCACTGGTATCAGAGCCTAGCTAGAGCCTTAGGCAAAGTCTAGACGCAGTTTGAAGCCCGAACGAACCCGAAACCACAAACCAAACATGCTCTCTGTCCTTTTTCTAAAATCGGGGATTTTTCCACATTAAAAATATGCAGAAAAATCAGCAGGCTAATCTAAGAGTTACTGTGAATTTCGATGGAGTAATTCCATCAAAGAGCCGTGGATCCGCGGCACGAGCATGGCTCGTGCGGCGGATGCGCGGCGCTTTTGTCGTTTTGTGCATTTTAATTTTCACAGTAATTCTCATTTTTCTGTGGTGGTTTTCCTGGGAATTTTTAATATTCATTCAAGAGTTGAATTTTCCAGGGTTGTTTTGGGGATTCGGTATTTCGATCGGATTATCAAATTTCGTCTTTTGTGTATTTCCGGATAATGTTCAGAATATGTTAAAAAAGTTCGACCGGATAAGAATACCCAATTTTTCCCCTGTCGGGAAATTTCCACGTGTTGGATTTTTCCGTAGTTTAACGACGTTCTAAGTAGTGCAAGTAACGCGATGGACCCTCTAGAAGACAACAAACCTTAACTCGATTATGTGACCGTCTTGAACTGCCCTTTGAACCTTCGGGTTTGGGGCAGTACGGCGTGCCACATGTGAGGCGTTGGCTTGACCCTTCTACGGCTGGACCGTTGGTACTGAGGCACGAACTGAATGTTGTTAGACTTATTTCATGTGTTGAGCTGTATCGGGAAAACTTGGGTATTCGACTGTTCGATCGGAAAGTTTAACATTTTCTGTTTATCTGGAATGTGATACAATAATTGGAATTCACAAACAGTTATGAGATAACTGGATGAATGTTATAAATCTAGCAGTTTAGTCCCATATGATATTGAAAAGAGTTTTCGATAATGAGACTAAAATGCGGGATTTATATCTGTTAGGCATGCGATGTCTAAAGAGGTTGCGGATTCCAACTGTTGTAGTTTTACACTTTCTTTTCTGTGACCGTAAGTGTAGTATGATCATATCGCCGGTTTCGTTGCTATACGTCAACGACAATTGGGGTATGCATACTTACTTACGTTGATGACATGTGATGTTATGTGTTGCTGGATATGTTATATTGGATCGTCGTGTTCGAATAGCCGGGGGGTTTTATGTGAGATGAGTGTTTTTCATTTTCATTCATGTAAAAACTTGTATGTAATATTCTTTTATTTGGGGCACTTCCAGGTAGCGGAAGTTGTCACCTTTTGTATATTATTTACTTTTCCGCATTAGGATAGACCCAAAGAGGGGAGCACAAGTAACCGGGTTCTGGGGTCCAGTGGGAGACCAACTCGAGGAGTCGAGTCCGGGTCTCCTAACCCTAGAATTGGCAGGGTTGCTTGCCGCTCTCGTAGGGGTCTAGGGGTGTGGGATTGGCTATTCGTTACGACCATGGAATCCGTGTTTTATACTGGCTCGTATTGAAAACACGGACGTCCTAGTATATCCAATATTTCATATGTTTATTCTGCTGCGATATCTGTGTTGTGACTCTGTGATGGATATAGTATATAGTATATATGATATATTATATAGACGTTACTTATGTTTTACACCCGCGCTAGCCCTGCCCTGCTCTGTCGTTAGTTACCTAACCTAACGGTTCACGAGGGGACATCGAGGCGAATGCGGATGGCATAAGTGTACGTCATATCTATCTGTGATGTTTAGGTATTTAAATGATGGGACTTCATTAATGTGATTAATGAAAGATAAGAAACCTAAGATGTTGTGGAATCGAATTTTAAAATAAAACAGATAGCTACAGTTCTTGGTTTGCACAGCGGTATATATGATATACCCTGCACCTTATTCGATGAGGAAAGGACCGAGATCCCTTCACCGGGAGTGACTCCTTTAGCAATAACTGGCAGATGCTACACACTCGGTTTGCTTTTGACTGCTTTTGGGTTTTTGCTTTGCACAGCGATATATATGATATATCCCGCACCTCATTCGACGAGGAAAGGGCCGACGATCCCTTCACCGGGAGTGACCCCTTTAGCAAAACTAGAAAAGCCTCAAAATCATTCCATTTTAAAACTTCATTTGATTCTACAACGATATCAAGTTCATTACGCAATAGGTTTTTAGAAAAACCTGACGTAGCCCTCCGTCATTTCAGATAAGTACTAGTTAGTATTCGTGCTACGTTTGTTGACTATGTTAAGGCGTAGTGTGCGGTAGCTAATTAGTGCTTATCTGTATAAGCATATGATGCGATTGGATTAGGGTAGTCGTGCGACTTTGTTGACTATGTTAAGGGTCGTGCGGGTGGGTTTAATTCAATCGGGAAATGACGGGTTGAACTTGACTAGCACTTATGATTTGTTGACTATGTTAAGGTCATATAGCTGCTAGGGGCAAAATATTATCGGGAATTTCAAGGGTTGAAATTTGCAATGAGATTGCATACCTTCTATGAGATAGTTGGATCCCGATACCCACTGCGAGTAAGAGTTACTCCTGGGAGAGTTTTACACATTACAATTAGCCGATCAAGTAGGTGTCTAGAAAGGTGTTAACGAGGTTACGCCTCTGGGAAAACGAGGTTTACAGTAATTAGGTTCGTGCGAAAGCACGGGGGACCTCCCTCAAAGTACCGACACTGGCCTGGCTGAAAGATTGGCGAACTTGTAGTGTGTAATTAATCCCGGCTAGTCTTTCCTTTTAGGGTTTGAAGGAAGATTTGATAAAAAGCAGTGGGAGCCATCCTGATTAGATAAGATAATAACCAATCTGATCTTGCACGAGCATACGCTAAAGTGTTTTCTTCTCTCTCTCTCCAGGTAGCGACCATTTCATGCCCTAATGAAGATAATAATATGGATGTATTGACCGAACCCGCATGTTATACTGTGCTGGGGAACGTTGGTTCCGTTCTTTCCTATAAGAGTTATAGGAATGAACAGGATATAGGGGAATACCAGGATTCCCATGCCACCCGAATGAAGAAAGTACATGTTGATGCATTTTCTTCGGGTGTGTTCGTTACTGAGAACTGTTTCTCTATTTGCTCTACGTCCTGGGTATTGGATACCGGGTCGGGATCCCATATATGTAATCAGTTACATGGGCTAAGGAAAGGTAGAGAACTTGGAGAAAGTGATAAAGACATTAGAGTTGGAAATGGTGCAATTGTTGCAGCTAAAACTGTCGGGGAATATCACCTTGTATTACCAACTGGTAATACATTGGTTCTGAACGAATGCTATTACATGCCGAACCTGATATGCAACATTATATCGGTTTCTTTATTAAGTAAAGAAGGATATAATTTTGTATTACAGGATAATGTTATGAACATTTTCCGTAACCAAAAGTTGGTTGGATCAGGCACGTTATGCAATGGCATTTATGTTCTAAATCAATCAACAGTTCTGAGCATAACAAACACACACAAGAGGAAGAGTTCTGAACTCAACGAATCCTTCTTGTGGCATTGTAGACTGGGTCACATCAATGTGACACGACTGGCTAAGTTGCATAAGGATGGATATTTGAAACCTTTCGAATTTTCATCTTATGACACTTGCCAGTCATGTCTCAAAGGCAAGATGACCAAAACTCCGTTTACGGGACACGGAGAAAGAGTTACCGAACTCTTAGGACTGATACATAGTGATGTATGCGGTCCTATGTCTACACATGCCAGGGATGGTTCTTCATACTTCATTACATTCACTGACGATCTCTCTAGATTCGGATATGTGTTCCTGATAAAACACAAATCAGAAGCTTTTGAGAAATTTAGGGAATATAAACAAGAAGTTGAGAACCAAACCGGAAAAGGTATTAAAATCCTACGATCTGATCGAGGAGGGGAATACTTGAGCAATGAATTCCTGGACTTCCTAAAAGAGAATGGGATTCTCTCTCAGCTGACTCCTCCATATACACCACAGCACAACGGTGTATCTGAACGGAGGAACCGCACCCTATTAGATATGGTGCGCTCTATGATGAGCACGGCTGAGTTACCTATTTCCTTCTAGGGTTATGCGCTGGAGACATCAGCATACCTATTGAATCATGTTCCATCTAAATCTGTACCCACCACACCATATGAGATATGGAGTGGGAAGAGACCATATTTTAAACGAGTTAAGATATGGGGTTGTCCGGCCTATGTCAAAAGGCAAAATCCAGAAAAACTCGAGGCACGGTCAGTTCTCTGCAAGTTTGTGGGATATCCTAAGAATTCCCAAGGATATTTTTTCTACCATGCTGAAGAACAAAAAGTGTTTGTTTCTCAATATGCCACCTTTTTAGAAAAGGAATTCCTTGAAAAAGAAATTAGTGGCAAAGTGGTAGAGCTGGAAGAAATTCCAGATACACAAACTATAACTGAAGATTTAGTGGAATCAGAAGATTCGATAGTACCCGACGAACCCCAGCCTCTCCGCCGATCTAGTAGGGTTTCTCGTCCACCTGAGAGATACTACGGTTTTCTCATTGATGGTGGAAGCGAGGATTGCATCATGGATGATGATGACCCAACTAGCTTCGAGCAGGCCATCACGAGTAGGGACTCAGTGAAATGGCTGGATGCTATGCGGTCCGAGATGGAATCCATGTACACCAACAAAGTATGGACTTTGGAAGTTGCTCCTGAAGGGGTAAAACCCATTGGGAGCAAGTGGATCTTCAAGAAGAAACTTGGTGTAGATGGGAAAGTGGAGACTTTCAAAGCTAGACTTGTAGCAAAGGGTTTTCGTCAAAGACCAGGTGTGGACTATGACGAAACCTTTTCTCCAGTGGCTATGCTTAAATCCATCCAGATCATGCTTGCCATTGCTGCCTTTCATGACTACGAAATCTGGCAAATGGATGTTAAGACCGCCTTTCTAAATGGTGATTTAGAAGAGTGCGTATACATGACTCAGCCAGAGGGCTTCGTAGACAGTGGGAGCAGCGGGAAGGTGTGCAAGCTGCTTAAATCCATTTATGGATTAAAGCAAGCATCGCGGAGTTGGAACATCTGCTTTGATGTCGTTATCAAAGAGTTTGATTTCGTCAAAAATCCAGATGAACCTTGTATCTACAAGAAGGTGGCAGAGAGTAAGGTTGTCTTCCTCGTATTGTACGTGGATGACATACTCTTGATAGGAAATGATATTCCTATGCTGCAAGCGGTCAAGCTCTTCTTATCACAAAGATTCTCAATGAAAGATCTTGGTGATGCCTCCTGCATATTGGGAATTAGGATCTATAGAGATAGATCCAAACGGATTTTGGGATTGTCCCAATCCAGGTACGTTGACACCATACTAAAGAGGTTTAGTATGGAAGAGTCCAAGCGTGGGAACTTGCCCACGATCTCTGGAGTCACTCTCTCCAAAGAGATGTCTCCCAAGACTGATTTGGAGAGAGCTCGCATGCAAGGGATACCCTATGCTTCGGCAGTAGGCTCTATCATGTATGCGATGCTATGTACCAGACCCGATGTGGCATACTCACTAAGTGTAGTGAGCAGGTATCAAGCTGATCCTGGAGAGAGTCACTGGACAGCTGTGAAGAGCATTCTCAAGTACTTGTGAAGGACTAGAGATATGTTCTTGGTGTATGGTAACGGAGAGCTCCAAGTGGAGTCCTTTACCGATTCGAGCTTCCAGAGTGATAAGGACGACTCTAAGTCGCAGTCGGGTTTTGTCTTTACCCTTTACGGAGGGGCGGTTACCTGGAAGAGTTCCAAGCAGGAAACCGTGGCAGACTCGACGATGGAGGCTGAATACATCGCTGCCAACGATGCTGCCAAAGAGGCTGTCTGGATCAAGAAGTTCATTACTGAACTTGGAGTGGTTCCATCCATTGAGCGTCCAATACCTTTGTATTGCGATAACAATGGAGCGGTGGCTTTGGCCAAGGAACCCAGGTCCCATCAGCGATCCAGGCATATTCTGAGGCGGTATCACCTGATCCGGGAGATAGTTGATCGCCGGGAGATCGAGGTCAGGAGGGTTGACACGAAGAACAACACGGCGGATCCACTCACGAAGGCCATTCCCCAGACACAGTTTGAGAGACTCTTCGGGATGCTCGGTATGCGATACTACAGCAGCTGGCCCTAGTGCAAGTGGGAGATTGTTAGTTGTATGTATGCCCTAGAGGCCAGTATTGTACAGATGTTGTATATTATATTGGATGCTTGGACATATATCAAGATGACTTTCTTGCTCGATATGATAGTATGCTATCTGGTTACTCTTTATCTTAACATGTACACTAGTCTCTTTATACTATCTTGTAGTTACATGTTGGTAAAGCCCTTAGGATGTGTACTTGACTACCTGGACTATGATGCAGATCATACTAGTGGGGACATGGTAGTCCATAAGTACATCCTTCAAGGTCCCTAGTCGTGGGTGTATCGAGACGGGGCATCGATATACCAGAGTAGACTAGCGTATACGCTTCTCGACCCATGAGATGGGCGATGGATGATCCCATATCCATTGGTGTTTGACATCAGAGATGGTATACGGGTGCTCAGTGGAGACTGGGTACACTGGACGGACTCGCCGAGAACTCCCAGATGGTATTATACCTCACGTCAGATGGCAGTTCTCAGGTGACACTTATGCAGGTTAGTCTGTAGACCCGAGATCGTCATAGAGTCTTGTGTGATTCCCACTGTGCTTTGATCTCCACCTTACCACGTCCATGAGGGCGTGCAAAACGGTGGTCTTTGGGTACAGTCCCGAGTCACATGGAGGCAATGAGCGATAGGAGGGGTTTCGTCTCTCCCGGTATTGGGGGTTGATGTTGCGCTGTGCTCGATTGGCCGTAACAGTGAAGTCCCTGGCCAGGGCTGATCAGAGATTTGCTGGTAAGTGTTACCAGTAGTTTCTCGACCCGTTATGAGCCTCACATCGGCATGACTTATCGGGTTATTGGGGTCTGACGTTTACCACCCCTAGACTTGATATGCGACATATCAGACGAAGAGACCGGACTGTACGGTAAATGTTACTGGTCGGATTCGCAGGAGTGTGAGCGGGCTAGCTCGTCGATCTTCTGATCGCTCAATACCCGGGTGGCCGTTACGTTTAGCAGACCGCTTGCGGCTTGTGGGTGTTTGATATGATCATCATCTGCTACCGGCGTATTGACGAGTCTTTAGAGTCCTACACAGAGGTTTCCTAGCTCAAGCGAAACGAAATAGGAGCGCATATGAGATATGTGCAGGACCGAGAATAATGCGTGTATGTGATACCGTATTCCATTCTCGCGATATATGTATCGAATGGTTATATTCGATATAACCTAGTTATCGAATCGAAGATCGATTCGATAAGCCGATACATTGAATACTAGTCGGTCATGTGTGACATGACCGGATCATTGAATCAAGTGTTGATTTAATGATTTAATGTATAATTATATATTTGATATATTACTTTGCATTAACTAGTATTGGTTCACTTTAAACGGATTTTTCTCACTTGGATTGCACATTGTATATGTGATATACTTTTGTGCACTTTTTTGTATCATGTTTGATGATGCTTGATCATATGGTTAAGTGAATAGAATTAAACCATGGTTATTATGATAATTAGGGTTTTGCATATTTATTTATTCATTTATTTGTTTATTCATTTATTTGGATAAGTTTAAAGAGAATTGTGGCTTTCTTTTGTCATTAGTTGAAGCTTCATGAAGCTTTGACTTCTTTAACCATTCTTGTCTTCTTGCTTAACCCTAACCCACTTAATTCACCATGGTTTATTCTCTACACTTAACCCTAGTTTAAGTTATGATAAGTATTGATTTTCTATTTCGTTTTAATAGAACTTATCATAACCATCTTCATCTTCTTCTTCTTCTTCAAGCTTGCTACTTTAATGGCAACTTGAGATCTAGTGAGAGAAATCCAAATCTAAAGTGAACCCACCTCCTATTTCTTCGTCCTCTACCTCTTGCCAAGTGGTTTTTGGTGTTTTCTTCACAAGTTTCACTACTTGGTGAAGTCGGAGCTTGAACTAGTGCAACCTCGACGTAGATCGTCTTTGACACGAAGCCGACGACCTTGCTCGCCCGTTTTCCCGATGAAGCCGACGAATGAGTCTAGGATTCGTGATGGACAGCGAGAGCACACCCACGTGGAGCTAAGGAAGTGGAAATCCGGATCTACAAAGGTTGTAGCATCTAACTTCTAGTTAAATAGTTAACTAGTTTCTTGTTTCGCCTAGAATTCTAGTCTAAGATCCGCGTTAGGGTTTCGCGGCACCAATAATTTTTGAAATTGGCATGTTCGATGCCTTGTGAAACCTCTATAGGGTGCCTAGGAACCTTTCAAATATAACCCACAAGAGTACGTTTGAAGCATGATAAGGTGGCAATGTAACATCTAAACATGTATGTAGTGCCAAGTACTCAAGTAATAACATGTCATCAGTATAAGGTATGTCTGCATGAAGTAAATATGAAGAAGTATCAAATGGATATCAATACACATATATTAGAGTCACATTCCACTAATATTGGTGTAAGGGTATATATAACAGCGCCCTCATACCCTGTTATATATACAAATGAAGTATGATCAATGTAAATCCAATCTGTATGTGATCAAGTCTGTATAAACGTGGAACCCGTCCACCCGTCACCCAATGACAAAAAACGTGGAACCCGTCCACCCGTCACCCAATGACAATAAACATCATGTATGTAAATATGAGGATATAATAAAAGCCATGGAAATCATCATGAAACCTGTGCCTAACATCGGCACGTAAATCCTCATCCATATGAGGCTCCGTCTGCGGTATCGGCCCTCGGCCCCCGGCAGTACGGGTCAGCCCATATCCATCTCTCAACTCCGGTTGGTATCCTCCAGATATCCGCCGAGCTCAAATACAATCACCGGTAGGTAGTAGTCCCTCTGCCAGGATCACCGTCTACTACACAGCGAAACCGTTCTAGCCCCGGGGTACCATACCGGGTCCACCATGTACCCGCAATCGGCCTCATCCGCCTCCTCGAATCGGGTTTCACATGTCGCTCTCAGCACCGAGAAAACACATGGTGGACGCACTGAAATATCATATCAAGGGTAACCGGGTTTTTAACACAATTATATATTCTCTTTTTAAATACCCACGGTTCCCAAATCCAGAAATATCATGGAAACAACATATCTCAATGCGTATAATCAAAACATAATGTATGCGACATGTAAAGAAAGGTAAGCATATCAGAAGTCATGCAACATGGAATAGTAATGTGCACATGTCGAGGGAAACCTCTATGTTAAAACGAATCAGTTTTGAAGAATATCATGCGGTTCCCAAATCTCCAATCAAGTCAGAATCATCTATGTTTGTGTACAGGTATAAGTGTATAATATGCCATGCAAGAATCATATCATGAATGCAACAGTACTACAGTGTAGTGGCATGGCAATTATCGATGATGAAGTGTGTGAGCCGGCAAATAGTGTATGTGGAACAAACGCATCATCGATAATGGTGCTGGTGTCCTAACAGCATGATAATACTATAGCAATAAACATATGCAAGCAATGCGAATAGCATGAATATGCGGAAATCAAATAATCAACACCACAGTGAAGAATCTACTATGCAACTACAGATCTAAGTATCAAGTCAATCGGGAGAGGTATGGAAACCACCTAAATCTGAGTCGATACATATATAGATATAATAGTCGGTGATCCCGCCTCAATAATATCGTGAACGATACAGTATATCGTAAGACATCCTCAAGTCATGAGTGCGGATCTATCATCAATACAGGCTCATACGGTAAATCGTCGTACGGCATCCCAATAGCTGGGTACGGGTCAATATCACACTATCTCATCGCATCTCAGGTATCACTATCATCATATCACATAATCTGGGGTACTGATCTAAGTCTAGTACAACTAATACCATCAATATACTGCGTGTGCAAGCACACGTCCCAAGGCCCGCTATAGATCACGTATCGTATCCCAAATACGAATTACATCAAATCACCGATCTCGCGGCACAATGCCCAACATCATCGACTCTTCTCCAATGTCATCCAATATCATCAACACAGTGCAAGTATAATGAATATGCAAGGGTGTGCTTGTTGGTGTAAATCTATTCTAGGGTTCGCGACTACGAACTACACTAGTCACTTCTAATCCTGCACTATCCATAGTATACCTAACAATCATATATAATAACAACTACGGACTGCGGGGGTGCTATACGCCATCCACCCGACTTCCCCCAGTAGATATAATCTACTCACCTTGCGTCTTTATCTTTCGATGCCACCACGCGTTTGCTTGTCGTCCCGAAGTCTTCATGGGGTACCTACACATCAAAGTGTCGAATATGCGCATTAAAACCAATTCAAAGTTAACACGGCACACGAATCCCAAAACGATACGATAAGGGGCATATAGGTTAGAACATATGGCACGCCTTCAAAACCATTAACAATTCCTCTATATCGTCGTATAAACGCCAATTAGTCGAGGTAAAACACAATACACAATTTCAGAATTAAAAATACAGAATACGGAAACACGAATCCAAAACAGCAACTTAGGAAATATGTTCCAGATTTCACCCTAGGTCAAATTGGACAAATCTATATATACCAGGGGCCTAATCTACAGATAAGGGAACACCAAAACCAAAACGAGGCAAATCCACCATGATCTGGCCGCAAATTGCGGCCAGAATGGATAAATCTGTGGCCGGCTTGACGAGTTAGGGGTTGGGGTCTTGGTTGTAGCTTCCTGGGTGCCTGCACATGTCACTGTCCAATCAATTTTAATTTAGGATGTCTCGGGTGATTGCAGATTCAATAAAACCTTCACAGATTTCACAAATTCTCCGATATCGGTTTCTAAATCCGTATTTCGGGTTTCAATTCACAGGTTAGGGTCTCAATTCATACACTAGGGTGTTGGTGTAGCCTCTACTGAACTCAATTTCACATTACAACTCATAATTTCCTCAAACCCTAACTAGGTTTTCCTTAACTCCACAATATCAAACAATATCGGTTCAATCTAAACATGGGGATATAAGAATTGCTAAAACTAATCTAATGGTCCAGAAAATACCTCATTTGGCAACTCAAGAATTTTCTTGAGTTACCCCTAGTGGCCAAAATCCTTGCTTCTTTAGTCCAATCTGTAGATCTTGAGCTTGTGCAGACTTTTAATGAAATGGAGATTGGGTTTTGGAATTGTTTTTGAGATGATTTGGGGCTTTGAAGAGGGGAGGGAGATGAAGGAGCAGCAGTAGCAGGAGGAGGGGAAGAGGGAGAGAGAAAATGAAAGAAAATGAAGAGATAGCTAAGTCAAAGTGAAACCATACCTCTCTCTCTCTCACCTACTACTAAATTCTTTATTCTAAACCCCTTTTTCCATTTCTTTGTCTTTTCTTATTCTCTCAAAATCCTTCTCCCAAGAATAGTAAACCCAAAGTGAACCATGGCAAGAAAAGTGCACAAGTGTGATAAAAATGATATGTGCATGTTTTGCACAAAATGCTAAAAAACCGATTAGCGATTTTTAATCGCGATTAACACAGGATTAGCATATAACTAATTATAAAAACTTAAAAAAAGACATAATTCTATAAAATAACCTATTTTAGAATTTTCCATAATTTTCCCAAATTTTTCTGTATTTAATTATACCTAAATATTAAAATATTCATTAAAATAATATTAAATTATAAAAATTCCTGAAAATAATATTTTATTATTTTGGAAACGTTACAATATACCCCCCTTAAAGAAATTCGGTCCCCGAATTTAAATTTAAACCCCCAAATACCAAAACATTTCAGTAATATCCAATTTGTTGGGGTTCCGAAAACATCAAAACGTAGCGAATATCATAAAAAAAAATGTACTGCTCTATAAGAAATCAATCCCCAAAATGTATATAAGAACATCCGGTGCGTTTGGTGCGCACGGAATCAAAATCCATATATGTGTCAAACAGGTGTACAAAACAACATTTAGGTGCAACTGGTGTGCACGAAACATCTGTCGTAGGCAACGTGTGTACCTGACAGTAAAAATCAGGTGCATGTGACATGCACGAAGAATCCCGATTTAATGCATCTGGCGTGCACCAAAATCGTATATCAAAAAACTAAAGGTGCATGAAAACTATGCTGGAAGTGTAAATCAAATCACTGTATAAGATAGGCGTGAAATCACAATCAATAGCTCAAATGTAATAACTTACACGCAAAATATGAATATCCAGTGGGTGCATGGAACAATATCATGAAACTCAGTCATCAAAACTAAATCATGCAATAGAACGCCCAAAATACCAAAATTCCAAGATGACGGATACATGATAATCGAATCACAAAATCACAAATCATAAATACCGTCGTCGGTAGTTCCTCCTTCAAGGTCGAGAAGGAGTCGGTGCATCCAAGGCTAGTAGCGCAAGATATCTACTTGCCTCTTGCTCACGGTCTGGCGTCCTCTGACTCTGGGTCCTTATCTTCTCTGCGGATTAACTATCTCGCAGTCAATCGGCTCATCGGCCCGGTCAGGTGTGCTAACGGAGACGATTCCGTTCTGGCACTTCTCTGGTCACCTCTCGGTCAATCCTCACGACCACTCATAAGCAGCATGTCACTGACGTCGGCCTGTGGCTCTCTGAATGCACATCACACTTCTGATCCTGGGTGCAAACATCATTGCAGCAATGTCCTGGAAGGAATCCTGCTCAAGGTCTCTTCCGATCATGCCTATGCCGAACTGTACGGAGGCTGGCTCTCTTGCATAATCTCTTCTCACTCGATAGACATCTGTGTCCTCAGCATAATATTTTCTCGGAAATTGGTCGCATCCCAACGCCTCTGTAAGCATATCAGGTCTCTAGTCTCGACGGGAAGTAATGACAGCTCGTCAGCGTCTCGCCCGAACCTCTGGTTCCGCCTGTCTCTATCGTCGTCCACTATGACGTCACGTCATGCTATCTGCGCACTGCACTGTTCTCGGCCACGGTAAATCTGAAGTCTCTCGCACGGACTCGAAATCGCGTACTCTGTAGCTTCATCATTCTGTAGAAGATGTCAGGCCGAACAGGTCCTCGGGAACACGTCCCAACCATCGGAGGAATACTCAATATTCGTCCGTCCTTGATCAATTCGCAACGCATCTGGGTAAGTTCCTTTATCCGAACCTGGTCAACTACCTCGTCGACGATGCCGAACTCTGGCCTGCTGGGTGTGCGCAATATGACCACTCCTGGGTCTAGGTCTTCTCGTATCGTTTTCCAGAAAGGTCCTGTCGAGGTTTCTCTCTCAAATCTCACTCCTGCCGAATTGCCCGGAAATCATCATCCATTGCTGAAGCTAATTCTTATTCCAGAACGGCTGCATACTTATCGCGCTTCTTTCTGGAAGATATATCCATATACAACGCCTCTGGGTGCGTATCACATCTCTGATGTCAGCGGAGTGGGACGTCATCTCGTCGAAATCTCTTGCGAACTCTTTTATTCACTCCGCTTCAATGTCAACTGATTCGGACTCGTCTCATCGTGGCTGCATGGACTATGCTCCAACGGCTATACTCATATCCGGAGTCTCCCAAGCAAAGCATCCCATCACATGATATCCGAATGATGTGGAAACATTCGATCGACTCGTCAGAACCTTATAATCCCCCAAGAGATCAACATCTTGATTACAGTTTAATAGTATCGAGTACATGCCACCACAGCGTCGGTGGTCCAGCCGTAGAAGGGCAAACCCAAGCCTCATTAATGGCGCCGCGGAACTACCGCAAACCCTAAGGTTCAAAGGCTTTCACACGGTCATTAAGTCGAGTTAGGGTTTCATTCTTCAAGAGGGTCCATAGAATCACCTGCATGTCTTTCCGTATACTTTAAACTTGGAAAATGGGCTCCTGACATTCGATCGTCTCTATCGACTCTCAACGAACCTGCGTGAAGTCGTCTCTAGCTGGAAACATTCTATCTGATGACCTCGCATCTGTAAACGAACGAACCACATGTCCTAGTCATTCATCCTCAGGTGACTAGCGACCGTCCATCATATCTCTAAGTGTATGTTCATGCTGCAGTAGCTCCAACCATCTGGGCGATATCTCGTCATTTGCAGCAACAACTGGCTCATTCGCTTGTACGCCGAACAGCGCCTCAATCCTCCAGGAAAGGCGATACATTGGCGGTCATCTTTGAATCGGTCTGCTCTAGATCTGAGTAAGACTCTCCACACTGGAAGTCTTCAACTCAACTGGGCCCGCTCCGGCGCATAAATCGGACGAATCACCTTCGTCTCTCAAATCGGTTAGACTAGCTATCATCTGTCTCATATCTGCCTGGAAGCTCCGGCAATCTCATCTCGTAAGTGTTAGTAATATGTATGCCCTAGAGGCCATTACTGTACATAGGATGTATATTGTAGTGGATGCTGGGACATATATAGAGAGGACTTTTTTGCTCGACATGATAGTATGCTATCTGGTTGCTCTTTACCTTAACGTGTACACTGATTGTCTCTCTGTTACATGTTGGTAAAACCCTTAGGATGTGTACTTGACTACCTGGACTATGATGCTGATCATACTAGTGGGGACATGGTAGTCCATAAGTACATCCTTCAAGGTCCCTAGTCGTGGGTGTATCGAGACGGGGCATCGATATACCAGAGTAGACAAGCGTATACCTTCTCGACCCATACAGATGGGCGATGGATGATCCCATATCCATTGGTGTTTGACATCAGAGATGATATACGGGTGCTCAGTGGAGACTGGGTACACTGGACGGACTCGCCGAGAACTCCCAGATGGTATTATACCTTACGTTAGATGGCGGTTCTCTGGTGACACTGGTACAGGTTAGTCTGTAGACCCGAGATCGTCATAGAGTCTTGTGTGATTCCCACTGTGCTTTGATTTCCACCTTACCGCGTCCAAGAGGGCGTGCAAAACGGTGGCTTTTGGGTACAGTCCCGAATCGCATGGAGGCAATGAGCGATAGGAGGGGATTCGTCTCTCCCGGTATAGGGAGTTGATGTTGCACTGTGTTCGATTGGCTATAAACGGAAATCCCTGGCCAGGGTTGCTGAGATTTACTGGTAAGTGTTACCAGTAGTTTCTCGAACTGTTATAGACCTCATATCGACACGACTTATCGATCTATTGGGGTGTGACGTTTACCACCCTAGGCGAGATATGCGACATATCAGACGATCAGACCGGACTGTACGGTAAGTGTTACTGGTTGGATTCATAGGAGTGTGAGCAGGCTTGCTCGTCGATCTTCTGATCGCTCAATACCCGGGTGGCCGTTACGTTTAGCAGACCGCTTGCGGCTTGTGGGTGTTTGATATGGTCATCACCTGCTGCCGGCGTATTGACGAGTCTTTAGAGTCCTACACAGAGGTTTCCTAGCTCAAGCGAAACGAAATAGGAGCGCATATGAGATATGTGCGGGACTGAAAATAATGCATGTTTGTGATACCGTATTTCATTCTCGCGATGAATGTGTCGAATGGTTGTATGCGATATAACCTAGTTATCGAATCAAGAATTGATTCGATAAGCCGATACATTGGATATTAGTCGGTTATATGCGATATGACCGGATCGTTAAATCAAGTATTGATTTAATGATTTAATGCATAATTATATATTTGATATATTACTTTGCATTAACTAGTTTTGGTTCACTTTAAATGGATTTTCTCACTTGAAGTACCCAAGTTGTATATGTGATATACTTTTGTGCACTTGTTTGTATCATGTTTGATGATACATGCTAACTTGAGTTTGTATGTATGATTAAACCATGGTTATATGAATGGTTAGGGTTTTGTTTACTTATTCATTTATTTATTTTGTTTATTGATTTTGGAAAAGATAAATAGAAATGGTGGCTTTCTTTGTTTCTTTCATGAAGCTTCATGAAGTGTTGAAAGCTTGACCATTTTTGTTTGCTTCCCTTAACCTAACCATTCACCTAACCCTAGTTTAGTCTCTACACTTGACCATGGTTGGTATATGATAAGTATTCATTTTATTTTCTTTTTGGAAAAAAAACTTATCATATTATCTTTTCCTCTTCTTCTTCTTCAAGATGAAGAAAAAGCTTGCTACCAACAATAGCAACTTGAGAAAAAGAGTGAGAAATCCAATTCTAAAGTGAACCCACTTCCTATATCTTCATCCTTTACCACTTGCCAAGTAGTATAGGGTGTTTTCTTCACAAGTTTCATGACTTGGTGAAGTTGGAGCTTGATCTTGTGTTGCCTCGACGTAGATCATCTTCGGCATCAAAGTCGACGACCTAGCCCGCCTACTTCTCCGATGAAGCCGACGCTAGAGTCCGGGATCCGATGATCGCAGCGAGGGTGCATCGTCACGGAGCTATGGAGGTGGAGGACCGGATCTACAAAGGTTGTATTTCGTTTACCCTTTAGTTAAGTTGTTAACTAGCTTCTAGTTTCGCCTAAACTCTAGTCTACGATCCGTATTAGGGTTTCTCGGCACTTGTAAAATTTGAATTTGGCATGGTTGATGCCTTGTGAGACCTCATTAGTGTGCCTAGGAACCCTACAGTAAGCTCCGGAAGCGACATCCTGTCAATCTCAGCAACAGCTTGTCCATCTGTCTGCACGGTAGGCGACATCATAATCTCTGAGGTATGTTGTACATCAACAGTCCTCTCTCAACTGGCAGCTCTAACAATGGCCCGATCATCCGGTGTAAGACCAAGCACTCGCCTCCCCTAGAGGTCACAGTCACCAATACTAACTCGAGACGTTCCCATGTCACCAGAAAACAAAATGGTCGGCCCTCGTACCAGACGAGCTCGCACCGACCGTAACCTTAGCAGCAGCCCAAACTGCGCTCAACATGGCGACAGGAACCTCAATCGAGTATCGAAGAGAGCAGATCAATGGCAAGAAAGAGAACAGCAGATCCAGAGTGGATACATGATCATAACAAGGAACAACATCAATAAAGATATGATCATGAAACTAATAGAATCGGGGATCTCAAATGGATGTATAATCATGGATATGAAGAGGATCACTGATCTCGAAAATATGTACATCCTAAGGTTCCTTAAGCGGAGTGGCGTGTCGTAAGTATGCCGCGGAACATACCCACGGTACGTCACTCTACTTTAGTCACCTATTCCATCAACCAAGGGTCATCCTATACGACGAAAGTTCGGGTCTAATACCCCCTCGACTAAGTCTAAGTTCCGTAAGGTCAAGCCTAAGTTCCGTATATATACAAACGCCCAAGACTCCACATAGTCAAACTTAGACTCGAACCAAGGTCAACCTAGCGCTCTGATACCAACTTTGTCATGACCCAAAAGAGCACGTGACTGGCCCTTGAACCATATGAAGTCTATAGGACTCTATCTGATCCAAGTAAGCCAAAAGCCCAGAAATCTAAAACCATTTTAAGGGTAAATAAAGAAAACTGGTTTAAAGAAGTGAAGAAAAACATGTTTGAAGTCAAGTTTTTTAAATAACTAAGCCGAATATGCATTTTTAAAATGTAAAGTCTTTTCTAAAAATTTCGGCAGAGTTTCTTTTGTAAATACTGGCCCCGAACGGGGTACAACAAGAACAATATATATGCAATGATAAAAGGCATCCCCAAGCGGGAGCTAGCTCTTCGTCAATCGACGGTCACAACCACACAAAGAATAATAATATACAACGCCGAAAGGTGAGGGTCAAACCAAAAGAAACTCAATAAGCATGAAAACCGCAATACTACTAAGCGCGACTCTAAGGTCGAATAATACATCACTAGTGTCTGAGTCTCAATATACAAGTTTTGGTTGATGGAAATTCTAGATATAATGAATAATACAAGTACAATGGTGGTTCTTGATGCAAAAGAATCCACCTACCAAATGCAATTCACCCACAAGGAAGTAGTGTGCCAGAAATGCCGCAATGGAACCTGTACGGCAAAACCTGCAAGAACTGTGGCACAACGGGGGTGAGTTGCCAACTCGTGAATAGAAATATCTACAAGCAGAAACCGAATGCAAGATATAATCCTAGGTCAAATACGATCAGTATAATAAAACCCACAAGAGTACGTTTGAAGCATGATAAGGTGGCAATGTAACATCTAAACATGTATGTAGTGCCAAGTACTCAGGTAATAACATGTCATCAGTATAAGGTATGTCTGCATGAAGTAAATATGAAGAAGTATCAAATGGATATCAATACACATATATTAGCGTCCCATTCCACTAATATTGGTGTAAGGGTATATATAACAGCGCCCTCATACCCTGTTATATATACAAATGAAGTATGATCAATGTAAATCCAATCTGTATGTGATCAAGTCTGTATAAACGTGGAACCCGTCCACCCGTCACCCAATGACAATAAACGTGGAACCCGTCCACCCGTCACCCAATGACAATAAACATCATATATGTAAATATGAGGATATAATAAAATCCATGGAAATCATCATGAAACCTGTGCCTAGCATCGGCACGTAAATCCTCATCCATATGGGGCTCCGTCTGCGGTATCGGCCCTCGGCCCCCGGCAGTACGGGTCGGCCCATGTCCATCTCTCAACTCCGGTCGGTATCCTCCAGATATCCGCCGAGCTCAAATACAATCACCGGTAGGTAGTAGTCCCTCTACCAGGCTCACCGTCTACTACACAGCGAAACCATTCTCGCCCCGGGGTACCATACCGGGTCCACCATGTACCCGCAATCGGCCTCATCCGCCTCCTCGAATCGGGTTTCACACGTCGCTCTCAGCACCGAGAAAACACATGGTGGACGCACTGAAATATCATATCAAGGGTAACCGGGTTTTTAACACAATTATATATTCTCTTTTGAAATACCCACGGTTCCCAAATCCAGAAATATCATGGAAACAACATATCTCAATGCGTATAATCAAAACATAATGTATGCGACATGTAAAGAAAGGTAAGCATATCAGAAGTCATGCAACATGGAATAGTAATGTGCACATGTCGAGGGAAACCGCTATGTTAAAACGAATCAGTTTTGAAGAATATCATGCGGTTCCCAAATCTCTAATCAAGTCAGAATCATCTATGTTTGTGTACAGGTATAAGTGTACAATATGCCATGCAAGAATCATATCATGAATGCAACAGTACTACAGTGTAGTGGCATGGCAATTATCGATGATGAAGTGTGTGAGCCGGCAAATAGTGTACGTGGAACATATGCATCATCGATAATGGTGCTGGTGTCCTAACAGCATGATAATAATATAGCAATAAACATATGCAAGCAATGCGAATAGCATGAATATGCGGAAATCAAATAATCAACACCACAGTGAAGAATCTACTATGCAACTACAGATCTAAGTATCAAGTCAATCGGGAGAGGTATGGAAACCACCTAAATTTGAGTCGATACATATATAGATATAATAGTCGGTGATCCCGCCTCAATAATATCGTGAACGATACAGTATATCGTTAGACATCCTCGAGTCATGAGTGCAGATCTATCATCAATACAGGCTCGTACGGTAAATCGTCGTACGGCATCCCAATAGCTGGGTACGGGACAATATCACACTATCTCATCGCATCTCAGGTATCACTATCATCATATCACACAATCTGGGGTACTGATCTAAGTCTAGTACAACTGATACCATCAATATACTGCGTGTGCAAGCACACGTCCCAAGGCCCGCTATAGATCACGTATCGTATCCCAAATACGAATCACATCAAATCACCGATCTCGCGGCACAATGCCCAACATCATCGACTCATCTCCAATGTCATCCAATGTCATCCAATATCATCAACACAGTGCAAGTATAATGAATAAGCAAGGGTGTGCGTGTAGGTGTAAATCTATTCTAGGGTTCGCGACTATGAACTACACTAGTCACTTCTAACCCTACACTCTCCATAGTACACCTAACAATCATATATAATAACAACTACGGACTGCGGGGGTGCTATATGCCATCCACCCGACATCCCCCTGTAGATATAATCTACTCACCTTGCGTCTTTATCTTTCGATGCCACCACGCGTTTGCTTGTCGTCCCGAAGTCTTCATGGGGTACCTACACATCAAAGTGTCGTATATGCGCATTAAAACCAATTCAAAGCTAACACGGCACACGAATCCCAAAACGATACGATAAGGGGCATATAGGTTAGAACCTATGGCACGCCTTCAAAACCATTAACAATTCCTTTATATCGTCGTATAAACGCCAATTAGTCGAGGTAAAACACAATACACAATTTCAGAATTAAAAATACGGAATACGGAAAAACGAATCCAAAACAGCAACTTAGGAAATATGTTCCAGATTTCATCCTAGGTCAAATTAGACAAATCTATATATACCAGGGGCCTAATCTACAGATAAGGGAACACCAAAACCAAAACGAGGAAAATCCACCATGATCTGGCCGCAAATTGCGGCCAGAATGGATAAATCTGCGGCCGGCTTGATGAGTTAGGGGTTGGGGTCTTGGTGGTAGCTTCCTGGGTGCCTGCAAATGTCACTGTCCAATCAATTTTAATTTAGGATGTCTCGGGTGATAGCAGATTCAATAAAACCTTCACAGATTTCACAAATTCTTCGATATCGGTTTCTAAATCCGTATTTCGGGTTTCAATTCACAGGTTAGGGTCTCAATTCATACACTAGGGTGTTGGTGTAGCCTCTACTGAACTCAATTTCACATTACAACTCATAATTTCCTCAAACCCTAACTAGGTTTTCCTTAACTCCACAATATCAAACAATATCGGTTCAATCTAAACATGGGGGTATAAGAATTGCTAAAACTAATCTAATGGTCCAGAAAATACCTCATTTGGTAACTCAAGAATTTTCTTGAGTTGCCCCTAGTGGCCAAAATTTTTGCTTCTTTAGTCCAATGTGTAGATCTTGAGCTTGTGCACACTTTTAATGAAATGGAGATTGGGTTTTGGAATTGTTTTTGAAATGATTTGGGGCTTTGAAGAGGGGAGGGAGATGAAGGAGCAGCAGCAGCAGCAGGAGGGGAAGAGGGAGAGAGAAAATGAAAGAAGAATGAAGAGATAGCTAAGTCAAAGTGAAACCATACCTCTCTCTCTCTCACCTACTACTAAATTCTTTATTCTAAACCCCTTTTTCCATTTCTTTTTCTTTTCTTATTCTTTCAAAATCCTTCTCCCAAGAATAGTAAACCCAAAGTGAACCATGGCAAGAAAAGTGCACAAGTGTGATAAAAATGATATGTGCATGTTTTGCACAAAATGCTAAAAACCGATTAGCGATTTTTAATCGCCATTAACACTAAATTAGCATATAACTAATTATAAAAAATTAAAAAATGACATAATTCTATAAAATAACCTATTTTAGAATTTTCCATAATTTTCCCAAATTTTTCTGTATTTAATTATACCTAAATATTAAAATATTCATTAAAATAATATTAAATTATAAAAATTGCCAAAAATAATATTTTATTATTTTGGAAACGTTACAGTATACTCTTTTCATCACATCAATATCTCACATCAAGTCATCTTATTAATCTCATTTCGTAATTATCGACCTCATAACATGCCACTATAATCTTATACTGATTCTCTTGCTACTATATATATATATATATATCGTGATTCACATTTACGTTTCACATCCTTATATATCCATTCGAGACATCCTTTCTATCATATCATTTCACACTAAACCAAAAACTATAAGCTTAAGTCATCGCATATCTTATTTCCAAACTATAAATCACATATCAAAGGTTAACGGGGTGCTATACGTGTCACGTCCCAAAAGTATGGAACATGACCGGCACCTAGACTACGAACGTCTCAAGGCGTACGTACTCTAAGTAAGACGAGCCCATAAATCCAAACCAAGAAAAGTAGTAGAGAGTAGGAAGAACCATATCAAATCAACCTGTAAGCAACACAGTATACAACGCCTAAAGGCGAGGATCACAACAGAAAAGAAACTCAACCAGCAAGAAACCCAAGGTAATATAATGCGCGACTCTAAGGTCGAAAGAATAAACATCACTGGTCTCTATCTCAAATAAATACATGTTTGGTTGATGGAACTTCTAGATACAACTGAAATATAATATACAATGTATAATGATGGGTACGATACAATAACCCACCTACTAGCAGATAGCAAGTCACCCGAAAAGAAACCGTGCCCGCAAAGCCGTAATGGAACCTGTACGGCAAACCTGCAAGAAACTGGGGCACAACGGGGGTGAGTTGCCAACTCGTGAGTAGAAAAAGATCTACGAACAGAAAATCGCATGTATGACGCAATCCTAGGTCATACGATTATAATATAATCCTCAAATATATAACCAGCAACCTATAACAATGACAAGGGTAAATATCTAACCCAAGTATAAACCCATGTGCCCGTGTCAGTGCATCAGGTAGCAATGTATCATATGGATGTTGTATGAATGCATGAAACAGAATGCATGTACTGAAGAAAACTGTTTTCATAAATTTGTGAGATTTCTGTATTTTTAAAATGAGGTATCATAATGAAATCAGCATAAAACAGTGCCTAGCAACGGCACAAAACATAAACCTCAATATTTCGATATCTTTATATCACAATCTCTGTACCTTGGTATCTCGAAATCTCAATGTCTCAATCAAAAAATCCAGGGCGCCGTCAGTCCAGATTGGCCCCTACCATCCATCTCATGACTACGACGGTATCCTCCGGATATCCGACGCGTCGGGTAATATCACCGGTCGGTCGTGCTCCCCTGCCAGGCTCAACGCCATCTCCTGCGATCTTCTTGCCTCGGGGTACCGCACCGGGCCCACCATGTACCCGAAACGGTTCATCCGCCTTCTCGAATCGGGTCTCGAAATCTATCAGCAAAACTCATGGTGGACGACTCATACATCATGGGGAAACCGCATTTTTATTTAAAAGAGAGAAAGCAGTTTATATATGTTTTGCGGTTTTCCTCCAAATCCCGAAAATCTCATGGAAACCCGAATCCAAATCATCAATAGCATGTAAAATCATGAATATAAGCATGAGAATCCATGAATGCGGCATATAATGAACAACAGTATGCATGATGTGACAAGTAATAACTACAATGTCAAGCTGGCATATAAGGCAGTACACTAATATCTTGTCACCACTAGCTAACAAGCTAAATCAGGCAATAATATTCTGTAAGTGTACGTGACATGGCAATTACCGATGAAGATGTGTGTGTGCCGGCAAATAAGTGTACGTGGTACATACGCATCATCGGTAATGGTGCTGGTGTCCTAATAGCATGATATCAATAATGGATTATGAATCACAACAGTATGCGATGTGGAGCAACAATAATAATATGAGGGAGCTGAATACCAACACAGTGGTAGCTAGACTGTATCTAATGTCATAAGAGTCATACAGCTACACAGCCTATAGGGCTGATCTAATAGGCTAACTACAGGTAAAGGAAACCGCCTAACCTCTGAGTCGATACATATAGGTATATATATACAGTCGGTGATCCCGCCTCAATCATTTCACATCCGATATAATATCTATGATCAGACATCCCAAGTCTAGAGTGTGGATCAAACATCAGAATGTAGCTCGTACGTAAATCCATCGTACGGCATCCCCAAATCTGGGTACGGGTCAATATCACATTCGTCATATCAGTCATCTGGTATTCTCTTTATCAAATATCATAATCCGGGTACTGACCTACGTCTAGTACAATGCTAACATCATTACTATAATTATGATCTGACTACTGATCGACAGTCTCGTATAAATCGATATCATCATCATATATCGTCAATATAATCATAATCCGACTTCCGATCGACAGCCTCTAGCAAATCGATATCATCAGCACAAATTAGCGTAAAGAGGTATACATCGCCCAAGCGGCCTATCATAAACATCTTATCATATCATGTCATATCTCGTAACTTAATCACATATCGATCATTTTATATGTATAAATCACTATGCACATGGCATCGTCATCCAAGACCCGCTATCATATCAGGACATATCTCAAGTACGAATCCTGTCAATCGCCGATATCATAATCTCAAATCAAATATCATCGACTTATCCTAATCCCAAGTATCATCCTCAAGTCTGTATGTGAACACATAGTCCCATACCCATGTGAACACATATCTATATAGAATCCCATCTATGCACATATGAAGTAAGGATGTATGCAAGTATGTATGTGTGTGTATGTATGTGTAGCGCACCCACTACGCTAGGGTTTCGTAACCATTTACCAATCCAACACACCAATATCCATCTTAAAATTATCAATAATCACAATTAACATATAATGATTGTTGGTGTGTATAAGCATCCGTATACATCACCACGGACTGCGGGGGTGCTATACGCCATCCACCCGACTTCTCCCCGTAGATATAAATCTACTCACCTTGTTTATGTGTGCCGGTGCCGATGTCGCCATTTGCATCTCAACGCCTCGTCGCCACGTGGGGTACCTACAAAGATATCACACGCTAAAACACATGAAAATCACATCGGAACCAAAATGGTGCACGCTACGCCCATAGGTAAAAACCTGTGACTTTGTGTGCAAACACTGCCAATATCCACTATCGTTGACGTCCAAACGCCACCCGACAGAAACGAATCATCGAATACCAAAATCCATACGAAAACAAGTCGTAAATCATGCCAACTCATGAAAAACGACCCAGATTCTATCCTGTTTGGAATCAGACATAATTGGGCATTCCAGGGGTCAAGTTTACAGGTAAAAGAGCAGTGCACACAAGACGAGGGGGTTCCCTACAGATCTGGCCGCAAATTGCAGCCAGATGGAATATATCTGCGGCCAGAAAACGAGGGTTGGAGCTAGGGTTTTGGGTGTTGGTTACTATCTACTTGCACATCTCACTGCCAAGTCAATTTTATTTTAGGAGGTCCGGATTGATAGCAGTTTCCAGAAAGGCCACAAAGTCGACAAAATCGCTAAATTTCACTGATTCTAAACTATCTGGTATTTTGGTGAAACCTGGGACAATTCTTGTTTCAACTGGTCTTAACAGCACCTAGTAAGGCTATACTAACATTCAAAACCAACTCTTGGCCAAATCTCACTCAAAATCACTAAACTAGCACTAAACTACATAGCAAACACTAATTTTCAACTAAATAACCATATATTTGCAAGCTAGAAGTCGGGTTAAGGGGTTATACCTCTGGATATCCTAAGATATATGTGAAGAGAGGAAGAAGAGGGATGGTTGCTGCTGGAGAGTTGCTGCAGGTGCTCCTTGTGCAGCTGCTGCTGATGCCAATTGCTGCAGATGCTGCTATTTTGCTGATACAATGGTCTGAAGTAATTGCTGATGGGTTAGATATTGTGGCTGAAAGGTGTTTAATTTATGCATGTTTTCAGCAGCTGATGTAGCTGCAGGTGTAGGGGCTGTTTTGTGGCTGAAGTCAGCTATTGGGGGCTGAAAAGTGTGGTTTGGGAGTGTGCAGGTCAGCTATTGTGGCTGAAAGTGTTGATGGGCTGGTGGCTGCAGTTATTGGGGGCTGGAAAGTGATGATGGGAGTGTGCAGGTCAGCTATGGGGGGGCTGAAAAGTCTTAGGGGCTGGTGTAGGGCTGCTGAATTTGCGCTGATATAGCTGCTGTAGCTGCTGTTCTGGTGGCTGAAAATGTGCTGTTGATGTTGGGTGTGGGGCTGATGGTGTTGCAGCTTTTAGCAGCAGCTAGGGTGGCTGATGTGTGGGTGTATATGTCTGATGTAGAGAGGTTGGCATGTGTGTGTTTGAGAGGCAAACCAAGGTTTTGAAATGAGATGAGTTAACTCTAATCATCCCATTCACCATGAACCAAACCAAACCTTGATTAACCCACTTAACTTAGCCTAAAGGTTTAAACCCACCATAGTCATCTAAACATGGTTCAACCCTAGGCCACCATGAGTCCAAAACTTGAACCAAATGCGACAGGTGTGGAAATGTTACGTGCACATTGCACAAAAGCCAAAAATCCGGTTAGCGATCTTCAATCTCAATTAACACAAAAATAACATATCCTTAACCATAAAAACTTAAAATGAAATAATTCCAAAAAATACCCTATTTTAGGATTTCTAAAATTTTCTTCGGAATTTTCACAATTTATCGGTATTTAATTATACCGACTATTAAAATATTCATTAAAAATTTTGAAAATTCCCAAAACTAATATTTTAATTTTTTGAAATGTTATAGTCTTCCCCCCTTAAAGAAATTCGGTCCCCGAATTTAAATTTAAACCCTCAATTTCTAAAACATTTCAATAAAATGTTCCAAATCAACGGGGCTCCGAAATCATCAATACATAAAATGCATCATCGCGCAATACATGCGCATGAGTAACGAGCAGATAACTCGAATTCAAAGCTCCGTCAAGCATCCCGCAATTATCGGAGTCAAGGTGAAAACATGAATGCCAAATCCAAAGCAAAACCGATATGCTATAAATCAGGACTATACATGTAAATATCGAATCTGTACATGTAAGTATCTGAAGGAAATGTATGCCAAATTCTTTAAAATCGATGTGCAATGCGCATAACACTGCACAGTGGCGGACGTCTCCATAAGAAAATAGCCATATACGTATATATCTTTGTTTAATTTGCACGATCCGCCGTTTCAAAAACATTTTAGAAGGGTTTCCTGTTTTAAATGTTTTGTGTTATATCGGACACGTTTGTAAATAATGAGACTATAGCTCGCTTTTTGAAATCCCTTTGAAATCTATCAATGCATGCAAAATATATCCAGGCACTGTCCTCTGACTAGTCCTACTCAGTACGAAAACACATAGCCAATATCATAAAAACGTACTGCTCCATAGAAATCAATCCAAAAGTGCATATGAAAACCTTGTGCGTCTGGTGCGCACGGAAATCAAATCCATATATGTGTCATACAGGTGTACAAGAACGACATCAAGGTGCAACGGGTGTGGACGCAACATCGGTCATAGGCAACGTGTGTGCCTGACCGCAAAATCAGGTGCATCTGACTTGCACGAAAAAAATCTCGATTTAGTGCATCTGATGTGCACCAAATCGCATCTCATAACATGCGCCTAACATGCGCTAAAAATCCAAATCAGGTGCATCCATCATGCACGAAACAAATATCGAGCATCACCATCGAAATCGAAGCCCAGTGCATCCAAGTGCACAAAATACGAAACACTGCACTGCAAGCATATATGAACCATACTGAGTGCAAAAACTAAATCGTGTGCGTATATACGCACGAAATCAACTCAAATGTCTAAAACCCATAAAATCACAAACATGGGAAACCAAAGCACGAAAATGATATCAAGTGCAACAACTGTGCAAAAATCGCAAATACTCAATCATCAAAATCAAACCATGCGAATAAATCGCCCAAAATACCGAAACAAGTATGGCGGAATAGTCCCGCTCGAGCGCATCCTCCAAGAATCTCTGGCCAACTGTCGCGGTTACTCATAGCATATCCCGTCGACGATCATGAACTCTGGCCTGCTGGTGCGCGTAACATGACCACTCCTGGGTCCAGGTCTTCTTGCAACTTATTTCAGAAAGGTCCTTATCTTCTCTGTGGATTACCAATTTCACGATCCATCGACTCATCGTCCCTGTCAGATGTGCTAACGGGGACGATTCCGTTCTGGCACTTCTCTGGTCATCTCTCGGTCAATCATCGCGACCACTCGTAAAGCAATATGTCACTGGCGTCGGCCTCCGGCTCTCTGAATGCACGTGACACATCTGATCCTGGGTGCAAGTATCATTGCAGCAGTGTCCTGGAAGGAATCCTGCTCAAGGTCTCTTCCAAGTCTCATCCCTGCCAACTGTCCGGAAGTCATCGTCCTTTACTATATCTGCTTCTTGTTCTGGAACGGCTGCATACTCATCGCGACTTCTTCTGGAAGGCATATCCAAGTACTATGCCTCGGCATGCGCATCGCATCTCTGATGTCGGCGGAGTGGAACGTCATCATATCCAGATCTGGTATGAACCGCTTACTCCGCTTCCCTCTAATGTCGACTGCTTTGGACACGTCTCCTCGTGGCTGCATGGACTGAGCTCCAATGGCTATCCTCGTATCTGGAGTCTCCTAAGAAATACATCTCGCTACCTAGCATCCGAATTAAGTCAAGCCATTCGATCGATTCGTCAAAACCTCATAATCCCCCAAGAGCTCAACATCTTGGGTACAGTATAATAGTATCGAGTACATACCACAGCATCGGTGGTCCAGCCGTAGAAGGGCAAAACCCAAGCCTCACTAATGGCGTCGTGGAACTGCCGCAAACCCTAAGTTTCAAAGGTTTTCACACGGTCATTAAGTCGAGTTAGGGTTTCATTCTTCTAGAGGGACCATAGAATTTCCTGCATGTCTTTACGAACATTTTAAACTTGGAATAATAGGTTCCTGACATTCGATCGTCTCTGTCGACTCTCAACGTCTCTGCGTGAAGTCGTCTCTAGCTGAAATCAATCTATCTGATGACCTCGCATCGGGGTAGCGAACGATCCACATGTCCTAGTCATTCATCCTCGGTGACTAGTGACCTTCTAATATCTCTTAATACAAACTCGTACTGCAATAGCCCCAAAATCTGGGGCGATATCTCGTCGCTCGCAGCAACAACTGGCTCACTCGTCTGCACGCTGGACCGTGCCTCAATCATCATGAATGAGCAACACATCAACGGTCATCAAAATCTGGCTGGCCCCTATCAGTGGCTCAATCCTTTGGTGCTAATCTGCACGCCCGAGTAATCTCATACAGCGATCCATCCAACGCTCGTGGCGCAAAAACATCATGAAAAGACACACCTCTGCAATCGTGCGTCGCCGGAGTCATGCCCTGGTCAGTCCTCGTTCGCAACGAGCTCTTGCTGACCGCAATTTTTGCCGTAGCTCTCCCTGCCCGTAATCGTGGCAGCAAAGCCATAACTGGTACCGATGAGCCTAGATCAGTAATGAATATGATACTGAATAAGGAAATGTACATCCTAAGGTTTGTTAAGTGGAGTGGGGTGTCGTAAATATGCCACGGAACATGCCAACGGTACGTCACTCTACTTTAGTCACCTATTCCATCAACCAAGGGTCACCCTACTCTCCGAAGGTAAAACCTAACGCTCTGATACCAACTTTGTCACGTCCCAAAAGTATAGAACATGACCGGCACCTAGACTACGAACGTCTCAAGGCGTACGTACTCTAAGTAAGCCGAGCCCAGAAATCCAAACCAGGAAAAGTAGTAGAGAGTAGGAAGAACCATATCAAATCAACCTGTAAGCAACATAGTATACAATGCCTAAAGGCGAGTATCACAACAGAAATGAAACTCAACCAGCAAGAAACCCATGGAAATATAATGCGCGACTCTAAAGTCGAAAAAATAAACATCACTGGTCTCTATCTCAAATAAATACATGTTTGGTTGATGGAACTTCTAGATACAACTGAAATATAATATACAATGTATAATGATGGGTACGATACAATAACCCACCTACTAGCAGATAGCAAGTCACCCGAAAAGAAACCGTGCCCGCAAAGCCGTAATGGAACCTGTACGACAAACCTGCAAGAAACTGGGGCACAACGGGGGTGAGTTGCCAACTCATGAGTAGAAAAAGATCTACGAACAGAAAATCACATGTATGACGCAATCCTAGGTCATACGATCATAATATAATCCTCAAATATATAACCAGCAACCTATAATAATGACTAGGGTAAATATCTAACCCATGTGCCCGTGTCAGTGCATCAGGTAGCAATGTATCATATGGATAATGTATGAATGCATGAAACAGAATGCATGTACTGAAGTAAACTGTTTTCATAAATTTGTGAGATTTCTGTACTTTTAAAATGAGGTATCATGATGAAATCAGCATAAAACAGTGCCTACCAACGGTACAAAACAAAAACCTCAATATCTCGATATCTCTGTATCACAATCTCTGTACCTCGGTATCTCGAAATCTCAATGTCTCAATCATAAAATCCGGGGCGCCGTCAGTCCAGATCGGCCCCTACCATCCATCTCATGACTACGACGGTATCCTCTGGATATCCGACGCGTCGGGTAATATCACCGGTCGGTCGTGCTCCCCTGCCAGGCTCAACGCCATCTCCTGCGATCTTCTTGCCTCGGGGTACCGCACCGGGCCCACCATGTACCCGAAACGGTTCATCCGCCTTCTCGAATCGGGTCTCGAAATCCATCAGCAAAACTCATGGTGGACGACTCATACATCATGGGGAAACCGCATTTTTATTTAAAAGAGAGCAAGCAGTTTATATATGTTTTGCGGTTTTCCTCCAAATCACGAAAATCTCATGGAAACCCGAATCCAAATCATCAATAGCATGTAAAATCATGAATATAAGCATGAGAATCCTTGAATGCGGCATATAATGAACAACAGTATGCATGATGTGACAAGTAATAACTACAATGTCAAGCTGGCATATAAGGCAGTACACTAATATCATGTCACTGCTAGCTAACAAGCTAAATCATGCAATAATATTCTCTAAGTGTACGTGACATGGCAATTACCGATGAAGATGTGTGTGCGCCGGCAAATAAGTGTACGTGGTACATACGCATCATCGGTAATGGTGCTGGTGTCCTAACAGCATGATATCAATAATGGATTATGAATCACAACAGTATGCGATGCGGAGCAACAATAATAATACGCGGGAGCTGAATTCCAACACAATGGTAGCTAGACTGTATCTAATGTCATAAGAGTCATACAGCTATACAGCCTATAGGGCTGATCTAATAGGCTAACTACAGGTAAGGGAAACCGCCTAACCTCTGAGTCGATACATATAGGTATATATATACAGTCGGTGATCCCGCCTCAATCATATCACATCCGATATAATATCTATGATCAGACATCCCAAGTCTAGAGTGCGGATCAAACATCAGAATGTAGCTCGTACGTAAATCCGTCGTACGGCATCCCCAAATATGGGTACGGGTCAATATCACATTCGTCATATCATTCATCTGGTATTCTCTTTATCAAATATCATAATCCGAGTACTGACCTACGTCTAGTACAATGCTAACATCATTACTATAATTATGATCTGACTACTGATCGACAGTCTCGTATAAATCGATATCATCATCATATATCGTCAATATAATCATAATCGGACTTCCGATCGACAGCCTCTAGCAAATCGATATCATCAGCACAAATTAGCGTAAAGAGGTATACATCGCCCAAGCGGCCTATCATAAACATCTTATCATATCATGTCATATCTCGTAACTTAATCACATGTCAATCATTTTATATGTATAAATCACTATGCACATGGCACCGTCTTCCAAGACCCGCTATCATATCAGGACATATCTCAAGTACGAATCCTGTCAATCGCCGATATTATAATCTCAAATCAAATATCATCGACTCATCCTAATCCCAAGTATCATCCTCAAGTCTGTATGTGAACACATAGTCCCATACCCATGTGAACACATATCTATATAGAATCCCATCTATGCACATATGAAGTAAGGATGTATGCAAGTATGTATGTGTGTGTATGTATGTGTAGCTCACCCACTACCCTAGGGTTTCATAACCATTTACCAATCCAACACACCAATATCCATCTTAAAATTATCATTAATCACAATTAACATATAATGATTGTTGGTGTGTATACGCATCCGTATACATCACCACGGACTGCGGGGGTGCTATACGCCATCCACCCGACTTCACCCCGTAGATATAAATCTACTCACCATGTTTATGTGTGCCGGTGCCGATGTCGCCATTTGCATCTCAACGCCTCGTCGCCATGTGGGGTACCTACAAAGATATCACACGCTAAAACACATGAAAATCACTTCGGAACCAAAATGGTGCATGCTACGCCCATAGGTAAAAACCTGTGACTTTGTGTGCAAACACTGCCAATATCCACTGTCGTTGACGTAGAAACGCCACCCGACAGAAACGAATCATCGAATTCCAAAATCCATACGAAAACAAGTCTTAAATCATGCCAACTCATGAAAAACGACCCAGATTCTATCCTGTTTGGAATCTGACAAAATTGGGCATTCCAGGGGTCAAGTTTACAGGTAAAAGAGCAGTGCACGCAAAATGAGGGGGTTCCCTACAGATCTGGCATCAAATTGCGGCCAGATGGAATATATCTGCGGCCAGAAAATGAGGGTTGGAGCTAGGGTTTTGGGTGTTGGTTACTATCTACCCGCACATCTTACTGCCAAGTCAATTTTATTTTAGGAGATCCGGATTGATAGCAGTTTCCAGAAAGGCCACAAAGTCGACAAAATCGCTAAATTTCATCGATTCTAAACTATCTGGTATTTTGGTGAAACCTGGGACAATTCTTGTTTCAACTGGTCTTAACAGCACCTAGTAAGGCTATACTAACATTCAAAACCAACTCTTGGCCAAATCTCACTCAAAATTACTAAACTAGCACTAAACTACATAGCTAACACAAAATTTTCAGCTAAATAACCATATATTTGCGAGCTAGAAGTCGGGTTAAGTGGTTATACCTCTGGATATCCTAAGATATATGAGAAGAGCGGAAGAAGAGGGATGGTTGCTGCTGGAGAGTTGCTGCAGTTGCTCCTGTAGCAGCTGCTGCTGATGCCAATTGCTGCAGATGCTGCTGTTTTGCTGATACAACGGGCTGAAGTAATTGCTGATGGGTCAGATATTGTGGCTGAAAGGTGTTGAATTGATGCATGTTTTAAGCAGCTGATGTAGCTGCAGGTGTAGGGGCTGTTTTGTGGCTGAAGTCAGTTATTGGGGGCTGAAAAGTGTGGTTTGGGAGTGTGCAGGTCAGCTATTGTGGCTGAAAGTGTTGATGGGCTGGTTGCTGCAGTTATTGGGAGCTGAAAAGTGATGATGGGAGTGTGCAGGTCAGCTATGGGGGGGCTGAAAAGTCTTAGGGGCTGGTGTAGGGCTGCTGAATTTGCGCTGATATAGCTGCTGTAGCTGCTGTTCTGGTGGCTGAAAATGCGCTGTTGATGTTGGGTGTGGGGCTGATGGTGTTGCAGCTTGTAGCAGCAGCTAGGGTGGCTGATGTGTGGGTGTATATGTCTGATGTAGAGAGGTTGGCATGTGTGTGTTTGAGAGGCAAACCAAGGTTTTGAAATAAGATGAGTTAACTCTCATCATCCAATTCACCATGAACCAAACCAAACCCTGATTAACCCACTTAACTTAGCCTAAAGGTTTAAATCCAACATAGTCATCTAAACATGGTTCAACCCTAGGCCACCATGAGTCCAAAACATGAACCAAATGTAAGTGCACGGCGGCCCCCCGGCCGTCAATCCGACGCCGGAATGCGGAAGCGATGATTTACTTTAAATTTTTGAACCGGCACCACCGCGCACTAAAATCCCAGATCGTGCCATTAATCTAGTCCTAGCTAACTAAAGAACGGGAAGAGAGATATACCGAGCGATCCGTGTCCTCCGGTCTTCTCGTCGCCGTCCCGATCTCCCGCGGAATGTCCGGTCTCCACCTCCTCGCCGGAAGGGCACCACATCGCCGGCTTCTTTTACGGGCTCCCGCCTCTTGACCGAGGCAATTCGGGCACGAAGTTGACGAGCCGACGTGCCCAAGATTTGCTGTAGAATACGTGTAGTGCTCTATGTCTCATTTGGGTTGTGGAGGTTGCCATTTGGTGGAGGAAAAGATATGAAGTGAATATTTGTGATGAACTTGGGAATTTTGTAGCATGAAAAAAACAACAATTCCCACATCCAAAATTTAGACATCCCCACTACTTGGCCGGCCAATCCAAGGAGAATGGGGAGAGTGTGTATCAAAATGAAGGGAGCCATACAATAATGCAAGTGAGAGGAATGATATATGATCGTGAGAAGAAAAATGATCACCAACAATTCCACACTCCATCAACTAATCAAAAACCATGATTACTCCAAAAAGTCAAGCAATCATGAGAAGAAGAAGAAGTTAAATGGTGGAGGAATTATCATGATACAACAATATGCAAATAACACCCTCCACAATGCTTATTTGCACAAATGCAAATAAGCCCTCCTCCACCAAACTTCGGCTAATGAAAGATACAAATGAAAATGGCCGAAACGGAAAGCAAACTTGCAACTTCAGAAAAATGATCCCGTAATAAATTACAGGAAAACCTCGCTACTGCATATACATGCCCGCATTTGTATTCCGACCGAATACAAATGCAATGAGACAAAATCTACAATGTACTATACTAGGATCCGGCTTAAACCAAAGCCCGCTAGTATTAACCGTCCGATCATGATCCGTGCAATACCGCACATATCTGATCGAACCCTGCCATATCTCCATACGGCCTCTACAGCGTTTCGCCCGAAACTTAAGAAACAGGTCTGTGGGGGACTCTAAAGACTCATCAACACATTGGTTGTGGATTTAACCACTAGCACGTCAGAGGTATTATCCTATACGTAACGGGCTACCAGGTATTGACCAAAAGGGACGTCTGTGAGCGAACTCAGCCTGACACCCTACTGAGCCTGTCAGTGACAATATCCGTACAGTCCGGTCCGTTCGTCTATGAGCATCGCATGGTGGGCTTAGGGGGTTGGTAAAAGTCAGACCCCTAAAAGCGGTACAAGTCGTGTCGGAGTGTAGCTCAGAACACCCTGAGATACTACTGGAATACCTACCAGTAAATCTCTTGCCTTTGCCAAGGACTTCGTGTAATGGCTTTCCTAGACACAGCGCGACCTCACCCCCAATACCGGGAGAGACGAACCCCTGAAGATCCGCTCACTACCACCATGTGGCTCGGGACTGTACCCAACTAAAACCTGTTTGCATGTCTCCTTTGAGCGTGGTAGGGTAGTAATCAAAGTACAGTGGGAACTCACACGAGACAAATGACGATCCTCAGGTCGATGAACTAACCTGTACACATGTCACCAGGGAACTGCTATCTGACGTCAGGTATAAGACCAACCGGTATGTTCCCGGTGAGTCCTGTCCGGTGTACTCATAACCCAATAAGCACCTGTATACATCTTAGGTGAACCAACTGACACCAGTGGCTTGTGATACCAGCCACCGCCCCTCGTCGGGGTCCCGACTGTATACACTAGTCTACTCTGGAGTATCGATGCCCTGTCTCGAAACTCTTACGACTAGCGACCTTTTAAGGTTGTGCTTATAGACTACCAGCTCTCACGTATATGATCGCCCTCATACTGCTGGCAGTCAAGCAAGAATCCTAGGGGCTCTATCAACGTGTAATAGCGACCTGTCAGGTCACCTAAAGCAGTACACGATGATAAAGATAAACCAGATAGCATACTTTTAAGTGCACGGCGGTGCCCCGGCCGTCAATCCGACGCCGGAATGCGGAAGCGGTGATTTACTTTAACTTTTGGAATCGGCACCTGTAAGGTTTGCCTAGCACCCTATGAAGAGTTTTGAAGCATCACATGTGTCAAAGTATGTATTTTTAAGGTGCTAAACAAACACGCAAAGGAATCGATCCTAGAAAATTAGGGTTACAAAACTTTAAGCTAATAAAAATTAGGGTTTGAAGGCTACAACCTTTGTAGCTCCCCTTTGGCTTGACTCCTTGATCTCTAGGGTGTTGGAAGAAGGTCCACTTGTAGTCCTCTTTCGTCCACGACGATCCACCCGAAGTTTCCCGTCCAAGCTTGCAACTTTGTAGAAGCAAAGAGAACACTCTAATCAAGTTGGCTAGACTTGAGTAGAATGATGTTGTGGCTAAGGATCTCACTTCAAAAACCTTTCTTTAATTGTGTTTAACTCACTAGAAAAAACTAGAGAGGAAAAAGTGAAGGAGGATGAAGATGGTGGCTATTTTTAACAAGAGGTGAAGAAAAAATAACCCTTAGTTAAAAAGGAAAATGAAATATATATCACTATATATATTTATTTCCTTCTTGCATTCAACCATGATTAAATTATGGAGAGTTAATTTAACTTGGGTTTTAAATGATAAAGAGAAGGATAACCCTAGGTTAGTGGTAGTTGAGCTTGGTTAGGTTAGAAGAAGAATGTAGAAGCTAGAATGATTATCCTTTCCTTTTCATTTTGTTATAAAACCAAAATTAAATAATAATCCATAATTTAATCCATGGTGTGAGTCTTATATTGCCACCATTTCCATATGCTAACAACCATGATGGATGGGTGTATGTATGTATGCATGTATGCACATCCACATGTGCATGAAACTAGAATGAAAGAAAGAACCACATGCATGCATGCGTACATCCATCAAACCCTAGAAAGGTTTCAAGTGAGAAAACTAATGGTTAGATGATAAATCAACACTTAACTTATCAATCCGGTCATATCTCATATGACCCCACCAAAAGCAGGCCACCCGATCAATGTTCGGTATCATATACGCACATTTTAATCGGGTGCATGCGCATATCGCATACGCGCACCACAACGTTTCGCCTGGACTGAGTAACTCCTTTTTGGGACTCTAAGACTCGTCAATACGCCGGCAGAGGGTGATGATCATATCAGGTACCCTCAAACCGCAAGCGGTCAGCTAAACGTAACGGCCACTCGGGTATTGAGCGATCAGAAGAAAACAAGCGAACCTGCTACAACTCCCGTCGAGCCATCCGGCAACACTACCGTACAGTCCGGTCTCTTCGTCAGATATGCTGCATATCGAGCCTAGGGATGGTCACGTCGACCCTAATAACTCAATAAGTCGTGCCGGTGAATGGTCTATAACAGATCGAGAAACTACCGATAACACTTATCAGCAAATCTCAGCAGCCCTGGCCAGGGACTTACTGATATAACCAGTCGGGCACAGCACAGCATCAACCCCCAATACCGGGAGAGACGAAACCCCTCCTATCGCTCATTGCCTTCGTGTGTCTCGGGACTGTACCCAACGGCCACCTGTTTGCACGACTCAGTAGAGCCGTGGTAGGGTGGCAATCAAAGTACAGTGGGAGAGCACACAAGACTCCATGACGATCTCGGGTCTACAGACTAACCTGTACCAGTGTTACCTGAGAACTGCTATCCGACGATAGATATAATTCCATATAGGAGTTCTCGGCGAGTCCGTCCAGTGTACCCAGTCTCTACTGAGCACCCGTATATGATCTTGATGTCAAACACCAATGGATATGGGATCATCCATCGCCCATCACATGGGTCTAGTATCATATACGCTAGTCTACTCTGGTATATCAATGCCCCGTCTCGATATACCTACGACTAGGGACTTTCCAGGATATGCTTATAGACTACAGATGTCCCACTAGTATGATCTACATCATAATCAGAGTAGTCAAGCCAATATCCTCAGGGCTTTATCAGCATGTACGAGTGAATAACAAGCATGATCAAATCAACATGTCAAATAAAGAAGAACCATATAGCATACTATCATGTCGAGCAAGAATGCATACTGAATATATATATATATATATATATATATATATATATATATATATATATATACATGTATAGATACATCCACTATCACATAATGGCCTCTAAGGCATACATATATCCAACAATCTCCCACTTGCACTAAGGCCAGTTATTGGCGTATCTCATACCCAACTTCTTAAAAAGTCGCTCATGCTGCGGCTGAGGGAGGGCCTTGGTGAATGGATCCGCGGCGTTATTCTTTGTGTCTACCCTCCTAATCTCGATCTCGCGGCGATCTACAATCTCCCGGATCAAATGAAAACGCCTCAGGATGTGTCTGGACCGTTGATGGGATCTGGGCTCCTTGGCTAACGCCACAGCCCCATTATTGTCACAATACAAAGGTATTGGATCAATAATGGTTGGAACTACTCCTAGCTCCGAGACGAACTTCTTCATCCAGACGGCTTCCTTGGCGGCATCATTTGCAGCAATGTACTCAGCTTCCATCGTAGAGTCTACAACGATATCTTGTTTGGAACTCTTCCAACTCACCGCCCCTCCATTGAGGGTAAATACAAACCCAGAGATAGATTTGCTGTCGTCCTTATCGCTCTGGAAGCTCGAATCGGTAAAGGCCTCCATTTGGAGATCTCCATTACCATACACCAAGAACAATTCTTTAGTCCTTCGCAAGTACTTAAGAATGTTCTTCAAAGCTGTCCAGTGATTCTCCCCTGGGTTGGATTGATACCTGCTTACAACACTAAGTGCATAAGCTACATCTGGGCGTGTACATAACATCGCATACATTATAGATCCTACTGCCGAAGCATAGGGTATAATACTCATGCGAGCTCTCTCTTCATCGGTCTTTGGGCAAGAATCCTTGGAGAGAGTAACCCCATGGCAAGCGGGTAAGGCACCCCGCTTGGAGTCTTCCATACTAAACCTTTTAGGATGGTGTCAATGTACCTAGTTTGGGACAATCCCAATAACCTTTTGGATCTATCCCTATAGATCCTTATGCCCAGAATGTACGTGGCATCACCCAGGTCCTTCATGGAGAACCTCAGTGATAAGAAAGATTTGATCGACTGTAGCATAGGAATATCATTTCCTATCAGAAGAATGTCGTCCACGTACAATACGAGGAATGTGATAGCTCTCCCTACAGCCTTCTTATAAACACAAGGTTCATCTGGATTTTTGAAGAAATCAAACTCTTTGATGACATCATCGAAACAGATGTTCCAACTCCGTGATGCCTGCTTTAACCCATATATTGATTTAAGCAATTTACATGCTTTCCTGCTGCTCCCACTGTCAATGAAGCCCTCTGGCTGATCCATATAAACGCATTCTTCCAAATTTCCATTTAGAAATGCGGTTTTAACGTCCATTTGCCAGATTTCATAGTCGTAGTGAGCAGCAATAGCAAGTAGGATCCAAATGGATTTAAGCATGGCTACGGGAGAAAAAGTCTCGTCATAGTCCAAACCTGGTCTTTGACGAAAACCCTTCGCCACAAGTATTGCCTTATAGGTCTCCACCTGCCCATCTACACCAATCTTTCTTTTAAAGATCCATTTGCACCCTACAGGTTTTACCCCAGGGGGTACAACGTCCAAAGTCCACACTTTGTTGGTGTACATAGACTCCATTTCAGATCTCATGGCATCCAGCCACTTCACAGAGTCTTTACTCATGATAGCTTGCTGAAAACTGGTAGGATCATCATCATCCATGATGCAATCTTCTCCGTTACCATCAATGAGGAAACCGTAGTACCTCTCCGGTGGGCGAGAAGTCCTTCCAGACCTATGGAGTGGCCGAGCTTCTTCAGTTTCTGCTGTAACAGCCGGTTCAACCAAATCGTCATTTGTAGTTTGTGTCTCTAGAACCTCTTCTAGATCCACCACCTTGCCATCATCTTTGTCTGTGAAAAACTCTTTTTCCAAGAATGTGGCATGTTGAGAAACGAACACTTTTTGTTCCTCTTTGTGGTAGAATAGATATCCATAAGAATTCTTTGGATATCCTACAAAGTTACACATGACTGACCGTGTCTCGAGTTTGTCCGGATTCTGCTTTTTAACATAGGCCGGGCAACCCCAAATCTTAATTCTCTTAAGAGATGGTCTCTTCCCATGCCATATCTCATATGGAGTGGTAGACACGGTTTTGGTTGGAACCTTGTTTAGCAGAAACGCTGCAGTCTCCAATGCATGCCCCCAAAACGAGACCGGTAACTCAGCGTCACTCATCATGGACCGGACCATATCTAATAGGGTCCTATTCCGTCTTTCTGACACACCGTTGTGCTGTGGTGTGTAAGGAGGAGTGAGTTGAGAGAGAATCCCATTCTCTTTTAGGAAGTTTGCAAATTCTGCACTGAGATACTCACCACCTCGATCTGATCGAAGCATTTTGATACTCAAGCCGGTTTGTTTTTCTACTTCTTGTTTATATTCAATGAATTTCTCGAAAGCTTCGGACTTGTGTTTTAATAAAAATACATGACCGAATCTTGAGAAATCATCAGCGAATGTAATGAAGAATGAAAAACCGCCACTAGCCTGTGTAGACATAGGCCCACATACATCACTATGTATGAGGCCCAGGAGCTGAGTAGCTCTTTCTCCGTGTCCGGTAAACGGAGTTTTGGTCATTTTACCCTTGATACAGGACTGGCAAGTCGCATAAGATTTATATTCAAAAGAATTTAAATATCCATCTTTGTGTAACTTGTTTAGTCTTGTTTCGTTAATATGACCAAGTCTACAGTGCCAAAGAAAAGCTTCATTTAACTCTGAAAGTTTTCTTTTATTAGTGTGTTGTATACTGAAAACTGTGTGTTGATTTAGGACATATATTCCGTTGTTAAGCGTACCATACCCAACCAACATTTGATTCAGGTTAATGTTCATAACATTGTTCTGCAATACAAAATTATACACTTCATTGTCCAACAAAGAAACAGATATTATATTACATAGCATACTTGGTACAAAATAACATGGATTTAAAACCAAAATACATCCAGATGGCAACCCCAAGTGATACTCTCCCACTGCGACTGTATGTACATTGGAACCATTTCCAACGCGGAGAGTATGGTCACCTGTGCTCAAAACCTTGATATTTCTCAGCCCCTGCATAGAATTGCAAATGTGAGAACCTGAACCGGTATCCAATACCCAGGAAGCAGAGTTTATAGAAAAACAGTTTTCAGTCACAAACGCACTTGAAGCAGAAGCATCACCATGCTTCTTCTTGAGACTTAAGTACTCCGTGCAATTGCGCTTCCAATGTCCTGTCTTGTGGCAGTGAAAACATTCGCCCTTCCCCGAGTCTCCAGCCTTGGACTTTCCCTTTCCCTTCACCTTTTTAACTCCGCCCTTAGGATTAGTGGGTTTCTTCTTTTTCTTTCCCTTGGCCTTGACTTTCGGGCGAGAAGAGGAAGACTGTCCAATAGTCATAACGGGAGTTTTTGCTAACTTCATAGTGCTCTCTGCACTCCTTAACATATTAAGGAGTTCAGGGAGGTCCTTCTCTATGCCATACATGTTGAAGTTCACTATGAACTGAGCAAAGGTGGAGGGGAGGGACTGCAGAATAATATCTATATATTGTTCATTGTCCATCGTCCATCCAAGGTCCTCAAGCTCTTCTATAAGAGCTATCATCTTCAGAACATGGTCTCCTACTGGTGTGCCAGGGGCCATTCGCATCTGAAACAATTTCTTTGATGCTTCGTATCGTAATACGCGGGATTGCTCCCCATACAACTCCTTTGTATGGAGCAATATACTGTGAATGTCCATGTCCTCGTGTTGCTTTTGATGTGTGTTATCCATCAATGCAAGCGCGAGGCATGTGGCCGTGGCACAGTCAGCGTCCCATGTCTTGCGGACTTCAATGTCCGCAACTGAGGATTTTGGACCAGGGACGGGCGGGGCAGAAGCCGTGAGGACATATGATACTTTATCATAAGTCAAGGCGATTTTCAGATTCCTCAGCCAGTCTTTATAGTTGGTCCCATTCAGTTTGTTTTTATCTAGTAAAAGCTTGAGTCCGGTCATGGGTATCTGCCATTAAGAGAGAGAAAAGAATACACTCAGTGAAAGCTCTTGCATAGATTAGATTGGTTATTATCTTGTCTAATCGATGTTTTCCACTGCTTTTTATCGAGTTTTTCTTTCAAAACTTAAAAAGAAAAACTAGCCAGGATTAATTACAGTCTACAACTTCGCTAACCGTTCAGCCAGGCCAGTGTCGGTACTTGAGGGAGGTTCCCCGTGCTTTCGCACGGACCTAATTGGAGTAAACGTCGTTGTCCCAGAGGCGGAGCCCCGTTAACACCTTTCTAAACACCTAATGAGTTAGCTAATTGTAAACTGTAAAACTCTCCCAGGAGCAACTATTGCCCACAGTGGGATCGGGATCCAACCATCACATGGAAGGTATGCAATCTCATTGCAAATTTCAACTATTGAAATTCCCGATGTGGTTTTTACCCCTAATACTCATGACCTTGGCTAAGGTCAACAAATCACGAGTATTAGTCAAGCTCAACCCGTCATTTCTTGATTAATTAGACCCGTTCACATGACCCTTGGATAAGGTCAACAAAGTCATATGCCCGTCCTAATTAATCTGCATCATATGCATTTGTAGGAAGACATCACTTAGCTACCGTACACTACGCCTTGGCTAAGGTCAACAAACGTAGCACGAATACTAAGTACTCTACTTCCTAAAATGACAGAGGGTTGCGGATGATTTTTAAGAAAATCTTTAACGCTTTGAACTTGATATCGTTGTAGAATCAAATGGTTTTCAAAAAGGAGTGGCTCAAGCTCCGCAGTTTTGAAATATAGCTTTTTCATAAATAGCCGAGTGGTTTTCAAATCCGATTCTACAACATCTTTTAGGTTTATTTTCTTTACATTAATCACATTAATGTAATCCCATCATTTAAGTCCTTAAGCCAATCACAGAAAAGAAACGAAAATAACACGTACGCTTATACCATCCGCATTCGCCGCAATGTTCCGTTATGCACCGTTAGGTTACTTAACTAACGGCATACCGGGACGGGACTAGCGCGGGTGAAAAACATAAGCAACGTCTACTATATATCATATATATAATATGTCATTCGTCTCAGATATCACAGAACACAGGCAGCAGAAATATAGATATAACGTGGGATATACTAGGACATCCGTATTTAGTATTTAGCCAGAATAGAAAATACGGATTCCACAGTCGCGATGAATAGCCAAGCCCACACCCTAGACCCCTACGAGAGCGGCAAGTGACCCTGCCAATTTTGGAGTTTAGAAGACCCGGTCTCGACTCCTCGAGATGGCCTCCCACTGAACCCCAGAACCCGGTCACCTGTGCTCCCCTCTTTGGGTCCATCCTAATGCGGAAAAGTAAATAATATACAACACTGGTAACACAACCTCAACCCGGAAGTGCCCCAAATAAGAGAATATTACATTACATTTGAATTTACATGAATGAAAATATAAAATTCTCATCTCACATAAAACCCCCCCGGCTATTCAATCGCGACAATCCTACACATCATATCTCAGCAACACATAATATCTCATATCATCAACGTAAGTAAGTATGCATACCCCAATTGTCGTTGATGTATAGCAACGAAACCGGCGATATCGTACATACTACACTTACGGTCACAGAAAAGAAAGTGTAAAACTGCAATATCTGGATTCCACATTCTCTTTAGACATCACAAATGCAAAATATCACATATTCCGTATTTCATGTCTAGTAATATGAATTCCACACATTGCATCACATTCCAGATAAACAGACAGTATCGAAGTTTTCGAACGAACGATCAAATACCCAGGATTCACTAAAGCCCAACACTTGAGCAGAGTTTAAACACCTGGAGTGTGACATAGTAGTAGCGGTCCAGCCGTAGAAGGGTCAAGCCAACGCCTCACATGTGGCATGCCGTACTGCCCCAAACCCTAAGGTTCAAAGGGCAGTTCAAGACGGTCACATAATCGAGTTAAGGTTTGTTGTCTTCTAGAGGGACCACCACAAAAAGACTTGCACGTATCTCCAAAGCATTTAAACCCCGTGAATAGTGAGCAAATGATACTCGTTCAAACACTTCAATACTTTCTTATTTACCCGGAAAAGCTACGAAATGAAAATACCGATCAAAATAACACGTCCAAAACCATCTCCAGATAATACAGTACAACATTCAGATTAAACATGCCTAAAACACTACACAAGCAGAAATATGAATTACAGTGAAATTCCCATGCAATAATACTACAGTACGGCCGCGGAACCGCGGCCTAAGCAAGGATTTGCCGCAGTTCAGCGGCCAAATTAACTGTTCATGTCTTCGTATTTCACCATAATTCTTATATTTCCCTGCTGTATTTTTTAAGTATTTTTAATTCTGAAAAAGGTCAGATTTTAGAATTTGTCCAGAGAGGGTCCAAGAAAACCGTATTTTTGTCCGATCGGGATTTTTACTTCATAAAAGCGACGCCTAATGTTCTAGGTCGGCTCTGATACCAATGTAAGGTTTGCCTAGCACCCTATGAAGAGTTTTAAAGCATCACATGTGTCAAAGTATGTATTTTTAAGGTGCTAAACAAACACGCAAAGGAATCGATCCTAGAAAATTAGGGTTACAAAACTTTAAGCTAATAAAAATTAGGGTTTGAAGGCTACAACCTTTGTAGCTCCCCTTTGGCTTGACTCCTTGATCTCTAGGGTGTTGGAAGAAGGTCCACTTGTAGTCCTCTTTCGTCCGCGACGATCCACCCGAAGTTTCCCGTCCAAGCTTGCAACTTTGTAGAAGCAAAGAGAACACTCTAATCAAGTTGGCTAGACTTGAGTAGAATGATGTTGTGGCTAAGGATCTCACTTCAAAAACCTTTCTTTAATTGTGTTTAACTCACTAGAAAAAACTAGAGAGGAAAAGGTGAAGGAGGATGAAGATGGTGGCTATTTTTAACAAGAGGTGAAGAAAAAATAACCCTTAGTTAAAAAGGAAAATGAAATATATATCACTATATATATTTATTTCCTTCTTGCATTCAACCATGATTAAATTATGGAGAGTTAATTTAACTTGGGTTTTAAATGATAAAGAGAAGGATAACCCTAGGTTAGTGGTAGTTGAGCTTGGTTAGGTTAGAAGAAGAATGTAGAAGCTAGAATGATTATCCTTTCCTTTTCATTTTGTTTTAAAACCAAAATTAAATAATAATCCATAATTTAATCCATGGTGTGAGTCTTATATTGCCACCATTTCCATATGCTAACAACCATGATGGATGGGTGTATGTATGTATGCATGTATGCACATCCACATGTGCATGAAACTAGAATGAAAGAAAGAAACACATGCATGCATGCATACATCCATCAAACCCTAGAAAGGTTTCAAGTGAGAAAACTAATGGTTAGATGATAAATCAACACTTAACTTATCAATCCGGTCATATCTCATATGACCCCACCAAAAGCAGGCCACCCGATCAATGTTCGGTATCATATACGCACATTTTAATCGGGTGCATGCGCATATCGCATACGCGCACCACAACGTTTCGCCTGGACTGGGTAACTCCTTTGTGGGACTCTAAGACTCGTCAATACGCCGGCAGAGGGTGATGATCATATCAGGTACCCTCAAACCGCAAGCGGTCAGCTAAACGTAACGGCCACTCGGGTATTGAGCGATCAGAAGAAAACAAGCGAACCTGCTACAACTCCCGTCGAGCCATCCGGAAACACTACCGTACAGTCCGGTCTCTTTGTCAGATATGCTGCATATCGAGCCTAGGGATGGTCACATCGACCCTAATAACTCAATAAGTCGTGCCGGTCAATGGTCTATAACAGATCGAGAAACTACCGATAACACTTATCAGCAAATCTCAGCAGCCCTGGCCAGGGACTTACTGATATAACCAGTCGGGCACAGCACAGCATCAACCCCCAATACCGGGAGAGACGAAACCCCTCCTATCGCTCATTGCCTTCGTGTGTCTCGGGACTGTACCCAACGGCCACCTGTTTGCACGACTCAGTAGATCCGTGGTAGGGTGGCAATCAAAGTACAGTGGGAGAGCACACAAGACTCTATGACGATCTCGGGTCTACAGACTAACCTGTACCAGTGTTACCTGAGAACTGCTATCCGACGATAGATATAATTCCATATAGGAGTTCTCGGCGAGTCCGTCCAGTGTACCCAGTCACCACTGAGCACCCGTATATGATCTTGATGTCAAACACCAATGGATATGGGATCATCCATCGCCCATCACATGGGTCTAGTATCATATACGCTAGTCTACTCTGGTATATCAATGCCCCATCTCGATATACCTACGACTAGGGACTTTCCAGGATATGCTTATAGACTACAGATGTCCCACTAGTATGATCTCCATCATAATCAGAGTAGTAATCAGAGTAGTCAAGCCAATATCCTCAGGGCTTTATCAGCATGTACGAGTGAATAACAAGCATGATCAAATCAACATGTCAGATAAAGACGAACCAGATAGCATACTATCATGTCGAGCAAGAATGCATACTGAATATATATATATATATATATATGTATATATATATATACATGTATAGATACATCCACTATCACATAATGGCCTCTAGGGCATACATATATCCAATAGCACCACCGCGCACTAAAATCTCGGATCGTGCCATTAAACTAGTCCTAGCTAACTACAAGATGGGAAGAGAGATATACCGAGTGATCCGAGTCCTACGGTCTTCTTGTCGTCATCCCGATCTCCCGCGGAATCTCCGGTCTCCACCACGTCGCCGGGTTCTTTTACGGGCTCCCGCCTCTGGTCCGAGGCAACTCGGGCACGAAGTTGGCGAGTCGACATGCCCAAGGTTTGCTGTGGAATAGTGTAGTGAGCTATGTCTCATTTGGGGTTACTAGAAGTTGCCTTTGGTGGAGGAAATGATATGAAAGCTTTTTGTCGATGAACTTGGGAATTTTGTAGCATGAAAAGAGCAAAAATTCCCACACCAAAATAATGGGCAGCCCCTCCCCTTTCTTGGCCGACCATCAAAGAATAGAGAGGAGAGAATGAGAGAGGGAGTATCAAAGGAATGAGTGTGAGCCTCATCATGCAAGAGAGAGAGCAAATGTTATCATGAAACATGATCACAATCAAAGCCCACACTCCACCAACCAATCAACAACCATGATTGCTTCAAAAAGTCAAGCAATCATGAACTCAAGAAAGTCAAGGAATGGTGCCCCATCATGAAACCATCATGATACAAAAGCTTGCAAAAAACACCCTCCACAAATGCTTATTTGCACAAATGCAAATAAGCTCTCCTCCACCAATCTTCGGCCAATGAAAGATACAAAGAAATATAGCCGAAACGGAAAACAAACTGGCAACTCCAAAAAAACTAATCCCGTAATAAATTACAGGAAAAACCCGCTACTGTATATACATACCCGCATTTGTATTCCGACCGAAATACAAATGCAATGAGAAAAAATCTACACTGTACTATACTAGGATCCGGCTTAAACCAAAGCCGGCTAGTATTAACCGCCCGATTATGATCCATGCAATACCGCACGTATCTGATCGAACCCTGCCATATCTCCATACGGCCTCTACAGCGTTTCGCCCGAAACTTGAGAAACTGGTCTGTGGGGGACTCTAAAGACTCGTCAACACCTTGATTGTGGATTTAACCACTAGCACGTCAGAGGTATTAGCCTATACGTAACGGGCTACCAGGTATTGACCAAAAGGGACGTCGATGAGCGAACTCATCCTGACACCCTACTGAGCCTGTCAGTGACAATATCCATACAGTCCGGTCCGTTCGTCTATGAGCATCGCATGGCGGGCCTAGGGGGTTGGTAAAAGTCAGACCCCCAAAAGCGGTACAAGTCGTGTCGGAGTGTAGCCCAGAACACCCTGAGATACTACTGGAATACCTACCAATAAATCTCCTGCCTTGGCCAAGGACTTTTCATGTACTGGTTCTCCTAGACACAGCGCGACCTCACCCCCAATACCGGGAGAGACGAACCCCTGCAGATCCGCTCACTGCCTCCATGTGGCTTAAGACTGTACCCAACTAAAACCTGTTTGCACGTCTCCTTCGAGCGTGGTAGGGTAGTAATCAAAGCACAGTGGGAACTCACACGAGACAAATGACGATCTCAGGTCGATGAACTAACCTGTACACATGTCACCAGAGAACTGCTATCTGACATCAGGTATAATACCAACTAGCAGGTTCTCGGCGAGTCCTGTCCGGTGTACTCATAACCCAATGAGCACCTGTATACATCTTAGGTGAACCAACTGACACCAGTGGCTTATGAGACCGGCCACCGCCCCTCGTCGGGGTCTCGACTGTATACACTAGTCGACTCTGGAGTATCGATGCCCTGTCTCGAAACTCCCACGACTAGGGACCTTTTAAGGATGTGCTTATAGACTACCAGCTCCTACGTATATAATCGCCCTCATACTGCTGGCACTCAAGCAAGAATCCTAGAGGCTCTATCAACGTGTAATACCGACCTGTCAGGTCACCTAAAGCAGTACACGATGATAAAGATAAACCAGATAGCATACTATCATCTTGAGTAAGACTGTCCTACCGGGATAGGTCCTCCCTCAATCATTGCAATCATGTGCCTGTGATCCAATAATTGACTCTGAGGGCACTATCTCCAACAATCTCCCACTTGCACTCAAGGCTAATTATTGCGATGTCGCATACTCACAGCCCGTGTGATACCGAACACCCAACTCCTCTACTAGTCAGTCTCACAAAGCTCGTTTGCGAAACTATTGCGTTCGAGGAATAGCCTCAGTGAGTTGATCCGCTCTGATGTTTCTTTCTATATCTCTCTATATCTCAAGTTCGCGGAGAATGCCATCTCCCGAAATGAGCAATACCTGTCTTAGAATGTGTCTGGATGTCTGATGGGACCTAGCTCATAAATGAACTCCAAATCCAAACTTCTTAGACTGTATCGTCAACTGAACTTAATCAGTATCCTGCGCCATGCCTCCCTCGGTATTGCCTTGGACCACCTGTCCAAAATACTGCCCCTCGTCAGAAGGAAAACTATAACTCTGACAACCTCCTTATCGTCCCGGTCACCTTGGAAGCCTGGAATGATAACTGTCTCCCGAATGAGGCTGTCGTTATCATATCCCTAGAACATCCACTTATGTTCTTAAACTGCTTCCGACTGTTTCTCCAGGATTGGATCAATGTCAACTTATTGCGTCTAGTGCAAAAACAAGATCTGGTGTGGTACTTGACATCTCATGATTGACTCAATTTCCTAAGCAAGTGATCTGCCAATCATGCACATCCCTTTCCCCTTTAGTCCGTAAGACACCTTTAGAGAGGGTGACTCCATCACCTGCAGGTACACTACCGTGCCAGGAGTCGTCCATTCTAAATACTCTTAGAATGCTGTCTAAGTACCCTTAATTGGGAAACCACCCAAATCTAGATCTAAAACCATAGATCTAGTAACCAGTATGTCTGATATAATGTCCATGTCCCATGTGGAGAAACCACTGTGTGACGACCAAAGTATAACCGATCGTAGTATAGGAATGTCACTTCCTACTCTGTGTATGTCATCCAAATACCAGGACATCACACCCTACTACCTTCTTAACAGATCCATCCCCTATTCTGATGAAGTCAAACTTATGACTGTCATATCAGAAATAGATGATCTATCTCCGCTACATCTGCTTTAGTCTATAAATAAACACAAGCCACTTGTCCACCAATGCTTCCGCTGCTCCCTCTGACTACGACAACCCTCTGGCAGAGTCATATAGACGTACACTTCTAAAGCTAGTTTAGAGCGACGCTATAGTCATCCTCCTGCCAGGTCTCACAATCTGGAACAACAGCAATGGCAAGTCTGGGTAAACAAGAACCTCCCTGTCACCGTCCTTGAGGCTACCGGAGTACCTCTCGGGTGCCTGAGGTTACCCACCATATCTGCGGAGTGGTTAATGGAATGTCAATCCAGATTGAATCTTTAGGTTCTTATCAAATTTTCAGTAATCGTTTACGGTTCTGGAATCGCTTCCAGTTCTACCATACTCCCACTACTGTTTTCTGAAAAAATCCATTTTTATTAAAACTGTGGCGAGTCAAGAACAATATCACTATTGATCTTCCAGATGGTAGAAAATCAACCCTCGTCATAGCCCGGGTCAACCCATAAACAGCCATTACGGAAACGTGCCTTGAGTTATCCAGAGTCTGGTTTTAAGCATAGGCCGGACAACTCCCCGTACCTTAACATCGTTAAGATATGAACTGTTCTATATCCAATACAGAAACAGAGGCACTGATTTAATTGAACCAGATTCAAATCATGCAGCTGTCTCCAGTGCATGTCAACCAAATGGAAGGAGGCCGATCAGCGTTACTCAACTTAGGAATGCTTCCAATTATGAGTAACCTAAAAGAGAAGCAAGTTCTCTTAATCATCACTATCAACTGAATACCATACACAAGTATCTACATCTTCGACCACTTTGAAGAATCCCGATACTTGCAATACCTGGTTCTCTACTTTATTCATATACCTATAACTTCTCAAAATTGGGACCCTGTATTTCTATGAAACACCTGTCTTAAAACTAGAGAAGTCATAAGTAAACCGAATATAGTACGAGGACCAACCCCTCTGTCCTAATGGACACTGGAAAACATACAATACTCTGTATAAGTCCCTTGAGTCTAATAACTCACTCCCTGTGTGTTGCAGGTTGAAAACTGTACTTATGGTTAAGAAGAATTACACCGTTGTTTAATGCTCCTTACCTAACCATCCACTGATATAGGTAAATGTCGTAGATATAATTTCAAAAAGGTATAACTCACTCTATAAAAATCGACGTACAGATATATCAATTTGAAATTGGTGCATGACAGCGGATATTCAAAACCAAATATTTGTCGACCGGCAAACAACCCAGGCGATTTCCTCAAATATCACCGATTGCAACGAATCCCGATATAATAAGGATGATCACCTAATTCCCAATAACTTACTCCCACTCATCATCTGTAAAACCATACAGATGTGAGAATCATACCTGGTAAATACATACCCTGGAGTAAGTATCTAATCGGGAAATCAGTTTTCCTTTAACAATACACAGTGAAACTGAAACATTGAAATGTTTCGATGGGGTATCCCGGTATTCCTAGTAATGCCTCTTCCATTATCCAGATTCATAACTGTAACTGTGTATTTCTTTGCCACCTCTCCAAATCCCTTTATATGTCTTTAGTCATAACCTTCTGTACACCCCTTTAGGCCAAATGGTTTTCTTCTTTCTCTACCGTTCGGCACTAGCCTATGGTTTGGAAGAAGACTATCCAATAAGCATAATGGGTGTACTGTCCTAATCCTAGGAGCACTCGCAATGCGAGAGAAGGTGAAGATAAAAGACAACCGAATAAACCTTATTCATATTTCTCCTGAACCAGAATCCATCCCCGAACTGGAACAAGTTCCTTTCGAGTTCGTATATAACCATACGATGGAGTATCCAATAAACTGTGGATCTTCGTAGTGAAACGGAGTGTCCTGGAGAAATACAAAGGTGAACTGGGAGTGGTAATGAAATAACTGGTTTGGTCGTGAATATCAGTTGCAATTTACTTTGCCCTCTTACTAATCCCTTGCTTTGTCTTAACTTAATACCTTTTGTACACCATCGTTAGGCTAATTGGTTTTCTTCATTCCCTACCGGTCGGCACCTGCCTATGGTTTGGAAGAAGACTATCCAATTTGCGTAATAGGTGTACTATCTCCTAAACCAAGGAGTACTCGCAACCTGAGAGAAGGTAAAAGGAAAAGACAACTGAATAGTCCTATCCGTTTTCTCCAGAACCGGAAACCATCCTCGAATAAATCCCTTCGAGTTCGTATATAATCATACGATGGTTTTGTCCAATGGAAGTGGACGTTCGTAGTAATACGGGGTGTCCTGGAGAAAAGGGTAAAAGTAGGAGTGGAAATGAGGTCTGCAACTCTGACAATCCAAAAGCCAGTGTTTATAAAGGTTCGGTTAACTTGGTCTCTGAGTCATAGTCTAGGGTCGGGTCAATGGTCGCTGCCAAAGAGAGAGAGAAAAGAAACACTCAGCGTGCACTCTAACCTAGATCAGAATGGTTACCAATTTATCTAATCTGGAAACCTCCCACTGTAACCTCAAATTCTTCTGCAAACCCGAAAGAAGAATTAGTCGGGATCACCCGAGGAGTAAACCAACTCATCAGTGGGAATCGGGATCCAACTATCATCGCATGATAACGTGACGGAATCCGCTCACGTTATCACACTCCAGAAGGTATGCGCATATCTGGCAAGTTTCAGTTTCTTTAGAAACTCCCGATGTGATTTTTGCCCCATGCTCTTATGACCTTGACGAAGGTCAACAAATCATAAGTCACATGTCAAGTTCTACCCGTCATTGTCCAGGTTAATTTGAACCCACCCGTACAAGCCCTTGACGAAGGTCAACAAGGCTATACGACTGTCCCAAACCAACGCATCTATCTATGCTGCATATGAATAACCAATAGCTACCAAACACTGTGCCTTGATTTTGGCCAACAAACACAGCTTGAATACTATTGACCACCCATATGAAACGACGGAGGGCAACGAATGGTTTCTGGCGAAAACCTTTAACGTGATGAACATGATATCGTTGAAGGAACCGGATAGCTTTTTAAAAATATAGTGACGAAAACCTTTGCTAAAGAGGTCACTCCCGGTGAAGGGATCTCGGCTCTTTCCCCGAAGAATGAGGTGCAGGATATTCCAACTGTATACCACTATGCAAAGCAAAAGTAATCGGCTATAGTGAAGTTATTGCCCTGACGCAAACTTTTGTCCAAGGGGTCACTCGCGGTGAAGGGATCTCGGCCCTTGCCTCGTCGACTGAGGAGCAGGATATTCCAACTGAATACCACTGTGCAAAACAAAAGTAAACGTCCTTGCAAATAACAGCTTTTTGAAAAATGTTCCAACAACATCAGATTAGGTTTGTTTTTAACTTGCATTGATCCGAATCAACGCAGTCCCATCAATTGATCACACCAATAAAGAACGAAAATAATGACGTACGTATATGCCATCCGCATTTGCCACTGGGTCCCGTCATTACCCGTTAGGTTAGCTAACTAACGACAGAGCGGGGACTGGACTAGCGCGGATGCAAAACATATACAACATCTACTAATATATATATCAATATATAATATTTCGCTCAAGGCGTGATAAAATGCAACATCACAGAAATGTACAGCATCACAGAACAATACAGATATCTGGGATCCCCGGGTTTCACAGAGCCGCTGAAACCTGACGTTCCCCTGGTCATGTGGATAGCTTGTGCAATGAAATCCTAGACCCCTACGGGTGCGGCAAGTTACCCGCCAAAACCTGAAGCGAGGCAGCCCTCTTCTGCAACGTTAATGGACCACCTAGCACTTCACGGAATCCGGTAACTTGGGCACCCCTCCTGGGTCAACCTGTACCCCCTACGAGTACGGCGAACAACCCGCCAATTCTAGTGTGAAGCCCCCTCCGTCTCAATGCCATGAGATGCGGGCTCGTTGCCCTCTAGAATCCGGCTATCCGTGCACCCCTCCTTGGGGTAATCCTAGTACAGAAAGTAAAATATACATACAACGGGTACATCGACCGCAACCTGGTCGTGCCCCAAAATAATAATACAAACAGGCATTGAGGGCAGTCCACATGTCGGACGCTCGCTCCGCAATATCAAATGTACATAATACAACAAAACTGTACTACCACTGCAACCAGGCTATCCCCCACGACCAATCCACAACATCACAACACAATCAGAGAACAACAACGTGAAAGTCACGTTCACAAATCCGTCTAACCGGGCAATAGCAGTTAGACAGGATTTACCGATCAAGTGACATTCACGGTCGCAGATATAATGTAAATACTGTGAACAAATGTGTTTAAAATATCCGATCGATTAAATTTTACCAAGTGGGCCCCCAAGCAATACTGTAGCACTCACAGAAATTCTGGGCCCAAAAAAAGTATACCAAAACCCCTATTTTCAGCCTAAAAGCCCACTGCAAAAAATTGGTGAAGTGAAGCTAAATTACTGCGGCGGAACCGCGGCCAAAGAGGGGTTACGGCCGCGGTCCCGCGGTCATATGGAGAGATCATGTCACCAAAATTTTACAGTGTTCTTAGGATTCTCTACACATCATTCTGCAACACCCTGAAAAATTTTTGGAGACAAAAAAATTTCGACAGAAACTGATTGTACATGAAAATGCGGTTTTGGGATTTTTGTTCGATCGGAAATGTAAAACACATTAGACAAAGCTAGACTAGGTTAATGGCGAGGCTCTGATACCACTGTAAGTGCACGGCGGCGCCCCGGCCGTCAATCCGACACCGGAATGCGGAAGCGGGGATTAACTTTAACTTTTGGAACCGGCACCACCGCGCACTAAAATCCCGGATCATGCCATTAAACTAGTCCTAGCTAACTACAAGATGGGAAGAGAGATATACCGAGTGATCCGAGTCCTCCGGTCTTCTCGTCGTCGTCCCGATCTCCCGCGGAATCTCCGGTATCCACCACGTCGCCGGGTTCTTTTACGGGCTCCCGCCTCTGGTCCGAGGGAACTCGGGCACGAAGTTGGCGAGTCGACGTGCCCAAGGTTTACTGTAGAATAGTGTAGTGAGCTATGTCTCATTTGGGGTTACTAGAAGTTGCCTTTGGTGGAGGAAATGATATGAAAGCTTTTTGTGGACGAACTTGGGAATTTTGTAGCATGAAAAGAGCAAAAATTCCCACACCAAAATAATGGGCAGCCCCTCCCCTTTCTTGGCCGGCCATCAAAGAATAGAGAGGAGAGAATGAGAGAGGGAGTATCAAAGGAATGAGTGTGAGCCTCATCATGCAAGACAGAGAGCAAATGTTATCATGAAATATGATCACAATCAAAGCCCACACTCCACCAACCAATCAACAACCATGATTGCTTCAAAAAGTCAAGCAATCATGAACTCAAGAAAGTCAAGGAATGGTGCCCCATCATGAAACCATCATGATACAAAAGCTTGCAAAAAACACCCTCCACAAATGCTTATTTGCACAAATGCAAATAAGCCCTCATCCACCAATCTTCGGCCATTGAAAGATACAAAGAAATATGGCCGAAACGGAAAACAAACTGGCAACTTCAAAAAAACTGATCCCGTAATAAATTACAGGAAAACCCCGCTACTGTATATACATACCCGCATTTGTATTCCGACCGAAATAGAAATGCAATAAGACAAAATCTACACTGTACTATACCTGGATCCGGCTTAAACCAAAGCCGGCTAGTATTAACCGTCCGATTATGATCCGTGCAACACCGCACGTATCTGATCGAACCCTGCCATATCTCCATACGGCCTCTACAGCGTTTCGCCCGAAACTTGAGAAACTGGTCTGTGGGGAACTCTAAATACTCGTCAACACCTTGGTTGTGGATTTAACCACTAGCACGTCAGAGGTATTAGCCTATACGTAACGGGCTACCAGGTATTGACCAAAAGGGACGTCGATGAGCGAACTCATCATGACACCCTACTAAGCCTGTCAGTGATAATATCCGTACAGTCCGGTCCGTTCGTCTATGAGCATCGCATGGCGGGCCTAGGGGGTTGGTAAAAGTCAGACCCCCAAAAGCGGTACAAGTCATGTCGGAGTGTAGCCCAGAACACCGTGAGAAACTACTGGAATACCTACCAGTAAATCTCCTGCCTTGGCCAAGGACTTTTTATGTACTGGTTCTCCTAGACACAGCGCGACCTCACCCCCAATACCGGGAGAGACGAACCCCTGCAGATCCGCTCACTGCCTCCATGTGGCCCGGGACTGTACCCAACTAAAACCTGTTTGCACGTCTCCTTTGAGCGTGGTAGGGTAGTAATCAAAGCACAGTGGGAACTCACACGAGACAAATGACGATCTCAGGTCGACGAACTAACCTGTACACATGTCACCAGGGAACTGCTATCTGACATCAGGTATAATACCAACTAGCAGGTTCCCGGCGAGTCCTGTCCGGTGTACTCATAACCCAATGTGCACCTGTATACATCTTAGGTGAACCAACTGACACCAGTGGCTTGTGAGACCGGCCACCGCCCCACGTCGGGGTCTCGACTGTATACACTAGTCTACTGTGGAGTATCGATGCCCTGTCTCGAAACTCCCACGACTAGGGACCTTTTAAGGATGTGCTTATAGGCTACCAGCTCCCACATATATGATCGCCCTCATACTGCTGGCAGTCAAGCAAGAATCCTAGGGGCTCTGTCAACGTGTAATAGCGACCTGTCAGGTCACCTAAAGCAGTACACGATGATAAAGATAAACCAGATAGCATACTATCATCTTGAGTAAGACTGTCCTACCGTGATAGGTCCTCCCTCAATCATTGCAATCACGTGCCTGTGATCCAATAATTGACTCTGAGGGCACTATCTCCAACAATACTATCATCTTGAGCAAGACTGTCCTACTGGGACAGGTCCTCCCTCAATCATTGCAATCACGTGCCTGTATCCAATAATTGACTCTGAGGGCACTATCTCCAACAATCTCCCACTTGCACTCAAGGCTAATTATTGCGATGTCGCATACTCACAGCCCGCGTGATACCGAACACCCAACTCCTTTACTAGTCAGCCTCATAAAGCTCGTTTGCGAAACTATTGTGTTCGAGGAATAACCTCAGTGAGTGGATCCGTTTTGATGTTTCTTTCTATATCTCTCTATATCTCAAGTTCGCGGAGAAAGCCATCTCCCAAAATGAGCAATACCTGTCTTAGAATGTGTATGGATGTCTGATGGGACCTAGCTCATAAATGAACTCCAAATCCAAACTTCTTAGACTGTATCGACGACTGAACTTAATCAGTACCCAGCGTAATGCCTCCCTCAGTGTCCACTTGGATCACCAGTCCAAAACACTGCCCCTCGTTAGAGGGAAAACTATAACTCTGACAACCTCCCTGTCGTCCAAGTCACCTTGGAAGCCTGGAATGATAACTGTCTCCCGAATGAGGCTGTCGTTATCGTATCCCTAGAACTTCCACTTATGTTCTAAAACTGCTTCCGACTGTTTCTCCAGGATTGGATCAATGTCAACTTATTGCGTCTAGTGCAAAAACAAGATCTGGTGTGGTACTTGACATCTCATGATTGACTCAATTTCCTAAGCAAGTGATCTGCCAATCATACGCATCCCTCTCCCCTTTTGTCTGTAAGACACCTTTAGAGAGGGTGACTCCATCACCTGCAGGTACACTACCGTGCCAGGAGTCGTCCATTCTAAATACTCTTAGAATGCTGTCTAAGTACCCTTAATTGGGAAACCACCCAAATCTAGATCTAAAACCATAGATCTAGTAACCAGTATGTCTGATATAATGTCCAAGTCCCATGTGGAGAAACCACTGTGTGACGACCAAAGTATAACCGATCGTAGTATAGGAATATCACTTCCTATTCTGTGTATGTCATCCAAATACCAGGACATCACACCCTACTACCTTCTTAACAGATCCATCCTCTATTCTGATGAAGTCAAACCTATGACTGTCACATCAGAAATAGATGATCTATCTCCGCTATATCTGCTTTAGTCTATAAATAGACATAAGCCACATGTCCACCAATGCTTCTGCTGCTCCCACTGACTACGACAACCCTCTGGCAGAGTCATGTAGGCATGCACTTCTAAAGCTAGTTTAGAACGGCGCTATACTCATCCTCCTGCCGGGTCTCACAGTCTGGAACAACAGCAATGGAAAGTCTGGGTAAACAAGAACCTCCTTGTCACCGTCCTTGAGGCTACCGGAGTACCTTTCGGGTGCTTGAGGTTACCCACCATATCTGCGGAGTGGCCAATGAAATGTCAAACAAGATTGAATCTTTAGGTTCTTATCAAATCTTCAGTAATCGTTTGCGGTTCTGGAATCACTTCCGGTTCTGGAATCACTTCCAGTTCTACCATACTCCCACTTCTGTTTTCTGAAAAAATCCATTTTTATTAAAACTGTGGCGAGTCAAGAACAATATCACTATTGATCTTCCAGATGGTAGAAAGCCAACCTTCATTATAGCCTGGGTCAACCCACAAACAGCCATTACAGAAACGTGCCTTGAGTTATCCAGATTCTGGTTTTAAGCATAAGCCGGACAACTCCCCGTACCTTAACATCGTTAAGATACAAACTGTTCTATATCCAATATAGAACCAGAGGCACTGATTTAATTAAACCAGATTCAAATCATGCAGCTGTCTCCAGTGCATGTCAACTAAATGGAAGGAGGCCGATCAGCGTTACTCAACTTAGGAATGCTTCAAATTATGAGTAACCTGGAAGAGAAGCAAGTTCTCTTAAATATTACTATCAACTGAATACCCTACACAAGTATCTATATCTTCGATCACCTTGAAGAATCCCGATACTTGCAACGCCTGGTTCTCTACTTTATTCATATACCTATAACTTCTCAAAATTCGGACCTTGCGTTTCTACGAAACACTTGTCTAAAAACTAGAGAAGTCATAAGTAAATCGAATATAGTACGAGGACCAACTCCTCTGTCCTAATGGACACTGGACAGCATACAATCCTCTGTATAACTCCCCTGAGTCTAATAACTCAATCCCTGTGTGTCGTAGGTTGAAAACTGTACTTATGGTTAAGAAGAATTACACCGCTGTTTAATGCTCCTTACCAAACCATCCACTGATATAGGTAAATGTCATGGACATAATTTCAAAAAGGCATATCTCACTCTATAAAAATAGAAGTACAGATACATCAATTTGAAATTGGTGCATAACAACGGATATTCAAAACCTAATATTTGCCGTCCGGCAAACAACCCAGGCGACTTCCTCAAATATCACCAATTACAACGAATTCCGATATAATGAGGATGGTCACCTAATTCCCAATAACTTATTCTAACTCATGATCTGTAAGACCATACAGATGTGAGAATCATACCTGGTAAATACATACCCTGGAGTAAGTATCTAATCGGGAAATCAGTTTTCCTTTTACAGTACACAGTGAAACTGAAAAATTGAAATGTTTCAATGGAGTATCCTGGTATTCTTAGTAATGCCACTTCCATTATCCAGATTCACAACTATAACCATATATTTCTTTGCCACCTCTCCAAATCCCTTTATATGTCTTTAGCCATTACCTTCTGCACACCCCTTTAGGCCAAATGGTTTTCTTCCTTCCCTACCGTTCGGCACCAGCCTATGGTTTGGAAGAAGACTATCCAATAAGCATAATGGGTGTACTGTCCTAATACTAGGAACACACACAATGCGAGAGAAGGTGAAGATAAAAAAACAATCGAATAAACCTTATTCCTATTTCTCCTGAACCAGAATCCATCCCCGAACAGGAACAAGTTCCTTTCGAGTTCGTATATAACCATACGATGGAGTATCCAATAAACTGTGGATCTTCGTAGTGATACGGAGTGTCCTGGAGAAATACAAAGGTGAAGTGGGAGTGGTAATGAAATACTTGGTTTGGTCGTGAATATCAGTCGCAATTTACTTTGCCCTCCTTCTAATCTCTTTCTTTGTCTTTACTTAATACCTTCTGTACACCATCGTTATGCTAATTGGTTTTCTTCATTCCCCACCGTTCGGCACCAGCCTAAGGTTTGGAAGAAGACTATCCAATTTGCGTAATAGGTGTACTATCTCCTAAACCAAGGAGTACTCGCAACCTGAGAGAAGGTAAAAGGAAAAGACAACTGAATAGTCCTATTCGTTTTCTCCAGAATCGGAAACCATCCTCGAATAAATTCCTTCGAGTTCGTATATAACCATACGATGGTTTTGTCCAATGGAAGTGGATGTTCGTAGTAACACGGGGTGTCCTGAAGAAAAGGGTAAAAGTAGGAGTGGCAATGAGGTTTGCAACTCTGACAATCCAAAAGTCACTGTTTAAGAATGTTCGGTTAATTTGGTCACTAAGTCATAGTCAAGGGTCGGGTCAATGGTCGCTGCCAGAGAGAGAGAGAAAAGAAACACTCAGCGTGCATTCTAACCTAGATCAGAATGGTTACCAATTTATCTAATCTGGAAACCTCCCACTGTACCGTCAAATTCTCCTCCAAACCTGAAAGAAGAATTAGTCGGGATCACCCGAGGAGTAAACCAACTCATCAGTGGGAATCGGGATCCAACTATCATTGCATGATAACGTGATGGACTTCGCTCACGTTATCACACTCCATAAGGTATGCGCATATCTGGCAAGTTTCAGTTTCTTTAGAAACTCCCGATGTGATTTTTGCCCCATGCTCTTATGACCTTGACGAAGGTCAACAAATCATAAGTCAATGTCAAGTTCTACCCGTCATTGTCCAGCTTAATTTGAATCCACCCGTACAAGCCCTTAACGAAGGTCAACAAGGCTATACGACTATCCCAAACCAACACATCTATCTATGCAGCAGAAAAGTAACAAGCAGCTACCATACACTATGCCTTGACGAAGGTCAACAAACATAGCATGAATACTACGTGCTACCCGTCTGAAACGACGGAGGGCTACGAATGGTTCCGGCGAAAAACCTTTAACGTAATGAACTTGATATCGTTGAAGGAACTGGATAGCTTTTATAAAAATATAGTGACGAAAACCTTTGCTAAAGAGGTCACTCCCGGTGAAGGGATCTCGCCTCTTTCCCCGTAGAATGAGGTGCAGGATATTCCAACTGAATACCACGATGCAAAGCAAAAGTAATCGGCTATAGTGAAGTTATTGCCCTGACGCAAACTTTTGTCCAAGGGGTCACTCCCGATGAAGGGATCTCGGCCCTTGCCTCGTCGACTGAGGAGCAGGATATTCCAACTGAATACCACTGTGCAAAACAAAAGTGAACGTCCTTGAAATAACAGCTTTTTGAAAAATGTTCCAACAACATAAGATTAGGTTTGTTTTTAACTTGCATTGATCCGAATCAACGCAGTCCCATCAATTGATCACACCAATAAGGAACGAAAATAATGACGTACGTATATGCCATCCGCATTCGCCACTTGGTCCCGTCATTACCCGTTAGGCTAGCTAACTAACGACAGAGCGGGGACTGGACTAGCGCGGATGCAAAACATATACAACATCTACTAGTATATATATCAATATATAATATTTCGCTCAAGGCGTGATAAAATGCAACATCACAGAAATGTACAGCTTCACAGAACAATACAGATATCTGGGATCCCCGGGTTTCACAGAGCCGCTACTGAAACCCGACGTTCCCTTTGTCGTGTGGATAGCCTGTGCAATGAAATCCTAGACCCCTATGGGCGCGGCAAGTTACCCGCCAAAACCTGAAGCGAGGCAGCCCCCTTCAGCAACGTGAATGGACCACCCAGCACTTCATAGAATCCGGTAACTTGGGCATATAGGGTTCCTAGGCACACTAATGAGGTCCCACAAGGCATCAACCATGCCAATTTCAAAAATTTCCGGTGCTTACAAACCCTAATACGGATCGTTAACCAGAGATTAGGCGAAACAAAAAGCTACTAAACTACTTTAGTGCTGAGTGAACGAAAATACATCATTTGTAGATCCGGTCCACCACCTCCATAGCTTCATGATGATGTCCGCTCGCTGCAATCATCGGATCCCGGGATCTAGCGTCGGCTTCATCGGAGAAATGGGCGGGCTAGGTCGTCGACTTCGATGCCGAAGATGATCTACGTCGAGGCAACACAAGATCAAGCTCCAACTTCACCAAGCCATGAAACTTGTGAAGAAAACACCCTTTACTACTTGGCAAGTGGTAGAGGATGAAAAAATAGAAAGTGGGTTCACTTTAGAATTTGATTTCTCACTCTTTTTCTCAAATCACCATTGAAGCTAGCAAACTTCTTTCTTCTTGAAGAAGAAGAAGAAGAAGAAGATAATATGATAAGAATTATGAATAATAGAAAATAAGTCATTCTTATCATATTAGCAAACATGGTTATGTGTAGAGAGTAAACTAAGGTTAGGTTAGGCATGAAACAAAAATGATAGACTTTTTGAAAGCTTCATGAAGCATCATGGATAAAACAAAGAAAGCCTCCATTTTATTCTTTGCCAAAATGAAAAAAGTAAATAAATAAATAAATAAATCAAAACCCTAACCATTAACATAACCAAGGTTTAAACTAAACATACACCCAAACATGCATGTATCATCAAACATGATACAATCAAGTGCACAAAAAATATATCACATATACAATGTGCACTTCAAGTGAGAAAATCCATTTTAAGTGAACCAATACTAGTTAATGCAAAGTAATATATCAAATATATAATTATGCATTAAATCATTAAATCAACGCTTGATTTAACGATCCGGTCATATCGCATATGACCGACTATTATCCAATGTATCGACTTATCGAATCAATCCTTGATTCGATAACTAGGTTATATCGCATACAACCAATCGATACATTCATCGCGAGAATAGAATACGGTATCACATACACGCATTATTCTCAGTCCCGCACATATCTCATATGTGCTCCTATTTCGTTTCGCTTGAGCCAGGAAACCTCTGTGTAGGACTCTAAAGACTCGTCAATACGCCGGCAGCAGGTGATGATCATATCAAGCACCCACAAGCCGCAAGCGGTCTGCTAAACGTAACGGCCACCCGGGTATTGAGCGATCAAAAGATCGACGAGCAAGCCCGCTCACACTCCTGTGAATCCAACCAGTAACACTTACCGTACAGTCCGGTCTCGTCGTCTGATATGTCGCATATCTCGCCTAGGGGTGGTAAACGTTAGACCCCAATAGCTCGATAAGTCGTGTCGATATGAGGTCTATAACAGTTCGAGAAACTACTGGTAACACTTACCAGTAAATCTCAGTAACCCTGGCCAGGGATTTCTGGTTATAGCCAATCGTACACAGCGCAATATCAACTCCCTATACCGGGAGAGACGAATCCCCTCCTATCGCTCATTGCCTCCATGTGATTCGGGACTGTACCCAAAAGCTACCGTTTTGCACGCCCTCTTGGACGTGGTAAGGTGGAAATCAAAGCACAGTGGGAATCACACAAGACTCTATGACGATCTAGGGTCTACAGACTAACCTGTACCAGTGTCACAAGAGAACTGCCATCTGACGTAAGGTATAATACCATCTGGGAGTTCTCGGCGAGTCCGTCCAGTGTACCCAGTCTCCACTGAGCACCCGTATATCATCTCTGATGTCAAACACCAATGGATGTGGGATCATCCATCGCCCATCTGTATGATTCGAGAAGGTATACGCTAGTCTACTCTGGTATATCGATGCCCCATCTCGATACACCCACGACTAGGGACCTTGAAGGATGTACTTATAGACTACCATGTCCCCACTAGTATGATCCGCATCATAGTCCAGGTAGTCAAGTACACATCCTAAGGGCTTTACCAACATGTAATAGAGAGACAATCAGTATACACGTTAAGGTAAAGAGCAACCAGATAACATACTATCATGTCGAGCAAGAAAGTCCTCCTTATATATGTCCCAGCATCCACTACAATATACATCCAATGTACAGTAATGGCCTCTAGGGCATACATATAACTAACAGGGCACCCCTCCTGGGTCAACCTGTACCCCCTACGGGTGCGGCGAATAGCTCGCCAATTCTAGAGTGAGGCCCCCTCCGTCTCGATGCCATGAGATGCGGGCTCATTGCCCTCTAGAACCCGGCTATCCGTGCACCCCTCCGAGGGGTAATCCTAGTACAGAAAGTAAAATATACATACAACGGGTACATCGACCGCAACCTGGTCGTGCCCCGAAAGAATAATATACAGACAAGCAGTGACGGCAGTCCACATGTCGGACGCTCTCCCCGCAATAACAAATGTACATAATACAACCAAATCTGTACTAGCATTGCATCCAGGCTATCCCCCATGACCAATCCGCAACATCAAAACACAACACAGAACATCAACGTGAATGTCACGTTCGCAAATCCGTCTAACCGGACTATAGCAGTTAGACAGGATTTACCGATCGAGTGACATTCACGGTCGCAGATATAATGTAAATATTGTGATCTAATGTGTTTAAAATTCTTGATCGATCAAATTTATCGAAGTGGGCCCCAAGCACTACTGTAGCACTCACAGAAAATCTGGGCCCAAAAAGAACATTCCAAAAACCCTATTTTCAAGTCAGGAGCTTTCTGCAAAATTTTGGTACACTGAACAGTGAAAGTCGCGGCGGAACCGCGGCCCAAGCATGGGTTTGGCCGCGGTTCTGCGGTGATGAAGTGTGTTCACGAGACCAAAATTTCACAGAATTTTTAGAATTCCCTGCACATCATTCTGCAACAACCTCAAAAAAATTTGGAGCTAAAAAAATTTCGACAGAAACTGATGCACAAGAAAACGCGGTTTTTGGAATTTTGTTCGATCGGAAATGTAAACACACTAGACAAAGCTAGACTAGGTTAATGGCGAGGCTCTGATACCACTGTAAGTGCAAGGCGGCGCCCCGGCCGTCAATCCGATGCCGGAATGCGGAAGCGATGATTTACTTTAAATTTTTGAACCGGCACCACCGCGCACTAAAATCCCGGATCGTGCCATTAATCTAGTCCTAGCTAACTAAACAACGGGAAGAGAGATATACCGAGCAATCCGTGTCCTCCGGTCTTCTCGTCGCCGTCCCGATCTCCCGCGGAATGTCCGGTCTCCACCTCCTCGCCGGAAGGGCACCACGTCGCCGGCTTCTTTTATGGGCTCTCACCTCTGGACCGAGACAACTCGGGAACGAAGTTGGCGAGCCGACGTGCCCAAGATTTGCTGTAGAATACGTGTAGTGCTCTATGTCTCATTTGGGTTATGGAGGTTGCCATTTGGTGGAGGAAAAGATATGAAGTGAATATTTGTGATGAACTTGGGAATTTTGTAGCATGAAAAGAACAACAATTCCCACATCCAAAATTTGGACAGCCCTACTACTTGGCCGGCCAATCCAAGAAGAATGGGGAGAGTGTGTATCAAAATGAGGGGAGCCACACAATAATGCAAGTGAGAGGAATGATATGTGATCATGAGAAGAAAAATGATCACCAACAATTCCACACTCTATCAACTAATCAACAACCATGATTACTCCAAAAAGTCAAGCAATCATGAGAAGAAGAAGAAGTCAAATTGTGGAGGAATAATCATGATACAACAATATGCAAATAACACCCTCCACGATTCTTATTTGCACAAATGCAAATAAGCCCTCCTCCACCAAACTTCGGCCAATGAAAGATAAAAATGAAAATGGCCGAAACGGAAAGCAAACTGGCAACTTCAGAAAACTGATACCGTAATAAATTACAGGAAAACCCCGCTACTGCATATACATGCCCGCATTTGTATTCCGACCGAATACAAATGCAATGAGACAAAATCTACACTGTACTATACTAGGATCCGGCTTAAACCAAAGCCCGCTAGTATTAACCGTCCGATCATGATCCGTGCAATACCGCACATATCTGATCGAACCCTGCCATATCTCCATACGGCCTCTACACCGTTTCGCCCGAAACATGAGAAACTGGTCTGTGGGGGACTCTAAAGACTCGTCAATACATTGGTTGTGGATTTAACATCTAGCACGTCAGAGGTATTAGCCTATACGTAACGGGCTACCAGGTATTGACCAAAACGGACGTCTGTGAGCAAACTCAGCCAGACACCCTACTGAGCCTGTCAGTGACAATATCCGTACAGTCCGGTCCGTTCGTCTATGAGCATCGCATGGCGGGCCTAGGGGGTTGGTAAAAGTCAGACCCCCAAAAGCGGTACAAGTCGTGTCGGAGTGTAGCCTAGAACACCCTGAGATACTACTGGAACACCTACCAGTAAATTTCCTGCCTTGGCCAAGGACTTCGTGTAATGGATCTCCTAGACACAGCGCGACTTCACCCCCAATACCGGGAGAGACGAACCCCTGAAGATCCGCTCACTGCCTCCATGTAGCTCGGGACTGTACCCAACTAAAACCTGTTTGCACATCTCCTTTGAGCGTGGTAGGGTAGTAATCAAAGTACAGTGGAAACTCACACGAGACAAATGACGATCCTCAGGTCGATGAACTAACCTGTACACATGTCACCAGGGAACTGCTATCTGACGTCAGGTATAAGACCAACTAGCATGTTCCCGGCGAGTCCTGTCCGGTGTACTCATAACCCAATGAGCACCTGTATACATCTTAGGTGAACCAACTGACACCAGTGGCTTGTGAGACCGGCCACCGCCCCTCGTCGGGGTCTCGACTGTATACACTAGTCTACTCTGGAGTATCGATGCCCTGTCTCGAAACTCCAACGACTAGGGACCTTTTAAGGATGTGCTTATAGACTACCAGCTCTCACGTATATGATCGCCCTCATACTGCTGGCAGTCAAGCAAGAATCCTAGGGGCTCTATCAACATGTAATAGCGACTTGTCAGGTCACCTAAAGCAGTACACGATGATAAAGATAAACCAGATAGCATACTATTATCTTGAGTAAGACTGTCCTACTGGGACAGGTCCTCCCTCAATCATTGCAATCACGTGCCTGTGATCCAATAATTGACTCTGAGGGCACTATCTCCAACTCCAAATGCGACAGGTGTGGAAATGTTATGTGCACATTGCACAAAAGCCAAAAATCCGGTTAGCGATCTTTAATCGTAATTAACACAAAAATAACATATAATTAACCATAAAAACTTAAAATGACATAATTCCACAAAATACCCTATTTTAGGATTTCTAAAATTTTCTTCGGAATTTTCACCATTTATCGGTATTTAATTATACCGACTATTAAAATATTCATTAAAAATTATGAAAATTCCTAAAAATAATATTTTATTTTTTTGAAATGTTACAATACGCCATCGACCCGACTTTCCTCGTAGATAAAAATCTACTCACCTGCGGAATTCCTTGTTCAGCCGTAGTCGATGTGCTTCGTCGTCTCGGAATCCACACGAAGATACTTACAATAAATACACAGTCGCAATGCTATTAAAATCAAGTCCAAAACCCGATACGGCACATGTTGCGCTCATAAGTTAGAACATATATCCTACGCATCCAAAAACAACCAAACAACCCTCGTCATTAACGTAGAAATATCCAACGACCCAATACAATATCAAATACCAAATCCCAAATTCATAAATCACAAATACCAAATTCAGCAACATAGGAAATCACTCCAAGATTTCATCTTAGGTTAATTGTGACTAAACAAGCAAGTACAGGGGATAGGTTACAGGGTAAGTGAGCTACAGCCAAAAACTCAACACCAGACTCCAAAAGAAATCCGGCGACCAAGCCCCAGAATCTGAGCTCGCCGGCCATATTGGGGTAGAATTGGCTCGAACTTTGGTGGTGGGTTCCTAGGGGTTTATCTAGGTTAATTATGTTGCTTGTTTTCCTCATAAACATTCCAGATTGCTCTAGATTCCCTGTAGGCCAACATAACTTCACAAAATTGATACGGAGAAATTCCTAAGTCTGTATTTTAGTGCTAATCTCGGGTCATGGTAAGTAAAACACCACTAAGGGTTAAGCAAACACCCACTACAGATCATAAGTCCACACAATCACCCAAAGCTTCTTTTGGAATTTCTAAACATCACTAATCTAAATCGATTTAATTCTAAACTATTATAGGGTGATAGGAAACTCAAAAACTAAACAAGAAGTGTAAGAATTAGCTCATTTGGCAACTCAAGAATTTTCTTGTGTTGCTCAAAGCGATCAAAATCCAACTTTGAAGCATCCATTGGGTTTGTAGAGAGATTGCGATCAATTTTAGTAACGAAAGTATAGGGTTTTAGTGAAGGAATTGAGATGAGATATGAGGGTAGAAGTAGGGGAGCTTGAAGATGAAGAAGTAGAAGAAAAACTGTCACGTCCTAAAAGTACGGAACAAGACCGGCACTTAAATTACGAACGTCTCGAGGCGTACGTAATCTAAGTAAACCGAAACCCCAGAAATCCAAACCAAGAAAAGTAGTAGAGTGAAGGAAAACCAATTTAAAACAAGTAGTTTCAATAGCATAAGCCGAATTATGCGGGTTTCTAAAATCATCAAAAAATTTCTGAAAATTTCGGCAGAGTCTCCTTTGTAAATACTGGCCCCAAACGGGATACAACATGAATAGTATACGAAATCAATAAAAAGGCATCCCCAAGCGGGAGCTAGCTCTTCGTCAATCGACGGTCACAACCACGCAAGCAATATAATATACAACGCCAACGGCGAGGATCAAATTTCAAAAGGAAACTCAAAACCACAAGAAAACCACAGAAATATAACGCGCGACTCTAAGGTCGAAGAAATAACATCACTGGTCTTTATCTCAAAATAAATACATGTTTGGTTGATGGAACTTCTAGATACAACAGAGTAATAATATACAAGTTATATAATGGGGGGTACGATACAAGTAAACCCACCTACTAGCAAATCACCCGAAAGAAACTATTCCCGCAAGCCGTAATGAAACCTGTACGGCAAACCTGCAAGAAACTGGGGCACAACAAGGGTGAGTTGCCAACTCATGAATAGAAAAACATCTACGCACAGAAATCGTATAAATAACGCAACCTAGGTCAATGATCAGAATATATCCTCAAATATATGAATAACATGCAGCCTATAACAATGGCTAGGGTAATATCTAACCCGAGTGTGATCTCATGTGCCCGTGTCAGTGCCTCAGGTAGCAATATATCATATGAATGAGGTATGAATGCATGGAACAGAATGCATGTACTCAAGAAAACTTCTTTCATAATTCAGCGAGATTTCTGTATTTTAAAAGTGAGGTACCATAAATGAAATCAGCATAAAACAGTGCCCAGCATCGACACAAAACAAGTGTCCAAATATCTCGATATCTCTGTATCACAATCGCTGTACCTCAATATCTCAAATCACAATATCTAGGGCGCCGTCAATCCAGACCGGCCCCTACCATCCATCTCAAGACTACGACGGTATCCTCCGGATATCCGACGCGTCGGGTAATATCACCGGTCGGTAGTGCTCCCCTGCTAAGCTCAACGTCAACAACACGATCCTCTTGCCCCGGGGTACCGCACCGGACCCACCATGTACCCGAAACGGTTCCTCCACTCCTCGAATCGGGTCTCGAAATCCATCAGCAAACTCATGGTGGACAACTCATACATCATGGGAAAACCGCACTTTTTATTTTAAAAGAGAGAAAAGGTTTATTTATGTTTTTGCGGTTTTCCTCCAAATCCAGAAAATCTCATGGAAATCCGAATCCAAACCCTCAATAACACGTAAAATAGTGAATATATGCATGAGAATCCATGAATGCGGCATAACAATGAATAACAGTATGCATGAAGTAGCAGGTAATAACTACAATGTCTAAACTAACATATAAGGCAAGTACGCTAATATCATGTCTAAACTATTAGCTAACAGGCTATGTCAAGCAATAATATTTTCTATGGTGTACGTGACATGGCAATTACCGATGAAGATGTGTGTGAGCCGGCAAGTAAGTGTACGTGGTACATACGCATCATCAGTAATGGTGCTGGTGTCCTAACAGCATGATATCAATAATGGAGTATGAAACATAATATAAGCATGCGATGCGAAGCGAACCACAATAATGAGCGGGAGCTGAATACTAGACGCAACTATAACTAAACTGCATTAATCTAATATAAGTCCTACAAATGGTGCCTTTTGAAATAACACGAATCATGGGGTTTTGAAAATAGGGGCTACGGTGTTTTTATGAAAAGATACGTCTTTTGAAATATCCGTAGGATCCCTTGGGCTGTCTTTTAAAATACCCACGATTCGTTAGTTTTTGAAATAGGTAAGAATCGACTCTAATCTAACAACTAAACTAAACTAAAGGGCTAAGCTAACAAGCTGGACTACAGGTAAGGAAACCGCCTAACATCTGAGTCGATCCATATACATACCTGTATATATATTAGTCGGTGATCCCGCCTCAATAATATCATATCCTATACCATATCTATAATCAGACATCCCAAGTCAAGAGTGCGGATTAATCATCAAGATATAGCTCGTACGTAAATCCTTCGTACGGCATCCCCAAATCTGGGTACGGGTCAATATCATATTCCTCACACTATTCCTCTGGTATCCTCTTTATCCAAGATCATAGTCTAGGATACTGACCTATGTCTAGTACACTACTAATATCCTCAATATACTCATGATCTGACTACTGATCGACAATCTCGTACAAACCGATATCGTCAGCACATATCATCATCAAGGGGTATACATCGCCCGATACGGCCTAATATCAATATCCTAGCATATCATTCCTCATATCACGATCACATGTCGACCATTTTAATTATAACACTATTCACCCGTATCGTCGTCCCAAGATCCGCTATAACACCAGGACGTACCTCAAGTACGAATCCTGCCATATCACCGATATCATAACCACAAAACAAATCTCATCGACTCAGCTCAATCCCAAGTATCATCCTCAAATCCATATGTGAACACATAGTCCCATACCCCATGTGAACACATAACTATAAAGAATCCCATGAGCACATATAAATAGGAATGTATGCAAGTATGTATGTGTGTATGTGTAGTGCAACACTACCCTAGGGTTCGCAACACTAAAATAATCCAACATACCAATATCCATCCTAAACATCGTTATTAATCCCAAATAACATATAATAATTGTTGGTGTGTATACGCATCCGTATACACCACCATGGACTGCGGGGGTGCTATACGCCATCCACCCGACTTCTCCCCGTAGATATAAATCTACTCACCTGGTCCTCGCTAGCCGGTGCCGACGTCGCCACGCGCTTGCTTGTCGTCTCGAAGTCCACATGGGTTACCTACATATCATAATGCACCGTATCGCATTAAAATCCGACTCAAGACCAAAACGACTCACGAATCCCACATAGGTCAAAACCTATGGTTGCTTTCACAAATCAACCCAAAAACTCTCGACGTCGGTGTACAAACGCCAGACCATCGAGAAAAACCCAAATACACTCATTTGCACATTCACGAACACTAATTTTAATATAAAATAGGTTAAAACTCACAAAAACCCCAATTTCACTTAAAAAGTCATTTTTCCGAAAATCTAGCAAGCACAAATCACCGTTTTAGTACGAAACTCGATGTATAAACGAATCTAGCGGCCACAATATTCACTAAATATCTTTAATAAGTCATAAAAACAATTCCCATAATTTAATCTCATTAAATTCCAAAAACCCTAAAATTCTAATTTACAAAATACCTAAATTTTAACAATTTTATAGCAAAAATACACAAACTACAATCTAGCTTGGATTTTCATGAACTAAAGTATTAAAATACACATAATAATGTTAATAATGTGATAAAAACCCTAACCATATTTTTAATCTCACATATAAATGTATTTCATAAAACCCTAGTTTGCACAAAAAGCTTAATTTGGACATTTTACAAGTAACGAATTGTAATTAGCAACTAGATTAGTTTTCAACAAATCTTAAGATGCTAATGCACATCACATAACCATGAACAATTGATCACAACCAAATTCCAAAACAAAACCCTAACATGAATTCGTTAATCATGCAATTGAACCCATTTAAAACCCAATTAACACTTAATTAAGCTAAACACAAGCAATTAACAACAAATTAAGTAAAATGGTTAGAATTTACCCAAACAATTTGAAGATCCCACAAGCACACTTAGCCTCCCAAATTGAAATCTTGTTCCCTAGATCCATACTAGAATAGCCAATAAGAAATGGGTAGGGATTAGATTTTGATTTTTGTGGGGTTTTTTGATGAATTTGTGAGGTTTTTAGCACAAGAATTGAAGAAGCAAAAATGGGGGCTGTTGCTAGAGGGAGGCTCGGCCATATTAGGGAGGGGGAGGAGAGAGAGGGAGGTGGGGAAAGTGATTGGTTAAGTCAAAGACCCATATCCCAAGTCAACTCATTCTCATTTCTTTGTTGTTTTCATTTTCTTTTCTTTAGCCTTTGAAGTGGGGACAAATTTTGGGGAGGGCTGCTGATTTCAGCAGAAAAGAGAGGTAGAAATGAGGGTGTGTGAGTGTGGGTGTGTGGGAAAATGATAAATACTATACCCCAAACAACCATTAACACTAAATTCACCGAAAAAAGCCTTTTTCTTCGATATTTTCTAAACCGTTTTGGCAAACGATTTCATTTCAAAAACCATATGATAAAATTTTATTTAATGTGTCATGATGCATAAAATTTGTTTCAACTCATTGCAATTTGTAATTTTCCCTACTTAAATGTATTGGTGACGGCTTAAAATAATAATAAAATAATTTTTTTCAGAAAATTTGAAATTTCACCAGTGTCTCAATAAACACCAAATACTAGCAATTACATAGATATAATATGTATATTTAATTTTTATAATAAGATATTTGCATTTTGACTTTTTTACAGAAAACACCCTTATTTTACCGATTTTCCGCAATTTCACCGAAACGATTTTCAAAACGCTACAAAAACAATGGGGGAAAATGAAAGAGGGCAGCCCCCCCCTCTCTCTCTCTCTCTTATCCTCACTCTCTCTCAATTATGACATGCTATGCTACACTCTCTCTCTTGCCCATGCCTATTATTCTATTATATTTCCTTTTCTCTTTCTCACAATAATCACATAATACCACTAAACAAACACAAAGAAAACAACATGTAACAAAATGCAACATGTCATAGTGCACTAGCCATGATTAATTAAAAAAACGGATTTGGCCTAATCGCGATTAGTAGTGCACTAATCAATTTTTATTTAAACTGCATATAATTAATTATAAAAATGCCAAATCCAATAAATATCTTTTTAATAAATAAATCATTTTAATCTCCCATTATTTTCTAAATATTGGTATATAATTATACGATTTTACGAAGATCCCTATTTCGCAAATCGACTAGTTTTCGCGAAATATATTATTTTAATATTAAATTACAAAAATAATATTTTATATTTTCTGAAATGCTACATGTATGGAGATTGTCACAGCCAGGATCAGTAGGGGTACGGATGAGTTTGCTCGTCGGCCTTCCTTTTACTCAATACCGTGGTAGCCATTACATACAGTTAGTGTCGCTGATGTGCTTATGGTTAAATCCACTGCCAGCGTATTGACGAGTCTTTAGAGTCTCACACAGAGGGTTTTTCCGGTTAAGGCGATATGATGTAGATAACGTTTGTTGATACATATAGGTGTTCGGTTAAATATGTGTATAGAATACACAGATTTTAATCAGATGGTTGATAATGCTAGCGGTTTAGGATTAAGCCGGATTATTAAATCAAGTTTCGATTTAATAATATATATATATATATATATATATATATTTAATATATATATTCTAGTATTATTGTTCAATATTCATATTCTCTCTTGGCTATTCATATTTTTATACAAATACGCTTATATGTATTTCGATACGTATACCGGGTTGTATTGCGTATTTATACAGAATTTGTTCTAGAAGATTAAAAGCTCATTTATGAATATTTATAAAATGAGGTGGAGGGTGAGGAGCTATTGAGCATGGTTAAAAACATAGAGAAGGGAATGGGCTTCATTATTTTATTAACAAATGTGTTATGATTTTTATTTGTACGGTTGTAAAATGAAAATGACGCCATTCCCTTTTCCATTCTTCATATTATTATTCTCTTATGCCTTCTTGAGTTGCTCATGGCTATTTTTCATCATATCCATCCCATTCTTCTTTAGATGCTCTCTTGAGCTTATATTTGAGAGGAAAAGAAAGTGGAAAATTTCAACATCCCCACTCTCCGTTCCTAGCGAGCTTGGAACGTCGGTTGTTTCACTATGTGAAGCCGGAACTTGGATCGGTTCTCTCGGGTGGATCATTTTCGATGAAAGAGGACCGGCTTGCAAACGCGATACGAAACTTTTGAGTGCATGTTAGAGTCCAACCCAATTGGAGTAAATGAAGAATCTACAAAGATTATGATTTCTATCTTGTTATGTTTCTAATTTAGGTATTTGATTCGATTCTTGAGTTTTAGTTTCTAGTGCCACGGAAAAAAAAAGTTTAATTCCGTATTTGCCGCGGGTTAGCGGCGAGGGCATTAGGATCCAACAAATACGTCACGGGCCTAATCACGTACTTGCTACCATATATTTAAAAGGAGGACGTGACAAATTTCATTCATATATTAAAAAAGTTCATTGAAAAAAGTAACATCAAATATCAAGAATAACTATTACAAACTTTTAATATAGGGTTTTTTTTACTCAAAGCCCTATAACCTTTAAGTTACTCTTAAACCCAACCATCCCTCCTTTCCCCCTGGCCCTTTTCCTTCATGTTGTTTATCAGTTAACATAGGAAGTCGAATTAGGGTTATTAAAATCCTACAACCCATTCGTTTTCACTCTTCTTCATCTAATATTCCTAATTAGAACCCCAATTCAAAATTACGGTTTAGGATTTGCTCTTCAAATTCTCCAGTTGGCAATGAAATATCGTTTTTTCCACAGCACCTTATCTAGCCTTGAAGCAGTGGAATGCGAATGTGGGTCTAATTGCTATTTTCGTCTAAGTGGAAACCTAAAATGAAGGAGGGAAAGTTCTAGGTTGTCCAGATATAAGAGTTCAGATGAAGAGGGATGCGACTATTTTATGGTTGAATGATTTCCCAAGTACCTTAAAGCCAAGAGAGCAGCTAAAACCAAATAATTGGAGGATTAAGGAACTTCCCAGATCTTCAAAGATGTTGTTGAAGACTCCACCAATCTTCACATAAACCAATTTTGGATTCAGATTTGGATTGAAAAACAAGAGGAAAGTCAAGATGAAAAATAAAAGAGAAATGGTGGTTTAATCGAGCAAAGTCGTGGGCTTATTAATGAGGTAGATGAAGTTGTTATAAATAAGCGGATAACCACATTTTCTTTGGACGAAAATTATGAAAAGGCGGGTATTGGGGCGGTGGGTTAAAATGAAGCGAGCTATAAGTTTTTTGGTGTAATAAGTAATTACCAAGATTTTGGTTTTTTAGTTATTAGATAATTTTTGATGGACTTCAAGTTTTGGGGTTTTTTTGTTATTAGCTAAGTTTTGAGGGGCTTCAAGTAAAAAACACTTTAAAATAATATTATTTTATCAATAATCTGTTTAAATCTACATAAATATTGATCATAATATCTAACACATGTATACACATACAACACACAAGCTTAACTCTTGTACACATGCACATAAAGATAATTACATACCTCATGCATGCATCATGTAATGTTATTTTTTTGTCAAATACAAGGCATGCGCAAATCACTAGCTCATTAACCTATTTCTCCCCCTGTCCAGTACCATCCCAAATGCCCTCTATAGGAAAAGATGTACTCCTTAATCGAAAAGACCTTCTCAATTTTCCTGGAGAAGCCAACGCGTCCTCGTCACTTGCTTATATAGTTCCTCGTAATCCAATCTAGCTAGCTGTTCATTTCAGAATATTGTACTTTTATACCATCCATTCTTGATCACATTGCATATAAATAGGTGATTTTAATCCGTATTTGCTACATAATTGCGGGTCACAAGTCTCGGTCCAAAACAATGCAAATACAGAATGGTCACGACAAATTCATGACAACTGCCAACAGATGGATAAAAATACTGGTTCCGCTCACCATCCGTCAGGTGCCGCTTACCGGTTCAGAAGACTGGATCAAATAAGGGTCATTCAAGCACAAAGCATGAGAGTGTCAGCACAAGAATCAAGTTGACAACACAGAGCTAGAGAAAAATTACGGCAAAAAGTCAACACATTTTCATCTTTTGGACTGTTAAAAATCTGGGAGTAAAATGGAGTGATTCTGCAAATACAAGTGTGCTAAACAGAAGAAAAAACAACACGAAAAAGCAACAAAAAAATGAGGTACTAAGTCCAAGAATCGGTGGCGGAACCGCAGCAGCACATGGGGGCATACGCGGCGGAACCGCGGCCACTACATGGCTTTTCGCGCGAAATTTTCAGGGGTAGTTTTGACATTTTGTAAGGGCACAGAAAAAGACCCTAGGGCTTCACTTCACTGTCTATAAATACTCCAGATCACAGCCATTTCAAGGATGTAATTTTTTCACTAGTTTTTGTTAGAAATTAGTGTAAACTTCTTCTTCTTCATCATCTTTCTTCCATTAAAATTGTTGTGAGAGTTTTTGAGTTGATGATAAATGAAGAGAAGAGCTTTTTTTTATATGCATGTCTGGTTGAATTGATTAACTAGTTGTTATATATAGCTTGTTCTTTTCTTTATTAAGTAGTTGTTGGTTTAATTTGTTCTTTTTCTTTTTCTTTTTTCTTTTATCACTGCAACCATGATGCTCAAGTGTGATCCTTGCCTTAGTGAGGTCCCAAGTAGCAAGTTGTAACCTTCTATCTCATTCTTTCTAACTTCTTTGCTTGTTTTTTATTTTCTTTTTTCATAATGAGTGAGTAGTTTTATCACTTGTGAGGGTAGGATATGAAATGTTTGAGAGAAGGAAATCTCGCTCACTCTTTCCTTTACCCAACAACTTGAGTCGAACACCCGTCAAGATAACCACATTCTGCTATCTACGGTACCATATCCTATATGATAGCAGTGACACCATAGCGAGACCAATTGTGTTTGAATTGACCGGAGGTTATGGCTAAGAGCCAAGAACAGACGGATAAGGACAAAAAGGAAGGAGCTAAGTGTTAGAAAGTCTAGCTTATACTCGGAAGTTTCCTTCCTAGTCGTGCTAATCCACGTTGTTGCCGATTACCGCAATATCAATATCAAAAGTGGCAAACGAAAGAAGTAAGCAAACTCCTAACTCAAACTAATCTAATCCTAACCCTAACAAGGTTTAACATACATATCTAAGCATATAGTTAGCTTTGAACAAACTCGGACAATTTGGGCTTAACTCGTTAAAACACTAAGAAAAAAATTCTTATCTCTCCGTGGATCGACTCGTACTCAACTGGCTAGTTATCAAGCGAAACGGACTTGATTGCGATAAACAGAACTAAAAAAATCTTAACAATCAAATGGTGCCGTTGCTAGGGAGACGGTAGTTTATTTCTTTCTGTAGTTTCGGCTTAATTTTTGAATATATATATAAAAAAAACAAAACTATAAGAAAATCATCTTGTTAATTTTTTTTTTGGTGTGCGTGTGCAGGATAGAGAGAAGAGAAAGTTCAGTCCTAAAGTCGTGGGGAGTTAGACTCACATCTCGCGGCTACACCGCGGCGGATAAATACGAAACCGCGGCTAACCGTAAAAATTCTGAAGAAATTTCAATGATCAAATCAATTACCAGATACTAAAACCCAGAATAGGAGATCCATTTTAGTGCCCTGAAGAAATTTGAATCACCAAGTCGCAAATTGGACCGCGCTTCCGCGGCCAAAAGATAGGTTTGACCGTTGTTCCGCTGTCAAATATTTAGATTAGGGCCCAAACTTTTTTGCAAGTGTTCTCTTCTTCTAAAAACCCCCTCTGAACTCCACTGAACTGTTTTTCCTGCAGTATTCTTTGCGAAAACTGTCTCCCTTCTCCAATAAACTGCTTTTGTGCAGGATTTTTATGCCGCCGCCAAATAAATTTTTTGTAAATGTTTTAGATTTTTCTTTGTTATCGTTTTGCATATATAATACAGACATTAAGGGTCTATAACACCAATTCAGATTGGGTGGGGATTTTATCACCCTTCCTAAGACCCCAAAAATCACAAAAAGTATACGCATTACCCTTGAGCATAATTAAAAAATATCTAAACTCTGCCAACTAAGGACTTGTCGTGCCCAATAGGATAAAAGAAGGTTGTGGGCATTCGGTCGTTTATCTAAACTTGTCTTTGTAGCGTCTAGGCTAAACAAGTGAGGAGGTAATTTTAAAAGGCTCCTCTCACGGTGATTCATGACTGGAACCCTCTTTATCTCACTTTTGCTTACGTGGACACAATTGGCATTGAAGAGGCGATTTGAGGGTTATCTCACAACTTGTCGCTTTGGAACAGTTAGAAGCAGTCTAGTGGACTTTGAAGACCATAGCTCTAGGTGTGATTGTGCATATTGTGACTGTGATTGTTTGAAGTTTTGTCTATAAATCCGTATATATATTTGCAAAACTCTCTAAAAAAACCAAAAAGTTTCATAAAAACTTGCCATTTGTCACCAAATTTCCATTCTACCTACTTTTTACCCACTTTGCTCCATTGACGTTATCTTACCCTCATATTCTACATTTTGACAACACTAAACGAGTTTAGTGTATGTCCAGTGAGACTCGGGTCAATAGTGCCCGCCTAATCCGTGTTACGTTAGTCGCTACCGACTACGGGATCGACTCCGACGTTGAAACTCCTTCCATGCCTCTTTCACCGTTACCTTTGCCGGCCAACTCCAACATTGACTTTGATTCTGTTCATACATCATCACCTTCATCTTCACCCAACTCTTCTTTTGAGATGTCGATATTTCCTCTTAACATCACTTTACCTGTCCCGGGAATAATTCCACCTCCACTTGGTGCGAACAACCCACCACCACAAGCACAAGCGCCACAACGAATCGCGCTCCAAGATCGTTTCTATCCTACCCGTGCTGCACTCCCCACCTGTCTTTCTCTTCCACCGGCTAATGCGGACACTTTCGAAATTAAGCCCCACTTCATCAACATGCTACCCGAATTTCAAGGGTTTGACTCCGAAGATGCTTACATCTTCATCAATAAATTCCAAAACGTTTGTGTGATAAAGAAGACAACCCAACTTTCTAATGATACTATACGGCTCCAAGTTATACCTTTCACGCTTTGTGACCTAACTAAAAAGTGTCTGTATAGCACCGCATCTCATTCAATAACCAGTTGGGATGGGTTTGTGAAAGTGTTTCTGAAGAAATTCTACCCGCATCATAAGACCACACGGATCCAAAACGAGATAAACCAATTCACCCAGCATCCAATTGAACCTTTTTGGAAGTGAAAGTATGTCTTAGCACCACTACCAGGTTTTTAGAAGCATCAACTATACGATTTAAAAAATCTAGTGTGATATTGCATGCTATCCTAGAATCGAAGTATAGAATTAGGGTTTTTAAACTAGTAAACAAGCTTTACTCTAAGTGAACAAGAAATACAACCTTTGTAGACCGGTCCTTCAGTTCTAAAACTCTAAGTAGTAGTCCCTTAGCTTCAAGTAGTGGTCCCTAGAACTCTTTATAGGCTCCACTTGGCGAAAGGAACGAGCTTTCTCAAGGATCTTCGAGGCCGAAGATGATCCACCTTGAGAAATCTCTAACTCAACCTACCTCTTCACTAACTAAGGAATTTCTGAAGTAAACAACCTATACTAAAGGGCTTGTTCGGTATAGATTGATGAAATAGGAATATTGCTCACTTTAGAATTTTTTTTCTTTTTTTTTTTCTTTTTCAACTCATAAAAAGCAAGAGAGCCAAAGAATAAGATGAAGAAGATGATCAAGTAGTGAACCTTGGTGAAGAAAATATCTCATAGATATTTTTAGAGAGTTAACCATGGCTAAAGATAATGGTTGGGTTATAAAATATCTAGAGTAAAACAAAATTAGTGGAATTAGTTAAGGCTTCTACATGCTTCTACAAGGATCTTAAGCCATCCTAATTTCCACATAATTTTAGTTTTTCCCTTAATAATTAAATCACCCAAATTATCTTTAGTTTGGTGTGAGTCTCGTACCCTCATGTCCAATATATCATCTAGCATGACACAATAATATATGTAATACACACACACACAGTCAAATATATATAAATCACATAAATATATATATCAACATATATATATATATACACACATCAACAGAATAAATTCTTTAGTGAGCTAATATTAGTTAACATATATTAATATATCAATTATATAAATATATATCAAATTATTAAATCAACACTTGATTTAATAATCCGGTTATATCATATATAACCGACTAATATCATTTATATGTATATCAAATATACATATAACAAATCATTGAATTAACACTTAATCAATAATTCGGTTATATCACATATAACCTATATCGCGAGATCAGAATACGGTATTACATACACGTATTAATCAAGGTCCTGCACATATCACATATGTGCCCTACTTCGTTTCGCTTGAGCTAGGAAAGCTCTGTGTGGAACTCAAAAGACTCGTCAATACGTCAGCAGTAGGTAATGATCACATCAGCCACCCACAAACCGTCAGCGGTACTAGCTGGACGTAACGGCTACCTGGTGTTCGCTATAGTGCCCTCAAGGCAATTATCATAGTCATAGGCAGGTGATTATGATGATTGAGGGAGGACCTATACCGGTAGAACAGTCTTACTCGAGCTGATAGTATGCTATCTGTTTTATTTTTATCTTCATGTACAGCATTAGGTGGCATTACAGATCACTATTACATGTTGATAGAGCCCATAAAATTCTTTCTTGACTACGAGCATTATGATGGCGATCATATACGTGAGAGCTGTGTGGTATATAGGCACATCCTTAAATGTCCCTAGTCGAGAGAGTTTCGAGACTGGGCATCGATACTCTAGAGTAGACTAGTGTATACTAATCGAGACCCCGACGAGGGGCGGTGGCCAGTGCCACAAGCCATTGGTGTCAGTTTGTTCACCTAAGATAGTATACAGGTGCTCATTGGGTTATGAGTACACCGGACGGACTCGCCGGGAACATGCTAGTTGGTATTATACCAATTGTCAAATTGCAGTTCCCAGGTGACATGTGTACAGGTTAGTCTATCGACCTGAGATCGTCACCTTTCTCGTGTGAGTTCCCACTATGCTTTGATTACTAACCTACCACGGCTCAAAGAAGTCGTGCAAACGGGTTTTAGTTGGGTACAGTCCCGAGCTATATGGAGGCAGTGAGCGGATCATCAGGGGATTCGTCTCTCCCGGTATTGGGGGTTGATGTCGCGGTGTGCACGGGTGGCCATCACCAGAAATCCTTGGTCAAGATAGTCGAGAATTACTGATCTAGGATCGGTAGTTTCTCAGGTGGTGATGGGCTTCATACCGACACGAAATGTCGCGTTATTAGGGGTCTGACTTTATCCACCCCATAGACTTGATATATGATACTCATAGATGAACGGACCGGACTGTACGGATATTGTCACTGTCAGGCTCAGTAGGGGTTTTAGGATGAGTTTGTTCGTCGGCCTCCCTTTCGCTCAATACTTGGGTAGCCGTTACGTACAGCTAGTGTCGCATACGTGCTTATGGTTAAACCCACTGCCAGTATATTGACGAGTCTTTAGAGTCCCTCACAGAGGGTTTCCCTGCTTCGAGCGAAACAATATAGAGACCGTATGGTTTTACAGCAGGGTTCGATCATATACGTGCACTTTTGCGCGTACCATGATTCGAACGGATAATACCAGTGGGCTTTGGTTTAAGCCGGATCCTAGTATTATATTGTTGGATTATTTTCATATCATTGTATTCGTATTCTTCAAAATACGGATGCGGGTATGTATATACGGATGAGGGGTATTCTTGTAATTTCTTACAATATTACTTTTAGAAGATTACACCTCGTTATGATTTAAACCTTTTTGGATTAAAAGGTTATTGAGGTGGAATATGAGGTGTTTATTGCATATTTTGTGGCACGGCTTAATAGTGACCCATGGTTACTATTCTTGCATGGTTAATCTTTTGTTTGTTATGAAATTAATATTGACTTGAGATATTTTTTGTTGACTTGAGATATTTTGGAGATATTTATTTGGGATGGCTCCATTATTTATATAACTCTCACAACACAACAAAAGACTTAGCCATATTCTTTGCTCACTTGAGTTGCTCTCAAACTCTCATCCTCAATGCATTTTCTTCTACCTCCACCCTGCAAGTCTCATGTGTTGAGAAACCTAGAGTGTCTTGAGACAAATTAATCCTTCATCACTCTCTACTTCTTCTACGGTGTCTAGTGTAGCTATCTTGGTACCCTAGTTAACTCGGATATGAGGTTGGAGCTCGATTCATAGACTCTCAGCTGGATCATCTTTGATGAGGGGAGACCGGAGATCAAACTTGATCAAGGAAGCCTCGAGGTGCTTGGCAAGGTGGTTGAAGACCGAAGGACACGGATCATTCGGTATAACCATCTAAACTTCATTCTAGTTTGCTAGTCTAGGGTTAATGGTCGATCCATAGGAATGTGTTGTGTTAGCGCCAGTTTATAAATTTTTGATCCGCATTTGGTCACGGATTGATGGCCGGGGAGCTAGCATAACCCAACATGGTATCAGAGCCAACCCATAAACCCTAAACTAGCTTGTTCTAACATTCTTAAAACATCGATCGATAATCATTCCAGAAATCACGATTTCATTTTTTTGGTTTCTGCCGATTTCTTAAACAGTTCAAAAAATTATTTCCAGCATTTCAAAAATTCGTGCAGGGAATTATAGAACCCTACCAGAAAATTGAGCAAGAGATCCCATCAGTAGCCCGCGGAACCGCTGTATAACATTCATGTTTGCCACGGTTGCGCAACCATAAGGTGGCTTCTCCACACCAAATTTCTTCAGATGTTTTATTGTTCTGAAATGTGATTTCTGGGATGTTTTGTTTTAAGCCCAGATTTGTTCGAGTACTGGATTGCACTTGGGGCCAATACGGGAAGTTTTTGTCGATCAAAATTTTAAATACGTTACATGTATTACTATCTGCGACTGTGAATGTCATTAGAGAAGTACAACTCGTTTAATTGCTATGTCTTTTTGACGGGTTTGCGAACATGACATTCACGTTGAAGTTTTGTGTTGTGCTGTAGTTGTGGTTGGATCGTCGTGGTGGATAGCCAGTGGTGCAATGGTAGTACAGTTTAGTTTCATTTGTTCATTTGTTATTGCGGGGTGAGCGCCCGACATGTGGACTTCCGTCACTGCCAGTTTGTATATTATTTGTTTGGGGCACGACCGGGTCTAGTCCGATGTCACCCTTGTACATATTTCTTTTCTGTACTAGGATTATCCAGCGGTGGAGTGCACGAATAGCCGGATTCTGGAGGGCAATGGGTCCGCATCTCATGGCGTTGAGATGGCGGGGACCTTACTCTAGAATTTGCGGGCTATTCGCCGCACTCGTAGGGGGTATAGGTTGAACCATGGAGGGGTGCTCAAGTTACTGGATTCCGTAGAGTACTGGGTGGCCTATTCACGTTATTGATTAGGGTTGCCTCACTTCTCGGATTGGCGGGTAACTTGCCGCACTCGTAGGGGTCTAGGTTTTCATTGCACAGGCTATCCATACGACAGGGGAACGTCGTGTTTCATTTAAGGCTCCAACGAAACCCGAGGCTCCAGGAATATCCACCACTCTGTGTTGCTTGGTTGAGATTCTGTGATGTTGCTATTTATCATGCCTGGAACGATTGTCATATATATTTATATATATAATAGTAGATGTTGTATATGTTTTGCACCCGTGCTAGTCCAGCCCGCGCTTTGTCGTTAGTTAAGTAACCTAACAGGTGATGACGAGACCCATTGGCGAATGCGGATGGCATATACATACATTTTATTTTCGTTCCTTTCTGTGGTATGATATGTTTAATTGATGGGACTGCGTTGATTCTGATCTATGCAAGGAAAACAAACATATATATGATGTTATTGGAACCAAATTTTTAAAAACTGACATTACAGACGTTCTCTTTTGCTTTGCACAGTGGTATTCAGTTTGGAATATCCTGCACCTCATTCAACGAGGAAAGAGCCGAGATCTCTTCACCGGGAGTGACCTCTTTAGCAAAAGTTTGCGTCAGCGTAATAACTTCACTATATTCGATTTCTTTTTTCTTTGTATCGTGGTATTCAGTTTGAAATATCCTTCCCCTCATTCGACGAAGAAAGAGCCGAGATCCCTTCACCTAGAGTGACCTCTTTAGCAAAAGTTTTTGCCACTATATATTTTTAAAACCACTTGGATTCCTTTGACGATATCAAGTTCATTAAGTTAAAGGTTTTTCGCCAAAAACCAGCCGTATCCCTCCGTCATTTCAGATAGGTCGCGCTTAGTATTCATGTTATGTTTGTTGACCTTCGTCAAGGCAAAGTGTATGGTAGCTATGTGTCACTTTTCTGTTGCATGGATTTGCATTAATTTAGGACTGTCGTACAGCTTTGTTGGCCTTCGTCAAGGGCGAGTACGAGTGGGTTTAGATTAATCTAGACAATGATAGGTAGAACTTGACTTGCGACTTAAGATATGTTGGCCTTCGTCAAGATTATAAGATGCTTGGGGTAAAAATCATATCAGGAGTTTCAAACATACAGGAAACTTGCCAGGCATACGCATACCTTCTGGAGTGTGATAACTTGAGTGGCTTCCATCAAGTTATCATGCGATGATAGTTAGATCCCGATTCCCACTGATGAGCAGGTTTACTCCTCGGGTGATTTTAGATGATCCCGACTAATTCTCCTTTGGGTTTTGAGGAGGATACGAGGAAACAGTGAGAGACATCCTGATTAGATAAAGTGATTAACCATTCTGATCTAGGTTAGAGTGCACGCTGAGTGTTTCTTTTCTCTCTCTCTTTGGCAGTGACCATGGCCCGACCCTAGACTAAAACTCATCAACCAAGTTAACCATACCTTCCTAAAACACTTTGGCTTTTGGATTTTCATAGTCGCATATCTCATTGTCACTCCTACTTTTACCATTTGCATTTCTCCGGAACATTCCGTATCACTACGAAGATCCACATTTATTGGATATGACCATCGTATAGTTGCATACAAACTCGAAGAAACTTGTTTCAGATTCGAGGATGGTTTCCGGTTCTGGAGAAATTGAATAGGACTATTCAGTTGTCTTTTCCCTTTACCTTCTCTCAGGTTGCATGAGCTCCTGGTATTAGGAGAGTACACCTATTACGCTTATTAGATAGTCTTCTTCCAAACCATAGGCTGGTGCTGAAAGGTAAGGAAGAAAGAAAACCAATTAGCCTAAGTGTGGTGTACAGACGATAATAAGTATAGACAAATAAAGGGATTAGAAAGAGTACAAAGTAAAATGCAACTGCTATCATTCACGAAGAAACCGCGTATATCATCTCCACTCCTACTTCACCTTTGTATTTCTCCTGAACATTCCGTATCACTACGAAGATCCACGTTTATTGGATAAGCAATCGTATAGTTACATACGAGCTCGAAGGAACTTGTTCCAGTTCGAGAATGGATACTTATTAAGGAGAAATAGAATAAGGATTATTCAGTTGTCTTTTATCTTTAACTTCTTTGAGCTTGCGAGGGCTCCTGGTATTTAGAAGAGTACACCTATAACGCTTATTGGATAGTCTTCTTCCAAACCTTAGGCAGGTGCCGAAAGGTAGGGAAGGAAGAAAATCGATTAGCCTAAGTGTGGTGTACAGAAGATAATAAATAAAGACAAATAAGGAGATTGGAGAGATGGAAAGGAAATATGCAATTACTATCATGAATCTGGATAGTGAAAGACGCATTACTAGGAATACCCGGATACCCCTTCGATACATTTTCATATTTCAGTTTCACTGTGAGTTGTTAATTAAAAACTGATTTCCTATTTAGATTCTTACTCCAGGGTATGTATTTACCAGATTTGATTCGCACATCTGTATGGTATTACAGATGATGAGTGGGAGTATGATATTTGGAATTAGGTGATTATATCCTCAACATATCAGAATTCTTTGTAATTGATGATATTTGAGGAAATCACCTGGGTTTTTGCCGGACGGCAAATATTTGGTTTTGAATATTCGTAATTATGCACCAGTTTCAAACTGATATATCTGTACGTTTATTTTATAAAGTGAGATATAACTTTTAGAAATTATGTCCATGACATTTACCTATATCAGTTGATGGTTAGGTAATGAGCATTCAATAGTGGTGTAATTCTTCTTAACCATAGTACAGTTTTCAACCTACGACGCACAGGGTTTGAATTATTAAACTCAGGGGACTTATACAAAATATTGTATGTTGTCCAGTGTCCATTAGGACAAAGGGGTTGGTACTCATATATATTCCATTTACTCATGACTTCTCTAGTTTTAGATAAGTATTTCATTGAAATACAAGGTCCATGTTTTGAGAAGTTATATGTATAAGAATAAAGTAGAGAACCATATGTTACAAGTATCAGGATTCTTTAAGGTGATCGAAAATGTATATTCTTCTGTTTGGTATTACGTTGATAGTATTGGTTTTGAGAACTTGCTTCTCTTTCATGTTACTCATAGGTGGATGCACTCGTAGATGAGTAATACAGCTTGGCCTCATTCCACTTAGTTGACATTCACTGGAGACAGCTGCATGATTTGAATCTGGTTCCAATTAAATTAGTTCCTCTGTTTCTATATTGTATATAGAATGGTTCATATCTTAACGATGTTAAGGTATATGGAGTTGTCCGGATTATGCTTAAAACAAGACTCTGGATAAACACAATGCACGTTTCAGTAATTGCAGTTTGTGGATTATCCCGGGCTATTACGAGGGTTAAAGTTCTACCATCTGAAAGATCAATATATATATTGTTCTTTAGTCGCTATGGTTTTAGTAAAATGGATTCTTTTCAGAAAACATTAGTTGGAGTATGGTAGAACTGGATGTGATTCCAGAACCATAAACGATTACTGAAAATTTAATAGAATCTAGAGATTCAATTGGTTTTGACATTCCATTAGCCACTCCGTAGATATGGTGGGTAAGCTCAGGCACCTGAGAGGTACTTCAGTATTGATTGATCCGAATTCTCGATGTTGTTTCGTAAAATTTAAAGTGTTCACAATCAAAGAATTTTGTAAACCGCAATCAATATTGGGGTCGTTTGAAGCGATCGTTAGTGAGCACAGGTCGTCCATTGAGATTCGTGTATTTGATCGATCTTGCTTTAGATGAATTGAATGAAAATAGTAAAGAAAAATTCAAGGAAGAGATTCATGGTTTAATTGAGTTGTCATTTCAAGAAAATCAAGAAAACATTCAAGAATTTAAGAAAGATTAAGAATATATCCAAGATCAATAATGGTTATCAAGAGAATGTAGAAAGGCTTGGAGGATTCGATCAAATTAGTAGCAATGATGAATCTAATAATGACTAATCTTATCTATTGATAAATTGTAGCAAGATCGATGGTGATGAATGAAGATTAGGGATCTATTGAAGAAACTAAGGTTTCTCCTTCACTATCCCTTGTCTTTTCATTGATCGTTATTAAGATCTAGCCTCTAGCAAAGAAGATCATCAATCATTTGATCCCTAATTTGTAACGAAATTATCAAGAATAGTGATCTCGCTCCAAATTCGGTCATTGATGATTCTTTTTCCTAAAATTCACAATTCTCATAAGACTTAAAATTAGTAAAAGAATTTCATCATCACTTGATTTACCGATTCTCTCGAATCCTTTACAAGCGGAGATTTCACTCACACATTATGAAAATTAAAGAATCAATAATGAGAAATTTCATAATGCAAGAAAGTAAAGAAAGCGAGAATTAACAATTTATCACCTTTATTAAATATTCATCAAATTACACCTCTCAATTTGAGATTACAAGACTAGCTCTCGATCGCTCCTTTGAAAGGGAATCTGTCGTCGATCTTTGCATGGCTCGATCGCCGTGAAACGTGGATCTTCACGGATCTCTTGCTCTTGATTACGATCGGCGTTGCGATAAAGGATCTTTGAAGTAGTCGCTTGATTATGCTCTCAATTGATCGTGATTTGATTTGGAATTTGAATTGATTTGGATTTGTGCTAGAATTTTACCACCATTCAACAACATCCTTTTACCTTAGCCCTAGATCCCTTTTTATAGATCTCAAATCAAGATTCCCTTATAAGCTAGGTTGTTACAAGGTGCCTTCTAGAATAAAGTTGTTATAAGGAGCCTTTTAGAATAAAGTTGTTACAAGGAGCCTTGTAGAATAAGTTTGTTACAAGGAGCCTTCTAGAATAAGGTTCTTACAAGGAGCCTTCTAGAATGAGCTTGTTACAAGGAGCCTTCTAGAATAAGGTTGTTACAATGAGTCTTATCGAAGAAGGTTGTTACGAGGAGTCTTCTAAACTGAGGTTGTTACAAGGAGTCTTTTAGAAGAAGTTTGTTACAAGGAGTCTTCTAGAATGAGGTTGTTACAAGGAGTCTTCTAGGAGAAGGTTGTTATGAGGAGTCTTCTAGAAGAAGCCACGTGGTAATTTAGCGTCTCAAGAAAGCTAGGAGGATAGAAAAAAGCTTCTGGAGAGATGTTGATTGCTGACGAGCCTACTCGGCCGCGGATCCGCGGCAACTCGGACAACTCGGCTGCGGTTCCGCGGCCATATGACTGGATCTCTGCATCATATTTCTCGGGTAACTTCGTGTTGGTCTTTGGGTGTTGATTTGATGTTTGGATTCTTTTAATGTTTGCTTGGTTGCTGCCAGATTTTAAGTCTTTGACTTGCTGCGATTTATCGACACTTTTGCGATTCCGATTCTTTGACCTGAAGAATTTTCTGCACACAATTTTGATAAAATGTTGAGAGATATAGAATATTATGCATGACATACTAAACATACAATTTCCTTCATAATGCCGGTTATAAAGTACAACACATGGTAATTGGTATTTTCCAGACGATTCTTGTAATATGTGTCATATTTATAACAAACACCCTTAGATGATTAAAATAATGACGAAATTGATATGTTACAGAATGCAATATTTTCGACTGAATAAATCACCCCAAACATAATTTTGATCCTCTCGAGCAAACATCTTTTATTCAGGTAAAGGAGAAAAGAAGAAGAGAAAGAAAAAGAAAAAAAAAACTAATTAGCACACTTTCGTAGGCAAACACGATTGCACTGAGCACGTGCAACAAGCCTTTAAATCTCTAGGTGTCCCTAGTAGGAGGAGTGTTATCTCCTGAGGGTTTTCAGTGGATTGCACCCACAAAATCCCATAATAAAAGAAAGACTGTGAAAATTACATGTAAAGATAAGAATTGTAAAAGAAAAACTTTGATAATTAGAGTTTCCAACTATACTAGCTTTTCGGTTATCTAGAGCCCTATCTTAATAGTCATGAAAAGATTTTAGAAATCACATTATCCCTCAATAAAACATCACCTTTATTCTTCATTCCTACCTTTCTTCCAAACATCGATCATATAACCCTACGTGTGTGTAAAAGACACCCCTACACTCAGAGAATTCAATTCAAGCTATCATACTCTTGTCCATCTACCTCAGTACTTTTCAATCGGTGAATATTTAGATGGATTTGCTCACACATTTTTCATGCGACTGTTAATACTTCTTGAGATACTAACCGACCGATTACTCATCTGCTTACTGATTAGGTGTATTAGTATTTTCCTCGTCTTGCAACACCTAAGGCTTAGCAGTGACTCCCAAACCAGTTGGTCTAAGACACTAGGTGATGAAGCACCCTCGTTATATTTTTTTATGCTGTCTTGGTGATAACAAAACTAGCGTTCATTTTTATTCACCATTTTATATTTTTATTTTTCATTCATTATTTTCTTCATGCTTTTGCTTTTAGACAAGAGCATTTCAAGGTATCCTCTACTATCCCGAGTTTCAAGACGTGTGTAAATGCGTATAGTAGGATATCAACATTCAAATGTTTGGCTTCAATATAGGAACTATTTTTCAGACTTATTTTTATCCTCAGATTAGTGACTTCTTTCATCTTACTAACCCTTGGGACAACGGCTCATAACTACTTATTACTAGTTTCGTTTAAGAAAACTTCTAACTTTCTAGGTTTTCTTAAATTTTTCTAATCTTTTGGATGTAATTTTTCACTTTCTAATCTTTTGTTATCTTATTTATGTACAATTTTTTTTTATATGTTTTGTGCTTATGCAAAGTATGATGCAAAGTGATGCGTAAATAAGCACAAAACTCCCCCATACCTGTTTACAACTGTGTCCTCACTGTTGCCATCTGTTAAATCTCAGATACCTGTAAACTTGGGAGGAAAAATTTATTAGCGGGATCAAAGAATATATGGATGTGAAAATCTCCCCAAACTTATTTTTGGCTCACAATTTTGAGGACAATTTTTATTTTCAATAGCCAAAAATATAACCCCCCTTAACTTGAGTTAAACAATGTTAAGCCTTTTAAAATCATAAGAGGGGGTAAAATTATTGGTCAATGCCAAGCTTTGAAAAAAAAAGAGTCAACACCAACCATTCGAAGATTTTATCAGTGTAGTGCATCGGTTGGTAGAAGAACATGTTCTAGAGAGCCAGGAAGAAGTGGGGAAAAGATAAGTGGTGGGTTAGAACATGTTATAGCATTGGAAGTGGCCAAAAAGTGTCGACCGAGAATCACCGGAATTTGGTTCTGTAGGTTTGCTACAGGTTGTGTATCTAGAACAATAAAGTCCACAGGGAATACAAATTCCTCGACTTTTATCAACACATCCTCAAGATCACCCCTAGGTTTGGTGATGGATCAGTCAGCCATCTGGAGAGTTGTGTTCGAGGGTTTTAACTCTCCGATACCTAATTGCTCATAGACTGAATAAGGAAGTAGGTTAACACTTGCGCCAAAATCAAGTAAAGCACGGTTAATATTTTTACCCCCAATAGAAATAGAAATTATAGGAAATTCAGGGTCCTTACGTTTCCTTGGTAATTGTTGGGGAAAAGCTGTGTTTACAGTACTCGACATGAACAACTTTTTTGGCACTTGAGTCTTCCTCTTGCTAGTGCACAAGTCCTTGAGAATTTTTGCATACTTCGGGACTTGTTGTATAGCATCTAGGAGAAGGATATTGATGTTATCTTGCTTAAAAATTTCAGTGATCTTCTCCATTTGTGGACTTGGTCTATTTCCCCTTAACCGATTCGGATAAGGAGCTTTAGCAATAATAGAGGGGTCCAACATTGGAGAAGATCATGTGGGTAGGAAAGATCCCAGAATAGGAGTGGGGATTGTCTTTGGTGGACTAGAAGAAGTGTGCTGAGGGGTCGAGCCTTGGGGAAAACGGAGAATAGGCTCGGAAGAAAATGGTGGGGTAGACGAACTGGGGTCAGAAGTAAAAGTAGAAGTAGAAGGAAAAGTCTCAGCCGGGATATCATCGATTGATTCATCATTATTAGTATCAATCTCTTCACCGACAAGGTTGTCCAGCACTCTTCCAGATCTCAACGTGGTGATAGCATTCACATGATGTGAATAGCCAGGATTGGGTAAAGGTTGAGCTGGAAGTTTTTCTTTCTCTCTAGCACTCATTTCGGCATTTATACGGGCAATTTGTGCTTCCATCGATTTAATACTCTCACTTTGGGAGTCAGAGTTTTTCTGGATTTTATCAACGGAAGACTTCATCTCAGCCGAAACTTGTATGAAATTTGTTAAAAGCAAATTCATGGTTTGTTCGAGTAAAGAGGAGTTATGAGTACCGGTCACTTGCAAAGAATTGCTATATGGTGCAGGTGTGTTGATCGGATTTTGAAAGTTTTGTGATTGGTAGGTGCGCTGACTTATTTGATGTGGTTGCTATTATGGTGGAGGACCCCTTTGGAAATTGTTTTGATTTGGAACCGTGTTTTGATTTTGTTGTTGGTTCCAAGAAAAGTTAGGGTGATTCCTCCAACCCTGATTATAAGTGGAAGAATACGGATCGTTTCTAGGTCTTTGTTGAAAAGCAACATTAGTATGCTCTTGACCTTGAAACGGAGAATTTAAAGGACATTCTTCCGTAAGATGAGATGGATAAGAACATCATCCACAAACAGTTTTGTAATGTGACATCTGATTTAGGGAGGCTGCTAAAAATTTATGTTCCATAGCTTCGAGTTTCTTTTGCATTGCTGCCATTTCAGCTCTAACTCTTATGGAAACATTAAGTTGATGAATACCACCCCTAGATGATGGTTGGTTTACACTCTCCCACTGTATAGTTTTTCAGTGAAATCTTCTAAAAATCTCCAGGCTTCATCATCATCTTTATTCATGAAGGTGCCTTGACACATGGATTCAAGAGTCTGTTTTGTTGTAGGATTAATGCCCTCATATATGATTCTGCACAGATCCCATCTAGGGATTCCGTGATGAGGACATTGAACTAACAGATCCTTGAAGCATTAAACACACTTCGAAAATGATTCATTGGGAAGCTGGGTAAATTGATTTATTTCGCTACGGACTCGGGCTGTCTTATGATTGAGGTAGAATTTCTTAAGGAAAGCTGTTACGAATTCTCCCTAGTTCGAAATAGAATGTGCGGCTGTATTATAAAGCCACTTCTCGACTATATCGCACAAAGTGAATGGGAGAAGACGTAATCTCATCGCATCCACAGAAAGTTGTGAAGTACCCATCAAAGCGCATACATTTTCAAATTTGGTAATAAAGACGTATGCGTCCTTAGACTCGAGACCGTGCTATTTTGGTAGAAGATTAATGTATTGTGGTTTGATTTCAAAATTGTCCCTATTGGCTGGTGGAATGGTGAGACAGGTCGAAAGAGGACCTCGAATAGGGTAGCATCTCTCTTGGATAGAGATGCGGGGCGGATTCTGCGCACCTGCGGCGGTGACAGAATAGTGTTAAAGAAGTTCGATGGAGATCCGTCCATCGAAGTGGATGTGGTAGTGGGTGAAGAAAAAGTAGATGTAGAATTACCGACTTCGGAGTTGATAGGAGGAACTCGGACAAGACGGGCACTAGAATCCCGTGTCCAGCCGAGCATACACTAAATGGTTTAGCACAAGTGGCAGCTTAAGTGATAATTAGAGAAAAGTTTTGGATTGGTGTTTGTTTTGAAAAAGGCGGATTTTTGAAAAATTCACACAAACAATGCACAAGCAACCCTAAATCTAGAGGTCACCTAGGTCAAGGCTCTAGAACGCTCCTAGACTTCAAGAAGACAAATTGCAGGATAGATCTTCTACTGCGTCTTTATCCCTTCTGTGGACAGGTAAGTGCCAGGTAAGTGGAAGGTTCTCCACTACGTAAGTAGTGGGCCTAATTATGTAACCACTTGCCTTAGAAACACTTGCCTTAGACACTACAAAAGAAACGCGGATAAATAGTAGATTACACACGACCTTCTTCTGTCATAAATGAGCGCGACGGTCCTTAGAGTCTTGTCTAGATATTTTTTAGTTAGTGAGGGTGATGCGCATGCAAGTTTATGGTTTTTGGGGCTTAGGAAAGGTAATGAACTCCCCACCTAATATGAATTTGGTCTTTGTCCTTTAATTTCCGTGTTAAAATATGCAAACAACCAAGGTCAAAAACGCAACAAATTTTTCTTTTTGCGGCGCTGCGAATTTTTGCAAAGAATCCTGCAGAAATTGGTTATTGGACAAGAGCAGGAAGGAGATATACCTGTGAAATTTGGAGCACTGAATCAACCAGAACACCGCGGTTCCGCCGCGAATTCAAGGTAAATGTCGTGGTTTCGCTGTCATTTTGAATGATCGTTGAATCAAAATTTCTACAGATGCTCCTTTCAGTTCTCTGGCCTTCTTGAAGGTTCCAGAATAATTTTCCACTTACTCCACTGATTCGAGATTCCCTTGCAGAAATCACAACAAATCGTTAAGCACTTGTTGCGATTATGATCTAAAAAATTCTGATAGAATAATAAAATTTCAACTCAAATAACAAAAATGAACAAAATATCACGAAATCCCCGGCAACGGCGCCATTTGATTGATCCGATTTCTCGATGTTGTTTAGTAAAATGTAAAGTGTTCACAATCAAAGAATTTTGTAAACCGCAATCAATAACTGTGTCGTTTGAAGCGATCGTCAGTGAGCACGGGTCGTCTACTGAGATTCGTGTATTTCATCGATCTTGTTTTAGATGAATTGAATGAAAATAGTAAAGAAAAATTCAAGAACGAGATTCATGGTTTAATTGAGTTCTAATTTCAAGAAAATCAATAAAACATTCAAGAATTTAAGAAAGATTAAGAATATATCCAAGATCAATATCACTTATCAAGAGAATGTAGAAAAGCTTGTAGGATTCGATCAAATTAGTAGCAATGATGAATCTAATAATGATTAATCTTATCTACTGATAAATTGTAGCAAGATCGATGGTGATGAATGAAGATTAAGGATCTATTGAAGAAACTAAGGTTTCTCCTTCACTATCCTTTGTCTTTTCATTGATCATCATTCAGATCTAGCCTCTAGCAAAGAAGATCATCAATCATTTGATCCCTAGTTTACAACGAAATTATCAAGAATGGTGATCTCGCTCATAATTAGGTCATTGATGATTCTTTTTCCTAAAATTCACAATTATCATAAGACTTAAGATTAGTAAAAGAATTGCATCATCATTTGATCTACCGATTCCTTTGAACCCTTTACAAGCGGAGATTTCACTCACACATTATGAGAATTAAAGAATTAAGAATGAGAAATTTTATATTGCAAGAATGTAAAGAAAGTGACAATTAACAATTTATCACCTTTATTAAATCTTTCTCAAATTACCGGTCTCAATTTGAGATTACAAGAGACTAGCTCTCGATCGCTCTTTTCAAAGGGAATTTGTCGTCGATCTTTGCGTGGCTCGATCACTGTGAGATGTGGATCGTCGTGGATCTCTTGATCTTGATTACGATCGGTGTTGCGATAAAGGATCTTTGAAGTAGTCGCTTGATTATGGTCTCAATTGATCTTGATTTGATTTGGAATTTGAATTGATTTGGATTTGTGCTAGAATTTTACTACCATTCAATAACAACCATTTACCTTAGCCCTAGATCCCCTTTTATAGATCTCAAATCAAGCTTCCCTCATAAGCTAGGTTGTTACAAGGAGCCTTCTAGAATAAGGTTGTTACAAGAAGTCTTCTAGAAGAAGGTTGTTATGAGGAGTCTTCTAGAATGAGGTTGTTACAAGAAGTCTTCTAGAAGAAGGTTGTTACAAGGAGCCTTCTAGAACGAGGTTGTTACAAGGACTCTTCTAGAATGAGGTTGTTATAAGGAGTCTTCTAGAAGAAGGTTGTTATAAGGAGTCTTCTAGAAGAAGCCACATGGTAATTTAGCGTCTCAAGGAAGCTATGAGGTTAGAATGATGCTTCTGGAGAGATGCTGACTGCTGACGACCCTACTCGGCCGCGGATTCGCGGCAACTCGGCCAACTCAGCCGCGGTTCCGCGGCCATATGACTGGACCTCTGCATCATATTTCTCGGGTAACTTCATGTTGTCTTTGGGTGTTGATTTGATGTCTGGAATCTTCAAATGTTTGCTTGGTTGCTGCAAGATTTTAAGTTTTTGACTTACTGCGATTTATCGGCACTTTCGTGATTCCGGTTCTTTGACCTGAAGAATTTTCTACACACAATCTTGATAAAATGTTGAGAGATATAGAATATTATGCATGACATACTAAACAAACAATTTCCTTCATAATGCCGGTTATAAAGTACAACACATGGTAATTGGTATTTTCCAGATGATTCTTGTAATATGTGTCATATTTATAACAAACGCCCTTAGATGATTAAAATAATGAGGAAATTGATATGTTACAAAATGCACTATTTTCGATTGAACAACTATCCTTAAAGACGGAGACGGGAGGTTCTTGTTTGCCCAGACTTCCCATTACTATTGTTCTAGACTATGAAACCCGGCTGGAGAATGAGTATAGCGTCGTTTTAAACTAGCTTTAGAAGTGCACGTGTATATGACTCTGCCAGAGGGTTGTTGTTGTCACTGGGAGCAGCAAAAGCATAGTGGACAAGTAGCTTGGGTCTATTTATGAACTAAAACAGGTATAGCGGAGGTAGATCATCTATTTTTGATGTGACGGTCTTAGGCCTTGACTTCATCAGAATAGGAGATAGATCTGGTAAGAAGGTAGTAGGGTGTGATGCCCTGGTATTTGGATGACATGCACTTTATAGGAAGTGAAATTTCTATACTACGATCGGTTATACGGTCACACAGTTATTTCTCCATATATGATATAGATATAATATCAGGCATTCTGGTTACTAAATCGATGGTTTTAGATCTAGATTTGGGATGTTTCCCAATTTGAGTACTTTAACACTATTCTAAAGGTATTTTAGAAAGGATGACTCCTAGCATGGTGGTGTACCTGCAAGTGATGGAGTCACCCTCTCTAAAGGAAGTCTTACAGACTAAAGGGGAGAGGGATTTGCATGATTGGCATATCACTTGCTTAGGTAATTAAGTCAATCATGATGTACAAATAGCTTATGTCTATTTGTAAACTAAAACAGATATGGCGGAGATAGAATATTTATATTTGATGTGACAGTCATAGGGGTTGACTTCATCACAATAGGAGATGGATCTGGTAAGAAGGTAGTAAGGTGTGATATCCTGGTATTTGGATGACATGCATAAGAAGTGAAATTCCTATATTACAATCGGTTATACTGTGATTGTCACAAAGTTGTTTCCACATAGGACATGGATATAATATCAGGGTTTCTAGTTACTAGATCTATGGTTTTAGATCTAGATTTGGGAAGTTTCCCAATTTGGGTATTTTGACATTATTCTAAACGTGTTATAGAATGGTTGACTCTTGGCATGGTGGTGTACCTATGGGTGATGGAGCCACCCTCTCTAAAAGATGTCTTACAGACTAAAGGGGAGAGGGATTTGCGTGATTGGCATATCACTTACTTAGGAAATTGAGTTAATCATGAGTTGTCAAGTACCACACCAGATATTGTTTTTGCACTAGATGCAATAAGTTTATATATTAATCCAATCCTAGAGAAATGTAGGGAAGCATTAATGAACATAGGTAGATGTTCTAGGGTTATGGAAACGGCAGCCTCCTTAAGGAGACGGTTATCATTCCCGGCATCCAAGGTGACCTGGATGACAGGGCGACTGTCAGAATTTTAGTTTTCCCTCTTTTGAGGGACGGTATGTTGGACAGGTGGTCCAAGCGGATACTGAGGAAGGTATGGCACTTGATACTGATTAAATTCAGTGGACGATGCAGTCTAAGAAGTTTGCTGAATTTAGAGTTCATTTGTGAACTGGGTCCCATCAGATATCGAGACATATTCTAAGACAGGTATTGCTCATTTCAGGGGATAGCTTTCTCTGCGAAGTTGAGATATAAAGAGTTACAGAAAGAAACATTGGAGAGGATCCACTCTCTAAGGCTATTTCTCGAACGCAAAAGTTTCACAAACGAGCTTTGTGAGACTGATAAGTAGAGAAGTTGGGTGTTCGATATCACACGGGCTTTGAGAATGCGACACCGCAATAATTAGCCTTAAGTGCAAGTGGGAGATTGTTGGCTATAGTGCCCTCAAGACAATTATCATAGTCGCAGGCAGGTGATTATGATGATTGAGGGAGGACCTGTACCGGTAGAACAGTCTTACTCGGGCTGATAGTATGCTATCTGGTTTGTCTTTATCATCATGTACAACATTAGGTGGCATTACAGATAACTATTATATGTTGATAGAACCCATATGATTCTTGCTTGACTACCAGCATTATGATGGCGATCATATACGTCGGAGCTGGGTGGTCTATAAGCACATCCTTAAATGTCCCTAATCGAGGGAGTTTCGAGACTGGGCATCGATACTCCAGAGTAGACTAGTGTATACTGATCGAGACCCCGACGAGGGGCGGTGGTCGGTCTCACAAGCTATTGGTGTCAGTTTGTTCATCTAAGATAGTATACAGGTGCTTATTGGGTTATGAGTACACTGGACGGCCTCGCCGGGAACATACTAGTTGGTATTATACCTATTGTCAGATAGAAGTTCCCTGGTGACATTTATACAGGTTAGTCTATCGACCTGAGAACGTCATTTGTCTCGTGTGAGTTCCTACTGTGTTTTGATTACTCGCCTACCACGGCTCAAAGGAGTCGTGCAAGCAGGTTTTAGTTGGGTACAGTCCCGAGCTATATGGAGGCAATGAGCGGATCATCAGAGGATTCGTCTCTCCCGGTATTGGAGGTTGATGTCGCGGTGTGCACGGGTGACCATCATCAGAAATCCTTGGACAAGGTAGTCGAGAATTACTGATCTAGGATCGGTAGTTTCTTAGGTAGTGATAAGCTTCATACCGACACGAAATGTCGTGATTTTAGGTGCCTGACTTTATCCACCACCTAGACTCGATATGCGATACTCATTGTAATATTTATGAAAATAGAAAATATTATTTTTGGAATTTAATATTAAAATAATATATTTCTCGAAAACTACCCGATTTGTGAATTTGGGGTTTTTATAAAATGATATAAATATATACCAATAATTATGAAATAATTGGAGATTAAAATGATTTATTCATTTAAAAATATATTTATCGGATTTAGCATTTTTATAATTAATTATATGCAGTTTGAATAAAAATTGATTAGTGCACTACTAATCGCGATTAAGCCAAATCCGTGTTTCTTCATTTTTCCATGGTTAGTACACTATAACATGTTGCATTTTGTTGCATGTTGTTTCATTTGTATCTCTTGATATTTGGTTTCAAAAAGAAAAGATATGAGAGTGTATTATTGAGGAGAAAGATAGAGTGGGGACCAAATGATGACATGCGGCATGTCATGAGAGAGAGAGAGTGAGGGTGAAATAAGATAGAGAGAGGGGGGGATGCCCATTCCCTCACCCCCCTTTGTTCTTCCTTCATCTTCTTCAACTCCTATTCCCTCCACCTCCACCTCTAAGCATCACCTCAATTTCCTTCTCAAAACCCTATAAACCATACATTAAAAAGATGCACCACTTCATCCTCAACACATTGGACCTTTTAAAATTGGATTTTGAAAACTTTGAGCAACTCAAGAAAATTATTGTTGGATATATGTAAGCCCAAGATGCCATTATATGTATAGCGGATGCTTGGACATGTATATATGTATATAGATGACTTTCTTGCTCGACATGATAGTATGCTATCTGGTTTATTTTATCTTGACATGTTCATTTGATCATACATCTTACTCATTTGGTACATGTTGATAAAGCCCTCAGGATATTTGGTTGACTACTGGGACTATGATGCAGATCATACTAGTGGGACACGTGTAGTTTATGAGCATATCCTTAAAGTGTTCATAGTCATGGGAGTATCGAGACGGGGCATCGATATTTCAGAGTAGACTAGCATATACCATTCTTGTCCCATATGATGGGCGATGGATGATCCCATATCCATCTGGTGTGGTGACACCAAAGATTGTATTCGGGTGCTCAGTGGAGACTGGGTACACTGAACGGACTCGCCGAGAACTCCTAAGTGGTATTATATCTTTCGTCGGATAGCAGTTCTCAGGTGACACTGGTACAGGTTAGTCTATAGACCCAAGATCGTCATAAAGTCTTGTGTGTCCTCCCACTGTATTTTGACCTCCACCCTACCATGGCTCTACTGATTCGTGCAAACAGGTGGATTTTGGGTACAGTCCCGAGGCACTGTGAGGCAATAAGCGATAGAAAGGGTTTCGTCTCTCCCGGTATTGGGGATTGATGTTGTGCAATGCTCGATTGTCTATAATAGGAAGTCCCTGGCCAGGGCTGCTGAGATTTACTGATAAGTGTTATCAGCAGTTTCTTGATCAGTTATAAGCCATACATCGGCATGGCTTATTGAGTTATTGGGCTCGACGATACCATCCATAGACTCGATATGCAGCATATCTGACGAAGAGACCGGACTATCCAGTAAGTGTTACCAGTTGGCACGACGAGAGTTTTGAAAGCTTCGCTTGTTTTTGTCACGTCCCGAAAGTACGGAATATGACCGGCACTTAAACTACGAACGTCTCAAGGCGTACGTATTCTAAGTAAGCCGAAAACCCAGAAATCCAAACCAAGAAAAGTAGTAGAGTGTAGGAAAACCAATTTAAATCAAGCAGTTTTGCAAAATACGCCGAAATATGCATTTTAAAATCACAAGTCCTTTCTAAAAATTTCGGCAGAGTTTCCTTTGTAAAAACTGACCCCAAACGGGTACAAAACCTGATAAAGCATATATAATGGAAAATGCATCCCCAAGCGGGAGCTAGCTCTTCGTCAATCGACGGTCACAACCACGCAAGCAATATAATATACAACGCCGAAAGACGAGGATCACAACAGAAAAGGAAACTCAAAACAGCATGAAATCCGTATAAATACAAGCGCGACTCTAAGGTCGATAGAATAAACAACACTGGTCTCTATCTCTGAAATAATTACATGTTTGGTTGATGGAACCTCTAGATACAACTGAATAATAATATACAAGGTAATATGATGGGTACGATACCAAAAACCCACCTACTAGCAAGTCACCCGAACGAAACTGTGCCCGCAAAGCCGTACTGAAAACCTGTACGGCAAACCTGCAAGAAACTGGGGCACAACGGGGGTGAGTTGTCAACTCGTGAATAGAATACATCTACGAACAGAAATCGCATGTATGACGCAATCCTAGGTCATACGATCAAAATATATCCTCAAAAATATATAACCAGCAGCCTATAACAAGGCTAGGGTAAATATCTAACCCGAGTGTAATCTCATGTGCCCGTGTCAGTGCCTCAGGTAGCAATATATCATATGAATGAGGTATGAATGCATGAAAACAGAATACATGTAAATGAAGAACTGTTTTCATAATTTAGTGAGATTTCCTTTGTATTTTTAAAATGAGGTATCGTAATGAAATCAGCATAAAACAGTGTCCAGCATCGACACAAACAAGTGTCCAAATATCTCGATATCTCTGTATCACAATCTCTGTACCTCAATATCTCAAAATCAATATCTAGGGTACCGTCAATCCAGATCGGCCCCTACCATCCATCTCAAGACCACGACGGTATCCTCCGGATATCCGACGCGTCGGGTAAAATCACCGGTAGGTAGTGCTCCCCTGCCAGGCTCACATCGTCATCATCACGCGCTTCTTGCCCCGGGGTACCTTACCGGGTCCACCATGTACCCGAAACGGTTCATCCGTCTCCTCGAATCGGGTTTCCAAATCCATCAGCAAACTCATGGTGGACGACTCATACATCATGGGAAAACCGCACTTTTTATTTTAAAAGAGAGAAAATGTTTATTTGTGTTTTTGCGGTTTTCCTCCAAATCCAGAAAATCTCACGGAAATCCAAATCCAAAACCTCAATAACACGTAAAATAGTGAATATATGCATGAGAATCCATGAATGCGGCATAACAATGAATAACAGTATGCATGAAATAGCAGGTAATAACTACAATGTCTAATCTAGCACATAAGGCGAGTACACTAATATCCTGTCTAAATTATTAGCTGACAACCTATATCAATGCAATAGTATTTCTGAAGTGTACGTGGCATGGCAATTACCGATGAAGATGTGTGTGAGCCGGCAAGTAAGTGTACGTGGTACATACGCATCATCGGTAATGGTGCTGGTGTCCTAACAGCATGATATCAATAATGTAGTACGAAACATAATATAAGCATGTGATGAGAAGCGAACCACAATAATGAGTGGTAGCTGAAAACTAGACGCAACTATAACTAATCTGAATTAATCTAATAAAAGTCCTACAAATGGTGCCTTTTGAAATAACACGAATCATAGGGTTTTGAAAATAGGGGCTACGGTGTTTTTATGAAAAGATACGTCTTTTGAAATATCCGCAGGATCCCTTGGGCTGTCTTTTAAAATACCCACGATTCGTTATTTTTGAAATAGGTAGGAGTCTAATCTAATCTAACAACTACACTAAACTATACGGCTGAACTAACAAGCTAAGCTACAGGTAAGGAAACCGCCTAACATCTGAGTCGATACATATACATACCTGTATATATATTAGTCGGTGATCCCGCCTCAATAATATCATATCCGATATCATATCTATAATCAGACATCCCAAGTCAATAGTGCGGATCAATCATCAAATATAGCTCGTACGTAAATCCGTCGTACGGCATCCCAAATCTGGGTACGGGTCAATATCACATTCATCATACTATTTATCTGGTATCCTCTTTATCAAATGTCATGATCGGGGTACTGATCTACGTCTAGTACAATATTGATACCATCTATGTATGCATGCAGGTATAAGAATCACTACGCCAAAAGACCCGCTAAAACATCATGTCGTATCTCAATACAAATCAAATCACATCACCGATCTCCTGGCCTCAAGCCCATTCTCATCGACTCATCTCAAATCCCAATTACTATCCTCAATTACAGTATATGAACACATAGTCCCATACCCATGTGAACACATAAATATATAATCCCAAATACGCACATAAAAAGAAAGAATCTATGCAAGTATGTGTGTGCGTGCGTATGTGAGGGCGACCACTACTCTAGGGTTTCGCAACTACACTAAACCAATCCAAAATTTCCAAAAGTCCATCTTTATCATCAATAATTTCAAACAATATACCATCAATATATGTGCATACGTATCCGTATACACATCACCACGAAGTGCGGGGGTGCTATACGCCATCCACCCGACTTCTCCCCGTAGATATAAATCTACTCACCTGCATCCTGCGTGTCGGTGTCGATGTCTCCATCATCTTCTGCATCGTCTCGGAATCCACGTGAAGGTACCTATAATCAATACGAATTCGCAACGCTATTAACATCCAATTCCGAAATTCAAAATGGCATGTGGTGCATTCATAGGTTAGAACCTATAGCTTACACATCCAAAACAATCAACTACACTTGTCGTTGACGTACAAACATCCAACGGCCAAGTACAACATCCCAAAACTCAAAACCAAAAATCCAAATACCATAAACATAACCGAAACCCTTAAATAGGGTCTCTATACATGAAAACTGCCACATTAAAAACCCAATAATACAAATACGCATTTACAAACATAATAAATATCGTAGGTATTAATATTTACGTCATCTCCAATTTCATTTAAAACCCACGCCAAATTTTGCCGAAAAGCTAGTAAGCAAATTATATCATTTCAGCTCATTTTAACACAAAACTAGAAATTTAACAATTCTAGTAATTTCCAACAACACAAAATAACTTAATTTAGTGATCCAAACCATTTTCATAATTTTTAATCTTGCCCAAAAATGATTTAGAAAAACCTAGTATGCTAATTAACTCAATTAGACAAAATAGTAATTAACAATAATTATCATATTCCATCACTAGATTAAGTTTTCTTAAACACAATTTAACATTAAACACCTCATCAAGTTTTTCCCTAACTTGAATTTCCTAAAAATTGAGAATAATGAATTAATCAAGAGTTTAAAAGCTATAATAACCAATTAAATAGCTAAATAAAGATTTAAACATATTACATAAAGATTAAGGTTTGAAAATTATACCTCTTCAAGAACACAAACAAGCAACTAGATCCATCATTTTTTCCTCCAAAAATGATGTTTTTCTTGTAGATCCAAGCTAGATTTATGAAGGAAAATGATGGGTTTACTTTTATTTAGGAGTTTTGTGGATTTATTGAAGGAATTTTGGAGATAAAATGAGCATTGAGATGAAGAAAATGAGCAAGGAAAGAGATGGGACAGACTTGGGGGGGAGGCTCGGCCAAAAATGAGGCTGGTCTTTGCTATGGAATGAGGAATATATCAAGGGGAGAATTGTTTATATTAATTGAAGCCATACCTTAATTAATATAAACAATTCATTTCATATGCCAATCAAGTGTGGGGGCCGGCCATTCACAGTGGAGGGGGGCTGAAATTATTTGCTGGGGCATAATGTGGAGGGGGTGAGAACATACAAGTAAAGGTGACCATATAATAAAATATCCATAAGCTTTCCAAAAGCAAATTAAAGCTTTCAATAATACACCAAATGAGTCACATAACACCTCATCAATTCTAGAAACTTTACAACCATGACTCACCCATCCAAATGAATCCCCCTTCAAAGAATTCGGCCATGAGTAGAAAATAAGGAATTTCTCGATTTACGTGCACAATTTACCGCTTAAAATAATATTTTATTTGGGAAAAATTTTATCTGAACCAAAACCTCCCATATACCCCCAAAGTTTGCGCACTAGCTTTATTTTAGCTAAATTAGGTGCCGGTAAGTTTTTACGGACGTTTGATCACGATCGGGTTAAAACGGAAAATACTGACTATTTTACCTTAAAACGGAAAAATTTTCAGAAAATTTGAAATTTCAGCAGTGGCTCAATAAACACTAAATACTAGCAATTATATAGCTAGAATATGTATATTTAATTTTATAATAAAGATATTTGCATTTTGACTTTTTACAGAAAACCCCCTAATTTTACCGTTTTTTCGAAAATTCACCGAAACGATTTTCAAAACGTTACAGTTTTCTTTTGATCGCTCAATACCCGGGTGGCCATTACGTTTAGCTGACTGCTTATGGCTTGTGGGTGTTTGATATGATCATCACCTACTGCCGGCGTATTGACGAGTCTTAGAGTCCCACACAAGAGTTCCCTAGCTCAGGAGAAACGATATGGTGTGCATATGAGATATGCGCAGGGACCCAATTAAATGCATGTATGTGATACCGTATATTAATCGGGCGTTTTTCTATTGGTCGGGTCGTATGTGATATGACCGGTTTGTTAAATTAAGTGTTGATTTAACATTGACTTTTAGCTCACTTCTTTATTAAACCCTTTTCCATAGTGATGTATGCATGCATGTATGCACATGTTGATGTGTATGGACACATACATGCATACATAGTATCAAGGTTGTTGATACACTTGAGATAGCAATGCAAGACTCACATGGTGAATAAATATGTATTTATATTTGTTTTTCAGTTAAAGAAAAGGAAAATGAAATAGAATTATCTCATGGTCAATGTTTCCACTCACTTCCTTCACTGAACAATGAGTTTAACCCTTGATTTATTTTCCTTTGTGGCTTTAACTCATATGCAAAATATCTAGATATTTGTTTACCATGGTTTGAGATGAGAGTGTGAAAATATATATATTTTCTCTTATCATTTTATTTTATCTTTATCATTATCATTTGAGCTTTTGCCATCTCCTTCTTCTTCCTCAAAGCTCTCTTGAAATTTCTAGTGTGAGGATCATAAAAAGAAAGGGTTTTGAATAGAGAAAAAAACAACATCACCATTTTACACTACTCTAGCCCATTAGTGTAAAGTGTTTGCTTCATTCTCATTCTTGATCAAGTGAACCAAGGAGCTTTGTGAAAAGGGACTTCAGGTGTATCATCGTGGACTAGGAAGGCCTCTAGCGATCCATTTCAAACTCATAAAGATCCAAGGAGTCACCAAGGGAAGTCTACAAATGTTGTAATTTCTCCACTTAGTGATAAATCTTTATAGTATGTGATACTATTAGATGTTACCCTAAAATTCTAGTTTTGATTCAAGGTTAGTTTGCTTAGCACCTCCCTAAAATTTTAAAGTCGCATGTGTGATGCTTCCAAACCCAAGATTAGGTGCTAGGGAATATCAACAGTGGTATCAAAGCCAAGGTAGAAATTTAGACACGGTGTTATAACTATTACGAAAACGAAAACAACTTCGAAAAATACGATGTTGAAACCCTAAATTTGCTCTCTGGAAATTTTTTAAAAAGACGTTTAAAAATTATTTAAACAACTGCAGAAGTTTACATGTGATGTACTGAGAACACCTGTGAAATATGAGGCCTGTTGCTCGGATTTTGGCCGAGCAAACCTATGCAAATTCCGGCCTTGCCGGCCCCCTTCCTCTGTTCTGCCTCGTATTTCACCAGTGCTCTGTTCTGTAGGATTTGGGGTTTTAGGTATTGTTTGTTTAGCCCAAATTTTCATGTAATGTTTATTTTGATTAGTAGTGTTTTGTAGTCGTATATTTTAAAACTGTAAAGGTAACCAAGACAATGTTTAACAGTTCGAACGAACTTCAAAACCCACATCTAGAACCTCGCTGAAATTTTCAAGAGTTGTAATTTTCCTAAGTTGAAAGTATTCGGAAAATCATGCAAGTATCCCTATGGACCCTCTAGAAGAACATAAAACCTTAACTCGATTCTATGCCCATGGAACCGCGATCGAACCCTAGGGTTTTCCGTAGTTCCGTGGTGCCATAGGTGAGGCATTGGTTAACCCTTCTGCGGCTGGTCCATAGACACCGTGGCACGTTTTTTGGGTATTTTGACTTTGCTCAAGTGTTGAGCTCTCGGGGTAATTTGTCGGTGTTAGTTGATTCGATTGAAACATTTAACATCGTCTTAATATATATGAATGTGATAATTGCAATTGTCATTGTTTTTCACTTTCTTTTCTGCAACTGAAAGTGTAGTATGTGGTGTATCGCCGTTTTCGTTCCTATAAATCAACGACAATCGGGGTACGCATACTTACTTACGTTGATGATATATGATATTATGTGTTGCTGAGATATGATGTGCAGGATTGTCACGATTGAATAGCCGGGGGTTTTATGTGAGATGAGAATCTTTATTTTTATTCATGTAAAAATTAATTGTTTGTAATATTCTTTTATTCAGGGCACTTCCGGGTTGAGGTTGATGTCATCATTATTGTATATTATTTACTTTTCCGCATTAGGATAGACCCAAAGAGGGGATCACAAGTGACCGGGTTCTAGGGTTCAGTGGGAGGCCATCTCGAGGAGTGGAGACTGGGTCACCTAAACTCTAGAATTGGTAGGGTCACTTGCCACTCTTGTAGGGGTCTAGGGGTATGGGCTTGGCTGTTCATCGTGATCGTGGATTCCATATTTTCTATTGTAGGCTAAATACAAACTACGGACCTCCTAGATATCCTTTATTTTCATATGTGCTCCTGCTGTTGATATTCTGTGATGAGATTACTTAGTATCTGAGACGAATGGATTATTATTATATATATGATATATAATAACGTTGCTTATATTTTACACCCGCGCTAGTCCCGCCCCGCTATGCCGTTAGTTAAGTAACCTAACGGTGCATAACGGGACACTATGGCGAATGCGAATGACATAAGTGTACGTTCTATTTTCGTTTCTTTTCTGTGATGGCTTAGGAACTTAAATGATGGGACAAAATTAATAAGATTAATGTAAAGAAAAAGAAAGCTAAAGATGTTGTAGAATCGGACTTGAAACCTACTCGTCTTTAATATGAAAAATGCATGTTTCAAAAGATGCGGAGCTTAAGCCACTCCCTTTCTAAACTATTTAGATTCTACAACAAGATCAAGTTCAAAGCGTTAAAGATTTTCATAAAAACCATCCGCAATCCTCCGTCATTTTAGGAAGCGAGTACTTACTATTCGTGCTACGTATGTTGATTATAGTCAAGGCATAGTGTACGGTAGCTAAGTGATGTCTTCCTACGAAGCATATGATGCGATAAGTTAGGATATTCATGTGATTATGTTGATCATAGTCAAGGGTCATATGGGTGGGTCTAGTTAATCATGAAAAGACGGGTAGAACTTGACTAGTTCTTATGATATGTTGACCATAACCATGGTCATAAGCAGCTAGAGGTAAAAACCACATCGGGAGTTTCAAGAGTTGAAATTTGCAATGAGATTGCATACCATCTATATGATAGTTGGATCCCGATCCCACTGTGAGTAAGATTTACTCTTAAGAGAGTTTTGCACTTTACAATAAGCTAATCCAGTAGGTGTCTAGAAAGGTGTCAACGGGGTAAGACCTCTAGGAAAATGAGGTTTATTTTAATTAGGTCATTTCGAAAGCACGGGGAACCTCCCTCAAAGTACCGACATTGGCCTGGCTGACCGGTTAGAGACACTGTAGAATGTAATTAATCCTGGCATGTTTTCTTTTTGAGGTTTTTGAAAGAAAATTTAATAAAAGAAGTGGGAGACATCGATTAGATAAGATAATAACCGATCTAAATCTTTGCAAGAGCATTACGCTGAATGTTTTCTTTTTTCTCCAAATGACAGATTCCTAATGACGGGACTTAAGCTTATTTTAGAGAAAAATAAACTGACAGGACCGAATTATAAAGAATGGTTGAGGAACTTGAACATTGCACTCACATATGATAAAATATCATATGTCCTCACTGCCAAAGCCCCACCCATCCCTGGTCCTGAATCATCTGTTTCGGATAAGGAGATCCGAAAAACATGGGATATTGATTGTGACACGGCCAAGTGCCTCGCAGTTGCTTCTATGGACAGTATACATCAGAAGCAGTACGAGAAGATGGATGTTCAATCCATCTTTCTTCATACAAAGGAGTTGTATGGAGAGCAATCTCGGACTTTACGATACGAGGCATCTCGAAAGTTTTTTCAGATGCGGATGGCCCCTGGTACATCAGTAGGGGAACATGTCTTGAAGATGATTGGTCTTATAGAAGAACTTGAGGACCTGGGATGGACCATGGATAATGAGCAATATACTGATATTGTTCTACAGTCTCTCCCCCATGCCACTGTTCCGTTCATTGTGAATTTCAATATGAACGATTTGGAGAAATCACTGCCTGAACATCTTAATATGTTGAGAAGTACAGAGAGCACGCTTAAGACAGCGAAAAATCCCGCTCTTCTTGCTGGGCCATCTTCCTTTTCCATCCTAAAAGCTAAGGTCAAGGGAAAGAAGAAGAAGAAACCCACCAAACCAAAAGGTGGAGTTGTAAAGGCAAAGGGGAAAGACAAATACAGGGCCGCGGGAAGTGGAAAAGGAGAATGTTTTTACTACCACAAGTTGGGACATTGGAAACGCAACTTGCTCTGTATCTTGCTGATCTCAAGAAGAAGAAGCATACAGATGCTTCCGCTTCAGGTGTGTTTGTAACTGAAAACTGTTTTTCTGTAAACTCTGCATCTTGGATATTAGATACCGGTTCTGGTTCTCACATCTGCAATTGTATACAGGGATTGAGAAACAGTAGAGTTTGAAGACTGGTGACCATACTCATCGGGTTGGAAATGGTTCCAATGTACATGATGTATCCATAGGAGAGTATCATCTGGGGTTCCCTTCGGGTTATATTTTGGTTTTGAACCCTTGTAATTATGTACCTAGTATGCTATGTAATATAATATCCGTTTCTTTGTTAGAAAATGAATGATATCATTTTGTTTTGCAAAATAATGTTATGAACATTAACTTGAATCAACAGTTGATTGAGTATGGTACACTAAATAACGGTATTTACGTCCTGAACCTATACACAGTTTTCAATATATAACATACTAGTAGAAGAAAATTTTTAGATATAAATGAAGTTTTTCTTTGGCATTGTAGACTTGGTCATATTAATGAAAAAAGACTAAACAAGCTACATAAAGATGGATATTTAAATCCTTTTGAATATAAATCTTATGCGACTTGTCAGTCCTGTATCAAAGGTAAAATGACCAAAACTCCGTTTACTGGACACAGAGAAAAAGCTGTGAAACTCTTAAGTCTCAAACATAGTGATGTATGCAGACCAATGTCTACACATGCTAGAGGCGGTTTTACATACTTCATTACATTTACTGATGATTTCTCAAGATTCGGACAAGTTTTTTTGTTAAAGAATAAATCTAAAGCTTTCGAGAAATTCAAGGAGTATAAACTTGAAGTAGAAAAACAAACAGGCTTGAGCATCAAGAAACTTCAATCTGATCGAGGTGGAGAGTATTTGAGTACAGAGTTTTCAGACTTCTTAAAAGAGAACAGGATTCTCTCTCAGCTCACTCCCCCTTACACACCACAGCACAACGGTGTGTCAGAACGGAGGAATCGTACCTTATTAGATATGTGTCACGACCCGAAAGTATGGAACATGACCGGCACTTAAACTACGAATGCCTCGAGGCGTACATAATCTAAGTAAACCGAAAACCCAGAAATCCAAATCAAGAAAAGATGTAGAGTGCAGGAAAAACCAACTTAAAGAAAGTAGTTTCAATAGCATAAGCCGAATTATGCGGTTTTTAAAAACATCAAAAATTTCCTGAAAATTTCGGCAGAGTCTCCTTTGTAAATACCGGCTCCCAAACGGGATACAACATGAATAGTATACGAAATCAAAAAAAAGGCATCCCCAAGCGGGAGCTAGGTCTTCGTCAATCGACGGCCACAACCACACAAGCAATATAATATACAACGCCAACAGCGAGGATCAAAACTCAAAAGGAAAATAAAAACCACAAGAAAACTACAGAAAAATAATGCGCGACTCTAAGGTCGAAGGAATAACATCACTGGTCTCTATCTCAAAGTAAATACATGTTTGGTTGATGGAACTTCTAGATACAACTGAATAATCATATACAATGTATAATGATGGGTACGATACAAATAAACCCACCTACTAGCAAGTCACCCGAACGAAACTGTACCCGCAAAGCCGTAAAGAAACCTGTACGGCGAAACCTGCAAGAAACTGGGGCATAACGGGGGTGAGTTGACAACTCGTGAATAGAAAAACATCTACAAATAGAAATCGCATGTATGACGCAATCCTAGGTCATACGATCAATATATATAATCCTCAAATAAAACCAGCAGTCTATAACAATGACTAGGGTAAATATCTAATCCAAGTGTAATTCCATGTGCCCGTGCCAGTGCCTCAGGTAGCAATGTATCATATGAATGAGGTATGAATGCATGAAAACAGAATACATGTAAATGAAGAAACTGTTTTCATAAATCAGTGAGATTTCCTTTGTATTTTTAAAATGAGGTATCATAAATGAAATCAGCATCAACAGTGTCTAGCATCGACACAAAACATAAATCTCAATGTCTCAAAGCCTCAGGCTCCGGCTATCCGGACCGGCCTGTATCATCAAATCTCAGTACCTCAATATCTCGAAATCTCAATGTCTCAATCTCAATATCTAAGGCGCCGTCAGTCCAGACCGGCCCCAACCATCCATCTCAAGACCACGACGGTATACTCCGGATATCCGACGCGTCGGGTAAAATCACCGGTAGGTAGTCTCCCCCTGCCAGGCTCATCGTCATCACCACGAGCTTCTTGCCCCGGGGTACCTTACCGGGTCCACCATGTACCCAAAACGGTTCATCCAACTTCTCGAATCGGGTCTCGAAATCCATCAGCAAACTCATGGTGGACGACTCATACATCATGGGAAAACCGCACTTTTTTTTTTAAAAGAGAGAGAAGGTTTATTTATGTTTTTGTGGTTTTCCTCCAAATCCAAGAAATCTTATGAAATCCGAATCCAAGTCATCAATAGCATGTAAACAGTGAATATAGGCATGAGAATCCATGAATGCGACACAACAGTGAATAATAACATGCATGAAGTAGTAGGCAATAATTATAATGTCTAACTAGCATATAAGGCAAGTACACTAATATCATGTCTAAACTATTAGCTAACAATCTATGTCAAATGAAATAGTATTTTCTAAAGTGTTCGTGACATGGCAATTACCGATGAAGATGCGTGTGAGCCGGCAAGTAAGTGTACGTGGTACATACGCGTCATCGGTAATGGTGCTGGTGTCCTAACAGCATGATATTAATAATAGGAGTATGAAACATAATATAAGCATGCGATGCGAAGCGAACCACAATAATGAGCGGGAGCTGAATATTAGACGCAACTATAACTAATCTGCATTAATCTAATATAAGTCCAACAAATGGTGCCTTTTGAAATAACACGAATCATGGGGTTTTGAAAATAGGGGCTACGGTGTTTTTATGAAAAGATACGTCTTCTGAAATATCCGTAGGATCCCTTGGGCTGTCTTTTAAAATACTCACGATTCGTTAGTTTTTGAAATAGGTAAGAATCGAATCTAATCTAACAACTAAACTAAACTAAAGGGCTATGCTAACAAGCTGGACTACAGGTAAGGAAACCGCCTAACATCTGAGTCGATACATATACATACCTGTATATATATTAGTCGGTGATCCCGCCTCAATAATATCATATCCGATACCATATCTATAATCAGACATCCCAAGTCAAGAGTGCGGATCAATCATCAAAATATAGCTCGTACGTAAATCCGTCGTACGGCATCCCCAAATCTGGGTACGGGTTAATATCATATTCATCATACTATTCACCTGGTATCCTCTTTATCAAATATCGTGATCGGGGTACTGATCTACGTCTAGTACAATACTGATACCGCCTAAGTATGCATGCACGTGTGTGAAACACTACGTCAAGGACCCGCTACAACGTCATGTCGTATCTCAAATACGAACCCTGCTATATCACCGATCTCACGGCCTCAAATCAAATCTCATCGACTCATCATAAATCCCAAGTACTATCATCATTATCCATGCATGCGTATATGAATGTACATATGCATAGTCCCATACCCACGCATATGTACATGTATACATATCCCAATCCGCGCACAAGAAAGTAAAGTATGCAAGTCTATATGTGCGTATGTGGGTATAACAACTACTCTAGGGTTTCGCAACTAACCCAAAGCTAATCCATGAACACATAATCATAACATGAATAAACATTCTCATATCATAAAACACCTATATAAACATATATATATAAGCTACACTACGGACTGCGGGGGTGCTATACGCCATCCACCCGACTTCTCCCCGTAGATATAAATCTACTCACCTGGTCCTCGCTCGCCGGTGCCGACGTCGCCACGCGCTTGCTTGTCGTCTCGAAGTCCACATGGGGGTACCTACATATCACAACGCATCGTATCATATTAAAATCCGACTCATGACCAAAACGACACACGAATCCCACATAGGTCAAAACCTATGGTTGCTTTCACAAATCAACCCAAAAACTCTCGACGTCGGTGTACAAACGCCAGACCATCGAGAAAAACCTAAATACACTCATTTTCACATTCACGAACACTAATTTTAATATAAAATAGGTTAAAACTCACAAAAACCCCAATTTCGCTTAAAAAGTCATTTTTCCGAAAATCTAGCAAGCACAATTCGCCGTTTTAGTACAAAACTCGATGTATAAACGAATCTAGCGGCCACAATATTCACTAAATATCTTAATTAAGTCATAAAAACAATTCCCATAATTTAATCTCATTAATTTCCATAAATGTTAAAATTCTAGTTTACAAAATACCTAAATTTTAACAATTTTGTAGCAAAAATGCACAAACTATAATCTAGCTTGGATTTTCATGAACTAAAAGCATTAAACCACTCAATATAATCTTTATAATGACATGAAACCTAAATTTGAATTTTATCTCATAAGAATATAATTATTTAAAAAACCTAGTTTACCAATTATATAATTATCACTTTTAAATCAACAAATATGCAAACTAGGAACTTAAATTGGATTTAGCATAACATTAATATGTCAATTATATCACATAAACTAAATCTCACAACACAAAATACCAATTTGAAATCAAACCCCTCTCTTGAATTTTAAATCATGCACCTAGAACTAATTAAAAACCTAATTAAACAATTAATTAAGCTAACCTAAGCAATTAACAACACATTAAGCAAAAAGGTTAGAATTTATGCCCAAATAATTTGAAGATCCCACAAGCACACATAGCCTCCCAAATTGAAATCTAAATCCCTAGATCAATGTTATGGTAGCCAAGGGAAAATGGGTAGGAGGTGGATTTTGATTTGGATTTTTGCTTGATTTTTTTGTGGATTTTTCAACCATTTTGATGAACTTTTTTAAAGAGAAGGAGATGAAGAATGAAGGGACTGTTGTGGGTTCAGATTTTGGCCAGAATTGGTGGGGATTGGGTGAGGGAGGAGAGAGAGTGAGGTGGGGAAAGTCCACTCTAGTCAAAGTCCACTCTAATTCTACTCTTTTCTTTTGAAAAAAGAAGTGATTGGAGAGAGGGAGAGGGGGAGGGCTGTCATGGTGGGGCTGGCCACATGGGGAGAGGCTGAGGTATGGGTGTGTGGGTTAGGAAAAAGATAAATGCTAAACCCCAATTCCCATTAACACTAATTTCACCGAAAAAAACCTTTTTCTTCGATATTTTCTAAACCGTTTTGGCAAACGATTTCGTTTCAAAAACCACATGATAAAAATTTATTTAATGTTTTATGATGCACAAAATTTGTTTCAACTCATTCCAATTTGTAATTTTCCCTAATTAAATGTATTAGTGACGGCTTAAAATAATAATAAAATAATTTTTTTCAGAAAATTTGAAATTTCACCAGTGGCTCAATAAACACCAAATACTAGCAATTACATAGCTAGAATATGTATATTTAATTTTTATAATAAGATATTTGTATTTTGACTTTTTACAGAAAACCCCCTTATTTTTCCGATTTTTCGAAATTTCACCGAAACGATTTTCAAAACGTTACAATCTTCCCCCCTTAAAGAAATTCGGTCCCCGAATTTAAATTCAAACTCCCCCCAAATACAAAAATATCTAAGCAAAACCATCAAGTCGTCGGGGCTCCGAAATCATAAGTACATAAAACGCATCATAGCGCAATACATGCGCATGAGTAATGAGTAGATAACTCAGAATCAAAACTCCGTCAAGCATCCCGCAATCATCGGAATCAAGGTGAAGACACGAATGCCAAATTTCAAGCAAGACCGATATGCCATAAATCGGAACTATACATGTAAATATCAGGAGGAAATGCATGCCAAATCCTTTAAGTTGCTGTGCAATGCACATAACACTGCACAGTGGCGGACGTCTATCATAAGAAAATAACTATATACATATATACCTTCGTTTGAAATGTACGTTCCGCCATTTTGGGAAACAATTTAGAAGGGTTTTCCTTATTTTAAACGTTCGTGTCATATCAGACACGTAGATAAATACTGAGACTATAGCTCGCTTTTTGGAATTCCCTTCAATAGCTATCAATGCATACAAAATACATTCAGGTACTGTCCTCTGACTAGTCCTGCTTAGTACAAAAACACATCGCAATTATCACAAAAAAAACGTACTGCTCTATAAGAAATCAATCCCAAAATACGCGTATGAATACTATGTGCGTCTGGTGCGCACGACAATCAAAATCCATATACGTGCCATATAAGTGCACAGAAACAAGATCTAAGTGCATCGGGTGTGCACAAAGCATCTGTCGTAGGCAACGTGTGTGCCTGACAGCAAAATCAGGTGCATCTGACATGCACGAAAAAAATCTCGATTTAGTGCATCTGGTGTGCACCAAAATCGCATCTCAAGACATGCGCTCAACATGCGCGAAAACCCAAAACCAGGGGCATCCATCATGCACGAAATCATGAAATCTAATATCAAGCGCCGAACATACGCAAAATCAAATCAGGTGCACAAGGTGCACAAAACAAATATCGAGTATCACAATCGAAATCGAAGTCCAGTGCATCTAAGTGCCCAAAAGGCGTATCACTGCACTGCAAGCATATATAAACTATACAGAGTGCAGGAACCAAATCGTGTGCGTGCATACGCACAAAATCAACTCAAATGCATAAAACCGTAAAATCACAAACATGTGAAACCCAAGCACGAAAACGATATCAAGTGCAACACTGTGTAAAGATCGTAAATCCTCAATCATCAAAATCAAATCAGGACAATAAATCACCCAAAACATCGAAATCAATAATGGCGAAATAGTACCGCTCAAACGCATCCTCTAAGAATCTCGGGCCAATTGTCGCGGTCACTAGTGGGACGTCTCGTCAATGATCATGAACTCTGGCCTGCTGGTGTGCGTAACAATGACCACTCCTGGGTCAAGGTCTTCACTATGAATTACCAATCTCTCGGTCCATTGGCTTATCGGCCCTGTCATGTGTGCCAACGGGGATGATCCCGTTCTGGCACTTCTCTGGTGATCTCTCGGTCAATCATCGCGACCACTCGTAAGACAGCATATCACTGGCGTCGGCCTCTGGCTCTCTGAATGTATGTGACACATCTGATCCTCGGTGCAAGTATCATTGCAACAGTGTCCTGGAAGGAATCCTGCTCACGGTCTCTTCCATGTCTCGTCTCTGCCAACTGTCCGGAAGTCATCGTCCTTTCCTATATCTGCATCTTGCTCTGGAACGGCTGCATACCCATCGCGACTCCTTCTGGAAGGTATATCCAGTACTCTGCCTCGGCATGCACATCGCATCTCTGATGTCGGCGAAGGGGAACGTCATCATATCCAGATCATGTACGAACCTCTTACTCCATTTTTCTCTAATGTCGACCGCTTCGGACTCGTCTCGTCGTGGCTGCATGGACTGAGCTCCAATGGCTATCCTCGTATCGGGAGTCTCCCAAGAAATGCATCCCACCACCTAGCATCCGAATTAAGTCGAACCATCCAATCGATTGTCAAAACCTCATAATCCCCCAAGAGCTCAACATCTTGGGTACAGTTTAATAGTATTGAGTACGTACCACAGCATCGATGGTCCAGCCGTAGAAGGGCAAACCCAAGCCTCACTAATGGCGCCGCGGAACTGCCGCAAACCCGAAGGTTCAAAGGCTTTCACACAGTCATTATGTCGAGTTAGGGTTTCATTCTTCTAGATGGACCATAGAATTGCCTGCATGTCTTTCCGAATACTTTAAACTTGAAATAATAGGTTTCCGACATTCGATCGTCTCTGTCGACCCTCACGTCTCTGCGTGAAGTCGTCTCTAGCTGGAATCAACCTATCTGATGACCTCGCATCGGGGTAGCGAACGAACCACATGTCCTAGTCATTCATCCTCGGTGACTAGTGACCTTCTATCATCTCTTAGTACAACTCGTACTGCAATAGCTCCAACATCTGGGGCGATATCTCGTCGTTCGCAGCAATAGCTGGCTCGCTCGTCTGCACGCTGAACAGTGCCTCGACCATCATGAATAAGCAATACACCAACGATCATCAAAATCTGCTGGCCTCTATCATTGGCTCAATCCTCTAGTGTCGATCAGCACATCCGAGTAACCTCATAAAGGCGATCCGCCAAACGCTCGTGGCGTGGAAACACAGTAAAAAGACACATCTCCGCAATCGTGTGTCGCCGGAATCATGCCCTGGTCAGTCCTCGTTCTTGACGAGCTCATGCTGACCGCAACTCTAGCCGTAGTTCTCCCTGCCCGTAATCGTAGCAGCAAAACCATAACTGGTACTGATGAGGCTAGATCGGAATGAATATAATACTGAGCAAAGAAATGTACATCCTAAGGCTTCTTAAGTGGAGTAGCGTATCGTAAATATGCCGCGGAACATACCTACGGTACGTCACTCTACTTTAGTCACCTATTCCATCAACCAAGGGTCATCCTACGCTCCGAAGGTAAAACCTAACGCTCTGATACCAACTTTGTCACGACCCGAAAGTACGGAACATGACCGGCACTTAAACTACAAACGTCTCGAGGCGTACGTAATCTAAGTAAACCGAAAACCCAGAAATCCAAACCAAGAAACGATGTAGAGTGCAGGAAAAACCAACTTAAAGCAAGTAGTTTCAATAGCATAAGCCAAATTATACGGTTTTTAAAAACATCAAAAATTTCCTGAAAATTTCGGCAGAGTCTCCTTTGTAAATACCGGCTCCCAAACAGGATACAACATGAATAGTATACGAAATCAAAAAAAAAGGCATCCCCAAGCGGGAGCTAGGTCTTCGTCAATCGACGGCCACAACCACACAAGCAATATAATATACAACGCCAACGGCGAGGATCAAAACTCAAAAGGAAAATCAAAACCACAAGAAAACTACAGAAAAATAACGCGCAACTCTAAGGTCGAAGGAATAACATCACTGGTCTCTATCTCAAAGTAAATACATGTTTGGTTGATGGAACTTCTAGATACAACTGAATAATAATATACAATGTATAATGATGGGTACGATACAAATAAACCCACATACTAGCAAGTCACCCGAACAAAACTGTACCCGCAAAGCCGTAAAGAAACCTGTATGGCGAAACCTGCAAGAAACTGGGGCACAACGGGGGTGAGTTGCCAACTCGTGAATAGAAAAACATCTACGAATAGAAATCGCATGTATGATGCAATCCTAGGTCGTACGATCAATATATATAATCCTCAAATTAAACCAGCAGTCTATAACAATGACTAGGGTAAATATCTAATCCAAGTGTAATTCCATGTGCCCGTGCCAGTGCCTCAGGTAGCAATGTATCATATGAATGAGGTATGAATGCATGAAAACAGAATACATGTAAATGAAGAAACTGTTTTCATAAATTAGTGAGATTTCTTTTGTATTTTTAAAATGAGGTATCATAAATGAAATCAGCATCAACAGTGTCTAGCATCGACACAAAACATAAATCTCAATGTCTCAAAGCCTCAGGCTCCGGCTATCCGGACCGGCCTGTATCATCAAATCTCAGTACCTCAATATCTCGAAATCTCAATGTCTCAATCTCAATATCTAGGGCGCCATCAGTCCAGACCGGCCCCTACCATCCATCTCAAGACCACGACGGTATCCTCCGGATATCCGACGCGTCGGGTAAAATCACCGGTAGGTAGTCTCCCCCTGCCAGGCTCATCGTCATCACCACGAGCTTCTTGCCCCGGGGTACCTTACCGGGTCCACCATGTACCCAAAACGGTTCATCCAACTCCTCGAATCGGGTCTCGAAATCCATCAGCAAACTCATGGTGGACGACTCATACATCATGGGAAAACCGCACTTTTTTATTTTAAAAGAGAGAGAAGGTTTATTTATGTTTTTGCGGTTTTCCTCCAAATCCAAGAAATCTCATGAAATCCGAATCCAAGTCATCAATAGCATGTAAATAGTGAATATAGGCATGAGAATCCATGAATGCGACACAACAGTGAATAATAACATGCATGAAGTAGTAGGCAATAACTACAATATCTAACTAGCATATAAGGCAAGTACACTAATATCATGTCTGAACTATTAGCTAACAACCTATGTCAAATGAAATAGTATTTTGTAAAGTGTTCGTGACATGGCACTTACCGATGAAGATGTGTGTGAGCCGGCAAGTAAGTGTACGTGGTACATACGCGTCATCGGTAATGGTGCTGGTGTCCTAACAGCATGATATTAATAATTGGAGTATGAAACATAATATAAGCATGCGATGCGAAGCGAACCACAATAATGAGCGGGAGCTGAATATTAGACGCAACTATAACTAATCTGCATTAATCTAATATAAGTCCAACAAATGGTGCCTTTTGAAATAACACGAATCATGGGGTTTTGAAAATAGGGGCTACGGTGTTTTTATGAAAAGATATGTCTTTTGAAATATCCGTAGGATCCCTTGGGCTGTCTTTTAAAATACCCACGATTCCTTAGTTTTTGAAATAGGTAAGAATCGAATCTAATCTAAAAACTAAACTAAACTAAAGGGCTATGCTAACAAGCTGGACTACAGGTAAGAAAACCGCCTAACATCTGAGTCGATACATATACATACCTGTATATATATTAGTCGGTGATCCCGCCTCAATAATATCATATCCGATACCATATCTATAATCAGACATCCCAAGTCAAGAGTGCGGATTAATCATCAAAATATAGCTCGTACGTAAATCCGTCGTACGGCATCCCCAAATCTGGGTACGGGTTATTATCACATTCATTATACTATTCACCTGGTATCCTCTTTATCAAATATCATGATCGGGGTACTGATCTACGTCTAGTACAATACTGATACCGCCTAAGTATGCATGCACGTGTGTGAAACACTACGTCAAGGACCCACTACAACGTCATGTCGTATCTCAAATACGAACCCTGCTATATCACCGATCTCACGGCCTCAAATCAAATCTCATCGACTCATCATAAATCCCAAGTACTATCATCATTATCCATTCATGCGTATATGAATGTACATATGCATAGTCCCATACCCACGCATATATACATGTATACACATCCCAATCTGCGCACAAGAAAGTAAAGTATTCAAGTCTATGTGTGCGTATGTGGGTATAACAACTACTCTAGGGTTTCGCAACTAACCCAAAGCTAATCCATGAACACATAATCATAACATGAATAAACATTCTCATATCATAAACACCTATATAAACATATATATATAAGCTACACTACGGACTGCGGGGGTGCTGTACGCCATCCACCCGACTTCTCCCCGTAGATATAAATCTACTCACCTGGTCCTCGCTCGCCGGTGCCGACGTCGCCACGCGCTTGCTTGTCGTCTCGAAGTCCACATGGGGGTACCTACATATCACAACGCATCCTATCGTATTAAAATCCGACTCATGACCAAAACGATACACGAATCCCACATAGGTCAAAACCTATGGTTGCTTTCACAAATCAACCCAAAAACTCTCGACGTCGGTGTACAAACGCCAGACCATCGAGAAAAACCCAAATAAACTCATTTTCACATTCACGAACACTAATTTTAATATAAAATAGGTTAAAACTCACAAAAACCCCAATTTCGCTTAAAAAGTCATTTTTCCGAAAATCTAGCAAGCACAATTCGCCGTTTTAGTACAAAACTCGATGTATAAACGAATCTAGCGGCCACGATATTCACTAAATATCTTAATTAAGTCATAAAAACAATTCCCATAATTTAATCTCATTAATTTCCATAAACGTTAAAATTCTAGTTTACAAAATACTTAAATTTTAACAATTTTATAGCAAAAATGCACAAACTACAATCTAGCTTGGATTTTCATGAACTAAAAACATTAAACCACTCAATATAATCTTTATAATGACATGAAACCTAAATTTGAATTTTATCTCATAAGAATATAATTATTTAAAAAACCTAGTTTACCAATTATATAATTATCACTTTTAAATCAACAAATATGCAAACTTGGAACTTAAATTAGATTTAGCATAACATTAATATGTCAATTATATCACATAAACTAAATCTCACAACACAAAATACCAATTTGAAATCAAACCCCTCTCTTGAATTTTAAATCATGCACCTAGAACTAATTAAAAACCTAATTAAACAATTAATTAAGCTAACCTAAGCAATTAACAACACATTAAGGAAAAATGTTAGAATTTATACCCAAATAATTTGAAGATCCCACAAGCACACTTAGCCTCCCAAATTGAAATCTAAATCCCTAGATCCATGCTATGGTAGCCAAGGGAAAATAGGTAGGAGGTGGATTTTGATTTTGATTTTTGTTTGATTTTTTTGTGGATTTTTCAACCATTTTGATGAACTTTTTTAAAGAGAAGGAGATGAAGAATGAAGGGGCTGTTGTGGGTTCAGATTTTGGCCAGAATTGGTGGGGATTGGGTGAGGGAGGAGAGAGAGTGAGGTGGGGAAAGTCCACACTAGTCAAAGTCCACTCTAATTCTATCATTTCATACTCCTTTCTTTTTCTTTTCTTTTGAAAAAAGAAGTGAATGGAGAGAGGGAGAGGGGGAGGGCTGTCATGGTGGGGCTGGCCACATGGGGAGAGGGTGAGGTATGGGTGTGTGGGTTAGGAAAAAGATAAATGCTAAACCCCAATTCCCATTAACACTAATTTCACCGAAAAAAGCCTTTTTCTTCGATATTTTCTAAACCGTTTTGGCAAACGATTTCATTTCAAAAACCACATGATAAAATTTTATTTAATGTTTTATGATGCACAAAATTTGTTTCAACTCATTCCAAATTGTAATTTTCCCTAATTAAATGTATTAGTGATGGCTTAAAATAATAATAAAATACATTTTTTTCAGAAAATTTGAAATTTCACCAGTGGCTCAATAAACAACAAATACTAGCAATTACATAGCTAGAATATGTATATTTAATTTTTATAATAAGATATTTGTATTTTGACTTTTTACAGAAAACCCTCTTATTTTACCGATTTTTCGAAATTTCACCGAAACGATTTTCAAAACGTTACAATATGGTACGGTCCATGATGAGTGATACTGAGTTATCAGTTTCCTTTTGGGGATATGCATTGGAGACAGCAATGTATCTGTTAAACATGGTTCTAATCAAGACCGTGTCTACCACTCCATATGAGATTTGGTGTGGAAAGAGATCATCTCTTAAAAGAGTTAGGATATGGGGTTGTTCGGCTTTTGTCAAAAAGGAGAATCAAGACAAACTCGATACACGATCGGTCATGTGTAAATTTGTGGGATATCCAAATCATTCATATGCTATCTATTCTACCACAAGGAGGAACAAAAGATGATTGTTTCTCAACATGCTACATTTTTAGAAAATGAAATTTTTACAAATATTACTAATGGCAATGCGGTAAAACTAGAAGAGGTTCTAGAGACTCAAAATACTCATGACGAATTGGTTGAAACTGATGTTGCAGTAGAACTTCAAGAAGCTCAGCCGCTCCGGAGATCTAGTAGAACTTCTCGTCCACCGGAGAGATACTATGGGTTTCTCGTTGATGGTGATAGAGAAGTTGCATCATGGATGATGATGACCCTACTAGTTTTTAGCAAGCTATCACGAGTGGCGACGCAGTGAAGTGGCTGGATGCCATGAGATCCGAAATGGAGTCCATGTAAACCAACAAAGTATGGACTTTGGATGTTGCACCTCCTGGGATAAAACCCGTAGGGTGCAAATGGATCTTTAAGAGAAAGATTGGTGTAGATGGACAGGTAAAGACCTTTAAAGGAAGGCTTGTAGGGAAAGGTTTACGTAAAAGACCAGGATTGGACTACGATGAAACTTTCTCTCCAGTAGCAATGCTTAAATCCATTCGGATCCTACTTGCTATTTATGCTCACTACGATTATGAAATCTGGTAGATGGACGTAAAAACTGCATTTCTAAATGGTGATTTAGAAGAATGCGTTTTTATGCATCAGCCAGAGGGCTTCATTGATAGTGGGAGCAGCAGGAATGCATGTAGGTTGCTTAAATCTATTTTTGGATTAAAGCAGGCCTCACGGAGCTGGAACATCTGCTTTGATGATACAATCAAAGAGTTTGATTTTGTCAAAAATATAGATGAACCATGCATTTATAAGAAAATTATAGGGAGCACTGTCACATTCCTCGTATTGTACGTGGATGATATTCTTTTGATAAGAAATGATATTCCTATGCTACAATCGGTCAAACTATTCTTATTACAAAGGTTCTCCATGAAGAACCTGGGTGATGCCTCTTGCATTTTGGGCATTAGGATCTATAGAGATCGCCACGAGATCGAGATTCGGAGAGTAGATACAAAGAATAACACCGCGGATCCACTCACCAAGGCCCTTCCACAGCCGCAACATGAGCGACTTTATAAGATGTTGGGTATGAGATACGCCAATAATTGGACTTAGTGCAAGTGGGAGATTGTTGGATATATGTATGCCTTAGAGGCCATTATATGTATAGTGGATGCCTGGACATGTATATATGTATATAGATGACTTTCTTGCTCGACATGATAGTATGCTATCTGGTTTACATTATCATTCATTTGATCATACATCTTACTCATTTGGTACTTGTTGATAAAGCCCTCAGGATCTTTGCTTGACTACTGGGACTATGATGCAGATCATACTAGTGGGTCACGTGTAGTTTATGAGCATATCCTTAAACTGTTCATAGTCGTGGGAGTATCGAGACGGGGCATCGATATGTAAGTCTATGTAACCCACCCCGATACTTACGGGGATGCGGAATGAGTAAAATTCGGATTTTTATCACATGGAAACATAGACTAACCATGAAGGGTCTTTGCTAAACAAAAACTAACAAACTAACTACAAGTTCTAGCTACTAGGTTAGATAGTTATACCTAGTTCTAGAACTCCTTCTCTTCTTGCTGTAGTCCTCCTTGTTGCTAGCTCCTTAGAGTGGTGTTGACGACTCCTTCTCTTCGTCTTCTCTTTGCCGAAGAAAAATCCACCCGAAGGCCTCTACCTTGAGCTCCTACCTCAACCAAGAAGTAACTAGAGTGCTTGGTTTGCTAGACAAAGAACCCTAGAATGAGTAGAGAGATGTTTTGAAGGTTTAGTCTCAAAAAGCTTATGATTTTCAACACATGAAACACTTAAGCTTTAAGAGAGGAAGAGAGAGCTTTTGCAAGAGAGAGAAAGAGCATGAGAGAGTGAGAGAGTAATCCCAACCTTGCTCTCATATGAGAGAGATATGAGAATAATAATAATAATTAAGAAAACTGTGATGGTTAGTTGATTTGACCATTATCATTTCACATTTAATGCTAATGCAACCTTCAAGAAGTATCTTTCTTGCTTAATAAAAGAAAATATCAAGGTCGACAGAAGTCAACAAGTCAAATGGTCAACCCAACCCTAACCATGGCACAATTATTCTTAATTAATATAATTAATCATATTTCTCATTCTCATTAGGGTTTAGAAAAAGTCAACGGTCAAAAACCCTAATGAGGTTTCTCTGCCTCTGTCAACTGCGCATACACACCCGTATCCGTGTTCCGAGGAACATGAATACAATGAGACAAAACCAATCCCAAAACAAATACTAGGATCTGGCTTAAACTAAAGCCCGCTAGTAATAACTGCCCGGATACTAAACGTGCACAAGAGGGCGTATGTGAATGAACCCCGTCGCAAAACCATGCGACCTCTATTCAGTTTTGCACAAAGGCGAACAACCCTCTGTGTGGGACTCTAAAAACTCGACACTACGCTGGCAGTGGGTTTAACCACAGGCCGCAAGCGGTACTAGCTGTACGTAACGGTCCCCAGGTAGTTGCCGATAAGAAGACCGATGAGGTGAACCCATCCGAACTCCTACTGAGCCTGAATGTGACAATCTCCGTACAATCCGGTCTGTCCGTCTGAGAGTATCGCAAGTCGGGCCTAGGGGGAGGTAAACATCAGTCCCCTAATATTGGTACAAGTCATGTCGGAGTGTAGTCCAGAACACCCTGAGAAGCTATTGAAAACACTACCAGCAAATCTCGCTTGCCCTGACCAGGGACTTTGTGTAATGGCTCTCCTAGACACAGCGTCATATCAACTCCCAATACCGGGAGAGCCGAATCCTGTCTAACCGTCACTGCTACTAAGTGCTTCGGGACTGCACCCAACTACTACCTGTTTGCACGACTCATTTGAGCCGTGGTAGGGTAGTAATCTAAGAACAGTGGGAACACACTCGAGGCGAAGTGACTGTGTCAAGTCAACGGAATAAGCTATACTCATGTCACCTGGGAACTGATAACTGGCGATAGGTATAATACCAACCAACAGTTCCCAGCGAGTCCTGTCCAGTGTACTCGTAACCTAACGAGCACCTGCATACTATCTCCAGTACGACGTACTGATGGCTGTAGGACAGACCATCTCCCCTACTGGGATGAGAAGCGTATACACTAGTCTACTCTGGAGTATTGATGCCCTGTCTCGATAATCCTACGACCAGGGACCTGTATAAGGATGCGCTTATAGATTACCCAGCCCCCACTAGTGTGACTGCTATCACAACGCTGGTAGTCAAGCAAAAGATCCAAAGGGCTCTATCAATATGTATGAGCAATATGTCAAAAGAAACATATACACATATTAAGATAGATACAAACTAAGTAGCATACTACCATATTGAGCAAGAATGTCAATCCGTGTATATATCCCAAGCTTCCAAAATGTAATATACAAACTAGTACTATACAATAATGGCCTCTAGGGCATATCACACTAACAATATCCCACTGGCACGAAGGCCATGTGCTGGCATATTGCAGACCTATCATCTCGAATAGCCTCTCGAATTGCGTCTGAAGAATGGCCTTTATGAATGGATCTGCAGTGTTATTTTGTGTAGCAACCCTCCGAACCTCGATCTCCCGGCGATCCACGATCACCCTGATCAGGTGATACCGCCTCAAGATGTGTGCGGACTTCTAATTGGACCTGGGTTCCATTGCTAAAGCTATAGCCCCGTTGTCACAATACAGAGGTATTGGATCAACAATGGACGGAACCACCTGATGTTCTGTCAAGAACTTCCTCATCCAGACGGCTTTTTTGCCGCATCAGATGCTGCGATATATTCCGCTTCCATCGACGAGTCAGCAACGGTTTCCTGTTTGGAACTCTTCCAACACACCGCCCCTCTATTGAGAGTAAAGACATAACCCGACATGGATTTGGTGTCATCCTTGTCACTCTGGAAGCTGGAGTCAGCAAAGGCCTCGATCTGGAGGTCCTTTACCCCGTAAACGAAAAACATATCCTTAGTCCTTCTCAGGTACTTTAGAATGTTCTTTAACTCTATCCAGTGCTTCTCCCCAGGGTTTGACTGATATCGGCTTACTACACTCAGTGCATAAGCTACGTCTGGTCTCGTACACAACATCGCATACATTATAGAGCCTACCGTAGAGGCGTAGGATATAATAGACATGTGATCCCTTTCCAAATCAGTCTTGGGAGACATCTCTTTGGAGAGGGTGATCCCGTGACAAGCCGGTAAATAACCGCGCTTGGAATCTTCCATACTGAATCTTTTTAGTATAGTGTCGATGTACCTGGACTATGAAAGTCCTAATATCCTCTTGGACCTATCACGATAGATCCGGATCACCAGAATGTAAGAGGCATCACCCAGGTCTTTCATTGAGAACCTGTGTGACAAGAACACTTTGACAGATTGTAGCATAGGAATGTCATTTCCTATCAAGAGAATATCATCTACGTATAAAACGAGGAACACGACAGTTCGTGCTATAATCTTACTATAAATACATGGTTCATCTGGATTTCTGATAAAGCCAAATTCTTTGACCGTCTCATCAAAAAAGATGTTCCAACTCCGCGATACCTGCTTCTGTCCATAAATGGACTTAAGTAACTTGCACACCTTCCCGCTGCTCCCTCTCTGAATGAAACCCTTTGGCTGGTCCATATAGACACACTCCTCTAAATTTCCATTTAGAAAAGCGGTTTTTACGTCCATCTGCCAAATCTCATAATCATGGAAGGCAGCAATGGCAAGAAGGATCCGAATGGATTTGAGCATAGCCACTGGAGAAAAGGTATTGTCATAGTCCAAACCAGGTCTTTGACGAAAACCCTTTGCAACAAGTCTAGCCTTATAGGTCTCAACCTGTCCATCTACACCAATCTTCCTTTTGAAGATCCATTTGCAGCCTACGGGTTTTACCCCTTCTAAAGCAACGTCCAAAGTCCATACTTTGTTGGTGTACATGGACTCTATCTCGGTCCGCATTGCATCCAGCCATTTTACCGAGTCAGTGCTCTGAATGGCCTGCTGGAAGCTAGTCGGCTCATCATTATTAATGATGCAATCCTCTCTATCTCCGTCTATGAGAAAACCGTAGTATCTCTCAGGTGGATGAGACTGCCTACTACTCCTGCTGAGCGGCGCAGGAATGTCCTGTCCTTTCGAACCTTCTGGTTCTACTAAGTTTTCAGTAATAGCTTGTGCTTCTGGAATTTCTTTCAGTTCTATTGCGCTCCCACTTGTTTCTTTTTCTAATAACTGATGTTCCAGAAAGTTGGCATGACGAGAGACAAAAACCTTTTGTTCTTCTGCGTAATAGAAAAGATACCCCCTGAAGTTCTTTGGGTATCCCACAAACTTGCACTGTACTGAGCGTGCCTCGAGTTTGTCCGCATGCTGCTTTTTGACAAAAGCTGGACATCCCCAAATCTTCAGATATTGAAGATAGGGTTTCTTCCCACTCCATATCCGATATGGTGTGGTAGGTACTGACTTAGTTGGATCTCGGTTCAAAAGATATGCAGCTGATTCTAGTGCATATCCTGAGAAAGATTGCGGTAACTCAGCGTTACTCATCATGGAACGTACCAGATCTAATAGGGTTCGGTTCCTTCTCTCCGATACACCATTGTGTTGTGGTGTGTATAGAGGAGTAAGTTGAGAGAGAATTCCATTCTCTTTTAGGTAACCCAGGAACTCGGCACTCAATTATTCAACACATCGATCAGATCTCAGTGTCTTGATACTTTTTCCTGCTTATTTTTCTACTTCATTCTTTTATTCCTGGAATTTTTCAAAGGCCTCAGATTTATGCTTCATTAAGAAGACATGTCCATACCTTGAAAAATCATCCGTAAAAGAAATGAAGTAAGAATAACCACTTCGCGCATGTGTAGACATTGGACCACATACATCGCTGTGTACGAGTCCTAAGAGCTCGCTCGCTCTTACTCCGTGTCCAGTGAACGGAGTCTTTGTCATCTTTCCTTTGAGATATGTTTGACAAGTTGCATATGATTGATATTCGAACGGATCCAAATATCCTTCTTTATGCAACTTAGTTAACCTTGTCTTATTGATGTGACCCAGTCTATAATGCCATAAGAAAGCATGATTTATTTCTGGAGACTTTCTTTTGTGTGTATTCTGGATATTGAAAATCTGTGGTTGGTTCAATACGTATATACCGTTGCTTAATGTACCCGACCCAATCAGAACATGATTAAGGTGAATGTTTACAACATTGCTTACAAATGCAAAATCATAACCTTCTTTAGACATTAAAGCTACAGATATGATATTACAAGTTGAACTGGGTATAAAATAACAGTCGCGCAAAACCAAAACATGTCCATCTGTCAATCCTAAGTTATAGTCCCCCACGGACTCAGCATCCATGCCTGCTCCGTTTGCAACTCTGAGGGTCATATCACCTGCCTTCAAAACTCTACGTCTTCTCTGTTCCTGCAAAGAATTAGAGATATAAGATCCCGATCCGGTATCCAATACCTAGAAAGTAGAGTTGATCGATAGACAATTTTCAATAACATACACACCTGAAGCCGAAGCCACAACTTGCTTCGGGTCCTGGTTCTTGGCCTTCCAAGCACTGCAAGCTTTCTTCTAGTGTCCTTTCTTGTGACAATAAAATCACTCTTCCTTTCCCACAGGCTATCCCGCTACCTTTGCTACCTTTGCCTTTCCCTTGGCTTCCACCTTACCAACACCGTCCCTTGGTTTGGTGGGGGCCTTCTTCTTTCCTTTGGCTTTCGCCTTGGACTTAGAAGAGGAAGCTCCTCCAACAAACAAAGCGGGTGTTTCCCTGACTTTCTGTATGGTGCCCTCTGCACTCGTCAACATGTTGAGGAGTTCCGGAAGTTCAACTTCTTTCCTTGCATGTTGAAGTTCAGGATAAATTGGGCATAGGTGGAAGGAAGGGACTGGAGAATCAAGTCAGTGTAGAGCTCGTTCTGTAACGTAGTCCCGAGGTCCGCGAGCTCTTCAATCTAGCCAATCATCTTAAGCATGTGTTCCGCTACAGATGATCCGACTGCCAACCTCGCTGAAAACAACTTTTTCGAGGTTTCGTATCTGGCGATACGGGATTGCTCTCCATATAGTTCCTTAGTATGGAGAAATATGGATTCAAGGTCCATATTCTCGTACCTCCTCTGATGTTCATTGTCCATAGAGGCAAGCATGAGGCACTTGGCCTTCGCGCAGTCAATCTCCCAGGTCTTACGGATTTACTTATCCGCGACGCTGGATTGAGGACCTGGGACGGCGGGGGATTTGGTGGTAAGGAGATACCCCAACTTGTCATAAGTGATTGCCATTTTGACATTCTTGAGCCGATCTTTGTAGTTTGGCCATGTCAGTATATTTTTATCTAGTAGTAACTTAAGACCGGTCATGATGTTTGGTCGCTGCAATTAGGAGAGAGAGAAGAAACACTTTAGCATGACGCTCTTGCAAGTTTAGAGTGGTTTTTAGTTTGTCTAAACAGGATGGCTCCCACTGTTTCTCGAATCCTTCCTCAAACCATAAAAGAAGAATTAGTCGGGATCAATCTCACCGTACAATACTTGCTTAACCGTTCAGCCAGGCCAGTGTCGGTACTTCGAGGGAGGTTTTACGACGCTTTCGTGAAGTTTCTTAATTAAATAACCTTTTTTCCCTGTGGGCGTAGCCCCGCTAACACCTTTCTAGACACCTACTTGGTTTATAGCATTGATCGTTAAGTGAGAAAGTTTCCGGAGGAGTAGCATATACTCACAGCAGGATCGGGATCCAAATATCATCGTGTGATAAAGCTGAAGGAATCCTACCAGAATCATCACACTTCAAATGGTATGCAGCACTAGCAAGTTTTAGTTTCTTTAGAAACTCCCGATGTGGATTTTTGCCCCATGCTCTTATGACCTTGACGAAGGCCAACATATCATAAGTCACATGTCAAGTTCTACCTGTCATTTACCAGGTTAATTTGAACCCACCCGTACATACCCTTGATGAAGGCCAAAATGGCAGCACGACTGTCTCAAACCAACGCATCTATCTATGCAACAGATAAATATTCGGTAGCTACCAATCATTATGCCTTGGCAAAGGTCAAAATACATAGCTTCAATACTACTGAATATTTAACCGAAATGATGGAGGGCTACGAATGGTTTTGGCGAAACCGTGAACGTAGTGAACTTGATATAATCGAAGGAACCTGATAGCTATTAAAAGGAATGGTTTAAGCTCCGCGGTTTTAAAAGTTTTCTGTTTCTGGGAAAAAACCGAGTGGTTTTGAAATTGTTCGAACGATTTAACTTTGGTATATTATCTTTGCATTAATATAATGTGTCCCATCAATTAATCCTACCATTGCAGAAAACAACGAAAATATGATGTACTCTTATGCCATCCGCATTCGCCACGGGGCCCCGTCATCACCCGTTAGGTTACTTAACTAACGAGAGAGCGGGGGCTGGACTAGCGCGGATGCAAAACATAAGCAACGCCTACTAGATATCATTTATAGATATATACAATTGTCAGATGCAATGATAGCCATTCCAGATCACAGATGAACACATTGGATATGCTAGGAATCCGCGTTTCGTTCGAGCGTGCAACGAAAGACGGATTACACGGTCGCGATGAATAGACAAACCCCACCCTAGACCCCTACGGGTGCGGCAAACTACCCGCCAAGTACCCGAAGTGAAGCAACCTCCCTCGACAACGTGAGTAGGCCACTCGGCACTTCAAGGTACCCGGTAGTTTGTGCACCCCTCGTTGGGTCCATCCTAGGAACAAAAACAGTAAAAGAAATAATATACAATGGCAGCTACAACCTCAACCCGGATGTGCGGTTATAAAAATAATATTACATCAATTTACAATTTACGTAAAATGAAAGATAAATAAACACTCATCTCACAACCCCGGCTATTCATCCGCGACAATCCAACAAGTTCATATACACAATCCAACATCACAGATCACAGATATGTACAACCCCCACTAATCGACGTATAGCGATTAGTCGACGTTCAGTACATATATCACATCACAGATATAATCAATTAGCTAAAGTTATAGAATTTCGATCAATATTCCAATTTGAAACTACCCCAAACACAATAATGTTTTTTCTAAAGAATCTGGGCAGAAACAAAGCATCTGAAAAATCACAAAACATCAAGCTGGATACACTGCAGGAAAAACGAGTTGACTCCGAGTCGACTCGGCCGCGGATGCGCGGCGAAACGCTTGGTTTCGCCGTGCTTCTGCGGCAGTCTGACCGAGTCATGAACTCGTTTTTCTTGGGTGTTCCTAAAAAACCCTGCACGTATTTTTCAGGTCTGTGGATATATTTTTAGACTAGTTTTTAAGATCGGCAGAAACCACTAAATTTTGATGTATTTTGTGATTTTTTTCGAATAGAAGTTCTAAACACTTTGCTAACATGTTAGTTGTTGTTTAGCTAGGCTCTGATACCACTGTAAGTCTATGTAAGCCACCACGATACTTACGGGGAGGCAGAAAGAGTAAAAATCGGATTTTTATCATAAGAAAACATAGACTAACCATGAAGGATCTTTGCTAAACAAAAACTAACAAACTAACTACAAGTTCTAGCTACTAGGTTAGTTGGTTATACCTAGTTCTTGAACTCCTTCTCTTCTTGTTGTGGCCCTCCTTGTTGGTAGCTCCTTGGAGTGGTGTTGACGGCTCCTCCTCTTCATCTTCACTTTGCCGAAGAAAGATCCACCCGAAGGCCTCTACCTTGATCTCCTACCTCAACCAAGAAGTAACTAGAGTGCTTAGTTTGCTAGATAAAGAACCCTAGAATGAGTAGAGAGATGTTTTGATGGTTTAGTCTTAAAAGCTTATGATTTTCAACACATGAAACACTTAAGCTTTGAGAGAGGAAGAGGGAGAGCTTTTGCAAGAGAGAGAAAGAACATGAGAGTGTGAGAGAGTAATCCTAACCTTGCTCTCATATGAGAGAAATATGAGAATAATAATAATAATTAAGAAAATTGTGATGGTTAGTTGATTTGACCATTACCATTTCACATTTAATGCTAATGCAAGCTTCAAAAAGCATTTTTCTTGCTTAACAAAAGAAAATATCAAGGTCAACAAAAGTCAACAAGTCAAATGGTCAACCCAACCCTAAACATGGCACAATTATCCTTAATTAATATTATTAATCATATTTCTTATTCTCATTAGGGTTTAGAAAAAGTCAACGGTCAAAAACCCTAATGAGGTTCCTCTGCCTCTGTCAACTGCACATACACACCCGCATCCGTGTTCCGAGGAACATGAATACAATGAGAAAAAACCAATCCCAAAACAAATACTAGGATCTGGCTTAAACCAATGCCCGCTAGTAATAACTTCCCGGACACCAAACGTGCACAAGTAAGCGTATGTGAACGAACCCCATCGCAAAACCATGCGACCTCTACTCAGTTTTGCCCAAAGGCGAACAACCCTCTGTGTAGGAGTCTAAAGACTCAACACTATGCTGGCAGTGGATTTAACCATAGGCTGCAAGCGGTACTAGCTGTACATAACGGTCCCCAGGTAGATGCCGATAAGAAGACCGATGAGGTGAACCCATCGGAACTCATACTGAGCATGAATGTGTTAATCTCCGTACAGTCCGGTCTGTTCGTCTGAGAGTATCGCATGTCGGGCCTAGGGGGGCGGTAAACGTCAGTCCCCTAATAGCGGTACAAGTCATGTCGGAGTGTAGCCTGGAACACCCTGAGAAGCTACTGGAAACACTATCAGCAAATCTCGCTTGCCCTGGCCAAGGACTTTGTGTAATGGCTCTCCTAGACACAGCGCGATATCAACTCCCAATACCGGGAGAGACGAATTCTGTCTAACCGTCACTGCCTCCAAGTGCTTCGGAACTGCACCCAACTACTACCTGTTTGCATGACTCATTTGAGCCATGGTACGGTAGTAATCTAAGAACAGTGGGAACACACTCGAGGCAAAGTAACAGCGTCAAGTCAACGGACTAAGCTGTAATCATGTCACCTGGGAACTGATAACTGGCGATAGGTATAATACCAACCAACAGTTCCTAGCGAGTCCTGTCCAGTGTACTCGTAACCTAACGAGCACTTGCATACTATCTCCAGTACGACGTACTGATGGCAGTGGGACAGACCATCTCCCCTCCTGGGATGAGAAGCGTATACACTAGTCTACTCTGGAGTATCGATGCCCTGTCTCGATAATCCTACGACCAGGGACCTGTATAAGGATGTGCTTATAGACTACCCAGCCCCCACTAGTGTGACTGCCATCACAACGCTGGTAGTCAAGCAAAAGATCCAAAGGGCTCTATCAATATGTATTAGCAATATGTCAAAAGAAACACATACACATATTAAGATAGATACAAACCAAGTAGCATACTACCATATTGAGCAAGAATGTCAATCCGTGTATATATCCCAAGCTTCCAAAATGTAATATACAAACTAGTACTATACAATAATGGTCTCTAGAGCATATCACACTAACACGATATTCCAGAGTAGACCAGCGTATACCATTCTTGTCACATATGATGGGTGATGGATGATCCCATATCCATCTGGTGTGGTGACACCAAAGATTGTATGTGGGTTCTCAGTGGAAACTGGGTACACTTAACGGACTCGCCGAGAACTCCTATGTGGTTTTATATCTATCATCGGATAAAAGTTCTCAGGTGACACTGGTACAGGTTAGTCTATAGACCCAAGATCATCATAGAGTCATGTGTGTCCTCCTACTATACTTGATCTCCACCCTACCACGGCTCTACTAATGTTAGTGTTTATGCCCTAGAGGCCATTACGTATCATACTAGTTTGTATATTACTTAATGGAAGCTTGGGATATTCACCTTGTATATACAATCTTGCTCAAAATAATAGTATGCTACTTGGCTTGTTTCTACTTCAATGTGTACATGTGTTTATTTTAGTATATCGCCTATACACATTAGTGGAGCCCTTAGGATCTTTGCTTGATTACCAGCGTTGTGATGGCAGTCACACTAGTGGGGCTGGGTAATCTATAAGCACATCCTTATGCAGGTCCCTGGTCGCAGGACTATCGAGACAAGGCATCGATACTCCGGAGTAGACTAGCGCATGCGCTTCTCATCCCAGTGTAGGAGTCGGTCTGTCCCACAGCCGTCGGTACGTCGTACTTGAGATAGTATGCGGGTGCTCGTTGGGTTACGAGTACACTGGACAGGACTCGTCGGGAACTGACTAGTTGGTATTATGCCTATCGTCAGTTATCAGTTCCCAGGTGACATGAGTACAGCTTAGTCCGCTGACTTGACACTGTCACTTCGCCTCAAGTGTGTTCCCACTGTACTTTGATTACTACCCTACCACGGCTCAAAGGAGTCGTGCAAACAGATGGTAGTTGGGTGCAGTCCCGAAGCACTTGGAGGCAGTGACGGTTAGACAGGATTCGTCTCTCCCGGTATTGGGGGTTGACATCGCGCTGTGTCTAGGAGAGCCATTACACGAGTAGTCCCTGGCCAGGGCAAACGAGATATACTGGTAGGCTTCCAGTGTTATCTCAGGGTGTTTTGGGCTTCACTCCGACATGACTTGTACCGCTATTGGGGGACTGACGTTTACCGCCCCCTAGGCCCGCCATGCGATGTATCAGACGAACAGACCGGACTGTACGAAGAATGTCACATTCAGGCTCAGTAGGAGTTCAGATGGGTTTCTCCTCGTCAGTCTTCTTGTCGGCATCTACCTGGGGACCGTTACGCACAGCTAGTGCCGCTTGCGGTCTGTGGTTAAACCCACTGCCAGCGTAGTGTCGAGTCTTTAGAGTCCCACACAGAAAGCTATTCGCCTTTAGGCAAAAGAGTAGAGGTCGCATGGTTTTGCGACAGGGTTCGGTCACATCCGTGCACTTGTGCACGTACAGTGTCCGGACAGTTCATACTAGCGGGCTTTGGTTTAAGCCAGATCCTAGTGTACCTTTTGGGATTGGTTTTATCCAGTATGCATTCGTGTTCCTCGGAACGCGGATGCGGGTGTGTATGCACAGTTGACGGAGAGACAGAGGCAGAGGATTCTCATTAGGGTTGTTGACCGTTGACAGTTGACTATTGACTTTTTGTTCAACCCTAATGAGAATTTGATATGTGATTAACAATTATATTAATTAAGTATTATGGTGACATGGTTGTTGAGGGATTGACTTTATTGACTTGTTGACTTTTGTTGACTTGTTGACTTGTTGACTTTGTTGACCGGTTGACTAGGCTTGACTAGTAGACCGTTATGATAACTATAGCTATCATTTCATGGCAAAGACTTTTGCTTGCTTGCTCTTTTGTGCAAAATGAGTGCATGGAATGATATGGCTATGGTTGCTTAAACTATCACATAATACTTGATTGATATGAGGTGTTATGATTGTTTTGGATTATGAGAGCCAAATGAGAAAAGTCTTCTCTCATTCTTTCATGCTCATTCTCTCTCTTGTTCTTGAGCTCTCATCTTCCTCCTCTTGCTCTCCCTCTCTTGAGTCTATGGTTCACTTGTCTCATGAGTTGAGAATCAAGAACCATAGATAAAATCCCATACAAACTCTTCTCTACTCACTCTAGTTCACAAGGCTTAGCAAACCGAGTGAACTAGTTTCTTCAAAGTTCGAAGAAGGAGCCAAAGGTTGAAGCTTTCAGGTGGATCTATCTTCGGCGCAAGGAGACGACGGGGAGAAGCCGATTCGAATGACCATCGAAGCTTGAAGAAGAAGGAGTTCGAGAAAAAGAAAGGTATAACCCTCTAACCGAGTAGTTAGCAACTCGTAGTTAGGTTGTTCGTTAGATGTTTAACAAAGATCCGGTTTTGAGTCCATGTTACCACCTCTAAGAAAATTGTTTTTCACCAAATTCCGCATGCCCGAAAGTACCGGGAGAGGTAGCATGGACTTACAGTGGTATCAGAGCCTAGTTAAACTCTATCTAACATGTTAGCAAAGTAGCTAGAAGATCGATCAAAGAAAAAGTCGCAAAACGAACCCCGTTTTTAAACTTTCTGTCGATTTTAAAAGTGCTGAAATTTTTTTTTAAGATACACCAAAAATCGACTCAGGGTTTTCTGAAGAAACTGCAAAAATTTGACCCCCTAACTCGATCAAAGCGCTGCGGTTCCGCGGCGGGAGCTTGCTCCCACCGCGGAACCGCGGCCGAGTTGACTCGGTCATAGGGTTTCTTCTTTGCAGTTTGCTCATAGGGGTATTTTGGGATTTTTGGAATATATATTTTCTGCCCAGATTTTCCAGAACGAAAATTTTATTTTTGGGGTCCTGAAAATCCGTATTTTTGATCGAACTTCTAAAAGACTTAAGCTGACGGGTTTTTCTGTGATGTGATATTTGTATTGAACGTCTGCTAATCGCTATATGTCGATTAGTGGGGGTTATACAAATCTGTGATCTGTAATGTTGTTGGAATGTGTATATGAATATGTTGGATTGTCGTGGGTGAATAGCCGGGGGTTGTGAGACGAGAGTTTTCTTTTCTTTCAATTTATGTAAAATTGTAAATTGATGTAATAATTGTTTGTATGGCCGCACAACCGGATCGGGGTTGTAGCCGTCATTGTATAATTTCTTTTTACTGTTTTTGCTCCTAGGATAGATCCATGGAGGGGGTGCACAAACTACCGGGTATGCCGAAGTGCCGAGTGGCCTACTCACGGGGATGAGGGAGGTTGCTTCGCTTCGGGTACTTGGCGGGTAGTTTGCCGCACCCGTAGGGGTCTTGGGTGGGGTTTTGGCTATTCACCGCGACCGTGTAATCTGCTTTTCGTTACAGGCTCGTACGAATTGCAGCTTCCTAGTATATCCAATGTGTTCATCTGTGATCTAAAATGGCTATCATTGCAATATATCTATATATGATATTATTTAGGCGTTGCTTATGTTTTACAGCCGCGCTAGCCCAGCCCCCGCTCTGTCGTTAGTTAAGTAACCTAACGGGTAATGACGGGGCCCCGTGGAGAATGTGAATGGCATAAGCGTACGTCATATTTTGGTTGTTTTCTGCAATGGTAGGATTAAATGATGGGACGCATTAAAAGAACTAATACAAGAATATCACGCATTAAAAGAACTAATGCAAGAAAATAAACCAAGTTAAAATCGTTGGAACACTTTCGGAAAACCACTCGGTTCTTTTCAAAACTAACTTTTAAATGCGGAGCTTGAGCCACTCCTTTTAAAAGCTATCTCGTTCCATCGATTATATCAAGTTCACTACGTTCACGGTTTTGCTAAAACCATTCGTAGCCCTCCGTCGTTTCACATGAATAGTCAATAGTATTCAAGCTGTGTATGTTGGCCAAAGTCAAGGCATAGTGATTGGTAGCTATTGGGTATTCATGTGTAGCATAGATAGATGCGTTGGTTTGGGACAGTTGTACTGCCATTTTGGACAAAGTCAAGGGTAGGTACGGATGGATCCAAATTAACCTGGAGAATGACGGGTAGAACTTGACATGTGACTTATGATATTTTGGCCAAAGTGAAGGTCATAAGAGCATGGGGCAAAAATCCACATCGGGAGTTTCATAAGTACTGAAACTTGCTAGATTTGCATACCACTTGGAGTGTGATAATTCTGGTAGGATTCCTTCAGTTTCGTCACGCGATGATATTTGGATCCCGATCCTACCGTGAGTATATGCTACTCCTCGGGAAATTTCTCACTAAACGATCAATGCTATAAACCTAGTAGGTGTCTAGAAAGGTGTTAGCGGGGCTACGCCCCCGGGGAAAAGAGGTTATTTAATTAAGGAACTTCGCGAAAGCGTTGGAAAACCTCCCTCGAAGTACCAACACTGGCCTGGCTGAACGGTTAAGCAAGTATTGTGCGGTGGGATTGATCCCGACTAATTCTTCCTTTTTGGTTTGAGGAAGGATTCGAGAAACAGTGGGAGCCATCCTGTTTAGACAAACTAAAAACCATTCTAAACTTGCAAGAGCATCAAACTGAGTGTTTCTTCTCTCTCCTAATTGCAGCGACCAATCGACATGACTGGACTTAAGTTACTTCTAGATAAAAACATACTGACAGGGCCAAACTACAATGATTGGCTCAGGAATGTCAAGATGGCAATCACTTACGACAAGCTGGGGTATCTTCTTACCACCAAAGCTCCCCCTGTCCCTGGTCCCACTTCCAGCGTCGCGGATAAAGAAATCCGTAAGACTTGGGAGATTGATAGCGCGAAGGCCAAGTGCCTCGTACTTGCCTCTATGGACAATGAACATCAGAGGAGGCACGAGAATATGGACTTGGAATCCATATTTCTTCATACAAAAGAACTGTATGGAGAGCAATCTCGTATCGCAAGATACGAAGCGTCGAAAAAGTTATTTTCGGCAAGGATGGCCGTCGGATCATCAGTAGCAGAACACGTGCTTAAGATGATCGGCTACATTGAGGAGCTCGCGGACCTAGGGACCACATTGGAGAGTGAGCTCTATACGGACTTAGTTCTCCAGTCCCTTCCTTCCACTTACGCCCAGTTTATACTGAACTTCAACTTACAAGAAAAAGAAGTTGAACTTTCAGAGCTCCTCAACATGCTGAGGAGCGCAGAGGGCACCCTACAGAAAGGTAGGGAAACATCCACTTTGTTTGTAGGAGGATCATCTTCTTCTAGGTCCAAGGCGAAAGCCAAGGGAAAGAAGAAGAAAGCCCCCGCCAAACCAAGAGGCGGTGTTAGTAAAGTGGATACGAAGGGAAAAGCTAAAGCAACAAAGAAAGCGGGGAAGCTTATGGATAAGGAAGAATGCTTCTATTGTCATAAGAAAGGACACTGGAAGAATGATTGCAGGGCCTGGAAGGCCAGAACACAGGAATTGAAGCAGGTTGCAGCTTCAGCTTCAGGTGTGTATGTTATTGGAAACTGTCTTTCAATAAACTCTACTTCCTGGGTATTGGATACCGGATCAGGATCTCATATCTGTAATTCTTTGCAGGCGTTGAGAAACCGTAGGGTTTTGAAAGCAGGTGAAATGACTCTCAAAGTTGCAAACGGAGCTAGCATGGATGTTAAGGCCGTGGGGGACTATCACCTGGGAATGTCAGATGGACATGTTTTGGTTTTGCGTAATTGCTTTTTTGTACCCAACGCAACTTGTAATATCATTTCTGTATCTTTAGTTTCTAAAGAAGGTTATGAATTTGCGGTTGTAAGTAATGTTGTAAACATTCACCTTAATCAAGTTCTGATTGGGTCAGGTACATTGAGCAATGGTATATACGTATTAAACCAACCACAGATTTTCAATGTTCAGAATACACACAAAAGAAAGTCTCCGGAAATCAATCAGACTTTCTTATGGCATTGTAGACTGGGTCACATCAATGAGAGAAGGTTGACGAAGTTACATACAGAAGTATATTTGAATGCGTTCGAATATCAATCGTATGCCACTTGTCAATCCTGTCTCAAAGGAAAGATGACAAAGACTCTGTTCACTGGACACGGAGTAAGAGCGAGCGAGCTCTTGGGACTCGTACACAGCGACGTGTGCGGTCCAATGTCTACACATGCGCGAAGCGGTTATTCTTACTTCATTACTTTTACGGATGACTTTTCAAGGTACGGTTATGTCTTCTTAATGAAACATAAGTCCGAAGCCTTTGGAAAATTCCAGGAATATAAGAATGAAGTAGAAAAACAAACCTGCAAAAGTATCAAGATCCTAAGATCGGATCGAGGTGGTGAATACTTGAGTGCCGAGTTCCTGGACTATTTAAAAGAGAACGGAATTCTCTCTCAGCTTACTCCTCTATACACTCCGCAACATAACGGTGTTGGATATATATGCCCTAGAGGCCTACATTGTATAGGATGCTTGGGATATGTATGTACATGACGGTCTTGCTTGATATGATAGTACGCTATTTGGTTTGACTTTGTCTTAACGTATAATATATTTTACTTGGTATTTATATATATATGTTGATAAAGCCCATAGGGTGTTTGTCTGACTACCGGCGTTGTGATGGCAGTCATACTAGTGGGAGCTGGATAGTCAATAGGCACACCCTTAGATGTCCCTGGTCGCAGGAGTATCGAGATTGGGCATCGATACTCCAGAGTAGACTAGTGTATACATATCTAGACCCTGACGAGGGGCAATGGATTGGTCCCGCATCCATTGGTGGTGTTCACCTAAGATTGTATACAGATGCTCACTGGGTGTGAGTACACCGGACAGGACTCGCCGAGAACTGACTGGATGGTATTATACCTAACGTCAGATAACAGTTCTCAGGTGACATGTGTGCAGATAGTCCGTTGACTTAAGGTCATCATCTTTCTCGTGTGAGTTCCCACTGTGCTTTGATTATTACCCTACCACGGCTCAAAGGAGTCGTGCAAACAGGTTTCAGTTGGGCACAGTCCCGAGCCACGTGGAGGCAGTGAGTGACTGTTAGGGATTCGTCTCTCCCGGTATAGGGAGTTGATATCGCACGGTGATCGGTTGGTCATTACCATAAGTCCCTGGCCAGGGCTGATTGAGAATTACTGATAGGTTGATCAGTAGATTCTCGGATGGTGATAGAGCCATACCGACACGACTTGTACGGTTATTAGGGGTCTGACGTCCACCACCTCCCTAGACCATACATGCGATACTCTCAGACGAACAGACCAGACTGCACGGATATTGTCACAGATAGGCTCAGTAGGATTTCAGATGGGTTACCTCATCAGCTTTCTTATCGACAACTACCTGGGGACCGTTACGTACAGCTAGTGCCGCTTGCGGTCTGTGGTTCAACCCACTGCCAGCGTAGTAGTCGAGTCTTTAGAGTCCCACACAGAGATTTCCCAAACCCAGGCGAAAAGATATAGAGGTCGTATGGTTTTACGACAAAGGTTCGGACGCATACGTGTTTGAACGCACGTGCGACATTCGGACAGTTTTTACTAGCCGGCTTTGGTTTAAGCCAGATTCTAGTATCAGGTTATTGGATTTATACAGTCTAAAGTTTTTCCGTGTTTTCACGGATGAGAGGGGCGTTCTCGTAATTTTCGGAGAAGCTTCTAGAAGGATGTGACATAAAGAGAGAGGTGGCATTTTCATTTAATGATTAAGTGACTCATTGTGAGTGATTCATCATATCATTAATGCATCATTAATTGCTTAATGACTCACATGATGAATCACCCACTTGATTTAATGAAACATGATGAATATTATCTTTTTATTCATTTCTTTTAATTCATTATGTTTCATATATATCAAGTGAGAAGCTTTATTCAATATAAGATTATCATTATCTTCTTCTCACTCTCTCTCTTCAAGTTCTCTCTCCTTCACCAAATCCTAATCCTACCCCTCATGAGTTGAGAACAAGGATTAGGAAAGACTAATTACTCCATAACCTATCTCTACATCATCTTAGCTACTCTATTTAGCAACTAGAGAAACTAAGTAACCTCAAGTTTAGAGGTTATAGCTTGGATTAGGGTTCTCGGGTGGATCGTCTATCACGGGAGATAGCCGAAGAGGACGTGGAGATCCAAATAGGCCGTAGACAACATCAAGACGAAGGACTAGAACCGTTTGGTATAATCTCTTCGCATAGTAGATTAAAACTCTAAAGCTTTTGTTAAAACTTGTATAGCAAACGATTCGTACGGCTAATCGATGTTTGATCATAGAACTTGATTGTTATTCATATTTCCGCCTCCCCACAAGTATTGGGGTGTTGAACATCGACTTACAGTGGTATCAAAGCCTAGCTAAACAAGTTTTAACTTTATTGCAAATTTGTACGAATTTCGAACGGAAAAACGAAGCCGGAAAACCCCAAAAACATCAAGTTTCTGTCGAAATTCAAATGAAGTCCAAAATTTTTTCAGGTATGTTCAGAAAGCTTGTAATGACACCATAAGAACACCCAAGAAAATTGGGGTCATGATTCGACCAAACGGCCGCTGATCCGCGGCGGCTCCCATAGGCGCCGCCGCGGTTCCGCCGCCGATTTGGCGAATCATGAACCCAAATTTCTTGGGTGGGTTCTCTGTAAAATTTAGGATTTTCTGGAATATTTAATATTTGCTCAGGTTTCAGTTTTACAGAGCAGTTTTTGGAGCAATATTAAAGATGTTTAATCGATCGATATTGTACAGTATTTGCATGTTGGATTATATCTGTGATTGTATAATGTGTTCGTAAACCTCCCCTAACTGCTAGTATGTCTGTTGGCAGGGGGTTGCACATTTCTGAAATGGATTTTAACTGTTTGTGCATATAAACTGTATTGGACTGTTGTGGTGATTAGCCGGGTTTTGTGATGGGTTATTGTATTAATTCATTTGATGTAAATGTAATTTGTTGTAATATTATTTTGCGGGGCACTTCCAGGTTGCGGTTGTAGCCACCGTTGTATTATTTCATTTTACTGTTTTTGCTCCTAGAACAGACCCAAGGTGGGGTGCACAAACTGCCGGGCGGGTAGTTTGCCGCACCCGTAGGGGTCGTGGGTGGGGTAATGGCTATTCATCACAACTGTGTAATCTGTCTTTTCTTGCAGGATCAAAAGAAATACAGATTGCTTGCAAATCCAATATTGTTTATCTGTGTTCTGGAATGTATATCATTGCGTCAGACGAATGTAAAATATCTATATATATGATAGCTATTTAGACGTCACTTATGTTTTACACCCGCGCTAGCCCAGCCCCCGCTCTGTCGTTAGTTAAGTAACATAACGGGTGATGACGGGACCCCGTGGCGAATGCGGATGGCATAAGAGGACGTCATATTTTCGTTGTTATCTGTAATGATAGGTTAAAGATGGGACGCATTATTATTAATGCAAAGAAAATAAAACCTAAACTGAATCGTTGGAACAATTTCTAAAAACCACTCGGTTTTCTTGAAAAAGCAAATTTTAAATGCGGAGCTTAAACCACTCCTTTTAATAAAAGCTATCTTAGTTCCTTCGATCAAATCAAGTTCATTACGTTAACGGTTTTTTGCCAAAAACCAGCCGTAACCCTCCGTCGTTTCAGATAGACAGCACATCGTATTCATGCTATGCTTGTTGGCCTACGTCAAGGCATAGTGTATGGTAGCAGTGTGTGTGCCCATTTGTTGCATAGATAGATGCATTAGTTTAATACAGACGTACACCTTGTTGGCCTACGTCAAGGGCTTGTACGATGTATTTAAATTGATCAGGACAACGACGGGTAGAACTTGACTTGCGTCTTATGACTTGTTGGCCTACGTCAAGGTCAATAAGAGCTTGGGGTAAAAATCACATCGGGAGTTTCAAACATAAAGGAAACTTGCAGATTTAGCTTACCTTCTGGAGTGTGGTGACTAGAGTGGCTTCCATCTAGGGCATCATGCAATGATAGTTGGATCCCGATCCCACTGATGAGTAGGATTACTCTCGGGAATTTCTCTCACTTAACAATCAATGCTATAAGCCAAGTAGGTGCCTAGAAAGGTGTTAGAGGGGCTACGCCTCCAGGGAAAAGAGGTTCTTTAATTAAGGAACTTCGCGAAAGCGTTGGAAAACCTCCCTCGAAGTACCAACACCAGCCTGGCTGAAAGGTTAAGCAAGTATTGTGACATGTGATTAAATCCTGACTAGTTCTTCTTTTAGGTTTTGAAGAAAGGATTTGAGGAAACAGTGGGAGCCATCCTGTTTAGATAAATTAATAAACCAATCTAAACTTGCAAGAGCATATGCTGAGTGTTTTCTTTTCTCTCTCTCTGGCAGCTACCATGACTGGACTAAAACTATTACTCGAAAAGAATATACTAACCGGGCAGAACTATAAAGACTGGCTAAGAAACGTCAATATTGCGCTGACTTATGACAAAGTTGCATATGTTACCACCGCTGTTCCTCCCCTTATCCTAGGACCAGATTCCTCAGTTGCGGACAAGGAAGTTCGTAAAACCTGGGATCTAGACTGTGAGCGAGCTAAGTGTATCGTGCTGGCGTCCATGAATAATGAACTCCAGAAACAGCACGAGAGTATGGATATTGCATCCATATTCCTCCATTGCAGGGAATTGTATGGTGAACACTCCCGTATCGCGAGGTACGAAACCTCAAGGAAACTCTTCCAGATGAGGTTAGCTCCAGGATCGCCTGTTGGAGAGCACGTCCTCAAAATGATCATCCTCATTGAGGAACTCGCAAACCTGGGATGCGTGCTAGAGAACGATTTGTATATCGACTTAATTTTGCAGTCCCTTCCACACACCTTCTCTCAGTTCGTGCTGAACTTCAACATGCACGAAATGGAAGCGGATCTTCCAAAGCTCCTCAATATGTTGAGGGTAGCAGAGACCTCCTTGAAAAAGGAGAAGACCCCCGTTCTGTATGTTGGCCAATCATCCTCTTCTAAAACTAAAGCGAAGCTAAAGGGAAGAAGAAGATGAAAGCCACCAAACCGAAGGGTGGGGTCAAGAAGGTGCAGGGAACGAACAAGGCAGGAAGGGTGAAGGCAGAAAAGAACGAATGCTTCTATTGTCACAAGCAGGGGCACTGGAAGAAGGATTGTCAGGCCTTCAAAGCCAAGGACATGAAGCAAGCAGTTGCATCTACTTCAGGTGTGTTCGTAATCGAAAATTGTCTTTCAGTAAACTCTACTTCATGGGTACTTGATACCGGTTCTGGTTCTCACATCTGTAATTCTTTGCAGGATCTGAGAAATAGTAGAGTACTGGGGGCAGGTGATATGACTCTCCGGATGGGCAATGGAATGCATGTAGATGCAGTTGCAATAGGGGAATATCACCTAGGGTTGAATAGTGGAAACATTTTGGTATTGTATAACTGTTTTTGTATTCCCAGTATGTTGTGTAATATTATATCAGTGTCTTTATTGTCTAATAAAGGATATAATTTTGTGCTTGAAAGAAATGTCATGAACATTCTCCTAAATCAAGAACTGATTGGGTTTGGCACACTGGAAAACGGCATATACATACTTAATCAACCACAAATTTTCAATATTCAAAACACGCGTAAAAGAAAGGCTCCAGATTCGTATCAAGCCTTCCTATGGCATTGTAGACTTGGTCATATAAATGAAACAAGGTTGACTAAGTTACATAAAGATGGATATCTAGATTCGTTTGAATATTCATCATATGCAACTTGTCAATCATGTATCAAAGGAAAAATGACCAAATCTCCGTTCACCGGACACGGAGAAAGAGCCACCGAACTCTTGGGACTAGTACACAGTGATGTATGTGGTCCGATGTCTATACATGCACGAAGTGGTCACTCCTACTTCATCACTTTTACTGATGACTTCTCTAGGTATGGACATGTGTTCTTAATAAAGCATAAATCCGAGGCTTTTGAGAAGTTTAAGGAGTATAAAAATGAAGTAGAGAAACAAACTGGTAAAAGCATCAAGACACTTCGATCTGATCGAGGTGGAGAATACTTAAGTACCAGTTTCCTTGAATACTTGAAAGCAAATGGAATACTCTCTCAGCTTACTCCACCTTATACACCTCAGCATAATGGTGTATCAGAAAGAAGGAATCGCACGCTATTAGATATGGTGCGATCAATGATGAGTAGTGCTGAGTTGCCACTTTCCTTCTGGGGATTTGCTCTAGAATCAGCCGCATATCTATTAAATAGAGTTCCAACTAAGTCTGTACCTACCACTCCATATGAAATGTGGTGTGGGAAGAGACCATATCTCAAGTATATAAAGATATGGGGGTGTCCGGTATATGTTAAAAAGCATAATCCGGACAAGCTCGAGGCACGATCGGTTTTGTGCAAGTTTGTAGGATACCCCAAGCATTCAAGGGGGTACATGGTCTACCACACTGAAGAACAAAAGGTGTTTGTCGCTCGTCACATTGTCTTCTTAGAAAGCGAATTTCTTGCAAAAGAAATTAGTGGGAGCGCGGTAGAACTGGAAGAAATTCCAGAACCTCAAGCTGTAACCGAGGACTTAGAAGAATCTCAGATTTCAATAGAACATGACGAACCAACGCCACTCCGCAGATCTAGTAGGCTTTCTCATCCTCCTGAAAGATACTATGGTTTTCTTCTTGATGGGGATCGAGAGGATTGCATCATCGATGATGATGAGCCTACTAGTTTCCAGCAGGCTATCACAAGTAGCGACTCAGTAAAGTGGCTGGATGCAATGAGATCCGAAATGGAATCCATGTATACCAATAAAGTATGGACTTTAGAAGTTGCTCCTCCTGGGGTAAAACCAGTTGGGTGCAAATGGATCTTCAAAAAGAAGATTGGTACATTTGGACAAGTGGAAACGTACAAAGCTAGACTAGTAGCAAAAGGTTTTCGTCAAAGACCAGGATTGGACTATGATGAAACTTTTTCGCCAGTAGCTATGATTAAATCCATTCGGATCATGCTTGCCATTGCTGCCTTCCATGACTATGAAATCTGGCAAATGGATGTAAAAATAGCTTTTCTAAATGGACATCTAGAAGAGAGTGTTTACATGGATCAACCAGAAGGTTTCTCAGACAGTGGGAGCAGCGGAAGAGTGTGCAAATTGCTTAAATCCATTTATGGGTTAAAGCAAGCATCGCGGAGTTGGAACATCTGTTTTGATGAAACAGTCAAGGAATTTGACTTTATCAAAAATACAGATGAACCATTTGTTTATAGGAAGATTGTAGAAGGAGCAGTAGTCTTCCTCGTTTTATACGTCGACGACATACTACTGATAGGGAATGATATCCCTATACTACAATCAGTAAAGCTCTTCTTGTCACAGAAATTCTCTATGAAAGACTTGGGAGATGCATCATACATTCTGGGCATTAAGATCTATCGAGATAGATCTAATAGAATATTGGGACTTTCAAAGTCCAGGTATATAGACACTATACTAAAGAGATTTAGTATGGAAGATTCCAAACGCGGCAATATGCCCGCTTGTCACGGAATCACCCTCTCCAAAGAGATGTCTCCAAAGACTGATGAAGAGAGGGCTCGTATGGGCATTATACCCTACGCTTCGGCGGTAGGATCAATAATGTATGCGATGTTATGTACCAGACCAGATGTAGCTTACGCACTTAGTGTAGTAAGCAGGTATCAATCGGACCCAGGTGAGAAACATTGGATAGCGGTGAAGAACATTCTCAAGTACCTGAGAAGGACTAAGGAGATGTTCTTGATTTACGGCAATAAGGACCTCCAGGTAGAGGCTTTTACCGACTCCGGCTTCCAAAGTGACAAGGATGATTCTAAATCTATTTCGGGTTTTGTGTTTACCCTCAATGGAGGGGCGGTAAGTTGGAAGAGTTCCAAACAAGATACCGTCGCAGACTCAACTATGGAGGCTGAGTCTATAGCTGCTAGTGAAGCCGCAAAAGAGGCTGTCTGGATAAGGAAGTTCATTTCTGAACTTCAGGTGGTTCCGTCCATTGCCAATCCAATACCTTTGTATTGCGATAACAATGGCGCTGTAGCTTTAGCGAAGGAACCAAGGTCCCATCAGAAATCCAGGCATATCTTAAGGCGGTTTCACCTGATCAGGGAGATCGTGGATCGTCGGGAGATCGAAATACGGAGAGTAGACACAAAAGACAACACGGCAGATCCATTCACCAAGGCCATTCCTCAAGTACAGTTCGAGAGGCTTTTTGAGATGTTGGGCATGCGGTACGCAAGCAACTGGATCTGGTAGAGACAGTGGGTACTCATTGCGCCAATTATAGGCCTTAGTGCAAGTGGGAGATTGTTGGATATATATGCCCTAGAGGCCTACATTGTATAGGATGCTTGGGATATGTATGTACATGACGGTCTTGCTTGATATGATAGTACGCTATTTGGTTTGACTTTGTCTTAACGTATAATATATTTTACTTGGTATTTATATATATATGTTGATAAAGCCCATAGGGTGTTTGTCTGACTACCGGCGTTGTGATGGCAGTCATACTAGTGGGAGCTGGATAGTCAATAGGCACACCCTTAGATGTCCCTGGTCGCAGGAGTATCGAGATTGGGCATCGATACTCCGGAGTAGACTAGTGTATACATATCTAGACCCTGACGAGGGGCAATGGATTGGTCCCGCATCCATTGGTGGTGTTCACCTAAGATTGTATACAGATGCTCACTGGGTGTGAGTACACCGGACAGGACTCGCCGAGAACTGACTGGATGGTATTATACCTAACGTCAGATAACAGTTCTCAGATGACATGTGTGCAGATAGTCCGTTGACTTAAGGTCATCATTTGTCTCGTGTGAGTTCCCACTGTGCTTTGATTATTACCCTACCACGGCTCAAAGGAGTCATGCAAACAGGTTTCAGTTGGGCACAGTCCCGAGCCACGTGGAGGCAGTGAGTGGCTGTTAGGGATTCGTCTCTCCCGGTATAGGGAGTTGATATCGCACGGTGATCGGTTGGTCATTACCATAAGTCCCTGGCAAGGGCTGATTGAGAATTACTGATAGGTTGATCAGTAGATTCTCGGATGGTGATAGAGCCATACCGACACGACTTGTACGGTTATTAGGGGTCTGACGTCCACCACCTCCCTAGACCATACATGCGATACTCTCAGACGAACAGACCGGACTGCGCGGATATTGTCACAGACAGGCTCAGTAGGATTTCAGATGGGTTACCTCATCAGCTTTCTTATCGACAACTACCTGGGGACCGTTACGTACAGCTAGTGCCGCTTGCGGTCTGTGGTTCAACCCACTGCCAGCGTAGTAGTCGAGTCTTTAGAGTCCCACACAGAGATTTCCCAAACCCAGGCGAAAAGATATAGAGGTCGTATGGTTTTACGACAAAGGTTCGGACGCATACGTGTTTGAACGCACGTGCGACATTCGGACAGTTTTTACTAGCCGGCTTTGGTTTAAGCCAGATTCTAGTATCAGGTTATTGGATTTATACAGTCTAAAGTTTTTCCGTGTTTTCACGGATGAGAGGGGCGTTCTCGTAATTTTCGGAGAAGCTTCTAGAAGGATGTGACATAAAGAGAGAGGTGGCATTTTCATTTAATGATTAAGTGACTCATTGTGAGTGATTCATCATATCATTAATGCATCATTAATTGCTTAATGACTCACATGATGAATCACCCACTTGATTTAATGAATCATGATGAATATTATCTTTTTATTCATTTCTTTTAATTCATTATGTTTCATATATATCAAGTGAGAAGCTTTATTCAATATAAGATTATCATTATCTTCTTCTCACTCTCTCTCTTCAAGTTCTCTCTCCTTCACCAAATCCTAATCCTACCCCTCATGAGTTGAGAACAAGGATTAGGAAAGACTAATTACTCCATAACCTATCTCTACATCATCTTAGCTACTCTATTTAGCAACTAGAGAAACTAAGTAACCTCAAGTTTAGAGGTTATAGCTTGGATTAGGGTTCTCGGGTGGATCGTCTATCACGGGAGATAGCCGAAGAGGACGTGGAGATCCAAAGAGGCCGTAGACAACATCAAGACGAAGGACTAGAACCGTTTGGTATAATCTCTTCGCATAGTAGATTAAAACTCTAAAGCTTTTGTTAAAACTTGTATAGCAAACGATTCGTACGGCTAATCGATGTTTGATCATAGAACTTGATTGTTATTCATATTTCCGCCTCCCCACAAGTATTGGGGTGTTGAACATCGACTTACAAATGGTGTATCGGAGAGACGGAACCGAACCCTATTGGATATGGTACGGTCCATGATGAGTAACGCTGAGTTACCGCGATCATTCTGGGGGTATGCGCTAGAATCAGCTGCGTACCTTTTGAACCGAGTTCCCACTAAGACTATGCCTACCACACCATATGAGATGTGGTGTGGGAAGAGGTCCTATCTTAATCACATTAAGACATGGGGAAGTCCAGCTTTTGTCAAAAAGCAGAATGCGGACAAGCTCGAGGCACGCTCAGTACAGTGCAAGTTTGTGGGATATCCAAAGAACTCCAAGGGATATTTTTTCTACTGCGAAGTGGAACAAAAAGTTATTGTTTCTCGTCATGCCCACTTTCTAGAACACCAGTTCTTAGAAAAGGAAATAAGTGGGAGCGCAGTAGAACTGGAAGAAATTCCAGAACCACAGACTATTACTGAAAGTTTAGTGGAACCAGAGGGTTCAAAAGAACAGGACATTCCTACGCCGCTCCGCAGGAGTAGTAGGCAGTCTCATCCGCCCGAGAGATACTACGGTTTTCTCATAGACGAGGATAGAGAGGATTGTATCATAGATTATGATGAGCTTACTAGCTTCCAGCAGGCCGTTCAGAGCGTTGACTCAGTAAAATGGCTGGATGCAATGCGGACCGAAATGGAGTCCATGTACACCAACAAAGTATGGACGTTGGACATTGCTCCAGACGGGGTAAAACCCGTAGGATGCAAGTGGATCTTCAAAAGGAAGATTGGTGTAGATGGACAGGTTGAGACCTATAAAGCTAGACTTGTTGCGAAGGGTTTTCGACAAAGACCTGGTTTGGACTATGACGAAACCTTTTCTCCAGTGGCTATGCTGAAATCCATTCGGATCCTTCTTGCCATTGCTGCCTTCCACGATTATGAGATCTGGCAGATGGACGTAAAGACCGCTTTTCTAAATGGAAATTTAGAGGAGTGTGTCTATATGGACCAACCAGAGGGTTTCATTCAGAGTGGGAGCAGCGGAAAGGTGTGCAAGTTGCTTAAGTCCATCTATGGACTAAAGCAGGCATCGCGGAGTTGGAACATCTGTTTTGATGAGACGGTCAAGGAATTTGGCTTTATCAAAAATCCAGATGAACCATGCATCTATAGTAGATTTGTAGCGAGAACTGTAGTATTCCTCGTTTTGTACGTGGATGACATTCTCTTAATAGGAAATGACATACCTATGCTACAATCTGTTAAGGGGTTCTTGTCACACAGGTTCTCCATGAAAGACCTGGGTGATGCCTCATACATCCTGGGGATCCGGATCCATCGTGATAGATCCAAGAGGATATTAGGACTTTCACAGTCCAGGTACATCGACACCATACTGAAGAGATTCAGTATGGAAGATTCCAAGCGCGGTAACCTACCGGCTTGTCACGGGATCACCCTCTCTAAAGAGATGTCTCCCAAGACTGATTTGGAGAGGGATCGCATGTCTATTATACCCTACGCTTCTGCGGTAGGCTCTATAATGTATGCGATGTTGTGTACCAGACCGGATGTAGCTTATGCACTGAGTGTGGTAAGCCGGTATCAGTCAAACCCTGGGGAGAAACACTGGATAGCAGTAAAGAACATTCTCAAGTACCTGAGAAGGACTAAGGAGATGTTCTTGGTGTATGGCGGAAAAGACCTCCAGATCGAGGCCTTTGCTGACTCCAGCTTCCAGAGTGACAAGGATGATTCCAAGTCCATGTCGGGTTTTGTCTTTACCCTCAATGGAGGGGCGGTGTGTTGGAAGAGTTCCAAACAGGAAACCGTTGCAGACTCGACAATGGAAGCAGAATACATCGCTGCATCTGATGCCGCAAAAGAAGCTGTTTGGATGAGGAAGTTCTTGAAAGAGCTTCATGTGGTTCCGTCCATTGTTGATCCAATACCTCTGTATTGCGACAACAACGGGGCTATAGCTTTAGCGAAGGAACCCAGGTCCCATCAGAGATCCAGACACATCTTGAGGCGGTATCACCTGATCAGGGAGATCGTGGATTGCCAGGAGATCGAGGTTCGGAGAGTCGCTTCAGAAGATAACACTGCAGATCCATTCACCAAGGCCTTGCCCCAGACTCAGTTCGAGCGGCTGATCGAGATGATAGGTCTTCGATACGCCAGTACATGGCCTTAGTGCAAGTGGGAGACTGTTAGTGTATATGCCCTAGAGGCCATTACTGTATCATACTAGTTTGTATATTACTTAATGGAAGCTTGGGATATTCACCTTGTATATACAATCTTGCTCAAAATAATAGTATGCTACTTGGTTTGTTTCTACTTCAATGTGTACATGTGTTTATTTTAGTATATCGCCTATACACATTAGTGGAGCCCTTAGGATCTTTGCTTGATTACCAGCGTGGTGATGGCAGTCACACTAGTGGGGCTGGGTAATCTGTAAGCACATCCTTATGCAGGTCCCTGGTCGCAGGACTATCGAGATAGGGCATCGATACTCCGGAGTAGACTACCGCATGCGCTTCTCATCCCAGTGTGGGAGACGGTCTGTCCCACAGCCGTCGGTACGTCGTACTTGAGATAGTATGCGGGTGCTCGTTGGGTTACGAGTACACTGGACAGGACTCGTCGGGAACTGACTAGTTTGTATTATGCCTATCGTCAGTTATCAGTTCCCAGGTGACATGAGTACAGCTTAGTCCGCTGACTTGACACCTGTCACTTCTCCTCGAGTGTGTTCCCACTGTACTTTGATTACTACCCTACCATGGCTCAAAGGAGTCGTGCAAACAGGTGGTAGTTGGGTGCAGTCCCGAAGCACTTGGAGGCAGTGACGGTTAGACAGGATTCGTCTCTCCCGGTATTGGGGGTTGACATCGCGCTGTGTCTAGGAGAGCCATTACACGAGTAGTCCCTGGCCAGGGCAAACGAGATATACTGGTAGGCTTCCAGTGTTATCTCAGGGTGTTTTGGGCTTCACTCCGACACGACTTGTACCGCTATTGGGGGACTGACGTTTACCGTCCCCTAGGCCCGCCATGCGATGTATCAGACAAACAGACCGGACTGTACGGAGAATGTCACATTCAGGCTCAGTAGGAGTTCAGATGGGTTTCGCCTCGTCACTCTTCTTGTCGGCATCTACCTGGGGACCGTTACGCACAGCTAGTGCTGTTTGCGGTCTGTGGTTAAACCCACTGCCAGCGTAGTGTCGAGTCTTTAGAGTCCCACACAGAAAGTTATTCGCCTTTAGGCAAAAGAGTAGAGGTCGCATAGTTTTGCGACAGGTCGCATGGTTTTGCGACAGGGTTCGGTCACATCCGTGCACTTGTGCACGTACAGTGTCCGGACAGTTCACACTAGCGGGCTTTGGTTTAAGCCAGATCCTAGTGTACCTTTTGGGATTGGTTTTATCCAGTATGCATTCGTGTTCCTCGGAACGCGGATGCGGGTGTGTATGCACAGTTGACGGAGAGACAGAGGCAGAGGATTCTCATTAGGGTTGTTGACCGTTGACAATGGACTATTGACTTTTTGTTCAACCCTAATGAGAATTTGATATGTGATTAACAATTATATTAATTAAGTATTATGGTGACATGGTTGTTGAGGGATTGACTTTGTTGACTTGTTGACTTTTGTTGACTTGTTGACTTTGTTGACCGGTTGACTAGGCTTGACTAGTTGACCATCATGATAACTATAGCTATCATTTCATGGCAAAGACTTTTTCTTGCTTGCTCTTTTGTGCAAAATGAGTGCATGGAATGATATGGCTATGGTTGGTTAAACTATCACATAATACTTGATTGATATGAGGTGTTATGATTGTTTTGGATTATGAAAGCCAAATGAGAAAAGTCTTCTCTCATTCTTTCATGCTCATTCTCTCTCTTGTTCTTGAGCTCTCATCTTCCTCCTCTTGCTCTCCCTCTCTTGAGTCTATGGTTCACTTGTCTCATGAGTTGAGAACCAAGAACCATAGATAAAATCCAATACAAACTCTTCTCTACTCACTCTAGTTCACAAGGTTTAGCAAACCGAGTGAACTAGTTTCTTCAAAGTTCGAAGAAGGAGCCAAAGGTTGAAGCTTTCAGGTGGATCTATCTTCGGCGCAAGGAGACGACGGGGAGAAGCCGATTCGGACGACCATCGAAGCTTGAAGACGAAGGAGTTCGAGAAAAAGAAAGGTATAACCCCCTAACCGAGTAGTTAGCAACTCGTAGTTAGGTTGTTAGTTAGATGTTTAACAAAGATCCGGTTTTGAGTCCATGTTACCACCTCTAAGAAAATTGTTTTTCACCAAATTCCGCATGCCCGAAAGTACCGGGCGAGGTAGCATGGACTTACAACTAAGTCATGCGAACAGGTTGATTTTGGGTATAGTCTCGAGGCACATGCAGACAATGAGCGATAGGAGGGGTTTCGTCTCTCCCGGTATTGGGGGTTGATGTTGTGCTATGCTCGATTGGTTATAACAGGAAGTCCCTGGCCAGGGCTGCTGAGATTTACATATAAGTGTTATCAATAGTTAATCGATCTGTTATGATCCATACACCGGCATGACTTATTGAGTTATTAGGGTCGGCGATACCATCCCTAGAATCGATATGCAGCATATCTGATGAAGAGACCGGACTGTATGGTATGTGTTGCCAGTTGGCTCGACGGGAGTTTTGGCAGCTTCGCTCGTTTCCTTCTGATCGCTCAATACCCGGGTGGCCGTTACGTTTAACAGACCTCTTGCGGCTTGTGGGTGTTTGATATGATCATCACCTACTGCCGACATATTGACAAGTCTTAGAGTCCCACACAGGAGTTTCCTAGCTCAGGCGAAACGATGTGGTGTGCATATGAGATATGCACGGGGACCCGATTAAATGTGTGTATGTGATACCGTATATTACTCGGGCATTTTTCTATTGGTTAGGTCGTATGTGATATGACTGGTTTGTTAAATCAAGTGTTGATTTAACATTGACTTTTAGCTCGCTTCTTTATTAAACCTTTTTCCATAGTGATGTATGCATGCATGTATGCACATGTTGATGTGTATGGACACATACATGAATACATATTATCATGGTTGTTGATACACTTGAGATGGCAATGTAAGACTCACATGGTGAATAAATATCTATTTATATTTGTTTTTGAGTTAAAGAAAAGGAAAATGAAATGGAATTATATCATCGTCAATGTTTCCACACACTTCCTTCATTTAACCATAAGTTTAAACCTTGATTTATTTTCCTTTGTTGCTTTAACTCATATGCAAAATATCTAGATATTTGTTTACCATGGTTTGAGATGAGAGTGTGAAAATATATATATTTTCTCTTCTCATTTTCTTTTATCTTTATCATTATCTTTTAAGCTTTTGCCGTCTCCTTCTTCTTTCTCAAAGCTCTCTTGAAATTTCTAGTGAGTGAGGATCATAAAAAGAAAGCGTTTTGAATAGAGAAAAGAAAGCACATCACCATTCTACACTACTCTAGCCCATTAGTGTAAAGTGTTTGCTTCATTATCATTCTTGATCAAGTGAAGCAAGGAGCTTTGTGCAAAGGGACTTCGGGTGGATCATCGTAGACTAGGAAGTCCTCTAGCGATCCGTTTCAAACTCACAAAGATCCAAGGAGTCACCAAGTGAATTCTACAAAGGTTGTAATTTCTCCACTTAGTGATAGATTCTTTATAGCATGTGATACTATTAGATGTTACCCTAAAATTCTAGTTTCGATTCATAGTTAGTTTGCTTAGCACCTCCCTAAAATTTTAAAGTGGCATGTGCGATGTTTCAAAACCCTAGATTATGTGCTTGGGAATACCAAAAATTCTTGAGTTGCCAAATGAGGTATTTCTTACACAATTAGCTTAGTAATTTAGTTGCTTTAGTTTCTATTATAGTTTAGAATTGGTTATGTGAGGATTTAGGATCTTTGAAAATCTCTAGAGGAGACTTAGGGGATTCTTGAGTTGTGATGGTGCATTTGAGTGTAATTGGTGACTACAAACCCCCCTTAGTGTTAAATACCAGTGACTAAACCCAAGAACATGAATTAGACATTTCCATGTCGGTTTTGTGAACATCTTGTGCTTACAGGGAATCTGGAGTGACCTGAGACCTCCACGAGAAAAACTAGCAACTCCATTGACCTAGGCTGAACACTAGAAGACTACCTTGAGAAGACGAACCCATAACATGCATCCAGGGCTGAGCAGGCCTGATTTTCAGGCGATATCGCCGGGTCAATTGTGGTATTTGGTGTTGGAATTGGTTTTGTAGCTCACTTATCTCATATACTTGCTAGTTTAGTCCCAATTTAACCTGAGATAAATCTGGGAGCATATTGGGTTGGTTTTGGATATGTTTTTCGATATTAGGATTTTGGGTTTTGAGATTTGATATTGTATTTGGTCGTTGGATGTTTGTACGTCCACGACGAGAGTTGTTTGGTTGTTTTTGAATGCATAGCCTATAGGTTCTAACCTATGAGCGGACCGTGTGCCGTTTTGGTTTCCGGACTTGATGTTAATAGCAATTGCGATTGTGTATTTATTTTAGTTACCTTCGCATGGATTTCGAGACGACGGAGCACATCGACTACAGCTGAACAAGGAGCTTCGCAGATGAGTAGATTTATATCTACGGAGGAAGTCGGGTGGATGGCGTATAGCATCCCCACAAATTATGAATGGAAACCGATATATAGAATACAGCCATAGAAACCTATACTAGGAAACTATGGATATGGTTAAAAAGATAGTTAGAGATGATAGAAATTATGTCTCGAATTGATATATAAGGATAAGAAAAGTGAATGTGAATCACGATATACAAATATGTAGTTGCAAGATAATAAGTATGAGATTTATAGTAGCATAACATGAGATTAATAAGATAGATTGTATATGTAAGATGACTTGATGTGAGATATTGATGTGATAAAAAGAGTATAAGATGAGATATGACGACTAGGTTTGATATGTCGTTATACGGATGCGAGTCGATATTTCATAATTGATAACTTTGCCAGTCCCATAATATGAGATTGATATGGATGTGACCTAAGAGATATGTATATATATATATGGATAATGATGTGAATAATGAGTGATATGCCGTACGAGACGTTAGGTCCGTACCTTTATTGTCATATAGGTTGATAGAATCCTTAATTATTAAATGCAGCCGTACGATAGGTTACCGTACGTGATGAGTTTTACCGGATGATTGACCCATACCCTTGACTACAGGATGTCGTACAAGGATTATACCGTACGTGATATTTTAAGGCTGGATGCCGAATGATAGATTCACCGACTCAGTCATGTTATAGATACGTATACCTTGTAGCATTTTGATTATGATGTAACTTATGCTACGATCATGATATTCTCATTGCATTACATATACATGTGCTAGTACACCAACACCATTATCGATGATGCGTATGTTACACATACACAGATTGCCGGCTCACACACTTTCATCATCGATAATTTCTGTCACTTACAAAGTAGAATTGCTACATCATGCTATTACTCTTAATTGTTCAGTACCGTCACATGACTCGTTGGCATGATATATTGCTATGCTCGCATCATTATGCTATGTTGCATGATATACCTGCTATGCTCACATTTCTGTACTGTGTTTGCATACATCACGCTTTATATTATTACGCATTGAGATGCTGTTTTCATGAGATTCTGGATTTGAGAACCGTGGTTATATTTCAAAGGAAATTATGTATTGTTTTAAAAACCTGGTTTCTCTTGATATGATATTTCGAGACGTCCACCATGTGTTTTCCCGGTTCTGAGATTGGCATGTGAAACCCGAGTCGAGGCGCGGTAGGCACCGTCTGCGGGTACATGGTAGACCCGGTGAGATACCCCGGGAAAAGAAGACTCGTATTGTTAGGCGGTGGGCCTGGCAGGGGAGTACTACCTACCAGTGATAGTATTTAGACTCGGCGGTTATCCGGAGGATACCGACCGAAGTCGTGAGATGATATGGGCCGATCCAGACTGACGGAGCCCATGGGCCGATCCGGACTGACAGAGCCCGTGATATGAGGATTTACGTGTCGATACTGGACACGGGTTTCATGAGATTTTGAGTGTCGATGTTGGACACTCAGGTTCCATGATTTTGATGTGTCGTTGATGGACACACATTGATTGATATCCTCATATTTACATGCATATGCTTTCATGATATTTACATGCATGATATTGTTATGTCATTGATGGACACGTAGATGTTATTCACATGCTGTTAGGCATTTATTATGTTGTTGGCACATATGCAGATACGGTCACCGTAGATATCATAGTATTACCTTTATGATATAGTTGACCTAGGAATCGTTGTTTATGTCGATTTCTACCTGATGATGTTTTCTACTCACAAGTTGGCAACTCACCCCCGTTGTGCCACAGTTCTTGCAGGATCACCGAATGGATCAGTAGCGGCATCGCTGGCACACAGCTTGCATTCGGGTGATTTGCTTTGGTAGGTGGTACATGTTGGATCGTGCCACTCTTGTATTATTATTCCTATTGTATCTAGTCAACTCCATCAATCAGAAACTAGTATTTGTTTAAGTAGTAAAACTTAGAAAGACTTGTATATGCGAGACTTAGAGTGACGGACTATATGTTCGCTATTGGGGGATTGGATGTCTTTCTTTATTTACATTATTCCTTTATGTTGGTCTTCGTCGTTGGGCGTCGTATACATATATTCATTCTTGCGAGGTTGTGATTCCGCCGATTGGCGAAGAACTAGCTGCCACTTGGGGATGCCCTATATATTGTTATTTATATGTGATTTTGGATCAAAATATACAAAGGAAGTGCTGCCCAAATTTTTAAAAGACGAAATAAGTTTTTCAACTAGCATAATCGACATGCATTTTCATGTTCCATTACCTATGCATTTAATAAATTTTTTGATTTCATCATATCTTTATTTCAAAACTTCACCTCTTTTATTTTCTTTAAAAATGTTTAGATTTATGGGTTTCGGCTTACTTAAGTTACGTTGCACCTTTAGACGTTACGTGATTTAAGTGCCAGTCAAAAACTAAATTTCGGGTCGTAACATTCATAGACGAACGGACCGAACTGTACGGATATTGTCACTGTCAGGCTCAGTAGGGGTTTCAGGATGAGTGAGCTCGTCGGCCCCATTTTTGCTCAATACCTGGGAAGCCGTTACGTACAGCTAGTGCCACTGACATGCTTGTGGTTAAACCCACTGCCAACGTATCGACGAGTCTTTAGAGTCCCACATAGAGGGCTTCCTTGCTTCGGGTGAAACGATGTAGATGCCGTATAGTTTTACGGCAGGGTTCGATCATATACGAGCACTTGTGCAAGTATCATGATTCAGACGGATAATACCAGTGGGCTTTGTTTTAAGCTGTATCCTAGTAATATATTTTTGGATTATTTTCATCTCACTGTATTCGTATTCTTCGGAATACGGATGCGGGTATGTATATACTGATGAGGGGTATTCTTGTAATTTCTTTAAAGATTACTTTTAGAAGATTACACCTCATTATAGTTTAAACCTTTTTAGATTAAAAGGTTGTTGAGGTGGAGGATGAGGTGTTTATTGCATATTTTGTGGCATGGCTTAGTAGTGACCCGTGGTTACTATTCTAGCATGCTTAATCTTTTGTTTGTTGTGAGATTAATATTGACTTGAGATATTTTTTGTTAACTTGAGTTATTTTTGTTGACTTAAGATATTTTGGAGACTTGAGATATTTATTTTGGATGGCTCCATTATTTATATAACTCTCACAACACAACAAAAGACTTAGCCATATTCTTTCCTCACTTGAGTTGCTCTCAAACTCTCATCCTCATGGCATCTTCTTCTACCTCCACCCTGCAAGTCATATGTGTTGAGAAACCTAGGGTGTCTTGAGACAAATTAATCCTTCATCACTCTCTACTTCTTCTACGGTACCCTAGTTACCTCGGATATAAGGTTGGAGCTCGATTCAAAAACTCTCATGTGGATCAACTTTGATGGGGGAGACCAGAGATCAAACTTGATCAAGGAAGCCTCAAGGAGCTTAGGAAGGTGGTTGAAGACCTAAGGACACGAATCATGAAAGTCGACCATAGCACTACCATGAGGTTCTTGAGGCATCAAGCATGCCAAATTTTAATTTGTATTAGGTGCTAAGTTAGACTAACAAGATCTTTACTAGATTATTTGGGTTTTCCTTTGTGATGTGATGAACTAAAGAGAAGAAAAGAGTATACAACCTTTGTTGTTCGAGTCCTTCACTTCACATGCTCCGTGTAGTAGCCCTCGACTCCACTAGGCTCCACTTGAGGCTTTGGACGAGCTTCCTCCGATGATGTTCGTGCCGAAGATGATCCACGCGAAGTCCCTCCACCTCAAGCTACCGTTACACTAAACTCTTTAGCGTAGGAAACAAACTGCACTCGATCGCTAGTCAAGTGTAGGAAGGTGAAGTAGGGGATGTTAAAAGCTCACAAGTTTGTGTTTAAGCTTTATGGTTCACATTACATGTGAGGGTTGAAACTTGAACTATAGCAATTGTGGAAGAAGAAGCTAGAGAGCAACCATAGGAGCAACTCAAGAAATTTTCCAAGTGTATTGAATGAGCAAAGAATGAATGACAACTCTTGACCCCCACTCATTCAAGCATCGAATTTTGCAATATAAAACTGCAATCATGCTTGAATAGTGAGTCAAGATGAATAAACAAATATAACTCCCATACTTGCAACCAAGCTCTAAATTTACACCTCATTTCTATTTTTCTCAAAAACAGAAAATCAAGCCATGCTTCATTATTATATATATATATATTAATATATATATTATGAAGAATAATTAGTGAGCTAATGATATTAGTTAAGATATAATTATATCACATTGATTTAATAATCCAGTTATATCACATATGACCGACTAATATCATATAGCTGTATATCACATTATCAAATCAACACTTGATTCGACAATCTGGTTATATCACATATAACCGAACCAATAACAGATAACTGTTAAATTACAATACGGTATCACATACACGTATTTAATCAGGCCCACACACATATCACATATGTGTCCTACTTCGTTTTGCTTGAACCATGGAACTTCTGTGTAGGACTCTAAAGACTCGTCAATACGCCAGCAGTAGGTGATGATTAGATCAGTCACCCACAAGCCGTCAGCGGTACTAGCTGGATATAACGGCTACCCGGGTATTGAGCGATATGAAGATCAACAAGCAAGCTTTTCCATAGTCTCCATGAAGCCTATCAGTAACACTACCGTACAGTCCGGTCTCTTCGTCTGATATATCGCATATCATGTGTAGGGATGGTAAACATCAGACCCAGTAACGTGATAAGTCATGCCGATGTCTGACCTATAACGGTTTGAGAAACTACTGATAACACTTATCAGTAATTCTTATAAGCATCCCTGTCCAGTGACTTCCAGTTATAGCCAGTCGAGCATAGCGCAACATCAACCCCCAATACCAGGAGAGACAAAACCCCTCCTATCGCTCATTTCCTCCATGCGACTCGGGACTGTACCCAAAATCCACCTGTTTGCACGTCTCCTTTCAGCGTGGTAGGAAGGAAATCAAAGCACAGTGGGAGCCGCACAAGACTCTATGACGATCTCGGGTCTACAGATTAACCTGTACCAATGTCACCAGAGGACTGCTATCTGACGATAGGTATCCTACCACATAGGAGTCATCGGCGAGTCCTGTTCGGTGTATCCATTCTCCAATGAGCACATGTGTACAATCTTTGATGTCACACACCAATGGTTCAACCATCGCCCTCTAAGGGACAAGAAACGTACACACTGTAGGGTTCTGTAACACGGCAGCAAGGTTTCGGGAGGCATCGTCCATGTCGTTTTCAAATTTTTGCCATACTAAAGAACCCTAACTCTAGAATCTTAACTAGAAATTTAAACAATACAACATCCAAACATCTTTACATACTAAGTGAATGAGGAATACAACCTTTGTAGACCGGTCCTTCACTTCTAATGTTCCGTGTAGTAGTCCCTTCGATCCAAGTAGTGAACACCCGAGCTCTACTAAGGGTTCACATGAAGAAATGAACATGCTTTCTCGAAGTCTTCGAGGCCGAAGATGATCTACGTCGAGGAGACTCAAGCTCATGCTACCTCTTCACTAATGGTAGATTAGTGAAGCAAACACCCTAAACTAAATGGCTAATAGAAGAGGATGATGAAGTAGGAAATGGGCTCACTCTAGATTTGTTTTTCTCATAATATTTTCCCATCTTGAGAAAAGCTAGCAAGCTTTCTCAAAGAAGAAGAAGATGAAGAATCAAGATGAGAGAATGAACTCAAGAGGTGAGAATAGCAAGCATGGGTGAGTTAGTGTCATACATTAAATCATGTAGAGAATAAACCATGGCTAATTAATAATGGTTAGGTTAATAAATATCTACAAGTAAAACAAAATTAGTGGACTTGGTCAATAGTTCCACAAGCTTATACAAGCTTCAACCATGTGACTTAATCCCATCTAATTTTGATTAACTTTAAATAAATAAAACCATCACATTATTAAGCATGGTGTAAGTCTCATACACCCATGTCACATGTGGCATCAAGCATGACACAAAATAATGTACATTAATATATATCACACACGCGCGCGCGTGCGCGCACACACACACACACATATATATGCACACAAGTGAGAAAAAGAAATGTTTAAGTGAGCTAATATTAATTAATGTAGATTAATATATCACATATATAATTATAAATTAAATTATCAAATCAACACTTGATTTAATAATCTGGCTATATCACATACAACCGACTAATATCAAATGTATCAACTTATCGAATCAACACTTGATCCGATAACCCGGCTATATCACATATAACCGACCGATATCACATATCACGAGAATAGAATGCGGTATAACGTACGCGCATTAATCCGATAACCCGGTTATATCACATATACGCGCATTAATCCCGGCTATATTATTGGGTTAGCATAGCACCTCATGAAGGGTTTGGAAGCATCACATGAACCAAATATGTAGTCTTTAGGGTGCTAAGCTAATGAACAAAGAATCGTTCCTAGAATCGATTAGGGTTTCAAATTTTTCATATCGACATATGAAAGAAATGCTAGGGTTTAGAGAGTACAACCTTTGTAGCTCCCTACGCTAGACTCCTCGGCTACTCGGGGTTGGAAAGAACTCCGCTTGAACTCCTCGACGTCACCGATGATCCACCCGGAGTCCGCTTTGTCCAAGCCTGCGACTTATTCCGATCAAGTGAAAGAAATCGAGTCAACACTCCAAACAAGTGGGCTAGGCTTGTGTAGAATGGTGTTGTGGTTCTCTTTCTCACTTCAAAATCCTAACTTGTTGATTATATAGCTCACTACAAAAATCTAGAGAGCTATGAAGGAGGAGGAAGAAGATAATGGCAATATTAGAAGATGATAAGTTTTTCTCATCCTTATCAAGAATGAAAATATATCAATATATATATATATTTAAATCTATCATCTCAAACCATGGTTGAATCATTATTGTACTAGGGTTAAAACACAAAAGGAAACTTAACCTAAGGTTAAGTGGTGGGTGAGAATGGTTAGGTCAAAAGAAGTGTGTAGAACAAATCAATAATGCACCTTTTCTTTCCTTTTATGTTTTAGTATAAATACAATAATAATTCATAAAAAATACCATGGTGTGAGTCTTATATTGCCACCATTTTCATATACATCCAACCATGATAAATGTATGTATGCATGTATGTATGTATACACATCCATATGTGCATGAAACTAGAAAGAAAGAAAACATGCATGCATGCATACATCCATCCAACACAAGAAAGGAATTCAAGTGAGAAGCTAATGGTTAAATGATAAATCAACACTTGATTTATCAATCCGGCCATATCACATACGACCCCTACCAAAAGCATGCCGCCCGATCAATATACGGTATTCCATATGCGCATTTTAATCGGGTCCATGCGCATATCGCATATGCGCACCACAACGTTTCGCCTGGACTAGGAAACTCCATTGTGGGACTCTGAGACTCGTCAATACGCCAGTAGTGGGTGATGATCATATCAAGCACCGCCAAGCCGCAAGCGGTCAGCTAAACGTAACGGCCACCCGGGTATTGAGCGATCAGAAGAGAACAAGCGAACCTGCTACAACTCCCGTCGAGCCGATCGGCGACACTTCCCGTACAGTCCGGTCTCCTCGTCTGATATGTCGCATATCAAGTCTAGGTGTGGTAAACGTCAGACCCCAATAACCGATAAGTCATGCCGATGTGAGGCTCATAACGGGTCGAGAAACTACTGGTAACACTTACCAGCAAATCTCTGAAACAGCCCTGGCCAGGGACTTCCCTGTTACGGCCAATCGAGCACAGCGCAACATCAACCCCCAATATCGGGAGAGACAAAACCCCTCCTATTGCTCATTGCCTCCATGTGACTCGGGACTGTACCCAAAAACCCCCGTTTTGCACGCCCTCATGGACGTGGTAAGGTGGAGATCAAAGCACAGTTGGAATCACACAAGACTCTATGACGATCTCGGGTCTACAGACTAACCTGTACAAGTGTCACCTGAGAACTGCCATCTGACGTGAGGTATAATACCATCTGGGAGTTCTCGGCGAGTCCGTCCAGTGTACCCAGTCTCCACTGAGCACCCGTATACCATCTCTGATGTCAAACACCAATGGATATGGGATCATCCATTGCCCATCTCATGGGTCGAGAAGCGTATACGCTAGTCTACACTGGAACATCGATGCCCCGTCTCGATACACCCACGACTAGGGACCTTGAAGGATGTACTTATGGACTACCATGTCCCCACTAGTATGATCTGTATCATAGTCCAGGTAGTCAAGTACACATCCTAAGGGCTTTACCAACATGTTACTATAAGACAGTTTTAAAGAGACTAGTATACATGTTAAGATAAAGAGCAACCAGATAGCATACTATCATATCGAGCAAGAAAGTCATCTCTATATATGTCCAAGCATCCAATATAATATACATCATCAGTACAATACTGGCCTCTAGGGCATACAAACAACTAACAATCTCCCACTTGCACTAGGGCCAGCTGCTGTAGTATCGCATACCGAACATCCTGAAGAGTCTCTCAAACTGTATCTGGGGAATGGCCTTCGTGAGTGGATCCGCTGTGTTGTCCTTCGTGTCAACCCTCCTGACCTCGATCTCCCGGCGATCAACTATCTTCCGGATCAGGTGATACCGCCTCAGAATATGCCTGGATCGCTGATGGGACCTGGGTTCCTTGGCCAAAGCCACCGCTCCATTGTTATCGCAATACAAAGGTATTGGATGCTCAATGGATGGAACCACTCCAAGTTCAGTAATGAACTTCTTGATCCAGACAGCCTCTTTAGCAGCATCGTTGGCAGCGATGTATTCAGCCTCTATCGTCGAGTCTGCCACGGTTTCCTGCTTGGAACTCTTCCAGCTAACCGCCCCTCCGTAAAGGGTAAAGACAAATCCCGACTGCGACTTAGAGTCGTCCTTATCACTCTGGAAGCTCGAATCGGTAAAGGACTCCACTTGGAGTTCTCCGTTACCATACACCAAGAGCATCTCTTTAGTCCTTCGTAAGTACTTGAGAATACTCTTCACAGCTGTCCAGTGACTCTCTCCAGGATCAGCTTGATACCTGCTCACTACACTTAGTGAGTATGCAACATCGGGTCTGGTACATAGCATCGCGTACATGATAGAGCCTACAGCCGAAGCATAGGGTATCCCTTGCATGCGAGCTCTCTCCAAATCAGTCTTGGGAGACATCTCTTTGGAGAGAGTGACTCCAGAGATCGTGGGTAGGTTCCCACGCTTGGATTCTTCCATACTAAACCTCTTTAGTATGGTGTCAATGTACCTTGATTGGGACAATCCCAATATCCGTTTGGATCTATCTCTATAGATCCTAATTCCCAATATGCAGGAGGCATCACCAAGATCTTTCATTGAGAATCTTTGTGATAAGAAGAGCTTGACCGATTGCAGCATAGGAATATCACTTCCTATCAAGAGTATGTCATCCACGTACAATACGAGGAAGACAACCTTACTCTCTGCCACCTTCTTGTAGATACAAGGTTCATCTGGGTTTTTGACGAAATCAAACTCTTTGATAACGACGTCAAAGCAGATGTTCCAACTCCGCGATGCTTGCTTTAATCCATAAATGGATTTAAGCAGCTTGCACACCTTCTGTAAGTCCATGCTACCTCTCCCGGTACTTTCGGGAATGCGGAATTTGGTAAAAAACGATTTTCTTAAAGATGGTAACATGGACCTAAAACCCGGATCTTGGTTAAACATCTATCTAACAACCTAACTATGAGTTTCTAGCTACTCGGTTAGGGGGTTATACCTTACTAGTCTTGAACTCCTTCGTCTTCAAGCTCCGATGGTGGTCCGGACCGGCTTCTTCTCGTCGTCTCCGTACGCCGAAGATAGATCCACCTGAAAGCTCCAACCTTTAGCTCCTTCTTCGTTCTTTGAAGAAACTAGTTCACTTGGTTTGCTAAACCTAGTGAACTAGAATGAGTAGAGTAGAATTAGAATGGGATTTTATCTATGGTTCTTGATTCTCAACTCATGAGACAAGAGAACCATAGATTAAAGAGAGGGAAAATGAGCAAGAGGGTGAGAGCAAAAGGAGAGCTCAAGAACAAGAGAGAGAATGAGCAAGAAAGAATGAGGCTCTCTTTTTCCTTTCACCCTCTCATAATCCAAAGCAATCATAACTCATCATACTAACAAAAGTCTTATGTGATGGTTGAAGCAACCATAACCATATCATTTCATGCACTCATTTTACACAAATGAGCAAGTAAACAAAAGTCTTTGCCATGAAATGATGGCTATGGTTATCATGATGGTCAACTAGTCAAGCCTAGTCAACCGGTCAACAAAGTCAACAAGTCAACAAAAGTCAACAAGTCAACAAAGTCAACAAAAGTCAACAACCATGTCACCATAATACTTAATTAATATAATAGTTAATCACATATCATATTCTCATTAGGGTTGATCAAAAGGTCAATAGTCAACGGTCAACTATCAACAACCCTAATGAGAATCCACTGCCTCTGTCTCCCTGTCAACTGTGCATACACACCCGCATCCGCGTTCCGAGGAACACGAATGCAAACTGGATAAATCCAATCCCATAAGGTACACTAGGATCTGGCTTAAACCAAAGCCCGCTAGTGTAAACTGTCCGGACACTGTACGCGCACAAGTGCACGGATGTGACCGAACCCTGTCGCAAAACCATGCAACCTGTCGCAATACCATGCGACCTCTACTCTTTTGCCTAAAGGCGAAAAGCTTTCTGTGTGGGACTCTAAAGACTCGACACTACGCTGGCAGTGGGTTTAACCACAGACCGCAAGCGGCACTAGCTGTGCGTAACGGTCCCCAGGTAATGCCGACAAGAAGACCGACGAGGCGAAACCCATCTGAACTCCTACTGAGCCTGAGTGTGACATTCTCCGTACAGTCCGGTCTGTTCGTCTGATACATCGCATGGCGGGCCTAGGGGGCGGTAAACGTCAGTCCCCCAATAGCGGTACAAGTCGTGCCGGAGCGAAGCCCAAAACACCCTGAGATAACACTGGAAACCTACCAGTATATCTCGTTTGCCCTGGCCAGGGACTACTCGTGTAATGGCTCTCCTAGACACAGCGCGATGTCAACCCCCAATACCGGGAGAGACGAATCCTGTCTAACCGTCACTGCCTCCAAGTGCTTCGGGACTGCACCCAACCACTACCTGTTTGCACGACTCCTTTGAGCCGTGGTAGGGTAGTGATCAAAGTACAGTGGGAACACACTCGAGGCGAAGTGACAGTGTCAAGTCAGCGGACTAAGCTGTACTCATGTGACCTGGGAACTGATAACTGACGATAGGTATAATACCAACTAGTCAGTTCCCGACGAGTCCTGTCCAGTGTACCCGTAACCTAACGAGCACCCGCATACTATCTCAAGTACGACGTACTGACGGCTGTGGGACAGACCGTCTCCCAGACTGGGATGAGAAGCGCATGCGCTGGTCTACTCCGGAGTATCGATGCCCTGTCTCGATAGTCCTGCGACCAGGGACCTGCATAAGGATGTGCTTATAGATTACCCAGCCCCACTAGTGTGACGGCCATCACATCGCTGGTAATCAAGCAAAGATCCTAAGGGCTCTACTAATGTGTATAGGCGATATACAAAAATAAACACATGTACACATTGAAGTAGAAACAAACCAAGTAGCATACTACTATTTTGAGCAAGATTGTATATACAAGGTGAATATCCCAAGCATCCATTAAGTAATATACAAACCAGTATGATACAGTAATGGCCTCTAGGGCATATACACTAACAATCTCCCACTTGCACTAAGGCCATGTACTGGCGTATCGAAGACCTATCATCTCGATCAGCCGCTCGAACTGAGTCTGGGGCAGGGCCTTGGTGAATGGATCTGCAGTGTTATCTTCTGAAGAGACTCTCCGAACCTCGATCTCCTGGCGATCCACGATCTCCCTGATCAGGTGATACCGCCTCAAGATGTGCCTGGATCTCTGATGGGACCTGGGTTCCTTCGCTAAAGCTATAGCCCCGTTGTTGTCGCAATACAGAGGTATTGGATCAACAATGGACGGAACCACCTGAAGTTCTTTCAAGAACTTCCTCATCCAGACAGCTTCTTTTGCGGCATCAGATGCAGCGATGTATTCCGCTTCCATCGTCGAGTCTGCAACGGTTTCTTGTTTGGAACTCTTCCAACACACCGCCCCTCCATTGAGGGTAAAGACAAAACCCGACATGGACTTGGAATCATCCTTGTCACTCTGGAAGCTGGAGTCAGTAAAGGCCTCGATCTGGAGGTCTTTTCCGCCATACACCAAGAACATCTCCTTAGTCCTTCTCAGGTACTTGAGAATGTTCTTTACCGCTATCCAGTGTTTCTCCCCAGGGTTTGACTGATACCGGCTTACCACACTCAGTGCATAAGCTACATCCGGTCTGGTACACAACATCGCATACATTATAGAGCCTACCGCAGAAGCGTAGGGTATAATAGACATGCGATCCCTCTCCAAATCAGTCTTGGGAGACATCTCTTTAGAGAGGGTGATCCCGTGACAAGCCGGTAGGTTACCGCGCTTGGAATCTTCCATACTGAATCTTTTCAGTATGGTGTCGATGTACCTGGACTGAGAAAGTCCTAATATCCTCTTGGATCTGTCACGGTAGATCCGGATACCCAGAATGTATGAGGCATCACCCAGGTCTTTCATGGAGAACCTGTGTGACAAGAACCCCTTGACAGATTGTAGCATAGGAATGTGATTTCCTATTAAGAGAATGTCATCCACGTATAAAACGAGGAATACTACAGTTCTCGCTACAAATCTACTATAGATGCATGGTTCATATGGATTTTTGATAAAGCCAAATTCCTTGACCGTCTAATCAAAGCAGATGTTCCAACTCCGCGACGCCTGCTTTAGTCCATAGATGGACTTAAGCAACTTGCACACCTTTCCGCTGCTCCCACTCTGAATGAAACCCTCTGGCTGGTCCATATAGACACACTCCTCTAAATTTCCATTTAGAAAAGCTGTCTTTACGTCCATTTGCCAGATCTCATAATCGTGGAAGGCAGCAATGGTAAGAAGGATCCGAATGGATTTCAGCATGGCTACTGGAGAAAAGGTTTCGTCATAGTCCAAGCCAGGTCTTTGACGAAAACCCTTTGCTACCAGCCTAGCTTTATAGGTCTCAACCTGTCCATCTACACCAATCTTCCTTTTGAAGATCCACTTGCATCCTACGGGTTTTACCCCGTCTGGAGCAATGTCCAACGTCCATACCTTGTTGGTGTACATGGACTCCATTTCGGTCCGCATTGCATCCAGCCATTTCACTGAGTCAACGCTCTGAACGGCCTGCTGGAAGCTAGTAGGCTCATCATAATCTATGATGCAATCCTCTCTATCCCCGTCTATGAGAAAACCGCAGTATCTCTCGGGCGGATGAGACTGCCTACTACCCCTGCGGAGCGGCGTAGGAATGTCCTGTTCTTCCGAACCCTCTGGTTCCACTAAACTTTCAGTAATAGTCCGTGGTTCTGGAATTTCTTCCAGTTCTACTGCGCTCCCACTTATTTCCTTTTCTATGAACTGGTGTTCTAGAAAGTGGGCATGACGAGAAACAAGAACTTTTTGTTCCTCTTCACAGTAGAAGAAATATCCCTTGGAATTCTTTGGATATCCCACAAACTTGCACAGTACTGAGCGTGCCTCGAGCTTGTCCGCATGCTGCTTTTTGACAAAAGCTGGACTTCCCCATGTCTTAATGTGATTAAGATGGGGTCTCTTCCCACACCACATTTCAAATGGCGTAGTAGGCACAGTCTTAGTGGGAACTCGGTTCAAAAGGTATGCGGCTGATTCTAGCGCATATCCCCAGAATGATCGCGGCAACTCAGCGTTACTCATCATGGACCGTACCATATCCAATAGGGTGCGGTTCCGTCTCTCCGATACACCGTTATGTTGCGGGGTGTATGGAGGAGTAAGCTGAGAGAGAATTCCATTCTCTTTTAAATAGTCCAGGAACTCGGCACTTAAGTATTCTCCACCTCGATCCGATCTTAGAATCTTAATACTTTTGCCAGTCTGTTTCTCTACTTCATTCTTATACTCCTGGAATTTTCCAAAGGCCTCGGACTTATGTTTCATCAAGAAGACATAACCGTACCTTGAGAAGTCATCCGTAAAAGTAATGAAGTAAGAATGTCCGCTTCGGGCATGTGTAGACATTGGACCGCACACGTCACTGTGTACGAGTCCCAAGAGCTCGCTCGCTCTTACTCCATGTCCAGTAAACGGAGTCTTTGTCATCTTTCCTTTGAGACAGGATTGACAAGTGGCATACGACTGATATTCGAACGCATTCAAATACCCTTCTGTATGTAACTTCGTCAACCTTCTCTCATTGATGTGACCCAATCTACAATGCCATAAGAAAGTCTGATTTATTTCTGGAGACTTTCTTTTGTGTGTATTCTGGACATTAAAAATCTGTGGTTGGTTTAACACGTATATACCATTACTCAATGTACCTGACCCAATCAAAACATGATTAAGGTGAATGTTTACAACATTACTTACAAACGCAAATTCATAACCTTCTTTAGAAACTAAAGATACAGAAATGATATTACAAGTTGCGTTGGGTACAAAAAAGCAATTATGCAAAACCAAAACATGTCCATCTGACATTCCCAGGTGATAGTCCCCCACGGCTTTAGCATCCATGCTAGCTCCGTTCGCAACTCTGAGGGTCATGTCACCTGCCTTCAAAACCCTACGGTTTCTCAACGCCTGCAAAGAATTACAGATATGAGATCCTGATCCGGTATCCAATACCCAGGAAGTAGAGTTTATTGAAAGACAGTTTTCAATAACATACACACCTGAAGCTGAAGCTGCAACCTGCTTCAATTCCTGTGTTCTGGCCTTCCAGGCCCTGCAATCATTCTTCCAGTGTCCTTTCTTATGACAATAGAAGCATTCTTCCTTATCCACAAGCTTCCCCGCTATCTTTGTTGCTTTACCTTTTCCCTTCGTATCCACTTTACTAACACCGCCCCTTGGTTTGGCGGGGGCCTTCTTCTTCTTTCCCTTGGCTTTCGCCTTGGACCTAGAAGAAGATGATCCTCCTACAAACAAAGTGGATGTATCCCTACCTTTCTGTAGGGTGCCCTCTGCGCTCCACAGCATGTTGAGGAGCTCTGAAAGTTCAACCTCCTTTTCTTGTAAGTTGAAGTTCAGTATAAACTGGGCGTAAGTGGAAGGAAGGGACTGGAGTACTATATCCGTATATAGCTCACTCTCCAATGTGATCCCTAGGTCAGCGAGCTCCTCAATGTAGCCGATCATCTTTAGCACGTGCTCGGCTACTGATGATCCGACGGCCATTCTTGTCGAAAATAACTTTTTCGACGCTTCGTATCTTGCGATACGAGATTGCTCTCCATACAGTTCTTTTGTATGAAGCAATATGGATTCCATGTCCATATTCTCGTGCCTCCTCTGATGTTCGTTGTCCATCGAGGCAAGCAGGAGGCATTTGGCCTTCGCGCTATCAATCTCCCAAGTCTTGCGGATTTCCTTATCCGCGACGCTGGAAGTTGGACCAGGGACAGGGGGAGCTTTGGTGGTAAGAAGATACCCCAGCTTGTCGTAAGTGATTGCTATCTTGACATTCCTGAGCCAATCTTTGTAGTTTGGCCCTGTCAGTTTGTTTTTATCTAGGAGTAACTTAAGTCCAGTCATGTTGATTGGTCGCTGCAATTAGGAGAGAGAAGAAGAAACACTCAACATGATGCTCTTGCAAGTTTAGAGTGGTTTTTAGTTTGTCTTAACAGGATGGCTCCCACTGTTTCTCGAATCCCTCCTCAAACCATAAAGGAAGAATTAGCCGGGATCAATCCCACCGCACAATACTTACTTAACCGTTCAGCCAGGCCGGTGTCGGTACTTCGAGGGAGGTTTTCCAACGCTTTCGTGAAGTTCCTTAATTAAAGAACCTCTTTTCCTTGGGGGCGTAGCCCCGCTAACACCTTTCTAGGCACCTACTAGGTTTATAGCATTGATCGTTAAGTGAGAAATTTCCCGAGGAGTAGCATATACTCACAATAGGATCGGGATCCAAATATCATTGCGTGACGAAACTGAAGGAATCCTACCAGAATCATCACACTCCAAATGGTATGCAAATCTAGCAAGTTTCAGTACTTATGAAACTCCCGATGTGGATTTTTGCCCCATGCTCTTATGACCTTGACTTTGGCCAAAATATCATAAGTCACATGTCAAGTTCTACCCGTCATTATCCAGGTTAATTTGGATCCATCCGTACCTACCCTTGACTTTGGCCAAAATGGCAGTACGACTGTCCCAAACCAACGCATCTATCTATGCTACACATGAACACCCAATAGCTACCAATCACTGTGCCTTGACTTTGGCCAACATACACAGCTTGAATACTATTGACTATTCATGTGAAATGACGGAGGGCTACGGATGGTTTTGGAAAAACCGTGAACGTAGTGAACTTGATATAGTCGATGGAACGAGATAGCTTTTAAAAGGAGTGGCTCAAGCTCTGTTTTTAAAAGTTGTTTTTGAAAAGAACCGAGTGGTTTTTCGAAAGTGTTCCAACGACTTTAACTTGGTTTATTATCTTGCATTAGTTCTTTTAATGCGTGATATTCTTGCATTAGTTCTTTTAATGCGTCCCATCATTTAATCCTACCATTGCAGAAAACAACCAAAATATGACGTACGCTTATGCCATTCGCATTCGCCACGGGGCCCCGTCATTACCCGTTAGGTTACTTAACTAACGACAGAGCGGGGGCTGGGCTAGCGCGTCTGTAAAACATAAGCAACGCCTAAATAATATCATATATAGATATACTGCAATGATAAACATTTCAGATCACAGATGAATACATTGGATATACTAGGAATCTGTAATTCGTACGAGCCTGTAACGAAAGACAAATTACACGGTCGCGGTGAATAGCCAAAACCCCACCCAAGACCCCTACGGGTGCGGCAAACTACCCGCCAAGTACCCGAAGCGTAGCAACCTCCCTCATCTCCATGAGTAGGCCACTCGACACTTCGGCATACCCGGTAGTTTGTGCACCCCCTCCATGGGTCTATCCTAGGAGCAAAAACAGTAAAAAGAAATTATACAATGACGGCTACAACCCCGACCCGGTTGTGCGGCCATACAAATAATTATTACATCAATTTACAAATTTACATGAATTGAAAGAAAAGAAAACTCTCGTCTCACAACCCCCGGCTATTCACCCGCGACAATCCAACATATTCATATACACATTCCAGCAACATTACAGATCACAGATTTGTATAACCCCCACTAATCGACATATAGCGATTAGTAGACATTCAATACAAATATCACATAACAGAAAAACCCGTTAGCTAAAGTCTTTTAGAAGTTCGATCAAAAATACGGATTTTCGGGACCCCAAAATAAAATTTTCGTTCTGGAAAATCTGGGTTGAAAATATATATACCAAAAATCCCAAAATACCCCAATTAGCAAACTGCAGAAAAGAAAACCCTTGACCGAGTCAACTCGGCCGCGTTTCCGCGGCGGGAGCATGCTCCCGCCGCGGAAACGCGGCGCTTTGATCGAGTCAGGGGCCCAAATTTTTGCAGATCCTTTAAAAAAGCCTGAGTCGATTTTAGGTGTGTTCCAAAAAAATTTTCCAGTACTTTTGAAATCGACAGAAAGTTGAAAATTCATGGGTTCGTTTTTGGGACTTTTTCTTTGATCGATCTTCTAGTTACTTGCTAACAAGTTAGATAGAGTTTAACTAGGCTCTGATACCACTGTAAGTTCATGCTACCTCTCCCGGTACTTTCGGGAATGCGGAATTTGGTAAAAAACGATTTTCTTAAAGATGGTAACATGGACCTAAAACCCGGATCTTGGTTAAACATCTATCTAACAACCTAACTATGAGTTTCTAGCTACTCGGTTAGGGGGTTATACCTTACTAGTCTTGAACTCCTTCGTCTTCAAGCTCCGATGGTGGTCCGGACCGGCTTCTTCTCGTCGTCTCCGTACGCCGAAGATAGATCCACCTGAAAGCTCCAACCTTTAGCTCCTTCTTCGTTCTTTGAAGAAACTAGTTCACTTGGTTTGCTAAACCTAGTGAACTAGAATGAGTAGAGTAGAATTAGAATGGGATTTTATCTATGGTTCTTGATTCTCAACTCATGAGACAAGAGAACCATAGATTAAAGAGAGGGAAAATGAGCAAGAGGGTGAGAGCAAAAGGAGAGCTCAAGAACAAGAGAGAGAATGAGCACGAAAGAATGAGGCTCTCTTTTTCCTTTCACCCTCTCATAATCCAAAGCAATCATAACTCATCATACTAACAAAAGTCTTATGTGATGGTTGAAGCAACCATAACCATATCATTTCATGCACTCATTTTACACAAATGAGCAAGTAAACAAAAGTCTTTGCCATGAAATGATGGCTATGGTTATCATGATGGTCAACTAGTCAAGCCTAGTCAACCGGTCAACAAAGTCAACAAGTCAACAAAAGTCAACAAGTCAACAAAGTCAACAAAAGTCAACAACCATGTCACCATAATACTTAATTAATATAATAGTTAATCACATATGATATTCTCATTAGGGTTGATCAAAAGGTCAATATTCAACGGTCAACTGTCAACAACCCTAATGAGAATCCACTGCCTCTGTCTCCCTGTCAACTGTGCATACACACCCGCATCCGCGTTCCGAGGAACACGAATGCAAACTGGATAAATCCAATCCCATAAGGTACACTAGGATCTGGCTTAAACCAAAGCCCGCTAGTGTAAACTGTCCGGACACTGTACGCGCACAAGTGCACGGATGTGACCGAACCCTGTCGCAAAACCATGCGACCTGTCGCAATACCATGCGACCTCTACTCTTTTGCCTAAAGGCGAAAAGCTTTCTGTGTGGGACTCTAAAGACTCGACACTACGCTGGCAGTGGGTTTAACCACAGACCGCAAGCGGCACTAGCTGTGCGTAACGGTCCCCAGGTAATGCCGACAAGAAGACCGACGAGGCGAAACCCATCTGAACTCCTACTGAGCCTGAGTGTGACATTCTCCGTACAGTCCGGTCTGTTCGTCTGATACATCGCATGGCGGGCCTAGGGGGCGGTAAACGTCAGTCCCCCAATAGCGGTACAAGTCGTGCCGGAGCGAAGCCCAAAACACCCTGAGATAACACTGGAAACCTACCAGTATATCTCGTTTGCCCTGGCCAGGGACTACTCGTGTAATGGCTCTCCTAGACACAGCGCGATGTCAACCCCCAATACCGGGAGAGACGAATCCTGTCTAACCGTCACTGCCTCCAAGTGCTTCGGGACTGCACCCAACCACTACCTGTTTGCACGACTCCTTTGAGCCGTGGTAGGGTAGTGATCAAAGTACAGTGGGAACACACTCGAGGCGAAGTGACAGTGTCAAGTCAGTGGACTAAGCTGTACTCATGTCACCTGGGAACTGATAACCGACGATAGGTATAATACCAACTAGTCAGTTCCCGACGAGTCCTGTCCAGTGTACCCGTAACCTAACGAGCACCCGCATACTATCTCAAGTACGACGTACTGACGGCTGTGGGACAGACCGTCTCCCAGACTGGGATGAGAAGCGCATGCGCTGGTCTACTCCGGAGTATCGATGCCCTGTCTCGATAGTCCTGCGACCAGGGACCTGCATAAGGATGTGCTTATAGATTACCCAGCCCCACTAGTGTGACGGCCATCACATCGCTGGTAATCAAGCAAAGATCCTAAGGACTCTACTAATGTGTATAGGCGATATACAAAAATAAACACATGTACACATTGAAGTAGAAACAAACCAAGTAGCATACTACTATTTTGAGCAAGATTGTATATACAAGGTGAATATCCCAAGCATCCATTAAGTAATATACAAACCAGTATGATACAGTAATGGCCTCTAGGGCATATACACTAACACTTTCCCGCTGCTCCCACTGTCTACGAAGCCCTCTGGCTGAGTCATGTACACGCACTCTTCTAAATCACCGTTTAGAAAGGCGGTCTTAACATCCATTTGCCAGATTTCATAGTCATGATATGCAGCGATGGCAAGCATGATCCGGATGGATTTAAGCATAGCTACTGGAGAAAAGGTTTCGTCATAGTCCACACCTGGTCTTTGACGAAAACCTTTTGCAACAAGTCTAGCTTTGAAAGTCTCCACTTTCCCTTCTACACCAAGTTTTTTCTTGAAGATCCACTTGCTCCCAATGGGTTTTACCCCTTCAGGAGCAACTTCCAAAGTCCATACTTTGTTGGTGTACATGGATTCCATCTCGGACCGCATTGCATCCAGCCATTTCACTGAGTCATTACTCGTGATGGCCTGCTCGAAGCTAGTTGGGTCATCATCCTCCATGATGCAATCTTCGCTTCCACCGTCAATGAGAAAACCGTAGTATCTCTCAGGTGGACGAGAAACCCTACTAGATCGGCGGAGAGGCTGGGGTTCGTCGGATACTACTGAATCCTCTGGTTGTACTAAATCATTAGTAGTAGTTTGTGGGGCTAGAACCTCTTCCAGCTCTACCTCTTTGCCACTAATTTCTTTTGCAAGAAATTCCCTTTCCAAAAAGGTGGCATGTTGAGCAACAAACACTCTTTGTTCCTCAGCTTGGTAGAAAAAATATCCTTGAGAATTCTTTGGATATCCCACAAACTTGCAAAGAACTGATCGTGCCTCGAGTTTGTCCGGATTTTGCTTTTTAACATAGGCCGGAAAACCCCATATCTTAATTCGTTTAAAATATGGTCTCTTCCCACTCCATATCTCATATGGTGTGGTAGGTACAGATTTAGACGGAACCAGATTCAATAGGTATATGGCTGTCTCAAGCGCATACCCCCAAAAAGAAATAGGTAACTCAGCATTGCTCATCTTTGAGCGCACCATATCTAATAGGGTGCGATTCCTTCATTCCGATACACCGTTGTGCTGTGGTGTATAAGGAGGAGTAAGCTGAGAGAGAATCTCATTCTCTTTTAGATAATCTAGGAATTCAATGCTTAAGTATTCACCTCCTCGATCAGATCGAAGAATCTTAATACTTTTGCCCGTTTGGTTCTCTACCTCGTGCTTATATTCTTTGAATTTCTCAAAAGCTTCAGACTTGTGTTTCAACAGAAACACATGCCCGTATCTAGAGAGATCGTCAGTGAATGTAATGAAGTAGGAAGAACCGTTTCTGGCATGTGTAGACATAGGACCGCATACATCACTATGTATCAGTCCCAAGAGTTCAGTAACTCTTTCTCCGTGTCCCGTAAACGGAGTTTTGGTCATCTTTCCTTTGAGACATGAATAGCAAGTGTCATAAGATGATAATTCGAATGAATTCAAATATCCATTCTTATGTAACTTAGCTAGTCGTGTCTCATTGATATGACCAAGTCTACAGTGCCATAAGAAGGATTCATTCATTTCTGAATTTTTCCTTTTGTGTGTGTTTTGTATATTGAGGACTGTATTTTGATTGAGAATGAATATGCCATTATGTAACGAGCCTGATGCAATCAACTTTTGATCTAGGAATATGTTCATAACATTATCCTTTACTACAAAATTATATCCTTCTTTACTTAATAAAAAGACTGATATAATGTTGCACATCATGTTCGGTATATAATAGCACTCATTCAGAACTAGTGTATCACCATTTGGTAATACCAGGTGATATATGCCAACTGCTTTGGCTGCAACATTTGCCCCATTCCCTACTTGAACGGAATGATCACCTTTTCCCAGTTCTCTACCTTTCCGTAGCCCATGTAACTGCTTACATATGTAGGATCCTGATCCGGTATCTAATACCCAGGACGTAGGGTGAACTGAAAAACAGTTCTCAATAACTAACACACCTGAAGAAGATGCATCAGCATGCATGTTCTTTTGGGCGGCTTGAGAATCTAGATATTCTCCTATTCCCTGTTCAGTCTTATAACTCTTATAAGAAAGAACGGGTCCAACGTTCCCCTGCACAGTATAACATGCGGGTTCGGTCAATACATCCATATTATTATCTTGATTAGGGCATGACATGGTCGCTACCTGGAGAGAGAGAGAAGAAAACACTTTAGCGTATGCTCTTGCAAGATCAGATTGGTTATTATCTTATCTAATCAGGATGGCTCCCACTAGTTTTTATCAAATCTTCCTTCAAACCCTAAAAGGAAAGACTACCCGGGATTAATTACACCCTACAACTTCGCCAATCTTTCAGCCAGGCCAGTGTCGGTACTTTGAGGGAGGTTCCCCGTGCTTTCGCACGGACCTAATTATAGTAAACCTCGTTTTCCCAGATGCGTAACCCCGTTGACACCTTTCTAGACACCTACTTGATCGGCTAATTGTAATGTGCAAAACTCTCCCAGGAGTAACTCTTACTCGCAGTGGGTATCGGGATCCAACTATCTCATAGAAGGTATGCAATCTCATTGCAAATTTCAACACTTGAAATTCCCAATAATGCTTTTGCCCCTAGCGATCTATGACCTTGACTAAGTCAACAAACCATAAATCGCTAGTCAAGTTCAACCCGTGCATTTCTCGATTGAATTAAACCCACCCGTACGACCCTTGACTGAGTCAACAAGGCCGTGCGAATGCCCTAATCCAATCACATCTCATGTTGTAACAGATAAACATTATTTAGCTACCGTACACTATGCCTTGACTAAGTCAACAAACATAGTACGAATACTAAATAATATCTGTCTGAAATGACGGAGGGCTACGTAGGTTTTTCAGAAAAACCATGAGCGTAAAGAACTTGATATCGTTATAGAATCAAGTGAAGTTTTGAAATGGAGTGATTTTGAGGCTTTTCTAGTTTTGCTAAAGGGGTCACTCCCGGTGAAGGGATCGTCGGCCCTTTCCTCGTCGAATGAGGTGCGGGATATATCATATATATCACTGTGCAAAGCAGAAACTATAGAAGCAATCAAAAGTCAAACCAAATGTGTAGCATCTGCCAGTTATTGCTAAAGGGGTCACTCCCGGTGAAGGGATCGTCGGCCCTTTCCTCGTCAAATGAGGTGCGGGATATATCATATATATCACTGTGCAAAGCAAAACTGTAGCTACCCTTTTTATTTAAAATTTGATTCTACAACATCTTTTAGGTTTCTTTTCTTTCATTAATCACATTAATGAAGTCCCATCATTTAAGTTACCTAAACATCACAGATAAATACGACGTACACTTATGCCATCCGCATTCACCTCGATGTCCCCTCGTGCACCGTTAGGTTAGGTAACTAACGACAGAGCAGGGCAGGGCTAGTGCGGATGTAAAACATAAGTAACGCCTATATAATATATCATATATACTATATACTGTATCCATCAGAACATATCAAATGATCACATCACAGATATCGCAGCAGAAACATAGATATAATGTGGGATATACTAGGACGTCCGTATTTAGTATTTAGCAAAAATAGAAAATACGGATTCCACAGTCGCGATGAATAGCCAAGCCCACACCCTGGACCCCTACGAGAGCGGCAAGGACCCTTCCAATTCTGGAGTTTAGGAGACCCGGTCTCGACTCCTCGAGATGGCCTCCCACTGAACCCCAGAGCCCGGTCACCCGTGCTCCCCTCTTTGGGTCCATCCTAATGCGGAAAAGTAAATAATATACATCACAGGTGGCATCGACCTCAACCCGGAAGTGCCCCAAATAAAAGAATATTACATTACATTTTAATTTACATGAATGAAAATACAAAACTCTCATCTCACATAAAACCCCCCCCGGCTATTCAATTGCGACAATCCTGCACATCATATCTCAGCAACACATAACATCACATGTCATCAACGTAAGTAAATATGCGCATCCCAATTGTCGTTGACATATAGCAACGAAACCGGCGATATCACATATTACACTTACGGTCACAGAAAAAAAAGTGTAAAACTGCAATATCTGGAATCCACATTCTTTCTAGACATCGTAAATGCGAAGTATCACATACCTCGTATTTCATGTCTTATTATGTGAATTCTAAACATTGCATCACATCCCGAATAAACAGACAGTATTAAAGTTTTCGAACCACCGATCAAATACCCAAGATTCACTAAATCTCAACACTTGAGCGAAGTTCAAAAACTTGGAGTGTGACACAGTAGTAGCGGTCCAGCCGTAGAAAGGTCAAGCCAACGCCTCACATGTGGCACGCCGTACTGCCCCAAACCCTAAGGTTCAAAGGGCAGTTCAAGACGGTCACATAATCGAGTTAAGGTTTGTTGTCTTCTAGAGGGACCACCGCAAAAAGACTTGCACGTATCTCCAAAGTATTTAAACCCCGTGAAAAGTGAGCAAATGATACTCGTTCAAACACTTCACTACTTTCTAATTTATCCGGAAAAGCCACGAAATCAAAATTCCGATCAAATCGACGAGTCCAAAAACATCTCCAGAATTTTTCAGCACTAAAAACAGATTAAAAATACCCTAAAAATTATACTTGCAGAATTAGTCATTAAGGCATAAAATTTATTCAGTGATATAGGAGTACGGCCGCGGAACCGCGGCCTAAGCAAGCTTAGGCCGCGTTTCCGCGGCAGGAAAGATGGATCATGGGATAATTTTTATGCCAAAATTCTTATTTTTTCCTGTTGTAATTTTTACATATTTGTAATTCTGAAAATAACCAGGTTTTGAAAAAATTCCAGAGAGCACCCGTAAAACCGTATTTTCGATTCGATCGGAGTTTTAACTTCGTAAAGGTATCGCCTAATGTTCTAGGTCGGCTCTGATACCAATGTTGGGTTAGCATAGCACCTCATGAAGGGTTTGGAAGCATCACATGAACCAAATATGTAGACTTTAGTGTGCTAAGCTAATGAACAAAGAATCGTTCCTAGAATCGATTAGGGTTTCAAATTTTTCATATCGACATATGAAAGAAATGCTAGGGTTTAGAGAGTACAACATTTGTAGCTCCCTACGCTAGACTCCTCGGCTACTCGGGGTTGGAAAGAACTCCGCTTGAACTCCTCGACGTCACCGATGATCCACCCGGAGTCCGCTTTGTCCAAGCCTGCGACTTATTCCGATCAAGTGAACGAAATCGAGTCAACACTCCAAACAAGTAGGCTAGACTTGTGTAGAATGGTGTTGTGGTTCTCTTTCTCACTTCAAAATCCTAACTTGTTGATTATATAGCTCACTACAAAAATCTAGAGAGCTATGAAGGAGGAGGAAGAAGATAATGGCAATATTAGAAGATGATAAGTTTTTGTCATCCTTATCAAGAATGAAAATATATCAATATATATATATTTAAATCTATCATCTCAAACCATGGTTGAATCAATATTGTACTAGGGTTAAAACACAAAAGGAAACTTAACCTAATGTTAAGTGGTGGGTGAGAATGGTTAGGTCAAAAGAAGTGTGTAGAACAAATCAATAATGCACCTTTTCTTTCCTTTTATGTTTTAGTATAAATACAATAATAATTCATAAAAAATACCATGGTGTGAGTCTTATATTGCCACCATTTTCATATACATCCAACCATGATAAATGTATGTATGCATGTATGTATGTATACACATCCATATGTGCATGAAACTAGAAAGAAAGAAAACATGCATGCATGCATACATCCATCCAACACAAGAAAGGAATTCAAGTGAGAAGCTAATGGTTAAATGATAAATCAACACTTGATTTATCAATCCGGCCATATCACATACGACCCCTACCAAAAGCATGCCGCCCGATCAATATACGGTATTCCATATGCGCATTTTAATCGGGTCCATGCGCATATCGCATATGCGCACCACAACGTTTCGCCTGGACTAGGAAACTCCATTGTGGGACTCTGAGACTCGTCAATACGCCGGTAGTGGGTGATGATCATATCAAGCACCCCCAAGCCGCAAGCGGTCAGCTAAACGTAACGGCCACCCGGGTATTGAGCGATCAGAAGAGAACAAGCGAACCTGCTACAACTCCCATCGAGCCGATCGGCGACACTTCCCGTACAGTCCGGTCTCCTCGTCTGATATGTCGCATATCAAGTCTAGGGGTAGTAAACGTCAGACCCCAATAACCGATAAGTCGTGCCGATGTGAGGCTCATAACGGGTCGAGAAACTACTGGTAACACTTACCAGCAAATCTCTGAAACAGCCCTGGCCAGGGACTTCCCTGTTACGGCCAATCGAGCACAGCGCAACATCAACCCCCAATACCGGGAGAGACAAAACCCCTCCTATCGCTCATTGCCTCCATGTGACTCGGGACTGTACCTAAAAACCACCGTTTTGCACGCCCTCATGGACGTGGTAAGGTGGAGATCAAAGCACAGTGGGAATCAAACAAGACTCTATGACGATCTCGGGTCTACAGACTAACCTGTAAAAGTGTCACGTGAGAACTGCCATCTGACGTGAGGTATAATACCATCTGGGAGTTCTCGGCGAGTCCGTCCAGTGTACCCAGTCTCCACCGAGCACCCGTATACCATCTCTGATGTCAAACACCAATGGATATGGGATCATCCTGTAGGGTTCCTAGGCACCCTAAGGAGGTCTCACAAGGCATCAACCATGCCAATTTCTAAAATTTACGGGTGCCGAGAGACCCGACTACGGATCGTCGGCTAGAAGTTTAGGCGAAAAAGAAATCTAGTTAACAACTTAACAAAAAGGAAACAGAAATACAACCTTTGTAGATCCGGTGCTCCACCTCCATAGCTCCGCAACAAAGTCCCCTCGCTGTCCGAATGAATTCCCGGGCTCTAGCGTCGGCTTCATCGGAGAAATGGCGAGCTAGGTCGTCGATGTCCATGCCGAAGATGATCTACGTCGAAGCGTCGCAAGATCAAGCTCTCACTTCACCAAGTCATGAAACTTGTGAAGAAAACACACTCTACTACTTGGCAAGAGGTAGAGGATGAAGAAATAGGAAGTGGGTAGACTTTAGATTTGGATTTCTCACTCTTTTTCATCACTTGCCATTGATGGAGGCAAGCTTTCTTCACTTGAAGAAATGAAGAAGAAGAAGGTAAATGTTATGACAAGTTAATTAGAATAATTGAAAAAGAATTATCCTTATCATAACATGAACCATGGTTTGATGTAGAGAGTTAACTCAAGTTAGATGAATGGTTAGGGTTTGAAGAAGAAGACAAAAAGGTTACATGAGTCAAAGTTGCATGAAGCTTCATGAAGCTTCATGTAAGAAAGCAACCTTTTTATTTTCTTTTCCCTTTTTCTTTTAACCCAAATTAAAAGATAAAAGAATAAATGAATAATAAATAAAACCCTAACCATTTACTTAACCAAGGTTTAACTCTTTACACAAAACCTAGTAATCTTGCATCATCAAACATGATACAATCAAGTGCACAAAAGTATATCACATATACAATGTGCACATTCGAGTGAGAATATCCATTTAAAGTGAACCGATACGAGTCAATGCAAAGTAATATATCAAATATATAATTATACATTAAATCATTAAATCAACACTTGATTTAACGATCCGGTCATATCACATATAACCGACTAGTATCAAATGTATCGGCTTATCGAATCAATCCTTGATTCGATAACTAGGTTATATCGCATACAACCATTCGATACATTCATCGCGAGAATAGAATACGGTATCACATACACGTATTATTCTCGGTCCCGCACATATCTCATATGCGCTCCTATTTCATTTCGCTTGAGCCAGGAAACCTCTGTGTAGGACTCTAAAGACTCGTCAATACGCCGGCAGCAGGTGATGATCATATCAAGCACCCACAAGCCGCAAGCGGTCTGCTAAACGTAACGGCCACCCGGGTATTGAGCAATCAGAAGATCGACGACCAAGCCCGCTCATACTCCTGTGAATCCAACCAGTAACACTACCGTACAGTCCGGTCTGATCGTCTGATATGTCGCATATCTCGCCTAGGGGTGGTAAACGTCAGACCCCAATAGCTCGATAAGTCATGTCGATATGAGGTCTATAACACTTCGAGAAACTACTGGTAACACTTACCAGTAAATCTCAGCAACCCTGGCCAGGGATTTCCTGTTATAGCCAATCGAACACAGCGCAACATCAACCCCCTATACCGGGAGAGACGAATCCCCTCCTATCGCTTATTGACTCCATGTGACTCGGGACTGTACCCAAAAACCACCGTTTTGCACGCCCTCTTGGACGTGGTAAGATGGAAATCAAAGCACAGTGGGAACCACACAAGACTCTATGACGATCTCGGGTCAACAGACTACTCTGTACCAGTGTCACCAGAGAACTGCCATCTGACGTGAGGTATAATACCATCTGGGAGTTCTCGGCGAGTCGGTCCAGTGTACCCAGTCTCTACTGAGCACCCGTATATCATCTCTGATGTCAAACACCAGTGATATGGGATCATCCATCGCCCATCTGTATGGGTCGAGAAGGTATACGCTAGTCTACTCTGGTATATCGATGCCCCGTCTCGATACACCCACGACTAGGGACTTTGAAGGATGTACTTATGGACTACCATGTCCCCACTAGTATGATCCGCATCATAGTCCAGATAGTCAAGTACACATCCTAAGGGCTTTACCAACATGTATCAGAGAGACAATCAGTGTACACGTTAAGGTAAAGAGCAACCAGATAGCATACTATCATGTCGAGCAAGAAAGTCCTCCCTATATATGTCCCAGCATCCACTACAATATACATCCAATGTACAGTAATGGCCTCTAGGGCATACATATAACTAACAATCTCCCACTTGCACTAGGGCCATCCGTAGCAGTGGTTGTAGTATCTCATACTCAACCATCCCATAAAAGTCTCTCTCTGGGAACAGGCCTTTGTGAGTGGATCCGCTGTGTTGTCCTCTGAGTCTACTCTCCAAACCTCGATCACCCTGGAGATCAACTATCTCCATGATCAGGTATCACTGCCTTAGAATATGTCTGGATCACTGATGGGACGGACGTTCCTTGGCATAAGCCACAACTCCATTTTCACACAATGGGAGGAACTAAGTTCATCTCATGAACCAATATACACCCAGACTGCCACTTTGGTAGCATCTTAAGTAGCGATGTATCCAGCCTTTATCGTCTAGTATGCTACGGTATCTAGCTTGGAACTCTTCCAACATACCGTCCCTTTACTGAGGGTAAAGACAATGCCTGCGACTGATATTCAGTCGTCTTTATCACCCTGGAACCCTTCCAGTGATTCTCCCCAGGATCGATTGATACCATCTCACTACAACTAGTGAGAATCCTAACATCCTAATTAGATCTATCTCATAGATCCAAAACCCAGGATTTAGGAGGTATCATTTTGATCCTATATGGAGAATCATTGTGATATGTGGAGATTGACCGAACGTAGCATAAGAAACTCTTTTCTTATCAAGAGTATGTCATCCACGTACTCTACGAGGATCACTACCATACTCCCTACTACCTTTTTGTTTATACAAGGTTCATCTACCATTTTGATGATGTCAAACTCTTTGACTAATTCATTTAAAACAGATGTTCCAACTCCGCGATGCCTGCTTTATCAAATAAAGCATTTTGCACACGTTTCCGCTGCTCCCACTGTCTACGAAGCCCTCTGGCTGTGTACTTATAGACGCTCACTTCTAAATTATCATTTAGAAAAGCAGTCATGACACCCAACCACCAGATATCGTAATCATGGTATGTAGCCATGGTAAGTAGGATCTGGATGGACTTAAGCATAGGTACTGGAAAAGGTTTCATCATTATCCACGCCTGGTCGATGACGAAAACCTTTAACTAGTCTAGCTTTGAAAGTCTCAACTTTTCCAAGTACACCAAGTAATCTACTCAAGATATACTTGCTCCTGATGGGGATTTAACCCTTCAAATATAGCAACCAAAGTCCATACTTTGTTGGTGTATAATGATTTCATCTCAGATCGCTAAGCATCCAGCCATTCTAACAGAGTCTTACTCCTGATGGCCAGCTCGAAGCTAGTTGGGTCATCATCTCATGATGTAATCCTCGCTCCCACTGTCATAGAGCAGCCGAAGTATCTCTCAGGTGGGTGAGGAACCCTACTAGATCGGCGGAGAGGCTGAGGTTCGTTAGTAACTATTGAATCCATTGGTTCTATCAAATCATCAGCTGTAGTTTGTATGGCTGGAACATTTCCAGTTCTACATAACAGACCTTGCCTCGAGCTTGTCCGGATTTTGCTTTTAGACATAGGCCGGACAACCCCAAATCTTAACTAACTTAAGATATGGGCTCTTCCCTTTCCATATCACATATGAAGTGGTAGGCATTGATTTGATTTGAACCCTATTCAATAGGTATGCAGCTTCTCAAGTGCATAACTCCCAAAAAGGAAATAGGTAACTCAGTAGTACTCATCATAGAGCACACCTTATCATATAGGGTGAAATAGCTCCGCCCCGATATACCATCGTGCTATGGTGTATACGGAGGAGTAATGCTGAGAGAGAATCTCATTCTCCTTTAGAATAGTCCAGGAATTCTGTGCTCAAGTATTCTCCTCCTTGATCTCATCAAAGGACATAATACTTTTACCCGTGTTTTGGTTCTCTACTTCTAAATCATATTCTGTGAATATCTCAAAAGGTTCGGACTTGTGTTTCAACAGGAACATAGGTCTGAATCTCGAAAGATCATCAGAGAATGTAATGAAGTATAAAGAACCAGTCCTGGCATGTGTAGACAGGGGACCTACATACATCAACATGTATCATCCCAAGAGTTCACTAACTCTTTCTCTGTTTCCAGTAAACGGAGCTATGGTCATCTTATCTTTGTGACATGACTGGCGAGTTTCACAAGATGTAAGTTCAAACTAATTTAAATATGCATCTATATGTAACTCTAGCTAGTCGGGTCACATTGATCTGACCTAGCCTACAATGCCTCAAGAAGAATTCGTTCATTTCTGAACTCTTCCTCTTGTGTGTGATCCGTATACTAAGAACTGTAGTTTGATTTAGAACATTAATGCTTTTAGATAACGTGCCTGAACCGATCAACTTCTGATATAGGAAATGTTCAAAACATTATCCAACAATACAAAATTTTACCATTTCTTTACTAATAAAGAGATCGATATGATTTTGTATATCAGGTTCGGTATCTAATAACATTCGTTCAGAATCAATGTATTGGTAATACAGGGTGACAGTGACCAACAGACTTGGCTGCAACTCTTGCCCCGTTTTCTGCCTCATGAAACTTATCACCCGTTCTCAGTTCTCTACCTTTCTGTAGCCCTATGTAACAGATTACATATCTGGGATCCTGATCTGGTATCACATACCCAGGACGTAGAGGATACGGAGAAACAGTTCTTTGTAATGAACACACCCGAAGATGATGCATCAACATGCACTCTCTTCGTTTGGGCGGCACGGGAAATCTGGTATTCCCCAATTTCCTGCTCTGTCTTATAACAATTATAAGTTGGAGCGGGACCAACGTGTTGGAGATAGTGCCCTCAGAGTCAATTATTAGGTCACAGGTACGTGATTGTAATGATTGAGGGAGGACCTATCCCGGTAGGACAGTCTTACTCGAGTTGATAGTATGCTATCTGGTTTACCTTTATCATCGTGTACTGTTTTAGGTGACCTGACACGTCGCTATTACACGTTGATAGAGCCCCTAGGATTCTTGCTTGACCACCAGCAGTATGAGGGCGATCATATAAGTGGGAGCTGGGGGTCTACAAGCATATCCTTAAAAGGTCCCTAGTCGTGGGAGTTTCGAAACCGGGCATCGATACTCCATTAGTAGACTAGTGTATACAGTCGAGACCCCGACGAGGGGCGGTGGCCGGTCTCACAAGCCACTGGTGTCAGTTGGATCACCTAAGATGTATACAGGTGCTCATTGGGTTATGAGTACACCGGACAGGACTCGCCGGGAACATGCTAGTTGGTCATATACCAGACGTCAGATGGCAGTTCCCTGGTGACATGTGTGCAGGTTAGTTCATCGACCTGGGGATCGTCATTTGTCTCGTGTGAGTTCCCACTGTACTTTGATTACTACCCTACCACGGCTCAAAGGAGTCGTGCAAACAGGTTTTAGTTGGGTACAGTCCCGAGCCACATGGAGGCAGTGAGCGTATCTTCAGGGGTTCGTCTCTCCCGGTATTGGGGGTGAGGTCGTGCTGTGTCTAGGAGAGCCATTACACAAAGTCCTTGGCCAAGGCAAGGAGATTTACTGGTAGGTATTCCAGTAGTATCTCAGGGTGTTCTGGGCTACACTCCGACACGACTTGTACCTCTTTTGGGGGTCTGACTTTTACCAACCCCCTAGGCCCGCCATGCGATACTCATAGACGAACGGACCGGACTGCACGGATATTGTCACTGACAGGCTCAGTAGGGTGTCAGGATGAGTTCACTCATCGACGTCCCTTTTTAGTCAATAGCTGGTGGCCCGTCACGTATTGGCTTATACCTCTGACGTGCTAGTGGTTAAATCCACAACCATAGTATTGACGAGTCTTTAGAGTCCACCACACTTTCTGTTACTCAGCTTTCGGGCGAAACGCTGTAGAGGCCGTATGGAGATATGGCAGGGTCCGATCAGATACGTGCGGTATTGCACGGATCAGGATCGGACGTTTTGTACTAGCGGCCGTATGGATATATGGCAGGGTTCGATCAGATACGTGCGGTATTGCACGGATCAGGATCGAACGGATATTACTAGCCGGCTTTGGTTTAAGCCGGTCCTAGTTTAGTACAGTGTAGATTTTGTCTCATTGCATTTGTATCCGGACGGAATACAGATGCGGGTGTGTATGCACAGTATAGGGGTTTTCCTGTAATTTATTACGGGACCAGTTTTCTGGAGTTGCCAGTTTGCATTCCGTTCCGGCCGGTTTTTCTTTGTTCTTTCCCGGCCGGACTTTTCCGATGGAGGGGGTAATTTGCAGTTTTGCAAATTACACTTTGTGGAGGACTTTTTTGCATAAGGGTTGATATGATAAGCATCTTTGCTTTTCATGCTTTATTGTGATAAGAAAGGATTAGGATTGATGTGTAGTTTTATGATGATTATGTTTGGATGTGGTCACCCTCCTCCTTTTACTACGATCACCTCCCTTCATGCTTCTTATTCTTTCTCCACCATTTCTAAGTGGATGAGGTTTTTCATAAGAATGAGAAGTTTTTTCTTTCCATGGTTGAGTGAGAAGAAAATGAGAGCTTCATGTTTGATAGGAGAAAAATGAGAGTGATTCATTTTGTGTATATCATTCTTCATCTCATTCCATTGCTAGAAAATTGAAAGCACCAATTTTCTATACACCATTCCTCCATCTATGCCAACCAACCCCAAAAGTGAGACATACACTCTACACTACACTTCCTACAGCAAATCTTGGACGCGTCGATTCGCCAGCTTTGCGCCCGAGTTGCCTCGGTATTGAGGTGGGAGCCCGTAAAAGTACCCGGCTTCGTGGTGCCCTTTCCGACGAGGAGGAGATGGACGGAGATCCCGCGAGGAGATCGGAGTGGAGATGAAGACCGGAGGACTCGGATCGTATGGTACATCTCTTCCCTTTCTTGTTAGTAGCTTAGACTTGTTAATGGCACGATCCGGAGTTTAGTGCGCGGTGGTGCCGGTTTGCAAAGTCCGCAAAAATAAAAGTTTACCACCGCTTCCGCGTTTGGCCGTCGGATTGACGGCCGGGGCGCCGCCGTGCACTTACAGTGGTATCAGAGCCTCGCCATTAACTTCGTCTAGCTTCGTTTGATGTGTTTTTCAGTTCCGATCGACCAAAATTCCAAAAACTGTATTTTTCCTTCACATCAGTTTCTGTTGAAATTTTTTGAAGTCTAAAAATTTTTCAGGTTGTAAAATATTGATGTACTGGAAAATCTAAGAGCTCTGTAAAAATTCGATGAAGTGACTCCACAGTTGGAGCGCGGAACCGCCGCGGAAACCCCATTTGTGCGGCCCTTCCGCCGCGCACTATTCACATCACTTCACCAATTTTTTACAGAGGCCTTCTGGGCTTAAAATATGGGTTTTGGAATATTAAAATTGGGCCCAGGATTTCTGTGAGTGCTACAGTTTTGATTGGGGGCCCACTTGTTAATTGTTTGATCAATCGGAAAATTTTAAACACATTTTTCACAGTATTTACATTATATCTGCGACCGTGAATGTCACTTGATCGGTAAATCCGGTCTAACTGCTATAGCCCGGTTAGACGGATTTGCGAACGTGATTTTCACGTTGATGTTCTATGTATTTGCTGTGTTGTTGCGGATCGGTCGTGGGGATAGCCTGGATGCAATGCTAGTACAGTGTTGTTGTATTATGTACATTTGATATTGCGGGGCGAGCGTCCGACATGTGGACTGCCGTCACTGCCTGTTTGTATTATTCTTTTGGGGCACGACCTGGTTGCGGTCGATGTACCCGGTGTATGTATATTTTACTTTCTGTACTAGGGTTACCCCGCGGAGGGGTGCACGGATAGCCGGGTTCTAGAAGGCAACAAGCTCGCATCTCATGGCATTGGGACGGAAGGGGCTTCACTCCAGGATTGGCTGGCTATTCGCCGCACTCGTAGGGGGTACAGGTTGACCAAGGAGGGGTGCCCAAGTTACCGGATTCCGTGAAGTGCTGGGTGGTCCATTCACGGGGCTGAAGGGGGCTGCCTCGCTTCAGGTTTTGGCGGGTGACTTGCAGCACCCGTAGGGGTCTAGGATTTCTTTGCACAGGCTATCCACACGACCAGGGGAACGTCGGGTTTCAGTAGTGGCTCTGTGAAACCCGGGGATCCCAGATATCTGTATTGTTTTGTGATGCTGTACATTTCTGTGATGTTGCATTTATTTCACGCCTTGAGCGAAATACTATATATTGGTATATATATTAGTAGATGTTGTATATGTTTTGCATCCGCGCTAGTCCAGTCCCCGCTCTGTCGTTAGTAAGCTAACCTAACGGGTAATGACGGGACCCAGTGGCGAATGCGGATGGCATATACGTACATCAGTATATTTTCGTTCTTTTTTGTGTGATCAATTGATGGGACTGCATTGATTCGGATCAATGCAAGTTAAACAAACCTACTCTGATGTTGTTGGAACACTTTTCAAAAAGCTGTTATTGCAAGGACGTTCACTTTTGTTTTGCATCGTGGTATTCATTTGGAATATCCTGCTCCTCAGTCGACGAGGCAAGGGCCGAGATCCCTTCACCGGGAGTGACCCCTTGGACAGAAGTTTGCGTCAGGGCATTAACTTCACTATAGCCGATTACTTTTGCTTTGCATCGTGGTATTCAGTTGGAATATCCTGCACCCCATTCTACGGGGAAAGAGCCGAGATCCCTTCACCGGGAGTGACCTCTTTAGTAAAGGTTTTCGTCACTATATTTTCTAAAAAGCTATCCGTTCCTTCAACGATATCAAGTTCATTACGTTAAAGGTTTTCTCCAGAAACCATTCGTAGCCCTCCGTCGTTTCAGACGGGTAGCACGTAGTATTCATGCTATGTTTGTTGACCTTCGTCAAGGCATAGTGTATGGTAGCTGCTTGTTGCCTTTCTGCTGCATAGATAGATGTGTTGGTTTGAGACAGTCGTATAGCCTTGTTGACCTTCGTCAAGGGCTTGCACGGGTGGGTTCAAATTAACCTGGACAATGACGGGTGGAACTTGACATGTGACTTATGATTTGTTGACCTTCGTCAAGGTCATAAGAGCATGGGGCAGAAATCACATCGGGAGTTTCAAAAGAACTGAAACTTGCCAGATATGCGCATACCTTCTGGAGTGTGATACCGTGAGCGGATTCCGTCACGTTATCATGCGATGAGAGTTGGATCCCGATTCCCACTGATGAGTTAGTTTACTCCTCGGGTCACCCCGACTAATTCTTCTTTCAGGTTTGGAGGAGAATTTGAGGTACAGTGGGAGGTTTCCAGATTAGATAAATTGGTAACCATTCTGATCTTGGTTAGAGTGCACGCTGAGTGTTTCTTTTCTCTCTCTCTTGGCAGCGACCATTGACCCGACCCTAGACTTTGACTCAGTGACCAAATTAACCGAACCTTCTTAACACTGGCTTTTGGATTGTCAGAGTTGCAAACCTCATTGCCACTCCTACTTTTACCCTTTTCTCCAGGACACCCCGTTTTACTACGAACGTCCACTTCCATTGGACAAAACCATCGTATGGTTAGATACGAACTCGAAAGAATTTATTCGAGGATGGTTTCCGGTTCTGGAGAAAACGGATAGGATTATTCAGTTGTCTTTTCCTTTTACCCTCTCTCAGGTTACGAGTACTCCTTGGTTTAGGGGTAGTACACCTATTACGCAAATTGGATTGTCTTCTTCCAAACCTTAGGCTGGTGCCGACCGGTAGGGAATGAAGAAAACCAATTAGCATAACGATGGTGTGCAGAAGGTATTAAGTTCAGACAAAGCAAGGGATTAGTTAGAGGGCAAAGTAAATTGCAACAGATATTCACGACCAAACCAAATATTTCGTTACCACTCCCACATCACCTTTGTATTTCTCCAGGACACTCCGTATCACTACGAAGATCCACAGTTTATTTGGATACACCATCGTATGGTTATATACGAACTCGAATGGAACTTGTTCCAGTTCGGGGATGGATTCTGGTCCAGGAGAAATAGGAATAAAGTACATTCAGGTGTCTTTTATCTTCACCTTCTCTCGCATTGCGAGTGCTCCTAGGATTAGGACAGTACACCCATTATGCTTATTGGATAGTCTTCTTCCAAACCATAGGCTGGTGCCGAACGGTAGGGAAGGAAGAAAACCATTTGGCCTAAGGGGTGTGCAGAAGATAATGACTAAAGACATATAAAGGGATTTGGAGAGGTGGCAAAGAATTATGCGGTTATAGTTGTGAATTTGGATAATGGTAGAGGCATTACTAGGAATACCAGGATACCCCATCGAAACATTTCAATGTTTCAGTTTCACTGTGTACTGTTAAAAGAAAACTGATTTTCCGATTAGACACTTGCTCCAGGGTATGTATTTACCAGATTTGATTCTCACATCTGTATGGTTTTACAAATGATGAGTGGGAGTAAGTTATTGGGAATTGGGTGATCATCCTCATTATATCGGGATTCGTTGTAATCGGTGATATTTGAGGAGATCACCATGGCTGTTTGCCGGTCGGCAAATGTTTGGTTTTGAATATCCGCTGTTGTGCACCAATTTCAAATTGATATATCTGTACGTCTATTTTATAGAGTGAGATATACCTTTTGATATTATGTCGATGACATTTACCTATATCAGTGGATGGTTAGGTAAGGAGCATCAAACAACGGTGTAATTCTTCTTAACCATAAGTACAGTTTTCAACCTACGACACACAGTAAAAGAGTTGTTAGACTCGGCGGACTTATACAGAGTATTGTATGTTGTCCAGTGTCCATTAGGACGGAGGGGTTGGTCCTCATACTATATTCTGTTTACTTTTAACTTCTCTAGTTCTTAGACATGTGTTTCGTAGAAACACAGGGTCTAAGTTTTGAGGAGTTATAGGTATTTGAATAGAGTAGAGAACCAGGTGTAGCAAGTATCGGGATTCTTCAAGTGATCGAAGATGTAGATACTTGTGTATCGTATTCAGTTGATAGTAATGATAAAGAGAACTTGTTTCTCTTTCAGGTTACTCATAATTGGAAGCATTCCTAAGTTGAGTAACGCTGATCGGCCTCCTTCCATTTTTGTTGACATGCACTGGAGATAGCTGCATGATTTGAATCTGGTTAAATTAAATCAGTGCCTCTGTTTCTATATTGTATATAGAACAGTTCGTATCTTAACGATGTTAAGTTACGGGGAGTTGTCCGGATTATGCTTAAAACCAGACTCTGGATAACTCAAAGGCACGTTTCTGTAATGGCTGTTTGTGGGTTGACCCAGGCTATGACGAGGGTTGACTATCTACCATCTGGAAGATCAATAGTGATATTGTTCTTCACTCGCCACAGTTTTAATAAAAATGGATTTTTTCAGAAAACAGTAGTGGGAGTATGGTAGAACAGGAAGTGATTCCAGAACCGCAGACGATTACTGAAGATTTGATAAGGAACCTAAAGATTCAATCTGATTTGACATTCCATTGGCCACTCCGCAGATAAGGTGGGTAACTTCAGGCACCCGAGAGGTACTCCGGTAGCCTCAAGGACGGTGACAGGGAAGTTCTTGTTTACCCACACTTGCCATTGTTGTTGTTCCAGGCTGCGAGACCCGGCAGGAGGATGAGTATAGCGTCGTTCTAAACTAGCTTTAGAAGTGCACGTCTATATGACTTTGCCAGAGGGTTGTCGTAGTCAGTGGGAGTAGCGGAAGCATTGGTGGACATCAGGCTTATGTCTATTCATAGACTAAAGCAGATATAGCGGAGATAGATCATCTATTTCTGATGTGACAGTCATCGGTTTGACGTCGTCAGAATAGGGGATGGATCTGTTGAGAAGGTAGTAGGGTGTGATATCCTGGATTTGGATGACATACACAGAGTAGGAAGTGATATTCCTATGCTACGATCGGTTATACTTTGGTCGTCACACAGTGTTTTCTCCACATGGGACTTGGACATAATATCAGACATACTGGTTACTAGATCTATGGTTTTAGATCTAGATTTGGGTGGTTTCCCAATCAGGGTACCTTGACAGCATTCTAAGAGTATTTAGAATGGACGACTCCTGGCACGGTAGTGTACCTGCAGGTGATGGAGTCACCCTCTCTAAAGGTGTCTTATAGACTAAAGTAGAGAGGGATGTGCATGATTGGCAGATCACTTGCTTAGGCAATTGAGTCAATCATGTGATGTCAAGTACCACACCAGATGTTGTTCTTGCACTAGATGCAATAAGTTGATATTGATCCAATCCTGGAGAAACAGTCGGAAGCAGTTTTAGAACATAAGTGGATGTTCTAGGGATATGATAACGACAGCCTCATTTCGGAGACAGTTGTCATTCCAAGCTTCCAAGGTGACATGGACGACAAGCAGGTTGTCAGAGTTATAGTTTTTCCTTCTGACGAGGGGCAGTATTTTGGACAGGTGGTCCAAGGAAATACTGAGGGAGGCATGGCGCAGGATACTGATTAAGTTCAGTTGACGATACAGTCTAAGAAGTTTGGGTTTGGAGTTCATTTATGAGCTCGGTCCCATCAGACATCCAGACATTCTAAGACAGGTATTGCTCATTTCGGGAGATGGCTTTCTCTGCGAGCTTGAGATATAGAGAGACATACAAAGGAACACCACAGGCGGATCCACTCACTGAGGCTATTCCTCGAACGCAATAGTTTCGCAAACAGGCTTTGTGAGACTGACTAGTAGAGGAGTTGGGTGTTCGGTATCACACGGGCTGTGAGTATGCGACATCGCAATAATTAGCCTTGAGTGCAAGTGGGAGATTGTTGGAGATAGTGCCCTCAGAGTCAATTATTAGGTCACAGGTACGTGATTGTAATGATTGAGGGAGGACCTATCCCGGTAGGACAGTCTTACTCGAGTTGATAGTATGCTATCTGGTTTACCTTTATCATCGTGTACTGTTTAGGTGACCTGACACGTCGCTATTACACGTTGATAGAGCCCCTAGGATTCTTGCTTGACCACCAGCAGTATGAGGGCGATCATATAAGTGGGAGCTGGGGGTCTACAAGCATATCCTTAAAAGGTCCCTAGTCGTGGGAGTTTCGAGACCGGGCATCGATACTCCATTAGTAGACTAGTGTATACAGTCGAGACCCCGACGAGGGGCGGTGGCCGGTCTCACAAGCCACTGGTGTCAGTTGGATCACCTAAGATGTATACAGGTGCTCATTGGGTTATGAGTACACCGGACAGGACTCGCCGGGAACATGCTAGTTGGTCATATACCAGACGTCAGATGGCAGTTCCCTGGTGACATGTGTGCAGGTTAGTTCATCGACCTGGGGATCGTCATTTGTCTCGTGTGAGTTCCCACTGTACTTTGATTACTACCCTACCACGGCTCAAAGGAGTCGTGCAAACAGGTTTTAGTTGGGTACAGTCCCGAGCCACATGGAGGCAGTGAGCGTATCTTCAGGGGTTCGTCTCTCCCGGTATTGGGGGTGAGGTCGTGCTGTGTCTAGGAGAGCCATTACACAAAGTCCTTGGCCAAGGCAAGGAGATTTACTGGTAGGTATTCCAGTAGTATCTCAGGGTGTTCTGGGCTACACTCCGACACGACTTGTACCGCTTTTGGGGGTCTGACTTTTACCAACCCCCTAGGCCCGCCATGCGATACTCATAGACGAACGGACCGGACTGCACGGATATTGTCACTGACAGGCTCAGTAGGGTGTCAGGATGAGTTCACTCATCGACGTCCCTTTTTAGTCAATAGCTGGTGGCCCGTCACGTATTGGCTTATACCTCTGACGTGCTAGTGGTTAAATCCACAACCATAGTATTGACGAGTCTTTAGAGTCCACCACACTTTCTGTTACTCAGCTTTCGGGCGAAACGCTGTAGAGGCCGTATGGAGATATGGCAGGGTCCGATCAGATACGTGCGGTATTGCACGGATCAGGATCGGACGTTTTGTACTAGCGGCCGTATGGATATATGGCAGGGTTCGATCAGATACGTGCGGTATTGCACGGATCAGGATCGAACGGATATTACTAGCCGGCTTTGGTTTAAGCCGGTCCTAGTTTAGTACAGTGTAGATTTTGTCTCATTGCATTTGTATCCGGACGGAATACAGATGCGGGTGTGTATGCACAGTATAGGGGTTTTCCTGTAATTTATTACGGGACCAGTTTTCTGGAGTTGCCAGTTTGCATTCCGTTCCGGCCGGTTTTTCTTTGTTCTTTCCCGGCCGGACTTTTCCGATGGAGGGGGTAATTTGCAGTTTTGCAAATTACACTTTGTGGAGGACTTTTTTGCATAAGGGTTGATATGATAAGCATCTTTGCTTTTCATGCTTTATTGTGATAAGAAAGGATTAGGATTGATGTGTAGTTTTATGATGATTATGTTTGGATGTGGTCACCCTCCTCCTTTTACTACGATCACCTCCCTTCATGCTTCTTATTCTTTCTCCACCATTTCTAAGTGGATGAGGTTTTTCATAAGAATGAGAAGTTTTTTCTTTCCATGGTTGAGTGAGAAGAAAATGAGAGCTTCATGTTTGAGAGGAGAAAAATGAGAGTGATTCATTTTGTGTATATCATTCTTCATCTCATTCCATTGCTAGAAAATTGAAAGCACCAATTTTCTATACACCATTCCTCCATCTATGCCAACCAACCCCAAAAGTGAGACATACACTCTACACTACACTTCCTACAGCAAATCTTGGACGCGTCGATTCGCCAGCTTCGCGCCCGAGTTGCCTCGGTATTGAGGTGGGAGCCCGTAAAAGTACCCGGCTTCGTGGTGCCCTTTCCGACGAGGAGGAGATGGACGGAGATCCCGCGAGGAGATCGGAGTGGAGATGAAGACCGGAGGACTCGGATCGTATGGTACATCTCTTCCCTTTCTTGTTAGTAGCTTAGACTTGTTAATGGCACGATCCGGAGTTTAGTGCGCGGTGGTGCCGGTTTGCAAAGTCCGCAAAAATAAAAGTTTACCACCGCTTCCGCGTTTGGCCGTCGGATTGACGGCCGGGGCGCCGCCGTGCACTTACACAACGTTCCCCAGCTCAGTATAACAAGCGGGTTCGGTCAATAATCCGTATTATTATCTTGATTAAGGCGTGATATGGTCGCTACCTGGAGAGAGAGAGAAGAAAACACTCAGCGTGCGCTCTTGCAAGAATAGATTGGTTATTATTTTATCTAATCAGGATGGCTCCCACTGCTTTTTATCAAATTTTCCTTCAAACCCTAAAAGGAAAGACTAGCCGGGATTAATTACACACTACAAGTTCGCCAATCTTTCAGCCAGGCTAGTGTCGGTACTTTGAGGGAGGTCCCCCGTGCTTTCGCACGAACCTAATTAATGTAAACCTCATTTTCCCAGAGGCGTAACCCCGTTGACACCTTTCTAGACACCTACTTGATCGGCTAATTGTAATGTGTAAAACTCTCCCAGGAGTAACTCTTACTCGCAGCGGGTATCGGAATCCAACTATCTCATAGAAGGTATTCAATCTCATTGCAAATTTCAACACTTGAAATTCCCGATAATATTTTGCCCCGAACGATCTATGACCTTGACAAGGTCAACAAACCATAGACCGCAAGTCAAGTTCAACCCGTCATTTCTTGATTGAATCAAACCCACCCGCACGACCCTTGACAAGGTCAACAAGGCCGCACGACTACCCTAACCCAATCTGCATCATATGCATAAACAGATAAATACTGGTTAGCTACCGCACACTGCGCCTTGACAAGGTCAACAAGCGCAGCACGAATACTAAACAGGATTTATCTGAAATGACGGAGGGCTACGACAGGTTTTTACGAAAACCTATTGCGTAATGAACTTGATATCGTTGTAGAATCAAATGATTTTTAAAATGGAGTGTTTTTGAGGCTTTTCTAGTTTTGCTAAAGGAGTCACTCCCGGTGAAGGGATCGTCGGTCCTTTCCACGTCGAATGAGGTGCGGGATATATCGTATATATCACTGTGCAAAGCAAAAACTCTTAAAAGCAATCAAAAAACAAACCGAGTGTGTAGCATCTGCCAGTTATTACTAAAGGAGTCACTCCCGGTGAAGGGATCTCGGTCCTTTCCTCATCGAATAAGGTGCAGGATATATCACATATACCGCTGTGCAAAGCAAGAACTGTAGCTACCTGTTTTATTTTGAAATTCGATTCTACAACATCTTAGGTTTCTTTTATTTCATTAATCACATTAATGAAGTCCCATCATTTAAGTACCTAATCATCACAGATAAATACGACGTACACTTATGCCATCCGCATTCGCCTCGATGTCCCCTCGTGCACCGTTAGGTTAGGTAACTAACGGCAGAGCAGGGCAGGGCTAGCACGGGTGTAAAACATAAGTAACGTCTATATAATATATCATATATACTATATGCTGTATCTATCACAGAACATCACATGATCACATCACAGATATCGCAGCAGAAGAATCATATGAAATATTGGATATACTAGGACGTCCGTGTTTTCAATACGAGCCAGTATAAAACACGGATTCCACGGTCGTGATGAATAGCCAAACCCACACCCCTAGACCCCTACGAGAGCGGCAAGCAACCCTACCAATTCTGGAGTTAGGAGACCCGGACTCGACTCCTCGAGTTGGTCTCCCACTGGACTCCAGAACCCGGTTACTTGTGCCCTCCTCCTTGGGTCTATCCTAGTGCGGAAAAGAAAATAATATACAGAGGGTGACATCTTCCGCAACCTGGAAGTGCCCCAATAAAAGAATATTACATACAAGTTTTTACATGAATGAAAATGAAAAACACTCATCTCACATAAAAACCCCCGGCTATTCAAACACGACGATCCAATATAACATATCCAGCAACACATAACATCACATGTCATCAACGTAAGTAAATATGTCCATCCCATTTGTCGTTGACATATAGCAACGAAACCGGCGATATCACATATTACACTTACGGTCACAGAAAAGAAAGTGTAAAACTACAACAGTTGGAATCCGCAACCTGCATAGACATCGCATGCCTAATCAAATGAATTCTTTAGACATCGCATGCCTAACAATTATAAACCCCGCATTTTAGTCTCAAAATCGAAAACTCTTTTCAATATCAAGTCGGGCAATTCAACAAGATTCCCGACATCCTGATCGAATGCTTGTCGCAAACTTCAGTAGGCGGCCGCACCCCCGACGCCGTCGACGAAGTGCACCAAGGCGGAACACCGCCACCGCGAGCACCCGAACGGATGCTTTCGGCAACGGGGTTCTCCTAAAGTCACTTGGTCGGGGCTATGGAGTGAGGCTGTCTATTAAGTTTACCCGGCGAGTATCCGCGTACGCTACGTGATTGCGACGGACTTTTGATCACATCAAAATTCCGTGGCAACCGATCAAGTGAGACTAAACTGCTATGTTTATAACATTCATTCAGTTATCTCATAACTCTTTGTGAATTCCAATTATTGTATCATATTCTAGATAATTAGAAAATGTTAGACTTTCCGATCGAACAATCGAACACCCAAGTTTTCCCGGTACAGCTCAACACATGAAATAAGTCTAACAACATTCAGTTCGTGCCTCAGTACCAACGGTCCAGCCGTAGAAGGGTCAAGCCAACGCCTCACATGTGGCACGCCGTACTGCCCCAAACCCGAAGGTTCAAAGGGCAGTTCAAGACGGTCACATAATCGAGTTAAGGTTTGTTGTCTTCTAGAGGGTCCATCGAGTTACTTGCACTACTTAGAACGTCGTTAAACTACGGAATATCCAACACATGGAAATTTCCCGACAGGGGAAAAATTGGGTATTTATATCCGGTCGAACTTTTTAACATATTCTAAAAATTATCCGGAAAGCCACATAGACAAAATCTGATAATCCGATCGAACATTCGAATCCCCAAAACAACCCAGAAAATTCAACTCTTGAATAAATTTTAAAAATTCCCAGAAAACTCAGCATAATTTATCAGGAATTACTGTGCAAACAATGAGGGCTGACGTCACCAGATAGCCGCGGAACCGCCGCAGAAGCTAGGCTTCTGCCGCGGTTCCGCCGCAATAAATACTGTTCATCGAAAAAATTTTGCATCGTAATTCTTATTTTTCCCTGCTGAATTTTTTAGCAATTTTTAATTTGGAAAAATCCCAGTTTTTGAAAAAAGGACAGAGAGCAATTTTGAAATGGGTTTTCGGGTTCGTTCGGACTTCAAACTCCGTCTAGACTTCGCCTAAAGCTCTAGCTTGGCTCTGATACCACTGTAGGGTTCCTAGGCACCCTAAGGAGGTCTCACAAGGCATCAACCATGCCAATTTCCAAAATTTACGGGTGCCGAGAGACCCGACTACGGATCGTCGGCTAGAAGTTTAGGCGAAAAAGAAATCTAGTTAACAACTTAACAAAAAGGAAACGGAAATACAACCTTTGTAGATCCGGTGCTCCACCTCCATAGCTCCGCAACGAAGTCCCCTCGCTGTCCGAATGAATTCCCGGGCTCTAGCGTCGGCTTCTTCGGAGAAATGGCGAGCTAGGTCGTCGATGTCCATGCCGAAGATGATCTACGTCGAAGCGTCGGAAGATCAAGCTCTCACTTCACCAAGTCATGAAACTTGTGAAGAAAACACACTCTACTACTTGGCAAGAGGTAGAGGATGAAGAAATAGGAAGTGGGTAGACTTTAGATTTGGATTTCTCACTCTTTTTCATCACTTGCCATTGATGGAGGCAAGCTTTCTTCACTTGAAGAAATGAAGAAGAAGAAGGTAAATGTTATGACAAGTTAATTAGAATAATTGAAAAAGAATTATCCTTATCATAACATGAACCATGGTTTGATGTAGAGAGTTAACTCAAGTTAGATGAATGGTTAGGGTTTGAAGAAGAAGACAAAAAGGTTACATGAGTCAAAGTTGCATGAAGCTTCATGAAGCTTCATGTAAGAAAGCAACCTTTTTATTTTCTTTTCCCTTTTTCTTTTAATCCAAATTAAAAGATAAAAGAATAAATGAATAATAAATAAAACCCTAACCATTTACTTAACCAAGGTTTAACTCTTTACACAAAACCTAGTAATCTTGCATCATCAAACATGATACAATCAAGTGCACAAAAGTATATCACATATACAATGTGCACACTCGAGTGAGAATGTCCATTTAAAGTGAACCGATACGAGTCAATGCAAAGTAATATATCAAATATATAATTATACATTAAATCATTAAATCAACACTTGATTTAACGATCCGGTCATATCACATATAACCGACTAGTATCAAATGTATCGGCTTATCGAATCAATCCTTGATTCGATAACTAGGTTATATCGCATACAACCATTTGATACATTCATCACGAGAATAGAATACGGTATCACATACACGTTTTATTCTCGGTCCCGCACATATCTCATATGCGCTCCTATTTCATTTCGCTTGAGCCAGGAAACCTCTGTGTAGGACTCTAAAGACTCGTCAATACGCCGGCAGCAGGTGATGATCATATCAAGCACCCACAAGCCGCAAGCGGTCTGCTAAACGTAACGGCCACCCGGGTATTGAGCGATCAGAAGATCGACGACCAAGACCGCTCATACTCCTGTGAATCCAACCAGTAACACTACCGTACAGTCCGGTCTGATCGTCTGATATGTCGCATATCTCGCCTAGGGGTGGTAAACGTCAGACCCCAATAGCTCGATAAGTCGTGTCGATATGAGGTCTATAACACTTCGAGAAACTACTGGTAACACTTACCAGTAAATCTCAGCAACCCTGGCCAGGGATTTCCTGTTATAGCCAATCGAACACAGCGCAACATCAACCCCCTATACCGGGAGAGACGAATCCCCTCCTATCGCTTATTGCCTCCATGTGACTCGGGACTGTACCCAAAAACCACCGTTTTGCACGCCCTCTTGGACGTGGTAAGATGGAAATCAAAGCACAGTGGGAACCACACAAGACTCTATGACGATCTCGGGTCAACAGACTACTCTGTACCAGTGTCACCAGAGAACTGCCATCTGACGTGAGGTATAATACCATCTGGGAGTTCTCGGCGAGTCCGTCCAGTGTACCCAGTCTCTACTGAGCACCCGTATATCATCTCTGATGTCAAACACCAATGGATATGGGATCATCCATCGCCCATCTGTATGGGTCGAGAATGTATACGCTAGTCTACTCTGGTATATCGATGCCCCGTCTCGATACACCCACGACTAGGGACTTTGAAGGATGTACTTATGGACTACCATGTCCCCACTAGTATGATCCGCATCATAGTCCAGATAGTCAAGTACACATCCTAAGGGCTTTACCAACATGTATCAGAGAGACAATCAGTGTACACGTTAAGGTAAAGAGCAACCAGATAGCATACTATCATGTCGAGCAAGAAAGTCCTCCCTATATATGTCCCAGCATCCACTACAATATACATCCAATGTACAGTAATGGCCTATAGGGCATACATATAACTAACACATCCATTGCCCATCTCATGGGTCGAGAAGCGTATACGCTAGTCAACACTGGTATATCGATGCCCCGTCTCGATACACCCACGACTAGGGACCTTGAAGGATGTACTTATGGACTACCATGTCCCCACTAGTATGATCTGTATCATAGTCCAGGTAGTCAAGTACACATCCTAAGGGTTTTACCAACATGTAATTATAAGACAGTTTTAAAGAGACTAGTATACATGTTAAGATAAAGAGCAACCAGATAGCATACTATCATATCAAGCAAGAAAGTCATCTCTATATATGTCCAATCATCCAATATAATATACATCATCAGTACAATACTGGCCTCTAGGGCATACATACAACTAACATATATCACATACTTCGTTTCGCATGAACAAGGAAACCCCTGTTTAGGACTCTAAAGACTCGTCAATACGCCAGTAGTAGGTGATGATCATTTCAAACATCCACAAGCCGAAAGCGGTCTTCTAAACGTAATGGCCACCCGTGTAACATTTTGAAAATCGTTTAGGTGAAATTTCTGATAATCAGTAAAATAACTGGTGTTTTTCGTAAAAACCAAGATATAATTATTTTTCTTCATAGACTTAATATACCTATTCTAGCTATGTAATTGCTAGTATTTGGTATTTAATTGGTTCCTTGTAAATTTCTAGTTTACTAAAATAGTTTCCGTAATTAAGTATTTTAAATATTATTTTAAGCCTTCACTAATACAATTAATTAGTGATATTTACAAATTAGAATGGGTTAATATAAGTTTTGTGCATCATGACATATTAAACCAAAATGTAACATGTTGTTTTTGAAATGAAAAAGAAGTTGTCAAGTTGGTTTTAAAAATATATAAAAGAAAAGGCTTAAATGGTGAAAATAAGATAATTAGAATATGAGTTATGGGTGTATTAATTTGGGGTTGTTTCCTCACACACATACACACCTCACACACGCTCTGTTCCCTTCTATTTCTGGCCGAGCAAGGTGCTGCCCCCACTCCCCAATTCCCCACTTCAAATGAAATAAATGAATTGAATAAAGAAAAGAATGAAGTATGGGTGTTATTATATGAGGTATGGGGTTGTATTGACTTGACATTTTAATTCAATTCACTCATTTCCTCTCCCCTCACCACTTGGCCGAGCTCCCCTTTTCCAGCAGCAGCCCAATGTTTTCCCCATCCCATTTCACCTCTAAAATCCTAATGAAATCCATCAAAAATCATGCAAAGCTTCACTAATTTTTTAATTAACCTTTACCCTATACTCTTGAGCCCAAATTAGCTTAAATCTTGGAGCAGGAGACCATCTTTGGAGGCAAAGTTGCATGTTGGATCTCATGATTTTGAGGTATAATCCTAACCCAATAGTATATTGTTGTATAATTACTTTAAATCAAACTCATTTTAGTGTTAATTAGGATTTAATTTCATGTTTGGAAATTCAAGAATTGGGTTTGAATTCAATTAGGGTTTTTACCACTTGTTTAAGGTTACAATATGTAGTTTGACCTCTTAAGGTTTGGAAAACCTAATTTAGTTGCTAATTGTTAAATTGTTACACTTAAAATTGTCCAAATTATATAATTTGCAAATTATATTTTTAGGATTAATGCAAATTGGTGTGATAAAATTTTAGTAATAGTTTGAGTGACTTAGTTATGATACTCAGTAAATATTGTGGCCACTAGTATTGATAAAACATCAAGTTTTGTACTAAATGTTTAAAAGAGGCTTACATGTTTTGTAACATTTTCAAAAGTATAAAATATTAATTTTGGGAATTTTTATAATTTAATATTATTTTATTGATTATTTTAATATTAAATCTATAATTAAATGCAAATAAATAGGAAAAATGTTAGAAAAACTATGAAAAATTTTGGAAAATTCTAAAATAGGGTAAATTAGTGAATTATGACATTTTTAGGTTTTTGTGATTTGTTTGACACTAATTTAGTGCTAATCGCGATTAAAATCGCTAATCGGGTTTTGCGGCAATTTTGTGCAAAACTTGCACATATCACCTTTTCTACACTTGTGCATTTTTCTTGCCATGATTTATCATTTGGGGTTTACTATTTATGTGAGAAGGATTTTGAGAGAAAAGAAAAGGAAAAGAAAAGAGAAAAGATTAAAGAATTGGGGGTTGGTGAGAATGAGAGGCATGGGGCACCATTGACCTTGGGACTTAGCCATTTTTCCCCTCATTTCCCTCCCTCTTCTCTCTTCTTCTGCTGCTGCTCCTGCACCTCCTTCCCTCCCCTCTTCAAAGCCCAAAAACACCTCTAAAACTACACCAAAATCCAATGTCCGTTTCATTAAAAATGTGCACGAGCCCGAGACCTTCAAGATGGATCAAGAAAGCGTGGATTTTAACCACTAGGGGCAACTCAAGAAAATTCTTGAGTTGCCAAGTGAGGTAAATTCTGGACCTTTAGCTTAATTCTTGCATTACTTATACCCCAATGTTGTTATAGAATCGATATTGTGTGATATTATGGACATGATGAAAACCTAGTTAGGGTTGTGGTGAATTATGGGTTGTAATACGAAATTGAGGTCAGTAGAGGATACACCAACACCCTAGTGTATGAATTGAGACCCTAACTTGAAGTTTAAACCCATAATACGGATTTTAGAAACCGATATCGGGGAAATTATGGAATCTGTGAAGGTTAATTGGAATCTGCTATCATACGAGGTATCCTAAAATAAAATTGAGTGGACAGTGGTATGTGCAGGCACCCAGGAAGCTAACCCCAAGACCCCAGCTCCCACTTCTTCTTCCCGGCCGCCAATTTCTCCCCATTAGCCGCCAATTGCGGCCTGGGTCCCACCATTTTGGGTCGTGTTGGTTCTGTAGCTCCTACATGCTTACTTTAGGCCCTTGGTATATATAGATTTGTATAAACAGACCTAGGTTGAAATCTGGGACATATATCCTAAGTTGCTATTTTGGATTCGTGTTTCCGTATTCCGTATTTTTGATTCTGAAATGGTGGAATGTGTTTTTCCTCGACTATTTGTCGTTTATACGACGATATAGAGGATTTATTGATGGTTTTGAAGGCGTGCCATAGGTTCTCACCTATAGGCCCCCTTATCGTATCGTTTTGGATTTCATGCGCCGTTTTAGATTGGATGTGATTTTAATGCGCAAATACGATATTTTGATGTGTAGGTACCCATGAAGATCTCGGGACGACAAGCAAATACGTGGTGACGTCCGCAATTGATGATGCAAGGTGAGTAGATTATATCTACAGGGGGAAGTCGGGTGGATGGCGTATAGCACCCCCGCAGTCCGTAGATAGATTATTATGTAGTTTATTGTGATAGTTAGGTGTATTATGGATAGTGTAGGGTTAGAAGTGACTAGTGTAGTTCATAGTCGCGAACCCTGGGATAGAATTACACCCACACACACACCCTTACATATTACTTATACTCGCACTGTGTTTGATGATATGGGATGACTTTGGAGATGAGTCGATGATGTGGGCTTGATGCCGTGAGATCGGTGATTTGATACGATTCATATGTGGGATATGACATGTGATTCTTGCGGGCTTGGGATGTGTGTTTACCCCCGCATGCATACTTTATTGATGGTATCGATTTGTACTAGACATAGAGTAGTACCCCAGATTATATGATCTGATGATAGTGATACCTGTTATGTGATGAGATAGTGAGATGTTGACCCGTACCCAGCTATTGGGATGCCGTACGATGATTTACCGTACGAGCCGATATTGATGATAGATCCGCGCTCATGACTTGAGGATGTCATATGATATACTGTATCGTACGCGATATTATTGAGGCGGGATCACCGACTATTATATCTATATATATATCGACTCAGATTTAGGTGGTTTCCATACCCCTCCTGATTTACTTGATACTTAGATCTGTAGTTTGCATAGTAGATGTTAGACTAGACCGAGGCATACCTATTTCAAAAACTATGAATCAGGGGTATCTTAAAAGACAAACAAAGGGATTCTGCGAATACTTAAAGGCGTATCCTTTCTTAAAAACTTCGCATCCCTTATTTTACTAAAACCCTGATTCGTCTTATTTCAAAAGGCATCACTGCAAGACTTATAAATATTGATGTAATTTATTCACTGTAGTGTTGATTATTTGACTTCCGCATATTCATGCTATTCATATTTCCTGCATATGTTATTGCTATACTGATATCATGCTGTTAGGACACCAGCACCATTATCGATGATGCGTATGTTCCACGTACACTATTTGCCGGCTCACACACTTCATCATCGATAATTGCCATGCCACTACACTGTAGTACTGCTGCATTCATGATATGATTTCCGCATGGCATATTGTACACCTATACCGGTACACAAACATATATGATTCTGACTTGATTAGAGATTTGAGGGCCGCAAGGTATTCTTTAAGAACTGATTTAGTCTAAAGGAGCGGTTTCCCTCGACATATGCACATTATCATCTATATGTGACTTGACATGCTACTCATACTTGATGCTTATATCACATCTGATCATCATATTGTAGCTCATCTATATGTGACTTGACATGCTACTCATACTTGATGCTTATATCACATCTGATCATCATATTGTAGCTTATCTATATGTGACTTGACATGCTACTCATACTTGATGCATATATCACATCGGATCATTATGGTATAGCTTACCTTTATGTAACTTGACATGATATTTATATTTGACGCACATATCATATCGGATCATTGACTTACATTTTGGTTTGGATTATATGTGACTTCTGGATTTGGGAACCGTGGCTATTTCAAATATGTAATCATTTAAAAACCCGGTTCCCTTGATATGATATTTCGGTGCGTCCACCATGTGTTTTCTCGGGGCTAGAGTGATATATGAAAACCCGAATCTAGGAGGCGGTTGAGGCCGATTACGGGTACATGGTGGACCCGGTATGGTACCCCGGGGCGAGAACGGTTTCGCTGTGTAGTAGACGGTGAGCCCGGCGGAGGGACTACTACCTACCGTTGATTGTATTTGAGCTCGGCGGATATCTAGAGGATACCGACCGGAGTTGAGAGATGGATTGGGCTGACCCGTACTGCCGGGGCCGAGGGCCGATACCGCAGACGGAGCCCAGAGATGGACATGGGTTGACTCGTACTGCCGGGGGCCGAGAGCCGATACCGCAGACGGAGCCCCATATGGACGAGGATTTACGTGTCGATGCTAGGCACGGGTTTCATGATGTTTTTCCATGATTTTGTTTATATCCTCATATTGCTTACATGATGCTTATTGTCATTGGGTGACGGGTGGACGGGTTCCACGTATATACCGACATAGATCATATACAGACATGGATCATATACAGACTGGATTTACACTGATCATACTTCATTTGTATATATAACAGGGTATGAGGGCGCTGTTATATATACCCTTACACCAATATTAGTGGTATGGGACGCTAATATATGTGTATTGATATCATTGATACTTCATCATATTTACTTCATGCAGACATACCTTATACTGATGACATGTTATTACCTGAGTACTTGGCACCACATACCTGTTTAGATGTTGATTTGCCACCTTATCTTGTTTCAGGCTTATTCCTTGAGGTTTATTACTGATTGTTGACTTAGGTTTATGTCTTGCATTCGGTTTCTACTTGTAGATGTTTCTATTCACGAGTTGGCAACTCACCCCCGTTGTGCCACAGTTCTTGCAGGTTCTGCCGTACAGGTTTCATTGCGGCATTTCTGGCACACTACCTTCTTGCGGGTGATTTGCTTTTGGTAGGTGGATTCTTTCGCATCAAGAACCACCATTGTATTTATTTATTTCTTTGTATCTAGAATTTCCATCAACCAAAACTCGTATATTGTTTCAGACCTACTAGTGATGTATTATTCGACCTTAGAGTCGCGCTTAGTAGTATTGCGGTTTTCTTATTGCTTTTGAGCTTTCTTTTGGATTTGATCCTCGCCACTTGGCGTTGTATATCATATCATTGTTGCATATGTGGTTGCGACCGTCATTTGACGAAGAGCTAGCTCCCGCTTGGGGATGCCTTTATCATTGCATATATATTGTTATCCTTATTGTACCCCATTCGGGGCCAGTTTTACAAAAGAAACTCTGCCGAAATTTTTAGAGAAGACTGTACTGTTTTTAAAATACATTTTCGGCTTAGTTATTTAAAAACCTTGATTTCAAACATGTTTTCTTCACTTCTTTAAACCAGTTCTTTACTTATTCTTAAAAATGGTTTTAGATTTCTGGGCTTTTGGCTTACTTGGATCAGATGGAGTCCTATAGACTTCATATGGTTCAAGGGCCAGTCACGTGCTCTTTCGGGTCGTGACAAAGTTGGTATCAGAGTGCTAGGTTGACCTTGGTTCGAGTCTAAGTTTGACTATGCGGAGCCTAGGGAGTTATATATATGCGGAACTTAGGCTTGACCTTACGGAACTTAGACTTGGTCGAGGGGGTATTAGACCCGAACTTTCGTCGTATTAGGATGACCCTTGGTTGATGGAATAGGTGACTAAAGTAGAGTGACGTACCGTTGGTATGTTCCGCGGCATACTTACGACACGCCACTCCGCTTAAGGAACCTTAGGATGTACATACTTTCGAGATCAGTGATTCTCTTCATATCCTGGATTATACATCCATTTGAGATCCCCGATTCTATTAGTTTCATGATCATACCTTTATTGATGCTGTTCCTTCTTATGATCATGTATTCCCTTTGGATCTGTTGTTCTCTTCCTTACTATTGATCCGCTCTCTTCGATACTCGATTGAGGTTCATGTCACCATGTTTTAGCGCAGTTTGGGCTGCTGCTAGGGTTACGGCCGGTGTGAGCTCGTTTGGTACGAGGGCCGACCATTGTGTTTTCTGGTGACATGGGAACGTCTCGAGTTAGTGTTGGTGATTGTGACCTCTAGTGGAGGCGAGTGCTTGGTCTTGCACCGGATGATCGGGCCATTGTTAGAGCTGCCAGTTGAGAGAGGACTGTTGATGTACAGCATACCTCAGAGATTGTGATGTCGCCTACCGTGCAGACAGATGGACCAGCTGTTGGTGAGTTTGACAGGATGTCGCTTCCGAAGCTTACGAGCTGAGATTGCCGTAGCTTTCAGGCAGATATGAGACAGATGATAGCTAGTCTACCCGATTGAGAGACGAAGGTGATTCGTCCGATTTTGCGCCAGAGCGTGCCCAGTGAGTTGAAGATTTCCAGTGTGGAGAGTCTTACTCAGATCTAGAGAAGACCGATTCAGAGATGACCGCCACTGTGTCGCTTTTCCTGGAGGATTGAGGCGCTGTTCGGCGTATAGGCGAATGAGCCAGTTGCTGCTGCAAATGATGAGATATCGCCAGATGGTTGGAGCTATTGCAGCATGAGCATGTTCTTGGAGACGTGATAGTGAGTCGCTAGTCACCTGAGGATAAATGACTAGGACATGTGGTTCGTTCGGTTACCGATGCGAGGTCATCAGATAGATTGTTTCCAGCTAGAGACGACTTCACGCAGGTTCGTTGAGAGTCGATAGAGACGATCGAATGTCAGGAGCCCATTTTCCAAGTTTAAAGTATATGGAAAGACATGCAGGTGATTCTATGGACCCTCTAGAAGAATGAAACCCTAACTCGACTTAATGACCGTGTGAAAGCCTTTGAACCTTCGGGTTTGCGGCGGTTCCTCGGCGCCATTAGTGAGGCTTGGGTTTGCCCTTCTACGGCTGGACCACCGACGCTGTGGCATGTACTCGATACTATTAAACCGTACCCGAGATGTGAGCTCTTGGGGGATTAGGAGGAGCTGACGAGTCGATCGGATGGTTCGACATCTTTCGGATATCGTGATGGGACACTGCTTGGGAGACTCCAGATGCGAGCGTAGCCGTCGGAGCGCAGTTCGTGTAGCCACGATGAGATAAGTCCGAATCAGTCGACATTTGAGCAGAGTGAAGAAAAGAGTTCGTATGAGATTTCGACGAGATGACGTCCCACTCCGCTGACATTAGAGATGTGATACGCACCCAGAGGCGTGGTATATGGATATATCTTCCCGAGAGAAGCGCGATAAGTATGCAGCCGTTCCGGAATAAGCTTTAGCTTCAGCATTGGATGATGACTCCCGGGCATTTCGGCAGGATGAGATTTGAGAAAGGAACCTCGACAGGACCTTTCTGGAGTACGATACGAGAAGACCTAGACCCGGGAGTGGTCGTATTGCGCACACCAGCAGGACAGAGTTTGGCATGGTCGACGAGGTAGTTGACCAGGTTCGGATAAAGGGACTTACCCAGATGCGTTGCGAATTGATCAAGGACAGACGAGTGATGAGTATTCCTCCGATGGTTGGGGCGTGTTCCCGAGAACCAGTTCGGCCTGACGTCTTCTACAGAATGATGAAGCTACAGAGTACGCGATCTCGAGTCCGTGCGAGAGACTTCAGATTGACCGTGGCCGAGAACAGTGCAGTGCGTAGATAGCATGGCGTGGCGTCATAGTGGACGACGATACAGACAAGCGGAACAAGAGATTCGTGCGAGACACTGACGAGCTGTCATTACTTCCCGTCGAGACTAGAGACCAGATATGCTTACAGAGACGTTGGGATGTGACCAATTTCCGAGAAATGTTGTGCTGAGGATACAGATGTCTATCAAGCGAGAAGAGGTAGTACAAGAGAGCCAGCCTCTGTACAGATCGGCATAGGCATGTTTGGAAGAGACCTTGAGCAGGATTCCTTCCAGGATATTGCTGCAATGATGTTTGCACCCAGGATCAGATGTGCGACGTGCTTTCAGAAAGCCAGAGGCCGACGCCAGTGATATGCTACCTTACGAGTGGTCGTGAGGATTGACCGAGAGGTGACCAGAGAAGTGCCAGAACGGAATCGACCCCGTTAGCGCACCTGACAGGGCCGATGAGCCGATTGGCCGCGAGATAGGAAATCCGCAAAGAAGATAAGGACCCAGAGTCAGAGGATGCCAGACCGTGAGCAAGTGGCAAGTAGATATCCTGCGCTGCTAGCAGTGGATTGCACCGACTCCTTCTCGACCTCGAAGGAGGAACTACCGACGACGGTATTTATGATTTGTGATTTTGTGATTCGATGATCACGTATCCGTCATTTTGGATTTCGGTATTTTGGGCGTTCTGTTTGCATGATTTAGTTTTGATTACTGAGTTTCATGATATTGGTTTCATGCACCCACTGGATATTTATATATTTTGCGCTGAGTTATTACATTTGAGATATTGATTGAGATTTCATGCCTACTGTATTCAGTGATTTGATTTATACTTCCAGCATAGTTTTCATGCACCTTTAGTGTTTTGGTACACGATCCTGGTGCACACCATATGCACTGAATCGGGATTCTTCGTGCATGTCACATGCACCTGATTTTTCTGTCAGGCACACACGTTGCCTACGACAGATGTTTCGTGCACACCCGTTGCACCTAGATGTTGTTTTGTACACCTGTTTGACACATATATGGATTTTGATTCCTTGCGCACCAGACGCATAGGATATTCTTATGTATGCATTTTGGGGATTGATTTCTAGTAGAGCAGTACATTTTTTATGATATTCTCTATGTGTTGACGTTTTCGGAGCCCCGACAAAATGGATTGTACTGAAATTGTTTTAGTATTGGGGGTTTAAATTTAAATTCGGGGACCGAATTTCTTTAAGGGGGGTAGATTGTAACATTTTCAAAAGTATAAAATATTAATTTTGGGAATTTTTATAATTTAATATTATTTTATTGATTATTTTAATATTAAATCTATAATTAAATGCAAATAAATAGGAAAAATGTTAGAAAAACTATGAAAAATTTTGGAAAATTCTAAAATAGGGTAAATTAGTGAATTATGACATTTTTAAGTTTTTGTGATTTGTTTGACACTAATTTAGTGCTAATCGCGATTAAAATCGCTAATCGGGTTTTGCGGCAATTTTGTGCAAAACTTGCACATATCACCTTTTCTACACTTGTGCATTTTTCTTGCCATGATTTATCATTTGGGGTTTACTATTTATATGAGAAGGATTTTGAGAGAAAATAAAAGGAAAAGAAAAGAGAAAAGATTAAAGAATTGGGGGTTGGTGAGAATGAGAGGCATGGGGCACCATTGACCTTGGGACTTAGCCATTTTTCCCCTCATTTCCCTCCCTCTTCTCTCTTCTTCTGCTGCTGCTCCTGCACCTCCTTCCCTCCCCTCTTCAAAGCCCAAAAACACCTCTAAAACTACACCAAAATCCAATGTCCGTTTCATTAAAAATGTGCACGAGCCCGAGACCTTCAAGATGGATCAAGAAAGCGTGGATTTTGACCACTAGGGGCAACTCAAGAAAATTCTTGAGTTGCCAAGTGAGGTAAATTCTGGACCTTTAGCTTAATTCTTGCATTACTTATACCCCAATGTTGTTATAGAATCGATATTGTGTGATATTATAGACATGATGAAAACCTAGTTAGGGTTGTGGTGAATTATGGGTTGTAATACGAAATTGAGGTCAGTAGAGGATACACCAACACCCTAGTGTATGAATTGAGACCCTAACTTGAAGTTTAAACCCATAATACGGATTTTAGAAACCGATATCGGGGAAATTATGGAATCTGTGAAGGTTAATTGGAATCTGCTATCATACGAGGTATCCTAAAATAAAATTGAGTGGACAGTGGTATGTGCAGGCACCCAGGAAGCTAACCCCAAGACCCCAGCTCCCACTTCTTCTTCCCGGCCGCCAATTTCTCCCCATTGGCCGCCAATTGCGGCCTGGGTCCCACCATTTTGGGTCGTGTTGGTTCTGTAGCTCCTACATGCTTACTTTAGGCCCTTGGTATATATAGATTTGTATAAACAGACCTAGGTTGAAATCTGGGACATATATCCTAAGTTGCTATTTTGGATTCGTGTTTCCGTATTCCGTATTTTTGATTCTGAAATGGTGGAATGTGTTTTGCCTCGACTATTTGTCGTTTATACGACGATATAGAGGATTTATTGATGGTTTTGAAGGCGTGCCATAGGTTCTCACCTATAGGCCCCCTTATCGTATCGTTTTGGATTTCATGCGCCGTTTTAGATTGGATGTGATTTTAATGCGCAAATACGATATTTTGATGTGTAGGTACCCATGAAGATCTCGGGACGACAAGCAAATACGTGGTGACGTCCGCAATTGATGATGCAAGGTGAGTAGATTATATCTACAGGGGGAAGTCGGGTGGATGGCGTATAGCACCCCCGCAGTCCGTAGATAGATTATTATGTAGTTTATTGTGATAGTTAGGTGTATTATGGATAGTGTAGGGTTAGAAGTGACTAGTGTAGTTCATAGTCACGAACCCTGGGATAGAATTACACCTACACACACACCCTTACATATTACTTATACTCGCACTGTGTTTGATGATATGGGATGACTTTGGAGATGAGTCGATGATGTGGGCTTGATGCCGTGAGATCGGTGATTTGATACGATTCATATGTGGGATATGACATGTGATTCTTGCGGGCTTGGGATGTGTGTTTACCCCCGCATGCATACTTTATTGATGGTATCGATTTGTACTAGACATAGAGTAGTACCCCAGATTATATGATCTGATGATAGTGATACCAGTTATGTGATGAGATAGTGAGATGTTGACCCGTACCCAGCTATTGGGATGCCGTACGATGATTTACCGTACGAGCCGATATTGATGATAGATCCGCGCTCATGACTTGAGGATGTCATATGATATACTGTATCGTACGCGATACTATTGAGGCGGGATCACCGACTATTATATCTATATATATATCGACTCAGATTTAGGTGGTTTCCATACCCCTCCTGATTTACTTGATACTTAGATCTGTAGTTTGCATAGTAGATGTTAGACTAGACCGAGGCATACCTATTTCAAAAACTATGAATCAGGGGTATCTTAAAAGACAAACAAAGGGATTCTGCGAATACTTAAAGGCGTATCCTTTCTTAAAAACTTCGCATCCCTTATTTTACTAAAACCCTGATTCGTCTTATTTCAAAAGGCATCACTGCAAGACTTATAAATATTGATGTAATTTATTCACTGTAGTGTTGATTATTTGACTTCCGCATATTCATGCTATTCATATTTCCTGCATATGTTATTGCTATACTGATATCATGCTGTTAGGACACCAGCACCATTATCGATGATGCGTATGTTCCACGTACACTATTTGCCGGCTCACACACTTCATCATCGATAATTGCCATGCCACTACACTGTAGTACTGCTGCATTCATGATATGATTTCCGCATGGCATATTGTACACCTATACCGGTACACAAACATATATGATTCTGACTTGATTAGAGATTTGAGGGCCGCAAGGTATTCTTTAAGAACTGATTTAGTCTAAAGGAGCGGTTTCCCTCGACATATGCACATTATCATCTATATGTGACTTGACATGCTACTCATACTTGATGCTTATATCACATCTGATCATCATATTGTAGCTCATCTATATGTGACTTGACATGCTACTCATACTTGATGCTTATATCACATCTGATCATCATATTGTAGCTCATCTATATGTGACTTGACATGCTACTCATACTTGATGCATATATCACATCGGATCATTATGGTATAGCTTACCTTTATGTAACTTGACATGATATTTATATTTGACTCACATATCATATCGGATCATTGACTTACATTTTGGTTTGGATTATATGTGACTTCTGGATTTGGGAACCGTGGCTATTTCAAATATGTAATCATTTAAAAACCCGGTTCCTTTGATATGATATTTCGGTGCGTCCACCATGTGTTTTCTCGGGGCTAGAGTGATATATGAAAACCCGAATCGAGGAGGCGGTTGAGGCCGATTACGGGTACATGGTGGACCCGGTATGGTATCCCGGGGCGAGAACGGTTTCGCTGTGTAGTAGACGGTGAGCCCGGCGGAGGGACTACTACCTACCGGTGATTGTATTTGAGCTCGGCGGATATCTAGAGGATACCGACCGGAGTTGAGAGATGGATTGGGCTGACCCGTACTGCCGGGGCCGAGGGCCGATACCGCAGACGGAGCCCAGAGATGGACATGGGTTGACTCGTACTGCCGGGGGCCGAGGGCCGATACCGCAGACGGAGCCCCATATGGACGAGGATTTACGTGTCGATGCTAGGCACGGGTTTCATGATGTTTTTCCATGATTTTGTTTATATCCTCATATTGCTTACATGATGCTTATTATCATTGGGTGACGGGTGGACGGGTTCCACGTATATACCGACATAGATCATATACAGACATGGATCATATACAGACTGGATTTACACTGATCATACTTCATTTGTATATATAACAGGGTATGAGGGCGCTGTTATATATACCCTTACACCAATATTAGTGGTATGGGACGCTAATATATATGTATTGATATCATTGATACTTCATCATATTTACTTCATGCAGACATACCTTATACTGATGACATGTTATTACCTGAGTACTTGGCACCACATACCTGTTTAGATGTTGATTTGCCACCTTATCATGTTTCAGGCTTATTCCTTGAGGTTTATTACTGATTGTTGACTTAGGTTTATGTCTTGCATTCGGTTTCTACTTGTAGATGTTTCTATTCACGAGTTGGCAACTCACCCCCGTTGTGCCACAGTTCTTGCAGGTTCTGCCGTACAGGTTTCATTGCGGCATTTCTGGCACACTACCTTCTTGCGGGTGATTTGCTTTTGGTAGGTGGATTCTTTCGCATCAAGAACCACCATTGTATTTATTTATTTCTTTGTATCTAGAATTTCCATCAACCAAAACTTGTATATTGTTTCAGACCTACTAGTGATGTATTATTCGACCTTAGAGTCGCGCTTAGTAGTATTGCGGTTTTCTTATTGCTTTTGAGCTTTCTTTTGGATTTGATCCTCGCCACTTGGCGTTGTATATCATATCATTGTTGCATATGTGGTTGCGACCGTCATTTGACGAAGAGCTATATCCCGCTTGGGGATGCCTTTATCATTGCATATATATTGTTATCCTTATTGTACCCCATTCGGGGCCAGTTTTACAAAAGAAACTCTGCCGAAATTTTTAGAAAAGACTGTACTGTTTTTAAAATACATATTCGGCTTAGTTATTTAAAAACCTTGATTTCAAACATGTTTTCTTCACTTCTTTAAACCAGTTCTTTACTTATTCTTAAAAATGGTTTTAGATTTCTGGGCTTTTGGCTTACTTGGATCAGATGGAGTCCTATAGACTTCATATGGTTCAAGGGCCAGTCACGTGCTCTTTCGGGTCGTGACATGTTTGTGGAAATGAATCGATTTGATTAATTTTAAGATTTTGATGATTTGCACCCTATTTCATATAATATTTAGTGTGTTGTGAATGCACGATTGGTGAGATTGGGTTTTTGGTTTGGTAGTTGCCACGTATTGCGACCCTAGTTGTGGTTTGTGGTATTGTCGCGAGAGCATTTTGTGCACCAATTACGTGCGCGTCTAGTTAGTGCGCGTGGTTGACTCGTATTGGTTGTGTCCGAGACTAATTATATATTAATTCTCTTGTTTTCTTGTGTGCAATTCTACGATCGGGTGCAGAGGCGTCGGATGTGGCGCGGAAAAAGACAAGGCGGAGATCGGAGCAGATTAGCCGAGGCGTCCAGGTGAGTAGATATATATCTACGGGGGAAAGTCAGGTGGATGGCGTATAGCACCCCTGCACTTTCGTAGGGTAGAATGCGAATGTGATTTATATGTTTATATATATGTGTTAATGTGAGACGTGAATGCTTAGAGAGAAAGTGTTTTAGTTTAGTTTCTTAGTCGTGAAACCCTAGAGTAAAGATTGGTACACACGCACACACACACGCATACATTTGATTTCTTGTGCGTATATGGGGATTTATATATATATATACATATACATATACATATACATATATGTATGTGAGTATGTATGTATGTATATATATATATATACACACACATATACACGGATGATGAGGATAGCATGTGATATGAGGTGAGGAGTCGATATGATCGGGCATGATGCCGTGGGATGTTGATAAGTGATTGAGCCGTGATGTGGCACATGATTTGGTATACGACATGATATATGAGCGGATCGTTGGACGATGTGTTTTCATACACACGCGGATATATGTTGATGGTATCGGAATATACTAGACTTTAGATCAGTACCCCTAGTTCTTAATATTATGATAATGATACCATATGAATAATGAGATAAATGTGATATTTGACCCGTACCCTAATTTTGGGATACCGTACGATGGATTTTACTGTATGAAGTATAAATATAATGATTGATCCACACTCTTGACTCGAGGATGTCGTATTATATATTTTATCGTATGTGACGCTTTTGAGGCGGGATCACCGACTACTAGATATATCGACTCGGACATGGTGGATTTCCTTACCCGTTCGATTAGTCTCTTAGTTTAGTCCTGTAGTTATCAGGTAGATGTTAGACTGGGCTCGAGTCATAATTATTTTCAAACTAACGATTCACGAGTATTTTAAAGACAGGCCAAGGGATACTACGGATATTTCAAAGGACGTACCTTTTCTTAAAAACATTGTAGCCCCTACTTTCTAAAAACCACGATTCGTGCTATTTCAAAGGCTAAAACTGTATGACTCGTATATATATAAATGTATATTCTTATATGTTGCGGTTACCGCATCTTTTCCATATATTCATGTTGTTTTTATCGCATTGAATGCTTATATTTGTGATTTCCTTTGTTATTATGAACCCATGCTGTCAGGACACCGGCACCGTTACCGATGACGCGTAAGCTCCACGTACACTTGCTTTTCAGCTCACACACATCATCATCGGTAATTTCAATATCACGTATACATTAGAAATAGTACTTCGTTGATATAACCTGTTAGCTGGTAGTTTCAACACATTATTAGTATACTTGCTTTCATGTGCTAAATTAGATATTGTATTCTTTTACTTAGATATCCATGCATGTGTATTTATCCATTTTTCATGCAATATTATGGGGCTTTATGCCGATAATTCTCTGTATATTTACTCTCGAGTTTGGGATTTCTGATTTTCCATGAGATTTCTTGATTTGGAGAAGCCGCAAGGATTTTATAAACTCATTTTTATTTCAAAAAATAGAAATTTGCGGTTTTCTCGTGATATGATGTGATATGTTTCCACCATGAGTTTTCTCGGCTCTTGAGCAATATCATACACCGGATTCGAGGAGGAGGATGAACCGTCTGTGGGTGCATGGTGGACTCGGTGCGGTACCTCGGGGCAAGATGGTCACAGACGATGACGTTTAGCCTGGCAGGGAAGCACTACCGACCGGTTATTGGTGAGGCTGCGGATATCCGGAGGATACCGATGTAGTCATGAGATTTGATTTTGGGCCAGTCCGGATTGCCGGTGCCCGAGATACTGAGACATGGAGATATGAGATTTTATGATATGGGCTAGTCCGGATTGCCGGAGCCCGAGATATTGAGATATTGGGATATATGTTTTGTGTCGATGATTGACACGGATTCTCTGTTGATTTGATTGATGATACTTTGGTTTTATACAGAAATCTCACTGAGATAAGTAAACAGTTTTCTTATTCAAGATTTTTTTGGTTTTCATCCTTTATGTATTCGTACATCATATATGTGATATGTTGCTACCTGAGGCACTGACACGAGCACTTAGTATTACACTTTTGTATAGATGTTTACCCTTGCCATTATTAGATGCTTCAGGTTATATATCGAGGATATTATTATTATGTCCTAGGATAGAGTCATACATGTGATTTCTTCTTGGTGATGTTTTCTACTCACGAGTTGGCAACTCACCCACGTTGTGCCACAGTTTCTTGCAGGTTTTGCCATTTAGGTTTCGTTGCGGCTTGCTGGCACACAGCTTCCTTCCGGATAATTGCTTTGGTAGGTGGGTTAACTTGCATCGTGACTACCATTGTACTTTTATTTATTACAGTTGTATCTAGTAAACACCATCAACAAGACTTATATATTTTGATAGAATTAGAAAACCAGCTTTGTATTATTTAGACCTTAGAGTTGCGCGCTAGTATTATTAGGATTCTTTCTCTGGTTTTCCTTAGGATATTGGTTTTATTCTGAGTTTTGATCCTCGCCCTTCGGCGTTGTATATTATATTGTTTGCGTGGTTGTCTCCGCCAATTGGCAAAGAGTTAGCTCCCGCTTGGGGATGCCTTTATTCTTTATTTATGTATTTCTTATGTTGTACCGGTTTGGGGGCCAGTATTTACAAAGGAGACTCTGCCGAAATTTTCGGGAAAATACGATGTTGCTTTCAAACAAGTTTTCCTTCACTCTTTTCTTTAAAATGGTTTAGATTTCTAGGCTTTGGCTTACTTAGATTACGTTACGCCTCTAGAAGTTTCATAATTTAAGTGCCAGTCGCGTTCCGTACTTTCGGGTCGTGACAACCCGGGTATTGAGCGATCAGAAGAACAACAAGCAAGCCTACTCATAATCCTATGAGTCCAATCAGTAACACTACTGTATAGTCCGGTCTCTTCGTCTGATATGTCGCATATCACAGCCTAGGTGTTGTATAACGTCAGACCCTAATAGCCTGATAAGTCAAGCCGATGCAAGGTCCATAACGGTTCGAGAAACTACTGATAACACTTACTAGTAGATCTCAGCAATCCTGGCCAGGGATTTCCAGTTATGGCCAATCAAGTATAGCGCAACATCAACTCCCAATCCTGGGAGAGACGAATCCCCTCCTATCGCTCATTTCCTCCTTGTGACTCGGGACTGTACCAAAAAACCACCTTTTTGCATGATCACTTAGTCATGGTATGGTGGAAATAAAAGCACAGTGGGAATCACACAAGACCCTATGACGATCTCAGGTCGATAGACTAACCAATACCAGTGTCACCACAGAACTGCTATCTGACGATAGGTATAATACCATCTACGAGTTCTCGACGAGTCCGTTCAGTGTATCCAGTCTCCACTGAGCACCCGTATACCTTCTCTGATCTCAAATACCAATGGATGTGGGATCATCCATCGCCCATCATATGGGTCAAGAAGCACATACGCTAGTCTACTCCGGTGTATCGATGCCCTGTCTCGATACTCCCACGACTAGGAACAATTATAGGGTGTACTTGTGGACTACCCTTGGCCCCACTAGTATGATCTCCATCATAGTCCTGGTAGTCAAGTACACATCCTAAGGGCTTTATCAACATGTGAGAGTAAGACAACATCACTTATACAAGTCAACATGTTAAGACAAAGTGCAACCAGATAGCATACTATCATGTCGAGCAAGAAAGTCCTCCGTATATATGTCTAAGCATCCACTACAATATACATCACATGTACAGTAATGGCCTCTAGTGTATACATATAACTAACAATCTCCCACTTGCACTAAGGACATTTGTTGCAATATCTCATACTCAACAATTTAGGAGTGGTTGTAGTATCCCATACTCAACCATCCCAAAATTTCTCAAATAATATTTAGGGAAGCAAGCCTTGGTGAGTGGATCCGCCGTGTTAACATCAAAATCTACTCCCCTTACCTCGATCCCTTGGAGATCAATCATCTCCCTCATCAGGTGATACTTGCCTCAGAATATGTCCGGATCGCTGATGGGACCGGCGTTCCTAGGACAAAGCCATAACTCCATTGTTGTCACAATAAAAGTTATTTGGACGCTCTATGGTAGGAACCATGTTCATGTAATGAACAAGAAATTTCCAGACAGCCACATTAGCAGCATCGTTGGCAGAGATGTATTCAGCCTTCATCGTCTAGTATGCCACGGTAACTTGCTTGGAACTCATCCAACATACCTTACCTCCACTGATGGTAAAGACAATGCCTGTGACTGACTTTCAGTTAAACTTATCACTCTGGAAGCTGGAAGCAAGAACTTTCTTTTAGTGCTTCTCAAGTACTTAAGAATGTCCCCCACAGCTGTCCAGTGATTCTCCCAAGATTCGACTGATTCCTGATCACTACACCTAGTGAGTCAGCTACATCTGGTCTGGTACATAACGTCACATACATGATAGAGCCTACTGCTGAAGCATAGGGTATCCCTTGCACACGAGCTCTCTCCAAATCAGTCTTGGGAGACATCTTTTTGGAGAGAGTGATCCATTACTATGTGGGCGAACAACCACGCTTAGAATCGTCCATACTAAACCCCTTTAGTATGGTGTTAATGTACCTGGATTTGGGACGCTCCCAATATCCACATAGATCTATTACCATAGATCATAAACAACAAGATGTAGTAGGTATCATCCAGATTTTCTACGGAGAATCCCCGTGATAAGAGGAGCTTGACCGAGTGTAGCAGATGAAACCATTTCCTATCAAGAATATGTTATCTACGTACAATACGTGGAAGGCAACCTTACTCTCTACAACCCTCTTGTATATACAAGGTTCATCTACCATTTTGATGAAGTCAAACTCTTTGATTGCTACATCAAAACAGATGTTCCATCCCCGCGATGCTTGCTTTAATCCTGATGGACTAAAGCATAGCTTTGAAAGTCTTAATATTTCCATCTACACCAAGAATCTTCTCAAGATCCATTTGCTCCTGATAGGTTTTAACCCTTTAGGTGCAACATTCAAAGTCATACTATGTTAGTGTACATGGATTCCACCTTTGATCGCATAGCATCCAGCCTTTTCACAGAGTCCCCACTCGTGATGGCCTGCCTGAACCTAGTTAGGCCATCATCTATCATGATGCATTCCTCGCTCCCACTGTCACCGAGAAGACCGTAGTATCTCTCATGTGGATGAGGAACCCGACCAGATTCGCGGAGAGGCTGAGGTTCGTCGGAGACTATTGAATCCTTTGGTTTCACCAAATCATCAACTGTTAGTTTGTCTAGCTGGAACTCCCTCCAGTTCTACCTCATGACCGCTAATTTCTTCAAAATAAATTCCTTTTCTAAAAAGGTGGTATGCTGAGAAACAAAACAACTTTTTCTCCTCAGATTGGTAGAAGATATTCCCTCGCATATATTTGGGATATCCAACAAACTTACAGAACTAACCTTGCCTCGAGTTTCTCCGGATTTTGCTTTTCAATATAGGCCGGACAACCCCATATCTTAACTCGTTTAAGACATGGTCTCTTCCTATTCCATATCTTATATGGAGTGGTAGGCACAGATTTGGATGGAACCCCAATCAATCGGTATGCAGCTTCTCAAGCGCATAACACCAAGAAGAAAACAGGTAACTGAGCAGTACTCATTATAGAGCACACCATATCTCATAGGGCGTGATACCTCCGTCCCGATATACCGTTGTGCTGTGGTGTACTCGATGGAGTAAGCTGAGAGAGAATCACATTCTCCTTTAAATAATCCAGAAACTCCATGACCAAGTATTCGGTGCCTCGATCTCATCGAAGGACTTAATAGTTCTACCCGTCTGGTTCTTAATTTCAAGCTTATATTCTTTGAATTTCTCAAAAGTTTCAGACTTGTGTTTCAACAGGAATATATGTCCGAATCCTGAGAGAAGATCAGTGAATATAATGAAGTATGAAGAACCAACCTTGGCATTTATAGACATATGACCGTATACATCATCATGTATCCATCGCAAGAGTTCAGTAACTCTTTCTCTGTTTCCAGTAAACGGAGTATTGGTCATTTTACCTTTGAGACAAGACTGGAAAGTAGCATAAGATGAAAATTCGAACAGATTCTCATATTCATCCTTATTTAACTTAGCTGGTCGTGTCGCATTGATATGACCTACTCTACAAAGCCACAAGAAGGATTCGTTCATTTCTGAACTACTCCTCTCGTGTGTGTTCTATATAAATTGAACAGCAGTTTGATTTAGAACGTATATGCCATTAGATAACGTGCATGATTCAATTAACTCTTGATTCAGGAAAATGTTCACAACATTATCCTCCAATACAAAATTATATCCTTATTTAATTAATTAAAGAAACCGACGTAATGTTTTATATCAGGTTCGGTATGTAATAACATTCTTTCAGAATCAATGTATTAATACAAGGTGATATTTGCCAACTGATTTGGCTGCAACACTTGCACTATTCTCTACACTTAGAGACATATCACCCATTCCCAGTTCTCTACCTATCTGTAGCCCATGTAACATATTACATATGTGGGATCCTGATCTGGTATCATATACCCAGGACGTAGAAGATGCTGAAAAACAGTTCTCGGTAATGAACACACCCGAAGAAGATGCATCAACATGCACTTTCTTCGATTGGGTGGCATGGGAATCCGGATATTCCCCTATTTCCCGCTCGGACTTATAACAATTATAAGATAGAGTGGAACCAACGTTCCCTATAACAGTATAATAAGTAGGTTCGGTCAATGCATCCATATTATTATCTTGATTAATGCGTGACATGGTCGCTACCAGGAAAGAGAGAGAAGAAAACACTCTGCGTGCCCTTTTGCAAGATTAGATTGGTTATTATTTTATCTAATCAGGATGACTCCCACTGTTTTTATCAAATCTTCCTTCAAACCCTTAAAGGTAAGACTAGCCGGGATTAATTACACCCTACAAGTTCGCCAGTCATTCGGCCAGGCCGGCGTCGGTACTTTGAGGGAGGTTCCCGGTGCTTTGGCACGGACCTAATTAAAATAAACCTCATTTTCCCAGCGGCGTAACCTCGTTAACACCTTTCTAGACACCTACTTGATCGGCTAATTGTAATGTGTAAAACTCTCCCAGGAGTAACTCTTACTCGCAATGGGTATCGGGATCCAACTATCTCATAGAAGGTATGCAATCTCATTGCAAATTTCAACACTTGAAATTCCCGATAAAATTCTGCCCCAAGCATCCTATGACCTTGACGCTGGCCAAACTACCCATAGGGCGCTAGTCAAGTTCAACCCGTACATTTCATGATTGAATTTAACCAACCCGCACGACCCTTGACGCAGGCCAAACAACGCTGAACAAATACCCTAATCCAATCGCATCATAAGCAGCAGATAAGCACTAGTTAGCTACCACACACTATGCCTTGACGCAGGCCAAACCACCGTAGCAAGAATACTAAGTAGTACTTATCTGAAATGACGTAGGGCTACGCAGGTTTTAAGAAAACCATGAGCGTAATCAACTTGATCTCATTGTAGAATCGGGTGAATTTTAAAATGAGTGTTTTTTAGGCTTTTACTAGTTTTGCTAAAGAGGTCACTCACGGTGAAGGGATCTCGGCTTATTCCTTATGGAATAAGGTACAGGATATTTCACAAATACCGCTATGCAAAGCAAAAACTATAGAAGCAATCTAACGACAAACCGAGTGGGTTGTAGCATACGCCAGTTTCGCTAAAGTGGTCACTCCCGGTGAAGGGATCTCGGCTCTTTCCAAGTCTTCTTTCGTTTCTCGACGGTGAAGTTATCGAATAGGGTGATGGATATTCTACAAGGAATGCTGATATGCAAAGCAAGAACTAGAGCTACCAATTTTTAAAACAAGTTTCTACAACATTTTTAAGTTTCTTTTATTTCATTAATCTCATTAATGAAGTCCCATCAATTATGCTTCCTAAGTATTACATAAGAAACGAAAGAAATAATATTTATTATATCTCTTATATATAATATATGCATTCGTCTCAGAACATATCAAGTGATCACATCACAGAATATCAGCAGCAGAAGAACCACTTATGAAATATTGGATATACTAGGAATTCCGTGTTTTAAATTAGGCCAGTAAAAAAGCGGATTCCACAGTCGCGATGAATAGCCAAACCCACATCACTAGACCCCTACGAGAGCGGCAAGAAACCCTACCTATTCTAGAGTTAGGAGACCTGGTCTCAACACCTTGAGATGGTCTCCTACTGGACCCTAGAACCCGGTTACTTGTGCTCTCCTCCTTGGATCTAACCTAATGCGGAAAAGTAAATAATATACATCAATAGCGACATCATCCTCAACCCGGAAGTGCCCCAATAAAAGAATATTACATACATGTTTTTACATGAATGAAAATGAAAACAATTCATCTCACATAAAACCCCCGGCTATTCAAAACACGACGATCCAATATAACATATCATAGAAACACATAACATCACATGTCATCAACGTAAGTAAATATGCATATCCCAATTGTCGTTGACATATAGCAACGAAACCGGCGATACACCACATATTACACTTACGGTCGCAAAAGAGAAAGTGAAAAACTACAACAATTGGAATCCACAACTACCTTAGACATCATAAACCCAATGTATCTCATACTTTGGATTTCATGACTAACCAAATGAATTCCTTAGACATCACATGCCTAACAATTATAAACACCGCATTTTAGTCTCGATATTGAAAACACTTTCCAGTATCTGTCGGGTAATTCAACAAGATTCCCGATAACTTGATCGAATGCTCGTCGGAAACATTAGTAGACGGCCGCACCCCCGATACCGTCGACGAAGTGCACTAAGGCGGAACACCACAGCCGTGAGCACCCGAACGGATGTTTTTGGAGATGGAGTTCTCCTATAGTCACTTGGTCAGGGCTATGGGGCAGGGCTATCTAGTAAGGTTACCCGGCGAGTATCCGCGTATACTACATAATTGCGACGGACTTTTGATCCACATCAAAATTCTGTAGCAACCGATCAAATAAGACTAAACTGCTAGATTTATAAAATTCAAACTAGTTATCATATAACTAATTATGTAGATTCCAAATATTGTATCACAATCACAGATTGCTAGACGATGTTAAACATTTCGATCGAATAAAAAAACACCCAAAATTTCCCTAAGAGTTCAACACTTGAGCGGAGTTCAAAACGTATCTAGAACATGCCACAACTCTTATGAACCATCCGTAGAAGGGCCGACCCATTCCTCACTCATGTCACCACGGAACTGCCACAAGCCCTAGGGTATGACCGCGGTTCCACGATCCCAAAGGTCGAGTTTGGGTATTGTTCTTCTAGAGGGTCCACAGAATCGCTTGCATTATTTTCTGAAGATTTTAAACTTAGAAAAATTCCAACTCTTGGAAAATTTCCAACGAAGGAAAATATGAGTTATTTATATCCGTTCAAAATTTTTTAACGTCGACTAAATAACCCGAATACATGTTAGAATTACGACTACGAAACACTCCGAATTTCCTTTGCAGAAAGTTAACATAACATGCAAATTTAGCAAAAACTAGCAACTCCTGAAACACCAAAACCCAGAGACTGGAACACTATAAAACTTTGAACCCAAAACACCAAAACAAAATCGAAGAGCTCAGATATTTTGGCTATGTGGCCGACCACTTTGAGGCCAAATTGTTTCAGATTTTCAGTGTTCATGTTATATCTCATACAACATTCTGCAGTTGCTAAAAATTTTTTAGAGGCCATTTAAAATTCGACAGAAACTAGGATTGTTTATCGGGTGTTTCGGAGTTGTTTCAGTTTCATAATTATATACGCATCGTCTAATTCTCTAGCTTGGCTCTGATACCACTGTGGGAATCCGTAGCACGACAGCAAGGTTTCGGGAGGCGTCATCCATGCCGTTTTCAAATTTTTGTCGTACTAAAGAACCCTAACCCTAGAATCTTAACTAGAAATTTAAACATTACAACATGCAAATATCTTTACGTACTAAGTGAATGAAGAATACAACCTTTGTAGACCGGTCCATCACTTCTAAAGCTCCGTGTAGTAGTCCCTTCGCTCCAAGTAGTGAACACTGGAACTCTAGTAAGGGTTCACATGAAGAAATGAACATGCTTGCTCGAAGTCTTCGAGGCTGAAGATGATCTACGTCGAGGAGACTCAATCTCATGCTAACTATTCACTAATGGTAGATTAGTGAAGCAAAGAACTTAAACTAAATGGCTAATAGAAGAGGATGATGAAGTAGGAAATGGTTGTTTTTCTCACAATATTTTCTCACCTTGAGAAAAGCTAGCAAGCTTTCTCAATGAAGAAGAAGATGAAGAATCAAGATGAGAGAATGAACTCATGAGGTGAGAATAGCAACCATGGGTGAGTTAGTGTCATACACTAACTCATGTAGAGAACAAACCATGGCAAATTAATAATGGTTAGGTTAATAAATATCTACAAGTAAAACAAAATTAGTGGACTTGGTTAATGGTTCCACAAGCTTCAACAAGCTTCAACCATGTGACTTAATCCCATCTAATTTTGATTAACTTTAAATAAATAAAACCATCACATTATTAAGCATGGTGTAAGTCTCATACACCCATGTCACATGTGGGATCAAGCAAGACACAAAATAATGTACATTAATATATATCACATATATACTATATGCACACAAGTGAGAAAAAGAAATGTTTAAGTGAGCTAATATTAGTTAATGTAGATTAAAATATCACATATATAATTATACACTAAATTATCAAATCAACACTTGATTTAATAATCCGGCTATATCACAAACAACCGACATATATCAAATGTATCAACTTATCGAATCAACACTTGATCCGATAACCCAGCTATATCACATATAACCAACCGATATCACATATCGCGAGAATAGAATGCGGTATCACATACGCTCATTAATCCCAGACCTGTATATATCACATATGTGCTCCTACTTCGTTTCGCATGAACAAGGAAACCCCTGTGTTGGACTCTAAAGACTCGTGAATACGCCGGCAGTAGGTGATGATCATATCAAACACCCACAAGCCACAAGCGGTCTGTTAAAAGTAACGGCCACCTGGGTATTGAGTGATCAGAAGAACAACAAGCAAGACTGCTCATAATCCTGCGAATCCAATCAGTAACATTACCGTACTGTCCGGTCTCTTCGTCTGATATGTCGCATATCACAGCTTGGGGGTGGTATAACGTCAGACCCTAATAGCCTGATAAGTCATGCCGATGCAAGATCCATAACGGTTCGAGAAACTACTGATAACACTTACCAGTAGATCCCAGCAACCCTGGCCAGGGATTTCCTTTTATGGCCAATCAAGCATAGCGCAACATCAACTTCCAATACCAGGAGAGACGAATCCCCTCCTATCGCTCATTGCCTCTATGTGACTCGGGACTGTACCCAAAAACCACCTTTTTGCACGATCTCTTGACCATGGTATGGTGGAAATCAAAGCATAGTGGGTATCACACGAGACTCTATGACGATCTCGGGTCGACAGAATAAACTGTACCAGTGTCACCAGAGAACTGCTATCTGACGATAAGTATAATACCATCTAGGAATTCTCGGCGAGTCTGTTCAGTATACCCAGTCTCCACTGAGCACCCGTATACCTTCTCTGATGTCAAACACCAATGGATGCGGGATCATCCATCGCCCATCATATGGGTCAAGAAGTGCATACGCTACTCTACTCCGAAATATCGATGCCCTTTCTCGATACTCCCATGACTAGGAACAATTATAGGGTGTACTTGTGGACTACCTTTGGCCCCACTAGTATGATCCCATCATAATCCTTGTAGTCATGTACACAACCTAAGGGCTTTATCAACATGTGAGTGTAAGACAGCATCGCTTATACAAGTCAACATGTTAGGACAAAGTGCAACCAGATAGCATACTATCATGTCGAGCAAGAAAGTCCTCCCTATATATGTCCAAGCATCCACTATAATATACATCATATGTACAGTAATGGCCTCTAGGGCATACATATAACTAACAAACACTAGTCTACTCTGGAATATCGATGCCCTAGTCTCGATATTCCCTCGACTAGGAACTGATTAAAGGTCACCCTAGCCCCACTAGTATGATCTCATCATATTCTTGGCAGTCAAGTACATATCCTAAGGGCTTTATCAATATGTGAGAGCAAAACAGTAAAGAATACTGGTCAACTTGTTAAGATAAAGAGTAACCAGATAGCATACTATCATGTCGAGTAAGAAAGTCCTCTATATTTACTTCTAAGCATCCACTATAATATACATCACATGTACAATAATTGCCTCTAGAGTATACACATTCTTAACAATCTCCCACTTGCATTAAGGCCAGTTGTTGTAGTATATCAAACCCAACATCCCAAAAGTCACTCGAATAGCATCTGGGGGATGGCCTCAGTGAGTGGATCCGCTGTGTTATCCTCTGTGTCAACTCTCCTGACCTCAATCTCCCGGAGATCAACTATCTCCCTGATCAGGTGATACTGTCTAAGAATATGTCTGGATCATTGACGAGACCGGTGTTCCTAGGCCAAAACCACAGCTCCATTGTCATCACAATACATAGGTATTGGATTCCCAATGGTAGGAACCTAGTTCATCTCATGAACTCTATTCATCCAGACAAACTTTTTGGCAGCATCGTTGGTAGCGATGTAATCAGCCTCTATCAACGAGTCTGGTATATAGCTTAGAACCCTTCCAACATACCGTCCCTCCACTGAGCATGAAGACAAAACATGATACTGTCTTTCAGTCGTCCTTATCACTCTAAAAGCTCGAATCGGTAAAGGACTCCATCTGGAGTTCACCGTTACCATACACAAAGAACATCTCTTTAGTCATTCTCAAACACTTAAGAATGTTCTTCGGCTGTCCAGTGGTTTTTCCAAAGATCTTTTCGATACTTATTCACTACACCTAGTGAGAAAGCTATATCTGATTTGGTACATAACATCACATACATGATTGACCCGTCTGGCAAAGCATAGGGCATTCCTTGCTTGCAAGCCCTTTCCAAATCAGTCTCGAGAGACATCTCTTTGGAGAGAGTGATTCCTGATCAAGCGGTTGTTAGTTATGTGTATGCCCTAGAGGCCATTACTGTACATGTGATGTATATTCTAGTGGATGCTTGGAAATATATAGGGAGTACTTTCTTGCTCGACATGATAGTATGCTATCTGGTTGCTCTTTATTTTAAAATGTACACTTATTGTCTCTCGATTACATGTTGATAAAGCCCTTAGGATGAGTACTTGACTACAAGGATTATGATGCAGATCATATTAGTGGGGCAGAGATAGTCGGTAAGTACATCCTTCAAATGTTCCTAGTTGTGGGAGTATCGAAACATGGCATCGATACTCAAGAGTAGACTAGCGTATATGCTTCTTGACCCATATGATGGGCGATGGATGATCCCACATCCATTGGTGTTTGACATCAGAGATGGTATATGGGTGCTCAGTGGAGACTGGGTAAACTGGACGGACTCACCGAGAACTCCTAGATGGTATTATACCTATCGTTAGATAGCAGTTCTCTGGTGACACTGGTGCAGGTTAGTCTGTCGACCCGAGATCGTCATAGAGTCTTGTATGATTCCCACTGTGCTTTGATTTCCACCTTACCACGTTCAAGAGTTCGTGCAAAATTGTGGTTTTTGGGCACAGTCCCGAGTCACATGGAGGCAATGAGCAATAGGAAGGGATTTCGTATCTTCTGGTATTGGGGGTTGATGTTGCGCTATGCTCGATTGGTCATAACAAGAAATCCCTGGCCAGGGTTGCTGAGATCTACTGGTAATTGTTATTAGTAGTTTCTCACCGTTATGGTCTTTGCATCGGCATGACTTATCAGGCTATTGGGGTCTGACATTATACCACCCCAGGCTGTGATATGCGACATATCAGACGAAGAGACCGGACTGTACGGTAGTGTTACAGATTGGATTCGCAGGAGTATGAGCAAGATTGCTTGTTAATCTTCTGATAACTCAATACCCGGGTGGTCGTTATGCTTAGCAGATCGCTTGCGGTTTGTGGGTGACTGATATGATCACCACCTACTTCCGGCGTATTGACAAGTCTTTAGAGTCCTACATAGAGGATTCCTGGCTCAAGCGAAACGAAATAGGAGCACATATGAGATATATGCGGGACCGAGATTAACGCGAGTTTGAGATACCGTATTCTATTCTCGCGATATGTGATATCGGCCGGTCATATGTGATACAGCCGGGCTGTCGAACCAAGTGTTGATTCGACAAATTGATGCATTTGATATTAGTCGGTTGTATGTGATATTGCCGGATTATTAAATCAAGTGTTGATTTAATAATTTAATGTATAATTATATATTAACTAATATTAGCTCACGTAAGATTTCTTTTTCTCACTAGTGTACATTTAGTATATATGTGATATATATTAATATACATCTTTTATGTCATGCTAGATGTCACATGCTACATGGGTGTATGAGACTCACACCATGCTTATAATAATGTGAGATTTTATTTATTTAAAGTAATTCAATATTAGTTAGAAATTGTCATGCTTGGAAGCTTGGAGAAGCTTAAACCATCTTTTACTTAGTCCACTAGTTTTGTTTTTCTTGTAGATATTTATTAACCTAACCATTATTGTTAGCCATGGTTTAGTCTCTACATGAGTTAGTATATGATACTAACTCACCCATGGTTTCTATTCTCACCACATGATTCATTCTTCACTTGCTTCATCCATGAGAGCATTCTTCATCTCCTTCCTCATGATTTCTAGCTTCATGAGGGGTGAAGAAATATAGTGAAAAAATTATTTCTAAAGTGAGAAAAATTCCTACTTCATCAACCTCTTCTCTACTAAACAGTTTAGATTGGGTTGTTTCTTCACCATATTCATCACTTAGTGAAGATGTAGCTTGAGTTAGTGTCTCCTCGACGTAGATCGTTTTCGGCCTCGAAAACTTCAAGCAATCTTATTCATTTCATATTGTGGAGCCTTACTAGAGTCCGAGAGATCACTACTTGGAGCGAAGGGACTACTACATGGAGCTATTGAAGTAATAGACCGGTCTACAGAGGTTGTATTCCTTATTCGCTTTGGATGGATGTTTTTTACATGCTTGTTTGTCTAATTCTCTATTATAGATTCTAGCGTTTGGGTTCTTTAGCGTGCCAACTTTTTGAAAATGGCATGGACGATCTTTGTAGGATTACGAAACCGAAACAACTCCGAAACACACGAAATAAAAACCTAGTTTCTGTCGAATGTTTCAGAGTGTCTAAATTTTTTTAAGTAGTTGCAGAATGTTATATGAGATGTAACATGAACACAGTAAAAATTTGAGCACCCTTCGCCGGAATTTGGCTGGCGACATCACAAGAAAATCCAAGCTCGCCGGTTTTGTGACGAGTTCTGGGCTTCAATTTTTGTCTGTGTTCCAGTCTCTAGGTTTTGGTATTTCAGGTGTTGCTTGTTTTTACTGATATTGCATGTGATATTATATTTCTGTACAGGCAATTCAGAGTGTTTCGTAGTCGTAATTCTAACATCGTTTTGGGTTATTTAGACGATGTTAAAAAGTTCGAATGGATATAAATAACCCATTTTCTCTCTCACTGGAAATTTTCCAAGAGTTGGATTTTTCCATGTTTAAAATCTTCAGAAAATCATGCGGGTGATTCCATGGACCTTCTAGAAGAATGAAACGCTAACTCGATTCTATGACCGTTGGAACCGCCAGCAAACCCAAGGATTTGTGGTGGTTCCACGGCGCCATAGGTAAGGCAAGGGTTGACCCTTCTACGGTTGGTCCATAGGTGTTGTGGCATGTTTTGGGTACTTTTTAAACTCCGCTCAAGTGTTGAGCTCTTTGGGAAATTTTGGGTGTTTGTTGATTCGATCAAAAAGTTTAATATCGTTTAGCTATCTGTGATTGTGATACAATGCATGGAATCCACAATATTTAGTTTTATAAAAACTAATTTGAATTTTAGAAATCTAGCTATTCAGTCTCATTTGATTAGTAGCCATGGGATTTTGATGTGGATTAAAAGTCCGTCGCAATTACGTAGTGTACGCGGATACTCGCTTGGTAACCTTACTAGATAGCCATGCCCCATAGCCCCGACCAAGTGACTGTAGGAGAACCCCGTCGCCAAAAGCGTCCAATCGGATTCTCGCGGCCGCGGTGTTCCGCCTAAGTGCACTTTATTGACGGCATCGGCGGTGGGGCAGTCTACTAAAGTTTCCGATGAGCATTCGATCAGGTTATCGTGAATCTTGTTGAATTACCCGACTGGTTATTGAAAAGTGTTTTCAATACCGAGACTAAAATGCAGGGTTTATAATTGTTAGGCATGCGATATCTAAGGAATTCATTTGGTTAGGCATGAAATCCAAAGTATGTGATACATTGGGTTTATGATGTCTATGGTGGTTGCGGATTCCATTTGTTTTAGTTTTTTTTCTTTTCTGCGACCGTAAGTGTAATATGCGGTGTATCGCCGGTTTCGTTACTATCTTTCAATGACAATTGGGATACACATATTTACTTACGTTAATGACATGTGATGTTATGTGTTGCTGTGATATGTTATATTGGATCATCGTGTTTTGAATAGCCGGGGTTTTTATGTGAGATGAGAGTTTTTCATTTTCGTTCATGTAAAAGCTTGTATGTAATATTCTTTTATTGGGGCACTTCCGGGTTGAGGATGATGTCACCATTGTTGTATATTATTTACTTTTCCGCATTACGATAGACCGAAGGAGGAGAGCCCGGGTTCTATGGTCCAGTGAGAGACCATCTCGAGGAGTCAAGACCGGGTCTCCTAACTCTAGAATTAGGAGGGTTGCTTGCCGCTCTCGTAGGGGTCTAGGGATGTGGGTTTGGCTATTTATCACGACCATGAAATCCATGTTTTTTAATTGCTTGATTTAAAACACGGAATTCCTAGTATATCCAATATTTCATATGTGTTCTTCTGCTGCTGATGTTTTGTGATGTGATCATTTAATATTCTGTGATGAATGCTTATCTTATAGATATGATATATAATAAATATTACTGCTTTCGTTTCTTCTGTGATGCTTAAGAAGCATATAATTGATGGGACTTCATTAATGAGATTAAAGAAATAAAAGAAACCTAAAAATGTTGCAGAATCTTGTTTTAAAAACTGGTAGCTCTAGTTCTTGCTTTTCATAGCGGTATTCCTTGTAGAATATCCAGCACCTTATTCGATGAGGAAAGAGACGAGATCACTTCACTGAGAGTGACCTCTTTAGCGAAACTGGTAGATGCTACAACCTACTCGGTTTTGTCTTTTGATAGCTTTTTTAGTTCATGCTTTGAATTATGGTATTTGTGAAATATCCAGCACCTTATTCGATAAGGAAAGAGCCGAGATCCCTTCACCGGGAGTGACCTCTTTAGCAAAACTAGTAAAAGCCTAAAAAAAACACTCCTTTTCAAAATCACTCGATTCAATAACGATATCAAGTTCATTACGCAAAGGGATTTCTTAAAAACCTATCATAGCCCTCCGTCATTTCAGATAAGGACTGCTTAGTATCCGTGCTACATTTGTTGGCTTGCGTCAAGGCGTAGTGTGCTGTAGCTAACTAGTGCTTATCTGCTGTATATGATGCGATTGGATTAGGGTAGTCATGTGACTTTATTGGCCTGCGTCAAGGGTCGTACGGGTAGGTTTAATTCCATCATGAAATGTATGGATTGAACTTGACTAGAGGAATATGGTTTGTTGGCCTGCGTCAAGGTCATAGGACGCTAGGGGTATAATGTTATCGAGAATTTCAAGTGTTGAAATTTGCAATGAAATTGCATACCTTCTATGAGATAGTTGGATACCGATACTCACTGCGAGAAAGTGTTATTCCTGGGAGAGTTTTACACATTTCAATTAGCCGATCAAACTAAGTTTCTAGAAAGGTGTTAACGGGGTTACGCCCCTGGGAAAACGAGATTTATTTTAATTAGGTCCGTGCGAAAGCACGGGGAACTGTGCTCGGTAAGGTTTCTTCTTTCGCATTCATGTGTATATTTTTGCATTTGCATACTTATTTTAAAACCCATAAAAATTGAAAAAATTGAAAAAATTATAAAAATTGAAAAGTTCAATTTTGGCCATATTTGACTTAAGTTCAACATGATGGTTGATTAGTTAGGAAAAACTAGATCCTAAACTTGGTAAATTAAAAACCCTAAAAATAACCCTTCTTAAAGTTTAACTGTAGAAAATATACGTCCTTGTAGTTTATTTAGAAATAGGCAAAATTTTGAGTTCAGTTCTTGGGCTAAGTCAAAATAAGGGACGAGTATTGAATTTTTATTTGAAGTGTAAGTCTGCAAAATAATTCTGAACCTTAAATCTAAATTCTGAAAATATATACCCTACAACTTGCATAAACACACACCTTGAGACTTGGAATAGTAGAGCATACCTTGAAATGCTCTTGTCTAAAATTCTTAGTATGAAGGAAAATTAAATTGTAAGTGTGAATAAAGAGATATAAAAAAAATGAACACTGGTTTTGTAATTACTTAAGGCTGCATAAAATAAAAATATATAACGATGGTGCTTTATCACCTAGTACCTTAGACCAACTGGTTTGGGAGTCACTGCTAAAGCCTTAGGTGTTACAAGACGAGGAATTACGCCTAAATGCGCGAACACATTTTGTAATCGGTCATTAGTACCTCAAGAAGTATTAACGGTCGCATGAAGGATGTGTGAGCAATTATATCTAAAAATTCACCAATTAAAAGTACTTTGGATGATGGACAAAAGTATAAGTGCTTGAATTGAATTTCCAAGTGTAGGGGTGATACATACACATATGTAGGGGTATATGATTGGGGTTGGATAAAAGATAGGAATGAAAAATAGGACTTATATCTTCAGTAGAGATGATAAAAAATCCTAAGTTAAGATGGGACCTTTGAAGGAAAACTCAAAAGATGTTAAAAGCTAAATAAATTTACAGAACATATACTATCTTAAGTTAAATGATAAGGAAGCGTGAAAAATATGGGTTGATAAGTTCTAAGTTGAAGATAATAGAACTTCTTGCTAGAACACCGAATTGAAGAATGAAAGTCAAGATGCCAAACTGATCGGATTTTGTGGGTAGTATCCGCTGAAAACCCTCAGGAGACAACACTCCTCCTACTAGGGACACCTAGAGGTTTAACGGCTTGGTGCACGAGCTCAGTGCAATCGCGATTCCCTGCGAAAGTCAGGTTAGAATTTTTTTGAGAATAAAAATGGATTTGCTGGGGATGAACAAAAGATAAGTTTGGGTGTATTTGTTCATATCAGAATTTTGCATTTTTATATTCCCCATTCTTAATCATATTGCATATAAATAGATGCTTTTGATCCATGTCTGCTAAATAGTTGCAGGTTACAGGTTCTCAGAACAAATACAGTGAAAATGGTGAAAAGACGCTATAAATGTGAGACTACGACCAATAAATAGATGAATCTGTATGATGCCGCCTACCAATTTAAGGAACAAATGAAGATCAATGAACAGTTCGATTGCACAATGTATGAGGGCAGCACAAGATTCAAGACTTCAACACGAAGCTAACGGTAAAAGTCCACAACATTCTGCACTGTGGAAATCTGGAAGAAAAAATATGATATTCTGAGAAACCAAGTGAAGAAACCAGAAGTAAAATGCAATTTGAAGCAGACCTAAAGAAATGAGCCCAATAGCTCATCAAACGGCCGCGGAACCGCGGCCAAACAAGGCTTTTGGACGTGGATCCGCGGCCGTGCAATGCACGTGTCGGTGGATAAGATGGTGCGTTGACCGGGTCTTCTTAGGGTAGATTTGTAAATATATGATTGGATCAGAATGTAAACTAGGGTTTCCTGTATCTATAAATAGGAGAGCAAAAAGCCAATAATTGTCGTGCCTCTTTTTGGGTGCCTCTTTTGGGTGCCTCTTTTGAGATGCCTCTTTTAATTTCTAGATCTTAGATTTTCAATTCCATTTAATCTGTCAAAGAGTGCATCAATGAAGAAGTAAGTTTTTTTTATCTTGAATTTCTTTTCTGCCGTAGTTATAATTTTTTATCTGCCGTAGTTATAAATTTTTTATCTACCGTAGTTATAAATCTTTTTATCTGCCATAGTTATTAAATTAAAACCATAAAAAAATGAACTTGTTTATCAATTCCCTAATGAGTGAGTAGTTCCTCACTTGTTAGGGTTAGGTTTAGGGAAGGTTTGAGAGATGAAAATCTCTCATCCCTTTCTTGCCCGTTCAACGGCGCCATTTGATTGTTTGGGATTTAGTGCTTACGCGTTTTTGAGATCAAAGAATAACCGCAATTAAGAACCGTGTTGCTTGGTAGATAGCCGGTTGAGTACGGGTCAGTCCACAGGGAGATGGGTTCCTTTTCTTTATGTTCTAACGAGTTAATCCGAAAAAATGGTGGTTTTATTTTAGATCTAAGAATGAGAATAAATTGATAAAATGCTTCCTAGGGTTAAGATTAAGTTAGTTTGGAAAATCAATTTTTCTCACCGCTTTCTTTTCCCTAATTAAGAACTTTTTAGGTGTTAAGGTAATAGTTAACAAAGTGGATTAGCACTATCGGAAAGAAACTAGGTTTCTTCCCTATGGTCCTTGTACGTCCTTTCTTAACTCTTATCCCTAACCTCTTTGGTAAACAATCACAACCGGTCTTTAACTATGGTATCACCGCTAGCTCGTGGGATAGGGTGCCGTAGTGAGTGTAAGTCCATATTGCGACCCCCGGTACTTACGGGGAGGCGGAAACGGTATAAAAAACGAATTTTTATCGCAAGAGGCAACATGGACTAAACTATGTCGGGATCGTTGTCTAAACTAAAACTAGTTAACAAGCTAAAGAGAGTTAGCTACTATGGAAGATGGTTATACCTAAACTTGAACTCCTTCTTCTTCAAACCTTGTAGAGGTTGATGGTTCTCTTTTCGTCGCCTTCTCCCGTCAAAGATGGATCCACCTCGAAGGTTCGACTTTGGGCTCTTCCTCGATCTTTGAGTGAACTAGGGTTTCCGGCTTGCTAAACCTTCATCCTAGAATGAGTAGAGAGTGATTAGGGTTTGCTTTTCTATCTAAAGAGAATGATTCTCAACACATGAGAAGGTTTCTCTTTTCAAGAGGAGGAAGAAGATGAAAATGAGGAGAGAGAGAGGTTATGATAGAATGAGCTATATCTTTTCTTTCTTGCAACCATAATGCAAAAGAAAAGAATTATCTAATAATAATAATTGAAAATGAGAATAGTTGATGGCAATTTGGAATGACCACAACCATGCTTCATTTAAAAATGTAAGCATAAATCAAGGAAGACTTTTGAAGCATGATGGTGGTCAACTTTCAACCATGGTCAACAAGTCAACCATGGTCAACAAGTCAACAAAATCAACCATAACAAAATTCTCATTTAATTACTATTATAAATAGATAATCCATAAATCCATTAGGGTTTGGAAAAAGATAACTGTCAACTGTGCATACGCACCCGTTCCGAAACCCTAATGAAATACCTCATCCTCCGCCTCAAGCAACTGTGCATACACACCTGCATTCTCGTTCCGAGGAACAAGAATACCAAGATATAAAAGCAACCCCAAATATATATACCAGTATCTGGCTCAAACCAGAGCCTGCCAGTATAATCCGTCCGGACTCCAAACGTGCACAAGTGCGCGGATGAGAACGAACCCTGTCGCAAAACCATGCGACCTCTACTCTGTTTTGCCCAGAGGAGAATACCCTCTGTGTGGGACTCTAAAGACTCGACACTACGCTGGCAGTGGGTTTAACCACAGACCGCAAGCGGCACTAGCTGTGCGTAACGGTCCCCAGGTAGATGCCGACAAGAAGGCTGACGAGGTGAAACCCCATCTGAACTCCTACTGAGTCTGAATGTGACAGTCTCCGTACAGTCCGGTCTGTTCGTCTGATACATCGCATGGCGGGCCTAGGGGGTGGTAATCGTCAGTCCCCCAATAGCGGTACAAGTCGTGCCGGAGCGAAGCCCAAAACACCCTGAGATAACACTGGAAACCTACCAGTATATCTCGTTTGCCCTGGCCAGGGACTACTCGTGTAATGGCTCTCCTAGACACAGCGCGATGTCAACCCCCAATACCGAGAGAGACGAATCCTGTCTAACCGTCACTGCCTCCAAGTGCTTCGGGACTGCACCCAACCACCACCTGTTTGCACGACTCCTTTGAGCCGTGGTAGGGTAGTGATCAAAGTGCAGTGGGAACACACTTGAGGCGAAGTGCCAGTGTCAAGTCAGCGGACTAAGCTGTACTCATGTCACCTGGGAACTGATAACTGACGATAGGTATAATACCAACCTGTCAGTTCCCGACGAGTCCTGTCCAGTGTACTCGTAACCCAACGAGCACCCGTATACTATCTCCAGTACGACGTACTGATGGCTGTGGGACAGACCATCTCCCACACTGGGATGAGAAGCGCATACGCTAGTCTACTCCGGAGTATCGATGCCCTGTCTCGATAGTCCTGCGACTAGGGACCTGTATAAGGATGTGCTTATAGATTACCCAGCCCCCACTAGTGTGACTGCCATCACAACGCTGGTAATCAAGCAAAGATCCTAAGGGCTCCACTAATGCGTATAAGTGATATACTGAAATAAACACAAGTACACATTGAAGTAGAAACAAACCAAGTAGCATACTACTATATTGAGCAAGACTGTTTATACAAGGTGAATATCCCAAGCTTCCATTAAGTAATATACAAACTAGTATGATACAGTAATGGCCTCTAGGGCATATACACTAACAATCTCCCACTTGCACTAAGGCCATGTACTGGCGTATCGAAGACCTATCATCTCGATTAGCCGCTCGAACTGAGTCTGGGGTAGGGCCTTGGTGAATGGATCTGCAGTGTTCTCTTCTGAAGCAACCCTCCGAACCTCGATTTCCTTGCGATCCACGATCTCCCTGATCAGGTGATACCGCCTCAAGATGTGCCTGGATCTCTGATGGGACCTGGGTTCCTTTGCTAAAGCTATAGCCCCGTTGTTGTCGCAATACAGAGGTACTGGGTCAACAATGGACGGAACCACCTGAAGTTCTTTTAAGAACTTCCTTATCCAGACAGCTTCTTTTGCGGCATCAGATGCAGCGATGTATTCCGCTTCCATAGTCGAGTCTGCAACGGTTTCCTGTTTGGAACTCTTCCAACACACCGCCCCTCCATTGAGGGTAAAGACAAAACCCGACATGGACTTGGAATCATCCTTGTCACTCTGGAAGCTGGAGTCAGCAAAGGCCTCAATCTGGAGGTCTTTTCCGCCATACACCAAGAACATCTCCTTAGTCCTCCTCAGGTACTTGAGAATGTTCTTTACCGCTATCCAATGTTTCTCCCCAGGGTTTGACTGATACCGGCTTACTACACTCAGTGCATAAGCTACATCCGGTCTGGTACACAACATCGCATACATTATAGAGCCTACCGCAGAAGCGTAGGGTATAATAGACATGCGATCCCTCTCCAAATCAGTCTTGGGAGACATCTCTTTAGAGAGGGTGATCCCGTGACAAGCCGGTAAGTTACCGCGCTTGGAATCTTCCATACTGAATCTTTTCAGTACGGTGTCGATGTACCTGGACTGTGAAAGTCCTAATATCCTCTTGGATCTATCACGATGGATCCGGATCCCCAGGATGTAAGAGGCATCACCCAGGTCTTTCATGGAGAACCTGTGTGACAAGAAACCCTTGACAGATTGTAGCATAGGAATGTCATTTCCTATTAAGAGAATGTCATCCACGTATAAAACAAGGAATACTACAGTTCTCGCTACAAATCTACTATAGATGCACGGTTCATCTGGATTTTTGATAAAGTCAAATTCCTTGACCGTCTCATCAAAACAGATGTTCCAACTCCGCGATGCCTGCTTTAGTCCATAGATGGACTTAAGCAACTTGCACACCTTTCCGCTGCTCCCACTCTGAATGAAACCTTCTGGCTGATCCATATAGACACACTCCTCTAAATTTCCATTTAGAAAAGCGGTTTTTACGTCCATCTGCCAAATCTCATAATCGTGGAAGGCAGCAATGGCAAGAAGGATCCGAATGGATTTCAGCATAGCCACTGGAGAAAAGGTTTCGTCATAGTCCAAGCCAGGTCTTTGACGGAAACCCTTTGCTACAAGTCTAGCTTTATAGGTCTCAACCTGTCCATCTACACCAATCTTCCTTTTGAAGATCCACTTGCATCCTACGGGTTTTACCCCGTCTGGAGCAATGTCCAACGTCCATACTTTGTTGGTGTACATGGACTCCATTTCGGTCCGCATTGCATCCAGCCATTTTACCGAGTCAACGCTCTGAACGGCCTGCTGGAAGCTAGTAGGCTCATCATAATCTATGATGCAATCCTCTCGATCCCCGTCTATGAGAAAACCGTAGTATCTCTCGGGCGGATGAGACTGCCTACTACTCCTGCGGAGCGGCGTAGGAATGTCCTGTTCATTTGAACCCTCTGGTTCCATTAAGCTTTCAGTAATAGTCTGTGGTTCTGGAATTTCTTCCAGTTCTACTGCGCTCCCACTTAATTCTTTTTCTAAGAACTGATGTTCTAGAAAGTGGGCATGACGAGAAACAAGAACTTTTTGTTCCTCTTCGTAGTAGAAAAGATATCCCTTGGAATTCTTTGGATATCCCACAAACTTACACAGTACTGAGCGCGCCTCGAGCTTGTCCGCATGCTGCTTTTTAACAAAAGCTGGACTTCCCCAAGTCTTAATGTGACTGAGATGAGGTCTCTTCCCACACCACATTTCATATGGTGTAGTAGGCACAGTCTTAGTAGGAACTCGGTTCAAAAGGTACGCAGCTGATTCTAGTGCATACCCCTAGAATGATCGCGGTAACTCAGCGTTACTCATCATGGACCGTACCATATCCAATAGGGTCCGGTTCCGTCTCTCCGATACACCGTTATGTTGCGGGGTGTATGGAGGAGTAAGCTGAGAGAGAATCCCATTCTCTTTTAAATAATTCAGGAACTCGGCACTTAAGTATTCTCCACCTCGATCCGATCTTAGAATCTTGATACTTTTGCCGGTCTGTTTTTCTACTTCATTCTTAAATTCCTGGAATTTTTCAAAAGCTTCGGACTTATGTTTCATTAAGAAGACATAACCGTATCTTGAAAAATCATCCGTAAAAGTAATGAAGTAAGAATAACCGCTTCGCGCATGTGTAGACATTGGACCGCACACGTCGCTGTGTACGAGTCCCAAGAGCTCGCTCGCTCTTACTCCGTGTCCAGTGAACGGAGTCTTTGTCATCTTTCCTTTGAGACAGGATTGACAAGTGGCATATGATTGATATTCGAACGGATCCAAATATCCTTCTGTATGTAACTTAGTCAACCTTCTCTCATTGATGTGACCCAGTCTACAATGCCATAAGAAAGTCTGATTAATATCTGGTGACTTTCTTTTGTGTGTATTCTGGACATTGAAAATCTGTGGTTGGTTTAATACGTATATACCATTGCTCAATGTACCTGACCCAATCAGAACTTGATTAAGGTGAATGTTAACAACATTACTTACAAACGCAAATTCATAACCTTCTTTAGAAACCAAAGATACAGAAATGATATTACAAGTTGCGTTGGGTACAAAAAAGCAATTACGCAAAACCAAAACATGCCCATCTGACATTCCCAGGTGATAGTCCCCCACGGCTTTAGCATCCATGCTAGCTCCGTTCGCAACTCTGAGGGTCATGTCACCTTCCTTCAAAACCCTACGGTTTCTCAACGTCTGCAAAGAATTACAGATATGAGATCCTGATCCGGTATCCAATACCCAGGAAGTAGAGTTTATAGAAAGACAGTTTTCAATAACATACACACCTGAAGCTGAAGCCGCAACCTGCTTCAGTTCCTGTGTCCTGGCTTTCCAAGCCCTGCAATCTTTCTTCCAGTGTCCACTCTTGTGACAATAGAAGCATTCCTCTTTACCAACAAGCTTCCCCGCTATTTTTGTTGCCTTTTCCTTTCCCTTCACACCCACTTTACTAACACCGCCTCTTGGTTTGGCGGGGGCTTTCTTCTTCTTTTCCTTGGCTTTCGCCTTGGACCTAGAAGAAGAAGATCCTCCTACAAACAAAGTGGATGTATCCCTACCCTTCTGTAGGGTGCCCTCTGCGCTCCTCAGCAGGTTGAGGAGTTCTGAAAGTTCAACTTCCTTTTCTTGCAAGTTGAAATTCAGTATGAACTGGGCGTAAGTGGATGGAAGGGACTGGAGAATTATATCTGTATAAAGTTCACTGTCCAACGTGGTCCCAAGTTCCGCGAGCTCCTCAGTGTAGCCAATCATCTTAAGCACGTGGTCCGCTACCGATGATCCGACGGCCAACTTAGTCGAAAATAACTTCTTCGACACTTCGTATCTTGCGATACGAGACTGCTCTCCATACAGTTCTTTTGTATGAAGAAATATGGATTCCAAATCCATATTCTCGTGCCTCCTCTGATGGTCATTGTCCATCGAGGCAAGTACGAGGCATCTGGCCTTCGCGCTGTCAATCTCCCAAGTCTTACGGATTTCCTTATCCGCGACACTGGAGGTGGGACCTGGGACGGGGGGAGCTTTGCTGGTAAGAAGATACCCCAGCTTGTCGTAAGAGATTGCCAATTTGACATTCCTGAGCCAATCTTTGTAGTTTGGCCCTGTCAATATGTTTTTATCTAGAAGTAACTTAAGTCCAGTCATTTCGATTTGGTCGCTGCAGGGGGAGAGAAGAAACACTTAGCACGATGCTCTTGCAAGTTTAGAATGGTTTTTAATTTGTCTAAACAGGATGGCTCCCACTGTCTCTCGAATCCCTCCTCAAACCACAAAGGAAGAATTAGCCGGGATCAATCCCACCGTACAATACTTGCTTAACCGTTCAGCCAGGCCAGTGTCGGTACTTCGAGGGAGGTTTTCCAACGCTTTCGCGAAGTTCCTTAATTTAAGAACCTCTTTTCCCTGGGGGCGTAGCCCCGCTAACACCTTTCTAGGCACCTACTAGGTTTATAGCATTGATCGTTTAGTGAGAAATTTCCCGAGGAGTAGCATATACTCACAGTAGGATCGGGATCCAAATATCATCGCGTGACGAAAATGAAGGAATCCTACCATAATCATCACACTCCAAATGGTATGCAAATCTAGCAAGTTTCAGTACTTATGAAACTCCCGATGTGGATTTTTGCCCCATGCTCTTATGACCTTGACTTTGGCCAAAATATCATAAGTCACATATCAAGTTCTTCCCGTCACTTTCCAGGTTAATTTGGATCCATCCGTACATACCCTTGACTTTGGCCAAAATGGCAGCACGACTGTCCCAAACCAACGCATCTATCTATGCTACACATGAACACCCAATAGCTACCAATCACTGTGCCTTGACTTTGGCCAAAATACACAGCTTGAATACTATTGCCTATTCATGCGAAACGACGGAGGGCTACGAATGGTTTTGGTAAAACCGTGAACGTAGTGAACTTGATATAATCGATGGAACGAGATAGCTTTTAGAAGGAGTGGCTCAAGCTCCGCATTTAAAAGTTAGTTTTGAAAAGAACCGAGTGGTTTTTCGAAAGTGTTCCATCGACTTAAACTTGGTTTATTATCTTGCATTAGTTCTTTTAATGCGTGATATTCTTGCATTAGTTCTTTTAATGCGTCCCATCATTTAATCCTACCATTGCAGAAAACAACCAAAATATGACGTACGCTTATGCCATTCGCATTCGCCACGGGGCCCCGTCATTACCCGTTAGGTTACTTAACTAACGACAGAGCGGGGGCTGGGCTAGCGCGTCTGTAAAACATAAGCAACGCCTAAATAGAAAGCAATGATAGACATTTCAGATCACAGATAAATACATTGGATATACTAGCAATCTGTAATTTGTACGAGCCTGTAACAAAAACAGATAACACGGTCGCGGTGAATAGCCAAAACCCCACCCAAGACCCCTACGGGTGCGGCAAACTACCCGCCAAGTCCTCGGTAGTTTGTGCACCCCTCCATGGGTCTATCCTAGGAGCAAAAACAGTAAAAAGAATTATACAATGACGGCTACAACCCCGACCCGGTTGTGCGGCCAAACAAATAATATAATTACATCAATTTACATTTACAATGAATTGCAAGAAAAGAAAACTCTCGTCTCACAACCCCCGGCTATTCACCCGCGACAATCCAACATATTTATATACACATTCCTGCACATTACAGATCATGTATAACCCCGACTAATCGTCTTATAGCGATTAGCCGACGTTCAATACATGCAAACATCACAGATATAACCATCATAGTCAAAGTGTAGTGAAGTTCGGGAAAAATACTGAATTATAGGACCCCAAAAGGAAATTTCTTTTCTGCAAAATCTGGGCACATATAATATATTTCAAAAATCCCAAAACCAACACACAAACACACTGCACGAAAAACGATGCAGAGAAGACACCAAGTCGCGGCGGTTCCGTGGCGGCTAAGAAGGATCACGCGGCGGAAGCGCGGCACTTTAGGCGAATCACTGTATCGTTTTTCTTGGGTGTTCACAAAAAAACCCTGAGCCGAATTTACAAGTGTAAAGTTTTTCATTTTGAGCAGAAAAAATTTCAACAGAAACTCAGTTTTTGTGATTTTCCGGTTTTGTGATTTTTTTCGGTTCCGAACTTCGTTACACTTCACTACCAAGCTAGTTTAAGTTTAGTTAGGCTCTGATACCACTGTAAGTCCATATTGCGACCCCCGGTACTTACGGGGAGGCGGAAACGGTATAAAAAACGAATTTTTATCGCAAGAGGCAACATGGACTAAACTATGTCGGGATCGTTGTCTAAACTAAAACTAGTTAACAAGCTAAAGAGAGTTAGCTACTATGGAAGATGGTTATACCTAAACTTGAACTCCTTCTTCTTCAAACCTTGTAGAGGTTGATGGTTCTCTTTTCGTCGCCTTCTCCCGTCAAAGATGGATCCACCTCGAAGGTTCGACTTTGGGCTCTTCCTCGATCTTTGAGTGAACTAGGGTTTCCGGCTTGCTAAACCTTCATCCTAGAATGAGTAGAGAGTGATTAGGGTTTGCTTTTCTATCTAAAGAGAATGATTCTCAACACATGAGAAGGTTTCTCTTTTCAAGAGGAGGAAGAAGATGAAAATGAGGAGAGAGAGAGGTTATGATAGAATGAGCTATATCTTTTCTTTCTTGCAACCATAATGCAAAAGAAAAGAATTATCTAATAATAATAATTGAAAATGAGAATAGTTGATGGCAATTTGGAATGACCACAACCATGCTTCATTTAAAAATGTAAGCATAAATCAAGGAAGACTTTTGAAGCATGATGGTGGTCAACTTTCAACCATGGTCAACAAGTCAACCATGGTCAACAAGTCAACAAAATCAACCATAACAAAATTCTCATTTAATTACTATTATAAATAGATAATCCATAAATCCATTAGGGTTTGGAAAAAGATAACTGTCAACTGTGCATACGCACCCGTTCCGAAACCCTAATGAAATACCTCATCCTCCGCCTCAAGCAACTGTGCATACACACCTGCATTCTCGTTCCGAGGAACAAGAATACCAAGATATAAAAGCAACCCCAAATATATATACCAGTATCTGGCTCAAACCAGAGCCTGCCAGTATAATCCGTCCGGACTCCAAACGTGCACAAGTGCGCGGATGAGAACGAACCCTGTCGCAAAACCATGCGACCTCTACTCTGTTTTGCCCAGAGGCGAATACCCTCTGTGTGGGACTCTAAAGACTCGACACTACGCTGGCAGTGGGTTTAACCACAGACCGCAAGCGGCACTAGCTGTGCGTAACGGTCCCCAGGTAGATGCCGACAAGAAGGCTGACGAGGTGAAACCCCATCTGAACTCCTACTGAGTCTGAATGTGACAGTCTCCGTACAGTCCGGTCTGTTCGTCTGATACATCGCATGGCGGGCCTAGGGGGTGGTAATCGTCAGTCCCCCAATAGCGGTACAAGTCGTGCCGGAGCGAAGCCCAAAACACCCTGAGATAACACTGGAAACCTACCAGTATATCTCGTTTGCCCTGGCCAGGGACTACTCGTGTAATGGCTCTCCTAGACACAGCGCGATGTCAACCCCCAATACCGAGAGAGACGAATCCTGTCTAACCGTCACTGCCTCCAAGTGCTTCGGGACTGCACCCAACCACCACCTGTTTGCACGACTCCTTTGAGTCGTGGTAGGGTAGTGATCAAAGTGCAGTGGGAACACACTTGAGGCGAAGTGCCAGTGTCAAGTCAGCGGACTAAGCTGTACTCATGTCACCTGGGAACTGATAACTGACGATAGGTATAATACCAACCTGTCAGTTCCCGACGAGTCCTGTCCAGTGTACTCGTAACCCAACGAGCACCCGTATACTATCTCCAGTACGACGTACTGATGGCTGTGGGACAGACCATCTCCCACACTGGGATGAGAAGCGCATACGCTAGTCTACTCCGGAGTATCGATGCCCTGTCTCGATAGTCCTGCGACTAGGGACCTGTATAAGGATGTGCTTATAGATTACCCAGCCCCCACTAGTGTGACTGCCATCACAACGCTGGTAATCAAGCAAAGATCCTAAGGGCTCCACTAATGCGTATAAGTGATATACTGAAATAAACACAAGTACACATTGAAGTAGAAACAAACCAAGTAGCATACTACTATATTGAGCAAGACTGTTTATACAAGGTGAATATCCCAAGCTTCCATTAAGTAATATACAAACTAGTATGATACAGTAATGGCCTCTAGGGCATATACACTAACAGTGAGCGGTGTGTGTTTGTATGTATAGAGTCCTACTTTAAAATGTTGAACAGGCAAGAAAGGGATGGGAGATTTTCATCTCTCAAACCTTCCCTAAACCTAACTCTAACAAGTGAGGAACTACTCACTCATTAGAGAATTGATAAACGAGTTAATTTTTTATGGTTTTAATATAATAACTATGGCAGATAAAAAGATTTATAACTACGGCAGATAAAAAATTTATAACTACGGCAGATAAAAAATTATAACTACGGCAGAAAAGAAATTCAAGGTAAAAAAAACTTACTTCTTCATTGATGCACTCTTTGACAGATTACATGGAATTGAAAAATCTAAGATCTAGAAATTAAAAGAGGCATCTCAAAAGAGGCACCCAAAAGTGGCACCCAAAAAGAGGCACAACAATTATGGGCCTTTTGCTCTCCTATTTATAGATACAGGAAACCCTAGGTTACATTCTGATCCATTCATAAATTTTCAAATCTACCCCAAGAAGACTCGGTCAACGCACAGTCTTATCCACCAACACGTGCATTGCACGGACATTGATCCGCGGCCAAAAGCCTTGTTTGGCCATGGTTCCATGGCCGTTTGATGAGCTATTGGGCTCATTTCTTTAGGGCTACTTCATGTTCCATTTTACTTCTGCTTTCTTCACTTGGTTTCTCAGAATAACTTCTATTTTCTTCTAGATTCACACAGTGCAGAATGTTGTGGACTTTTACCGTTAGCTTCGTGTTGATGTCTTGAATCTTATGCTGCCCTCATACGTTGTGCAATCGAACTGTTCATTGATCTTCATTTGTTCCTTAAACTGGTAGGCGACATCTTACAGATTCATCTATTTATTTGTCGTAGTCTCACATTTATAGCGTCTTTTCACCATTTTCACTGTATTTGTTCTAAGAACCTGTGACCTGTAACTATTTAGCAGACATCGATCAAAAGCACCTATTTATTTGCAATATGATTAAGAATAGGGAATATAATAATGCAAAATTCTGATTTGAACAGGAAACCTCCCTCAAATTACCGACACTGGCCTGGCCGAAAGATTGGCAAACTTGTAGGGTGTAATTAATCCCGGCTAGTCTTAGCTTTCAGGGTTTGAAGGAAGATTTGATAAAATCAGTGGGAGCCATCCTGATTAGATAAAATAATAACCAATCTGATCTTGTAAGAGCATACGCTGAGTGTTTTCTTCTCTCTCTCCTAGTAGCGACCATGTCACCCAATAATCAAGATAATAATATGGATGCATTGACCGAACCTACTTATTATACGGAGCTGAGGAACGTTGGTTCCGCTCTATCTTACAATTGTTATAAGTCCGAGCAGGAAATAGGGGAATATCCGGATTTCCATGTGACCCAATCGAGGATTAAGCATGTTGATGCTTATTCTTCGGGTGTATTCGTTACCAAGAACTATTTTTCAGTATCCTCTACGTCCTTGGTATGAGATACCAGATAAGGATCCTGTTGGCTATAATGCCATCAAGTCAATTATTGGATCATAGGCACGAGATTGCAATAATTGAGGGAGGATCTATTCCAGTAGAACAATCTTACTCGAGATGATAGTATGCTATCTGGTTTGTCTTTATCATCATGTACATGCTTCAGATGACATTACAGATCACCATTACATGTTGATAGAGCCCTTAGGATTCTTTCTTGACTACCGGCAGTATGATGGCGATCATATACGTGAGAGTTGGGTAGTCTATAAGCACATCCTTAAAGTGTCCCTAGTCCTGCGAGTTTCGATACTGGGCATCAATACTCTAGATTAGACTAGTGTATACGGATCGAGACCCCGACAAGGTGCAGTGCCCGGTCTCACAAGCCATTGGTGTCAGTTGGTTCACCTAAGATGTATACAGGTGCTCATTGGGTTATGAGTACACCTGACGGACTCGCCGGGAACATACTAGTTGGTATTATACCTATTATCAGATAGCAGTTCCTAGGTGACATGTGTACAGGTTAGTCTATCGATCTGATATCGTCATTTGTCTCGTGTGAGTTCCCACTGTGCTTTGACTACTACCCTACCACGGCTTAAAGGAGTCGTGCAAACAGGTTTTAGTTAGGTACAGTCCTGAGCCACATGGAGATAGTGAGCGGATCGTCAGGGGATTCGTCTCTCCCGGTATATTAAGGGTTGATGTCGCGGAGTGCATGGGTGGCCATCACCAGAAATCCTTGCCCGGGATAGATGAGAATTACTGATTCGGATCAGTAATTTCTCACTTAGTGATAGGCTTCATACCGACACTAAATGTCACATTATTAGGGGTCTGACTTTATCCACCTCCTAGACTCGATATGCGATACTCATAAACGAACGGACCGGATTGTATGGATATTATCACTATCAGGCTCAGTAGGGTTTCAGGAGTTCGGTCGTCGGCCTCCCTTTCAATCAATACCTAGGCAGCCGTTACGTACAGCTAGTGCCACTGACGTGCTTGTAGTTAAACCTACTGCCACCGTATTGACGAGTCTTCAGAGTCCCACACAGAGGGTTTCCCTGATTCGGGCGAAATGTTGTAGAGGTCGTATGGTTTTATGGCAGGGTTCGATCATATACGTGCACTTGTGCACGGGTCATGATCGGACGGATAATACCAGTGGATTTTGGTTTAAACCGGATCCTAGTATTATATTATTGGATTATTTTCGTCTCGTTGTATTCGTATTCAGTCGAAATACGGATGCAGATTTGTATATACGGATGAGGGGTATTCTTGTAATCCGTTCCAAGATTAGTTTTGAATATGCCATTTCTTTTTCTTGCTTTAAACATTTCTATTAATTTTTATTTGATGAAAATTGTGATTTCAAGTCTTGGCCTTGAGCATTGAATGTGGCATGTGCAATTTGTTGACTTATGGTGTGTTTACTTGTGCCATGTTTCTTTTTTTATTAATTGATTGTGAGATATTTGTTGTGGTTTCCTTTGATGAGGGAATTAAGTGGCTGCCATTGTTTTTTGAATGTGCTGGAAAATTTCTTAGGGAATTTTCTTGGCTAATTTTTGGAGAGGGGTTTTTTAGGCGGCTGATTGTTTTTGTGTGCAAGTTTTTTTTTCTCTTGTGTTGCTTTATAACAACACCCACTTCATCAATTCTTAAAAATTTCAACAGCCACTTCATTTCCACAGAGAAACTTCATTTTCATTCTAGTGTTGCTTTTTTCTTTTGCCAAGACTTGAGCTCACTCTTTTCCTTCACATGGCTTCTTCTTCACCTCCATCCATACCCTCTCATAAGTTGAGAATCCATGGATGTTTTGAGACAAAATGATCACACACACTCTCTAATTCATCTTGTGCATCTAGGATAGCAAACTGGATGCCCGAGTTGCTTCGGTTTTGAAGCGAGAGCCCGTATTTAGAAACCTCGATGTGGATCATCTTCGACGAGGGAGACCGGAGAGCGAACTTGTTCGAGGCAGCCACGACGAGCCTAGGACAGAGGTTGATGACCGAAGGGCATGGATCGATCGGTATAACCTCTCTAAACACTTTACAGTTAACTAGTATAGGGTTAATGGTTCGATCCGAGAATCGGGTTCCGTTAGCACCGGGTTTTAAAAGTTTTTGTTCTGCGTTTGGCCATGGAATGATGGCCGAGGCACTGGCGTAATCTTACATGGTATCAAAGCCAACCCATTAACAGTATATTAGTTGTTTAGATGATGTTAATCTATCGAAACCGAAACAACTCCAAATCAATGTCAGTTTTATTCCAGTTTCTATCAATTTTTTCAGTGTCTTCAAAAATTATTTTATGAACTGCAGAAGACTACTTAGATGACCTAAAGACTGTACCCCAAATCTGAGCTACTTTTACCAAGATTGACCCGAGCACATCATGAAAAATTCCGAGCCGGCCGGCCAGAACAAGGCTTCTGGGTTTCGTATTTGGGGTGTGGTAGGGTCTCTGGAATATTGGTTTAGTGGTGTTGCTTGTTTAGCCCAATTTGGATATGGTTTTATCTAGTTGTTTTGAGACTATTCAGGGTTATTTCGAAGTCGATATTTCTAACATTGTTTAAAGTATACAGTACATACATTTATATCTGCGACCGTGAATGTCATTAGATCGGTACAACTTGTCTAATTGCTATAGTTCTTTTAGACGGGTTTGCGAATGTGACATTCACGTTGATGTTCTGTGTTGTTGCGGATTGTCGTGGTGGATAGCTTGGTTCCAATAATAGTGCAGTTTAGTTTTATTTATACATTTGATATCGCGGGGCGAGCGTCCGACATGTGGACTTCCATCACTGCATATTTGTATATTATTTGTTTGGGGCACGACCAAGTTGAGGTTGATGTCACCGTTGTATATATTTTCTTTTTTGTACTAGGATTACCCCGTGATGGAGTGCATGGATAGCCGGGTTCTAGAGGGCAACGGGTCTGCATCTCATGGCATTGAGAAGGAGGGAGCCTTACTCAGGAATTTGCGGGCTATTTGCCGCACTCGTAGGGGTACAGGTTGACCCAAGGAGGGGTGCCCAAGTTACCGGATTCCGTGAAGTGCTGGGTGGCCCATTCAATTTGCTGAAGGGGGCTGCCTCGGTTCTGGTGTTGGTGGGTAACTTGCTGCACTCGTAGGGGTTTAGGTTTTCATTGCACAGGCTATCCACACGACCAGGAGAACGTCGGGTTTCACTTGCGGCTCAGAGGAAACCCGGGGCTCTCAGATTATCTGTATTGTTCTGTGATACTTATTGCTTATCTGTGATGTTGCAGTTATCATGCCTGGAGCGATTATTATATATTATTATATATACTAGTAGATGTTGTATATGTTTTGCACCCGTGCAAGTCCAGTCCCCGCTCTGTTGTTAGTTAAGTAACCTAACGGGTGATGACGGGACCCAGTGGAGAATACGGATGGCATATACGTACATCATATTTTCTTTCTTTTGTGGTGTAATTAATTGAGGGACTGCGTTGATTCAGATCACTGCAAGGAAAACAAACCTATTCGATATTGTTGGAACAATTTTAAAAAGCTCTTATTACAAGGACATTTTCTTTTGTTTTGCATAGTGGTATTCGGTTATGAATATCCAGCACTTCATTCGACAAGGCAAGGGCCGAAATCCCTTCATCGGGAGTGACCCCTTGGGCAGAGGTTTGCTCAGGGTAATAACTTCACTATAGTCGATTACTTTTTGCTTTGCATCGCGGTATTCAGTATGAATATCCAGCAGCTCATTCGACGAGGAAAGAGCCGAGATCCCTTCACCGGGAGTGACCTCTTTAGCAAAGGTTTTCTCCACTATATATTTATAAAAAGCTATCCAGTTCCTTCAACGATATCAAGTTCATTACGTTAAAGGTTTTTCGCCAAAAACCATTCGTAGCCCTCCGCCATTTCAGACGGGTAGCACCTAATATTCATGCGATGTTTGTTGGCCTTCGTCATGGCATAGTGTATGGTAGCTATTTGTTACTTTTCTGTTGCATAGATAGATGCGTTGGTTTGGGACAGTCATACTACTATTTTGGCCTTCGTCAAGGGTATGTACTGGTGGGTTCAAATTAACCTGGATAATGTCGGGTAGAACCTGACATGTGACTTATGATATGTTGGCCTTCGTCAAGGTCGTAAGAGCATGGGGTAGAAATCACATCGGGAGTTTCAAACATACAGGAAACTTGCCAGGCAGGTGCATACCTACTGGAGTGTGATAACTTGAGTGGATTCTATCAGGTTATTATGCGATGATAGTTGGATCCCGATACCTACTGATGAGATGGTTTACTCCTCGGGTTATTCTAGATGATCCCGACTAATTCTTCTTTCAGGTTTGGAGGAGAATTTGAGGATACAGTGGGAGACATCCTAATTAGATAAAGTGATTGACCATTCTGATCTAGGTTAGAGTTCACGCTGAGTGTTTCTTTTTTCTATCTCTTTGGCAGCGACCATGGACAGACCCTAGACTATAACTCAGTAACAAAGTTAATCGAACTTTCGTAAAACACTGGCTTTTGGATTGTCAGAGTTGCATAGTTCATTGCCACTCTTACTTTTACCCTTTACTTTTCTCCGGAACATTCCGTATCACTACGAAGATCCACATTTATTGGATATGACCATCGTATAGTTACATACGAACTCGAAGAAACTTGTTTCAGATTCAAGGATGGTTTCCGGTTTTGGAGAATTTGAATAGCACTATTCAGTTGTCTTTTCCTTTTACCTTCTCTCATCTTGTTAGGGCTCCTAGGATTAGGAGAGGATACACCTATTGCACTTATTGGATAGTCTTCTTCGAAACCATAGGCAGGTACTGAAAGGTGGGGAAGGAAGAAAACCAATTACCCTAAGTGTGGTGTACAGAAGGTAATAGTAAAGAAAAATAAAGGGATTAGAAAGAGGGCAAAGTAAAATACGACTGCTATCATTCACAACCAAACCGCGTATATCATCGCCACTCCTACTTCACCTTTGCATTTCTTCGGTTCAGGAGAAATTGAATAAGGATTATTCTGTTGTCTTTTATCTTTACCATCTCTCAGGTTGCGAGTACTCCTAGGATTAGGAAGGGTACACCTATTACGCTTATTGTATAGTCTTCTTCCAAACCATAGGCTGGTGCCGAACGGTAGGGAAGGAAGAAAACCATTTAGCCTAAGGGTGGTGTACAGAAGGTAATGAGTAAAGACAAATAAAGAAATTTGGAGAGATCGTAAAGAAATATACGGTTACAGTCATGAATGTGGATAGTGGAAGAGGCATTACTAGGAATACCCGGATACCCCTTCGAAACATTTTCATGTTTCAGTTTCACTATGCGTTATTAATAGAAAACTGATTTCCCAATTAGATCTTTACTCCAGGGCATGTATTCACTAGGTTTGATTCTCACATCTGTATGGTCTTACAGATGATGAATGGGAGTAAGTTATTGGGAATTAGTTGATCATCCTCATTATATCGGAATTCCTTGTAATTGGTGATATTTGAGGAAATCACCTGGGGTTTTGCCTGAAGGCAAATATTTGGTTTTGAATATCCGCTGTTATACACTAATTTTTAACTGTTATATCTGGGTACATTTATTTTATAAAGTGAGATATAACTTTTTAAAATTATGTCCATGACATTTACCTATATCAGTTGATGATTGGGTAAGGAGCATTAAACAGCGGTGTAATTCTTCTTAACCATTGTACATTTTTCAAGCTACGACGCACAGGGTTTGAGTTACTCAACTCAGGGGACTTATACAAAGTATTGTATGTTGTCCATTATCCAATACGATAGGGGTTGGTCCTCGTACTATATTCTGTTTACTTGTGACTTCTCCAGTTTTTAGACATGTGTTTCGTAGAAATACAAGGTCCAAGTTTTGAGAAGTTATAGGTATAAGAATAAAGTAGAGAACCACGTGATGCATGTATCAGGATTCTTCAAGGTGATCGAAGATTTAGATATTTGTGTTTGGTATTCAGTTGATAGTAATGGTTTTGAGAACTTGCTTCTCTTTCAGGTTACTCATATTTGGATTCACTCCTAGTTGAGTAATGTTGATCGGCCTTTCTCCATTTAGTTGACATGCACTTGAGACAGCTGCATGATTTGAATCTGGTTACAATTAAATCAGTGCCTCTGTTTCTATATTGTATATAGAATGGTTCATATCTTAACGATGTTAAGGTATATGGAGTTGTCCGGCTTATACTTAAAGACAGACTCTAGATAACACAAGGCACGTTTCTGTAATGATAGTTTATGGGTTATCCCAGGCTATGATGAGGGGTAACTTTCTACCATCTGGAAGATCAATAGTGATATTGTTCTTGACACGCCACAGTTTTGGTAAAATGGACTTTTTCAGAAAATAGTACTGGGAGTATGGTAGAACTGGAAGTGATTCCAGAACCACAAACGATTACTGAAAACTTAAATAGAACCTAAAGATTCAATCGGGTTTAACATTCCATTAGCCACTCCGCAAATATGGTGGGTAACCTCAAGCGCCCGAGTGGTACTTCGGTATCCTCAAAGACGGTGACAAGGAGGTTCTTGTTTTCCCAGACTTGCCATTACTGCTTTTCTAGGCCATGAGACCCGGCATGAGGATGAGTATAGCGTCGTTCTAAACTAGCTTTAGAAGTGCATGTGTATATGACTCTGCCAGAGGGTTGTTGTGGTCAGTGGGAGTAGCGGAAGCGTAGTGGACAAGTAGCTTGTGTCTATTTATAGACTAAAGCAGATATATAGGAGATAGATCATCTATTTTTGATGTGAGAGTCAGAGGTTTTGACTTCATTAGAATTGGGGATGGATCTGTTAAAAAGGTAGTAGGGTGGTATGTCCTGGTATTTGGATGACATGCACATTATAGGAAGTGAAATTCCTATACTACAGTCTGTTATACTGTGGTTGTCACACAGTGGTTTCTCCACATAGGATATGGATATTATATCAGGCATTCTGGTAACTGGATCTATAGTTTTAGATATAGATTTGGGTAGTTTCCCAATTTGGGTACTTAGACATTATTCTAAAGGTGTTTTAGAATGGACGACTCCAGGCATGGTGGTGTACCTGCAGCTGATGGAGTCACCCTCTCTAAAGGTATCTTACAGACTAAAGAGGAGAGGGATGTGCATGATTGGCATATCACTTGCTTAGGCAATTAAGTCAATCATGAGATGTCAACTACCACACCGGATGTTGTTTTTGCACTAGATGCAATAAGTTGATATATTAATCCAATCCTTGAGAAAAGTTCGGAAGCAGTTTATGATCATAAGTGGATGTTTTAAGGATATGATAACGGCAGCCTCCTTCGGGAGACGGTTATCATTCCAGGCTTCCAAGGTGACCTTGATGACAAAGTGACTGTCAGAGTTGTAGTTTTACCTCGTAACGAGGGGCAGTAGTTTGGACCGGTGTTCCAAGCGGATACCGAGGGAGGCATAGCGCAGGATACTGATTAAATTCAGTTGACGATACAGTCTAAGAAGTTTACTGGATTTGGAGTTCATTTGTGAACTGGGTCCCATCAGATATCCAGGCATATTCTAAGACAGGTATTGCTCATTTCGGGAGATGGCTTTCTCCGCGAACTTGAGATAAAGAGAGACATGGAAATAAACATTGGAGAGGATCCACACACTGAGGCTATTTCTCGAACGCAGTAGTTTTTCAAACGAGCTTTGTAAAACCGATTAGTAGAGAAGTTGGGTCTTCGGTATCTCACACGGGGCTGTGAGTATGCGACACCGCAATATTTAACCTTAAGTGCAAGTGGGGGATTGTTGGCTATAGTGCCCTCAAGTCAATTATTGGATCACAGGCACGTGATTGCAATGATTGAGGAAGGACCTATTCCGGTAGAACAGTCTTACTAGAGATGATAGTATGCTATCTGGTTTGTCTTTATCATCATGTACATGCTTCAGGTGACACTACAGATCACTATTACATGTTGATAGAGCCCTTAAGATTCTTGCTTGACTACCAGCAGTATGATGGAGATCATATACGTGAGAGTTGGGTGGTCTATAAGCACATCCTTAAAGTCTCCCTAGTCGTGGGAGTTTCGAGACTGGGCATTGAAACTCTAGACTAGACTAGTGTATACGAATCGAGAACCCGACGAGGGGCAGTGGCCTGTCTTATAAGCTATTGGTGTCAGTTGGTTCACCTAAGATGTATACAGGTCCTCATTAGGTTATGAGTACACCGGACGGACTCGCCGGGAACATGCTAGTTGGTATTATACCTATTGTCAGATATCAGTTCCCAGGTGACATGTGTTCAGGTTAGTCTATCGACCAGAGATCGTCATTTGTCTAATGTGAGTTCCTACTATTCTTTGATTACTACCCTACCACGGCTCAAAGGAGTCGTGCAAACAAGTTTTTGTTGGGTACAGTCCCGAGCCACATGGCGGCAGTGAGTGGATCGTCAGGGGATTCGTCTCTGCCGGTATATTGGGTGTTGATATCGCGGAGTGCACAGGTGGCCATCACCATCAATCCTCGGCCGGGATTGATGAGAATTACTGATTCGGATCAGTAGTTTCTCACTTGGTGATATGCTTCATACCGACACTAACAGTTGTGTTATTAGGGGTCTGACTTTATCCACCCCCTAGACTCGATATGCGATACTCATAGACGAACGGACCGGACTGTACGGATATTGTCATTGTCATGCTCAGTTGGGTTTCAGGATGAGTTCGCTCGACGGCCTCCCTTTCGCTCAATACCTGGGCAGCTGTTACATACAGCTAGTGCCACTGACGTGCTTGTGGTTAAACCCACTGCCAGCATATTGACGAGTCTTTAGAGTCCCACACAGAGGATTTCCCTGATTCGGGCGAAACGTTGTAGAGGCCGTTTGGTTTTATAGCAGGGTTCGATCATATACGTGCACTTGTGCCCGAATCATGATCGGACGGATAATACTGGTAGGCTTTGGTTTAAGCTAGATCATAGTATTATATTGTTGGATTATTTTCGTCTCGTTGTATTCGTATTCAGTCGGAATACGGATGCAGGTATGTATATACGGATGAGGGGTATTATTGTAATCCGTTACAAGATTACTTTTGAAGATGTCATTTCTTTTTCATGCTTTAAACATTTGGATTAATGTTTATTTGATGAAAATTGTGATTTCAAGTCTTGGCCTTGAGCATTGAATGTGGGATGTGCAATTTGGTGACTCATGGTGTGTTTACTTGTGCCATTTTTATTTTTTTATTGATTGATTGAGAGATATTTGTTGTGGTTTCTTTTGATGAGGGAATTAAGTGGTTGCCATTGTTTTTTGAGTGTGTTGGAAAATTTCGTAGGGAATTTTCTTGGCTGATTTTTGGTGAGGGGTTTTTGATGTTGCTGATAGTTTTTGTGTGCAAGTTTTTTTTTCTCTTGTGTTGCTTTAAAACAACAGCCCCTTCATCAATTCTTAAAAATTTCAACAGCCACTTCATTTCCACAGAGCCACTTCATTTTCTTTCTAGTGTTGCTTTTTCTTTTGCCAAGTCTTGAGGTCACTCATTTCCTTCACATGGCTTCTTCTTCACCTCCATCCATACCCTCTCATGAGTTGAGAATCAATGGAAGTTTTGAGACAAAATGATCACACACTCTCTCTACTTCATCTTGTGTATCTAGGCTAGCAAACTGGATGCCCGAGTTGCTTCGGTTTTGAAGCGGGAGCCCGTATTAAGAATCCTCGACGTGGATCGACTTCGACGAGGGAGACCGGAGAGCGAACTTGTTCGAGGCAACCACGACGAGCCTAGGACAGAGGTTGAAGACCGAAGGACATGGATCGATCGGTATAACCTCTGTAAACACTTTACAGTTAACTAGTATAGGGTTAATGGTTCGAACCGGGAATCGGGTTTCGTTAGCGCCGGGTTTTAAAAGTTTTTGTTCTGTGTTTGGCCACGGATTGATGGCCGGGGCGCTGTTGTAACCTTACAGACCCCACATATGTAATATGTTACATGGACTACAAAAAGGTAGAGAACTGAGATTGGGTGATATGTCTCTAAGTGTTAGAGAATGGTGCAATTGTTGTAGCCAAATCAGTTGGCAAATATCACCTTGTATTAGCAAATGGTAAATACATTGATTCTGAATGAATGTTATTACATACCGAACCTGATATATAACATTACATCATATTCTTTATTAAGTTAAAGAAGTATATAATATTGTATTGCTGGATAATGTTGTGAACATTTTCCTTAATCAAGAGTTGATTGGATCAGGCACGTTATGTAATAACATATAAGTTCTAAATCAAACCACAGTTCAAAGTATGTACAACACACACAAGTGGAGTGGTTCAGAAATGAACGAATCCTTCTTGTGGCATTATAGTCTAGGTCATATCAATACGATACAACTAGCTAAGTTACATAAGGATGAATATTTGAATCCTTTCGAATTTTCATCTTATGATACTTGCCAGTCATGTCTCAATGGTAAAATGACTAACACTCCATTTACTGGAAACAGAGAAAGAGTTATTGAACTTTTGAGACGGATACATGATGATGTATACGGTCCTATGTCTACAAATGCCAGAGCTGGTTCTTTGTACTTCATTATATTCACTGATCATCTCTCAGGATTCGGACATATGTTCCTGTTGAGAACCAGACGGGTGGAAGTATTAAAGTCATTCCATGTGATCGAGGAGGAGAATACTTGCGCATGGAGTTCCTGGAGCTTCTAAAAGGAGAATGTGATTCTCTCTCAGCTTAGTCCTTCGTGTACACCACAGCACCACGGTGTATCGGGGCGGAGGTATTGCACCCTATGAGATATGGCGCTTTATGATCAGTACTGCTAAGTTTCCTGTTTCCATTTTGGTGTTATGCATTTGAGAAGATGCATACCTATTGAATGGGGTTCCATCCAAATCAGTGCCTACCACTCCATATGAGACATGGAATGGGAAGAGACCATGTCTTAAACGAGTTAAGATATGGGGTTGTCCGGCTTATGTTGAAAAGAAAAATCCGGACAAGCTCGAGGCAAAGTCAGTTCTGTATAAGTTTTTTGGATATCCCAAACATTTGCGAGGGTATATCTTCTACCTAACTGCGGAGCAAAAGATATTTTGTTTCTCAGCATGCCACCTTTTTAGAAAAGGAATTTCTTGTGAAAAAATTTGTGGTCATGAGGTAGAACTGGAAGTAGTTCCAACTGGACAAACTAACAGCTGATGATTTGGTGAAACCAAACGATTTAATAGTCTCCGACAAATCTCAGCCTCTCCTCGAATCTGGTAGGGTTCCTCATCCACCTGTGAGATACAACTGTTTCCTCGGTGACGGTGGGAGCGAGGATTGCATCATGGTAGATGATGACCCAACTAGGTTCAGGCAGGCCATCATGAGTGGGGACTCTATGAAATGGCTGGATGCTATGCGATCAAAGATGGAATCCATATACACCAACAAAGTATGATTTTAATTGTTCCACCTAAAGGAGTAAAACCCATCGGGAGCAAGTGGACTTGAGAAGATTCTTGTTGTAGATGGAAAAGTTGAGACTTGTAGTAAAATGTTTTCTTCAATAACCAGGTATGGATTATGATGAGACGTTTTCTGCATTGCCTATGCTTAAGTCCATAAGGATTAAAGCATACATCGCGGAGTTGGAACATCTGTTTTGATGTGGCAGTCAAAGTATTTGACTTCATCAAAAAGGTAGATGAACCTTGTATATACAAGGAGGTTGTAGAGAGTAAGGTTGCCTTCCACGTATTGTACGTAGATGACATGCTCTTGATAGGAAATGGTTTCATATGCTACACTCGGTCAAGCACCTCTTATCATGAGGATTCTCCATGGATGATCTGGATGATACCTACTACATCTCGTGGATTATAATCTATGTTGATAGATCTAAGTGGATGTTGGGAGTGTCCCAAATCCAGGTACATTAACACCATAATAAAGGGGTTTAGTATGAATGATTCTAAGCGTGGTGGTTTGCCCACTTACTCATGAATCACTGTTTGCAAAAAGATGTCTCCCGAGACTGATTTGGAGAGAGCTCGTGTACAAGGGATACCCTATGCTTCTGCAGTAGGCTCTATCATGTATGTGATATTATATACCAGACAAGATGTAGCTAACTCACTAGGTGTAGTGACCAGGAATAAATCGAATCTTGGGAAAATCACTGGACATCTGCAAAGGACATTCATAAGTACTTAAGAAGTACTAAAGAGATGTTCTTTGGGTTTTGGTAACGGTGAACTCCAGTAGGAGTCCTTACCAATTCGAGCTTCCAGAGAGATAAGGTCGACTGAAAGTCAGTCACAGGCTTTGTCTTTACCCTCAGTGGAGGGACGGTATGTTGGAAGAGTTCCGGGCTATATATATGGTGGCAAACTAGATGATAAAGTTTGAATACATCGCTACCAACGATGCTACCAAAGTGGATGTCTGGATAATTCTTGTTGATGAGATGAACATGGTTCCTACCATTAAGCGTCCAATAACAGTTATTGTGACAACAATGGAGTTATGGATTGGGCCTAGGAACGCCGGTCCCATCAGAGATCCAGACATATTCTGAGGACAATATCACTCGATCACGGAGTTGGTTGATATCCAAGGGATTGAGATTAGGAGAGTTGATGCAAAGAATAACACGACGGATCCACTCACAGAGGCCTTTCCCTAAAGAGAATTCTATAGGAAGTTGAGTTTGAGATACTACAACAAATGGCCTTAGTGCAAGTGGGAGATTGTTAGTTATGTGTATGCCCTAGAAGCTATTACTATACATGTGATGTATATACTAGTGGATGCTTGGACATATATAGGGAGGACTTTCTTGCTCGACATGATAGTATGCTATCTGGTTGCTATTTATCTTAACATGTACACTTATTGTCTCTCGATTATATGTTTATAAAGCCTATAGGATGAGTAGTTGACTACCAGGATTATGATGCAGATCATACTAATGGGGCAGAAGTAGTCGGTAAGTACATCCCTCAAATGCTCCTAGTCATGGGAGTATCGAGACAGGGCATCGATACTCCAGAGTAGACTAGCGTATACGCTTTTTGACCCATATGATGGGCGATGGATGATCCCACATTCATTGGTGTTTGACATCAGAGAAGGTATACGTGTGCTCCGTGGAGACTGGGTACACTGGACGGACTCGCCGAGAACTCCTAAATGGTATTATACCTATCGTCAGATAGAAGTTCTCTTGTGACACTGGTAAAGATTAGTCAGTCGACCCGAGATCGTCATAGAGTCTTATGTGATTTCTACTGTGCTTTGATTTCCACCTTACCAAAATGTTGGTTTTTGGGTACAGTCCCGAGTCATATGCAGGCAATGAGCGATAGGAGGGGATTTCGTCTCTCCCGGTATTGGGGGTTGATGTTGCGCTATGCTCGATTGGCCATAAGAGGAAATCCCTGTCCAGGGTTGCTGAGATCTACCGGTAAGTGTTATCAGTAGTTTCTCGAACCGTTATGGACCTTGCATCGGCATGACTTATCAGGCTATTAGGATATGACGTTATACTACCCCCAGGCTGTGGCATATCAGAAGAAGAGGTCGGACTGTACGGTAGTGTTACTGATTGGATTCGCAAGAGTATGAGCATGCTTGCTTGTTGATCTTCTTATCGCTCAATACCGGGGTGGCCGTTACGTTTAGCAAACCGCTTGGGGCTTGTAGGTGACTGATATAATCACCACCTACTGCCGGCGTATTGATGAGTCTTTAGAGTCCTACACAGAGATTTCCTGGCTCAAGAGAAATGAAGAAGGATCACATATGAGATATGTGCGGGACCGAGATTAATGCGAGTATAAGATACCTTATTCTATTCTCGCGATATGTGATATCGGCCGGTTATATGTGATATTGCCGGGCAGTCGAATTAAGTGTTGATTCGACAAATTGATACATTTGATATTAGTCGGTTGTATGTGATATAGCCGGATTATTAAATCAATTGTTGATTTAATAATTTAATGTATAATTATATATTTGATATATTATCTTACATTAACAAATATTAGCTCACTTAAGATTTCTTTTTGTCACCAGTGTACATTTAGTATATATGTGATATATATTAATGTACATCTTTTGTGTCATACTAGATGCCACATGCTATATGGGTGTATGAGACTCACACCATGCTTATAATAATGTGAGGTTTTATTTATTTAAAATAATTCAATATTAGTTGGAAATTGTCAAGCCTGGAAGCTTAGAGAAGCTTAAAGCATAGTTGACTTAGTCCACTAGTTTTGTTTTACTTGGAGATAATTTTTAACCTAACCATTATTGTTAGCCATGGTTTAGTCTCTACATGTGTTAGTATATGATACTAACTCACCCATGGTTGCTATTCTCACCACTTGATTCATTCTTCACTTGCTTCATCCATGAGAGCTTTCTTCATCTCCTTTCTCAAGCTTTCTAGTTTCTGTTGGATATAATGCCATCAAAGTCAATTATTGGATCGCAGGCACGTGATTGCAATGATTGAGGAGGACCTATACTGGTAGGAAAGTCTTACTCGAGATGATAGTATGCTATCTGGTTTAACTTTATCATCGTGTACAGGTTTAGGTGACATGATCACTGTTACACGTTAATAGAGCCCTTAGGATTCTTGCTTGACTACCAGCAGTATTATGGCGATCATATACGTGAGAGTTGGGTATGTTGGATATAGTGCCCTCAAAGTCAATTATTGGATCGCAGGCATGTGATAGGAATGATTGAGCAGGACTTATACCGATAGTACAGTCTTACTCGAGATGATAGTTTGCTATATGGTTTGCCTTTATCAGTCGTGTACAGGTTCAGGTGACTGATCACTGTTACACGTTGATAGAGCCATTAGGATCTTGCTTAACTACCAACAGTATGATGGCGATCATATACGTGAGAGTTGGGTGGTCTATAAGCATATCCTTAATTTTGGTCCCTAGTCGTGGGAGTTTCGAGACAGGGCATCGATACTCCGGAGTAGACTAGTGTATACAGTCGAGACCTCGACGAGGGGCGGTGGCCGGTCTCACAAGCCACTGGTGTCAGTTGGATCACCTAAGAAGTATACAGGTGCTCATTGGGTTATGAGTACACCGGACAGGACTCGCCGGGAACCTACTAGTTGGTATTATACCTATCGTCAGATAGCAGTTCCCTGGTGACATGTGTACAGGTTAGTTCATCGACCTGTGGTCGTCATTTGTCTCGTGTGAGTTCCCACTGTGCTTTGATTTCTACTCTACCACAGTTCAAAGGAGTCGTGCAAACAGGTCTTTTTTGGGTACAGTCCCGAGCCACATGGAGGCAAGTGAGCGGATCGGCAGGGGATTCATCTCTCCCGGTATTGGGGGTGAGATCGCGCTGTGTCTAGGGGAGCCATAACACAAATCCTCGGCCGAGGTAGGAGATTTACAGGTAGGTACTCTAGTAATATATCAGGGTGTTCTGGGCTTCACTCCAACACAACTTATACCGCTATTGGGGGTCTGACGTTACCAGCCCCTAGGCCGATATACGATACTCATAGACGAATGGACCGGACTGTCTGTATATTGTCACTGTTAGGCTCAGTAGGGTTCCAGGATGAATTCACTCATCGGTTTCCCTTGAGATCAGTACATAAACAGCCGTTACGCACAGCTAGTCCCGCTGACGGTTTGTGGTTAAACCCACTGCCAGTGTACTGACGAGTCATTAGAGTCCCCCACAGATAGTTTCCAAAGTTCGGGCGAAACGTTGTAGAGGCCGTAAGGTTTTATGCCAGGGTTCGAAAAATGCACGTGCGTTTACGCACGTGTTCTATTTCGGGCAGATAATACTGGTGGGCTTTGGTTTAAGCCGGATCCGAGTATTATATTGTGTAGATATAATATCTTTGTCTCAGTCGCATTTGTATTCGGTCGTAATACAAATGCCGATATGTTTATACTGTTACGGGGTTATCCTGAAATTCATTTCGGGATCGCTTTTGGAAGTTGCCCGTTTCCTGTTTTCTATCACCCGTCTTAAACATTCGGTTTAATACGGATTTATCTTTTCTTGAGGTAAGTCATGAGTGTGTGGAAGGTTCTAGAAGCTTCTAGATGGTGACTAGGATTCTTGACTCATTAGTGAATTAATTGTTCATTTAATGTTTATGGTGACTAGGTTAATGTATCTTCATTTGCATTGATTATTTATGCAAGGTGTATTATGATTCACTCATTCATTTATTGTTATGGTTACCCTCCTTGAATCCTACACTCACCTCCCTCATCCTATAAAGTGGCCGGCCCATTCATTTTAGGAGAGATGATGATTTGATAAAAGAAATGGTTGTTGGTTTGGAAAAAGATTATAGTTTTGGGTTCATGGAAATTAGTTTATTCATTTCTCATTTTCACTCGATCCAAAAGGCAATTTCATTAACCGTTCATCCATAAGTTTGGATGTAACGAGATAAAGTGTTCTACTCATTCTCTACATCAATCTTGGTCATCTCTTTTGGCAAACTTGATGACCGAGTTGCCTCGGGTCAGAGGCGGGAGCCCGTTTAAAGATCCGTTGATGTGGTGCCACCTGGACGAGGAGACCGGAGATCGAGCGAGATCGGAGCAGCCGCAACAAAGCGTGGGATGATGGTTAAACAACGAAGGACTCAGATCGTTCGGTATAACATTTCTACCAACTTTATAGTTTGTTAGTTTAGCAATAATGGCAGATCCGGGTTACAGTATACGATAGCGCCAGTTAAAAAGTTTTTGTTCCGCATTTGGCGTCTGTTAGACGGCCGGGGCGCTACCATAGACTTACAGTGGTATCAGAGCCTCGCCATTAAGCTTTACTAACTTGTGTTAACACGTTTAAAAGATCGATCGAACGGATTTTCAAAAACTATAATTTTTCTGTACAAAGTTTCTGTCGATTTTAAAACAGGCCTAAAAATTATTTTGAGCATCACAGAAAATTGTGCAGGCTTTTTAAAGCAAACTGGTGAAATTTGGTCACTTGATCCTACAGTACTGCCATGGATCGGCGGCCCAAACTAGGGTTTGGCCGCGGTTCCGCCGCCAGTTTGTAGAACAGTGAGTCAAATTTCTACAGTGTGTTCTCCTCCATTGAAAATTGTGGTTTCTGGAATATTTCTTTTGGGCCTCGATTTTGTTACTGTACAGCAGTTGTACGTGGGGCCCACTTCGGCAAGTTTTGTCGATCGAAATTTTAAAATTGTTAGTTTGCAGTACTTACATTATATCTCCGACCGTGAATGTCATTTGAGCGGTAAATTTCGTCTAATTGCTATAGTCCTTTTAGACGGATTTGCGAACGTGACATTCGCGTTGATGTTCTGTATTGTGCTGTGATGTTGCGGATTTGTCGTGGTGGATAGCAGTGTGCAATGGTAGTGCAGTTTGGATTTATTTGTACATTTGATATTGCGGGGCGAGCGTCCAACATGTGGACTGCCGTCACTGCCTGTTTGTATAATATTCTTTTGGGGCACGACCGGGCTGAGGTCGGTGTACCCGTTGTACATTTTTTTTTATTTCTGTACTAGGTTTACCCCGCGACGGAGTGCACGGATAGCCGGGTTCTGGAGGGCAACGGGTCCGCATCTCATGGCTTTGAGAGGCAGAGGGGCCTCACTCTAAAATTGGCTGACTATTCGCCGCACTCGTAGGGGGTACAGGTTGACCCAAGGAGGGGTGTTCAAGTTACCGGATTCCGTGAAGTGCTGGGTGGTCCATTCACTATGCTGCAAGGGGCTTCCTCACTTCAGGTTTTGGCGGGTAACTTGCCGCACCCGTAGGGGTCTAGGTTTCATTGCACAGGCTATCCACCGACCTGGGGAACGTCGGGTTTCAGCAGCGGCTCTGTGAAACCCGGGGATCCCTGATTATCTATATTGTTCTGTGATGCTTATTACTTTTCTGTATTGTTTCATATTATCACGCCTGAACCGATTATTGTATATTAGTATATATACTAGTAGATGTTGTATATGTTTTACACCCGCGCTAGTCCAGTCTTCGCTCTGTCGTTAGTTAAGTAACCTAACGGGTGATGACGGGACCCAATGACGAATGCGGATGGCGTATATGTACATTTTATTTTCGTTCTTTTGTGGTGTGATTAATTGATGGGACTGCGTTGATTCTGATCAATGCAAAGGAAAACAAACCTGTTTGGATGTTGTTGGAACAGTTTTAAAAAGTGTTATTACAAAGACGTTTCCTTTTGTTTTGCAAAGTGGTATTCGGTTGGAATATCCAGCACTTCATTCGACGAGGCAAGGGCCGAGATCCCTTCACCGGGAGTGACCCCTTGGGCAGAAGTTTGCATCAGGGTAATAACTTCACTATAGTCGATTACAAGTTGCTTTGCATCGCGGTATTCAGTTGGAATATCCTGCACCTCATTCCATGGGGAAAGAGCCGAGATCCCTTCACCAGGAGTTACCTCTTTAGCAAAGGTTTTCGCCACTATATTTTTATAAAAATCTATCAGGTTCCTTCAGCGATATCAAGTTCGTTACGTTAAAGGTTTTTCGCCAAAAACCAGCCGTAGCCCTCCGTCATTTCTTTTGGGTATTCAGTAGTATTCAAGCTACGTATTTTGACCAACGCCACAGCAAAGTGTTTGGTAGCTGCTGGGTATTCATTTGTTGCATAGATAGATGAGTTGGTTTGGGACAGTCGTTCTGCCATTTTGGCTAACGTCATGGGCATGTGCGGATGGGTTCAAATTGACAAGATAGTGACGTGTAGAACTTGGCATGTGACTTATGATATTTTGACCAACGCCAAGGTCATAAGAGCAAGGGGCAAAAATAATATCGGGAGTTTCTAAAGAAACTGAAACTTTCCAAGTATGCGCATACCTTCTGGATTGTGATAACGTGAGTGGATTCCATCATGTTATCATGCGATGAGAGTTGGATCCCGATTCCTACTGATGAGTTGGTTTACTCTTCAGGTGATCCCGATTGATTCTTCTTTCAGGTTTGGAGGAGAATTTGATAGTACAATAGGAGGTTTCCGGATTAGATAAAGTGATAACCATTCTGATCTAGGTTAGAGTGCACGCGGTGTGTTTCTTTTCTCTCTCTCTTTGGCAGCGACCATTGACCGACCCTATACTATGACTCAGTGACCAAGTTGACCGAACCTTCTTAAAATACTGGCTTTGGATTGTCCGAGTTGCATAAGTCATTGTCGCTCCTTCTTTTACCCTTTGCATTTCTCAGAACACCCCGTATTACTACGAAAATCCACTTCCATTGGATAGATCCATCGTATGGTTATATACGAACTCGGAGGGACTTCTTCGAGGATGGATCCAGGTTCAGGAGAAACAGAATTGGTTTATTCAGTTGTCTTTTATTATCGCCTTCTCTCAGGTTGCGAGGGCTCCTTAGTTTAGGAGAGTACACCTATTACGCTTATTGGATAGTCTTCTTCCAAACCATAGGCAGGTGCCGAAAGGTAGGGAATGAAGAAAACCAATTAGCCTAAGTAGGGTGTACAGAAGGTAATAACTAAAGAGAAAATAAAGGGATTAGAAAGAGGGCAAAGTAAATTGCGGCTGTTATCATTCACGACCAAACCCCGTACTTCATTGCCACTCCTGTTTCACCTTTGGTTTTTTCCCCAGTTCGGGAGAAATAGAATAAGGTATTATTCAGTTGTCTTTTATCATCAGCTTCTCTCAAGTTGCGAGTATTCCTTGGTTTAGGAGAGTACACCTACTATGCTTACTGCATAGTCTTCTTCCAAACCATAGGCTGGTGTCGAACGGTAGGGAAGGAAGAAAACCACTTAGCCTAAAAGGGTGTACAGAAGGTAATGAATAAAGACAAATAAAGGGATTTGGAGAGATGGCAAAGAGATATACAGTTATAGTCATGAATTGGATTATGGAAGAGGCATTACTATGAATACCAGGATACCCCTACGAAACATTTTCATGTTTCAGTGTATTGTTAAAGGAAAACTGTTTTCCCGATTAGATACTTACTCCAGGGTATGTATTTACCAGGTTTCATTCTCATATCTATATGGTATTATAGATGATGAGTGGGAGTAAGTTATTGGGAATTAGGTAATTATCCTCATTATATCAGAATTCGTAGTAATTGGTGATATTTGAGGAAATCGCCTGGGTACAGTTTTCAACCTACAACGCACAAGTTTTGAGTTATTCAACTCAGTGGACTTATACAGAGTATTGTATGTTGTCCAGTGTCCGTCGGGACAAAGGGGTTGGTCCTCGTACTATGTTCTGTTTACTTATGACTTCTCTAGTTTTTAGACAAGTGTTTCGTAGAAATATAATGTCTAAGTTTTGAGAAGTTATGGGTATAAGTGTAATGTAGAGAACCAGGTATTGCAAGTATCGGGATTCTTTAAAGAGATCGAAGATGTAGATACTTGTGAGCGGTATTCTGATGATAGTAATGGTTTTGAGAAACTAGTTTCTCTTTCAGGTTACTCATAATTGGATGGATTCCTAAGTTGAGTAATGCTGTTTAGCCTCTCTCCATTAAGTTGATATGCACTGGAGACAGCTGCATGATTTGAATCTGGTTCTAATTAAATCAGTGCCAAAGTTTCTATATTGGATATAGAATGGTTCATACCTTAACGATGTTAAGGTACGGGGAGTTGTCCAGCTTATGATTAAAACCAGACTCTGGATAACTCAATGCACGTTTCTGTAATGGCAGTTTGTGGGTTGACCCGGGCTATGACGAGGGTTGACTTTCTACCATCTGGAAGATCAATAGTGATATTGTTCTTGACTCGCCACAGTTTTAGTAGAATGGATTTTTTCAGAAAACAGTAGTGGGAGTATGGTAGAACTGGAAGTGATTCCAGAATCGCAAACGATTACGGAAAATTTAATAGGACCTAAAGATTCAATTAGTTTTGACATTCCATTAGCCACTCCGCAGATATGGTGGGTAACCTCAGACACCCGAGAGGTATTCCAGTAGCCTCAAGGACAGTGACAGGGAGGTTCTTGTTTACGCAGACTTGACACTACTGTTGTTCCAGACTATGAGACCCGGCAGGAGGATAAGTATAGCGTCATTCTAAACTAGCTTTAGAAGTGCACGTATATATTATTCTGCCAAAGGGTTGTTGTGGTCAGTGGGAGCAGCGGAAGCATAGTGGGAAAGAAGCTTATGTCTATTTATAGATTTAAGCAGATATAGCGGAGATAGATCATCAAATTTTGATGTGAAAATCATGGCTTTGACTTCATCAGAATAGGAGATGGATCTGTTAAGGAGGTAGTAGGGTGTGATGTCCTGGTATTTGGATGACATACACAGAGTAGGAAGTAAAATTCCTATACTACGATCGGTTGTATTGTGGTCGACACACAGTTGTTTCTCCAGACAGGATATGGATATAATATCAGACATTCTGGTTTCTAGATCTATGGTTTTAGATCTAGATTTGGGTAGTTTCCCAATGTGGGTACTTTGACAGTATTCTAATAGTTTTTGGAATGGATGACTGCTGGCATGGTGGTGTACCTGCAGGTGATGGAGTCACCCTCTCTAAAGGTGTCTTACAGACTAAAGGGGAGAGGGATGTGCATGATTGGCAGATCACTTGCTTAGGCAATTGAGTCAATCATGAGATGTCAAGTACCACACCAGATATTGTTTTTGCACTAGATGCGATAAGTTTATATTAATCCAATCCTGAAGAAACATAAGGAAGCAGTTTTAGAACATAAGTAAATGTTCTACAGAATTGATGGCGGCAGCCTCCTTCGGGAGATGGTTAACATTCCAGGCTTCAAAGGTGACATGGATGACAGAGTGATTGTTAGAGTTATAGTTTTCCCTTTGACGAGGGACAGTATTATGGACAGGTGGTCCAAGAGGATACTGTGGGAGGCATGGTGCAGGATGCTGATTAGGTTCAGTTATCGATACAGTCTAAGAAGTTTGGATTTGGAGTTCATTTATGAACTAGGTCCCATCAGATATCCAGACATATTCTAAGACAGGTATTACTCAATTCGAGAGATGGATTTCTCCGCGAACTTGAGATTAAGAGAGACATAGAAAGAAACATCAGAGCGGATCCACTCACTGAGGCTATTTCTCGAACACAATAGTTTTACAAACGGGCTTTGTGAAACTGATTAGTAGAGGAGTTGGATGTTCGGTATCACACGGGCTGTGAGTATGCGACATCGCAATAATTAGCCTTAAGTGCAAGTGGGAGATTGTTGGATATAGTGCCCTCAAAGTCAACTATTGGATCGCAGGCATGTGATTGCAATGATTGAGCAGGACCTATACCGGTAGTACAGTCTTACTCGAGATGATAATATGCTATCTGGTTTGCCTTTATCAGTCGTGTACAGGTTCAGGTGACTGATCACTATTACATGTTGATAGAGCCCTTAGGATCTTGCTTAACTACCAACAGTATGATGGCGATCATATACGTGAGAGTTAGGTGGTCTATAAGCATATCCTTAATTTTAGTCCCTAGACGTAGGAGTTTCGAGACAGGGCATCGATACTCCGGAGTAGACTAGTGTATACAGTCGAGACCCCGACGATGGGCGGTAGCCGGTCTCACAAGCCACTGGTGTCAGTTGGACCACCTAAGATATATACAGGTGCTCATTGGCTTATGAGTACACCGGACAGGACTCGCCGGGAACCTGCTATTTGGTATTATACCTATCGTCAGATAGCAGTTCCCTGGTGACATGTGTACAGGTTAGTTCATCGACCTGTGGTCATCATTTGTCACGTGTGAGTTCCCACTGTGCTTTGATTTCTACCCTACCACGGCTCAAAGGAGTCGTGCAAACAGGTCTTTTTTGGGTACAGTCCCGAGCCATATGGAGGCAAGTGAGAGGATCGGCAGGGGATTCGTCTCTCCCGGTATTGGGGGTGAGATCACGCTGTGTCTCGGAGACCCATTACACAAATCCTCGGCCGAGGTAGGAGATTTACTGGTAGGTACTCCAATAGTATCTCAGGGTGTTCTGGGCTTCAATCCAACACGACTTATACCGTTATTGGGGGTCAGACGTTACCACCCCCCTAGGCATATATACGATACTCATTGACGAACGGACTGGACTGTTTGTATATTGTCACTGTTAGGCTCAGCAGGGTTCAAGGATGAGTTCGCTCATCGGCTTCCCTTGAAGTCAGTACATAAACAGCCGTTACGCACAGCTAGTGCCGCTGACGGTTTGTAGTTAAACCCACTGCCGGGGTACCGACGAGTCATTAGAGTCTCCCACAGATAGTTTCCAAAGTTCGGGCGAAATGTTGTAGGGGCCGTATGGTTTTATGGCAGGGTTCGGAAAATGCACGTGCGTTTACGCACGTGTCTTATTTCGGGCAGATAATACTGGTGGGCTTTGGTTTAAGCCGGATCCGAGTATTATACTGTGTAGATATTATATATTTGTCTCAGTCGTATTTGTATTCGGTCGTAATACAAATGCGGGTATGTTTATACTGTTACGGGGTTATCCTGAAATTCGTTTCGGGATCGCTTTTGGAAGTTGCCAGTTTCCTGTTTTCTATCACCCGTCTTAAACATTCGGTTTAATACGGATTTATCTTTTCTTGAGGTGAGTCATGAGTGTGTGGAAGGTTCTAGAAGCTTCTAGATGGTGACTAGGCTTCATGACTCATTAGTGCATTAATTGTTCATTTAATGTTTATGGTGACTAGGTTAATGTATCTTCATTTGCATTGATTATTTATGCAAGGTGTATTATGACTCACTCATTCATTTATTGTTATGGTTACCCTCTTTGAATCCTACACTCACTTCCCTCATCCTATAAAGTTGCCGGCCCATTCATTTGAGGAGAGATGATGATTTGATAAATGAAATGGTTGTTGATTTGGAAAAAGATTATAGTTTTGGGTTCATGGAAATTAGTATATTCATTTCTTATTTTCACCCGATCCAAAAGGCAACATCATTAACCGTTCATCCATAGCTTTGGATGTAACGAGACAAAGTGTTCTACTCATTCTCTACATCAATCTTGGTCATCTCTTTTGGCAAACTTGATGACCGAGTTGCCTTGGGTCAGAGGCGGGAGCCCGTTTAAAGATCCGTTGACGTGGTGCCACCTGGACGAGGAGACCGGAGATCGAGCGAGATCGGAGCAGCCTCAACAAAGCGTGGGATGATGGTTAAAGAACGAAGGACTCGGATCGTTCGGTATAACATTTCTACCAACTTTATAGTTTGTTAGTTTAGCAATAATGGCAGATCCGGGTTACAGTATACGATAGCGCCAGTTAAAAAGTTTTTGTTCCGCATTTGGCGTCTGTTAGACGGCCGGGGCGCTACCGTAGACTTACAGGGTAGTCCATAAGCACATCCTTAAAAGTGGTCCCTGGTCGTTGGAGTTTCGAGACAGGGCATCGATACTCCTGTGTAGACTAGTGTATACAGTCGAGACCCCGACGAGGGGCGGTGGCCTGTCTCACAAGCCATTGGTGTCAGTTGGTTCGCCTAAGATGTATACAGGTGCTCATTGGGTTATGAGTGCACCGGAAAGGACTCGCCAGGAACCTGCTGGTTGGTATTATACCTAGCGTCAGATAGCAGGTCCCTTGTGACATGTGTACAGGTTAGTTCATCGACCTGAGGTCGTCATTTGTCTCGTGTGAGTTCCCACTGTGCTTAGATTACTACCCTAACACGGCTTAAAGGAGTCGTGCAAATAGGTTTTAGTTGGGTAAAGTCCCGAGCCACATTGAGGCAGTGAGCGGATCGGCAGGGGATTCGTCTCTCCCGGTATAGGGGGTGAGATCGCGCTGTGTCTAGGAGAGCCATTACACCAAGTCCTTGGCCAAGGCAGGTGAGAATTACTGGTAGGTATTCCTGTAGTTTCTCAGGTTTTTCAGGGCTACCCTCCGACACGACTTATACAGCTATTAGGGGTCTGACGTTACCAGCCCCCTAGGCCCGATATGCGATGCTCATAGACGAATGGACCGGACTGTATGGATATTGTCACTGATAGGCTTAGTAGGGTTTCTAGATGAGTTCGCTCATCATCCTCCCTGTGGTCAGCACATGGGCAGCCGTTACGTACAGCTAGTACCATTGACGTGCTTATGGTTAAACCCACTGCCATGATATTAACAAGTCTTTAGAGTTCCCCACAGATAGTTTCCCAAGTTCGGGCGAAACGTTGTAGAGGCCGTATGGTTTTATGGCAGGGTTCGAACATGCGCGTGCCCCTGTGCACGTGTCATGGTTCGGACAGATAATTCCAGTAGACTTTGGTTTAAGCCGGATTCTAGTATTATATTGTCTAGGAGTATTTTTTGTCTCATTGCATTTTGTATTCGGTCGGAATACAAAAGCGGGTATGTATATACAGTTATGGGGTTATCCTGTAATTTGGTACGGGATTGCTTTTTGAAGTTGCCAATTTTTCTCCGTTCGATTAAATATTAGTTTTAATGTTTAATTATTGGTTGATGTTGATATATCATTTTTGGCCAAAAATCCATTCACCAACTTGTGGCTGAAATTATCATTCATGTGTGAGGTGATGAGTTAGCACGAGTAATTCGTTTCTTTTAAAGTTTTTAGAAAGTGTAGGATATTATGTAGATATTAGATGAGATATTATTCTTGTGGTCACCTTCCTCTTGCTTGTGCTCACCCCCTCCCCCCATCAAGTGGCCGAGAGCACACTTCATCCCACCACTTTGGCCAACCTGATTTTGTTGAGTGAAAAATGATTCATTTGTTAATTTCCAAGCTCATTCCTTCACCCAAAATGGCAACTTCAATTTACCTTCACCCAATGGCTTGGGTTCCTTGAGACAAAATATTCTACACACTCTCTGCATCAATCTTAGACATGTCTGCTAGCAAACTTCATGTCCAAGTTGCCTCGGTTTAGAGGCGGGAGCCCGTATAAAGATCCGTTGACGTGGAGCCACCTCGACGAGGAGACAGTAGATCGAGCGAGATCGCAGATGCCGCGATGAGCGTGGAATGATGGATAAAGACCGAAGGACACGGATCGATCGGTATAGCCATTCTATCATTTTGTATATTGCTAGTATAGCGTTAATGGCACGATCCGGGTTACAGCCTATGCTAGAGCCAGTTTATGAAAAAGTTTTTATTCCGCGTTTGGCCTTAGATTATTGGCCGGGGCGCTACCGTAGACTTACAGCTTCATGAGAGGTGAAGAAATATAGTGAGAAAATTATTTCTAAAATGAGCAAAATTCTATCTTCATCAACCTCTTCTCTACTAGCCATTTAGATTGGGTTGTTTCTTTACCAAGTTCATCACTTAGTGAAGATGTAGCTTGAGTTAGTGTCTCCTCGACGTAGATCGTCACCGGCCTCAAATAATTCACGCAAGCTCGTTCATTTCACCTTGTGGAGCCTCACTAGAGTCCGGAAGATCACTACTTGGAGCTAAGGGACTACTACACGGAGCTATTGAAGTGAAGGACAGGTCTACAAAGGTTGTATTTCTTGTTCACTTTGGATGTAAAGTTGTTTACATGCCTGTTCGTCTAATTCTCTAGTTTTATATTCTAGCGTTTGGGTTCTTTAGCACGCCAAACTTTTGAAAATGGTATAGTCGATGCCTCCCGAAACCCAGCGGCCGCCTAGGGAACCCTGCAGCGTGTACATTAGCACGCTTAGAATAATCCATACTAAACCTCTTTAGCATAGTGTCTATGTACTTGGATTTGGACAATCCCAAATCCATTTAGATCTATCTCTATAGATCTGCATCCCAGGATGTAGGAGGCATCAGTTAGATCTTTCATGGAGAACCTGTGTGATAAGATGTGCTTGAACAAGTGTAGTATAGGAACAACTTTTCCTATCAAGAGTATGTCATCTGCGTACAATACGAGAAAGACCACCATACTTTCTACAACCTTCTAATTTATACATGGTTCATCTACCTTTTTTATGATGTCAAACTTTTTGACAGCTTCATTAAAACAGATGTTCCATCTCCGCGATGCCTGCTTTATCCCGTAGATGGATTTAAGCAGCTTGCACATGCTTCCACTGCTCCCACTGTCTACGAAGCCCTCTGGCAGTGTCATATATGCTCTCTTCTAAATCACCATTTAGAAATGGGGTTTTGACGTGCAGTCTGCCAGATTTCGCAGTGATGGTATGCAGCAATGGCAAGTAGGATCTTGATGGACTTAAGCATAGCTTTGAAAGTCTCAACTTTTCCATCTACACCAGATTATCTTTCTCAAAGATCCTCTTATTCCCAATGGGTTTCACCCTTTCAGGAGCAACATGCAAAGTAAACACTTTGCTTGTGTACATGGATTCCATCTCAGATCGCATAGCATCCAGCCATTTCACATAGTCTCCACTTGTGATGGACTGCTCGAAACTAGTTAGGTCATCATCTCCATGGTGCAATCCTCGCTCCCACAGTCTACAAGAAAACCATAGTATCTCTCAGGTGGATGAGGAACCCAACTAGATCTGCGGAGTGGCTTTGGTTCGTCAGGGACTATTGAATCCTCCGGTTCCACCAAATCGTCAGTCATAGTTTTCTTTGCTGGAACTTCTTCCAGTTCCACCTCATCGCCACTAATTTCTTCCACGAGAAATTCCATTTCTAAAAAGGTAGCATGTCAAGAAATGAAACATATTTTATTGTTACGACCCGAAATTTGGCATGTGACGGCCCTTAAACCACGTAACGTCCACAGGCATAACGAAATCTAAGTAAACCGAAAACCCAGCAAATCTAAACCATCAAATGTAGTAAGCGATAAGAACATTGTCAAAAGCTTTTGGGAATCTCAGGTAAATTTTTTTTAAAGTCCAAATTTACTTTCTTAAAAAATTAGGCAGCACCTCCTTTGTAAAAACTAGCCACGAAAACGGGTACGACATAGAATATAAGTAAAGCATCCCCAAACGGGAGAAAATCCATGCCCAAAGGCGGAAACAACCACCACAACAGATATACGACGCCGTAGCGAAGAAATGGACGATATAAAGTGACAACAGCATAAAAGACATCCAGAGTCACAAAATAATACTACATCGATTCTCACTGTTGGATATATGTATGCCCTAGAAACCATTATATGACAGTGTATGTACTGATGTGTGTATGTGTGTGTGTGTGTATTCAGAGGACAGTCTTGCTCGACATGATAGTATGATATCTGATTGCTCTTTATCATATGTTCACTTGATCATGCTTTTATTCATTTGATACATGTTGATAAAGCCCTTACGATATTGGCTTGACTACTGGGATTATGATGTGGATCATACTAGTGGGACACCTGTAGTTTATAAGCATATCCTTGAAATGTTCCTAGTCGTAGGTATATAAAGACAGGGCATCGATATTCCAGAGTAGACTAGCGTATAGCATTCTTGTTCCATATGATGGGCGATGGATGATCCCATATCCATCTGGTGTGGTGACACAAAAGATTGTATACGGGTGGTCAGTGAGACTGGGTACACTGAACGGACTCACCGAGAACTCCTATATGGTTTTATATCATACGTCGGATAGCATTTCTCAGGTGACACTGGTACAGGTTAGTTTGTAGACCCGAGATCGTCATAAAGTCTTGTGTGTCCTCCCACTGTACTTTGATCTCCACCCTATACGGCTCTACCGAGTCGTACAAGCAGGTGGATTTTGGGTACATTCCTGAGGCACATGGAGGAGATGAGAGATAGGAGGGGTCTCCCGGTATTGAGGGTTGATGTTGCGCTATGCTCGATTGGTTATAACAGCAAGTCCCTGGCCAGGGCTGCTGAGATTTACTGATAAGTGTTATCAGTAGTTTCTCGATCTGTTTTGAGCCATATATCGGCATGACTTATTGAGTTATTGGGGTCGACGATTCCATCCCTAGACTCGATATGCAGCATATATGACGAAGAGACCACTGTATGGTATGTTTTGCCAGTTGGATTGACGGGAGTTTTGACAGGTTCTCTTGTTCTTCTTCTGATCGCTCAATACCTTGGTGACCGTTACGTTTAGCTGACCGCTTGCGGCTTGTGGGTTTTTGATGTGATCATCACCTACTGCCGGCGTATTGACGAGTCTTAGAGTCCCACACAGAAATTTCCTAGCTCAGGCAAAACGAGGTGGTGTGCATATGAGATATACGCGGGAGCTCAATTAAAATGCGTGTATGAGATACCGTATATTAATCGGGCATTTACTATTGGCCGGGTCGTATGTGATATGACCGGTTTATTAAATTAAGTGTTGATTTAATAATGACTTTTAGCTCACTTTTATTATACCTTTTCTTTACGGAAGTATGCATATATGTATATACATACACATGATGATGTGTATGCACACATTCATACGTACATGTGTATCATGGTTGATGATAGATGGATGATGGAAATGCAAGACTCACATGGTTCAAATTAATATGTGTATTTTTGTTTTGAGATAAAAGAAAAAGGAAATTAACAAATGACTCATTCTTTCTACACTCTTCTAGGGTTGACCATTGACTTAACCCTAGGTTTATTTCCTTTGTTCTTTTAACTCATCACAAAATATCTAGATATTTCTTTTAACCATGGTTCGATGTGAGAGTGTCTCACATATATATCCTTTTGTTTTTATTTTAAAACATAACAATTATCATTATCTTGAAAAAACATTTGCCATCTTCATCTTCCTCCTTCTTCAAGCTCTCTTGAGTTTCTTTGAGTGTGAGGAAAAGAAAAAGAAAGGGTTTTTAAGTGAGATAACAAACCACACAATCATTCTATACTAGTTTAGCCTATTAGTTTAGAGTGTTTGCATCACATCCTCATTGATCAATTGAAGCAAGGAGCTTTGGACATAAGGACTTCGGGTGGATCGTCGTGAACTTGGAAGGATTCAAGCGAGCTATTCTAAACTCTAGGAGATCCAAGGAGTTACTCAAGAGGTCTACAAAGGTTGTAGTCTCTCCACTTAGTGATAGATTATTTATAGTATGTGATACTATTAGTTGTTACCCTAAATTTCTAGCTCGATTCCTTGGTTAGTTTGCTTAGCACCTCTTAAAATTTAAATTGTGGCATGTGTGATACTTCCAAACCCTATATGTGGTGCTATAGAAACCCTACAGTGGTATCAGTGCCAAGCTAGAGCTTTAGAGTAACCTAGATGACGTTAAAAACCTCGAACGAATGAAATACGACGCCCGAAGGGTCCTCACTGGAAATTTCTTAAAAAGTTGGATTTTTTCACATTAAAAATACTCAGAAAATCGTGCAGGGTATTTTATAGGCCTGCAAGAAAAACGAAGCCCTAACTCGACTATATGACCGTGGAACCGCGACCAAAATGGTAATTTTGCGTCGGTTCCGTGGCGCCGTTGGTGAGGCTTGGACTGTGCCTTCTTGTAATAGAACATATGTACTTATTGCAGTCTCTGGTATATTTTAAAACTGCACAGGTATTGAGCTTTCTGAGAATCCTTTGGGTGATTGATCGTTCGATCGAACGTTTCAACTGCGCCTAGTATATGTGTATATGATACAATAATTGGAATCTACAAATTTGTTTGTTGCGTGTAAATCTAGCATTTCGGTCTCGGGAGTAATCGGAAATCTTGTTGAATTATCCGACTTATTTTGAAAAGAGGTGTTTTCATGGGTAAGACCTTCATGCGAGCTTTACATTGTTAGGCATGAAATCTTGGATATGTGATATCCCGGGTTTATGTTGTCTAAGGGCAGTTACGATTCCAATTGTTGTAGTTTTTCATTTTATTTCTCTGTGACCGTAAGTGTAGTATGTGGTGTATCGCCGTTTTCGTTGTTATACATCAATGGCAATCGGGGTATGCATACTTACTTACGTTGATGATTTGTGATATTACGTGTTGCTGAGATATGATGTGCAGGATTGTCATGATTGAATAGCCGAGGGTTTTTATGTGAGATGAGAGTTTTCTTTTCATTCATGTAAAACTCATTTGTATGTAATATTCTTTTATTTGGGGCACTTCCGGGTTGAGGATGTTATCACCATTGTTGTATATTATTTACTTTTCCGCATTAGGAAAGACCCAAGAAGTGGGGCATAAGTGACCGGGTTCTAGGTTTCAGTGGGAGACCATCTCGAGGAGTCAAGACCGGGTCTCCTAAACTCTAGAATTGGTAGGGTCACTTGCCACTCTCATGGGGGTCTAGGGGTGTAGGCTTGGCTATTCAACCGTGGAATCCGTATTTTCTATTGATGGCTAAATACAAAATACGATCTCCTAGATATCTTATATTATATGTGCTTCTGCTGCTTATATTCTGTGATGTGATCATTTGATATATCTGAGACGAATGGATTATTATATATGATATATAATAGACGTTGCTTATGTTTTGCACCCGCGCTAGCCCCATCCCGGGATGACGTTAATTAAGTAACCTAACGGTGCATAACGGGACACCGTGACGAATGTGAATGGCATAAGCGTACGTTATATTTTCGTTTCGTTTAGTGATGGCTTTAGGACTTAAATGATGGGGCTACATTAATGAGATTAATGTAAAGAAAAATGAACCTAAAAAGATGTTGTAGAATCGGATTTAAAACCCACTCGACTTTTTATGAAAAAGCAAGTTTTCAAAGTGCGGAGCTTAAGCCACTCCTTTTAAACCCATTGGATTCTACAACGATATCAAGTTCAAAGCGTTAAATGTTTTCTTAAAAACTATCCGCAGCCTTTCGTCATTTTAGGAAGTAGAGTACTTAGTATTCGTGTTGCGTATTTTGACTTTAGTTAAGACGCAGTGTACGGTAGCTAAGTGATGTCTTTCTACACTGCATATGATATGGATTAGTTGGGACATTCATATGATTATGTTGACTTTAGTTATGGGTCATGTGGGTGGGTCTAGTTAATCACGAAATGATGGGAGGAACTTGACTAGTACTTATGATTTGTTGACCATAGTTAAGATCATGAGTGCTAGGGGTAAAAACAATATCGGGAGTTTCAAGAGTTGAAATTTCCAATGAGATTGCATACCTTCTATACGATAATAGGATCCCGATCCCACTGTGAGCAAGAATTGCTCCCGAGAGAGTTTTGCACTTTACAATTAGCTAACCCATCAGGTGTCTAGAAAGGTGTCAACGGGGCTACGTCTCTGGGAAAACGAGGTTTATTCTAATTAGGTCTGCGAAAGCATGGGAAACCTCCCTCAAAGTACCGGCACTGGCCTAGCTGAACGGTTAGCAAAGTTGTAGAATGTAATTAATCCCGTTTAGTTTTCTTTTTAAAAGGTTTTAAAGAAAATTTGATAAAAATAGTAGGGGACATCAATTAGACATAATAATAACCAATCTGATCTTTGCAAGAATTTTCGCTGAGTGTATTTTTTTCTCTCTCTTAATGGCAGATACCTATGACAGGCCTTAAGCTTCTACTAGATAAAAATAAGCTGACCGGACCAAACTACAAAGACTGGCTGAGTAACATAAACATTGCTCTAACATATGATAAAGTATCATATGTCCTCACTGCCAAAGCCCCGCCCGTCCCAGGCCCTAAATCTTCTACCGCGGATAAGGAAATCCGCAAAACGTGGGATAGTGATTGTGCTACTGCCAAATGCCTCGCGCTTGCATCGATGGACAATACACATCAAAAGCAACACGAGCAGATGGATGTTCAATCCATCTTTCTCCATACAAAAGAGTTGTATGGGGAGCAATCTTGGATCCTGAGATACGAAGCATCTTGAAAGTTGTTTCAGATGTGGATGGCTCAAGGCACATCAGTAGGAGATCACGTTTTGAAGATGATAGCTCTTACAGAAGAGCTTGAGGACCTCGGTTGGACAATGGATAACGAACAGTATACTAATATTGTTCTATAGTCTCTTCCCTCCGCCTTTGCTCCATTCATAGTGAACTTCACCATGCATGAAATGGAGAAATCACTACCCGAACTTCTCAATATGTTGAGAAGTACGGAGAGCACGCTGAAACTATGCTTGTTGGACAATCTTCCTCTTCCGTCCCAAAAGCCAAGGCCAGGGGAAAGAATAAGAAGAAATTCACCAAACCATGTGGAGGAATAAAGAAGGTGAAGGGGAAAGACAAATCCAAAGCTGCGTAGTCGGGGAAGGGAGAATGTTTCCACTGCAAGAAGACGGGACACTGGAAGCGGAACTGTACTGAGTACCTTGAACTCAAGAAAAAGAAGCTTGGTGATGCTTCAGCTTCAGGTGTGTTCTTGATTGAAAATTGTTTTCCTATTAACTCTGCTTCCTGGGTATTAGATACCGGTTCGGGTTCTCATATTTGCAATTCTGTGCAGGCGTTGAGAAATAGCAGAGTTTTGAAGACATGTGATCATACTCTCCAGGTTAGAAATGGTTCCAATGTATATGCAGTTTTAGTGGGAGAGTATCACATAGGGTTGCCATCGGGTTGTATATTGGTTTTGAACCCATGTTATTTTGTGCCAAGTATGCTTTGTAATATTATATCCGTTTCTTTGTTACACAATGAAGGATATCATTTTGCTGTGCAACACAATGTTATGAACATTAGACTAAATCAAGAGTTGATTGGTTGTGGTACACTTAATAACGGGATATACATCCTTAATCAACATACAGTTTTCAACATTCAACACACAAGTAAAAGAAAATTTTCAGATATAAATGAAGCTTTGCTTTGGCATTGTAGACTTGGTCATATTAATAAAATAAGACTAAACAAGCTTCATAATGATGGATATATAAATTCGTTTGAGTTAAATCTTATGCGACTTGCCAGTCTTGTATCAAAAGTAAAATGACCAAAACTCCGTTTACTGGACAGGGAGAAAGAGCTACTGAGCTCCTAGGCCTCATACATAGTGATGTATGTGGGCCATTGTCTACACATGCAAGAGGAGGTTTTTCTTACTTCATAAATTTTACTGATGATTTCTCAAGATTCGGTCATGTGTTCTTAATAAAGTATAAGTCTGAAGCTTTCGAGAAAATCAAGGAGAACAAACTTGAAGTAGAAAACCAAACAGGAATGAGAATCATGACACTTCGATCAGATTGAGGTGGAGAGTACTTAAGTACTGAGTTCTTGGACTTCCTAGAAGTGAATGGGCTTCTCTCTCAGCTCACTCCCCCTTACACACCACAGCACAACGATGTATCAGAGCGGCGGAATCATAACCTATTAGATATGGTACGATCTATGATGAGTGATTCTGAGTTACCCCTCTCCTTTTGGGGGCATGCATTGGAGACTGCAGCTTTTCTGTTAAATAAAGTTCCAACCAAGACCGTGTCTACCACTCCATATGAGATATGGCATGGGAAGAGACCATCTCTTAAACGAGTTAAGATTTGGGGTTGTCCCGCTTTTGTCAAAAAGCAGAATCCAGACAAACTCGAAACACGATCGGTCAAATGTATATTTGTGGGATATCCAAAACATTCGTTTGGGTATCTTTTCTACCATAAGGAGGAACAAAAGGTATTTGTTTCTCAGTTTGCCACATTTTTAGAAAATGAGATTTTTCCAAATGATGCTGATGGCAATGTGGTAGATCTAGAAGAGGTTCCATAGACACAAGTTACAAATGACGACTTGGTTGAACCTGATGTTGCAACAGAATCTAATGAACCTCAGCCACTCCGTAGATCTGGTAGGACTTCTCGCCCACCGGAGAGATACTACGGTTTTTTCATTAATGGTGATAGAGAAGATTGCATCATGGATGATGATGACCCTGCCAGTTTTCAGCAAGCTATCACTAGTGGTGACTCTGTGAAGTAGCTGGATGCCATGAGATCCGAAATGGAGTCCATGTACACCAACAAAGTGTGGAATTTGGAGGATGTACTCTCTAGGATAAAACCCATATGGTGCAAATGGATCTTTAAACGAAAGATCGGTGTAGATGGACAGGTGGAGACCTATAAGGCAAGGTTGGTAGCGAAGGTTTTCGTTAAAGACCAGGTTTGGACTATGACGAGGCATTCACTCCGGTAGCCATGCTTAAATCCATTCGGATCCTACTTGCTATTGCTGCTCACTACAACTATGAAATCTGGCAGATGGACGTTAAAACTGCATTTCTAAATGGTGATTTAGAACAATGCGTTTATATGGATCTGCCAGAGGGCTTCATTGACAGTGGGAGCAGCGGGAAACCATGCAAGCTACTTAAATCCATTTATGGATTAAAGCAAGCATCACGGAGTTGGGACATCTATTTTGATGATGTTATCAAAGAGTTTGATTTCATCAAAAATCCAGATGAACCTTGTGTTTATAAGAAGACTGTAGGGAGAACTGTCGCATTCCACGTATTGTACGTGGATGATATTCTTCTGATAGGAAATGACATTTCTATGCTACCGTCGGTCAAACCATTCTTATCACAAAGGTTCTCCATGAAGGACCTGGGTGATGCCATGTACATATTGGGCATACGGATCTATAGGGATAGATCCAAACGGTTATTGGCATTGTCCCAAACCAAGTACATCAACACCATCCTAAAGAGGTTTAGTATGGAAGACTCTAAGCGGGGTGCCTTACCCGCTTGCCATGGAGTCACTCTCTCCAAGGACGATTGCCCAAAGTCCGATGAAAAGAGAGCTCGCATGAGCATTATTCCCTATGCTTCGGCCATAGGATCAATAATGTATGCGATGTTGTGTACACGCCCTGATGTAGCTTATGCACTGAGTGTAGTAAGCAGGTGTCAGTCAAACCCAGGGGAAAATCACTGGACTGCTGTGAAGAACATTCTTAAGTACTTACGAAGGACTAAAGAATTGTTCTTGGTGTATGGTAACAGGGATCTCCAAATGGAGGCCTTTACTGATTCGAGCTTCCAGAGTGACAAGGATGACAGCAAGTCTATCTCAGGGTTTGCATTTACCCTCAATGGAGGGACAGCAAGTTGGAAGAGTTCTTAACAGGATACCGTTGCAGACTCAACGATGGAAGCTGAGTACATTGCTACAAATGATGCTGCCAAGGAAGCCGTCTGGATGAGGAAGTTCATGTCGATGCTAGGAGTAGTTCCAACCATTATAGATCCAATACCTTTGTATTGTGACAATAATAGGCTATGGCGTTGGCCAAAGAGCCCAGGTCCCATCAGAAGTCCAGACATATCCTGAGGCGATATCATTTGATCCGGGAGATAGTTGATTGCCACGAGATCAAGATTAAGAGAGTAGATACAAATGACAACACTGCGGATCCATTCACCAAGGCCCTCCCTCAGCCGCAGCATGAGCGACTTTTTGAGATGTTGGGTATGAGATACGCCTATAATTGGCTTTAGTGCAAGTAGGAGATTGTTGGATATATGTATGACCTAGAGGCCATTATATGATAGTGTAGGTACTGATGTGTGTGTATATATATATATATATATTCAGAGGATAGTCTTGCTCGACATAATAGTATGCTATCTGATTGCTCTTTATCATATGTTTACTTGATCATGCTTTTACTCATTTGATACATGTTGATAAAGCCCTTAGGATATTGGCTTGACTACTGGGATTATGATGTGGATCATACTAGTGGGACACCTGTAGTTTATTAGCATATCCTTGAAATGTTCCTAGTCGTAGGTATCTCGAGACAGGGCATCGATATTCCAGAGTAGACTAGCGTATACCATTCTTGTTCCATATGATGGGCGATGGATGATCCTATATCCATCTAGTGTGGTGACACCAATGATTGTATATGGGTGCTCAGTGAGACTGGGTACACTGAACAGACTCACCGAGAACTCCTATGTGGTATTATATCATACGTCGGATAGCAGTTCTCAGGTGACACAGGTACAAGTTAGTCTGTAGACCCGAGATTGTCATAGAGTCTTGTGTGTCCTCCCACTGTACTTTGATCTCCACCCTATTACGGCTCTACCGAGTCGTACAAGCAGGTGGATTTTGGGTACAGTCCCGAGGCACATGGAGGCGATAAGCGATAGGAGGGGTTTCGTCTCTCCCGGTATTGGAGGTTGATGTTGCGCTATGCTCGATTGGCTATAACAGCAAGTCCCTGGCAAGGGCTGCTGAGATTTACTGATATGTGTTATCAGTAGTTTCTCGATCTGTTATGAGCCATATACCTGCATGACTTATTGAGTTATTGGGGTCGACGATTCCATCCCCAGACTTGATATGCAGCATATCTGACGAAGAGACTGGACTGTACGGTAAGTGTTGCCAGTTGGATTGACGGGTGTTTTGACAGGTTCGCTTGTTCTTCTTCTGATCGCTGAATACCCGGGTGGACATTACGTTTAGCTGACCGCTTGGGGCTTGTGGGTGTTTGATGTGATCATCACCTACTGCTGGCGTATCGATGAGTCTTAGAGTCCTACACAGAAGTTTCTTAGCTCAGGCAAAACGATGTGGTGTGCATATGAGATATGTGTTGGAGCTCGATTAAAATGCGTGTATGAGATACCGTATATTAATCGGGCGTTTACTATTGGTCGGGTCGTATGTGATATGACCAGTTTATTAAATCAAGTGTTGATTTAATAATGATTTTTAGCTTACTTTTATTAAACCTTTTCTTTATGGATGTATGCATATATGTATATACATACACATGATGATGTGTATGCACATATACATACATACATGTGTATCATGGTTGATGATAAATGGATGATGGCAATGCAAGACTCACATGGTTCAAATTAATATGTGTATTTTTGTTTTGAGATAAAAGAAAAAGGAAATTAACAAATGACTCATTCTTTCTACACTCTTCTAGGGTTGACCATTAACTTAACCTTAGGTTTTTTTCCTTTGTTCTTTTAACTCATCAAAAAATATCTAGATATTTATTTTAACCATGGTTGGATGTGAGAGTGTCTCACATATATATCCATTTGTTTTTATTTTAAAGCATAACAATTATCATTATTTTGAAAAAAGCTTTTCCATCTTCATCTTCCTCCTTCTTCAAGCTCTCTTTAGTTTCTTTGAGTGTGAGGAAAAGAAAAAGAAAGGATTTTTAAGTGAGATAACAAACCGCACAATCATTATATACTATTTTAGCCTATTAGTTTAGAGTGTTCGCATCACTTCCTCATTGATCAAGTGAAGCAAGAAGCTTTGGGCAAAGGGACTTCGGGTGAATCGTCGTGGACTAGGAAGGATTCAAGCGAGTCGTTCCAAACTTTAGGAGATCCAAGGAGGTCTATAAAGGTTGTAGTCTCTCCACTTAGTGATAGATTATTTATAGTATGTGATACTATTAGTTGTTACCCTAAATTTCAAGCTCGATTCCTTGGTTAGTTTGCTTAGCACCTCTTAAAGTTCTAATTGTGGCATGTATGATGCTTCCAAACCCTATATGAGGTGTTATGGAAACCCTACAATTACAACTCGTCCTAAGTCAAATACATGATGTGGTAGATGGAGAGTACTATATCAAACAAAAGATATACAAGGTACATAAATGGATAACCGCGAAACCCACCTTGCAAGAGGCCTCACAGCCAACTGTAGCGGTATCCGCAAAAGTAGAGATAATATGAAGTCCTGCCGCGACTAATCTGTGGGTCAAACCTGCAAAGCACTGTGGCACAACGGGGGTGAGTTGCCAACTCGTGAATAGTAAATAACATGGGCAGGTAATCGCAGGTATGCACGTACTGCGATAATCTATCACATGCAAGCTGATAGCTGTTAGTTGTATGTATGCCCTAGAGGCCAGTATTGTACAGATGATGTATATTATATTGGATGCTTGGACATATATAGAGATGACTTTCTTGCTCGATATGATAGTATGCTATTTGGTTACTCTTTATCTTAACATGTACACATGTCTCTTTAAACTGTCTTATAGTTACATGTTGATAAAGCCCTTAGGATGTGTACTTGACTACCTGGACTGTGATGCAGATCATACTAGTGGGGACATGGTAGTCCATAAGTACATCTTTCAAGGTCGCTAGTCATGGGTGTATCGAGACGGGGCATCGATATACCAGTGTAGACTAGTGTATACGCTTCTCGACCCATGAGATGGGCGATGGATGATCCCATATCCATTGGTGTTTGACATCAGAGATGGTTTACGGGTGCTCAGTGGAGACTGGGTACACTGGACGGACTCGCCGAGAACTCCCAGATGGTATTATACCTCACGTCAAATGGCAGTTCTCAGGTGACACTTGTACAGGTTAGTCTGTAGACCCGAGATCGTCATAGAGTCTTGTGTGATTCCCACTGTGCTTTGATCTCCACCTTACCACGTCCATGAGGGCGTGCAAAACGGTGGTCTTTGGGTACAGTCCTGAGTCACATGGAGGCAATGAGCGATAGGAGGGGTTTCGTCTCTCCCGGTATTGGGGGTTGATGTTGCGCAGTGCTCAATTGGCCGTAACAAGGAAGTCCCTGGCCAGGGCTGATCAGAGATTTGCTGGTAAGTGTTACCAGTAGTTTCTCGACCCGTTATGAGCCTCACATCGGCACGACTTATCGATTATTGGGGTCTGACGTATACCACCCCTAGACTTGATATGCGACATATCAGACGAACAGACCGGACTGTACGGTAAGTGTTACTGGTTGGATTCACAGGAGTGTGAGCGGGCTAGCTCGTCGATCTTCTGATCGCTCAATACCCGGATGGCCGTTACGTTTAGCAGACCGCTTGCGGCTTGTAGGTGCTTGATATGATCATCATCTGCTACCGGCGTATTGACGAGTCTTTAGAGTCCTACACAGAGGTTTCCTGGCTCAAGCGAAACGAAATAGGAGCGCATATGAGATATGTGCAGGACCGAGAATAATGCGTGTATGTGATACCGTATATCATTCTCGCGATAGATGTATCGATTGGTTATATTCGATATGAACTAGTTATCGAATCATTGATTCGATAAATCGATACATTGGATACTAGTCGGTTATGTGCGACATGACCGGATCATTGAATCAAATGTTGATTTAATGATTTAATGTATAATTATATATTTGATATATTACTTTGCATTAGCTAGTATTGGTTCACTTTAAATGGATTTTCTCACTTGATGTGCAAGAAGTATATGTGATATACTTTTGTGCACATATTTGTATCATGTTTGATGACACTTGATAATTTAGTTAAGTGTATAGAATTAAACCATGGTTAATTTGATAATTAGGGTTTTGCATATTCATTTATTTATTTATTTGTTCATTTATTTATTTGGATAAGATTTAGATAAGAATGGTGACTATGTTTGTTTTTAGTTGAAGCTTCATGAAGCTTTGACTTCTTAACCATTCTTGTCTTCATGCTTAACCCTAACCCATCCAAGTAACCATGGTCTATTCTCTACACTCAACTATGGTTTGCTTATGATAAGTATTGAATTATTTTTCATTTTAATTCAACACTTATCATATTCTTTCTTCTTCTTCATCATCTTCTTCTTCAAGAAAGCTTGATGCCATCAATGGCAACTTGAGTACTAAAGTGAGAAATCCAATTCCAAAGTGAACCCACCTCCTATTTCTTCACCCTCTACCTCTTGCCAAGTTGTTTTGGGTGTTTTCTTCACAAGTTTCACAAATTTGTGAAGTCGGAGCTTGAACTTGTGATGCCTCGACGTAGATCACCTTCGGCACGAAGCCGACGACCTAGTCCGCCCATTTCTCCGATCAAGCCGACGATTGAGTCCGGGATTCGAGATGGACAGCGAGAGGATGCCTACGTGGAGCCAAGGAAGTGGATATCAGGATCTACAAAGGTTGTAGCTTCTAATCTTTAGTTAAGTTGTTAACTAGTTTAGTTTATCGCCTAAATTTCTAGTTAACGATCCGTATTAGGGTTTCTCGGCACCCATAAAATTTGAAATTGGCATGGTTGATGCCTTGTGAGACCTCTATAGTTTTCCTAGGAACCCTACAGTGGTATCAGAGCCTAGCTAGAGCCTTAGGAGAAGTCTAGACGGAGTTTGAACTCCGATCGACCCGAAACCCCAACTCAAATATTGCTCTCTGGACTTTTTCTAAAAAATGGGATTTTTCCATATTAAAAATTCTTAAAAATATCAGCATGAAGATATAAGAATTATGGTGCAAAACGAGCTCATGATGCGTCTAAACCGCCGCGGAAACGCGGCAGAAGCATGGCTTCTGCCGCGGTTCCTCCGCCTACTGTTCACAATGCGCAATAATTTTTGCATAGTAATTCCTCTTTTCTGGTGCTGAGTTTTATGGGAATTTTTAATATTTATTCAAGAGTTGAATTTTCTGGGATTGTTTTGGGGATTCGGTGTTTTGATCGGAGTATCAAATTTTGTCTATGTAGCTTTCTGGATAAATTTTAGAATATGTTAAAAAGTTCGACCGGATATAAATACCCAATTTTTCCCCTGTCGGGAAATTTCCAAGTGTTGGATTTTTCCGTAGTTTAACGACGTTCTAAGTAGTGCAAGTAACGCGATGGACCCTCTAGAAGACAACAAACCTTAACTCGATTATGTGACCGTCTTGAATTGCCCTTTGAACCTTCGGGTTTGGGGAAGTACGGCGTGCCACATGTGAGGCGTTGGCTTGACCCTTCTACGGCTGGACCGTTGGTACTGAGGCACGAACTGAATGTTGTTAGACTTATTTCATGTGTTGAGCTATATCGGGAAAACTTGGGTATTCGACTGTTCTATCGGAAAGTTTAACATTTTCTGTTTATCTGGAATGTGATACAATAATTGGAATTCACAAACAGTTATGAGATAACTGAATGAATGTTATAAATCTAGCGGTTTAGTTTCACTTGATATTGAAAAGAGTTTTCGATAATGAGACTGAAATGCGGGGTTTATAACTGTTAGGCATGTGATGTCTAAGTATTTCATTTGATTAGGCATGTGATGTCTAAAGAGGTTGCGGATTCCAACTGTTGTAGTTTTACACTTTCTTTTCTGTGACCGTAACTGTAGTATGTTCATATCGCCGGTTTCATTGCTATACGTCAACGACAATTGGGGTATGCATACTTACTTACGTTGATGACATGTGATGTTATGTGTTGCTGGATATGTTATATTGGATCGTCGTGTTTGAATAGCCGGGGGGTTTTATGTGAGATGAGTGCTTTTCATTTTCATTCATGTAAAAACTTGTATGTAATATTCTTATATTTAGGGCACTTCCAGGTAGCGGAAGTTGTCACCCTTTGTATATTATTTACTTTTCTGCAATAGGATAGACCCAAGGAGGGGAGCACAAGTAACCGGGTTCTAGGGTCCAGTGGGAGACCATCTCGAGGAGTCGAGTCCGGGTCTCCTAACCCTAGAATTGGTAGGGTTGCTTGCCGCTCTCGTAGGGGTCTAGGGGTGTGGGATTGGCTATTCATCACGACAGTGGAATTCGTGTTTTATACTGGCTCGTATTGAAAACACGGACGTCCTAGTATATTCAATATTTCATATGATATTTTCTGCTGCGATATCTGTGATGTGATCATGTGATGTTCTGTGATAGATACAGTATATAGTATATATGATATATTATATAGACGTTACTTATGTTTTGCACCCGCACTAGCCCTGCCCTGCTCTGTCGTTAGTTACCTAACCTAACGGTGCACGAGGGGACATCGAGGCGAATGCGGATGGCATAAGTGTACGTCGTATTTATCTGTGATGTTTAGGTATTTAAATGATGGGACTTCATTAATGTGATTAATGAAATAAAAGAAACCAAAAGATGTTGTAGAATCAAATTTTTAACAAAACAGGTAGCTACAGTTCTTGCTTTGCATAGCGGTATATATGATGTACCCTGCACCTTATTCGATGAGGAAAGGACCGAGATCCCTTCACCGGGAGTGACTCCTTTAGCAATAACTGCCAGATGCTACACACTCGGTTTACTTTTGATTGTTTTTGAGTTTTGCTTTGCACAGTGATATATATGATATATCCCGCACCTCATTCGACGAGGAAAGGGCCGACGATCCCTTCACCGGGAGTGACCCCTTTAGCAAAACTAGAAAAGCTTTAAAATCACTCCATTTCAAAACTTCATTTGATTCTACAACGATATCAAGTTCTTTACGCAATAGGTTTTCAGAAAAACCTGACGTAGCCCTCCGTCATTTCAGATAAATCCTACTTAGTATTCGTGCTACGTTTGTTGACCTCCGTCAAGGCGTAGTGTGCGGTAGCTAACTAGTATTTATCTGCTTATGCATATGATGCAGATTGGATTAGGGTAGTCGTACGACCTTGTTGACCTCCGTCAAGGGTCGTGCGGGTGGGTTTGATTCAATTAAGAAATGACGGGTTGAACTTGACTTGCACCCTGTGGTTTGTTGACCTCCGTCAAGGTCATAGGATTCTTGGGGTAAAATATTATCGAGAATTTCAAGTGTTGAAATTTGCAATGAGATTGCATACCTTCTATGAGATAGTTGGATCCCGATACCCACTGCGAGTAAGAGTTACTCCTGGGAGAGTTTTACACATTACAATTAGCCGATCAAGTAGGTGTCTAGAAAGGTGTCAACAGGGTTACGCCTCTGGAAAAACGAGGTTTACAGTAATTAGGTTCGTGCGAAAGCACGGGGGACCTCCCTCAAAGTACCGACACTGGCCTGGCTGAAGGATTGGCGAACTTGTAGTGTGTAATTAATCCCGGCTAGTCTTTCCTTTTAGGGTTTGAAGGAAGATTTGATAAAAACAGTGGGAGCCATCCTGATTAGATAAGATAATAACCAATCTGATCTTGCACGAGCATACGTTAAAGTGTTTTCTTCTCTCTCTCTCTCCAGGTAGCGACCATTTCATGCCTTAATCAAGATAATAATATGGATGTATTGACCGAACCCGCATGTTATACTGTGCTGGGGAACGTTGGTTCCGTTCTTTCTTATAAGAGTTATAGGAATGAACAGGATATAGGGGAATACCAGGATTCCCATGCCACCCGATTGAAGAAAGTACATGATGATGCATTTTCTTCGGGTGTGTTCGTTACAGAGAACTGTTTCTCCATTTGCCCTACGTCCTGGGTATTAGATACCGGGTCAGGATCCCATATATGTAATCAGTTACATGGGCTTAGGAAAGGTAGAGAACTTGGAGAAGGTGATAAAGACATTAGAGTTGGAAATGGTGCAATTGTTGCAGCTAAGACTGTCGGGGAATATCACCTTCTATTACCAACTGGTAATACATTGGTTCTGAACGAATGTTATTACATGCCGAACCTAATATGCAACATTATATCGGTTTCTTTGTTAAGCAAAGAGGGATATAATTTTGTATTACAGGATAATGTTATGAAAATTTTCCGTAACCAAAAGTTGGTTGGATCAGGCACGTTGTGCAATGGCATTTATGTTCTAAACCAATCAACAGTTCTGAGCATAACAAACACACACAAGAGGAAGAGTTCAGAACTGAACGAATCCTTCTTGTGGCATTGTAGACTGGGTCACATCAATGCGACACGACTCGCTAAGTTGCATAAAGATGGATATTTAAATCCGTTTGAATTTTCATCTTATGACACTTGCCAGTCATGTCTCAAAGGCAAGATGACCAAAACTCCGTTTACGGGACACGGAGAAAGAGTTACCGAACTCTTGGGACTAATACATAGTGATGTATGCGGTCCCATGTCTACACATGTCAGGGATGGTTCTTCATACTTCATTACATTCACTGACGATCTCTCTAGATTCGGGTATGTGTTCTTGATGAAACACAAATCAGAAGCTTTTGAGAAATTTAGAGAATATAAACAAGAAGTTGAGAACCAAACCGGAAAAAGTATTAAAATCCTACGATCTGATCGAGGAGGTGAATACTTGAGCATTGAATTCCTGGACTTCCTAAAAGAGAATGGGATTCTCTCTCAGCTAACTCCTCCATATACACCACAGCACAACGGTGTATCTGAACGGAGGAACCGCACCCTATTAGATATGGTGCGCTCTATGATGAGTGTAGCTGAGTTACCTGTTTCCTTCTGGGGACATGCACTGGAAACAGCAGCATACCTACTGAATAGGGTTCCCACCAAATCTGTGCCTACCACACCATATGAGATATGGGAAGGGAAGAGACCATATCTTAATTTTATAAAGATATGGGGTTGCCCGGCCTATGTCAAAAGACAAAAACCGGACAAACTCGAGGCAAGGTCTGTATTGTGTAAATTTGTTGGATATCCCAAACATTCGCGAGGGTATATCTTCTACCACAGTGAGGAACAAAGAGTATTTGTTGCTCAACATGCAACCTTTTTAGAAAAGGAATTTCTTGCAAAAGAGATTAGTGGCTCTGAGGTAGAACTGGAAGAGGTTCCAGCTGAACAAAACACAACAGAAGATTTAGTGGAACCAGAGGATTCAGTAGTACCCGATGAACCCCAGCCTCTCCGCCGATCTAGTAGGGTTCCACGCCAGCCTGAGAGATACTACGGTTTTCTCATGGATGGAGGGAGCGAGGATTGCATCATGGAGGATGATGACCCAACTAGCTTCGAGCAGGCCATCACGAGTAGGGACTCAGTGAAATGGCTGGATGTTATGCGGTCCGAGATGGAATCCATGTACACCAACAAAGTATGGACTTTGGAAGTTGCTCCTGAAGGGGTAAAACCCATTGGGAGCAAGTGGATCTTCAAGAAGAAACTTGGTGTAGATGGGAAAGTGGAGACTTTCAAAGCTAGACTTATTGCAAAAGGTTTTCGTCAAAGACCAGGTGTGGACTATGACGAAACCTTTTCTCCAGTGGCTATGCTTAAATCCATCCGGATCATGCTTGCCATCGCTGCATATCATGATTACGAAATCTGGCAAATGGATGTTAAGACCGCCTTTCTAAATGGTGATTTAGAAGAGTGCGTGTACATGACTCAGCCAGAGGGCTTCGTAGACAGTGGGAGCAGCGGGAAGGTGTGCAAGCTGCTTAAATCCATTTATGGATTAAAGCAAGCATCGCGGAGTTGGAACATCTGCTTTGACGTCGTTGTCAAAGAGTTTGATTTCGTCAAAAACCCAGATGAACCTTGTATTTACAAGAAGGTGGTAGGGAGTAAGGTTGTCTTCCTCGTATTGTACGTGGACGACATACTCTTGATAGGAAATGATATTCCTATGCTGCAATCGGTCAAGCTCTTCTTATCACAAAGATTCTCAATGAAAGATCTTGGTGATGCCTTCTGCATATTGGGAATTAGGATCTATAGAGATAGATCCAAACGGATTTTGGGATTGTCCCAATCCAGGTACATTGACACCATACTAAAAAGGTTTAGTATGGAAGAATCCAAGCGTGGGAACATACCCACGATCTCTGGAGTCACTCTCTCCAAAGAGATGTCTCCCAGGACTGATTTGGAGAGAGCTCGCATGCAAAGGATACCCTATGCTTCGGCTGTAGGCTCTATCATGTATGCGATGCTATGTACCAGACCCGATGTAGCATACTCACTAAGTGTAGTGAGCAGGTATCAAGCTGATCCTGGAGAGAGTCACTGGACAGCTGTGAAGAGCATTCTCAAGTACTTACGAAGGACTAAAGAGATGCTCTTGGTGTATGGTAACGGAGAACTCCAAGTGGAGTCCTTTACCGATTCGAGCTTCCAGAGTGATAAGGACGACTCTAAGTCGTAGTCGGGCTTTGTCTTTACCCTTTACGGAGGGGCGGTTAGCTGGAAGAGTTCCAAGCAGGAAACCGTGGCAGACTCAACGATGAAGGCTGAATACATCGCTGCCAACGATGCCGCTAAAGAGGCTGTCTGGATCAAGAAGTTCATTACTGAACTTGGAGTGGTTCCATCCATTGAGCATCCAATACCTTTGTATTGCGATAACAATGGAGCGGTGGCTTTGGCCAAGGAACCCAGGTCCCATCAGCGATCCAGGCATATTCTGAGGCGGTATCACCTGATCCGGGAGATAGTTGATCGCCGAGAGATCGAGGTCAGGAGGGTTGACACGAAGAACAACACGGCGGATCCACTCACGAAGGCCATTCCCCAGATACAGTTTGAGAGACTCTTCGGGATGCTCGGTATGCGATACTACAGCAGCTGGCCCTAGTGCAAGTGGGAGATTGTTAGTTGAGTATACGCCCTAGAGGCCAGTATTGTACAGATGATGTATATTATATTGGATGCTTGGACATATATAGAGATGACTTTCTTGCTCGATATGATATTATGCTATTTGGTTACTCTTTATCTTAACATGTACACTTGTCTCTTTAAACTGTCTTATAGTTACATGTTGATAAAGCCCTTAGGATGTGTACTTGACTACCTGGACTGTGATGCAGATCATACTAGTGGGGACATGGTAGTCCATAAGTACATCCTTCAAGGTCCCTAGTCGTGGGTGTATCGAGACGGGGCATCGATATACCAGTGTAGACTAGCGTATACGCTTCTCGACCCATGAGATGGGCGATGGATGATCCCATATCCATTAGTGTTTGACATCAGAGATGGTATACAGGTGCTCAGTGGAGACTGGGTACACTGGACGGACTCGCCGAGAACTCCCAGATGGTATTATACCTCACGTCAGATGGCAGTTCTCAGGTGACACTTGTACAGGTTAGTCTGTAGACCCGAGATCGTCATAGAGTCTTGTGTGATTCCCACTGTGCTTTGATCTCCACCTTACCACGTCCATGAGGGCGTGAAAAAAGGTGGTCTTTGGGTACAGTCCCGAGTCACATGGAGGCAATGAGCGATAGGAGGGGTTTCGTCTCTCCCGGTACTGGGGGTTGATGTTGCGCAGTGCTCGATTGGCCGTAACAGGGAAGTCCCTGGCCAGGGCTGATCAGAGATTTGCTGGTAAGTGTAACCAGTAGTTTCTCGACCCGTTATGAGCCTCACATCGGCACGACTTATTGGTTATTGGGGTCTGACGTATACCACCCCTAGACTTGATATGCGACATATCAGACGAACAGACCGGACTGTACGGTAAGTGTTACTGGTTGGATTCACAGGAGTGTGAACGGGCTAGCTCGTCGATCTTCTGATCGCTCAATACCCGGATGGCCGTTACGTTTAGCAGACCGCTTGCAGCTTGTGGGTGCTTGATATGATCATCATCTGCTACCGGCGTATTGACGAGTCTTTAGAGTCCTACACAGAGGTTTCCTGGCTCAAGCGAAACGAAATAGGAGCGCATATGAGATATGTGCAGGACCGAGAATAATGCGTGTATGTGATACCATATATCATTCTCGCGATGGATGTATCGATTGGTTATATTCGATATGACCTAGTTATCGAATCATTGATTCGATAAATCGATACATTGGATACTAGTCGGTTATGTGCGACATGACCGGATCATTGAATCAAATGTTGATTTAATGATTTAATGTATAATTATATATTTGATATATTACTTTGCATTAGCTAGTATTGGTTCACTTTAAATGGATTTTCTCACTTGATGTGCAAGAAGTATATGTGATATACTTTTGTGCACATATTTGTATCATGTTTGATGACACTTGATAATTTAGTTAAGTGTATAGAATTAAACCATGGTTAATTTGATAATTAGGGTTTTGCATATTCATTTATTTATTTATTTGTTCATTTATTTATTTGGATAAGATTTAGATAAGAATGGTGACTATGTTTGTTTTTAGTTGAAGCTTCATGAAGCTTTGACTTCTTAACCATTCTTGTCTTCATGCTTAACCCTAACCCATCCAAGTAACCATGGTCTATTCTCTACACTCAACTATGGTTTGCTTATGATAAGTATTGAATTATTTTTCATTTTAATTCAACACTTATCATATTCTTTCTTCTTCTTCATCATCTTCTTCTTCAAGAAAGCTTGATGCCATCAATGGCAACTTGAGTTCTAAAGTGAGAAATCCAATTCCAAAGTGAACCCACCTCCTATTTCTTCACCCTCTACCTCTTGCCAAGTTGTTTTGGGTGTTTTCTTCACAAGTTTCACAAATTTGTGAAGTCGGAGCTTGAACTTATGATGCCTCGACGTAGATCATCTTCGGCACGAAGCCGACGACCTAGTCCGCCCATTTCTCCGATCAAGCCGACGATTGAGTCCGGGATACGAGATGGACAGCGAGAGGACGCCTAAGTGGAGCCAAGGAAGCGGATATCCGGATCTACAAAGGTTGTAGCTTCTAATCTTTAGTTAAATTGTTAACTAGTTTAGTTTATCGCCTAAATTTCTAGTTAACGATCCGTATTAGGGTTTCTCGGCACCCATAAAATTTGAAATTGGCATGGTTGATGCCTTGTGAGACCTCTATAGTGTGCCTAGGAACCCTACAATAGCAATAAATGGAAATATGTAGATGCAACAATCATGAAAAGTACCCTATCAGGTACTACTAATACATGAAGCAATGCATATCAAATAAATGCTGAGTATGGGATAAAATATGTCATCCTTACGGAATCCTCATCGTGGCAGGACCAGTGTCTATCAAGACAATCTAAATCCCAAAACCAAAGGCACCGTATCCTCAGATCGGCCCTCATATCCTGTAAGTCTCATAAAACCTGAGTGTCCAACATCGACACCCGAAAACATCATGAAAACATATACCTGTGTGTGTGTGTGCGCGCGTGTGAGAGGATATCTACATCGTGTGTGTTAGTGTATATGCCCTAGGGGCTATTATTGTATCATACTAGATTGTATATTACTTAATGGAAGCTTGGGATATTCACAGTTATATATACAGTCTTGCTAAAAATGGTAGTATGCTACTTTGTTTGTGTCTACTTTAATATGTGCATATGTTTCTTGTAACGTATCACTTATACATATTAGTAGAGCCCATAGGATCTTTGCTTGATTACCAGCGTCGTGATGGCAGTCACACTAGTGGGGCTGGATAGTCTGTAAGCAACATCCTATACAGGTCCCTGGTCGTTGGATTATCGAGATAGGGCATCGATATTCCGGAGTAGACTAAGTGTGTACGCTTCTCATCCCAGTTGGGGAGATGGTATGTCCCACAGTCATCAGTACGTCGTACTGGAGATAGTATGCAGGTGCTCGTTAGGTTACGGGTACACCGGACAGGACTCGCAGGGGAACTGATTGGTTGGTATTATACCCATCGTCAGTTAACAGTTCCCAGGTGACATGAGTACAGCATAGTCCGCGGACTTGAAACTGCTACTTCGCCTTGAGTGTGTCCCACTGTTCTTAGATTGCTACCCTACCACGGCTCAAAGGAGTTGTGCAAACAGGTAGCAGTTGGGTGCAGTCCCGAGCACTTGGAGGCAGTGGTGGTTCGATAGGATTCGTCTCTCCCGGTATTGGGAGTTGATATCGCGCTGTGTCAGAGAGCCATTACGCAAAGTCCCTGGCCAGTGCAAGCGAGATATACTGGTAGGTTCCAGTAGCTTCTCAGGGTGTAATGGGCTTCGCTCCGACACGACTTATATAGCTATTAGGGGACTTATGCTTGCCGTCCCCTAGGCTTGATATGTGATAGTCTTAGACAAACAGACCGGACTGTACGAAGATTGTCATATCAGGCTCAGTGGGAGTTCGGATGATTTTCCTCATCGGCTTTCTTATCGACATCTACCTGGGGACCGTTACGTACAGCTAGTGCCGCTTGCGATCTGTGGTTAAACCCACTGCCAGCGTAGTGTCGAGTCTTTAGAGTCCCACACAGAGAGTTTCCCTGCTCCAGGCGAAACGATATAGAGGTCGTATGGTTTTACGACAAGGGTTCGGACGCATACGTGTGTTTACGCACGTACGACTTTTTCGGACAGTTTTTTCTAGTCGGCTTTGGTTTAAGCCAGATTCTAGTATCGGGTTACTGGATTTATACAGTCTAAAGTTTTTCCGTGTTTTCACGGATTGGAGGGGCGTTCTCATAATTTGTCAGGAAGCTTCTAGAAGAGTGGTGACTAAGGGGTTAAGGTGGCATTGCATTAAATGATATTAGTGACTCATTTGTGTGATTCACCCAAGACATTAATGCATCATAAATGCTTAATGACTCATGGAGATGAATCACTCATAGATATTTATGAAGCTTGGTTGTTAATTCTATTATTTGATTTTTGGATAAATAATAATGCTTCATATGTATTATTATAACATCATTATCTCATTTCATTCTCATCTTCACCTCCTCTCTCCTCAAGCTCACTCTCTCTTCAAACCCTAACCCTAACCCCTCATGAGTTAAGATCAAGGGTTAGATAGACTAATACATCTATAACCTCACTCTATATCCCATAGGTAGCTTAGATTAGCACTTTGAGCAACCTAGTTATCTCAAGTTAGAGATCAAGCTTGTAGTAGGAGCTCTCGGGTGGATCGTCTTTGATTCGAGGAGGCCGTTGAGGTGCCGATGTTCCAAGGAGCCTACAAGGAGTGGAGGACCGCGATGTAGACCCGAAGGACTAGTATCGTAAGGTATAACTTCGTATCCGAGTAGTTAAACCTCTAGTAGATAGTTAGCAATGATTTAGAAATGATTCATGCGCTCAAGTCTGTGTTATGAAACTTTGATAATCGTTTTTCATATATTCCGCTTCCCCGCAAGTTCGTGGGGTGCGTGACATGGACTTACTGTGGCATCAGAGCCAACTAAACCATTACTAGCTTGTTGGCAACTGATTAGAAGTTCGATCGACGGAAAACACGAAAACAAAAAAAACCGAAAACCCAAAGTTTCTATTAATTTAAAAAGTGTCTGAAAAATAATTTGACATACCTTAAAATTCACAGCAGGGAATTTTAAGAATACTGGGAAAATACGAGCCTGCAACTCGGCACAACGGCCGCGGATCCGCGGCAATAGACTGCCTGTGTCGCGGATCCGCCGCCGAGTCAACTCCGAGTTGACTCGGATTTGCTCTGTAATTATTAATTTTTGGTGTTTTGGTTCTCTGTATGTTCTGTTTATACCCAGGTTACTTCAGTGCTGCTTTGCTTTTGGGGTAGACACGGAATATGGTTATCGATCGATGTTCTAAGATATTTGCTAATTGGGTTTTTATCTGTAATGTTTAATGTGTTCGTAAACCTCCCCTAACTGCTAGTATGTCGGTTGGCAGGGGGTGCACATTTCTAAAATGTTTACTGCTTGTGTATATGAACTGTATTGGACTGTTGTGATGATTAGCCGGGGTTTGAGATGTGTTTAATATTCATTCAATGTAAATGTAATTTGATGTAATATTCTTTTGCGGGGCACATCCAGGTTGCGGTTGTAGCCACCATTGTATTATTTCTTTTTACTGTTTTTGCTCCTAGGATAGATCCAAGGTAGGGTACACAAACTACCGGGTACGTCGAAGTGTTTAGTGGCCTACTCACGTTGTTTAGGGAGACCGCATCACTTCGGGTACTTGGCGGGTAGTTTGCCGTACCCATAGGGGTTTAGGGTGGGGTAATGGCTATTCATCACAACTGTGTAATCCGTCTTTTATTGCAGGCTCAAAGCAAATGCGGATTGCTTGCAAATCTAATAAAGTTCATCTGTGATCTGGAATGCTTATTATTGCATCTGACGAATGTACAATATCTATATATGATAGCTATTAGACGCCACTTATGTTTTACACCCGCGCTAGCCCAGCCTCCCCTCTGTCGTTAGTTAAGTAACCTAACGGGTGATGACGGGACCCAGAGGCGAATGCGGATGGCATAAGAAGGACGTGGTATTTTCGTTGTTTTCTGCAATGATAGGATAAATGATGGGACGCATTATTATAATGCAAAGAAAAATAAACCAAAGTTGAATCGTTGGAAATTTAAAAGAAACCACTCGGTTATTTTAAAAGATCAGAATTTTTAATTGCGGAGATTTAACCACTCCTTTTAAAAAGTATCAGGTTCCTTCGATTATATCAAGTTCACTACGTTCACGGTTTTGCCAAAACCAGTCGTATCCCTCCGTCATTTCAGTTAAATATTCAGTAGTATTCAAGCTATGTATTTTGACCTTCGCCAAGGCATAGTGATTGGTAGCTGCTGGATATTTATCTGTAGCATAGATATATGCGTTGGTTTGGGACAGTCGTACTACTATTTTGTCCTTCGTCAAGGGTATGTATGGGTGGGTTCAAATTAACCTGGACAATGACGAGTAGAACTTGACATGTGACTTATGATATGTTGGCCTTCGTCAAGGTCATAAGAGCATGGGGCAAAAATCTATATCGGGAATTTCTAAAGAAACTGAAATTTGCAGAAAGAGCATACCATTTTGGAGTTTGATGAATGTTGGTAGGATTCCTTCAACATTATCATACGATGATATTTTGGATCCCGATCCTACTGTGAGTATATACTACTTATCAGGAGATTCGTAACTTAACGATCAATGCTATAAACCAAGTAGGTGCCTAGAAAGGTGTCAGCGGGGTTACGCCCCCAGAGAAAATAGGTTATTTAATTAAAGAACTTCGTGAAAGCGTTGGAAAACCTCCCTCGAAGTATCGACACTGGCCTGGCTAAACGGTTAAGTAAGTATTGTACGGTGAGAATAGTCCTGGCTAGTTCTTCCTTTTTGGTTTGAGGAGGGATTCGAGAAACAGTGGGAGCCATCCTGTTTAGATAAATTAAAAATCAATCTAAACTTGCAACAGCATCATGCTAAAATATTTTCTTCTCTCTCTCTTAATTGCAGTGACCTTGTGACCACACATAGGTTACATCTAGATAACAAATTGACTGAATCTGACTTATTTGACTGGCAAAGGTCTGTCCAGATATCCATTGGCTATGACAAGCTGGACCACCCTATTACTACTCAAGATCCCGCCGTCCCAGGTCCAGTTTCCACCGTTGCGGATATGGATATCCGTCAGACAAGGGAAAAGGATAAAATGAAAGCCAAGTGCCTCGTGTCAGCTTCAGTTGATGGTGTATACCAGAAGCAGCACGAGAAGATAGACTCAGTTTCCATCTTTCTCCATAACAAAGATTTATTTGGAGAGCAATCTCATATCGCAAGATATGAGACCTCGAACGAATTAATTCAAGCGAGGTTAGCTGACGGGTCATCTGTAGGGGACAACGTCCTTACAATGACTAGCTGTATTGATGAGCTCCAGGACCTGGAGACCGCATTGGGAAACAAGTCAAATACTGACTTGATTCTACAGTCTCTGCCTCCTACCCTGAAGGAAACCAGGGAAGGAGAAGGAAAGAGAAAAGCAAAACTTTCGGGACTGGATATAGTAAAACATGGACGTTCCTATTGTTACAGGAATGAACATTTGCAGAAAGATTGCTGGGCTTTAGAAGCCAGTAGCCAGGATTCGAAGCATGTTGTGACTTCAGTTTCGGGTGTGTTTTTGATAGAAAACTGTATGTCAGTTAACCCTACTTCCTGGGTATTGGATACCGGGTCAGGAACTCACATCTGTAATTCTTTACAAACTTTGAGAAACCGTAGGGTTATCGGGATAGGTGATATGACCCTCACAGTTGCTAACGGAATGAGCATGGACGCTGAATCCGTAGGGGAATATCATCTTGGACTGACAACTGGGCAGATATTGATTCTACGTAACTGTTTTTATGTACCAGGTATGACTTGTAATATCATATCTGTACCCTTACTATCTAAGGAAGGATATGATTTTACTTTTAAAAGAGATGTGGTTCACATCCACCTAAATCAAGTTATGATTGGGTCAGGTACATTAGAAAGCGGAATATACGTATTAAATCAAGCTCAGATTTTCAGAGTTCAGAACACACTTAAAAGAAAGTCTCCGGAAACAAACAGGCTTTCTTATGGCATTGTAGACTAGGTCACATCAATGAGAGAAGGTTGACTAAGTTATATGGAGAAGGATATTTGAATCCGTTCGAATATCAATCTTATGCTACTTGTGAATCTTGTCTCATAGGAAAAATGACAAAGACTCCGTTTACTGGACACGGAGTAAGAGCAAGCGAGCTCTTGGGACTCGTACACAGTGACGTGTGCGGTCCAATGTCTACACATGCGCGAGGTGGTTATTCCTACTTCATTACTTTTAAGGATGATTTCTCTAGGTATGGATATATCTTCTTAATGAAGCAGAAATCCGAGGCCTTTGAGAAATTCCAAGAATACAAGAATGAAGTGGAAAAACAAACCGGCAAAAGTATCAAGACACTGAGATCTAATCGAGGTGGTGAATACTTAAGTGCCGAGTTCCTAGGTTACTTAAAAGAGAATGAAATTTTCTCTCAGCTTACTCCTCCATACACACCACAACATAACGGTGTATCGAAGAGACGGAACCGAACCCTATTGGATATGGTACGTTCCATGATGAGTAACGCTGAGTTACCGCGATCATTCTAGGGATATGCACTAGAATCAGCTGCATATCTTTTGAACCGAGTTCCAACCAAGACTGTGCCTACCACACCATATCAGATGTGGAGTGGGAAGAAACCCTGTTTTAAGTATCTTAAAACATGGGGATGTCCAGCTTTTGTAAAGAAGTAGCATGCGGACAAGCTCGAGGCACGCTCAGTACAGTGTAAGTTTGTGGGATATCCAAAGAACTCAATGGGATATTGTTTCTATTACGCAGAGGAACAAAAGGTCTTTGTTTCTCAACATGCCCGCTTCTTGGAAACTGAGTTTTTAGAAAATCAGAAGAGTGGGAGCGCAATAGAACTGGAAGAAATTCCAGAACCACAAGCTATTACTGAAACCTTGGTAGAACAAGAAGGTTCAGGAGAACAGGACATCCCGACTCCACTCCGCAGGAGTAGTAGGCAATCTCATCCGCCCGAGAGATACTACGGTTTTCTCATAGACGGGGATAGAGAGGATTGCACTATTGATTATGATGAGCCTACTAGCTTCCAGCAAGCCATTTAGAGCGGTGACTCAGTAAAATGGCTGGATGCAATGCGGACCGAAATGGAGTCCATGTACACTAACAAATTATGGACTTTGGACATTGCTCCAGATGGGGTAAAACCCGTAGGATGCAAATGGATCTTCAAAAAGAAGATTGGTGTAGATAGACAGGTTGAAATCTATAAGGCTAGACTTGTTGCAAAGGGTTTCCGTCAAAGACCTGGTTTGGATTATGACGAAACTTTTTCTCCAGTTGCTATGCTTAAATCTATTTGGGTCCTTCTTGCTATTGTTGCCTTCCATGATTATGAAATCTGGCAGATGGACGTAAAGACGGCCTTTCTAAATGGTAATTTGGAAGAAAGCGTCTATATGGATCAGCCAGAAAGATTCATTCAGAGTGGGAGCAGCGGTAAAGTATGCAAGCTGCTTAAGTCCATTTATGGACTAAAGCAGGCATCGCGGAGTTGGAACATCTGTTTTGATTATGCTATCAAAGAATTTAACTTTATTAAAAATCCAGATGAACCATGCATATATAGTAAGATTGTAGGGAGAGTTGTAGTATTCCTCGTCTTGTACGTGGATGACATTCTCCTAATAGGAAATGATATTCCTATGTTACAGTCAGTCAAAAGATTCTTGTCACATAAATTCTCCATGAAAAACCTGGGTGATGCCACCTACATTCTGGGGATCCGGATCTATCGTGATAGATCAAAAAGGATGTTGGGACTTTCGCAGTCCAGGTACATAGACACCATAGTGAAAAGATTCAGTATGGATGATTCTAAGAGCGGTAACCTACCGGCTTGTCACGGAATCACCCTCTCTAAAGAGATGTCTCCCAAGACTGATTTGGAAAGGGATCGCATGTCGATTATACCCTACGCTTCTGCGATAGGCTCTATAATGTATGCGATGTTATGTACCAGACCAGATGTAGCATACGCATTGAGCGTAGTAAGCCGGTATCAAGCAAACCCAGGGGAGAAGCACTGGATAGCCGTGAAGAAAATTCTCAAGTACCTGAGGAGGACTAAGGAGATGTTCTTGGTGTATGGCGGAAAAGACCTCCAGATGGAGGCCTTTGCCGACTCCGGCTTCCAGAGTGACAAAGATGACTCCAAGTCCATGTCGAGTTATGTCTTTACCCTCAATGGAGGGGTGGTCTGTTGGAAGAGTTCTAAGCAAGAGACCGTTGCTGACTCAACAATGGAAGCGGAGTACATAGCTGCTTGCGATGCCGCAAAAGAAGCTGTCTGGATGAAGAAGTTCCTCACAGAACTTCAGGTGGTTCCTTCCAGTGTTGGTCCAATACCTCTGTATTGTGACAACAACGGCGCTATAGCTTTAGCGAAGGAACCCAGGTCCCATCAGAAATCCAGACACATCTTAAGGCGGTATCACCTGATCAGGGAGATCGTAGATCGCCGGGAGATCGAGGTGAAAAGAGTAGAGACCGAGAATAACATTGCTGATCCATTCACAAAGGCCCTTCCTCAGACGCAGTTCGAGAGGCTATTCGAGATGATAGGCTCTACGATATGCCAGCTCATGGCCCTTGTGTAAGTGGGAGATTGTTAGTGTATATGCCCTAGGGGCCATTATTGTATCATACTTGATTGTATATTACTTAATGGAAGCTTGGGATATTCACAGTTATATATACAGTCTTGCTAAAAATGGTAGTATGCTACTTGGTTTGTGTCTACTTTAATATGTGCATATGTTTCTTATAACGTATCACTTATACATATTTGTAGAGCCTATAGGATCTTTGCTTGATTACCAGCGTCGTGATGGCAGTCACACTAGTGGAGGCTGGGTAGTCTGTAAGCAATATCCTATACAGGTCCCTGGTTGTTGGATTATCGAGATAGGGCATCGATATTCCGGAGTAGACTAAGTGTGTACGCTTCTCATCCCAGTTGGGGAGATGGTCTGTCCCACAGCCATCAGTACGTCGTACTGGAGATAGTATTCAGGTGCTCATTAGGTTACGGGTACACCGGACAGGACTCGCAGGGGAACGGATTGGTTGGTATTATTGTTGGAGTTAGTGCCCTCAGGGTCAATTATTGGATCACAGGCACGTGATTGCAATGATTGATGGAGGACCTATCCCGATAGGACAGTCTTACTCAAGATGATAGTATGCTATCTTGTTTATCTTTATCATCGTGTACTGCTTTAGGTGACCTTATAGGTCACTATTGCATGTTGATAGAGCCCCTAGGATTCTTTCTTGACTACCAGCAGTATGAGGGCGATCATATACGTGGGAGCTGGGGTCTATAAGCACATCCTTAAAAGGTCCCTAGTTGTGGAAGTTTCGAGACAGGGCATCGATACTCCAGAGTAGACTAGTGTATACAGTCGAGACCCCAACGAGGGGCGGTGGCCGGTCTCACAAGCCACTGGTGTCAGTTGGTTCACCTAAGATGTATACAGGTGCTCATTGTGTTATGAGTACACCGGACAGGACTCGCCGGGAACATGCTAGTTGGTATTATACCTGACGTCAGATAGCAGTTCCCTGGTGACATGTGTACATGTTAGTTCATCGACCTGAGATCGTCATTTGTCTCGTGTGAGTTCCCACTGTGCTTTGATTACTACCCTACCATGCTCAAAGGAGACGGGCAAACAGGTTTTAGTTGGGTACAGTCCCGAGCCACATGGAGGCAGTGAGCGGATCTGCAGGGGTTCGTCTCTCCCGGTATTGGGGGTGAGGTCGCGGTGTGTCTAGGAGAGCCAATACATGAAAGTCCTTGGCCAAGGCAGGGGATTTGCTGGTAGGTATTCCAGTAGTATCTCAGGGTGTTCTGGGTTACACTCCGACACGACTTGTACCACTTTTGGGGGTCTGACTTTTACCAACACCCTAGGCCCGCCATGCGATACTCATAGACGAATGGACCGGACTGTACGGATATTGTCACTGACAGGCTTATTAGGGTGTCAGGATGAGTTCGCTCATCGACGTCCCTTTTGGTCAGTACCTGCTATCCCATTACGTATTGGCTAATACCTCTGACTTGTAGTGGTTAAATCCACAACCAAGGTGTTGACGAGTCTTTAGTGTCCCCCACAGACCAGTTTCTCAAGTTTCGGGCGAAACGCTGTAGAGGCCGTATGGAGATAAGGCAGGGTTCGATCAAATACGCGCGGTATTGCACGGTGTAAGTCCACGTTGCCCACCCCGGTGCTTACGGGGAGGCGGAAAACATAATAAAAATCGGATTTTTATCAACTATAGGCAACATGGACTATGCTTTAAGGATCTTTACTAAACAAAAACTTGCTAAAGCAAACTTGAAAGTAGCTAAGTGGTAGAAAAGTTATACCTTTGGTTTCTTAGTCCTCTCCTTGCTCCTTGGAGTAGTGGAAGGAGGTCACCTTGCTCGTCTTCTCACGCAGAAGAAAGATCCACCCGAAAGCCTCGACCATTGGCTTCAAATCCAAGCTAGAAGTAACTAGGGTTCAAGAAGTGCTAGTCCTTCAACCCTAGATGAGAGTAGAGAAGATCAAGAGAGGGTTTTTCTCAAGCTCAAGTGTTTCTCAACACATGAGAGGGAGAGAGCTTGAGGGAGAGGAAGAACAAGAGAGAGAAAAGATATGATAGAATGAGAAAAATGTGAACCATTCTCACTAATATGTGTATATTATTTTAATTGAATAATTAGCTAGATAATTGTCATGTCTTATCATGACGTGACCATTATCATTTCAATTTGCAAGGATCAAAAAGCATCTTCCAAAAGAAATGATGATGGTCAAAGTGTCAACATGGTCAACAAGTCAAGATGGGTCAAATGGTCAACAACCATAACCATGCACAATTATTAAACTAATATCAATTAACAATAATACACACATAAGCATTAGGGTTAATAAAATGACAATAGCCATTTACCCTAATCAAGGTCCTCTCCCTCAATCTCAAGTAACTGTGCATACGCACCCGCATTCGTGATCCGAGGAACACTAATACAATGAGAAAAACCAATCCCAAATCATATACTAGGATCCGGCTTAAACCAAAGCCCGCTAGTATAAACTGTCCGGACAGCAAACGTGCACAAGTGCGCGAATGCGAACGAACCCTGTCGCAAAACCATGCGACCTCTACTCATTTTGCCTAAAGGCGAATAGCTCTCTGTGTGGGACTCTAAAGACTCGACACTACGCTGGCAGTGGGTTTAACCACAGACCGCAAGCGGCACTAGCTGTACGTAACGGTCCCCAGGTAGATGTCGATAAGAAGACCGACGAGGTGAACCCCATCCGAACTCCTACTGAGCCTGTATGTGACAATCTCCGTACAGTCCGGTCTGTTCGTCTGATACATCGCATGGCGGGCCTAGGGGGGCGGTGAACGTCAGTCCCCTAATAGCGGTACAAGTCATGTCGGAGTGTAGCCCAGAACCCCCTGAGATAACACTGGAAACCTACCAGTATATCTCGCTTGCCCTGGCCAGGGACTACTCGTGTAATGGCTCTCCTGGACATAGCGCGATGTTAACCCCCAATACCGGGAGAGACGAATCCTGTCTAACCGTCACTGCCTCCAAGGGCTTCGGGACTGCACCCAAAAACTACCTGTTTGCACGACTCCTTTGAGCCGTGGTAGGGTAGTAATCAAAGTGCAGTGGGAACACACTCGAGGCGAAGTGACAGTGTCAAGTCAGCGGACTAAGCTGTACTCATGTCACCTGGGAACTGATAACTGACGATAGGTATAATACCAACCAACAGTTCCCGACGAGTCCTGTCCAGTGTACTCGTAACCTAACGAGCACCCGCATACTATCTCAATTACGACGTACTGACGGCTGTGGGACAGACCGTCTCCCACGCTGGGATGAGAAGCGCATACGCTAGTCTACTCCGGAGTATCGATGCCCTGTCTCGATAGTCCAACGACCAGGGACCTGTATAAGGATGTGCTTATAGATCACCCAGCTCCCACGAGTGTGAGCGCCATCACAACGCTGGTAATCAAGCAAAGATCCTAAGGGCTCTACTAATATGTATATCTGCGATATGCTAAAAGAAATACATGCACATATTAAAGCAGAGACAAACCAAGTAGCATACTACCATTTCGAGCAAGATTGTATATACAACTGTGAATATCCCAAGCTTCCATTAAGTAATATACAAACTAGTATGATACAGTAATGGCCTCTAGGGCATATACACCAACAATCTCCCACTTGCACTAAGGCCATGTACTGGCGTATCGAAGACCTATCATCTCGATCAGCCGCTCGAACTGAGACTGGGGTAGGGCCTTCGTGAGTGGATCTGCAGTGTTGTTCTCCGTATTTACTCTCTTCACCTCGATCTCCTGGCGATCTATGATCTCCCTGATCAGGTGGTACCGCCTCAAAATGTGCCTGGACTTCTGATGGGACCTGGGTTCCTTCGCTAAAGCTATAGCTCCGTTGTTGTCGCAATACAGCGGTATTGGATCAACAATCGTAGGAACCACCTGAAGCTCCGTGAGGAACTTCTTCATCCAGACAGCTTCCTTTGCGGCATCGCAAGCAGCTATGTACTCCGCTTCCATAGTTGAGTCAGCAACGGTCTCCTGCTTGGAACTCTTCCAGCAAACCGCCCCTCCATTGAGGGTAAAGACATAACCCGACATGGACTTGGAGTCATCCTTGTCACTCTGGAAGCTGGAGTCAGCAAAGGCCTCGAGCTGGAGGTCTTTTCCGCCATACACCAAGAACATCTCCTTAGTCCTTCTCAGGTACTTGAGAATGTTCTTTACCGCTATCCAGTGTTTCTCCCCTGGGTTTGACTGATACCGGCTTACAACGCTCAATGCGTATGCTACATCTGGTCTAGTTCACAACATCGCATACATTATAGAGCCTACCGCAGAAGCGTAGGGTATAATAGACATGCGATCCCTCTCCAAATCAGTCTTGGGAGACATCTCTTTGGAGAGGGTGATCCCGTGACAAGACGGTAGATTACCGCGCTTGGAATCTTCCATACTGAATCTTTTCAGTATGGTGTCGATGTACCTTGACTGTGAAAGTCCCAACATCCTCTTAGATCTATCACGATAGATCTGGATCCCCAGAATGTAGTTGGCATCGCCCAGGTCCTTCATGGAGAACCTCTGCGACAAGAATCCTTTGACTGACTGTAGCATAGGAATATCATTTCCTATTAGGAGAATATCATCCACGTACAAGACGAGAAAAACTACAGTTCTCCCTACAATCTTACTGTAAATGCATGGTTCATCTGGATTTTTGATAAAGTCGAATTCTTTGACAGTATCATCAAAGCAGACGTTCCAACTCCGCGATGCCTGCTTAAGTCCATAAATGGACTTAAGCAACTTGCACACCTTTCCGCTGCTCCAACTCTGAATGAAACCCTCTGGCTGATCCATATAGACACACTCCTCTAAATGTCCATTTAGAAAAGCTGTCTTTACGTCCATCTGCCAAATCTCATAATCGTGGAAGGCAGCAATGGCAAGAAGGATCCGAATGGATTTCAGCATAGCTACTGGAGAAAAGGTTTCGTCATAGTCCAAAACAGGTCGTTGATGAAAACCCTTTGCTACCAGTCTAGCTTTATAGGTCTCAACCTGTCCATCTACAACAATCTTCCTTTTGAAGATCCACTTGCATCCTACGGGTTTTACCCCATCTGGAGCAATGTCCAACGTCCATACTTTGTTGGTGTACATGGACTCCATTTCGGTCCGCATTGCATCCAGCCATTTAACCGAGTCGCCGCTCTGGATGGCTTGCTGGAAGCTAGTAGGCTCACCATAATCCATGGTGCAATCCTCTCTATCCCCGTCTATGAGAAAACCGTAGTATCTCTCGGGCGGATGAGACTGCCTACTACTCCTGCGGAGTGGCGCTGGGATGTCCGGTTCTCTTGAGACTTCTGGTTCTTCCAAGCTTTCAGTAATAGCTTGTGGTTCTGGAATTTCTTCCAGTTCTATAGCGCTCCCACTTATCTGATTTTCTAAAAATTCCGTTTCCAAGAAGTGGGCATGCTAAGAAACAAAAACCTTTTGTTCCTCTGCGGAATAGAAAAGATACCCCCTGGAGTTCTTTGGGTATCCCACAAACTTACACAGTACTGAACGTGCCTCGAGCTTGTCCGCATGCTGCTTTTTTACAAAAGCTGGACATCCCCATGTCTTAAGGTACTTGAGACAGGGTTTCTTCCCACTCCACATCTGATATGGGGTGGTAGGCACAGTCTTGGTTGGAGCCTTGTTCAAGAGATATGCAGCTGTTTCTAGCGCATAACCCCAGAAGGATCGTGGCAACTCAGCCTTACTCATCATGGAACGAACCATATCCAATAGGGTTCGATTCCGCCTTTCCGATACACCGTTGTGTTGTGGTGTGTATGGAGGAGTAAGCTGAGAGAGAATTCCATTCTCTTTTAAGTAGCCCAGAAACTCGGCACTCAAGTATTCACCACCTCGATCAGATCTTAGTGTCTTGATACTTTTGCCTGTTTGTTTTTCAACTTCATTCTTGTATTCTTGAAATTTCTCAAAGGCCTCGGATTTGTGCTTCATCAAGAAGACATGCCCATACCTAGAGAAATCATCTGTGAAAGTAATGAAGTATGAATAACCACTTCGCGCATGAGTAGACATTGGACCACACACATCACTGTGTATGAGTCCCAAGAGCTCGCTCGCTCTTTTTCCGTGTCCAGTGAACGGAGTCTTTGTCATCTTTCCCATGAGACAAGATTCACAAGTGGCATAAGACTGATACTCAAACGGATTCAAGTATCCCTCTTTATGTAACTTTGTTAACCGTGTCTCATTAATGTGACCCAGTCTACAATGCCATAAGAAAGCCTGATTTGTTTCCGGAGACTTTCTTTTAAGTGTGTTCTGGACACTGAAGATCTGAGCTTGATTCAATACGTATATCCCGTTTTGTAATGTACCTGACCCAATCAGAACTTGATTTAGGTGGATATTAACTACATCGCTTACAAAAGTAAAATCATATCCTTCCTTAGAAATTAAGGATACAGATATGATATTACAAGTCGCACCTGGTACATAAAAACAGTTACGCAGAATCAATATCTGCCCAGTTGTCAGTCCTAGATGATATTCCCCTACGGATTCAGCATACATGCTCATTCCGTTAGCAACCCTGAGAGTCATATCACCTTTCCTGATAACCCTAGGGTTTCTCAAAGCCTGTAACGAATTACAGATATGAGATCCTGATCCGGTATCCAATACCCAGGAAGTAGGGTTAACTGACATACAGTTCTCAATCACAAACACACCCGAAGCCGAAGCCACAACATGCTTCGAATTCTGGCTACTGGCTTTACAATCCCTGCAATCCTTCTGTCCATGTTCATTCCCGTAATAATAGGAACATCCTTCTTTTACTACATCTGTTCCTGAAACTTCTGCCCTTCCCTTTCTTTCTACTTCCCTAGTTTCCTTTAGGGTAGTAGGTAGAGACTGTTGAACTGAGTTAGCATCTGACCCGTTCTTCAACGTGGTCTTCAGGTCCGAGAGCTCAAAAGAGCTGGTCTCTGTAAGGACGTTGTCCCCTACAGATGACCCGATAGCCAACCTCGCTGGAAGCAATTCGTTCGAGGTCTCATATCTTGCGATACGAGATTGCTCTCCATATAAAACTTTGTTATGGAGGAAGATAGATGCTGAGTCCATCTTCTCGTGCTGCCTCTGGTATATACCATCAACTAAGGCTAACACGAGGCACTTGGCTTTCGCACAGTCTTCTTCCGATGTCCTACGAATATCAATATCCGTGACAGGGGAAACTGGACCTGAGACGGCAGGGGTTGGATCAGTCAAGAGGTGTCCCAGATTGTCCTGGGCAATGGACATCTGGACAGACCTTTGCCAGTTATAACAGCCAGATTCAGTCATCTTATTATCTAGATGTAACCTAGGTGCGGTCACTGGGTCGCTGCAATTAAGAGAGAGAGAAGAAAACACTTAGCATGATGCTCTTGCAAGTTTAGATTGGTTTTTAATTTATCTAAACAGGATGGCTCCCACTGTCTCTCGAATCCCTTCTCAAACCATAAAGAAAGGATTAGTCAGGATCAATCTCACCGTACAATACTTGCTTAACCGTTCAGCCAGGCCAGTGTCGGTACTTCGAGGGAGGTTTTCCAACGCTTTCGCGAAGTTCCTTAATTAAGTAACCTCTTTTCCCTGTGGGCGTAGCCCCGCTAACACCTTTCTAGACACCTACTAGGTTTATAGCATTGATCGTTAAGTGAGTTTTCCGAGGAGTAGCATATACTCACAGTAGGATCGGGATTCAAATATCATTGCGTGATAAAACCGAAGGAATCCTACCAGAATCATCACACTCCAAATGGTATGCAGCGCTAGCAAGTTTCAGTACTTATGAAACTCCCGATGTGAATTTTTGCCCCATGCTCTTAAGACCTTGACGAAGGTCAACAAATCATAAGTCGCATGTCAAGTTCTACCCGTCATTATCCAGGTTAATTTGAACCCACACGTACATACCCTTGACGAAGGTCAACAAGGTAGTACGACTGTCCCAAACCAACGCATCTATCTATGCTACATATGAACACCCAACAGCTACCAATCACTATGCCTTGACGAAGGTCAACAAACATAGCTTGAATACTATTGAATATCCATACGAAACGATGGAGGGCTACGAATGGTTTTGGCGAAACCGTGAACGTAGTGAACTTGATATAATCGATGGAACGAGATAGCTTTTAAAAGGAGTGGTTCAAGCTCCGCGTTTAAAAGTTTAGTTTTGAAAAGAACCGAGTGGTTTTCAAAGTGTTCCAATCGACTTTTACTTGGTTTATTTTCTTGCATTAGTTCTTTTAATGCGTCCCATCATTTAACCCTACCATTGCAGAAAACAACCAAAATATGACGTATACTTATGCCATTCGCATTCGCCACGGGGCCCCGTCATCACCCGTTAGGTTACTTAACTAACGACAGAGAGGGGGCTGGGCTAGCGCGGCTGTAAAACATAAGCAACGCCTAAATAGTTATTATATATAAATATATAGCAATGATAGACATTACAGATCACAGATGAATACATTGGATATACTAGGAATCCGCAATCCGTTCGAGCCTGCAACGAAAAGCGGATTACACGGTCGCGGTGAATAGCCAAATACCCCACCCAAGACCCCTACGGGTGCGGCAAACTTCCCGCCAAGTACCCGAAGCGAAGCAACCTCCCTCACCACCGTGAGTAGGCCACTCGGCACTTCGAGATACCCGGTAGTTTGTGCACCCCCTCCATGGGTCTATCCTAGGAGCATAAACAGTAAAAAGAATTATACAATGACGGCTACAACCCCGACCCGGTTGTGCGGCCATACAAATAATAATATTACATCAATTTACATATTACAATGAATGAAAGAAAAAGCAACACTCATCTCACATCCATCCCGGCTATTCACCCGCGACAATCCAACCCATTCATATACACATACCAATCATCAATCACAGATCACAGATATGTATAACCCCGACTAATCGACATATAGCGATTAGCCGACGTTCAATACATGCAAACATCACATATATAACCGTCATAGTCAAAGTGTAGTGAAGTTCGAAAAAAATACGGATTTATAGGCCCCCAAAAATAAATTTCTATTCTGGAAAACCTGGGCACATATAAACCATCTTAAAAATCCTAAAACCAAGCCTTAAGAAAACTGCACCAAACTCGACTCAGTGAAGAGTCCAAACGGCAGCGTTTCCGCGGCAATAGCTTGCTATTGCCGCGGAAACGCGGCGGTTTAGACGAATCACTGGACCGGGTTTGGTGGTGTTCTTTAAAAAACCCTGAGACGATTTTAGGTGTATAACAAATTTTGTTTTGACCAGAAAAAAATTTAACAGAAACTAGGGTTTTTGAAAACTCGGTTTTTGGATTTTCCGGTTTCGAACTTCGTTACACTTCACTACCAAACTAGTTTATGTTTAGTTAGGCTCTGATACCACTGTAAGTCCACGTTGCCCACCCCGGTGCTTACGGGGAGGCGGAAAACATAATAAAAATCGGATTTTTATCAACTATAGGCAACATGGACTATGCTTTAAGGATCTTTACTAAACAAAAACTTGCTAAAGCAAACTTGAAAGTAGCTAAGTGGTAGAAAAGTTATACCTTTGGTCTCTTAGTCCTTCTCTCCTTGCTCCTTGGAGTAGTGGAAGGAGGTCACCTTGCTCGTCTTCTCACGCCGAAGAAAGATCCACCCGAAAGCCTCGACCTTTGGCTTCAACTCCAAGCTAGAAGTAACTAGGGTTCAAGAAGTGCTAGTCCTTCAACCCTAGATGAGAGTAGAGAAGATCAAGAGAGGGTTTTTCTCAAGCTCAAGTGATTCTCAACACATGAGAGGGAGAGAGCTTGAGGAAGAGGAAGAATAAGAGAGAGAAAGGATATGATAGAATGAGAAAAATGTGAACCATTCTCACTAATATGTGTATATTATTTTAATTGAATAATTAGCTAGATAATTGTCATGGCTTATCATGACATGACCATTATCATTTCAATTTGCAAGGATCAAAAAGCATCTTCCAAAAGAAATGATGATGGTCAAAGTGTCAACATGGTCAACAAGTCAAGATGGGTCAAATGGTCAACAACCATAACCATGCACAATTATTAAACTAATATCAATTAACAATAATACACACATAAGCATTAGGGTTAATAAAATGACAATAGCCATTAACCCTAATCAAGGTCCTCTCCCTCAATCTCAAGTAACTGTGCATACGCACCCGCATTCGTGATCCGAGGAACACGAATACAATGAGAAAAACCAATCCCAAATCATATACTAGGATCCGGCTTAAACCAAAGCCCGCTAGTATAAACTGTCCGGACAGCAAACGTGCACAAGTGCGCGAATGCGAACGAACCCTGTCGCAAAACCATGCGACCTCTACTCATTTTGCCTAATGGCGAATAGCTCTCTGTGTGGGACTCTAAAAACTCGACACTACGCTGGCAGTGGGTTTAACCACAGACCGCAAGCGGCACTAGCTGTACGTAACGGTCCCCAGGTATATGTCGATAAGAAGACTGACGAGGTGAACCCCATCCGAACTCCTACTGAGCCTGTATGTGACAATCTCCGTACAGTCCGGTCTGTTCGTCTGATACATCGCATGGCGGGCCTAGGGGGCGGTGAACGTCAGTCCCCTAATAGCGGTACAAGTCGTGTCGGAGTGTAGCCCAGAACACCCTGAGATAACACTGGAAACCTACCAGTATATCTCGCTTGCCCTGGCCAGGGACTACTCGTGTAATGGCTCTCCTGGACACAGCGCGATGTCAACCCCCAATACCGGGAGAGACGAATCCTGTCTAACCGTCTCTGCCTCCAAGTGCTTCGGGACTGCACCCAAAAACTACCTGTTTGCACGACTCCTTTGAGCCGTGGTAGGGTAGTAATCAAAGTGCAGTGGGAACACACTCGAGGCGAAGTGACAGTGTCAAGTCAGCGGACTAAGCTGTACTCATGTCACCTGGGAACTGATAACTGAGGATAGGTATAATACCAACCAACAGTTCCCGACGAGTCTTGTCCAGTGTACTCGTAACCTAACGAGCACCCGCATACTATCTCAAGTACGACGTACTGACGGATGTGGGACAGACCGTCTCCCACGCTGGGATGAGAAGCGCATACGCTAGTCTACTCCGGAGTATCGATGCCCTGTCTCGAGAGTTCAACGACCAGGGACCTGTATAAGGATGTGCTTATAGATCACCCAGCTCCCACGAGTGTGAGCGCCATCACAACGCTGGTAATCAACCAAAGATCCTAAGGGCTCTACTAATATGTATATCTGCGATATGCTAAAAGAAATACATGCACATATTAAAGCAGAGACAAACCAAGTAGCATACTACCATTTCGAGCAAGATTGTATATACAACTGTGAATATCCCAAGCTTCCATTAAGTAATATACAAACTAGTATGATACAGTAATGGCCTCTAGGGCATATACACCAACACACGGATCATGATTGGACGGATTTTACTAGCGGGCTTTGGTTTAAGCCGGATCCTAGTATTGTACAGTGTAGATTTTGTCTCTTTGCATTAGTATTCAGTGGGAATACAAATGCGGGTATGTATATACAGTCGCGGGGGTTTCCTGTAATTTATTACGGGATCAGTTTTCTGAAGTTGCCAGTTTGTATTCTGTTCCGGCTAGTTTTCCTTTGTTTCTTCGCGGCCAGACTTTTCCGATGGATGGGCTTATTTGCAATTTCGCAAATTAGCATTTGTAGAGGGGTTATTTGTGATTTGCAAGATTAGGAAAGCATCTTTGCTTTTCTTGCATTAATGAGATTAGAATGGATTAGAAATTGATTTGATATTGTTATCATTGCTTTTTGGTGTGGTCACCCTTTTGCTTTTTCTACACTCACCTCCCTTCTTGGTTTTGATTTATTCCCTCCACCATTTTGAGTTTTGAGGGGACGGCCACAATGTGGGATGGATAGAGGGAGTTTATTTTTCATGTGGGAAAATTATCATTCATCTCATTTTTAGCTTGCCACCAAAATTCCCAAGTTCATATCTTGTTCATTCCTCCATCACCAAAGGCAACTTCACCCCAAATGAGACAATGGTTTCTACACTAGTCTACAGGATTCCTTGGACGCGTCGGCTAGCCAACATCGCGCCCGAGTTGCCTCGGTCCAGAGGTGGGAGCCCGTAAAAGAACCCAGCGATGTGGTGCCCGTTTCGACGAGGAGGCGACGACCGGAGATTCCGCGAGGAGATCGGAGTGGAGACGAAGACCGAAGGACACGGATCGCTTGGTTTAGCTTCTCTACTCCTTTTCTTGTTTGCTATAGTCAGGTTAATGGCCCAATCCGGGATTTTAGTGCTCGGAGGTGCCGGTTTCTGAGTTCTAGAAAAGTTTTTCGTTTCCGCATTCCAGCGTCGGATTGACGACCGGGGCGCCGCCGTGCACTTACATTGGTATCAGAGCCACGCCATTAACCTAGTCTATCTTGCTCTAATGTGTTTACAAGTTCGATCGAACAAATTTCCGAAAACCCGTTTTCCATTGCATGAGTTTCTGTCGAAATTTGTTTGGGCTCTAAAAATTTTTCAGGTTGTTTCAGAAACACGTGCAGGTAATTCTAAGCAATCTGAGAAAATTTCGTCGCGTGGCATCACCTTTCCACCGCGGAACCGCGGCCAAACCCACGCATTGGCCGCGGTTCCGCCGCAAGGTAGACTGTTCATTGGACCAAATTTTACAGTGGGCTTTTTACTAGGGAATGGGGTTTTGGGGATATTCTTTTTGGGCCCAGATTTTCTGTGAGTGCTACAGTAGTGCTTGGGGCCCACTTCGGTAAATTTGGTCGATCAAAAAGTTTAAACATGTTAGTTCACAGTAATTACATTATATCTGCGACCGTGAATGTCATTTGATCGGTAAATCCTGTCTAACTGCTATAGCCCTTTCAGACGGATTTGCGAACGTGACATTCACGTTGATGTTTTGTGTTGTGCTGTGATGTTGCGGATTGGTCGTGGGGGATAGCCTGGATGCAATGTTAGTACAGTTTCGTTTTATATGTACATTTGATATTGCGGGGCGAGCATCCGACATGTGGACTGCCGTCACTGCCTGTTTGTATATTATTCTTTTGGGGCATGACCGGGTCGAGGTCGATGTACCCGTTGTATGTATATTTTACTTTCTGTACTAGGATTACCCCGCGGAGGGGTGCACGGATAGCCGGGTTCTAGAGGGCAACGGGCCCGCATCTCATGGCATTGAGACGGAGGGGGCTTCATTCTAGAATTGGTGGGCTATTCGCCGCACTCGTAGGGGGTACAGGTTGACCCAGGAGGGGTGCCTAAGTTACCGGATTCCGTGAAGTGCTGGGTGGTCCATTCACATTGTTGAAGGGGGCTGCCTCGCTTCAGGTTTTGGCGGGTAACTTGGCGCGCCCGTAGGGGTCTAGGATCTTCATTGCACAGGCTATCCACACGACCAGGGGAACGTCGGGTTTCAGTAGCGGCTCTATGAAACACGGGGATCCCAGATATCTGTATTGTTCTGTGATGCTTTTTACATTTCTGTGATGTTGCATTTTATCACGCCTTAAGCGAATATTATATATTAATATATATACACTAGTAGATGTTGTATATGTTTTGCATCCGTGCTAGTCCAGTCCCTGCTCTGTCGTTAGTTAACTAACCTAACGGGTGATGACGGGACCCAGTGGCGAATGCGGATGGCATATACGTACATCATTATTTTCGTTCTTTATTGGTGTGATCAATTGATAGGACTGCGTTGATTCGGATCAATGCAAGCCAAACAAACCTATTCTGATGTTGTTGGAACATTTTTCAAAAAGCTGTTATTGCAAGGGCGTTCTCTTTTGTTTTGCACAGTGGTATTCAGTTGGAATATCCTGCTCCTCAGTCGACGAGGCAAGGGCAGAGATCCCTTCACCGGGAGTGACCCCTTGGACAGGAGTTTGCGTCAGGGCACTAACTTCACTATAGCCGATTACATTTGCTTTGCATCGTGGTATTCAGTTGGAATATCCTGCACCTCATTCTACGGGGAAAGAGCCGAGATCCCTTCACCAGGAGTGACCTCTTTAACAAAGGTTTTCGTTACTATATTTTTATAAAAGCTATCCGTTCCTTCAACGATATCAAGTTCATTACGTTAAAGGTTTTTCGCCAGGAACCATTCGTAGCCCTCCGTCGTTTCATATGGATAGTCAATAGTATTCAAGCTATGTTTGTTGGCCAAAGTCAAGGCACAGTGTTTGGTAGCTGTTGGTTATTCATATGCAGCATAGATAGATGCGTTGGTTTGGGACAGTCGTATAGCCTTGTTGGCCAAAGTCAAGGGCTTGTATGGGTGGGTTCAAATTAACCTGGAGAATGACGGGTAGAACTTGACATGTGACTTATGATTTGTTGGCCAAAGTCAAGGTCATAAGAGCATGGGACAAAAATCACATCGGGAGTTTCTAAAGAAACTGAAACTTGCCAGATATGCGCATACCTTCTGGAGTGTGATAACGTGAGCGGATTCCATCACGTTATCATGCGATGATAGTTGGATCTCGATTCCCACTGATGAGTTGGTTTACTCCTCGGGTGACCCCGACTAATTCTTCTTTCAGGTTTGGGGAAGAATTTGACGTTACAGTAGGAGGTTTCCTGATTAGATAAAGTGATAACCATTCTGATCTCGGTTAGAGTGCACGCTGAGTGTTTCTTTTCTCTCTCTCTTTGGCAGCGACCATTGACCCGACCCCAGACTATGACTCAGTGACCAAAATTAACCAAACCTTCTTATAAGACTGGCTTTTGGATTGTCAGAGTTGCAAACCTCTTTGCCACTCCTACTTTTACCCTTTTCTCCAGGACACCCCGTATTACTACGAATGTCCACTTCCATTGGACAAAACCATCGTATGGTTATATACGAACTCGAAGGAATTTATTCGAGGATGGTTTCCGGTTCTGGAGAAAACGAATAGGACTATTCAGTTGTCTTTTCCTTTTACCTTCTCTCAGGTAGTGAGTACTCCTTGGTTTAGGAGATAGTACACCTATTACGCAAATTGGATAGTCTTCTTCCAAACCATAGGCTGGTGCCGAACGGTGGGGAATGAAGAAAACCAATTAGCCTAAACGGTGTACAGAAGGTATTAAGTTAAGATAAAGAAAGGGATTAGTAAGAGGGCAAAGTAAATTGCGACTGATATTCACGACCAAACCAAATATTTCTTCGCCAATTCTAAATCACCTTTGTATTTCTCCATGACACTCCATATCACTACGAAGATCCACAGTTTATTAGATACTCCATCGTATGGTTATATACGAACTCGAAAGGAACTTGTTCCAGTTCGGGGATGGATTCTGGTTCAGGAGAAATAGGAATAAGGTTTATTCGGTTGTCTTTTATCTTCACCTTCTCTCGCATTGCGAGTGCTCCTAGGATTAGTACAGTACACCCATTATGCTTATTGGATAGTCTTCTTCCGAACCATAGGCTGGTGCAGAACGGTAGGGAAGGAAGAAAACCATTTGGCCTAAAGGGGTGTGCAGAAGGTAATGACTAAAGACATATAAAGGGATTTGGAGAGGTGGCAAAGAGATATACGGTTACAGTTGTGAATCTGGATAATGGAAGAGGCATTACTAGGAATACCGGGATACCCCATCGAAACATTTCAATGTTTCAGTTTCACTGTGTACTGTTAAAAGAAAACTGATTTCCCAATTAGACACTTGCTCCAGGGTATGTATTTACCATGTATGATTCTCACATCTGTATGGTTTTACAGATGATGAGTGGGAGTAAGTTATTGGGAATTAGGTGATCATCCTCATTAAATCGGGATTCGTTGTAATTAGTGATATTTGAGGAAGTCACCTGGGTTGTTTGCCGGACGACAAATATTTGGTTTTGAATATCCGTTGTTATGCACCAATTTCAAATTGGTATATCTGTACGTCTATTTTTATAGAGTGAGATATACCTTTTTGAAATTATGTCTATGACATTTACCTATATCAGTGGATGGTTGGGTATGAGCATTAAACAGCGGTGTAATTCTTCATAACCATAAGTACAGTTTTCGACCTACAACACACAGTGAATGAGTCACTAGACTCAGGGGACTTATACAGAGTATTGTATGTTGTCCAGTGTCCATGAGGACATAGGGGATGGTACTCGTACTATATTCTGTTTACTTGTGACTTCTCTGGTTCTTAGACATGTGTTTCATAGAAACACAAGGTCCAAGTTTTGAGAAGTTATAGGTATAAGAATAAAGTAGAGAACCAGGTGTTGCAAGTATCGGGATTCTTCAAGGTGATCAAAGATATAGATACTTGTGTATGGTATTCAGTTGATAGTAATGATTAGGAGAACTTGCTTCTCTTTCAGGTTACTCATAATTGGAAGCACTCCTAAGTTGAGTAACGCTGATCGGCCTCCTTCCATTTAGTTGACATGCACTGGAGACAGCTGCATGATTTGAATCTGGTTCAATTAAATCAGTGCCTCTGTTTCTGTATTGGATATAGAACAGTTCATATCTTGACGATGTTAAGGTACGGGGAGTTGTCCGGCTTATGCTTAAAACCAGACTCTGGATAACTCAAGGCACGTTTCTGTAATGGCTGTTTGTGGGTTGACCCAGGCTATGACGAGGGTTGACATTCTTCCATCTGGATGATCAATAGTGATATTGTTCTTGACTCGCCACAGTTTTAATAAAAATGGATTTTTTCAGAAAACAGTAGTGGGAGTATGGTAGAACTGGAAGTGATTCCAGAACCGCAAACGATTACTGAAGATTTGATAAGAACCTAAAGAGTCAATCTGTATTGACATTCCATTGGCCGCTCCACAGATATGGTGGGTAACCTCAGGCACCCGAGAGGTACTCCGGTAGCCTCAAGGACGGTGACAGGGAGGTTCTTGTTTACCTAGACTTGCCATTGCTGTTGTTCCAGACTGTGAGACCCGGCAGGAGGATGAGTATAGCGTCGTTCTAAACTAGTTTTAGAAGTGCACGTGTATATGACTCTGCCGGAGGGTTGTCGTAGTCAGTGGGAGCAGCGGAAGCATGGTGGACAAGTGGCTTATGTCTATTTATAGACTAAAGCAGATATAGCGGAGATAAATCATCTATTTCTGATGTGACAGTCATAGGTTTGACTTATCAGAATAGGGGATGGATCTGTTAAGAAGGTAGTAGGGTGTGATGTCCTGGTATTTGGATGACATACACAGAGTAGGAAGTGATATTCCTATACTACGATCGGTTATACTTTGGTTGTCACACAGTGGTTTCTACACATGGGAATTGGATATTATATCAGATATTCTGGTTACTGGATCTATGGTTTTAGATCTAGATTTGGGTGGTTTCCCAATCAGGGTACTTGACATCATTCTAAAGGTATTTAGAATGGACGACTCCTGGCATGGTGGTGTACCTGCAGGTGATGGAGTCACCTTCTCTAAAGGTGTCTTACAGACTTAAGGGGAGAGGGATACGCATGATTGGCAGATCACTTGCTTAGGCAATTGAGTTGATCATGAGATGTCAAGTACCACACCAGATGTTGGTTTTGCAGGAGATGCAATAAGTTGATATTAATCCAATCCTGGAGAAACATTGGGAAGCAGCTTTAGAACATAAGTGCATGTTCTAGGGATTTGATGACGGCAGCCTCCTTTAGGTGACGGTTATCTTTCCAGGCTTCCATGGTCACATGGATGACATAGTGACTGTCAGAGTTGTAGTTTTCCCTCTGAAGAGGGGCAGTATTTTGGACGAGTGGTCCAGGCAGATACTGAAGGGGGCATGGCGCAGGATACTAATTAAGTTCAGTTGACGATACAGTCTAAGAAGTTTGGATTTGGAGTTCATTTGTAAGCTAGGTGCCATCAGACATCCAAACGTATTCTAAGACAGGTATTGCTCATTTCGGGAGATGGGTTTCTCCGCGAACTTGAGATATAGAGTGACATAGAAAGAAACATCACAGCGGATCCGCTCACTGAGGCTGTTCCTCGAACGCAATAGTTTCGCAAACGAGCTTTGTGAGACTGACTAGTAGAGGTGTTGGGTGTCCGATATCACACGGGCTGTGATTCCGCGACATCGCAATAATTAGCCTTGAGTGGAAGTGGGAGATTGTTGGAGTTAGTGCCCTCAGGGTCAATTATTGGATCACAGGCACGTGATTGCAATGATTGATGGAGGACCTATCCCGATAGGACAGTCTTACTCTAGATGATAGTATGCTATCTGGTTTATCTTTATCATCGTGTACTGCTTTAGGTGACCTTACAGGTCACTATTGCACGTTGATAGAGCACCTAGGATTCTTGCTTGACTACCAACAGTATGAGGGCGATCATATACGTCGGAGCTGGGGTCTATAAGCACATCCTTAAAAGGTCCCTAGTCATGGGAGTTTCGAGACAGGGCATCGATACTCCAGAGTAGACTAGTGTATACAGTCGAGACTCCGACGAGGGGTGGTGGCCGGTCTCACAAGCCACTGGTGTCAGTTGGTTCACCTAAGATGTATACAGGTGCTCATTGGGTTATGAGTACACGGGACATAACTCGCCGGGAACATGCTAGTTGGTATTATACCTGACGTCAGATAGCAGTTCCCTGGTGACATGTGTACAGGTTAGTTCATCGACCTGAGATCGTCATTTATCTCGTGTGAGTTCCCACTGTGCTTTGATTACTACCCTACCACGCTCAAAGGAGATGTGCAAACAGGTTTTAGTTGGGTATAGTCCCGAGCCACATGGAGGCAGTGAGCGGATCTGCAGGGGTTCGTCTCTCCCGGTATTGGGGATGAGGTCGCGCTGTGTCTTGGAGAGCCAGTACATGAAATTCCTTGGCCAAGGCAGGGGATTTACTGTTAGGTATTCCAGTAGTATCTCAGGGTGTTCTGGGTTACACTCCGACACGACTTGTACCGCTTTTGGGGGTCTGACTTTTACCAACCCCCTAGGCCAGCCATGCGATACTCATAGACGAACGAACCGGACTGTACGGATATTGTCACTGACAGGGCTCAGTACGGTGTCAGGATGAGTTCGCTCATCGACGTCCCTTTTGGTCAGTACCTGGTAGCCCGTTACGTATTGGCTAATAACTCTGACGTGCTAGTGGTTAAATCCACAACCAAGGTATTGACGAGTCTTTAGAGTCCCCCACAGACCAGTTTCTCAAGTTTCGGGCGAAACGCTGTAGAGGCCGTATGGAGATATGGCAGGGTTCGATCAGATACGCGCGGTATTGCACGGATCATGATTGGACGGATTTTACTAGCGGGCTTTGGTTTAAGCCGGATCCTAGTATTGTACAGTGTAGATTTTGTCTCTTTGCATTTGTATTCAGTGGGAATACAAATGCGGGTATGCATATACAGTCGCGGGGTTTTCCTGTAATTTATTACGGGATCAGTTTTCTGAAGTTACCAGTTTGTATTCCGTTCCGGCCAGTTTTCTTTTGTTCCTTCGCGGCCTGACTTTTCTGATGGAGGGGGTTATTTGCAGTTTCGGAAATTAGCATTTGTGGAGGGGTTATTTGTGATTTGCAAGATTATGAAAGCATCTTTGATTTTCTTGCATTAATGAGATTAGAATGGATTAGAAATTGATTTGATATTGTTATTATTGCTTTTTGGTGTGGTCACCCTTTTGCTTTTCCTACACTGACCTCCCTTCTTGGTTTTGATTTATTCCCTCCACCATTTTGAGTTTTGAGGGGCCAGCCACAATGTAGGATGGATAGAGGGAGTTTATTTTTCATGTAGCAAAATTATCATTCATCTCATTTTTAGCTTGCCACCAAAATTCCCAAGTTCATATCTTGTTCATTCCTCCATTACCAAAGGCAACTTCACCCCAAATGAGTCAATGGTTTCTACACTAGTCTACAGCATTCCTTGGACGTGTCTGCTAGCCAACTACGCGCCCGAGTAGCCTTGGTCCAGAGGTGGGAGCCCGTAAAAGAACCCGGCGATGTGGTGCTCGTTTCGACGAGGAGGCGACGACCGGAGATTCCGCGAGGAGATCAGAGTGGAGACGAAGACCGAAGGACACGGATCGCTTGGTATAGCTTCTCTACTCATTTTCTTGTTTGCTAGAGTCAGGTTAATGGCCCGATCCGGGATTTTAGTGCGCGGTGGTGCCGGTTTCTGAGTTCTAGAAAAGTTTTTCGTTTCCGCATACCGGCGTCGGATTGACGGCCGGGGCGCCGCTGTGCACTTAAAATTATACCCATCGTCAGTTAACAGTTCCCAAATGACATGAGTACAGCAAAGTCCGCAGACTTGACACTGCTACTTCGCCTCGAGTGTGTCTCACTGTTCTTAGATTGCTACCCTACCACGGCTCAAAGGAGTCGTGCAAACAGGTAGCAGTTGGGTGCAGTCCCGAGCACTTGGAGGCAGTGGCGGTTAGATAGGATTCGTCTCTCTCGGTATTGGGAGTTGATATCGTGCTGTGTCAGAGAGCCATTACGCAAAGTCCCTGGCCAGGGCAAGCGAGATATACTGGTAGGTTCCAGTAGCTTCTCAGGGTGTAATGGGCTTCGCTCCGACACGACTTATATAGCTATTAGGGGACTGACGCTTGCCGCCCCCTAGGCTTGATATGCGATATTCTTAGACAAACAGACCGGACTGTACGAAGATTGTCACATCAGGCTCAGTGGGAGTTCGGATGATTTTCCTCATCGGCCTTCTTATCGACGTCTATATGTGGACCGTTACGTACAGCTAGTGCCGCTTGCGGTCTGTGGTTAAACCCACTGCCAGCGTAGTGTCGAGTCTTTAGAGTCCCACACAGAGAGTTTCCCTGCTCCAGGTGAAACGATATAGAGGTCGTATGGTTTTACGACAAGGGTTCGGACGCATACGTGTGTTTACGCACGTACGACTTTTTCGGACAGTTTTTTCTAGTCGGTTTTGGTTTAAGCCAGATTCTAGTATCGGGTTACTGGATTTATACAGTCTAAAGTTTTTCCGTGTTTTCACGGATTGGAGGGGCGTTCTCGTAATTTGTCGGGATGCTTCTAGAAGAGTGGTGACTAAGGGGTTAAGGTGGCATTGCATTAAATGAGATTAGTGACTCATTTGTATCATTCATCCAAGTCATTAATGCATCATAAATGCTTAATGACTCATGGAGATGAATCACTCATAGATATTTATGAAGCATTGTTGTTAATTCTATTATTTGATTTTTGGATAAATAATAATGCTTCATATATATTATGATAACATCATTATCTCATTTCATTCTCATCTTCACCTTCTCTCTCCTCAAGCTCACTCTCTCTTCAAACCCTAACCCTAACCCCTCATGAGTTGAGATCAAGGGTTAGCTAGACTAATACATCCATAACCTCACTCTATATCCCCTAGGTAGCTTAGATTAGCACTTTGAGCAACCTAGTTATCTCAAGTTAGAGATCAAGCTTGTAGTAGGAGCTCTCGGGTGGATCGTCTTTGATTCGAGGAGGCCGTTGAGGTGCCGATGTTCTAAGGAGCCTACAAGGAGTGGAGGATCGCGATGAAGACCCGAAGGACTAGTATCGTGAGGTATAACTTCGTATCCGAGTAGTTAAACCTCTAGTAGATAGTTAGCAATGGTTCAGAAACGATTCATGCGCTCAAGTCCGTGTTACGAAGCTTTGATAATCGCTTTTCATATATTCCGCCTCCCCGCAAGTTCGTGGGGTGTGTGACATGGACTTACAGTGTGTCTATCAACGACACATCAAATCATGGAACCTGAGTGTCCAACACCGACACTCGAAACATCATGAAAACCGTGTTAAGCATCGACACGTAAATACTCATCTGTCAAGCGCCGTCACCACGACTGGCCCTGATATCATGTACGTACATGAATCCGGTCGGTATCCCCATGATAACCGCCGAATCCAAATACTATCACCGGTAAGGTAGTACTCCCCTGCCTCGAGCTCACCGTCTAACAATACGAATCTTTTTGCCCCAGGGTACCTCTGGGCCCCACCATGTACCCGCACATGGCCTCGTCCACTCCTCGCATGGGGTATCTAACACAAGTCTCAGAACCGAGAAAACTCATGGTGGACGCATCAAAATATCATATCAAGAGAAACCGGGTTTTTCCAAACAATGCTTAATTTCATGAAATACCACGGTCCTCAAATCCAGAAAACATCATATGGAATCCATATCTCAAATGCGTAAATCTATGAAATATAATATATGCAACATAAAACATTAATATGAGCATATTAAGGGAAAACCGCTCTTTTAAATGAATCTAGTTTTAAAATATATCATGCGGTTCCCAATTCCTCCGAAATCAAGTGCAGCATCATATGAGGTGTACATGTAACTATAGCAAGATATGTGGGTATACATGTAAGTATGTTTGCATGATGTACATGTAGCTGTAGTGTAACATTTCAGAAAAATAAAATATTATTTTTGGGAATTTTTATAATTTAATATTAATTTTAATGTATATTTTAATATTTCGGTATAATTAAATGGCGAAAAATGCGAAAAAATTTGGAAAATTATAGAAATTACTAAAAGAGCGTGTTTTATGTGACTTATGAAAATTTTAAGTTTTTATGATTAGTTTGACACTAATTTAGTGCTAATCGCGATTAAAAATCGCTAATCGCGTTTAAGCTTGTTTTGTGCAAAACATGCACCATTTCTTTTTTCTACACTTGTTGCATTTTGCTACATGTTTTGGGTGCATGGCTTATTATTTTGGGGTTACTATTGATGTGAGAAGGGAATTAGAAAAGAAAAAGAAAAGGGAATAAAATATATAGGTATGGGTGAGAGAGAGAAGGTGAGGGTTTACTTTGACCCAAGTCTTGGCCATTCCTCTTCATTGCCTTCACACATCTCTCTCCCTCTCCCTCATGTTGTTGCTGCTGCTGCCCTCTTTCTCTCCCTCTTCACAAAATCCTCCAAAAACAACATGGAAACAAACTCAAAACCCAAATCCCATTTCATTAAATAGATGCACAAGCTCAAGAGAAGCACATTGGACCAAGAAAGAGAAGATTTTGAGGACATTGAGCAACTCAAGAAAATTCTTGAGTTGCCAAAGGAGGTAATTTCTGAACCATTAGCTTAGTATTTTCATTATTTTTACCCCCATGTTATATTTGAACCGATATCGGGTGGTTTTGTGGACTTAGGAAAAACCTAGTTAGGGTTGATGGGAATTGAGAGTGGTGATGGGTAATTAAGCTCAGTAGAGGCCACACAAACACCCTAGTGCTAGAATAAAGACCCAAACCAGAGATTAGAACCCGGAATACAGATTTAGAAACCGATATCGGAAGAATTCTGGAATCTGTGAGAGTTAATTGAAATCTGCTATCATTAGAAGACTCTGAAAATTATTTTGCTTGGACAGTGATACATGCAAGCACCCAGGAAACAACCACCAAAACCCTAACCCCTATCTTCCTAACTTGGCCGCAGATTTATTCTGTCTGGCCGCAAATAGCGGCCAGACCTGGTCCTATTTCATTCATGTTTGTTCTGTGGTCCCCTAATCTGTAAAATAGACCCCTGGCATATGCAAAATTATCCAATTTGACCTAGGGTGAAATCTGGGACCCTTTTCAGTAGTTGCTGTTTTGGATTCGTATTTCGTTTCTCGTATTTTAAATTATGGATTTGCATATTGTGTTTTACCTCGATCACTTGACGTTTGTACGACGAGATCGAGGGTCGTTTGATGGTTTTGAAAGCGTAGTCTATAGGTTCTAACCTATAGGCATTAGCGTGTCGTTTTGGGTATTCCCGATGTGATTTTAATACGCGTTCCGATTATGTTATCTATGTAAGTACCATTATGTGGATTCCATACGATGAAGAAGATGAAGGCGACATCGACACCGACACGCAGGATGCAAGGTGAGTAGATTATATCTACGGGGAAAGTCGGGTGTATGGCGTATACCACCACCGCAGTTCGAGATTTAGTATACTATATTTATACTATATATATGTGTTTGATAGTATTAGGTGCAATATGGATAATTGAGATGAGATTAGGTGTACTATGGATAGAACAGGGTTTAGTTGTAAACTAGTATAGTTCCTAGTTGCGAACACTAGAATAGGTTTACTCAAACACGCACACACATGCTTATTTTTTATGGTTATACCTAGATGATGAGGATTGTGGACGATATTTGGAGATGAGTCGATGAGATTTGGCATAATGCCATGAGATCGGTGATATGATGCGATTCGTATTTGGGATACGACATGAGATTTTTAGCAGGCCTTTCGACGTGTGTTTCACACACGCATTCATATTTATATAGATGGTATCGATTGTACTAGACTTATATCAATACCCTAGATTATGTGATATGACAATAAGGATACCAGATTATTGATGAGATGAATATGATATTGACCCGTACCCAGATGTTGGGATGCCATGCGATGATTTACCGTACAAGCTTTATCTTGTTGATAAATCCGCACTCATGACTCGAGGACGTCATATGATATACCGTATCGTACGTAATACTATTGAGGCAGGATCACCTACTATTATATATATATATCGACTCAGATGTAGGTGGTTTCCATACCCCTCCCGATGTAACACCTTAGGATATGTTTAGTGAATAATTATATTTAAATATTGGGTTTTTAGCAAAAAGTTTACCAAATTGTGTTTTAAATATTTTTTCTAATTTAATAAATATTTTTCCAAAATTTCCCTAGGCTTGCACACACATGTGCATGTAAACTAGGGTTTTTAAAATGAGTTATTACCATGATTATTAACTATGGTGGGTTAATCATGGGATTAAGTCTTATGGGTTTTTAAGTGGGTTTAATTAGTAGGTAGTAATTACTTTAATTTGAATTTGTTTTTGAGTGTTGACTTGTGAGAGAGAGGGAGTGGGCATCATGGCTTAGCCCATGCTTGCCATTAATGAAGAGAGAGAGAGTGAGGGGTTGACATTTGGAGTGATGATTTTTCCCTCTCATTCTTTGTTTCTTTCTCTCAACCTCACACACACACTTACCTTCAGCTCCAGCAGCAACACAACAGCAGCACCTGAAGCCAGAAACAGCAGCAGCGGCAACTGAAGCAGCAGCAGCAGCCAGAGGCAGTAGCAGCATTATGAGCACCAGCAGCAGCACAGTGAGCAGCAGCAGCAACAGCACCAACTACAGCCCCTTCTCTGCACTTCTTCCTCTTCCTCCAGCTCCCTAGGGTTAAGTATGAGGTATATTTCCTAAACTTATTCCCTAGTTTGCTTGATTAGTGTAGTTTTGCATCGGTTAGTGGTTTTTAGTGTGATTTAGTGCGATATGAGGTGTTTAGTGGGAATCTTGTGCTATTGTGGTGTGAATTAGTTTCAGTAAGTTGTTAGTGGGTTGTGGAGACCATATTAACCTAGTTTAACCCCAATTGCACTAAAATACCACCAGTTTCCCTAATTGATGCAATTTATCGTATTTGTGCAAAATTGAGGTTTTCTGGAACTGCTTTTGACCCGATGAATTCTGAATGAAATTGAGGATACTGCAGTGTAGTGGAGATGTGCTGGTACCCTAGCTAGAACCCGACCCCCTAATTCACCCCTTTGGCCGCCAATTTCTTCATTCTGGCCGCCAATTGCGGCCAGATGGGTAGGGTTTGGGTTGGGGTTTGGTCCTGTAGGTGTCTACTAGTGTGTAGGGTGCTGTGATATATATATTTTTGTAAGTTTAGCTCTGTATAGAAATCTGGGACCAAATACCTATTTTGCCGTTTTTCTAAACCTTCGCGACACGCGTGATACGTGAGTAGGTTTGGGGCTTTTGCGTATTGCGACGCGTCGGGGTAGTTTCAGGCGCGTGATCACACGTTTTAGCGTATCGCGCACACGCGCGATTGGTTTGCGACACGGGTTTCTAGTTGGACCGTAATGTCGTGTTTCTGTGAAATTGAGCTTATGTGTGATATATGTTGTGTGATTCTAGGTTCGCAGGCCAGTGAGACGGACGCTGCGAAGAACGGCAAGCAAGTCGTCGGCTATACTTAGCGCGAGACTCGGTGAGTAGATTTCACATCTACGGGGATATCGCCCGCATGGCGTTTTGCGTCAGGGCTGATAGTACTTTATTATTATATGTTGCATGTACCCCATAGACTGTCATCGCATATTGCATTCCCTGCTACATATATATATGCTTAGAACTGATAGAGCACTGCACTATTACTAACGGTTTATGTTGCACGGGCACTAATTTACATGCTACACACACACCGTTAGTAATTGCCATGCCACACTCACTGTAGAGCTGCCATGATTATATTGCTGTAGTTTACCTTACATATGATTGGTGGTGATTTCCTGGAAATTGGGAGCCGCATGACATCTTTAAAAACGGAAACTATTTTTAAAAGCGGTTTTCCCCTTGTGCTTATACCATGGATTGATTTACATTGTACCTCGCATTTGGATTTACTTATTGGTGTTGGATTTCATGTGATTTCTGGTTTTGAGGACCGTGGAAATATTTAAGAAAAGATGCTCTATTTTGGAAAAACCCGGTACCTCGTGATATGATATTTTGGTGCGTCCACCACGCGTTTTCTCGGTGCTGAGACGTGTGCTTGAAACCCGATTCGAGGAGTGGATGATCCGTCTGCGGGTTTGTGGTGGGCCCGGTATGGTTCCCCTCGGCGAGATGATCGATGGGTTTTGCCGATTGAGTCTGGAGGCGGGCGAGTACCTACCGGTGATTGGATGGACCTGGCAGTTGTCCGGAGGATACTGGCCAGAGTCGAGAGATGGATGCGGGATGATCCGTACTGCCGGGGCCAAGGGCCGACACCGCAGACGGACCCCGTGGGCCGATCCGGACTGACGGAGCCCGATATATGAGGATTTACGTGTCGATGCTGGACACGAGTATTTTATGATATTTTGGGTGCCGATGTTGGGCACTCGTGATTTCTCAGAGATGTACAGGATTTGAGGGCCGATGGGTGTTCCGGCGCCTGAGTGTATTTGGGATTTGGGTGCAGTCTGAGGCACCGATTATTGTTTTCCATGTTGACATATCCATGTAGATGTTATTTATCCCATGCTCAGTATTGATTACCATATACCTCATCCAGTAGCATTTACCTGATAGAGCACTTGCATTACTATTGCATCCACTGTTGGCATGCATTGACATCATCTGCTGGCATTAGTAGAGCCGCGCTATATGTGCATGCTCGCGATCACCTTTATATGTTATCTCTATTCACGAGTTGGCAACTCACCCCCGTTGTGCCACAGTATTTGCAGGTTGCCCTTGGGAGTAGTCACGGCTGGCTCTTTACCGCATCTTTTGGCACAGATACCTTTCTGAGGCGAGTTAGCCTTTTTGCTGATAGGTGGGTTTTTGTATGGTATCTGTTATCTTTCAGTTGTATATTGATGTATCTAGTATTCTCCATCTACCTTTCTGTATTGACTTAGAGACAGTTGTGAGGACGATGTGTATGATGTTATACTCTGGTGTCGAGCTCGCATGTGAGCCGACTTTATTATATGCAGTTTTACCTTTTGTGATATTTGTCCTTGCTTTATCATGTATTCTTCGCTACGGCGTCGTATATCATATTGTGATGCTTTATTCATTTCACTTGTTATTTCTGCTACACCTTGCTTTTACCCGACTTGCGGGACAAATGTTTAAAAAAAAAAGGAAATGTTGCCAAAATTATAAAAATTATAACTCTTGAACTAAAAAGGATTTCTACTAAATAAATGGAAGTTTCTCAGATATGTATGACTGTTTTTACAAAAATGTTATAATCACTCTTTATTTATTGGTTTTGATTTCTGGGTTCGGCTTACTTAGCCGCGTTACGCCTGTAGACGTTGCGTGGTTAAGTGCCGGTCACGAGTCGAAATTCTCGGGTCGTGACAAAGTTGGTATCAAAGCTTAGGTTTTACCTTCGGAGTGTAGGATGACCCTGGTATGATGGAGTAGGTAGCTGCAGCAGGGTAGCGTAGCGTGTGTATGTTCCGCGGCATAATAACGACACGGTACTCCGCCTACGCGACCTTAGGACTTGTTGATTTAAATTCCTTCCTGAATACATACATTCTTGTGATTCGATTTCCGTGTTCTTATCGAATCCAAATTTTCTTTCAGCCATTATGCCGCCTAAGACTACAAGAGCACAGAGAGCGGCCGCGAGGGCCGAGATTTGTGTTGACTCGTCCGAGACGAGGACTGATCCGGGCAGTGCACCCGTTGTACCCGAGCAGGCTGTTCTTGCCGTGACAGAGCAGATCGCCACGCTAGGGGCTGGTATGCAGGAGATGCGCCAGACGGTGGGATCTAGCATGCAGGAGATGCGCCAGATGATAGGGTCGCTAGTTGAGACGCTTCGAGCGCAGCGACCAGAGGTAGCTCCACCCGTTCCAGAGACCGCGATGGTACCTACCGCACAGCCAGTTGCCCCTGCAGCCACGGAGGTGATTACAGTATCGCTATCAGAGTTCATGAGGCTGAAGCCTCCGGTCTTCATAGGCACCGATATAGCCGAGGACCCACAGTCTTTCATCGACAGGATGGCCAGGATATGCCGTTCCCTCAGATGCGCAGATGCGAGATGGGTTGAGTTCGCGAGCTTTCGCCTAGAAGGTCTTGCGCAGAAGTGGTGTGATTCAGTTGAGAAGGGCAGAGCAACAGGTCTTCCTCCTATGACCTGGACGGAGTTCGTGACCATATTTCTAGCCCGTTTCCTTCCCCAGAGTGTTAGGGATGCCCGAGCACCCAGATTTGAGTCCTTACGCCAGACGCCAGGGATGACAGTGGTAGAGTATGACGTGCTGTTTACAGAGCTAGCAGTCTATGCCCCATATTTAGTGGCTACCGAGGAGTTGCGAGTCAGGAGATTTGTTCGAGGCTTGCTTACACCACTGTTCCTCGCGATCAGCGTGCAGCACTACGAGACCTATGCAGCAGCTGTAGACGCAGCCCTAGTAGTCGAGGAGCACCTTGCTGAGACTTCGGTAGTTCCAGAGCCGAAGAGAGTTCGTACCAGCGTTTCCGCACGGAGGCAGTCATTCAGACGCCGCGACAGGTATCGTTCTGGTACGAGGAGTAGCAGAGATTCGGGACGGAGCCAGATGTTTAGTTCCTATCCACGAGAGGGTCAGCAGTCGCCGCGGGGTTGCTTTAGATGCGGCAGCCTACTTCACCTCGTTAGAGATTGTCCCGAGACACACCGGAGGGAGGCGGCAGCACCGCATGTTACTTTACCGCCTTCACCACCCCAGAGGGCGTTGCCCATTGTACCTACCGTTGCTCCGCGCCAGACTCATACACAGAGAGGTCGTGGGCGTGGAGGAGTTGCTCAGAGAGGACGAGATGACCGAGGCAGAGGGCAGTCAGTTACAGGTGGTGGACAGGCACGGGTTTTTGCTTTGACGCATCAGGACGCGCAGGCGTCCAATGCAGTGGTTTCAGGTATCCTTCCTGTATGTTCTGTTGATGCACACGTGCTGTTCGATCCCAGATCCACGCACTCATACGTATCCACACACTTTGTGCCGAGTTTGGGTAGAGAGTCCGGTTTGCTTGATCAGCCGCTTGTGGTGACCACTCCTGTGGGAGAGTCGTTTGTTGCTAGGCACGTGTTCCGATCCTGTATCGTCTGTATTGGCGAGAGAGAGTTGCCTGTCGACTTGATCCTTCTGGAGATGTTGGACTTCGACGTTCTTCTGGGCATGGATTGGTTAGCCACGTGCTATGCTTCTGTGGACTGCCGTGAGAAGACAGTTAGATTCTGCTTTCCCGGCGAGTCGGTTTTTGTTGTGTTGGGGGACCGTGGTGCCGCCCCTCATAGTGTGATTTCTTTTTTTCGCGCTGGACAACTTTTAAGGAAGGAATGTCAGGGATTTCTCGCCTATGTTTGCGATGCTCGCGCTACAGAGGTTCCATTAGACCAGGTTCCGGTTGTTAGCGAGTTTCCTGATGTGTTCCCTGCCGAGCTTCCAGGGTTGCCGCCCGAGCGCGACATTTCTTTCTGTATTGATTTGGTTCCTGGCTCGGGGCCTATTTCCATACCGCCTTATCGGATGGCCTCGGCGGAACTTAGAGAATTGAAGGGTCAGTTGCAAGATTTGCTGGACAAGGGACTTATTCGACCCAGTGTTTCTCCTTGGGGTGCTCCAGTCCTGTTTGTCAAGAAGAAGGACGGCAGTTTGCGTCTGTGTATCGACTACCGCCAGCTCAACAGGGTGATAGTGCGGAACTGTTCAGACCATAATATTGCATTTTCCATTCCACAATTCTTATCCTTTTTATAAATAAACAGGTACTCTTGACGCACGTTTGTTGCATATTACAGGATACAGGTTTCTGGAGCAAATACAGTGAAAAAGACACAAAACAACAGAAAAAGGGACTTTTGACCAACAATTAGACGGATCCTAGTCAAGCCTAGACGAAGAACAGTGCAAGGACCAAAATGTCAAAGTGAACGGTCAAAAGATACGAACAAGTTTTGACTAAAGATCTGGAGAAGACCCAGAAGCCAAACAGAGAAAAGTTATGAAGAACTAAGAAGCCCTAACAACCAAGATGCGGCCCAGAAAAGATGGCAGCCCAAGACCGCCAAAGGGCCGCGGAACCGCGGCCCAAGCCAACATTTGCCGCGGTTCCGCGGCCTGTTCAAGCCCGTGTCGGTGCAGATTTCTAGAGTCGGTGCGTCGGTGCGGGTGTTGGGATTTTTCGTGGGCAAATCTGTAATTGCGCATGTGCGAGAATCTGTAACCCTAGGTTTCCTATTTTCCTATAAATTGTAATTTTAGATCTGTAAAATGTTATGCCTCTTTTCAATCAATAAAATTCAGACTTTCTAAGAGATAAATTCAGATCTGTTCTTCTTGTTTGGAGGGAGCCGTCAACTTAGGAAGGTATGTTATTTCTGTTTCTTTTAATTAAAATGTTTTCTCATCCTCTAATGAGCGAGTAATCTCCTCGCTTGTTAGGGTTAGCCCTAGGGAAAGGGTTGAGAGATGAGATCTCTCACCCCTTTCAATGCCACTTTCACCTAATGAATCAGAACTCCATGCATACGAGCACAACCGCTACCTGCGGCATCCTACCCATCGAGGTAACGATGAACCGTAGTATAAAGGGCCGGTTGCGCGCGTTTTCCGTGGGGGTTAGGGTAATTATCAACAAAGGAAGGATACAAATCTAGAGGAAGAAACATCTTCCCAAAAGATTTGGATCCACTTTATTAATAATTATCTTAATATCTAATAGATCTAAAAAAAGAAGGCATTGAAAGCGGTGAGGAAAAGCGTTAATCTCCAAAACTTTCCCTAAGCCTAACCCTAGCAATACTCTTAATTAGATTAATTAGATCCAGTTTTTATAGATTTTTATAAACCAACCAAAACGACATCTTGAATCAACTCGTTAAAACACATAAAAGAAATTTACCCGTCTCTGTGGATCGACCCGTACTCACCGGCTAGCTGCGAAGCGACGCCTTTTCTGATTGCGGTAAACTTATATTTTTGACATTAATCAAATGGCGCCGTTGCCGGGGACGGCGTAATTTTTCTTTTTGTGAATTTTCGGGTTGATATAAATTTTAAAAAAATTATAAAAATCTGAAAATATAAAAAAATACTAAAAATTGTCAATTTTTGATCTGTTTGAAGGGTTTATTGTTTGAATCTTGCAGGAACAACGAAAACTCTCGGATCTGGAATTTTACAGAGGTCAAATCAGAAAAGTGAACGTCACAACAGAGGAGGAGTGGAACAAAGGAGCAGTACAAAATTTTCCAGAGAGCGATCCCTCTATAAGACCGCGGAACCGGGGCCAAGTAGCATCCTGGACCGCGGAACAGCGGCTCTTTAGCCGTTTTAGAACCTCAAACTTGCATGGTTTGCTCCCTTGTTCTTCCCTCTGCAACCTCATATATCTCTCTGTAAAAATTTTCTGCAGGAATTCTTTGCGTAAAAAGTCTTTCTCCCCCTTCTAAATAACAGATTTTCTGCAGGTTTCTTTGCGCCGCGCTAAAAAAAAATGATTGCAAGTGAAATTTTATTGTTTTACATAATTTAATCGGACTTTAAGGGGCTAATTGACCAAACTCAGATTGGGTGGGGATTTCATCACCCTTCCCAGGACCCCAGAAAACACCTAAAGCATTTTGCATCGACCACAATTAATTAAAAAAGATTATACTCAGACCTAAGGATATCGAGCTCAATAGGAAAAGGACTGGTATAGGCATCGGCCGTTTATCCTAACCGACTTTGCGGTGTCTAGGCTAGTGGTTATTAATTAGGCCCACTGTAGTGGTGGTTCCTTCCCACTTACCTGGCCGTATTTGTCCGTGAAGAGGCGGTTTGAGGTCCTATTTCTAGCCCTAGTTAGGAGCTGTCTAGCAGACCTAGGCAACCCTAGATCTAAGCCTGATTGTGCATGTGTGGTTGATACATTTGTGTCACGAGTCCCATTTTCTAAAACCTTCTTGCAAAACTCTCTAATAAAAAAAAAATAAAGAAAAATCTTTTCAAAACTTGCAACTTGCCGCTAAGAAAACTTGCACCTCACTTCCACCATTTCTCCTTCATTGACGTTATCTTACCCCCACATTCTGTTTTTTCCTTTTTTTTCTGACTACACTATCCCTTTTAGTGTATGTCACTTTGGACTAGGGATACTAACGCCCGATTAGTCCGTGTTTCGTTGGTACCGACCGACGAACCCTTCGACGAACCCTTCGTCGACATTCCGTCCATTTCCTTACCTCCACCTTCAAATTCTTCTTTCGAAGGTATGTCGGGATTTAACCCCAATGATACCTTACCGACGAGAATGATTCCACCTCCGCCAGGTGCGAATAAACCGAATCTTCCGCCTGTTGTAGGGCCCGCACGAGTTGCGCTCCAGGATCTCTTCTACCCCGTCCGCACTTGTTTACCCACATGTCTTTCACGCCCACCGGCAAATGGGGATAATTTTGAAATAAAACCACATTTCATCAATATGCTGCCAAAATTTCATGGTTTAGAATCTGAAGATGCATATATTTTTATTAATAAATTCCAAAACGTTTGTGCCATGATGAAAACTACCCAATTAAGTGATGACGCTATAAGGCTAAGGGTCATTCCTTTTACCTTATGTGACCTAGCCGAGAAGTGGCTATACAGCACCGCATCACATTCCATTAGAAATTGGGATGAGTTTGTGAGAGCTTTTCTGAAAAAGTTTTACCCTCATCACAAAACTGCTAGAATCCGAAACGAGATAATACAATTTTCACAGCTTCCTTCCGAACCATTTTGGAAGTGTTTCGAGAGATTTAAAGACCTACTTGTTCAATGCCCTCATCATGGGATCGAAAGTTGGCAACTTTGCCAAACATTATACGAGGGATTGAACTCGGCAACGAAGCAGTTGCTAGAAACTATATGTCAAGGTCATTTTCTTTCCAAATCTAGCGACGAAGCGTTGCAGTTTCTTGAGGATCTTAGTGAGCAAACAATTCAGTGGGAGAGTACCAAGACCACATCATCTTCTTCTGTTGGTCAATCTAGGGCAGGCATACATCAAATAGATATGTCGATTGCTATGAAGGCCGAGATGGCCTCACTTATGAAAAAGCTACAAGCCATTGAGACCAAAATCTCATCGTCTTCTCCTGCCCCTACTCTACCCACACGAACTGTTTGTGCTTGTTGTGCGAATCCATCGCATCTAACCGAAGAGTGTCCTTACAATGCACCTATTCAAGGACAGGATCAAGTCAATGCTGCATTTCAGCAACAACAAAGAAATGAACCGTACTCTTCGACGTACAATCCGGGGTGGAGGAGTCACCTAAATTTCGTTTGGAACCAAAATCAACAAGTCCAAGGAAATAATAATTTTCAAAGACCTCCTCCTCCACAACAACAACAAGCACCCTCACAAACTCAAAACCAGCAACCTTTCCAACAACAACCTTATACAAATCAAACGAACAACTTAGTTCAACCAAATGATGATAAGGTTAGCTCGCTCGAGAAAAGTCTAGATGCATTTCTCAAGCAATCTACAGAATCCACAGCAAGATTTGAAAGTTATGTTCAATCTTTAATGAATAACAATGCCTCACATGATCAAAGTATCAAATCTATTGAGGCACAAATTGCACAATTAACTGCGGCGTTGAGCGAGAGAGAAAAGGAAAAGCTTCCATCTCAACCATTGCCAAATCCCGGTCACCCACAAAACGCATATCCCAATCACAATGTAAATGCGGTGACCACGTTGAGATCCGGAAGAGAGTTGCAAAATAATGTGGATACTAGTGATAACATCCCCGCCGGTGGTTCTTCATCTTCTTCTTCTTTTTCTCCATCGTCTTCTTCTCCTTCTTCATTTTCTTCACTTTCTTCTTCAACTTTTTCTTTAGAGCCTATTCTCCACCCTTCACATGGCTCTACTTCTTCTAGCTCTAACGGACCCATTTCTCACAACATGAACACATCTACACCGGGATCCATTCCTACTCCACATTCTACTCCACAAACATGTGACTCAACTAATTTTCAAAATGCACCATTTCTAAACAGGTTGAGTCCTAATAAACCAAGTGCACAAGTGGAGAAGATTGTGGAGATATTTAAGCAGGTTAGCATAAATATACCTCTCTTGGATGCAATCCAACAAGTCCCTTCATACGCGAAAATCTTAAAGGGCTTATGCACCTCGAAGAGAAAGGCATCTCAAGTACCCAAGAAAGTGCTAGTGGCTAGTGCAGTGAGCAATGCTATTAACCACCATCAAACCTTACCCCAAAAACGAAAGGACCCCGGCTGTCCTACGATTTCCTTCACAATTGGGGATAAGAAAATTAATCGAGCACTCTTAGATCTTGGGTCTAGTGTTAACCTGATTCCCTACTCCGTGTACGAACAATTAGGGGTTGGAGAGTTGAAACCCACTCGTTGCACTCTCCAAATGGCTGATCGATCAATCACCCATCCAAGGGGTCAACTAGAGGATGTGTTGATCAAAGTTGGGGAGTTCATATTCCCCGTTGATTTTATTGTTATGGATACACAACCTGTTGCTAACCCACGGAACCAAATTCCGGTGATTCTTGGTCGACCATTTTTGGCCACTTCCAATGCTGTAATAAACTGTCGCATTGGCTCCATGACTCTATCCTTTGGGAAAATGTCTAGTGAGTTCAATATTTATAAGATGGGAAGTCTGCCCCCCGTGCCTAAAACTAGTACACGAGAAGTTTGCTCTATTCACGAAATCACGGAGGAGGACTGTGAGCTTGAAAGATTCTTATTTAATGAAAACAGTTTTGACGCCACTAGTGCATCCCTCCTTGAGCCTACCACCGTTGACACAACCGATGTTGATTATGAATGTTTCACTTTTTTGGATGATGACGACTCACAGCCCGAATTTGAGTCGTTTGAATTTTTGGATGAGTCAGTCGAGCCATCCAAATCGGTTGTTTGCAGTGAGTTCGAACCTGTGTTGGAGTCCTTTGAGTTCGAGGTAGATTCCGCAATGATTCTTTCGCCTCCGAAACTCGAACTCACGCCCTTGCCGTCTCACCTTAGATATGCTTACATAGGTGAGAATGAGACGTTTCCCATTATCTTATCGGCCTCTCTTGCCCTCAAGCAAGAGAACGCCCTCTTAATGGTCTTACAAGATAGGCGGCAAGTTTTCGGCTGGACTATGGCGGACATCGAGGAGATAAGTTCCCTCATAATTGAATATCATACACAATTGATGGATGATGCCAAGTCACTAGAGGACACACAGGAACATCTTGGGGCTATTGTGGTGAGTCAACCTCCTCCTTTAGAAGTTGAAATACCCCCATTTCTTTTAATAAGCTACGAGAATGCCAACACTCCACTGATTGCTGATCATTTACATTCTCGTGTTGATGCATCACCACCTCATGTATATTCATTTCCACACCTTCCATACCACCACTTCTATCTTCCCCAATTCTTTTTGGACCGCCACAACTTATTCTTCCACCAACCAATACTCTTTACTGATAAATTTTTCAAATGGTTGGTGTTGACGTTTGGTCGATGCAAAGTTTGGCAGTAATGTCTAACATAGTTTAAATGAAATTTGGGGGAGGGCCTTTTTGTATATATTTTTGTTTTTCTTAACAATAAAAAAAATTATAAATAAATAAACAGGGAAGTGCCGGTATTTTGACCCTCTTGGTTTAGTATGACAGTGAGGACACTGTCAAGTTCAAGTTTGGGGGTATTTATGCTCGGTACGTCTTCTTCCTACGCATTCATTTGTACATATTTTTGCATTTGCATACCTATTTGAAAACCCATAAAAATTGAAAAAATTTCAAAAATTATAAAAATTATTATATTCAATTTTGGCTAATTGACTAGAGTTTGACAGATAGGTTAACTGGCTAGGAACAACTAGATCTTTGACGTAGTAAATTAAAAACCCTAAAGATAACCTTTCTTAAAGTTTAACGGTAGAAAGTATATGCCTTTGTAGTTTATTTAGAAATAGGCAAATTTTGGGCTCACTTCTTGGACTAAGTCGAAATGAGGGAAGAGTATTGATGTTCTTATTAGAGTATAAGTTTGAAAAATAGTTCCTAGCTTAAGTCTAGATTCTGAAAATGTATACCCTACAATTTGCACAATCACGCACCTTGAAACTCGGAATAGTAGAGGAGACCTTGAAATGCTCTTGTCTAAAGTCCTTAGTGCAATGAAAATAAAAAGTAAAAAAATGGACACTGGTTCTTGTGATTACTTAAGGCTGTAAGAATAGAAAAATATTTAGCGAGGGTGCTTCATCACCTAGTGCCTTAGACCAACTGGTTTGGGAATCACTGCTAAAGCCTTGGGTGTTGCAAAACTAGGAAGTACGCTTTAATGTGCTAACGCATCTTGTAATCGGTTGTTGGTACCTCAAGAAGTATTAACAGTCACATGAAGGATGTGTAAGCGATATTCAAAATTCACGAATTAATAAGTGCTTTGGACAATGGACGAAAGTACGATTGCTTGATTTGAATTTCCAAGTGTAGGGGTGATCAATACACACACGTCGGGGTATGTGATTGGGATTTAGATGAGAGAAAGGAATGAAAGATAGAACTTGTATCTTTAGTAGAGTTGATAGAAATTCCTGAGTGGAGATGGAACCCTAGAAGGAAAATTTAAGAAATGCCGAAAGCTAAGTAAATCTATAGAACATATATAATCTTAAGTTAAATAATGAGGAAGCGTGAAGAATATGGGTGGATAATTTACAAGTAAAAGATAATAGAATTCCTTGTTAGAAAACTAAATGAAGAACAAAAGTCAATGGGCCGAGTTGATAGGATTTTGTGGGTGTAATCCGCTGAAAACCCTCAGGAGACAACACTCCTCCAACTAGGGACACCTAGAGGTTTAACGGCTTGTTGCACGTGCTCAGTGCAATCGCGTTTCCCTGCGAAAATGTGGTTAGGATTTTAGTGAATAAAATAATAAGTTTGCTCGAGGACGAGCAAAAGGTAAGTTTGGGGGTATTTGTTCAGACCATAATATTGCATTTTCCATTCCCCTATTCTTATCCTTTTTATAAATAAACAGGTACTCTTGACGCACGTTTGTTGCATATTACATGATACAGGTTTCTGGAGCAAATACAGTGAAAAAGACACAAAACAACAGAAAAAGGGACTTTTGACCAACAATTAGACGGATCCTAGTCAAGCCTAGACGAAGAACAGTGCAAGGTCCAAAATGTCAAAGTGAACGGTCAAAAGATACGAACAAGTTTTCACTAAAGATCTGGAGAAGACCCAGAAGCCAAACAGAGAAAAGTTATGAAGAACTAAGAAGCCCTAACAACCAAGATGCGACCCAGAAAAGAAGGCAGCCCAAGACCACCAACGGGCCGCGGAACCGCGGCCCTAGCCAACATTTGCCACGGTTCCGCGGCCTGTTCAAGCCCGTGTCGGTGCAGATTTCTACAGTCGGTGCGTCGGTGCGGGTGTTGGGATTTTTCGTGGGCAAATATGTAATTGCGCATGTGCGAGAATCTGTAACCCTAGGTTTCCTATTTTCCTATAAATTGTAATTTTAGATCTGTAAAATGTTATGCCACTTTTCAATCAATAAAATTCAGACTTTCTGAGAGATAAATTCAGATCTGTTCTTCTTGTTTGGAGGGAGCCGTCAACTTAGGAAGGTATGTTATTTCTGTTTCTTTTAATTAAAATGTTTTCTCATCCTCTAATGAGCGAGTAATCTCCTCGCTTGTTAGGGTTAGCCCTAGGAAAAGGGTTGAGAGATGAGATCTCTCACCCCTTTCAATGCCACTTTCACCTAATGAATTAGAACTCCACGCATACGAGCACAACCGCTCCCTGCAGCATCCTACCCATCGAGGTAACGATGAACCGTAGTATAAAGGGCCGGTTGCGCGCGTTTTCCGTGGGGGTTAGGGTAATTATCAACAAAGGAAGGATACAAATCTAGAGGAAGAAACATCTTCCCAAAAGATTTGGATCCACTTTATTAATAATTACCTTAACATCTAATAGATCTAAAAAAAGAAGGCATTGAAAGCGGTGAGGAAAAGCGTTAATCTCCAAAACTTCCCCTAAGCCTAACCCTAGCAATACTCTTAATTAGATTAATTAGATCCAGTTTTTATAGATTTTTATAAACCAACCAAAACGACATCTTGAATCAACTCGTTAAAACACATAAAAGAAATTTACCCGTCTCTGTGGATCGACCCGTACTCACCGGCTAGCTACGAAGCGACGCCGTTTCTGATTGCGGTAAACTTATATTTTTGACATTAATCAGGAACAGGTATCCTTTGCCGCGTATCGACGATTTGTTCGACCAGCTTCAGGGGGCAGGGTACTTTTCGAGGATCGATTTACGATCGGGCTATCATCAGCTGCGGGTTCGATAGGAGGACATTCCCAGGACAGCTTTCCGTACGCGCTACGGCCATTACGAGTTTTTGGTGATGTCGTTCGGACTCACCAATGCGCCAGCAGCCTTCATGGACTTGATGAACCGTATTTTCCGGCCATATTTGGATCTGTTCATCATAGTCTTCATTGACGATATCTTGGTGTATTCCCGGAGTAGTGAGGAGCACGAGCAGTACCTGCGGACTACATTGCAGACCTTGAGGGAGCACCAGCTTTATGCGAAATTTTCCAAGTGTGCTTTTTGGCTGGACAGCGTGGACTTCTTGGGACATGTGATTTCACGAGACGGTATATGTGTAGACCCGAGGAAGATCGAGGCCGTTCAGCGTTGGCCCAGACCCACATCGGTGACGGAGATTCGCAGCTTTTTGGGGTTGGCCGGTTACTACAGGCGTTTTGTGCAGGACTTCTCCCGTATTGCTACACCGTTGACCGGGTTGACCCGGAAGGGAGTTCCTTTCGATTGGACGGAGGAGTGCGAGCACAGTTTCCATCAGTTACGGACTCGGCTGACGACGGCACCGGTGTTATCTTTACCTTCCGGATCGGGCGGATTTGTGGTATATTGTGATGCTTCTCGAGTGGGGTTAGGGTGCGTACTGATGCAGCATGACAGGGTGATCGCGTATGCCTCGCGACAATTGAAGAAACATGAGCAGAACTACCCCCACTCACGATTTGGAGATGGCTGCAGTGGTCTTCGAACTTAAGATCTGGCGACATTACCTATACGACGAGTCGTGCCAGATATTCACGGATCACAAAAGTCTGAAATACATATTCCAGCAGCGGGATCTGAACCTTCGACAGCGCCGATGGATGGAGTTAGTGAAGGATTATGACTGCGAGATTTTATATCACCCGGGCAAGGCAAACGTGGTGGCGGATGCTTTGAGCAGGAGGCCCGGGGGTAGTCTATCTTGTTTGAGCGCAGTACAGGAGCAGTCATCCGCGGACTGGCAGATATTATGCGACAGCCGGATACAGTTCGAGTTCACGCCGATTGGAGGACAGATAGCGCATGTCCGTGCACGCCCACAGTTGATCGATCGTATACGTGAGGCACAGCTCAGTGATGACCTATGTTCAGAGATCATGGCACAGATTGGACAGGGAAGATTTTCCGAGTTCGTGATCGATGATCAGGGGTTATTACGATTTGGAGTCAGACTGTACGTACCAGATGCTGAGGGACTGAGGCGCGAGATTCTTGAGGAGGAACATCGATCGGTATATAGCGTCCATCCTGGTTCCACCAAGATGTATCATGATATGAGAGGTGTTTACTGGTGGGACGGAATGAAGAGGGACATCGCAGATTTTGTGTCGAGATGCCTGACTTGTCAGCAAGTCAAGGCTGAGCACCAGAGGCCCGCGGGAGAGCTACAGCCGTTACCCATTCCGGAGTGGAAATGGGAACAGATTTCGATGGATTTCGTTGTGGGACTACCCAGGACTAGTCGAGGGTATGACTCCATCTGGGTGATCGTGGATCGCTTGACGAAAGCGGCTCACTTCCTACTGGTGAAGACGACTTTCGGATTTACTCAGTATGCCCAGATCTACATTGACGAGATAGTGCGACTACACGGAGTCCCGACATGCATTGTGTCCGATAGAGGAACCCAGTTTACCAGTCGACTATGGCAGAGGCTTCAGGAGGCTTTGGGCACTCGCTTGAGTTTCAGCACGGCTTTTCATCCGCAGACCGACGGGCAGTCAGAGCAGACCATTCAGACTCTCGAGGACATGCTCAGAGCTTGTTTATTGGATTTCGGAGATAGCTGGGATCATCATTTGCCCTTAGTAGAGTTCTCCTACAATAACAGCTACCAGGAAACCATTCAGATGGCATCATTTGAGGCTCTTTATGGGAGGAGATGCAGGTCGCCCACTTGTTGGACAGAGCTCAGTGAGAGCAGTATCTTAGGGCCACAGATCGTTGAGGAGACGACAGCGAAGATCCAGTTGATTCGCGATAGGATGAGAGCAGCCCAGAGTAGGCAGAGATCTTATGCGGACCGTCGGCGACGCAGACTTGAGTTTTCTGTTGGTGATCATGTTTTCTTGAGGGTCTCCCCAATGAAAGGTGTGATGAGGTTTGGGAAGAAGGGGAAGCTCAGTCCCAGGTATGTGGGCCCCTTCGAGATCCTCGAGCGTGTTGGTGCAGTAGCCTACCGTTTAGCCCTTCCGCCCAGCTTTCCAGATATGCATCCCGTATTTCATGTCTCGATGCTCCGCGGATATCTTCATGATCCTTCGCATGCGATTCAGCATCCGACGATCCAGCTGGAGCGCGACCTTTCCTATGCAGAACAGCCGGTGATGATCTTGGATCCACAAGTGAAGAAATTAAGATCGAAGGACATCCCATCAGTTAAGGTACTTTGGCGTGGCCAGAACCGTGAGGAGGTCACTTGGGAGACCGAAAGCGAGATGTTGAAGACGTATCCCCATCTTTTTGAAGGTACGTGTAGTTAGATTTTTGAAATTCGGGGACGAATTTCTTTAAGGGGGAGAGATTGTAACACCTTAGGATATGTTTAGTAAATAATTATATTTAAATATTGGGTTTTTAGCAAAAAGTTTACCAAATTGTGTTTTAAATATTTTTCCTAATTTAATAAATATTTTTCCAAAATTTTCCTAGGCTTGCACACACATGTGCATGTAAACTAGGGTTTTTAAAATGAGTTATTACCATGATTATTAACCATGGTGGGTTAATCATGGGATTTAGTCTTATGGGTTTTTAAGTGGGTTTAATTAGTAGGTAGTAATTACTTTAATTTGAATTTGTTTTTGAGTGTTGACTTGTGAGAGAGAGGGAGTGGGCATCATGGCTTAGCCCATGCTTGCCATTAATGAAGAGAGAGAGAGTGAGGGGTTGACATTTGGAGTGATGATTTTTCCCTCTCATTCTTTGTTTCTTTCTCTCAACCTCACACACTCACACACACACTTACCTTCAGCTCCAGCAGCAACACAACAGCAGCACCTGAAGCCAGAAACAGCAGCAGCAGCAGCCAGAGGCAGTAGCAGCAGCAGCAGAGAGCAGTAGCAGCAGCACAGTGAGCAGCAGCAGCAACAGCACCAACTACAGCCCCTTCTCTGCACTTCTTCCTCTTCCTCCAGCTCCCTAGGGTTAAGTATGAGGTATATTTCCTAAACTTATTCCCTAGTTTGCTTGATTAGTGTAGTTTTGCATCGGTTAGTGGTTTTTAGTGTGATTTAGTGCAATATGAGGTGTCTAGTGGGAATCTTGTGCTATTGTGGTGTGAATTAGTTTCAGTAAGTTGTTAGTGGGTTGTGGAGACCATATTAACCTAGTTTAACCCCAATTGCACTAAAATACCACCAGTTTCCCTAATTGATGCAATTTATCGTATTTGTGCAAAATTGAGGTTTTCTGGAACTGCTTTTGACCCGATGAATTCTGAATGAAATTGAGGATACTGCAGTGTAGTGGAGATGTGCTGGTACCCTAGCTAGAACCGGACACCCTAATTCACCCCTTTGGCCGCCAATTTCTTCATTCTGGCCGCCAATTGCGGCCAGATGGGTAGGGTTTGGGTTGGGGTTTGGTCCTGTAAGTGTCTACTAGTGTGTAGGGTGCTGTGATATATATATTTTTGTAAGTTTAGCTCTGTATAGAAATCTGGGACCAAATACCTATTTTGCCGTTTTTCTAAACCTTCGCGACACGCGTGATACGTGAGTAGGTTTGGGGCTTTTGCGTATCGCGACGCGTCGGGGTAGTTTCAGGCGTGTGATCACACGTTTTAGCGTATCGCGCACACGCGCGATTGGTTTGCGACACGGGTTTCTAGTTGGACCGTAATGTCGCGTTTCTGTGAAATTGAGCTTATGTGTGATATATATTATGTGATTCTAGGTTCGCAGGCCAATGAGACGGACGCTGCGAAGAAGGGAAAGCAAGTCGTCGACTATACTTAGCGCGAGACACGGTGAGTAGATTTCACATCTAAGGGGATATCGCCCGCATGGCGTTATGCGTCAGGGATGACAGGACTTTATTATTATATGTTGCATGTACCCCATAGACTGTCATCGCATATTGCATTCCCTGCTACATATATATATGCTTAGAACTGATAGAGCACTGCACTATTACTAACGGTTTATGTTGCACGGGCACTAATTTACATGCTACACACACACCGTTAGTAATTGCCATGCCACACTCACTGTAGAGCTGCCATGATTATATTGCTGTAGTTTACCTTACATATGATTGGTGGTGATTTCCTGGAAATTGGGAGCCGCATGACATCTTTAAAAACGGAAACTATTTTTAAAAGCGGTTTTCCCCTTGTGCTTATACCATGGATTGATTTACATTGTACCTCGCATTTGGATTTACTTATTGGTGTTGGATTTCATGTGATTTCTGGTTTTGAGGACCGTGGAAATATTTAAGAAAAGATGCTCTATTTTGGAAAAACCCGGTACCTCGTGATATGATATTTTGGTGCGTCCACCACGCGTTTTCTCGGTGCTGAGACGTGTGCTTGAAACCCGATTCGAGGAGTGGATGATCCGTCTGCGGGTTCGTGGTGGGCCCGGTATGGTTCCCCTCGGCGAGATGATCGATGGGTTTTGCCGATTGAGTCTGGAGGCGGGCGAGTACCTACCGGTGATTGGATGGACCTGGCAGTTGTCCGGAGGATACTGGCCAGAGTCGAGAGATGGATGCGGGATGATCCGTACTGCCGGGGCCAAGGGCCGACACTGCAGACGGACCCCGTGGGCCTATCCGGACTGACGGAGCCCGATATATGAGGATTTACGTGTCGATGCTGGACACGAGTATTTTATGATATTTTGGGTGCCGATGTTGGGCACTCGTGATTTCTCAAAGATGTACAGGATTTGAGGGCCGATGGGTATGCCGGCGCCTGAGTGTATTTGGGATTTGGGTGCAGTCTGAGGCACCGATTATTGTTTTCCATGTTGACATATCCATGTAGATGTTATTTATCCCATGCTCAGTATTGATTACCATATACCTCATCCTGTAGCATTTACCTGATAGAGCACTTGTATTACTATTGCATCCACTATTGGCATGCATTGACATCATCTGCTGGCATTAGTAGAGCCGCGCTATATGTGCATGCTCGCGATCACCTTTATATGTTATCTCTATTCACGAGTTGGCAACTCACCCCCGTTGTGCCACAGTATTTGCAGGTTGCCCTTGGGAGTAGTCACGGCTGGCTCTTTACCGCATCTTTTGGCACAGATACCATTCTGAGGCGAGTTAGCCTTTTTGCTGATAGGTGGGTTTTTGTATGGTATCTGTTATCTTTCAGTTGTATATTGATGTATCTAGTATTCTCCATCTACCTTTCTGTATTGACTTAGAGACAGTTGTGAGGACGATGTGTATGATGTTATACTCTGGTGTCGAGCTCGCATGTGAGCCGACTTTATTATATGCAGTTTTACCTTTTGTGATATTTGTCCTTGCTTTATCATGTATTCTTCGCTACGTCGTCATATATCATATTGTGATGCTTTATTCATTTCACTTGTTATTTCTGCTACACCTTGCTTTTACCCGACTTGCGGGACAAATGTTTAAAAAAAAAGGAAATGTTGCCAAAATTATAAAAATTATAACTCTTGAACTAAAAAGGATTTCTACTAAATAAATGGAAGTTTCTCAGATATGTATGACTGTTTTTACAAAAATGTTATAATCACTCTTTATTTATTGGTTTTGATTTCTGGGTTCGGCTTACTTAGCCGCGTTACGCCTGTAGACGTTGCGTGGTTAAGTGCCGGTCACGAGTCGAAATTCTCGGGTCGTGACACCCGATTAGCGTTTTTGCTAGATTTATAGTTGCTTACTAGATGTTAGAATAGGCCGATATTATACTTATTTCAAAACTAACGAATCGGGAGTATTTCAATGATAGGCAAAGGGATTCTACGGATATGTTCAAAAGACGCATCTTTTCTTAAAAATACCGTAGCCCTTATTTTACAAAAAAAACCGATTCGTCTTATTTCAAATGGCAAAACTGCATGACATTTACATATTGTTGTAGATTCTTCACTATTGCGTTGATTATTCAATTTCCGCATATTCATGCTATTCACATCACATTGCATGTGTAAATGAGTTATTGTATATTAAACCCATGCTGTTAGGACACCAGCACCATTATCGATGATGCGTATGTTCCACGTACACTTGCTTGCCGGCTCACACACTTCATCATCGATAATTGCCATGTCACTATACTGTAGTACTGTTGCATTCAGGATATGATCCCTCGCATGGCATACTTGTGTACATACCTATCGTATACCCATACGTGCATACATACGTATTCGCACATACATAGATGATTCTCGTTGGATTTTGAGATTTGGGAACTGCAAGATACTCTTTAAAACTGATTCATTTTAAAAGAGTGGTTTCCCTCAATATGTGCATATTACTACTTCATATTGCATGATATACTGATATACTTACATTTCTTTTACATGTCGCATACATCAAGTTTTTGATTATACGCGTTGAGATATGTTGTTTCCATGATATTTCTGGATTAGGGAACCGTGGATATTTCTAAAGAGAGTATGTGATCATTTTAAAAAACCCGGTTACCCTTGATATGATATTTTAGTGCGTCCACTATGTGTTTTCTCGGTGCTGAGAGCGACATGTGAAACCCGATTCGAGGAGCGGATGAGGCCAATTGCGGGTACATGGTGGGCCCGGTATGGTACCCCGGGGCGAGAACGGATCGCTGTGTTACTGATGGTGAGCCTGGCAGAGGGACTACTATCTACCGGTGATTGTATTTGGGCTCGGCGGATATTCGGAGGATACCGACCGGAGTCAAAAGATTATACGGGCCGATCCGGACTGACGGAGTCCGTGGGCCGATCTGGACTGACGGAGTCCGTTATATGAGGATTTACGTGCCGATGCTAGGCACAGGTTTCATGATATTTTCGAGTGTCGATGCTTGACACTCAGTGTAGCATTCTGAAAATTTAGAAATAAATAAAATTAATTAATTTAATAATAATATGATACATCACAAAGTTGTTAAAAACAAATAAGTCAATTTTCATAAGTTCTATGTAAAACAATTTAAATTAAAATTTTAGTACGTAATATAAATAAATTATAAGGGTTTTAGTGATAATTTTCGCTTCATTTTAATAAAATGTGTGTTTTATAATAACATAAGTTATGAGGGGGTTTTATACAAGTTTAGTTTTTTTTATGCAAATTGAGTTTTGTTAAGGGGTATATGTAGAAAGAGGGTTAACCAAGATTTAGTTCAGAATAAAATCAAAGGAAAATTCAAATTGGGATAAGAAATAGCAATTCCACATCATTCTTGCATGCACACACTCACCTCACACCTCCTCCTTGTATGAAATAAGCACTCTTTAACCCTTGACACCTCCTTCTACCACCTCACCCTTCCGTCTTCTCATATAAGTGATATGTTCAGTCAATTACCAAGTTAAAATCTGAAAAATTTCTGAGTGAAAACAAAACTAAAGAAAACATTGAAAGAACAAGAGGAAGAAGAAGAAGAAGGAAGCTAGGTTCTAGGTTTTCATCACCATCAAGCTAGGACAAGGGGCTTAGCATCTTGGAGGGGTTATTCCAACAACTTTTTGGTGGGTAAAGTTTCTTAATCCCAGTAGGAAATTTAGATTTTGTACTTAGTTTAAATTGAATTGAACAAGTTCTATAATATCGTATTTTAGTTAATTATAGGCTCTGTTAAAATCTGCTATCATTCAGAGAAGAATAAACTTAACAAAACAGTGCTAAAATGATGTATGTAACACCTAGAGAAAACCATAGGAACACGAACCAGAGGGCTCGGAAATGGGCCGGCGACCAAGAAGGGAAATCCGGCGTCGCCGGTTTTGTAGGCAGCTAGGGTGTTTTGGGTGGTTGTATAGGTTTCTGTAAATCATTTTGGCTATTTTGGTGTTATTTAAATAAATTAGTTTTACTGCAGATAGAATCTGGAATCGTATATCGGAAAAGATATCTAAAGTCTCAAATACGACACGGTTAAAACGTATCGCGATTTGTTTTCTGTCGCGATGCAGAATGGGATTAAAATTCAGTATATGATAGCTTGAAATAGTCGTATACAATATAACTAGTACGTAGGAACGTGTATTTGAATATTCGCCGTGTCGGAATAACCGTTTCCTTATACAAGTTATTGCTATGTTAGATTCAAATACGGGGACTTCGGAGGCCGCAAGGAAAGGAAAAAGGATTGGCGATTCTTGAAAAGATACGACGTAATTCTGGTGAGTAGATTTATATCTACTGGGGAAAGTCGGGTGGATGGCGTATAGCACCCCCGCAACCTTATAAATATTATTATGATTGCTAATTAGTATAATAGTTAATTAAGACATTGATATAGTATCGTATCTTATATGTCCTTCATTGCATAAAGTTCATATCTAGTCTTTAAGGGAGACATGTGCATAATGATTAGATCCGTACGACACGGATATGAATTGACGAGTTTGTAAGAGGAATCATGCCGTACTTAAGATAATACAAGGACTTATGCAAATTGGAAATGATAACCTTTGTATGCCGAATAACGGCCAATTTAGTCTTTGACTCGTAGAGATAGATTTTTTCTCTGTTTTAGGGTATAATACTGGTATGAGCTATATTATTTTAAAAACCCCGGTTCGTTGCCTTTTTAAATAAACTACCAGGATGCGTGCCAATTTCCAAAAACAAAAATCTCTTTTAAATCTTAGGCAGCTTCCTTATTTTAAACTTAACGTTCCGATCATTTCTAAAGAAAATGGTATAACTCATAACCAGTAATTACAATAAATACGTTTAGACTTCTTATAGGGTTGTATTACGTATTCTATATTCTATGTTTCCGCGTTACGCATACTCTGATAGAACATTGCATAAATACCAATGAGTACTATGCTGCACAAGCACTTAACTATATGTTACACTACACCTCATTGGTATTGTCATGTCACTGTAGAATCGTCCGGTTATATATGCGTTAATATGTAGACTGATACACCGTAGAACACTTGCACAAATACTAATGATTTCCATGTTGCACGAGCACAGACGCGTATGCTACAGCACACATCATTAGTAGTGCCATGACACATTAGAGTTGAATTCGTTATATGATATGATTACGCAGTTTTTTCCTGTTCATGTTGTAATACTATAGATGATGTATTTGATTTCTTGAGATTTCTGAGTATTCTACTCCTGATGATATATATACATATATATCGGTGGTATGGGACACTGTTATATATATACATATATAATATATCATCAATACAATCTATGCAAGTTCCTTATTCCTCACTTGATATTTTTATATGATGAATAAACGTCCACCATGAGGTTTGTGTTTTCTGATTTTAATATCCGGACCGAGTCTGTGGGTAACGGTTACGGATTTACGATTTTATCCAGACTAAGTCGGATGGGGATACAGTTGGATACATGGTGGATCCGGTCGAGACCGAGGGGCAGGATTGCCGCATTATAGGTGGGGAGCCTAACGAGGTGACTCGATTCCGGAAAAAAAAACGAACACGGCAGATATCCAGGGGATAATTACCGGGGTTCGACTTGGTACGAAAGATATCCAGGGGATACTGAATGTAGCTAGGATATCGGGTGGCGATCATCTATTGAGGTGATGTCGACGATATCTGTATTTACGTGTCGATGATGGACACGAAAGATTTCGGATTTTGATGTCGATGCTGGACATCTTTATATGTATATTGATGTGATCATTATCATGAGGTACGCAGTTAGATATTTATTTATTGGATTCCACCAGGACTGATCCGGGGGACAGTACCTGCATAAAATTGTACAGACATGCATAGATAAAAAGGGAATTCCAATACGGGTAATGGATTCATGATATTGAATCATATGACATTGAGACATTATACATGTGATTGCATGATAGCTGGTATTGGACTTTGCATATCATATAGTATATCGATACAGATTATGATAGTACTATAATTATGACCTAGGTATCGTCATGCATTTCGATTTCAACCTTTAGATGTACTTTTATTCACTCAGTTGGCAACTCTTCCCCGTGGTGCCACAGTTTCTTGTAGCTTTTACCGCTTGGATTGTCATCGGCTTGGGCACACATTCTTTTCGGGGATTGATTGGTGAGTGAGTTATTATTGTATCATACTCACTCTTAATTATACATTTATTCTTGTATCTTGTGGAAAATCCATCAACTTAGAAATGATATACTATGGACTTAGAAGTGAGACTTAGAGTTTATGGGTGGTGATGTCACACTCTTTAAAGTTGACATCTGTTATAAATTTGTTTGGCTGTTCCGTCTTTTAGACGTGAAAGCGAGCTTCCGTTGGGAGACTATTTGATTTTGTTGTATCGGGTTTTTATAAAAATACAAAGGAGGTGATGACTTCTTTCAAACGTCACAAAGGCTTTTCAACATACTTAGTAAAGTTTAAATGTTAATTTAAATCGAGATTATCGGCTGATTATTTAAACCTCACCTCCAATATTTTTTTTTCAAAAAGGGTTTAGATTCTGGGTTTCGGCTTACTTAAACCGCGTCGATGTCTTGAGATGTCACGTGACTTAAGTGCCGGTTACGTGACTCATTTGGGTCGTGACACTCAGGGTCCATGATATTGATATGTCGTGAGCGACACGTGTTGATTTACATCCTCATACTTCCATGCATATATTTATGATATTTACATGTATGATGCTTATTGTCATTGGGTGACACGTGGACGATTTCCACATACATATATTGACATTGATGACATTGATCACATAGTTGGATGATATCCACATATTCATAGACTTCATGATATAGTCGACATTGATCATACCTCATACTTATGATATGTTATTACCTGAGGCACTGGCACGAGGACTTGGCACTACACTCATGTATAGATGTTACATTGCCACCTTATCATGCTTTAGACTTATGCATTTGAGGTTTATATATATTGATCGTATTGACCTAGGATTGTGTCATGCATACGATTTCTGCTCTGTGATATTTTCTATTCACGAGTTGGCAACTCACCCCCGTTGTGCCACAGTTTCTTACAGGTTTTGCCGTACAGGTTTCTTTACGGCTTTTCTGGCACACTACTTCCCTTTTGGGTGACTTGCTTTGGTAGGTGCATTCTTTTGCATCAGAACCACCATTGTATATATATTATTCAGTTGTATCTAGAAATACCATCAACCAAACTTGTATATTGTTTCAGACTTAGAAAAGCAGTTATGTATTATTTCGATCTTAGATTCGCGCGTCGTAGTATTATGGTTTTCATGTAAATTTGAGTTTCTTTTGAGTTTTGATCCTCGCCCTTTGGCGTTGTATATTATATTGCTTGCGTTGTTGTGACCGTCGATTGACGAAGAGCTAGCTCCTGCTTGGGGATGCCTTTTATTGTGCATATATATATATTATTCATGTTGTACCCCGTTCGGGGCCAGTATTTACAAACGAAACTCTCCCGAAATTTTCAGAAAAGACTATAAATTTTAAAAATGCATATTCGGCTTACTTATTTAAAAATCTTGCTTTTAAAACATGTTTTCTCACTTCTTAAAATCTTGTTTTCTTTATTTACTCCTTAAAATGGTTTTAGATTTCTGGGCTTTTGCCTTAATTGAATTAGATGGGGTCCTATAGACTTCATATTATTCTAGTGCCAGTCACGTGCTATTTCGGGTCGCAGATTTATTGCGGCCATCTTCCTAACTTGGTCGCAGATTTATTGTGGCCAGACCTGGCCCTATTTCATTCGTGTTTGTTCTGTGGTCCCCTAATCTGTAAAATAGACCCCTGGCATATGCAAAATTATCCAATTTGACCTAGGGTGAAATCTGGGACCCTTTTCTGTAGTTGCTGTTTTGGATTCGTGTTTCGTTTCTCGTAATTTAAATTCTGGATTTGCGTATTGTGTTTTACCTCGATCACTTGACGTTTGTACGACGAGATCGAGGGTCGTTTGATGATTTTGAAAGCGTAGTCTATAGGTTCTAACCTATAGGCATTAGCGTATCGTTTTGGGTATTCCCGATGTGATTTTAATACGCGTTCCTATTATGTTATCTATGTAGGTACCATCATGTGGATTCCATACGATGAAGAAGATGAAGGCGACATCGACACCGACACGCAGGATGCAAGGTGAGTAGATTATATCTACGGGGGAAGTTGGGTTGATGGCGTAATGCACCACCGCAGTTCGAGGTTTAGTATACTATATTTATACTATATATATGTGTTTGATAGCATTAGGTGCGATATGGATAATTGAGATGAGATTAGGTGTACTATGGATAGAATAGGGTTTAGTTGTAAACTAGTATAATTCCTAGTTGCGAACCATAGAATAGGTTTGCACCCACATGCACCCACATGCTTATTTGTTATGGTTATACCTAGATGATGAGGATTGTGGACAATATTTGGAGATGAGTCGATGAGATTGGGCATAGTGCCATGAGATCGGTGATATGATGCGATTCGTATTTGGGATACGGCATGCGATTTTTAGCGGGCCTTTGGACGTGTGTTTCACACACGCATTCATATTTATATACATGGTATCGATTGTACTAGACTTAGATCAGTACCCTAGATTATGTGATATGACGATAAGGATACCAGATAATCGATGAGATGAATGTGATATTGACCCATACCCAGATATTGGGTTGCCGTGCGATGATTTACCGTACGAGCTTTATCTTGATGATAGATCCGCACTCATAACTCGAGGACGTCATATAATATACTGTATCGTACGTAATACTATTGAGGCAGGACCACCGACTATTATATATATATATATATCGACTCAGATGTAGGTGGTTTCCATACCCCTCCCGATTAGCGTATTTGCTAGATCTGTAGTTGCTCAGTAGATGTTAGACTGGACCGATGTTATACCTATTTCAAAACTAACGAATCGGGAGTATTTCAATGATAGGCAAAGGGATTCTACGGATATGTTCAAATGACGCATCTTTTCTTAAAAACACCGTAGCCCTTATTTTACAAAAAAACCCCGATTCGTCTTATTTCAAATGGCAAAACTGCATGAGATTTACATATTGTTGTAGATTCTTCACCGTTGCGTTGATTATTCGATTTCCGCATATTCATGCTATTCACATCGCATTGCATGTGTAAATGAGTTATTGTATATTAAACCCATGCTGTTAGGACACCAGCACCATTATCGATGATGCGTATGTTCCACGTACACTTGCTTGCCGGCCCACACACTTCATCATCGATAATTGCCATGTCACTACACTGTAGTACTGTTGCATTCAGGATATGATCCCTTGCATGGCATACATGTGTACATACCTATTGTACACCCATACGTGCATACATACGTATTCGCACATACATAGATGATTCTCGCTGGATTTGGAGATTTAGGAACCGCAAGATACTCTTTAAAACTGATTCATTTTAATAGAGCGGTTTCCTTCAATATGTGCATATTACTACTTCATATTGCATGATATACTGATATGCTTACATTTCTTTTACATGTCGCATACATCATGCTTTTGATTATACGCATTGAGATATGTTGTTTCCATGATATTTCTAGATTTGGGAACCGTGGATATTTCCAAAGAGAGTATGTGATCTTTTTAAAAAACCCGGTTACCCTTGATATGATATTTCAGTGCGTCCACCATGTGTTTTCTTGGTGCTGAGAGCGATATGTGAAACCCGATTCGAGAAGCGGATGAGGCCGATTGCGGGTACATGGTGGGCCCGTTATGGTACCCCGGGGCGAGAACGGATCGTTGTGTTGCAGACGGTGAGCCTGGCAGAGGGACTACTACCTACCAGTGATAGTATTTGGTCTCGACGGATATCCGGAGAATACCGACCGGACTCGAGAGATGATATGGGCCGATCCGGACTAACGGAGTGCGTGGGCCAATCCGGACTGACGGAGTCCGATATATGAGGATTTACGTGCCGATGCTAGGCACAGGTTTCATGATGTTTTCGAGTGTTGATGCGTGACACTCAGGTTCCATGATTTTGATATGTCGCGAGCGACACATGTTGATTTACATCCTCATACTTCCATGCATATGTTTATGATATTTACATGCATGTTGCCTATTTTCATTGGGTGACACGTGGACGATTTCCACAAACATATATTGACATTGATGACATTGATCACATAGTTGGATGATATCCACATATTCATAGACTTCATGATATAGTCGACATTGATAATACCTCATACTTATGATATGTTTTACCTGAGGCACTGGCACGAGCACTTAGCACTACACTCATGTATAGATGTTACATTGCCACCTTATCATGCTTCAGACTTATGCATTTGAAGTTTATATATATATTGTTCGAATTGACCTAGGATTGTGTCATGCATTCGATTTCTGCTCTGTGATATTTTCTATTCACGAGTTGGCAACTCACCCCCGTTGTGCTACAGTTTCTTGCACGTTTTGCCGTACAGGTTTCTTTGCGGCTTTTATGGCACACTACTTCCCTTTCGGGTGACTTGCTTTAGTAGGTGAATTCTTTTGCATTAGAACCACCACTGTATATGTATTATTCAGTTGTATCTAGAAATTCCATCAACCAAACTTGAATATTATTTCAAACATAGAAAACCAGTTATGTATTATTTCGACCTTAGAGTCGCGCGTTGTAGTATTATAGTTTTCATGTTGATTTGAGTTTCTTTTGTGTTTTGATCCTCGCCCTTTGGCGTTGTATATTATATTGCTTGCGTTGTTGTGACCGTCGATTGACGAAGAGCTAGCTCCCGCTTGGCGATGCCTTTTATTGTGCATATATATATTATTCATGTTGTACCCCATTCGGGGCCAATATTAACAAAGGAGACTCTGCCAAAATTTTCAGAAAAGTCTATAGATTTTAAAAATGCATATTCGGCTTACTTATTTAAAAATCTTGCTTTTAAAACATGTTTTCTCACTTCTTAAAAACTAGTTTTCTTTATTTACTCCTTAAAATTGCTTTAGATTTCTGGGTTTTTGGCTTATTTGAATTAGATGGGGTCCTATAGACTTCATATGATTCAAGTGCCTGTCACGTGCTATTTCAGGTCGTGACATGTAGCAAGGTATATGGGTGTATATGTAAGTCTGTATGCATGATGTACATGTAGCTGTAGCAAGGTATGTGGGTGTACATGTAAGTATGTATGCAAGATGTACATGTAGCTATATCTCATATGTGTTTATACCTGTCAATAATGATGTAATACCCTATAGATATATGTGTAGCTACAACCTGTCGGCACAGCAGGGAATATGTGTAAACATATAAGTATACAGGTATGCTACCTTTCATATGCGCAATGGAATAAGAATCAATGTCTTAATTGTTCCTAACCAATACAATATCACGTATGTATATGTGTTAGCTATACCTCATATGCATAATGGAAATAAGAATCAAGTCTTAATGTTCCTAACCAATACAATATCACGTATGTATATGTGTTAGCTATATCTCATATGCACAATGGAAATAAGAATCAAGTCTCAATGTTCCTAACCAATACAATATCACATATGTATATGTGTTAGCATATAGTCATAACAAGGTATATGTATAAGCTGTCTTTCTTATACACAATGGAATTAAGGATCATGTCTCAATGTCCATAACCATATAATATCACATATGTATATGGGTTGTGCGTGTCATGGCAATTATCGACGGAGTGTGTGGCATACAATTAGTGCTCGTGTAACATGAACCGTCAATAATAGTGCAATGTCCAATGGGTATAAGTCCCAGCACAACAAGTAATAATATGAAATGAAGTTCATGCACAATCTCTATATGTGCAATACTTGTAACTAATAATCATGTCATATAATCCAGCCCAGACGCATAACGCCATGCGGGCGATTCCCCTGTAGATGTTAAATCTACTCACCGATGACCTCGAGCTAAGTAAATCCGGCCACCTGCTTCCCTTTCTTCGCAGCGTCCGAAGTCCCTGCTCGCGATCCTAAATTTCACAAACACAACACATACGACTAAATATCCTGCGCCAACATAAAGACAACGAAACGCAAGGATAACGTCCACAAGATAACACACTGTGTACTTAGTTCACAAAACGCGTACAATATCGGCACAAACTTAGCTAGGATCGCTAAACCATGCAACCACCAAGCCTAGACCCCGATCGTACCGATCGCGCATTCACAACACAATATATAGCGTAGAAGATAATATATATAACATCGTAACGTCAATTGAAACCCACACCAAATTTAACCGAAAACCTAGTAAGCAACTTTTCATCATTTTAGTTCAAGTCTAGGAGTTTAAACAATTCTAGCGATTACAATTATCGCAAGTACCTTAACTTAGTCACACAAACCTTCATTAAAATTTTAATCTCACCCATATAAGATTTAGTAAAAGTTAGATTGCTATTAAGCTTAATTAGACAATTAGGAAAATATCAAATAGCATTTTCACAACTAGGTTAAGTTTTCCAAGTCTACACTTCTCCATTAACCATTTTAACTAATCAAAACCCTTACTTGATCTTCAAAACCTTTCTTGAATTTCTGAACATGCAAATTAAAGCCATATTTAAACATCTAATAAGCTAGATTAATGTATTGAAACAACAACTACGCATAGGGTTAGGATTTTATACCTAAAAGCATGATTCTAAACATGCAAAAGAATTCCAAGATAGCCTCCAAAATTCTAACTTTCATGAAGATCCAAGCTTGTTTAGGGTTGAAGAAAAATGGGTATGGATTTGTATTTGAGTTTGTGTGATTATTTGATGATTCTTGATGATTTATTTGAGCTTGAAGATGTGAAAATGGGGTGAAGGAAATAATGGGGCACCAAGGGGTAGGCTCGGCCAAGGTAGGTTAAAGAGGAGGTTTATGTAATTGTGTGGAAATTTCTAGTCTAAAACATCATTTAAAGCTCATTAATACCTCTCCCATCCATTCCACCTCTTAATCAGTCATTTAAAATTTTCCTTTAATTCACACAAATATCTAGATATTTTGGAGAGAAGGTTTAAATACTTAATTTTGTGATTAAATTAGCATAGATTCACATTAGCATAACTAACCCTATCAAAATTGTAATTACCACTAATTAAGTGCAAAATTAAAAGCTTATAATATATTTTAATTAATGAAAAATATTTAAGTGAACTAAAATTTTCAAGTGACTTACTAAATACCGCAACTAGCAATTTCCTAGTTCAACTAAGTGCAGTTAAGTCTATACTGAAAAAAGAACACTTCTAGGTTTTACGGAAAAGCACAGTTTATTTTACCTAATATCAAAAAATTCACCTAAACGATTTCTAAAACGTTACAATCTTCCCCGCTTAAAGAAATTCGTCCCCGAATTTAAAATTCTTACTATGCATACCTTCATAGAGAGGAGGGAAAATCATCCACATCTCCTCACTAGACGGGCTACGCCAAAGAACCTCCACAGATGTCAAAACCTTTGACCGAAGTTCTTCCACCTGTCGATCCACTATAACTATCGACTGCTGGTGAATTTAAGATCGCGTCCTAATTGAATGGTCTGGTGCTAAATCATGTGAGATGGGTCATGAAGGTATTTGCGAAGTATCGACACAAGGAATACGGGGTGAACATGCGAAATCTGGGTGAATGTGCTAAACGATAGGCAACGATACTAACTCGCTCAAGGATTTAAAAAGGACCTACAATCTGTGACTATGCTTCCCTTCTTCCCAAAACTCAACATGCCATTTTATCGGAAAAATCCGTAGGAATACATGATCTCACACTGCGAACTCAAGTCTGCGACAACGACGGTCGGCATAAGACTTCTGTCTGCACCGGGCTGCTCTCATCCTGTCCTGAATCAACTGGATCATCTCCGAAGTCTTTTGATTAGCTGGGTTCCAAAAATCCTGCTCTCGCGTAGTCGGTAAAACAAACTGGCAATCGACACAATCTAACATAGAAGTCTAGAAAGGTGCTATCTGAGTCGTCTACTGATAACCGTTATAGTAGGAGAACCCCATCAATGGAAACTGACGATCCCACAGCCAACAAACAATTAGTACGCACGCACATGCATATCCACCAGAGTCTGTATAGTCCGCTCTATCTAACCATCGACCTACAAATGGGAAGCGGAGCTAAAGCTCAACCAGTACCCAAAGCTTTTTCAAGTTTCTGCCAACGATGGCTAGTGAACTGGATGCCTTTATTGGATATAATGCATGAAGGAACTCCGTGCAAACACACAACTTATCGAAGAACTACTGAGCAAACTGAGCATACTGGGGATAACCGAACAACAATCACCCAAATAGAGTCATACCCCCGACTAGATCTGGGTAGACCCACAACGAAATTCATGGAGATCTGCTCCCATTCCCACTCTATAACGGTCATAAGTCGCAACTCTCCTGCTGTCTCAAATGCTCAAACTTAGCTTGCTAACAAGCCAAGCACTTCAAACGAAATCCGAAACTTCACTCTTCATCCCAGTCCACCCGTAACCATCTCTCAAGTCACGTTACATCTTGGTGGCAGTTGGGTGAACACTAAAAGATGACTGATATGCCTGCTCAAGGACCTCGCGTCTCTACCCATCGGTATCAGGTACACACCAACGAGTCCCTAAACGTAGCACACCCTGGTCATTAATCAAGAACTCTGAATCTCTACCCTGCCGAACATGCTCAAGAATCTCAGTCACATAGGCATCGGCGGGTTGTGCCTCATGAAAACGATTAAGTAGAAGTGGATGGGCGTGGACATGAGGAAGCTGTTCCCCCAGTAGAGGTGAACTTAAGCTGTACTCAGCTGTCGCACAAGAACTGTAAATCTGCAGAAAACTGTCTCTGAACTGCGGACAACTAGATCAAGCTACCCCGGGCCTACGACTCAAAGCATCAGCTACCACAATCGCCTTGCCCCAGGCAATAAAGGATCTCACAATAACAATCCTTTACAAGCTCCATCCAACGGCGCAGTCTCAAACTCAGATCCCGTTGCAGAAAGATTAAGCTCTGGTGGTCTGCGAAAATCTGACACGACTCTCCGTTCAAGTAGTGTCTCCAAATCTTGAGTGCAAGACCACCGTGGCCATCTCCAGATCATGAGTGGGATAATTCTGCTCGTACTTCCTCCAACTGTCAGGAAGAATAAGCGATAACTCAATCATGATGCATCAATACACAATCGAGCCCCACTCGTGAAACATCACAATAAACGACAACGTCGCCCGATCCAGAAAGCAAAGATAGAACTGGTGCAGTCGTCAACTAAGTCTTCAACCACTGAAAACTCAGCTCGCATGCCTCAGTCTAAAGAAAAAGGAACTCCCTTCGTATCTGTTCAGTCCGGTCAACGGTGCAAAGATACTCAAGAATTCCTACAGAAAACGGCGGTGAGAACCGGCTAAGCCCAAAAGCTGAGGACCTCTATCACTGTTATAGGTCTGGGACAAAGCTATACAGCATCGATCTCCCTCTGGTCCATACGAATACCGTCTCCCGTAACCACATGACCCAGGAAGTCAACACAATCAAGCCCGAAGGAACACTTCAGGAATTTACCAAACAGCTGGTGCTCTCCTAATGTCTGCAAAGCAAACCTCAAGTGTTGTTCATGTTCATCACGACTCTTGGAATATACCAGAATGTTATCAATAACACAACAATAAACTGGTCGAGGAACGTCCTGAAAAAAATCGTGTTCATTACATCCATGAATGCTGCTAGGGCATTGGTGAGTCCAACGAAACCACCAAAAACTCATAATGCCCGTAGCGTGCACAAAAAGCAGTCTTCGGAAAATCATCACTCCAAACCCGCAACTAATGATGACCGGATCCCAAAACAAACATAGAAAAAATTCCCGCACCCTGGAGCCGATCAAACAAATCATCAATGCGAGGTAAAGGATGCCTATTCTGGACCGTAACTCGGTTCAATTGACTAAAATCAATGCACAACCTAAAACTGCCATCCTTCTCCTTGACGAACAGAATAGGAGCTCCCCAATGCGAAACACTTGGACATACAATTCCCCCTATCTAGCAACTCTCGCAGCTGACCCTTAAGCTCCCTAAGCACTGCCGGCTCATCTGGAACAAAATTTGAAGACTCTCGCACGATAGGAACCCGGTCCAATGAATCCACTGTAGCTCCGGTATCACAAATGAAAGCCAAGAATCCACAACATCTTCTCCTCAAAAGCCTACTAGAGAAAAAGGCTGAAAACAAGCTGTGAGGGGCGGCACCACGGTCCTCCTGCACAATAAGAACTGACTCGCCGGGAAAACTAAACCTGACTGTTTTCTCACGGCAGTCCACAGACGCATAGCACGTAGCGAACCAGTCCATGCCTAGGAGAACGTCAAATCCAACATCTCTAGAAGGATTACATCGACGGACGAATCTCTATCTCCTATCCTATTGACACATGACCGAAACATGTGTCGCACAACAAAAGAATCTCTAATAAGAGTAGACACAACAAACGGTTGATCTAGCATACACGACTCTTGGCCTACCCACGGCTTGAAGTTTGTAGAACAAACGAGTGTATAGATCCCGAATTAAACAAAACATGCGCATCAGAAGATCATACGAAAAGATTACCTAAAAACTCTGCATAGGACGCTCACGCGTCCCGATGAGTAGAAGCAAACGCTCGTGCCTGCCCTCTAACTGCAACTGGATGTCCTCCTCCTCTGCCATCCTTTACTCTCGGAACAAACCCTCCATAACCATGACCTCTCTGAACAAAAGTCTGACGCGGATCCACAACAGGCGCAAAAGATGACTCTCTCAGAGGTGAAGGTGATAAGGTAACATATTGTACTGCTTCCCTACTATGGTATACAAAGGTACAATTCCTGACGAGGTGATGGAAACTCCCGCACCGGAAACATCCATACGATGGCCGCTGATCCTCCTAGGGATAAGAGCTAAATGACCATCCTCGTCCTAAGCCTCTTCCACTCCCGCGACGTGCATGAAAACTGTCGCGGTGACTAAGCATCTGTCTCTGGGCTGATACACATGTACGAGTCCTCCTTGGTTCCGGAACTTCCAAGGACTCGGGAAGACGCTCCTCATCTAGTAGGGCTGTGTCCACTGCTGCTGTATATGTGACACAATGCTATGGGCTGATAGCAAGGAATAACTGGGTAACAGTGGTGGCAACCTCCTGTCGCTGCGCTCGACTGGCCTCAACCAACGATCCCATCATCTGGCGCAAGTCCTGCATATCTGCCTCAAGCCTAGTGATACAATCTATCGAAGGCAGATCAAACTGCTCCTGAATAACCAGCGTACCGTCCTGGTCAGTTCTTGTCCCAAATGAGTCAACTCTGACCTCAGCTCTCGCTGTCTCTCTCTGTGCCCTCGTAGTCTTCGGCGGCATAATGGCTAGAAATGGAAACCGGATCCGATACGAATATGGAAATCGAATCACAAGGATATATATAATCATGAAAGGAATTTCAAGCAATAAGTACTTAGGTCACTTTAGGCGGAGTACCGTGTCGAAAGTATGCCGCGGACATACACACGCTACGTCACACTGCTTAAGTTACCTAACCCATCATACCAAGGTCAACCTATACTGCGAAAGGTAAAATCTAGCGCTTTGATACCAACTTTGTCATGACCCGAAATTTGGCACGTGACGGCCCTTAAACCACGTAACGTCCACAGGCGTAACGCAATCTAAGTAAGCCGCAAACACAGCAAATATAAACATCAAAAGTAGTAAGCGATAAGAACATTGTCAAAAGCTTTTGGGAATCTCAAGTAAAAATTCTTTAAAGTCCAAATTTACTTTCTCAAAAAATTCGGCAGCACCTCCTTGTAAAAACTAGCCCCGAAAATGGGCACAACATAGAATATAAGTAAAGCATCCCCAAACGGGAGCAAATCCACGTCCAACGGCAGAAACAACAACCACTATAGATATACGACGCCGTAGCGAAGAAATGGACGATATAAAGTGACAACAGCGTAAAAGACATCCAGAATCACAAAATAATACAACATCAATCCTCACAACTCGTCTCTAAGTCAAATACATGAAGTGGTAGATGGAGAGTACTAGATTTAACAAAATATATACAATGTACATAAATGGATAACCGCGAAACCCAACTAGCTAGAGGCCTCACAGCCAACTGTAGCGGTATCTGCAAAAGTAGAGATAATATGAAGCCCTGCCACAACTACTCTGAGGATCAAACCTACAAGACACTGTAGCACAACGGAGGTGAGTTACCAACTCATGAATAGTAAATAGCATAGGCAGGTAATCGCAGGTATCCATGTACTGCGATAATCTATCACATGCAAGATGATAGCAATAAATGGCAATATGTAGATGCAACAGTCATGAAAGGTACTATATCAGGTACTACTAATACATGAAGCAATGCATATCAAAAAAATGCTGAGTACGGGATAAAATATGTCATCCTCACGGAATCCTCATCGTGGCAGGACCAGTGTCCATCAAGTCAATCTAAATCCCAAAACTAAAGGCACCGCATCCTCGGATCGGCCCTCATATCCTGTTAGTCTCATAGAACCTGAGTGTCCAACATCGACACCCGAAAATATCATGAAAACATATACCTGTATATATATATATGAGGATATCTACCTCGTGTGTCTATCAACGACACATCAAATCATGGAACCTGAGTGTCCAACACCGACACTCGAAACATCATGAAAACCGTGTCCCGCATCGACACGTAAATACTCATCTGTCAGGCGCCGTCACCACGACTGGACCTGATGTCATGTCCTTACATGACTCCGGTCGGTATCCCCACAATAACCGCCGAATCCAATACTATCACCAGTAAGGTAGTACTCTTCTGCCTCGGGCTCACCGCCTAACAATATGAGTCTTCTTGCCCTGGGGTACCTCCGAGCCACACCATGTACCCGCACACGGCCTCGTCCACTCCTCGCATGGGGTATCTAGCACAAGTCTCATAACCGAGAAAACTCATCGTGGACGCATCGAAATATCATATCAAGAGAAACCGGGTTTTTCAAACAATGCATAATTTCATGAAATACCACGGTTCTGAAATCCAGAAAACATCAGATGAAATCCATATCTCAAATGCGTAAATCCATTAAATATAATATATGCAACATAAAACAGTAATATGAGAATATTAAGGGAAAACCGCTCTTTTAAATGAATCTAGTTTTAATATATATCATGTAGTTCCCAATTCCTCCGAAATCAAGTGCAGCATCATATGAGGTGTACATATAACTATAACAAGATATGTGGGTATACATGTAAGTATGTTTGCATGATGTACATGTAGCTGTAGCAAGGTATGTGGGTGTATATGTAAGTATGTATGCATGATGTACATGTATCTGGAGCAAAGTATGTGGCTGTACATTTAAGTATGTATGGATGATGTACATGTAGCTATATTTCATATGTGTATATACCTTTCAATAATGATGTAATACCCTATAGGTATATGTATAGCTACAACATGTAGGCATAGCAAGGCATATGTATAAGCATGTAGGTATACATGTATGCTATTTTTCATATGCGCAATAAAATAAGAATCAGTTTCTCAATTGTTCCTAACCAATACAATATCACGTATGTATATGTGTTAGCTATACCACATATGCACAATGCAAATAAGAATCAAGTCTCAATGTTCCTAACCAATACAATATCACGTATGTATATGTGTTAGCTATATCTCATATGCACAATATAAATACGAATCGAATCTCAATTTTCCTAACCAATACAATATCACATATGTATATGTGTTAGCATATAGGCATAGCAAGGTATATGTATATGCTGTCTTTCTTATACACAATGGAATTAAGGATCATGTCTCAATGTCCCTAACCATATAATATCACATATGTATATGGGTTGTGTGTGTCTTGGCAATTATCGACGGAGTTTGTGGCATACAATTACTGCTCGTGCAACATGAACCGTCAATAATAGTGCAGTGTCCAATGGGTACAAGTCCCAGCACAACAACTAATAATATGAAATGAAGTTCATGCACAATCTCTATTTGTGCAATACTTGTAACTAATAATCATGTCATATAATCCATCCCAGACGCATAACGCCAGGCGGGAGATTCCCCTGTAGATATTAAATCTACTTACAGATGACCTCGAGCTAAGTAAATACGACCACCTGCTTCCCTTCCTTTGCAGCATCCGAAGTCCCTGCGCGCGATCCAAAATTCACAAACACAACACATACGACTAAATATCCCGCGCCGACACAAAGGCAACGAAACGCAAGGATAACGTCCACAAGATAATACACTGTGTGTTGGATATATGTATGCCCTAGAGGCCATTATGTGATAGTGGATGTATCTATACATGTATATATATATTCAGTTTGCATTCTTGCTCGACATGATAGTATGCTATCTGGTTATTCTTTATCTGATATGTTGATTTGATCATGCTTTTATTCATTCATACATGCTGATAAAGCCCCAAGGATATCTGCTTGACTACTCTGATTATGATAGAGATCATACTAGTGGGACATTTGTAGTCTATAAGCATATCCTGAAATGTCCCTAGTCGGAGGTGTATCGAGACGGGGCATCGATATACCAGAGTAGACTAGCGTATATGATACTAGACCCATGTGATGGGCGATGGATGTTCCCACATTCATTGATGTTTGACATCAAGATCATATACGGGTGCTCAGTGCTGACTGGGTACACTGGACGGACTCACCGAGAACTCCTATATGGAATTATATCTATCGTCGGATAGCAGTTCTCAGGTGACACTGGTACAGGTTAGTCTGTAGACCCGAGATCGTCATGGAGTCTTGTGTGTTCTCCCACTGTACTTTGATTGCCACCCTACCACGGCTCTACTGAGTCGTGCAAACAGGTGGCCGTTGGGTACAGTCCCGAGACACACGAAGGCAATGAGCGATAGGAGGGGTTTCGTCTCTCCCGGTATTGGGAGTTGATGCTGTGCTGTGCTCGACTGGCTATAACAGCAAGTCCCTGGCCAGAGCTGCTGAGATTTGCTGATAAGTGTTATCAGTAGTTTCTCGATCTGTTATAGACCATTCACCGACATGACATATTGAGTTATTGGGGTCGACGTGACCATCCCTAGGCTCGATATGCAGCATATCTGACGAAGAGACCAGACTATACGGTAGTGTTGCCGGATGGCTCGACGGGAGTTGTAGCAGGTTCGCTTGTTGTCTTCTGATCGCTCAATACCCGGGTGGCCGTTACGTTTAGCTGACCGCTTGCGGCTTGAGGGTACTTGATATGATCATTACCCTCTGCCGGCGTATTGACGAGTCTTAGAGTCCCACAAAGGAGTTACCCAGTCCAGGCGAAACGTTGTGGTGCGCGTATGCGATATGCGCTTGCACCCGATTGAAATGTGCGTATATGATACCGAACATTGATCGGGTGGCCTGCTTTTGGTGGGGTCATATGAGATATGACCGGATTGATAAATTAAGTGTTGATTTGTCATCTAACCATTAGTTTTCTCACTTGAAACCTTTGTAGGGTTTGATGGATGTATGCATGCATGCTTGTGTTTCTTTCTTCTTTTCTAGTTTCATGCACATGTAGATGTGCATACATGTACACATACATAAATCAAACCATCATGGTTGATTGCATATGGAAATGGTGGCAATATAAGCCTCACACCATAGATTAAACAATGGATAATTATTTAATTTTGGTTTTAAAGTAAAATGAAAAAGGAAAGGATAAACATTCTTGCTTCTACATTCTTCTTCTAACCTAACCTATCTCAACTACCACTAACCAAGGGTTATCCTTCTCTTTATCATTTAAAACCCAAGTTAAATTAACTATCTATGATTTAATCATGGTTGAAGTTAAGAAGGAAATAAATATATATAGTGATATATATTTCTTTTTCTTTTTAACTCAAGGTTATCTTATATACCTCTTGTTTATTTTAGCCACCATCTTCATCCTCCTTCATCTCTTCCTCTCTAGTCTTTTCTAGTGAGCTAAATACAACTAAAGAAAGGTTTTTGAAGTGAGATTCCAAACCACAACATCATTCTACTCAAGTCTAGCCGACTTGATTAGAGTGTTTCCGTCGGTTTTCCAAAGTAGCGAGCTTGGACGGTGTGCTCCGTGGTGGATCGTCGTGGACGCAAGGGAACTTCGAGAGGACCTCGATTCAACACCCAAGACACCAAGGAGTCTAGCAAAGGGGAGCTACAAAGGTTGTAGCCTTCAAACCCTTATCTTTACTAGCTTAAAGTTTCATAACCCTAATTTTCTAGGATCGATCCCTTTGCATGTTAGTTTAGCACCTTAAAAATTATAACTTTGGGTCATGTGATGCTTCAAATCACTTCATAGGGTTCTATACTAACCTTACATTGGTATCAGAGCCGACCTAGAACATTAGGCGACGTTTTTACGAAGTGAAATCCCCGATCGGACAAAAATACGATTTTTTGGGATGATCTCTGGAAATTTTCTAAAAATTGATAATTTGCAGAATTAAAAATATGTAAAAAATACAGCAGGAAAAAATAAGGATTACGGTACAAAATTATTCAGGTGAACAGTGATTATCGCCGCGGAAACACGGCCTAAGATTGCTTAGGCCGCGGTTCCGCGGCCGTACATATGAATTGATGGATATTGTTTGCACAGTAATTCATGAATCTGCTTGTATAATTTTTTGATATTTTTAAATCTGTATTTGGTTTTGAAAAATTCTGGAGATGGTGTTGGACTCGTCAATTCGATCGGGACTTCATTTCGTAGCTTTTCCGGGTAAATTAGAAAGTATTGAAGTGTTTGAACGAGTATCATTTACTCACTATTCACGGGGGTTAAACACTTTGGAGATACATGCAAGTCTTTTTGTGGTGGTCCCTCTAGAAGACAACAAACCTTAACTCGATTATGTGACCGTCTCGAACTGCCCTTTGAACCTTAGGGTTTGGGGCAGTACGGCGTGCCACATGTGAGGCGTTGGCTTGACCCTTCTACGGCTGGACCGCTACTACTGTGTCACACTCCGGATTTTTGAACCCTGCTCAAGTGTTGAGCTTTAGTGGATCTTGGGTGCTTGATCGTTCGTTCGAAAAACTTTAATACTGTCTGTTTATCTGGAATGTGATACAATATGTGGAATTCATATAGTGTAGGCATGAAATACGAAATATGTGATATTTCGCATTTATGATGTCTAAAGAGAATCTGGATTCCAAATATTGTAGTTTTACACTTTCTTTTCTGTGACCGTAAGTGTAGTATGTTAGATATCGCCGGTTTCGTTGCTATACATCAACGACAATCGGGGTACGCATACTTACTTACGTTGATGATATGTGATATTATGTGTTGCTGAGATATGATGTGCAGGATTGTCGCGATCGAATAGCCGGGGTTTTTTTGTGAGATGAGAGTTTTATATTTTCATTCATGTAAATTCAAATGTAATGTAATATTCTTTTATTTGGGGCACTTCCAGGTTGCGGTTGTGTCACCAGTGTTGTATATTATTTACTTTTCCGCATTAGGATGGACCCAAGGAGGGGAGCACAGGTGACCGGGTTCTGGGGTTCAGTGGGAGGCAATCTCGAGGAGTCGAGACCGGGTCTCCTAAACTCCAGGATTGGTAGGGTCACTTGCCGCTCTCGTAGGGGTCCAGGGTGTGGGCTTGGCTATTCATCGCGACTGTGGAATCCGTATTTTCTATTCTGGCTAAATACTAAATACGGACGTCCTAGGATATCCCACGTTATATCTATGTTTCTGCTGCCTGTGTTCTGTGATATCTGAGACGAATGACATATTATATATATGATATATAGTAGACGTTGCTTATGTTTTACACCCGCGCTAGTCCCGTCCCGGTATGCCGTTAGTTAAGTAACCTAACGGTGCATAACGGAACATTGCGGCGAATGCGGATGGCATAAGCGTACGTGTTATTTTCGTTTCTTTTCTGTGATTGGCTTAAGGACTTAAATGATGGGATTACATTAATGTGATTAATGTAAAGAAAATAAACCTAAAAAGATGTTGTAGAATCGGATTTAAAAACTACTCGGCTATTTATGAAAAAGCTACATTTCAAAACTGCGGAGCTTAAGCCACTCCTTTTGAAAACTGTTTGATTCTACAACGATATCAAGTTCAAAGCGTTAAAGATTTTCTTAAAAATCATTCGCAACCCTCCGTCATTTTAGGAAGTAGAGTACTTAGTATTCGTGCTACGTTTGTTGACTTTAGTTAAGGCGTAGTGTACGGTAGCTAAGTGATGTCTTCCTACACTGCATATGATGCAGATTAATTAGGACATTCATGCGACTTTGTTGACCATAGTTAAGGGTCATATGGGTGGGTCTAATTGATCAAGAAATGACGGGTAGAACTTGACTGGTACTTATGATTTGTTGACTATAGTTAAGGTCATAAGTACTAGGGGAAAAAATTACATCGGGAATTTCAAGTGTTGAAATTTGCAATGAGATTGCATACCTTCCATGTGATGGTTGGATCCCGATCCCACTGTGGGCAATAGTTGCTCCTAGGAGAGTTTTACAGTTTACAATTAGCTAACTCATTAGGTGTCTAGAAAGGTGTTAACGGGGCTCCGCCTCTGGGAAAACGAGGTTTACTCTAATTAGGTCCGTGCGAAAGCACGGGGAACCTCCCTCAAAGTACCGACACTGGCCTGGCTGAACGGTTAGCGAAGTTGTAGACTGTAATTAATCCTGGCTAGTTTTTCTTTTTAAGGTTTGAAAGAAAAACTTGATAAAAAGCAGTGGGAAACATCGATTAGACAAGATAATAAACCAATCTAATCTATGCAAGAGCTTTCGCTGAGTGTATTCTTTTCTCTCTCTTAATGGCAGATACCAATGACTGGACTTAAGCTTCTACTAGATAAAAACAAACTGAATGGGACCAACTATAAAGACTGGCTAAGGAATCTGAAGATCGCCTTGACTTATGATAAAGTATCATATGTCCTCACGGCTTCAGCCCCGCCCGTCCCAGGCCCAAAATCCTCAGTTGCGGACATTGAAGTCCGCAAGACATGGGACGCTGACTGTGCCACGGCCACATGCCTCGCGCTTGCATCGATGGATAACACACATCAAAAGCAGCACGAGGACATGGACATTCACGGGATACTGCTCCATACAAAGGAGTTGTATGGGGAGCAATCCCGCGTATTACGATACGAAGCATCAAAGAAACTGTTTCAGATGCGAATGGCCCCTGGCACACCAGTAGGAGACCATGTGTTGAAGATGATAGCTCTTATAGAAGAGCTTGAGGACCTTGGATGGACAATGGACAATGAACAATATATAGATATTATTCTGCAGTCCCTCCCCTCCACCTTTGCTCAGTTCATAGTGAACTTCAACATGCATGGCATGGAGAAGGACCTCCCTGAACTCCTTAATATGTTAAGAAGTGCAGAGAGCACTATGAAGTCAGCAAAGACTCCCGTTATGACCATTGGACAGTCTTCTTCTTCTCGCCCAAAAGCTAAGGCCAAGGGAAAGAAAAAGAAGAAACCCACTAATCCTAAGGGTGGAGTCAAAAAGGTGAAGGGAAAGGGAAAGTCCACGGCTGGAGACCCAGGGAAAGGCGAGTGTTTTCATTGCCACAAGACAGGACATTGGAAGCGCAATTGCACGGAGTACCTAAGTCTCAAGAAGAAGCATGGTGATGCTTCTTCTATAGGTGCGTTTGTGACTGAAAATTGTTTTTCTATAAACTCTGCTTCCTGGGTATTGGATACCGGTTCAGGTTCTCACATTTGCAATTCTATGCAGGGGCTGAGAAATAGCAAGGTTTTGAAGACAGGTGACCATACTCTCCGCGTTGGAAATGGTTCCAATGTACATACAGTCGCAGTGGGAGAGTATCACTTGGGGTTGCCATCTGGATGTATTTTGATTTTGAATCCATGTTATTTTGTACCAAGTATGCTATGTAATATAATATCCGTTTCTTTGTTGGACAATGAAGGATATAATTTTGTGTTGCAGAACAATGTTATGAACATTCACCTAAATCAAATGTTGGTTGGGTATGGTACGCTTAATAACGGAATATATGTCCTAAATCAACACACAGTTTTCAGTATACAACACACTAATAAAAGAAAACTTTCAGAATTAAATGAAGCTTTTCTTTGGCATTGTAGACTTGGTCATATTAACGAAACAAGACTAAACAGGTTACACAAAGATGGATATTTAAACTCTTTTGAATATAAATCTTATGCGACTTGCCAGTCTTGTATCAAGGGTAAAATGACCAAAACTCCGTTTACCGGACACGGAGAAAGAGCTACTCAGCTCCTTGGCCTCATACATAGTGATGTATGTGGGCCAATGTCTACACAGGCTAGAGGTGGTTTTTCATACTTCATTACATTCACCGATGATTTCTCAAGATTCGGTCATGTATTTTTATTAAAGCACAAGTCCGACGCTTACGAGAAATTCGTTGAATATAAACAAGAAGTAGAAAAACAAACCGGCTTGAGTATTAAGATGCTTCGATCAGATCGAGGTGGAGAGTATCTCAGTACAGAATTTGCAAACTTCCTAAAAGAGAATGGGATTCTCTCTCAGCTCACTCCTCCTTACACACCACAGCACAACGGTGTGTCAGAACGAAGGAATAGGACCCTATTAGATATGGTCCGGTCCATGATGAGTGACGCTGAGTTACCCGTCTCGTTTTGGGGACATGCATTGGAGACTGCAGCGTTTCTACTAAACAGGGTTCCGACCAAAGCCGTGTCTACCACGCCATATGAGATATGGAATGGGAAGAGACCATCTCTTAAGAGAATTAAGATTTGGGGTTGCCCGGCCTATGTTAAAAAACAGAATCCGGACAAACTCGAGACACGGTCAGTCATGTGTAACTTTGTGGCATATCCAAAGAATTCTTATGGATATCTGTTCTACCACAAAGAGGAACAAAAAGTGTTTGTTTCTCAGTATGCCACATTCTTGGAAAAAGAGTTTTTTACAGATAAAGATGATGGCAAGGTGGTAGATCTAGAAGAGGTTCTGGAGACACAAACTACAAATGACGATTTGGTTGAACCGGCTGTTGCAACAGAAACTGAAGAACCTCGGCCACTCCGTAGGTCTGGTAGGACTTCTCGCCCACCGGAGAGGTACTACGGTTTCCTCATTGATGGTAACGGAGAAGATTGCATCATGGATGATGATGATCCTATCAGTTTTCAGCAGGCTATCATGAGTGGTGACTCTGTGAAGTGGCTGGATGCCATGAGATCCGAAATGGAGTCTATGTACACCAACAAAGTATGGACTTTGGATGTTGTACCCCCTGGGGTAAAACCTGTAGGGTGCAAATGGATCTTTAAAAGAAAGATTGGTGTGGATGGGCAGGTAGAGACCTATAAGGCAAGACTTGTGGCGAAAGGTTTTCGTCAAAGACCAGGTTTGGACTATGACGAAACTTTTTCGCCCGTAGCCATGCTTAAATCCATTCGGATCCTACTTGCTATTGCTGCTCACTACGACTATGAAATCTGGCAGATGGACGTTAAAACAGTATTTCTAAATGGAAATTTAGAAGAATGCATTTATAAAGATCAGCCAGAGGGCTTCATTGATAGTGGGAGCAGCGAGAAAGCATGTAGATTGCTTAAATCCATATATGGGTTGAAGCAGGCATCTCGGAGTTGGAACATCTGTTTCGATGATGTTATCAAAGAGTTTGATTTCATCAAAAATCCAGATGAACCTTGTGTTTATAAGAAGGCTGTAGGAAGAGCCGTCACATTCCTCGTATTGTACGTGGATGACATTCTTCTGATAGGAAATGATATTCCTATGCTAAAGTCGGTCAAATCATTCTTATCACTGAGGTTCTCCATGAAGGACCTGGGTGATGCCACATACATCTTGGGCATAAGGATCTATAGGGATAGATCCAAAAAGTTATTGGGATTGTCCCAAACCAGGTACATCAACACCATCCTAAAGAGGTTTAGTATGGAAGACTCCAAGCGGGGTGCCTTACCCGCTTGCCATGGAGTCACTCTCTCCAAGGATTCTTGTCCAAAGACCGATGAAGAGAGAGCTCGCATGAGCATTATACCTTATGCTTCGGCAGTAGAATCTATAATGTATGCGATGTTATGTACACGCCCAGATGTAGCTTATGCACTTAGTGTTGTAAGCAGGTATCAATCCAACCCAGGGGAGAACCACTGGACAGCTGTGAAGAACATTCTTAAGTACTTACGAAGGACTAAAGAATTGTTCTTGGTGTATGGTAATACAGATCTCCAAATGGAGGCCTTTACCGATTCGAGCTTCCAGAGCGATAAGGATGACAGCAAATCTATCTCAGGGTTTGTATTTACCCTCAATGGAGGGGCGGTAAGTTGGAAGAGTTCCAAACAGGATACCGTTGCAGACTCTACGATGGAAGCTGAGTACATTGCTGCAAATGATGCCGCCAAGGAAGCCGTCTGGATGAAGAAGTTCGTCTCGGAGCTAGGAGTAGTTCCAACCATTATTGATCCAATACCTTTGTATTGTGACAATAATGGGGCGATGGCGTTAGCCAAGGAGCCCAGATCCCATCAGCGGTCCAGACACATCCTGAGGCGCTTTCATTTGATCCGGGAGATTGTAGATCGCCGCGAGATCGAGATTAAGAGAGTTGACACAAAGAACAACGCCGCGGATCCACTCACCAAGGCCCTCCCTCAGCCACAGCATGAGCGACTTTTTGAGATGTTGGGTATGAGATACGCCAATAACTGGCCTTAGTGCAAGTGGGAGATTGTTGGATATATGTATGCCCTAGAGGCCATTATGTGATAGTGGATGTATCTATACATGTATATATATATTCAGTTTGCATTCTTGCTCGACATGATAGTATGCTATCTGGTTATTCTTTATCTGACATGTTGATTTGATCATGCTTTTATTCATTCATACATGCTGATAAAGCCCCAAGGATATCTGCTTGACTACTCTGATTATGATAGAGATCATACTAGTGGGACATTTGTAGTCTATAAGCATATCCTGAAATGTCCCTAGTCGGAGGTGTATCGAGACGGGGCATCGATATACCAGAGTAGACTAGCGTATATGATACTAGACCCATGTGATGGGCGATGGATGTTCCCACATTCATCGATGTTTGACATCAAGATCATATACGGGTGCTCAGTGCTGACTGGGTACACTGGACGGACTCACCGAGAACTCCTATATGGAATTATATCTATCGTCGGATAGCAGTTCTCAGGTGACACTGGTACAGGTTAGTCTGTAGACCCGAGATCGTCATGGAGTCTTGTGTGTTCTCCCACTGTACTTTGATTGCCACCCTACCACGACTCTACTGAGTCGTGCAAACAGGTGGCCGTTGGGTACAGTCCCGAGACACACGAAGGCAATGAGCGATAGGAGGGGTTTCGTCTCTCCCGGTATTGGGAGTTGATGCTGTGCTGTGCTCGACTGGTTATAACAGCAAGTCCCTGGCCAGGGCTGCTGAGATTTGCTGATAAGTGTTATCAGTAGTTTCTCGATCTGTTATATACCATTCACCGACACGACTTATTGAGTTATTGGGGTCGACGTGACCATCCTTAGGCTCGATATGCAGCATATCTGACGAAGAGACCGGACTATACGGTAGTGTTGCCGGATGGCTCGACGGGAGTTGTAGCAGGTTCGCTTGTTATCTTCTGATCGCTCAATACCCGGGTGGCCGTTACGTTTAGCTGACCGCTTGCGGCTTGAGGGTACTTGATATGATCATTACCCTCTGCCGGCGTATTGACGAGTCTTAGAGTCCCACAAAGGAGTTACCCAGTCCAGGCGAAACGTTGTGGTGCGCGTATGCGATATGCGCTTGCACCCGATTGAAATGTGCGTATATGATACCGAACATTGATCGGGTGCCTGCTTTTGGTGGGGTCATATGAGATATGACCGGATTGATAAATTAAGTGTTGATTTGTCATCTAACCATTAGTTTTCTCACTTGAAACCTTTCTAGGGTTTGATGGATGTATGCATGCATGCATGTGTTTCTTTATTCTTTTCTAGTTTCATGCACATGTAGATGTGCATACATGTACACATACATACATCAAACCATCATGGTTGATTGCATATGGAAATGGTAGCAATATAAGCCTCACACCATAGATTAAACAATGGATAATTATTTAATTTTGGTTTTAAAGTAAAATGAAAAAGGAAAGGATAAACATTCTTGCTTCTACATTCTTCTTCTAACCTAACCTATCTCAACTACCACTAACCAAGGGTTATCCTTCTCTTTATCATTTAAAACCCAAGTTAAATTAACTATCTATGATTTAATCATGGTTGAAGTTAAGAAGGAAATAAATATATATAGTGATATATATTTCTTTTTCTTTTTAACTCAAGGTTATCTTATATACCTCTTGTTTATTTTAGCCACCATCTTCATCCTCCTTCATCTCTTCCTCTCTAGTCTTTTCTAGTGAGCTAAATACAACTAAAGAAAGGTTTTTGAAGTGAGATTCCAAACCACAACATCATTCTACTCAAGTCTAGCCGACTTGATTAGAGTGTTTCCGTCGGTTTTCCAAAGTAGCGAGCTTGGACGGTGTGCTCCGTGGTGGATCGTCGTGGACGCAAGGGAACTTCGAGAGGACCTCGATTCAACACCCAAGACACCAAGGAGTCTAGCAAAAGGGAGCTACAAAGGTTGTAGCCTTCAAACCCTTATCTTTACTAGCTTAAAGTTTCATAACCCTAATTTTCTAGGATCGATCCCTTTGCATGTTAGTTTAGCACCTTAAAAATTATAACTTTGGGTCATGTGATGCTTCAAAACACTTCATAGGGTGCTATACTAACCTTACACTATGCACTTAGTGCACAAAATGCGTTCGATAACGGCGCAACCTCAGCAAGGATTGCTAAAATACGCAACCACCAAGCCTAGACCCCGATCGTACCGATCGTGCATTCACAACACAATATATAGCGTGGAAGATAATATATATAATATCGCAACGTCAATTGAAACCCATGCCTAATTTAACCGAAAACCTAGTAAGCAACTTTTCATCATTTTGGCTCAAGTCTAGAAATTTAAACAATTCTAGTGATCACAATCATCGCAAAGTAGCTTAACTAAGTCACACAAAAATTTACTACAACTTTAATCTCACCCATATAAGATTTAGTAAAAGTTAGTTTGCTATTAAGCTTAATTAGACAATTAGGAAAATAACAAATAATATTTTCACAACTAGGTTATGTTTTCCAAGTCTACACTTCTCCATTAACCATTTCAACCAATCAAAACCCTAACTTGATCTTCGAAGCCTTTCTTGAATTTTTAAACATGTAAATTAAAGCCATATTTAAACATATAATAAGCTAGATTAATGTATTGAAACAACAACTAAGCTTAGGGTTAGGATTTTATACCTCAAAACTTGATTCTAAACTTGCAAAAGAATTCCAAGATAGCCTCTAAAATGATAACTTTCATGAAGATCCAAGCTTGTTTAGGGTTGAAGGAAAATGGATATGGATTTGTATTTGAGTTTGTGGGAATATTTGATGATTTTTGATGATTTATTTGAGCTTGAATAAGTGAAAATGGGGTGAAGGAAATGATGGGGCAGCAGGGGGGCTCGGCCAAGGTAGGTTAAAGAGGAGGTTTGTGGAATTGTGTGGAAATTTCTAGTCTAAAATTTAAAGCTCATTAATACCTCTCCCATCCATGCCTCCTCTTAATCATTCTTTTAAATTTTTCCTTTAATTCACACGAATATCTTGATATTTTGGAGAGAAGGGTTAAATACTTAATCTTGTGATTAAATTAGCATAGATTCACATTAGTATAATTAACCCAATAAAAATTGTAATTACCACTAATTAAGTGCATAATTAAAAGCTTATAATAATATTTTAATTATGGAAAAATATTTTAAGTGAACTAAAATTTTCAAGTGACTTACTAAATACCACAAGTAGCAATTTCTTAGTTAAATTAGGTGCAGTTAAGTCTATACTGAAAAAAGAACAGTTCTATGTTTTACAGAAAAACATGGTTTATTTTACCTAATATCGGAAAATTCACCTAAACGATTTTTAAAACGTTACATTTGTTCCTCAGTGTGGTAGAAGATATTCCTTCGCGAATGTTTGGGATATCTTACAAACTTACACTGAACAGACCTTGTCTCGAACTTGTCCAGATTTTGCTTTTCAACATAGGCCTGACAATCCCATATCTTAACTCATTTAAGAGATGGTATCTTCCCATTTCATATCTCATATGGAGTGGTAGGCAAAAGATTTGATCGGAACTCTATTCAATAGGTATGCATCTTCTCAAGTGCATGTTCCTGAAAGGAAATAGGCAACTCAGCAGTACTCATCATAGAGCGCACCATATCTTATAGGTGCGATTCCACAACCCCGATATACCATTGTGCTGTGGTGTATACGGAGGAGTAAACTGAGAGAGAATCTTATTCTCTTTTAAATAGTCTCGAAATTACATGCTCCAGTATTCTTCTCCCCGATCATATCGATGGATTTGAATGCCTTTACCCATCTGGTTCTCTTCTTCATACTTATATTCCTCGATATTCTTAAAAGATTCAGTTTTGTGTTTCAACAAGAACACATGTCCGTATCTTGAGAGAACATCGGTGAATGTAATAAAGTATGCGGAAACATCCCTGTCATATGTAGACATAGGACCGCATACATCATCATGTATCTGTCCAAGAGTTCAGTAGCTCTTTCTCTATTTCCAGTAAACGGAGATTTGGTCACCTAGTCTTTGAGACATGACGGCAAGTTTCATAAGATGAAAATTCGAACGGATTCAAATATGCATCCTTATGGAACTTCATCTAGCCTTTTTTCATCGATATGACCCAGTCTACAATGCCACAAGAAGACTTCGTTCATTTCTGAACTGTTCTTCTTGTGTGTGTTCTGTACGTTAGAACTGTGTTTTTATTTAGAACGTGTATACTGTTATGCAACGTACCTTACCCAATCAACACTTGATCTAGGAAAATATTCACAATATTATTGGTATGAAATAACAATCACTAAGAATCAATGTATTACCTGTTGGTAACACCAAGTGATATCTGCTAACTGTTTTGGCTGCAATAATTGCACCATTCTCTACTACTAGAGACATATCTGTCATGACACGTAATTTAGTAAATGACCAGCACTTAAATCATGCAACGTCCAAAGGCGTAACGTAATTCAAGTAAGCCGAAGGCCAAAAAAGCTAAACCTTTTTACGGAAAATAGTGGGGGTGCAGTTTTGAAATAAAGGTATAATGAAATAAGGTTTATTTATAAATGCATAACTAATGATATAAGAAAATGCAAGTAGAATGTACTAAAGTTGAGAACATTTTTCATCTTTAAAATTTTGGGCAGCACCTCCTTTGTATATTTTGAACCGAAACCATATATACATGACAATAATAAAAGCCATCCCAAGCGGGAGCTAGCTCTTCGCCAAATGGCGGAATTACTACCACGCAAGTAAGAAATATATATATAACACCCAACGGTGAAGATTACCACAGAAAGAATGATAAATAAAGTGAGACATCAATTCCCCAAGAAGCGAACATACAACCCTCGCTCTAAATCTGGCAACCACACAAGTCTTTCTAGTCCACTAAATATATAAAGTCTAGTTTCTGACTGATGGAGTTTATCTAGATACAATAGGAAATAATAAATACAATAGTGGGCACGATCCAATGTGTCCCACCTACCATAGCAAAACACTCGAATGCAAGTTGTGTGCCAGCGATACCGCTACTGTTCCCAAGCGGTCAAATCTCCAAGAACTGTGTCACAACGAGGGTGAGTTTCCAACTCATGAGTAGAAAACATGAGCATGTAGAAATCGAATAAAACAACGATTTCCTAGGTCATACTATATTATGAAGGTAATACTATGCTATCTAGTGTGACCATGCTTGCATATATGTCAACAATATAATCAATGCCAATTACATATACAAATAAACATCTGAATCATGTGGCCATATATAGGTGGATATCATCCACGTGTCCATCAACGATACAAACAACATCATGGAACCTGAGTGTCCAATCTCGACACTCGAAACTGTTGGTGAGTAGTAGCGCCTCTAGTAAGGTTGCAACATCATAAAGTAGTGAACTTTTAAAATCCTAGAGGGCTATTACAAACGAATTACGAATCGTAACTAGAGATTAGGGTAATGATTGAATTGATTTCCGAGTGTGTTCCCCGGCAACGGCGCCATTTGATTGATATGAATTCTCGGTGTGTAGTTTTAGAAAATGTATAAAAATCACAACCAAAAATAATTTGACCACAATCAATAACGGTGTCGATTGCAGCGCGTTAGTAAGTGCGGATCGTCCACAGGGAAAGTGTAATAGTTCGTATTTCGAATTAGATGAGTCAAAAATTTAAAGAAAAGAAAAGAAACAATTCATGATTTAAAGAATTGAAGTTCAAGAATTAGTAAAATCTAGTCTAAATCAATAAAACCAAGAATTGAGAATTTGTGATGATTTCCAAATCAAATATCAAGAATCGAAGTGAGGCTCGTAGGAATCTATGGAATCGATAGTTAGGATGAAATCTATTGATTACGTTTTCTTATCCATCGATGATTTGATACTAGATCGATGATGATTAATGAGAATTAGGGATTTCTTACAGAAACTAGGGTTTCATCATCTATCCCTTGTCCTTTCGTTGATTTCATTCACATTCTAGCCTTTAGTAAATTCAAGGATCAATTATGGATCCCTAATTAAGAGCAAACACAATCAAGAAAGAATCGCTCGAAACTAGGTCGTCGATTCTTCAATTTACTAAGGTTTACAAAACTCATAAGACTTAAGAATCGTTTCAAGATTTGTAACATCATCATCTATTGATTCTTTCAACTCCTTCACGAGCGGAGTTTTACTCAAACATCATAACAAGAAACACAATCAAGAATTGAGATCGAATCATGATGCAAGAATGTAAAGAAAGCAAGATAAAAGAATTTCACCTTCTATTTATCAACAATTTCGTTACAATTGTCTCAAGAACTACAATGAGGAAAGAACTCGATCGTCGATTTGGCTTCGCTCGTCTTCGTAAGTCGCGGATCGTCTTGGATCACTTGCTCGGATGAAGATTGGCTTCGCTCTTAAAAGGTTGAAGGCTTCTTGCTTGAATTGTACTCGAGGATCTTGAATTTGGCTTTGGATTTGATTGGATTAGGGTTAGGGTTTGAATGCACAAGTTGTGTCACTCAACTTGTGTGTGTAATGGTTAATGAACAACCCAAAACCCTAAATCTAGGTTTCCTTTTATAAGCCTCTCAACCATAGATCTAGAATTCAAATTTCAAATTTCCCTCCAAAATGAACCACTTTTCCCTCTAAAATGAACTACCTCATTTGAATTTTCCCTCCAAAATGAACTACCTCATTTAAATTTTCCCTCCAAAACGAGGTTGTTAAAAAGAATCTTCTAGAAGAAGTTTGTTGGAGGGAATATTCTAGAATGAGCTTGTTACAAGGAGGCTTCTAGAAGAAGGTTGTTATAAGGAGGCTTCTAGAAGAAGGTTGTTGGAGAGAGCCTCCTAGAAGAAACCACGTGGCATTTCTGGAGTCTTCTGGAAGATTCGACAGTTACAGGAGCCACGTGCAGGAAAACTGAAGCGCTGCTGACGTCATACCGCCGCGGATCCGCAGCGCCAAGGGGGTTCGGGCCGCGAATCCGCGGCCATTTATGGGCCTTGGTGCTTGATTTTTTTCTGGTAATTCTTCTTATAATATTTGGGCTATTCTCTGATTTGCTGAATCTTGAAATTAATCCTTGATCACTGCCAGATCTCTAGCCTTTGAGTTGGCGTATTTTATCAGCACTGTTTCACAATTTTGGCTCGATTTCTGGAATTCTCTGCACAGATCTCGAAACAAGTGTTGCACTACACAAGAATGATGCGATGCCATGAAAAACAGTCAATTTCCCTAAAAATGCCGGTTTTAGGATATAATACAGGTAATTCAGTATTTTACAGGTGTTTTGCTAATATGTGCAATATGAATACCGAACACCTCTAGATGAATGCAAAAGATAGGGAAATTGCCGTGTTAAAAATGCATTATTTTCGACTGATCAAATTCACCCAAACTTATTTTCGATCGTCTCGAGCGAATTGTTTTATTAAAAAGAGAAGGAGAAAATAAAGAAAGAGAAAGACTAACTAGCACACTTTCGTATGCAACACGATTGCACTGAGCACGTGCAACAAACCTTTAAACCTCTAGGTGTCCCTAGTAGGAGGAGTGTTGTCTCCTGAGGGTTTTCAGCGGATTGCACCCACAAAATCCAATTATAAAAGGAAGACCGTGAAAGTTACATATAAAAATAAGAATTGTAAAAGAAAGACTTTGAAAATTAGAGTTTCCAACTATGCTAGCTTTTCGGTTGTCATGAGCCCTATCTTAATAGTCATGGAAAGATGGTAGAAATCACATCATCCCTCAATAAAATATCGTCTTTATTCTTCATTCCTATCTTTCTTCCAAACATCGATCATATAACCCTACGTGTGTGTAATATACATCCCTACACCCGGAGAATTCAATTCAAGCTATCATACTCTTGTCCATCAGCCTCAGTACTTTTTAATTAATGAATATTTAGATGAATTTGCTCACACACTTTCATGCGACCGTTAATACTTCTTGAGATACTAACTGGCCGATTACTCATGTGCTTGCTTATTAGGTGTATTTTCCTCGTCTTGCACCACCTACGGCTTAGTAGTGACTCCCAGACCAGTTGGTCAAAGGCACTAGGAGAAGAGGCACCCGCGCTATATTTTTTTATTGCTGCCTTGGCGATAACAAACCAGTGTTCATTTTTTTTTCTTCACCATTTTATATTTTATTCGTTTTTTTTTATTTCCTTCATACATCGGCTTTTAGACAAGAGCATTTCAAGGTATCCTCGACTATCCCGAGTTTCAAGACGTGTGTAAGTGCGAATAGCAGGGTATCAACATTCAAAATGTTTGGCTTCTAGAATAAGAACTATTTTTCAGACTTATTTTTATGCTCAGATTAGTGACTTCCTTTATCTTACTAACCCTTGGGACAACAACTCATAACTACTTATTACTAGTTCGTATAAGAAAACTTCTAATTTTCTAGGTTTTCTTAAATTTTTCCAATCTTTTGAATGTAATTTTTCACTATCTAATCTTTTATTATCTTATTTATGTACAAAAATATTTATATTTTTTGAAATTTTTAAATTTTTATAGGTTTTCAAAAATGTTTTGTGCTTATGCAAAATGATATGCAAATCATGCGAAAATAAGCACAAACCTCCCCAAAACTTGTTTTCAACAGTGTCCTCACTGTTGCCATCTGCTAAATCTCAAAAAACCTGTAAGCCTGGGAGGAAATTTATTAATGGGGGCAAAATATTTAAGTGAAAATCCTCCCCCAAACTTAATTTTGGCTCATATTTTGTGTATAAATTTTCTTTTCAAGAGCCAGATTATACCCCCCCCACCAAATTGAGTTAAACAATGTTTATCTTTTGAAAATCACAATAGGGGGTCAAAATTCATTGGTCGATGCCAAGTTTTGCAAAGACCGAAGATTAACACCAACCATTCGAAGATTTTATTAATGTAGTGCTCTGGTTGGTGGAAGAAGAAGTGGGGAAAGAGTAAGTGGTGGAATAGAATGTGTGTGCGTCTCATTTTGGAGAGACGATGCAGTGAATGTGATGGATTACTCGTATTCTTTTTACATTTCAGAAGAAGGGGTAGAGGTTCAATTTCATTGATTGGGAGATGATTCATCTCAACACCCGTGCTTTTCAAAAATGCGAGTTCATCAGCGAAGATCTCCTCAAAAGTCTCATCAATACCCCGAAGAACAATGTCGTCATAAAGTGCGGGGTGATCTTCAGACTCTAAAAGCAGTTCATAATCAGTGTTAGTTGTTGACCTGGACAACTCGGTGGAAGAGTCCGTATGTGTATGATACATAGTTGGGTCAAACAGCAACGTATGAAAAGAGTCAAGATCAGTATCATAAGGATCGTCAAATTCGCTGCTGTCGACATCCATTAAGTCGACAGAACAGTTAATTATATGTATGCCCTAGAGGCCATTACTGTACATAGGATGTATATGGTAGTGGATGCTGGGACATATATAAGTAGGACTTTCTTGCTCGACATGATAGTACGCTATCTGGTTGCTCTTTATCTTAACATGTATACTTCTGTCTCTCTGTTACATGTTGATAAAGCCCTTAGGATGTGTACTCGACTTCCAGGACTATGATGTAGGTCATATTAGTGGGGCCTGCGTAGTCCATGAGTACATCCTTCAATGTTCCTAGTCGTGGGAATATCGAGACGGGGCATCGATATTCCAGAGTAGACTAGCGTATATCTTCTCGACCCATATGATGGGCGATGGATGATCCCATATCCATTGGTGTTTGACATCAGAGATGGTATGCGGGTGCTCAGTGGTGACTGGGTACATTGAACGGACTCGCCGAGAACTCCTAGATGGTATTATACCTCACGTCAGATGGCAGTTCTCTGGTGACACTGGTACAGCTTAGTCTGTTGACCCGAGATCGTCATAGAGTCTTGTGTGTCTCCCACTGTGCTTTGATTTCCACCCTACCACGGCTCTACTGAGTCGTGCAAACAGGTGGTTTTTGGGTGCAGTCCCGATTCACATGGAGGCAATGAGCGATAGGAGGGGATTCGTCTCTCCCGGTATTGGGGGTTGATGTTGCGCTATGCTCGACTGGCCATAACTGGAAATCCCTGGCCAGGGTTGCAGTGATATACTGATAAGATTTATCAGTAGTTTCACGCTATGTTATGTACCTTACATCGGCATGACTTATCGAGCTACTGGGGTCTGACGTTTACCACCCCTAGGCGAGATATGCGACATATTAGACGAACAGACTGGACTGTACGGTAAGTTTTACTGGTTGGATTCACAGGAGTGTGAACGGGCTTGCTCGTTGATCTTCTAATCGCTCAATACCCGGATGGCCGTTACGTTTAGCAGACCGCTTGCGGCTTGTGGGTGTTTGATATGATCATCAACTACTGCCGGCATATTGACGAGTCTTTAGAGTCCTACATAGAGGTTTCCTGGCTCAAGCGAAACGAAATAGGAGCACATATGAGATATGTGCGGGACCGAGAATAATGCGTGTATGTGATACCGTATTCTATTCTCGCGATGAATGTATCGACTGGTTGTATGCGATATAACCTAGTTATCGAATCGAGGTTTGATTCGATAAGTCGATACATTGGATATTAGTCGGTCATATGCGATATGACCGGATCGTTAAATCAAGTGTTGATTTAATGATTTAATGTATAATTATATATTTGATATATTACTTTACATTAACTAGTATTGGTTCACTTAAGATGGATTTTCTCACTTAATGTGCACATTGTATATATGATATATGCTTGTGCACTAAGTTGTATCATGTTTTATGATACATGAAAACTTGGGTGTGTGTATGCTTTGAACCATATTTAGGTTAATGGTTATGGTTTTAACTTATTTATTTCATTTATTTATTTATTTTGGCATGAAACAAAAACAAAATGGTGGTGGCTTTTCTCACTTTGGCTTGAAGCTTCATGAAGCTTCATAGCATCTTTGACAAAGTCTAAGCCATTTTGATTTATTCTTAACCTAACCATTTAACTAAACCCTAGTTTATTCTCTACATTAGTTACACTAACCCATGGTTGCTTAATGATTACCATCACTTGATTTTCTTTTTGAGATAATTCATTATTCATTTTCTTTTCTTCTTCTTCTTCTTTTCATGAAGAGAAGAAAGCTCTCTTGAAAATTTCCATGTGATGAATCCAAGTGAGAAATCCAATTCCAATGTGAACCCACTTCCTATTTCTTCATCCTCTACCACTTGCCATGTAGTAGAGTGTGTTATCTTCACAAGTTTCATGACCTAGTGAAGATGGAGCTTGAGTTTGAGTTTCCTCGACGTAGATCATCTTCGGCATCGAAGTCAACGACCTAGCCCGATCATTTCTCCGACGAAACCATCGCTAGAGTCCGGGATCCGATGATCGTAGCGGAGGGACGTCAACACGGAGCTAGAGAAGTGGAGGACCGGATCTACAAAGGTTGTAGTCTCTTTCGCTTGTAGCTAAAGTAGTTCACTTGTTTGTTTCGCCTTACCTCTAGTTAACGATTTAGTATAGGGTTCTTTAGCACATGAAAAAGCTTGATTTTGGCATGGTTGATCAGTTGTAGAACCTCATTACTGTGCCAAGGAACCCTACAGTGGTATCAGAGCCTAGCTAGAGCTTTAGGCGAAGTGTAGACGATGTTAGAAGTCCGATCGAACCCGAAACCCTAATTCAAAACCCTTCTCTGTACAATTTTTCAAAACTGTGATTTTTGTGAATTAAAAATATGCAGAAAAATCTGCAGGCTTTTTTAAGAAATACTGTGCAACACGTGCGCCTGAATCGATCAAGGCGCCGCGGAACAGCGGCACGAGCATGGCTCGTGCGGCGGTTCCGCGGCCGTACAGTCAAAATATTCAATGATTTTTGCACAGTAATTTCTTTCTTTTATTGCTGTGTTTTCTGGGAATTTTTAATGTTTACTCAAGAGTTGAGTTTTCTGGGTTGTATTGGGGACTCGGTGTTTCGATCGGGAAGTCTAATTTCGTCTATGTGTTTTTCCGGGTAATTTAGAACATGTTGAATAGTTCGAGCGGATATAAATACCAAATTTTTCCCCTGTCAGGAAATTTCCAACTGTTGGATTTTTCCGTAGTTTGAGAACGTTCTGAGTAGTGCAAGTAATGCGATGGACCCTCTAGAAGACAACAAACCTTAACTCGATTATGTGACCATCTTGAACTGCCCTTTGAACCTTAGGGTTTGGGACAGTACGGCGTGCCACATGTGAGGCGTTGGCTTGACCCTTCTACGGCTGGACCGTTGGTACTATGGCATGAAGTGAATGTTCTTAAGCTTATTTCATGTGTTGAGCTGTTTCGGGAAAACTTGGGTGTTTGATTGTTTGGATCGGAAAGTTTAATATTTTCTATTATCTGAAATGTGATACAATATTTGGAATCCACAAGTAGTTATGAGATAACTGAATGAATGTTATAAACATAGCACTTTAGTCTCAATTGAACGGTTGCCATGGGATTTTGATGTGATCGAAAGTCCGTCGCAATCACGTTGCGTACACGGATACTCGCTGGTAAACTTAATAGATAGCCACGCCCCATAGCCCCGACCAAGTGACTATAGGAGAACCCCGTCGCCAAAAGCATCCGTTCAGGTACTCGCGGCAGCGGTGTTCCGCCTTAGTGCACTTCGTCGACGGCATCCGGGGGTTTGGCCGTCTACTAAAGTTTGCGACGAGCATTCGTTCAGGATGTCGGGAATCTTGTTGAATTGCCCGACTTGATATTGAAAAGAGTTTTCGATAAATGAGACTAAAATGCGGGGTTTATAATTGTTAAGCATGCGATGTCTAAGGAATTCATTTGGTTAGGCATGCGATGTCTATGCAGGTTGCGGATTCCAACTGTTGTAGTTTTACACTTTCTTTTCTGTGACCGTAAGTGTAATATGTGATATCGCCGGTTTCGTTGCTATATGTCAACGACAATTAGGATACGCATATTTACTTACGTTGATGACATGTGATGTTATGTGTTGCTGGATATGTTATATTGGATCGTCGTGTTTGAATAGCCGGGTTTTTTTTATGTGAGATGAGTGTTTTTCATTTTCATTCATGTAAAAACTTGTATTTAATATTCTTTTATTGGGGCACTTACAGGTTGCGGAAGATGTCACCGTTGATGTATATTATTTACTTTTCCGCATTAGGATAGACCCAAGGAGGCGAGCACGAGTAACCGGGTTCTAGGGTCCAGTGGGAGACCATCTCGAGGAGTCGAGTCCGGGTCTCCTAACCCTAGAATTGGTAGGGTTTCTTGCCGCTCTCCTAGGGGTCTAGGGGTGTGGGATTGGCTATTCATCACGACCGTGGAATCCGTGTTTTATACTGGCTCGTATTAAAAACACGGACGTCCTAGTATATCCAATATTTCATATGATATTTTCTGCTGCGTTATCTATGATGTGATCATGTGATTTGTTCAGATAGATATAGTATATAGTATATATGATATATTATATAGACGTTGCTTATGTTTTACACCCGCGCTAGCCCTGCCTCGCTCTGGCGTTAGTTACCTAAACTAACGGTGCAGACGGGACATCGAGCCGAATGCGGATGGCATAAGCGTACGTTATATTTATCTGTGATGTTTAGGTGGACTTAAATGATGGGACTTCATTAATGTGATTAATGAAATAAAATAAACCTAAAAGATGTTGTGGAATCGAATTTCAAAAATAAAAACAGGTAGCTAGAGTTCTTGTTTTGCATCGCGGTGTTCCTTGTAGAACATCCTGCATTTTATTCGATGAGGAAAGGACCGATATCCCTTCACCGGGAGTACTCCTTTAGCAATAACTGGCAGATGCTACAACTCTCGATTTGTCTTTTGATTGCTTCTATAGTTTTTGCTTTGCACAGCGGTATATATGATATATCCTGCACCTTATTCGATGAGGAAAGGGCCGACGATCCCTTCACAGTGAGTGACCCCTTTAGCAAAACTAGAAAAGTCTCAAAAACATTCCATTTAAAAACCATTTGATTCCGCAACGAGATCAAGTTCAAAGCGTTAAAGGTTTTCTTAAAAACCATCCGCAACCCTCCGTCATTTTAGGAAGTAGAGTACTTAGTATTCGTGCTGTGTTTGTTGACCATAGTCAAGGCACAGTGTGCGGTAGCTAAGTGATGTCTTCCTACACAGCATATGATGCGATTAGTTAGGACAGTCATGTGGCTTTGTTGACCTTAGCCAAGGGTCATGTGGGTGGGTCTAATTAATCACGAAATGACGGGTAGAACTTGACTAGTGCTTATGATTTGTTGACCTTAGCCAAGGACATAAGTGCTAGGGGTAAAAACCTTTATCGGGAGTTTCAAGTATTGAAATTTGCAATGAGATTGCATACCTTCTATATGATAGTTGGATCTCGATACCCACTGCGAGTAATTGTTACTCCTGGCAGAGTTTTGCACTTTGCAATTAGCCGATCAAGTAGGTGTCTAGAAAGGTGTCAACGGGGTTACGCCCCTGGGAAAACGAGGCTTACTTTAATTAGGTCCGTGCGAAAGCACGGGGAACCTCCCTCAAAGTACCGACACTGGCCTGGCCGAATGATTGGCGAACTTGTAGAGTGTAATTAATCCCGGCTAGTCTTTCCTTTTAGGGTTTGAAGGAAGATTTGATAAAAACAGTGGGAGCCATCCTGATTAGATAAAATATATAACCAATCTAATTTTGCAAGAGCGCACGCAGAGTATTTTCTTCTCTCTCTCTCAAGGTAGCGACCATATCACGCCTTAATCAAGATATTAATATGGATGTATTGACCGAACCCGCTTGTTATTCTGAGCTGGGGAACGTTGGTCCCGCTCCAACTTATAATTGTTATAAGACAGAGCAGGAAATAGGGGAATACCAGGATTGCCATGCCACCCAAACGAAGAATGTGCATGAGATGCATCTCCTTCGAGTGTGTTCATTACAAAGAACTGTTTCTCAGTATCCTCTGCAACCTGGATATTTGATACCGGATCAGGATCCCAGATATGTAATCCGTTACATGGGCTACAGAAAGGTAGAGAACTGAGAACGGGCAATAAGTTTCATGAGACAGAAAATGGTGCAAATGTTGCAGCCAAGTCTGTTGGTCACTGTCACCCTGTATTACCAATACATTGATTCTGAACAAATGCTATTAGATACCGAACCTGATATACAAAATCATATCAGTCTCTTTATTAGTAAAGAAGGATATAATTTTGTATTGTTGAATATTGTTTTGAACATTTCAAAAGTTGATCGGTTCAGGCACGTTATCTAAAAGCATTGACGTTCTAAATCAAACTACAGTTCCTAGTATACAGAAAACACACAAGAGGAAGAGTTCAGAAATGAACGGATCCTTCTTGAGGCATTGTAGACTAGGTCATATCAATGCAACCCGACTGGCTGAAGTTACATTTAGATGCATATTTAAATTAGTTTGAATTTACATCTTTTGAAACTCGCCAATCATGCCACAAAGATTAGATGACCATAGCTCTGTTCGTTGGAAACAGAGAAAGAGTTAGTAAACTCTTGGGACTGATACATGATGATGTATGTAAGGTCCCCTGTCTATACATGCCAGGACCGGTTCTTTGTACTTCATTACATTCTCTGATGATCTCTCAAGACTCAGCCATATGTTCCTGTTGAAACATAAGTCCGAAGCTTTTGAGATATTCATAGAATATAAGTTAGAAGTAGAGAACCAAAAACCAGGTATAAGTATTATGTCCTCTGATGTGATCAAGGAGGAGAATACTTGTGCATAGAATTCCTGGACTATTCTAAAAGAGGAATGAGATTCTCTCTCGGTATTACTCCTCTGAATGTACCACAGCACAACGGTGTATCGGGGCGAAGCAATCGCACCATATTAGATATGGTGTGCTCTATGATGAGTACTACTGAGTTACCTATTTCCTTTTGGGGTTGTGCACTTGAGAAGCTGCATACCTATTGAATTGGGTTCGAATCAAATCAGTGCCTACCACTCCATATAAGACATGGTATGGGAAGAACCTATCTCTTAAGTAAGTTAAGATTTGGGATTGTCCGGCCTATGTCAAAAGCAAAATCCGGACAAGATAGAGGCAAGGTCAGTTTTGTAGAACTGGAAAGGTTCAAGCTATATAAACTACAGCTGATGATTTGATAGAACCAAAGGATTCAATAGTCTTCGACGAACCTCAGCCTTTCCGCCGAACTAGCAGGGTTCCTCATCCGCCTGAGAGATACTTCGGTTTCTCGATGACAGTAGGAGTGAGGATTGCATCATGAGATGATGACCTAACTAGTTTCGAGCTGGCCATCGAGAGTAGGGATTCTGTAAGAATGGCTGGATGCTTAGAGATCTGAGATGGAATCCATGTACACCAACAAAGTATGGACTTTGGCTGCTGTATCTGAAGGGTTAAATCCCTATCAGGAGCAAGTATATCTTGAGAAGATTACTTGGTGTAGATGGAAAAGTTGAGAATTTCAAAGCTAGACTTGTTAAAGATTTTCGTTATCGACCAGGCGTGGATAATGATGAAACCTTTTTCCAGTGGCTATGCTTAAGTCCATCCGGATCCTACTTGCCACGGCTACATACCATGATTACAATATCTGGTGGTTGGGTGTCATGACTGCTTTTCTAAATACTAATTTAGAAGAGAACGTCTATAAGTACACGGCCATAAGGCTTCGTAAACAGTAGGAGCAGCGGAAACGTGTGCAAGATGCTTTACAAAATAGAGCAGGCATCGCGGAGTTGGAACGTCTGTTTTGATGCGATAGTCAAAGAGTTTGACTTCATCAAAATGGTAGATGAACCTTGTATATACAAGAAGGTGGTAGAGAGTATGGGGGTGATCCTCATAGAGTACGTGGATGACATACTCTTGATAGGGAAAGAGTTTCCTATGCTACGCTCGGTCAATCTCCGCTTATCACAAGGATTCTCCAACAGGATAAAGATGATACCTCCTAAATCCTGTGTTTTGGATCTATGAGATAGATCTAAATGGACGTTAGGATTCTCACTAGTTGTAGTGAGATGGTATCAATCGATCCTGTGGAGAATCACTGGAAAGGTTCCAGGGTGATAAGGACGACTGAATGTTTGTCGCAGGCATTGTCTTTACCCTCAGTAGAAGGACGATATGTTGGAAAAGTTCCAAGCTAGATACCGTGGCAAACTAGACGATAAAGGCTGGTAACATCGCTATTAAAGATACTGCCAAAGATGAAGTTTGGGTGTATATTGGTTCATAAGATGAACTAGGTTCCTACCATTGTGTGACAATGGAAGTGTGGCTTTGGCCAAGGAACCCCGATCCCATCAGTGACCCAGACATATTCTGAGGCAGCATCACCTGATCATGGAGATAGTTGATCTCCAGGGTGATCGAGGTTAGGAGAGTAGACTTAGAGGACAACACGGCGGATCCACTCACAAAGGCTTTTTCCCAGAGAGAGACTTATATGGGATGGTTGACTATTAGATACTACAACCACTGCTACAGATGGCCCTAGTGCAAGTGGGAGATTGCTAGTTATATGTATGCCCTAGAGGCCATTACTGTACATAGGATGTATATTGTAGTGGATGCCGGGACATATATAAGTAGGACTTTCTTGCTCGATATGATAGCACGCTATCTGGTTTCTCTTTATCTTAACATGTATACTTCGGTCTCTCTGTTACATGTTGATAAAGCCCTTAGGATGTGTACTCGACTTCCTGGACTATGATGTAGATCATACTAGTGGGCCCTGGGTAGTCCATGAGTACATTCTTCAATGTTCCTAGTCGTGGGAATATCGAGACGGGGCATCGATATTCCAGAGTAGACTAGCGTATATCTTCTCGACCCATGTGATGGGCGATGGATGATCCCATATCCATTGGTGTTTGACATTAGAGATGGTATGCGGGTGCTCAGTGGTGACTAGGTACACTGAACGGACTCGCCGAGAACTCCCAGATGGTATTATACCTCACGTCAGATGGCAGTTCTCTGGTGACACTGGTACAGCTTAGTCTGTTGACCCGAGATCGTCATAGAGTCTTGTGTGTCTCCCACTGTGCTTTGATTTCCAACCTACCATGGCTCTACTGAGTCGTGCAAACAAGTGGTTTTTGGGTACAGTCCCGATTCACATGGAGGCAATGAGCGAAAGGAGGGGATTCGTCTCTCCCGGTATAGGGGGTTGATGTTGCGCTCTGCTCGAATGGCCATAACTGGAAATCCCTGGCCAGAGTTGCAGTGATATACTGGTAAGAGTTATCAGAAGTTTCATGCTATGTTATGTACCTTACATCGGCATGACTTATCGAGCTACTGGGGTCTGACATTTACCACCCCTAGTCGAGATATGCGACATATTAGACGAACAGACCGGACTGTACGGTAGGTGTTACTGGTTGGATTCACAGGAGTGTGAGCGGGCTTGCTCGTTGATCTTCTGATCGCTCAATACCCGGGTGGCCGTTACGTTTAGCAGACCGCTTGCGGCTTGTGGGTGTTTGATATGATCATCACCTACTGCCGGCGTTTTGACGAGTCTTTAGAGTCCTACACAGAGGTTTCCTAGCTCAAGCGAAACGAAATAGGAGCACATATGAGATATGTGCGGGACCGAGAATAATGCGTGTATGTGATACCATATTCTATTCTCACGATGAATGTATCGATTGGTTGTATGCGATATAACCTAGTTATCGAATCGAGGATTGATTCGATAAGTCGATACATTGGATATTAGTCGGTCATATGCGATATGACCGGATCGTTAAATCAAGTGTTGATTTAATGATTTAATGTATAATTATATATTTGATATATTACTCTACATTAACTAGTATCGGTTCACTTAAGATGGATTTTCTCACTTGATGTGCACATTGTATATATGATATATGCTTGTGCACTAGTTTGTATCATGTTTGGTGATACATGCAAACTTGGGTGTGTGTATGCTTTAAACCATATTTAGGTTAATGGTTAGGGTTTTAAAATATTTATTTCATTTATTTATTTATTTTGGCAAGAAACAAAAACAAAATGGTGGTGGCTTTTTGTTGGAGATAGTGCCCTCAGAGTCAATTATTAGGTCACAGGTACGTGATTGTAATGATTGATGGAGGACCTATCCCGGTAGGACAGTCTTACTCGAGATGATAGTATGCTATCTGGTTTACCTTTATCATCGTGTACTGTTTTAAGTGACCTGACACGTCGCTATTACACGTTGATAGAGCCCCTAGGATTCTTGCTTGACCACCAGCAGTATGAGGGCGATCATATAAGTGGGAGCTGGGGGTCTATAAGCATATCCTTAAAAGGTCCCTAGTCATGAGAGTTTCGAGACAGGGCATCGATTCTCCATAGTAGACTAGTGTATACAGTCGAGACCCCGACGAGGGGCAGTGGCCGGTCTCACAAGCCACTGGTGTCAGTTGGATCACCTAAGATGTATACAGGTGCTCATTGGGTTATGAGTACACCGGACAGGACTCGCCGGGAACATACTAGTTGGTCATATACCAGACGTCAGATGGCAGTTCCCTGGTGACATGTGTGCAGGTTAGTTCATCGACCTGGGGATCGTCATTTGTCTCGTGTGAGTTCCCACTGTACTTTGATTACTACCCTACCACGGCTCAAAGGAGTCGTGCAAACAGGTTTTAGTTGGGTACAGTCCCGAGCCACATGGAGGCAGTGAGCGTATCTTCAGGGGTTCGTCTCTCCCGGTATTGGGGGTGAGGTCGTGCTGTGTCTAGGAGAGCCATTACACGAAGCCCTCGGCCGAGGCAAGGAGATTTACTGGTAGGTATTCCAGTAGTATCTCAGGGTGTTCTGGGCTACACTCCGACACGACTTGTACCGCTTTTGGGGGTCTGACTTTTACCAACCCCCTAGGCCCGCCATGCGATGCTCATAGACGAACGGACCGGACTGTACGGATATTGTCACTGACAGGCTCAGTAGGGAGTCAGGCTGAGTTCGCTCACAGACGTCCCTTTTGGTCAATACCTGGTGGCCCGTTATGTATTGGCTTATACTTCTAACGTGCTAGTGGTTAAATCCACAACCAAGGTGTTGACGAGTCTTTAGAGTCCCCCACATTCAGTTACTCAGCTTTCGGGCGAAAGGTTGTAGAGGCCGTATGGAGATATGGCAGTGTCCGATCAGATACGTGCGGTATTGCACGGATCAGGATCGGACAGTCTGTACTATAGGCCGTATGGATATATGGCAGGGTTCGATCAGATACGTGCGGTATTGCACGGATCAGGATCGAACGGATATTACTAGCCGGCTTTGGTATAAGCCAGATCCTAGTATAGTACAGTGTAGATTTTGTCTCATTGTATTTGTATTTCGGTCGGAATACAAATGCGGGTGTGTATGCACAGTATCGGGGTTTTCCTGTAATTTATTACGGGACCAGTTTTATGGAGTTGCCAGTTTGCTTTCCGTTTCGGCCGATTTCCATTGTTCCGTTCATTGGCCGAAGATTAGTGGAGGGGGTTCTTTGCATCTTGTTGCATCATGATGGCTTTCATGTGGTGCACCATCCATTGACCTTGACTTCTTGACTTCTTCATGATGGCTTGACTTTTTGAAGTCATCATGCTTGATGATGGGTTTTGATATGGTTGTGGAGTGTTGGTTTTAGTTTGTTATCATGTTTTTGCATGATAGTTTTTCTCCCTCTCTCTCTTGCATTATGAGGTTGATTTTATCTTTTGATACACTATCTTCACTCTCATTCTCTCCTCCCCCTCTAGTTATGGCCGGCCAAGCTTGGAGGAGGGGTTGCCCATTTTGTAGTGGGGATTTTTGCTCTCTTGATGTTAGAAAAATTCCCAAGTTCCTCCACATTGTTCTTGTATCATCCCTCCACCTAAAATGGCATCTCCATGAACCCCAAAGTGAGACTTGAGGACTACATATTCTACAGCGAACCTGGGGCACGTCGAGTAGCCGGCTTCGTGCCCGAGTTGCCTCGGCATTGAGGTGGGAGCCCGTAAAAGAAGTAGGCGATGTGGTGCACTTCCGGCGATGAGGAGGAGACGGGACATTCCGCAGGAGATCGGGACGATGATGAGAAGATCGGAGGACTTGGATCGTCGGTTTATCTCTTTCCCATCTTGTAGTTAGCTAGGACTAGTTAATGGTTCGATCCGGGTAATAGTGCGCGGCGGTTTGCCAGTTCAAGTAAAAATTAAAGTTTATCACCGCTTCCGCATTTGGCCGTCGGATTGACGGCTGGGGCGCCGCCGTGCACTTACAGTGGTATCAGAGCCTCGCCATTAACTTAGTCTAGCTTTGTGTAATGTGTTTTGCATTTCCGATCGACCAAAATTCCAAAAACCATATTTTGATCACATCAGTTTTCTGTTGGAAATTTTTGGTGTCGAAAATTTTTTCAGGTTGTATAAAATTGATGTGCTAGAAGATATAAGAGTTCTGTAGAAATTCGATGGACCAATTCCACTACGGGAGCGCGGAACCGCGGCCAAACACCCCTTTGGGCCGCGGTTCCGCCGCACTATGTTGGGTTTGGTGCATCAATTTTCTACAGTCTCTTTCTGGGCTAAAAATAGGGGTTTTGGAATATTAATATTGGGCCCAGAATTTCCTGATCTGCTGCAGTAATGTTTTGGGGCCCACTTGTTAAAATTTGATTGATCGGATATTTTAAACACATTTTTCACAGTATTTACATTATATCTGCGACCGTGAATGTCACTCGATCGGTAAATCCGGTCTAACTGCTATAGCCCGGTTAGACGGATTTGCGAACGTGACTTTCACGTTGATGTTCTGTTTTTGCTGTGATGTTGCGGATCGGTCGTGGGGGATAGCCTGGATGCAATGCTAGTACTGTTCTGTTGTATTATGTACATTTGATATTGCGGGGCGAGCGTCCGACATGTGGACTGCCGTCACTGCCTGTTTGTATTATTATTTTGGGGCACGACCTGGTTGCGGTCGATGTACCCGGTGTATGTATATTTTACTTTCTGTACTAGGATTGCCCCGCGGAGGGGTGCACGGATAGCCGGATTCTAGAGGGCAACAAGCCCGCATCTCATGGCATTGAGACGGAGGGGGCTTCACTCTAGGATTGGCGGGATATTCGCCGCACTCGTAGGGGGTACAGGTTGACCCAGGAGGGGTGCCCAAGTTACCGGATTCCGTGAAGTGCTGGGTGGTCCATTCATGGCGCTGAAGGGGGCTGCCTCGCTTCAGGTTTTGGCGGGTAACTTGCCGCGCCCGTAGGGGTCTAGGATTTCATTGCACAGGCTATCCACACGACCAGGGGAACGTCATGTTTCAGCGGCTCTGTGAAACCCGGGGATCCCAGATATCTGTATTGTTTCTGTGATGCTGTACATTTCTGTGATGTTGAATTTCTTTTCACGCCTTGAGCGAAATATAATATATTGGTATATATATTAGTAGATGTTGTATATGTTTTGCATCCGCGCTAGTCCAGTCCCCGCTCTGTCGTTAGTTAGCTAACCTAACGGGTAATGACGGGACCCAGTGGCAAATGCGGATGGCATATACGTACATCAGTATATTTTCGTTCTTTGTGGTGTGATCAATTGATGGGACTGCATTGATTCGGATCAATGCAAGTTTAAAAACAAACCTAATCTGATGTTGTTGGAACACTTTTCAAAAAGCTGTTATAGCAAGGACGTTCACTTTTGTTTTGCATCGTGGTATTCAGTTGGAATATCCTGCTCCTCAGTCGACGAGGCAAGGGCCGAGATCCCTTCACCGGGAGTGACCCCTTGGACAAAAGTTTGCGTCAGGGCAATAGCTTCACTATAGCCGATTACTTTTGCTTTGCATCGTGGTATTCAGTTGGAATATCCTGCACCTCATTCTACGGGGAAAGAGCCGAGATCCCTTCACCGGGAGTGACCTCTTTAGCAACGGTTTTCGTCACTATATTTTTAAAAGCTATCCGTTCCTTCAACGATATCAAGTTCATTACGTTAAAGGTTTTCGCCAGAAACCATTCGTAGCCCTCCGTCGTTTCATATGGGTAGTCAATAGTATTCAAGCTGTGTTTGTTGGCCAAAGTCAAGGCACAGTGTTTGGTAGCTGTTGGTTATTCATATGCAGCATAGATAGATGCGTTGGTTTGGAACAGTCGTATAGCCTTGTTGGCCAAAGTCAAGGGCTTGTGCGGGTGGATTCGAATCAACCTGGAGAATGACGGGTGGAACTTGACATGTGACTTATGATTTGTTGGCCAAAGTCAAGGTCATAAGAGCATGGGGCAGAAATCACATCGGGAGTTTCAAAAGAACTGAAACTTGCCAGATATGCGCATACCTTCTGGAGTGTGATGACGTGAGCGGATTCCGTCACGTTATCATGCGATGAGAGTTGGATCCCGATTCCCACTGATGAGTTAGTTTACTCCTCGGGTGACCCCGACTAATTCTTCTTTCAGGTTTGGAGGAGAATTTGAGGTACAGTGGGAGGTTTCCAGATTAGATAAATTGGTAACCATTCTGATCTAGGTTAGAGTGCACGCTGAGTGTTTCTTTTCTCTCTCTCTTTGGCAGCGACCATTGACCCGACCCTAAGACTATGACTCAGTGACCAAGTTGACCAAACCTTCTTAACACAGGCTTTTGGATTGTCAGAGTTGCAAACCTCATTGCCACTCCTACTTTTACCCTTTTCTCCAGGACACCCCGTATTACTACGAACGTCCACTTCCATTGGACAAAACCATCGTATGGTTAGATACGAACTCGAAAAGATTTATTCGAGGATGGTTTCAGGTTCTGGAGAAAATGGATAGGATTATTCAGTTGTCTTTTCCTTTTACCTTCTCTCAGGTTGTGAGTGCTCCTTGGTTTAGGAGATAGTACACCTATTACGCAAATTGGATAGTCTTCTTCCAAACCATAGGCAGGTGCCGACCGGTAGGGAATGAAGAAAACCAATTAGCATAACGATGGTGTACAGAAGGTATTAAGTTCAGACAAAGCAAGGGATTAGTAAGAGGGCAAAGTAAATTGCAACAGGTATTCACGACCAAACCAAGTATTCCTTCGCCAATCCTAAAATCACCTTTGTATTTCTCCAGGACACTCCGTATCACTACGAAGATCCACAGTTTATTGGATACTCCATCGTATGGTTATATACGAACTCAAAAGGAACTTGTTCCAGTTCGGGGATGGATTCTGGTCCAGGAGAAATAGGAATAAGGTTTATTCAGGTGTCCTTTATCTTCACCTTCTCTCGCTTTGCGAGTGCTCCTGGGATTAGGACAGTACACCCATTATGCTTATTGGATAGTCTTCTTCCAAACCATAGGCTGGTGCCGAACGGTAGGGAAGGAAGAAAACCATTTGGCCTGAAGGGGTGTACAGAAGGTAAAGACTAAAGACATATGAAGGGATTTGGAGAGGTGGCAAAGAACTATACGGTTACAGTCGTGAATCTGGAAGAGGCATTACTAGGAATACCAGAATACCCCATCGGAACATTTCAATGTTTCAGTTTCACTGTGTAATGTTAAAGGAAAACTGATTTCCCGATTAGATACTTACTCCAGGGTATGTATTTACCAGGTACGATTCTCACATCTGTATGGTTTTACAGATGATGAGTGGGAGTAAGTTATTGGGAATTGGGTGATTATCCTCATTATATCGGGATTTGTTGTAATCGGTGATATTTGAGGAAATCACCTGGGCTGTTTGCCGGTTGGCAAATATTTGGTTTTGAATATCCGCTGTTATGCACCAATTTCAAATTGATATATCTGTACGTCTATTTTCATAGAGTGAGATATACCTTTCTGAAATTATGTCTACGACATTTACCTATATCAGTGGATGGTTAGGTAAGGAGCATTAAACAGCGGTGTAATTCTTCTTAACCATAAGTACAGTTTTCAACCTACGACACACAGTGAATGAGTTATTAGACTCAAGGGACTTATACAGAGTATTGTATGTTGTCCAGGGTCCATCAGGACAGAGGGGTTGGTCCTCGTACTATATTCGGTTTACTTATGACTTCTCTAGTTTTTAGACAGGTGTTTCGTAGGAAACACAGGGTCCGAATTTTGAGAAGTTATAGGTATTTGAATAGAGTAGAGAACCAGGTGTAGCAAGTATCGGGATTCTTCAAAGAGATCGAAGATGTAGATACTTGTGTATGGTATTAAGTTGATAGTAATGACTAAGAGAACTTGCTTCTTTTTCAGGTTACTCATAATTGGAAGCATTCCTAAGTTGAGTAACGCTGATCGGCCTCCTTCCATTTAGTTGACATGCACTGGAGATAGTTGCATGATTTGGATCTGGTCAGTTAAATCAGTGCCTCTGGTCCTATATGGGATATAGAACAGTTCATATCTTAACGTTGTTAAGGTACGGGGAGTTGTCCGGTTTATGATTAAAACCAGACACTGGACAACTCAAGGCACGTTTCTGTAATGGCTGTTTGTGGGTTGACCCAGGCTATGACGAGGGTTGGCTTTCTACCATCTGGATGAACAATAGCAATATTGTTCTAGACTCGCCACAGTTTTAATAAAAATGGATTTTTTTCAGAAAACAGTAGTGGGAGTATGGTAGAACTGGAAGTGATTCCAGAACCACAAACGATTACTGAAGATTTGATAAGGAACCTAAAGATTCAATCTGGATTGACATTCCATTGGCCACTCCGCAGATACGGTGGGTAACTTCAGGCACCCGAGAGATACTCCGGTAGCCTCAAGGACGGTGACAGGGAAGTTCTTGTTTACCCACAATTACCATTGCTGTTGTTCCAGGCTGCGAGACCCGGCGGGAGGATGAGTATAGCGTCGTTCTGAACTCGCTTCAGAAGTGTACGTGTATATGACTCTGCCAGAGGGTTGTCGTAGTCAGTGGGAGCAGCGGAAGCATTGGTGGACAAGTAGCTTATGTCTATTTATAGACTAAAGCAGATGTAGCGGAGATAGATCATCTACTTCTGACGTGACAGTCATGGGTTTGACTTCATCAGAATAGGGGATGGATCTGTTGAGAAGGTAGTAGGGTGTGATGTCCTGGTATTTGGATGACATACACAGAGTAGGAAAAGAAACTCTTATACTACAATCGGTTATACTTTGGTCGTCACACAGTGTTTTCTCCACAAAGGAAATGGATTTTATATCAGACATTCTGGTTACTAGATCTATGGTTTTAGATCTAGATTTGGGTAGTCTCCCAATCAGGGTACTTGACAGCATTCTAAGGGTATTTAGAATGGACGACTCCTGGCACGGTAGTGTACCTGCAGGTAATGGAGTCACCTTCTCTAAAGGTGTCTTACAGACTAAAAGGGAGAGGGATGTGCATGATTGGCAGATCACTTACTCAGGCGATTGAGTCAATCATGAGATGTCAAGTACCACACCAGATATTGTTCTTGCACTAGATGCAATAAGTTGATATTGATCCAATCCTGGAGAAACAGTCGGAAGCAGTTTTAGAACATAAGTGGATGTTCTAGGGATATGATAACGACAGCCTCATTCGGGAAACAGTTATCATTCCAGGCTTCCAAGGTGACATGGACGACAAGGAGGTTGTCAGAGCTATAGTTTTCCTTCTGACGAAGGGCAGTATTTTGGACAGGTGGTCCAAGGCAATACTGAGGGAGGCATGGCGTAGGATACTGATTAAGTTCAGTTGACGATACAGTCTAAGAAGTTTGGATTTGGAGTTCATTTATGAGCTATGTCCCATCAGACATCCAGACACATTCTAAGACAGGTATTGCTCATTTCGGGAGATGGGTTTTCTCCGCGAACTTCAGATATAGAGAGATATAGAAAGAAACATCAAGGCGGATCCACTCACTGAGGCTATTCCTCGAACGCAATAGTTTCGCAAACGAGCTTTGTGAGACTGACTAGTAGAGGAGTTGGGTGTTCGGTATCACACGGGCTGTGAGTATGCGACATTGCAATAATTAGCCTTGAGTGCAAGTGGGAGATTGTTGGAGATAGTGCCCTCAGAGTCAATTATTAGGTCACAGGTACGTGATTGTAATGATTGATGGAGGACCTATCCCGGTAGGACAGTCTTACTCGAGATGATAGTATGCTATCTGGTTTACCTTTATCATCGTGTACTGTTTTAAGTGACCTGACACGTCGCTATTACATGTTGATAGAGCCCCTAGGATTCTTGCTTGACCACCAGCAGTATGAGGGCGATCATATAAGTGGGAGCTGGGGGTCTATAAGCATATCCTTAAAAGGTCCCTAGTCGTGAGAGTTTCGAGACAGGGCATCGATTCTCCATAGTAGACTAGTGTATACAGTCGAGACCCCGACGAGGGGCGGTGGCCGGTCTCACAAGCCACTGGTGTCAGTTGGATCACCTAAGATGTATACAGGTGCTCATTGGGTTATGAGTACACCGGACAGGACTCGCCGGGAACATGCTAGTTGGTCATATACCAGACGTCAGACGGCAGTTCCCTGGTGACATGTGTGCAGGTTAGTTCATCGACCTGGGGATCGTCATTTGTCTCGTGTGAGTTCCTACTGTACTTTGATTACTACCCTACCACGGCTCAAAGGAGTCGTGCAAACAGGTTTTAGTTGGGTACAGTCCCGAGCCACATGGAGGCAGTGAGCGTATCTTCAGGGGTTCGTCTCTCCCGGTATTGGGGGTGAGGTCGTGCTGTGTCTAGGAGAGCCATTACACGAAGCCCTCGGCCGAGGCAAGGAGATTTACTGGTAGGTATTCCAGTAGTATCTCAGGGTGTTCTGGGCTACACTCCGACACGACTTGTACCGCTTTTGGGGGTCTGACTTTTACCAACCCCCTAGGCCCGCCATGCGATACTCATAGACGAACGGACCGGACTGTACGGATATTGTCACTGACAGGCTCGGTAGGGAGTCAGGCTGAGTTCGCTCACAGACGTCCCTTTTGGTCAATACCTGGTGGCCCGTTATGTATTGGCTTATACCTCTAACGTGCTAGTGGTTAAATCCACAACCAAGGTGTTGACGAGTCTTTAGAGTCCCCCACATTCAGTTACTCAGCTTTCGGGCGAAAGGTTGTAGAGGCCGTATGGAGATATGGCAGGGTCCGATCAGATACGTGCGGTATTGCACGGATCAGGATCGGACAGTCTGTACTATAGGCCGTATGGATATATGGCAGGGTTCGATCAGATACGTGCGGTATTGCACGGATCAGGATCGAACGGATATTACTAGCCGGCTTTGGTATAAGCCGGATCCTAGTATAGTACAGTGTAGATTTTGTCTCATTGCATTTGTATTTCGGTCGGAATACAAATGCGGGTGTGTATGCACAGTATCGAGGTTTTCCTGTAATTTATTACGGGACCAGTTTTATGGAGTTGCCAGTTTGCTTTCCGTTTCGGCCAATTTCCATTGTTCCGTTCATTGGCCGAAGATTAGTGGAGGGGGTTCTTTGCATCTTGTTGCATCATGATGGCTTTCATGTGGTGCACCATCCATTGACCTTGACTTCTTGACTTCTTCATGATGGCTTGACTTTTTGAAGTCATCATGCTTGATGATTGGTTTTGATATGGTTGTGGAGTGTTGGTTTTAGTTTGTTATCATGTTTTTGCATGATAGTTTTTCTCCCTCTCTCTCTTGCGTTATGAGGTTGATTTTATCTTTTGATACACTATCTTCACTCTCATTCTCTCCTCCCCCTCTAGTTATGGCCGGCCAAGCTTGGAGGAGGGGTTGCCCATTTTGTAGTGGGGATTTTTGCTCTCTTGATGTTAGAAAAATCCCCAAGTTCCTCCACATTGTTCTTGTATCATCCCTCCACCTAAAATGGCATCTCCATGAACCCCAAAGTGAGACTTGAGGACTACATATTCTACAGCGAACCTTGGGCACGTCGAGTAGCCGGCTTCGTGCCCGAGTTGCCTCGGCATTGAGGTGGGAGCCCGTAAAAGAAGTAGGCGATGTGGTGCACTTCCGGCGATGAGGAGGAGACGGGACATTCCGCAGGAGATCGGGACGATGATGAGAAGACCGGAGGACTTGGATCGTCGGTATATCTCTTTCCCATCTTGTAGTTAGCTAGGACTAGTTAATGGTTCGATCCGGGTATTAGTGCGCGGCGGTTTGCCAGTTCAAGTAAAAATTAAAGTTTATCACCGCTTCCGCATTTGGCCGTCGGATTGACGGCCGGGGCGCCGCCGTGCACTTACACTTTTCTCACTTTGGCTTGAAGCTTCATGAAGCTTCATAGCATCTTTGACAAAGTCTAAGCTATTTTGTTTTATTCTTAACCTAACCATTTAACTAAACCCTAGTTTATTCTCTACATTAGTTACACTAACCCATGGTTGCTAAATGATTACCATCACTTGATTTTCTTTTGAGATAATTCATTATTCATTTTCTTTTCTTCTTCTTCTTCTTCTTCTTCATGAATAGAAGAAAGCTCTCTTGAAAATTTCCAAGTGATGAATCCAAGTGAGAAATCCAATTCCAAAGTGCACCCACTTTCTATTTCTTCATCCTCTACCACTTTCCATGTAGTAGAGTGTGTTATCTTCACAAGTTTCATGATCTAGTGAAGATGGAGCTTGAGTTTGAGTTGCCTCAACGTAGATCATCTTCGGCATCGAAGTCAACGACCTAGCCCGATCATTTCTCCGACGAAACCATCGCTAGAGTCCGGGATCCGATGATCGTAGCGGAGGGACGTCAACACGGAGCTAGAGAAGTGGAGGACCGGATCTACAAAGGTTGTAGTCTCTTTCGCTTGTAGCTAAAGTAGTTCACTTGTTTGTTTCGCCTTACCTCTAGTTAACGATTTAGTATAGGGTTCTTTGGCACATGAAAAAGCTTGATTTTGGCATGGTTGATCAGTTGTAGAACCTCATTAGTGTGCCAAGGAACCCTATAAGAACAGACCTGAGCAGTAGGTTCGGAGGGTACACTTCCCAACTTGTAAATGTTCAGCTCTATTGACCTATTCCCGAAGGATAGGATCATAGAGCCATTACGACAGTTGATGATAGCGTTGGAAGTGGCCAAAAAGGGACGACCTAAAATCACCGGAATTTGATTCCGTGGATTCGCTACAGGCTGTGTATCAATTGCAATAAAGTCCACAGGGAATACAAATTCCCCGATTTTTATTAACACATCCTCTAGTTCACCCCTAGCTTTGGTGATTGATCGGTCAGCCATCTGAAGAGTTATGCTCGAGGGCTTTAATACTCCGATACCTAAGTGCTCGTAAACCGAGTATGGAAGCAAGTTAACACTAGCGCCAAGGTCTAGTAGAGCACGGTTAATGTGTTTTTCCACAATAGAAAATAGAAATAGTAGGACAGCCAGGGTACTTACGTTTCCTTGGTAATTGTTGGGGGAAAGCCGTGTCTACAGTCTTTGCCATGAATATCTTCTTAGGCACTTGAGTCTTCCTTTTCCTAGTGCACAAGTTCTTAAGAGTTTTCGCATCGGATGGAACTTGTTAGATAGCATCTAGGAGAGGGATGTTGATGTTAACTTGCTTAAACATGTCCATAATCTTCTCCATATGTGGACTCGATTTGTTAGCCCTTAACCGATTAGGATAAGGTGCTTTAGCAATAAGCGATGGGTCTATCATAGGAGAAGGAAGTGTGTGTGGAACCAATCGCAGAATAGAGGTGGGGACTGTCCGTGGAGAACTAGAAGAAATGGGCTGTGGTGGCGAGCCTTTTGGGAAACGAAGAATAGGCTCGCAAGAAGGTGGTGGAGTAGAAGAACTGGGGTCAGAATTAGATGTAGAAATGGAAGGAAAGGTCTCAGCCGGGGTATCATTGATAGATCTTTCAATGTCATCAATCTCTTCCCCAACGTGATTGTCAAGCACTCTTCCAGATCTCAACGTGATTGCATTCACATGATGTGAATAGCCAGGATTGGGTAAAGGTTGAGCTGGAAGTTTCCCTTTCTCTCTTGCACTCATTTCAGCTTTTAGTTGTACAATTTGTTCTTCCATCGATTTAATAGTCTCGCTTTGGGACACAGAGTTTTTCTCAATTTTATTGACAGAAGACTTCATTTCAGCCGAAACTTACATGATATTTGTTAGGACCAAATTCATGTATGTGCAAATGAAGAGGATTTATCAGTCCCGTTCAACTCCAAAAGATTAGACGGTGCAGGTGTGTTGACCGGATTTTGGAAATTTTGTGCTTGAAAGAGGTGCTGACTCAATTGTGGTTGCTGTTGTGGTGGAGGGGCCCTTTGGAAATTGTGTTGGTTTGGAACCGTAATTTGATTTTGTGATTGGTTCCAAGCAAAGTTCGGGTGATTCCTCCAACCCTGATTGTATGTGGAAGAATATGGGTCGTTTCTAGGTCTTTGTTGGTAAGCAGAATTGATATGCTCATGACCTTGAAACGGAGAATTTATTGGACATTCTTCCGTCAAATGAGAAGGATCAGAACAGCAGCCACATACAGTTTTGGAGAGTGACATTTGGCTTAGGGCGGCTAAAAATTTGTTTTCCATAGTCTCGAGTTTCTTTTGCATAGCTGAAATGTCAGCTCTAACTCTTATGAAAATATTATTGCCATCCCTTGACGATTGACTCACACCCTCCCACTGTAAAGATTTTTCAGCGAAATCTTCTAGGAATTTCCAGGCTTCCCCATCATCTTTAGTCATGAAGTTTCCTTGACACATGGTTTCAAGGGTCTGTCTTGTGTTAGCATTAATGCCCTCATATATGATTCTGCGCAGATCCCATCTAGGGATTTCGTGATGTGGACATTGGACTAACAGATCCTTGAAGCGTTCAAGACATTTTGAAAATGGTTCATTTGGAAGCTGGGTGAATTGATTTATTTCGCTACGGACTTGAGCTGTCTTATGATGTGGGTAGAATTTCTTAAGGAATGCTTTGACGAATTCTCCCCAATTTGAGATGGAATGTGTGGTAGTGTTATAAAGCCACTTCTCGGCTATATCGCACAAGGTAAATGGAAGAAGACGAAGACGCATAGCATCCACAGAAAGCTGTGAGGTACCCATCATAGCGCATACATTTTCAAATTTGGTGATAAAGGCATATGCGTCTTCAGACTCGAGACCGTGATATTTTGGTAGAAGGTTGATGTATTGGGGTTTTATTTCAAAATTGTCCCCGTTGGCTGGTGGAATGGAGAGACAGGTCACAAGAGGACATCGTGTAGGATAGCACCTCTCTTAGAGAGAGATGCGGGGTGAATTCTGCGCACCTACGGACGGCGGCAGAGTAGTGGTAAAGAAGTTCGATGGAGAAGGATCCATCGATGTGGGTGTGGTGGTGGGTAACGAAGAAGTAAATGTAGAAATACCGACTTCGGAGTCGATCGGGGGAACGCGGACTAAACGGGAACTAGAATCCCGTGTCCAGCCTATCTTGAACTAAAAAGGGTTAGTACAAGTGGCAGCATGAAAATATAATTAGGGGAAATGAAGTGTTGGTGTTTGTTTTGAAAAAATATATGGATTTTTGAAAAAATGATGCAAATCACAACAAATGCAACAAGCAACCCTAAATCAAGTGGTCACCTAGGTCAAGGCTCTAGACCGCTCCTTACTGTCAAAAGACAAGTCGCAGGATCAATCCACCACTGCCTCTTTGTCTCTCCTGTGGCCAGGTAAGTGCCAGGTAAGTGGGAAGGTACTCCACTACGTAAGTAGTGGGCCTAATTAATAACCACTGCCTTAGACACACTTGCCTTAGACACCACAAAAGAAACGCGGATAAGCAATGAATTACCCACGGCCTTCTCTTGTCCTAAATGAGCACGACGGTCCTTAGAGTCATCTCCAGATCTTTTTTCGTTAATGAGGGTAATGCGGATGCAAGTTTGTGATTTTTGGGGCTTAGGAAGGGTAATGAACTCCCCACCTAATCTGAATTTGGTCGTGCCCCTTAATTTCCGTATTAATATGCAAACAACCAAAAATCAAAAAAACGTACAATTTTTATTTGCTTTTTGTGGCGCTGCGATTTATTTGCAAAGAAATCTACAGCAAATTGTTATTTGGAGCAGACAGGGAAGGAGATAAGAAAGTTGAGAAATTACCAGAGAACTTTGGTACAGTGTTCCTACAGGGCCGCCGCGGTTCAGCCGCAGGAGTCTCCTATTGCCGCGCTTTCACGGTGGGATCTTGGGATCACTGCACAAAAATTTGTGCACAAGCTCCTGTTCACCTCAAGAGCTCTCTGGAATGCTCTGATAATTTTTTCTCAAGCTCCACAAATTCCAGATTTCCTCGCAACAAATCATAACAACACGTTTAGGGTTTGTACGAATTTAGATCTAAAAATATAGATGGAATAAACTTTTCAACTCAAATTTCAAAAAACGAACAATTAGCGCACAATCCCCGGCAATGGCGCCATTTGATTGAATTGATTTCCGATTGTGTAAGTAAATCAAATGATCCTCGGCAAAGACACCATTTGATTGATATGAATTCTCGGTGTGTAGTTTTAGAAAATGTATAGAAATCACAACCAAAAATTATTTGACCGCAATCAATAACGGTGTCGATTGTAGCGCGTTAGTAAGTGCGGATCGTCCACAGGGAAAGTGTACTTGTTCGTATTTCGAATTAGATGAGTCGAAAATTTAAAGAAAAGAAAAGAAACAATTCATGATTTAAAGAATTGAAGTTCAAGAATTAGTAAAATCTAGTCTAAATCAAGAAACAATAAAATCAAGAACTGAGAATTTGTGATGATTTCCAAATCAAATATCAAGAATCGAAGTGAAGCTCGTAGGAATCGATCGAATCGATAGTAAGGATGAAATCTATTGATTACGTTTTCTTATCCATCGATGATTTGATACTAGATCGATGATGATCAATGAGAATTAGGAATTTCTAGCAGAAACTATGGTTTCATCATCTATCCCTTGTCCTTTCGTTGATTTCATTCACATTCTAACCTCTAGTAAATTCAAGGATCGATCATGGATCCCTAATTAAGAGCAAACACAATCAAGAAAGCATCGCTCGAAACTAGGTCATCGATTCTTCAATTTACTAAGGTTTACAAAACTCATAGGACTTAAAAATCGTTTCAAGATTTGTTACATCGTCATCTATTGATTCTCTCGACTCCTTCACGAGCGGAGTTTTACTCAAACATCTTAACAAGAAACACAATCAAGAATTGAGATCGAATCATGAAGCAAGAATGTAAAGAAAGCAAGATAAAAGAATTTCACCTTTTATTTATCAACAATTTCGTTACAATTCTCTCAAGAACTACAGTGAGGAAAGAACTCGATCGTCGATTTGGCTTCACTCGTCTTCGTGAGTCGCGGATCATCTTGGATCACTTTCTCGGATGAAGATCGGCTTCGCTCTTAAAAGGTTGAAGGCTTCTTGCTTGAATTGTACTCGAGGATCTTGAATTTGGCTTTGGATTTGATTGGATTAGGGTTAGGGTTTGAATGCACAAGTTGTGTCACTCAACTTGTGTGTGTAATGGTTAATGAACAACCCAAAACCCTAAATCTAGGTTTCCTTTTATAAGCCTCTCAACCTTAGATCTAGAATTCAAATTTCAAATTTCCCTCCAAAATGAAACACTTTTCCCTCTAAAATGAACTACCTCAATTGAATTTTCCCTCCAAAATGAACTACCTCATTTGAATTTTCCCTCCAAAACGAGGTTGTTAAAAAGAATCTTCTAGAAGAAGTTTGTTGGAGGGAATATTCTAGAATGAGCTTGTTACAAGGAGGCTTCTAGAAGAAGGTTATTAAAAGGAGGCTTCTATAAGAAGGTTGTTGGAGAGAGCCTCCTAGAAGAAACCACGTGGCATTTCTGGAGTCTTCTGGAAGATTCGACAGTTACAAGAGCCACGTGCAGGAAAACTGAAGCGCTGCTGACGTCATACCGCCGCGGATCCGCGGCGCCAAGGGGGTTCGGGCCGCGGATCCGCGGCCATTTATGGGCCTTGGTGCTTGATTTTTTTCTGGTAATTCTTCTTATAATATTTGGGCTATTCTCTGATGTGCTGAATCTTGAAATTAATCCTTGATCACGGCCAGATCTCTAGCTTTGAGTTGGCGTATTTTATCAGCACTGTTTCACAATTTTGATTCGGTTTCTGGAATTCCCTGCACAGATCTCGAAACAAGTGTTGCACTACACAAGAATGATGTGATGCCATGAAAAATAGTCAATTTCCCTAAAAATGCCGGTTTTAGTATATAATACACGTAATTCAGTATTTTACAGGTGTTTTGCTAATTTGTGCAATATGAATACCGAACACCTCTAGATGAATGCAAAAGATAGGGAAATTGCCGTGTTAAAAATGCATTATTTTCGACTGATCAGGTAATAACAACATAATAAGAAGTCTAAGCTAAAGAAAAAGGAAATACAACCTTTGTAGCCAACTCCTTCGGTCTTTAGGACTCCTAGGGCTTTGCACGAAGCTTGGAACGACTCCGCTGAAGGTCCTTCGTCGTCTAGGATGATCCACCCGGAGATTTCTAGATCAAGCTCTTGGCTTCACAAAATGAAGCAAACACTCTACACTAAAGGGCTAGGATAGTGTAGAATGGTTGTGTGGTTTGTGAACTCACTTTAAAAACCCTTTCTTTTTAAGCTCGTCACTCTTTTAAAACTCAAGGGAGATTGATCGAGGAAGAAGAAGATAGCAAAGCTTTTGTCAAAATATTGTGATAAAACTTTTTTCATAAAATGAAAAAAAAGAATATATATGAGACACTCTCAAATATAACCATGGCTATCTAAATATCTAGATATTTTGTGGATAAGTTAAAGAACAAAGGAAATCTAACTAGGGTTAAGTCAAAGGTCAACTAAGAGTTGTGTAGAAAGAATGAGTCATTTAAGCTAATTTCCTTTTTCTTTAATCCATAAACAAAATAAAAGATATTTATCAACCATGTAAGTCTTGTATTGCCATCTTCTATGTATCATCAACCATGATACATATGTATGTATGTATGTGTGCATGCACATCATTATGTGTATGTATAAATATATATGCATACATCCAAAAGAAAATGGTTGATTAAAAGTGAGCTAAAAGTCAATATTAAATCAACACTTGATTTAATAAATCGGTCACATCAAATGCGACCCGACCAATAATAAACGCCCGATTAAAATATGGTATCACATACTCGCATTTAGTCGAGCTCCCGCACATATCTCATATGCACTTCACATCATTTCGCCTGAGCTAGAAAAATCCTGTGTGGGACTCTAAGACTCGTCAATACGCCGACAGTAGGTCATGATTATATCAAAACACCTACAAGCCGCAAGCGGTCAGCTAAACGTAACGGCCACCCGGGTATTGAGCGATCAGAAGAAAAACAAGCGAACCCATCAAAACTCCTGTCGAGCCATTGGAAACACTTACCGTAAAGCCCGGTCTCTTCGTCTGATATGTTGCATATCAAGTCTATGGATGGAATCGTTGAGCCCTAATATCTCAATAAGTCATATCGGTATGGTCTATGACCGGTCGAGAAACTACTGATAACACTTATCAGTAAATCTCATCAGCCCTGGCCAGGGACTTCAAGTCAGAGCCAATCGTACATTGCACAACATCAACTTCCAATACTGGGAGAGACGAAACCCCTCCTATCGCTCACTGTCTCCATGTGTCTCAGGACTATACCCAAAAGCCACCTGTTTGCACAACTCGGTAGAGCCGTGGTAGGGTGGAAATCAAAATACAGTTGGAGAACACACAAGACTCTATGACGATCTCGGGTCTACAGACTAACCTGTACCAATGTCACGAGAGAACTGCTATCCGACGATAGATATAATACCATATAGGAATTCTCGGTGAGTCCGTTCAGTATACCCAGTCTCCACTGAGCACCAGTATACAATCTTGGATGTCACAACACCAATGGATATGGGATCATCCATCGCCCATCATATGGGTCAAGAAACGTACACGCTAGTCTACTCTGGAATATCGATGCCCTGTCTCGATATACCTACGACTAGGAATATTTAAGGATATGCTTATAGACTACACATGCCCCACTAGTATGGTCTCTATCATGGTCATGGAAGTTAAGAAAATATCCTCAGGGCATTATGAACATGTATCAAATGAATAGTATCAAGTAAACATGTCGGATAAAGTAAAAACCAGATAGCATACTATCATGTCGAGCAAGAAAGACATATATCAAATATACATATATACATGTCCAAGCATCCACTATACAAATAATGGCCTCTAGGGCATACATATATCCAACAATCTCCCACTTGCACTAAGGCAAATTATTGGCGTATCTCTTACCCAACATCTCAAAAAGTCGCTCATGTTGCGGCTGTGGAAGGGCCTTGGTGAGTGGATCCGCAGTGTTATCTTTTGTATCTACTCTCTGAATCTCGATCTCATGGCGAACAACTATCTCCCGGATCAAATGATATCGCCTGAGAATGTGTCTGGACTTTTGATGGGATCTGGGTTCTTTGGCCAATGCCATAGCTCCATTATTATCAAAATGCAATGGTATTGGATTAATAATGGTTGGAACTACTCCTAGCACCACAACGAACTTTCTCATCTAGACGGCTTCCTTGGCGGAATCATTTGTAGCAATATACTCAGATTCCATCGTGGAGTCTGCAACGGTATCCTATTTGGAACTCTTCCAACATATCGTCCCTCCATAGAAGGTAAATACAAACCCTGAGATAGATTTGCTCTCATCCTTATCACTTTGGAAGCTGGAATCGGTAAAGGCCTCCATTTGGAGATCCCCATTACCATACACCAAGAACAATTCTTTAGTCCTTTGTAAGTACTTAAGAACGTTCTTTATGGCTATCCAGTGTTGCTCCCCTGGGTTGGATTGATACCTGCTTACTACAGCTAGTGCATAAGCTACATCAGGGAGAGTACATATCATCGCATACATTATAGATCCTACGGCTGAAGCGTTGCGAGCTCTCTCTTCATCAATCTTCGGACAGAAATCCTTAGAGAGAGTGATTCCATGGCAAACGGGCAAGGCACCACGCTTGGAATCTTAAAAAAAAAACCTTTTTAGAATGGTATCAATATACTTTGATTGGGACAATCCCAATAATCTCTTGGATCTATCTCTATAGATCCTTATGCCCAAAATACACAAAGTATAAACCAAGTCCTTCATGGAGAACCTTTGTGGTAAGAATAGTTTCACCGATTGCAGCATAGGAATGTCATTTCCTTTCAAGAGAATGTCATCCGCGTACAATACGAGGAATGTGACAGTACTCCCTACAATCTTCTTATAAATGCATGGTTCATTTATATTTTTGATAAAATCAAACTCTTAAATTGTATCATCAAAACAGATGTTCCAGCTCCGTGAGGCTTGCTTTAATCCATAAATGGATTTAACCAATCTACATGCTTTCCTGTTGCTCCCACTGTCAATGAAGCCCTTTGGCTGATCCATATAAACACATTCTTCTAAATCACCATTCAGAAATGCAGTTTTAACGACCATCTGCTAGATTTCATAGTCGTAGTGAGCGACAATAGCAAGTAGGATCCGAATGGATTTAAGCATTGCTACCGGAGAGAATGTTTCATCATAGTCCAGTCCTGGTCTTTGACGAAAACCTTTCGTTACAAGCCTTGCTTTAAAGGTCTCTACCTGTCCATCTACACCAATCTTTCTCTTAAAAATCCATTTGCATCCAACGGGTTTTTTCCCAGGAGGTGCAACGTCCAAAGTCCATACTTTGTTTGTGTACATGGACTCCATTTCGGATCTCATGGCATCCAGCCACTTTACAGAGTCTCCACTCGTGATAGCCTGTTGAAAACTAGTAGGGTCATCATCATCGATGATTCAATCTTCTCTATCACTATCAATGAGAAAACCATACTATCTCTCCGGTGGGCTAGAAGTTCTACTAGATCTCCGGAGCGGCTGAGGTTCATGATGTTCTACTGCAGCATCAGGTTCAACCAATTCTTCATGAGTAATTTGTGTCTCTAGAATCTCTTCTAGTTCTACCTTATTGCCATCAGTACTATTTGAAAAAATTTCATTTTCCAAAAATGTGGCATGTTTAGAAACAAACACCATTTGTTCCTCCTTGTGGTAGAATAGATATCCATATGAATGTTTTGGATATCCCACAAATATACACATGACTGATCGTGTCTCGAGTTTATCCGGATTCTGCTTTTTGACATAAGCCGGACAACCCCATATCCTGACTCTTTTAAGAGATGGTCTCTTCCCATACCACATCTCATATGGAGTGGTAGACACGGTCTTGGTTGGAACCATGTTCAATAGATAAATTGATGTCTCTAATGCATGTCCCCAAAAGGAAAGTGGTAACTCAGCGTCACTCATCATGAACCGTACCATATCTAATAGGGTAAGATTCCTCCTTTCTGACACACCGTTGTGCTGTGGTGTGTACGGAGGAGTGTCCTGGTAGAGAATCCCATTCTTTTTTAAGAAGTCTGAAAACTCAGTGCTTAAATACTCTCCAACTCCATCTGATCAAAGTTTCTTAATACTTGATCCAGTTTGTTTTTCTACTTCAAGTTTGTACTCCTTGAATTTCTCGAAAACTTCGGATTTATGCTTCAATAAAAACACGTGTCCGAATCTTGAGAAATCATCAGTAAAAGTGATGGAGTATGAAAAACCGCCTCTAGCATGTGTAGAAATTGGTCCGCATACATCACTATGTATGAGGCTTAAGAGTTATGTAGCTCTCTCTCCGTGTCCTATTGTAACGTTATGAAAATCGTTCAGGTGAAATTTCGGTTAATCGGTAAAATAACGGGTGTCTTCCATAAAAATCAAGATATAAATATCTTTTAATATAAAATTAAATATACATATTCTAGGTATGTAATTGCTAATATTTGGTGTTTATTGAACCACTTGTAGAATTTCTAGTTTACTGAAAAAATTTCTGAAATTAATTATTTTAATATTATTTTAAGCCGTGACTAATACATTTAATTAGGGAAAACTGCAAATTTGAATAGGTTAATACAAATTTTGTGCATCATGACACACTAAACTAACATGTAAAATATTATTTTTGAAATGAAATAAAACTGCCAAACGATGTTAGAAAATATCGAAGAAAAAGGCTTAAATAGTGAAATTAGTGTAAATAGAAATTGGGGTAATATTTATCATTTTCTTTTCTCACCCACTCTAACCCACACCCTCTCACCCCCTCCCCATGGGCTTGGCCGGCAATGGGCTGCCCCCACTCCGACTCTTTTCCCCACTTCAAAAAGAAAAGAAAAGGAAACAAAGAAAAGAATAAGAAAGAGGTATGGACTTTGACTTTTTGAGTTGACATGGCTTTTTTTTCACCACCTCACTCTCTCTCCTGCCTCACCCACATCTGGCCGAGCCCCTCCCTCTCCCTCAACAGCAACCCCTCCCTTTTCTCCCCTCATTTCTCTTGAAAAAAATTTATCAAAATTGCCTCAAAATCCATCAATAAAATACCAAAATCCAAATCCAACTCTTACCCATTTTAGTTCAGCCTATCATGTATGGATTGTGGTGAAAAGAGAGCATTTTGAGAGGCTAGATTATAAGTTTGATCCATGGTTCATGAGGTATAAATCTTAAACCTTTAGTGAATTGTTGTCTAATTCCTTTAATTTAGCTTATTTAAGTGTAAATTAGGTGTTTAAATAGGTAAATTGCAAGTTGGAAAAATTCAAGAGAGCGGGTTGTGATCAAATTAGGGTTTTGGGTATTTAGATCATGGATTGTGTGTTGTATTTGAGATCTTAAGACATGTAAAGGAAAATTTAGTTACTAGTTGCTAATTGTTAGATTAAAATTTTGCTAATTATGCTAATTTTGTTAACTAGGTTTTGGGAATTTATTAATTAATTAAGATAGAAATCTAATTAGGGTAGTCATGACATTAGTAGCATTTTAAGTTGTAGTTTCATACTTTAGTTCATGCAAAACCAAGCTTAAGTGTTGAATTGTGCATTTTTTCTTTAAAAAGTGTTAAATTTGAGCTATATTGCAAACTAGAATTTCGGGTTAATGAAAGTTGTGAGATTAAAAATATGGTTTTGGTTTGTGTGACTTTTCTAAGGTAATTAGTGAGTATTGTGACCACTAGTTTGCTAAATCATCAAGACTAGTAGTAAAACGGCTAACGACCCCCTTTACTAGAATTTTTGGAAATAAACCGATTTGATCAATTTATTAGTTTTGATGATTTGCATCCTATTTCATAGATTTTTAGTGAGTTGTAAGACCATGATTGGTACGTTTGGTGTTTTTCTCGATGGTTTGACGTTTGTACATCGACATCGAGGGTTGGTTTTGCTATTCTTGCCTGCGTAGGCGATAAGTTTTGACCTATGCGTGATACGCGTGCCGATTTGGATTTTGATGCCGTTTCGATTTCGAATTGGGTTTTTATGCGATACAATATGTTGTGACATGTAGGTACCCCCATGTGGACTTCGAGACGACAAGCAAACGCGTGGTGACGTCGGCACCGGCGAGCGAAGATCAGGTGAGTAGATTTATATCTACGGGGAGAAGTCGGGTGGATGGCGTATAGCACACCCGCAGTTCGTAGTATATTTATGATATATAATTGGATATATATGTGGTTTATGATCCGTGGGTGATTATCAAGTTATGATTATGTTTTTATGGTTAGTTTGGTGTTATTAGAAGGGAACTAGCATAGCTTCTCAGTCACGAAACCTAGAATAGGTTTACACGCACACACCTGCATTCACTTTATTACCTGTGCGTATATGGGGATATATAAATACACACACACACACACACATGGGTATGGGTCTATATATATATATATATATACACACACACGGATTATGAGGATAGTTCTTTGGATTGGAGATGAGTCGATGAGATTGGGCTTGAGGCCGTGATATCGGTGATGTGACAGGGTTCGTATTCGAGTTACGACGTGATATGTTTAGCGGGTCCTTTAGGCGTGGTGTTTTTATACACACGCATGTATACATAGATGGTATTAGTTTTGTACTAGACGTAGATCAGTACCCCGGATCATGATTTTTGATAAAGAGGATACCAGATGAATAATGTGATTAATGGGATATTTGACCCGTACCCTAATTTGGGATGCCGTACGATGGATTTACCGTGCGAGCTATTGATGATAGATCCGCACTTTTGACTCGAGGATGTCATATTAGATGATGTATTGTATGGGATATTATTGAGGCGGGATCACCGACTATATATATGTATATATATATATCGACTCAGATTTAGGTGGTTTCCATATCCCTTTTGATTGGTTGTCAGTTAGACCTGTAGTTTACCTAGTAGATGTCTGACTGGACCCGAGTCATACCTATTTCCAAAACCAATGAATCGTGTGGATTTTAAAGACATGTAAAGGGATACTACGGATATTTCAAAAGACGTACCTTTTCTTAAAAACACCGTAGCCCTTATTTTCAAAACGCAACGATTCGTACTATTTCAAACGGCAAATCAGTATTATCGTTGCAATTACCATTCATGGCCATTTATCATGTTGTTATCATCTCAGTGCATGTTTATTGTGTACTTAGTGATTATGAACCATGCTGTCAGGACAGCAGCACCATTATCGATGATGCGTATGTTCCACTTACACTTACTTGCCGGTTCATACACATCATCATTGGTAATTGCCATGTCACGTACACTTTAGAAAATACTATTTCATTGACATAGCTTGCTAACTGATAGTTGCTACATGTTATAGTTTTCATATGCTAACTTAATTATTACATGATATCAGACGCATCCGTATATTCATTGGTTATGCGGTATTATGGAGATTTATGCCGGTTTTCATTATTATTGACATGGTGACTTGATGATTTCGGATTCTTCTTGATATTTTATGGATTTGGAAACCGAATGTGAAAGTTTTGTAAACTGATGAACCATTTTAAAGAGAAAAAATGCTGTTTCCCTTGATATGTTGAGTATCGTCGACCATGATGTTTTCTCGGTTCTGAGATGTTTTCGAGAGCCGATTCGAGGAGTTGGATGAACCGTCTCGGGTACATAGTGGACCCGGTATGGTTCCCCGGGGCAAGAAGTTCGAGTAGTAGACGATGAGCCCGGTAGGGGCAGACTGCCTACCAGTGATTTTATCTGGCGCGGCGGATATCCGGCGGATACCGTTCATGGTCGTGTGATTGATGATATGGGCCGATCTGGACTGACGGAGCCCGAGGTTTTTAGATATTGAGATATAGAGATTTGAGACACTAAGATATTGAGATATTGAGATTAGTGTTTTGTGTCGATGCTTGACACGGATTCTATGTTGATTTCACTGATGATATCTCGATTTATATACATACAGAAATCTCATTGATTAAAGAAAAACAGTTCTTCGATTCATGATGTAATCTATTTTCATTACATGCATTGCACATCATTTTTGTGACATATTTTTACCTGACATTTGTACATCACATTCATGGCATGTTGTTACCTGAGGCACTGACACGAGTACTTGGTATTACACTTAGGGATAGATGTTTACCCTTACCAAAATTTTATGCTTCAGGCCATATTGTTATTTTGTGGATATTACTGATCGTATGACCTAGGATTGCGTTATACATGCGATTTCTGCTGGTAGACGTTTTCAACTCACGAGTTGGCAACTCACCCCCATTGTGCCACGGTTCCTTGCAGGTTTTGCCGTACAGGTTTCTTTTCGTCTTTCCTGGCACACTATTCCTTCCGGGTGATTGCTTTGGGAGGTGGGTTCTTTGCATCAGGACCACCATTGTTTATTTATTATTTCAGTTGTATCTAGAAACTCCAACAACCAGATTGTATATTTGATAGAGATAAAGACCAGACTTGTTTTTCTTTCGATCTTAGAGTCGCGCGTTCTATTATTATGGTTTTCATGCTGATTTTTGGTTTTCTTTTGAGTTTTGATCCTCGCCCTTTGACGTTGTATATTATATTGCTTGCGTGGTTGTGACCGTCGATTGACGAAGAGCTAGCTCCCGCTTGGGGATGCCTTTTTATTTATTTCATATACTATTTATGTTGTATCCCGTTTGGGGCAAGTATTTACAAAGGAGACTCTGCCGAAATTTTTAGAAAATACATGAGATTTTAAAAATATACACTTCGGCCTATTTTGTTAAAACTACTTGTTTTAAATTGGTTTTTTCTTCACTCTATGGATTCTATGGTTTTGATTTCTGGGTTTTGCCTTACTTAGATTACGTACGCCTCGAGACGTTTCGTAATTTAAGTGCCGGTCACGTTCCGTACTTTTCGGGTCATGACAAAGTTGGTATTAGAGCGTTAGGTTTTACCTTCGGAGTGTAGGATGACCCTTGGTTGATGGAGTAGGTGACTCAAGTAGAGTGACGTACCGTGTGTATGTTCCGCGACATACTTACGATACGATACTCCGCTTAAGAAGCCTTAGGATGTATATTTCTTTGCACAATATTTTATTCCTTCATATGATATAGCCTTATCAGTATCAGTTATGGTTTTGCTGCCACGATTACACGGGCAGAGAGAGCTACGGCTAGAGTTGCGGTCGGCACGAGCTCGTCACGAATGAGGACTGAAAGGGGCGTGATTACAGGGACATACGATTGCATACGAAGGCGTCATTTTATTGCGTTTTCGCGCCACGAGCGTTTGATGGATCGCTTTTATGAGATTTCTCGGACGTACAGATCAGCACCAGAGGATTGGGCCACTGCAAGAGGCCAGCCAGATTGTGATGACCGTCAGAGCACAGAGTATTTTGATGATTGAGGCACTGTTTAGCGTAAGGATGAATGAGCCAGTGATTTTGGTGAATGAAAAGATATCGCCCCAGATGTTTGAAGCTAACGCGCACGAGTTATACCTCGAGATATGATAGAAGATCGGTAGTCACCAGAGATGAAAGACTAGGACATTTGATTCATTGCCTACCCCGATGCGAGGTCATCAGATAGATTGATTATAGATAGAGACGACTTCATGCTGATACGTTGAGAGTCGATAGAGACGACCGAATGTCAGGGACCCATTTTCCAAGTTTAAAGTATTCAGAAAACAATGCAAGCAATTCTACGGATCCTCTAGAAGAATGAAACCCTAACTCGAGGTAATGACCATGGAACGCCGGTGAACCTTAGGGTTTGCGGCAGTTCAGCGGTGCCATTAGTGAGGCTTGGGTCTGCCCTTCTACGGTTGGTCCATAGGTGCTGTGGCATATATTCGATACTATTAAACTGTACCCATGATGTCGAACTCTTGGGGGATTATGAGGTTTTGACAATCGATCGGATGGTTCGACGTCATTCGGATATCAGGTGATGAGATGCATTGCTTGGGAGACTCCAGATACGATTATAGCCGTTGGAGCGCAGTCCATGCGGCCACGAGGAGATGAGTCCGAATCGGTCGACATTAGAGAATAGTGGAGTAAGAGGTTCGTACGAGATTTTGATGAGATGACATTCCACTCTACTGACATCAGAGATGTGATACGCCAGCAGAAGCGTTGACTATGGATATATCTTCCATGAGAAGTCGTGATGAGTATGTAGCCGTTCCGAAACAAGAAACAGATACAGATTTAGTAAGAGATGATAACTTCCGGGTAGTTCAGCAAAAACGAGGTTTGGGGAGAGACCTCGACATGACCCTTCTGTAATGCTATACGAGAAGATTTTGACCCAGGATCGGTCATATTGCACACACCCAGAAGGCCAGAGTTCAGCATCGTCGACGAGATATGTTATGAGTGACCATAAGAGTTGGCCAGAGATCTTTAGAGGATGTGTTAGAGGGGACTGCTTCCGTTATAGTTTCTATATTGGGCCGTTGAGCAGAGGAGCTATATACTTAGCAATCTGCAGTGAGAGACGAGAGCCTAAAGGCAATAGGCGACAGGCCATGATCATAAAGAAAATAGATATTTTGCTCTGCTAGCATTGGATGCACCGACACATTCTCGACTTTGAAGGGCGGACATATCGACGACAGTATTTATGATTTGTGATTTTGTGATTGACTATCACGTATCCGTCACTTTGGATTTTCAGTATTTTTTGGTGATTTATTTCATGATTGAGTTTCATGATATTTGATTTCATGCCTACGGCAAGCATATGATTTGACTTTTGCTTTCGGCATAGTTTTCTTGCACTTTTAGTATTTTATTTTCTTTTGTGCACGCCGATGCACAGGATGGTGAGATTTTATACCACGGTATACCTGATTAGGATTTTGATTGAAATGTGTTGTATCCGTCGATTTTGATTGTGATATTCGATATTCATTTTCGTGCACACTGTGCACTTGATTTGGATTTTGCGCATACTTAAGGCGCTTGATGCGATTTAGGTGCACACTAGATGCACTAAATCGAGATTCCTAGTGCATATCAGATGCACCTGGTTTTGCTGTCAGGCACACATATTGCCTTTGACAGGTGTTTTCGTGCACACCCGATGTACTCAGATTTTGTTTCCATACACATGTATGGCACATTCATGGATTTCGATTTCCATGCGCACCCGACGCACGTGGCATTCATATATATATTTAAGATTGATTTCTTTTGGAACAGTATATTTATGATACTTGCCATTTGGTTTGGTACAGAGCAGGACTAGTCAGAGGACAATACCTGAGTATATTTTTGCATGCATTGATAGTTATTGAAGGGATTTCCAATGAGAAGCTATAGTCTCAGTATTTACCTACGTGTCAGTGATGATACGAAACTGTTTAAAAGGAAACCCTTCTAAATTGCTTTCAAAATGGCGGGACGTGCATATTAAACAAAGGATATATATATATATATATATATATATATAGTTATTTTCTTACAATAGACCTCCGCTACTGTGCAGTGTTGCGAGTATCGCACAGCGATTTGAAAATGGTTTGGCATGCATTGCTTCCAGCTGTTTTAATAATGTATATCATGTTGGTTTTCGTGTTGGATCTTGACATTGATATCTTCCCTATAACTCCGATGATTGCGGGATGCTTGACGAAGTTTTGATTTTGGTTTATATATTTGTTTTTCATGTGCATGCATTGCGCTACGATGTGTTTCATATATTTATGATTTCGGAGCCCCGACGACTTGATGGTTTTTCTTAAATGTTTTAGTATTTGGGGGGAGTTTTAATTTAAATTCGGTGACCGAATTTCTTTAAGGGGGGAGATTGTAACGTTTTGAAAATCGTCCAGGTGAAATTTCGGTTAATCGGTAAAATAACGGGTGTCTTCCGTAAAAATCAAGCTATAAATATCTTTTAATATAAAATTAAATATACATATTCTAGCTATTTAATCGCTAGTATTTGGTGTTTATTGAACCACTTGTAAAATTTCTAGTTTACTGAAAAAATTTCCGAAATTAATTATTTTAATATTATTTTAAGCCGTCACTAATATATTTAATTAGGGAAAATTATAAATTTGAATGGGTTAATACAAATTTTGTGTATCATGACACACTAAACTAACATGTAAAATATTGTTTTTGAAATGAAATAAAACTGCCAAACGGTGTTAGAAAATACCGAAGAAAAAGGCTTAAATAGTGAAATTAGTGTAAACAGAAATTGGGGTAATATTTATCATTTTCTTTCCTCACCCACACTCACCCACACCCTCTCACCCCTTCCCCATAGGCTTGGCAAGCCATGGGCTGCCCCCACTCCCACTCTTTTCCCCACTTCAAAAAGAAAAGAAAAGGAAACAAAGAAATGAAAAGAAAAGAATAAGAAAGAGGTATTGGCTTTGACTTTTTGAGTTGACTTGGATTTTTTACCCCACCTCACTCTCTCTCCTCCCTCTCCCACATCTGGCCGAGCCCCTCCTTCTCCCTCAACAGCAGCCCCTCCCTTTTCTCCCCTCATTTCTCTTGAAAAATATTCATCAAAATTGCCTCAAAATCCATCAAAAAAATCCCAAAATCCAAATCCAACTCTTACCAATTTTAGTTTAGCCTATCATACATGGATTGTGGTGAAAAGAGAGCATTTTGAGAGGCTATATTGCATGTTTGATCCATGGTTCATGAGGTATAAATCTTAAACATTTAGTGAATTGTTGTCTAATTACTTTAATTTAGCATATTTAAGTGTAAATTAGGTGTTTAAATGGGTTAATTGCAAGTTGGAAAAATTCAAGAGAGTGGGTTGTGATCAAATTAGGGTTTTGGGTATTTGGATCATGGATTGTGTGTTGTATTTGAGATCTTAAGACATGTAAAGGAAAAACTAGTTACTAGTTGCTAATTGTTAGTTTAAAATTTTGCTAATTATGCTAATTTTGTTAACTAGGTTTTGGGAATTTATTAATTAATTGAGATAAAAATCTAATTAGGGTATTCATGACATTAGTAGCATTTTAAGTTGTAGTTTCATACTTTAGTTCATGCAAAACCAAGCTTAAGTGTTGAATTGTGAATTTTTGCTTTAAAAAGTGTTCAATTTGAGCTATATTACAAACTAGAATTTCGGGTTAATGAAAGTTGTGAGATTAAAAATATGGTTTTGGTTTGTGTGACTTGGTTAAGGTAATTAGTGAGTATTGTGACCACTAATTTGCTAAATCATCAAGACTTGTAGTGAAACGGTTAACGACCCCTTTACTAGATTTTTTGGAAATAAACCGATTTGATCAATTTATTAGTTTTGATGATTTGAATCCTATTTCATAGATTTTTAGTGAGTTGTAAGACTATGATTGGTATGTTTGGTGTTTTTCTCGATGGTTTGATATTTGTACATCGACATCGAGGGTTGGTTTGGCTATTCTTGCCTGCGTAGGCGATAGGTTTTGACCTATGCATGATACGCTTGTCGATTTGGTTTTCGTATGACGTTTCGATTTCGAATTGGGTTTTTATGCGATACGATACGTTGTGACTTTTAGGTACCCCCATGTGGACTTCGAGATGACAAGCAAGCGCATGGCGACGTCGGCACCGGCGAGCGAAGATCAGGTGAGTAGATTTATTTCTACGGGGAGAAGTCGGGTGGATGGCGTATAGCACCCCCGCAGTTCGTAGTATATTTATGATATATAATTGGATATATATGTGGTTTATGATCCGTGGGTAATTATCAAGTTATGATTATGTGTTTATGGTTAGTTTTGTGTTATTAGAAGGGAACTAGCATAGCTTCTTAGTCGTGAAACCTAGAATAGGTTTACACCCACACGCACACACCTGCATTCATTTTATTACCTGTGCGTATATGGGGATATATAAATATACACACACACACACACATGGGTATGGGACTATGTATATATATACGTATACATATACATGGATTATGAGGATAGTACTTGGGATTGGAGAAGAGTCGATGAGGTTGGGCTTGAGGCCGTGAGATCGGTGATGTGACAGGGTTCATATTCGAGTTACGACGTGATATGTTTAGCGGGTCCTTTAGGCGTAATGTTTTCATACACACGCATGCATACATAGATGGTATCAGTTTTGTACTAGACGTAGATCAGTACCCCGGATTATGATTTTTGATAAAGAGGATACCGTATGAATAATGTGATGAATGGGATATTTGACCCGTACCCTAATTTGGGATGCGGTACGATGGATTTACCGTACGAGCAATTGATGATAGACCCGCACTCTTGACTCGAGAATGTCATATTAGATGATGTATCGTATGAGATATTATTGAGGCAGGATCACCGACTATATATATGTATATATATATATATATATATATATATCGACTCAGATTTTGGTGGTTTCCATATCCCTTTCGATTGGTTCTTAGTTACACCTATAGTTTACCTAGTAGATGTCAGACTGGACCCGAGTCATACCTATTACCAAAACCAACGAATCATGAGGATTTTAAAGACATGTCAAGGGATACTACGGATATTAAAAAAGACGTACCTTTTCTTTAAAACACCGTAGCCCTTATTTTCAAAACGCTATGATTCGTACTATTTCAAACGGCAAATCAGTATAACACACGTGTAGCGATGTAGATTCCTTATTGTTACGTTATCATTCCTGTTCCGCATATTATCGTTGCAATTACCATTCATTGCTATTTATCATGTTGTTATCGTCTTAGTGCATGTTTATTGTGTACTTAGTGATTATGAAGCATGTTGTCAGGACACCAGCACCATTACCGATGATGCATATGTTCCACTTACACTTACTTGCCGGCTCACACACATCATCATCAGTAATTGCCATGTCACGTAACTTTAGAAAATACTATTTCATTGACATAGCTTTCTAACTGATAGTTGCTACATGTTATAGCATTCATATGCTAATTTAATTATTGCATGATATCAGACGCATCCATATATTCATTGGTTATGCGGTATTATGGAGATTTATGCCACTTTTCATTGTTATTGATATGGTGACTTGATGATTTCGGATTCTTCTTGATATTTTATGGATTTGGAAAATGCATGTGAAAGTTTTATAAACTGATGAACCATTTTAAAGAGAAAAAATGCGGTTTTCCATGATATGTTGAGTATCGTCCACCATGATGTTTTCTTGGTTCTGAGATATTTTCGAGACCCAATTCGAGGAGTTGAATGAATCGTCTCGGGTACATGGTGGACCCGATATGGTACCCCGGGGCAAGAAGTTCGAGTACTAGACAATGAGCCCGGCAGGGGCAGACTGCCTACCGGTGATTTTACCTGGCGCGGCGGATATCCGGAGAATACCTTTCGTGATCGTGAGATTGATGATATGGGCCGATCCGAACTGACGGAGCCCGAGGTTTTTGGAAACTGAGATATTGAGATTTGAGACACTGAGATATTGAGATATTGAGATTAGTGTTTTGTGTCAATGCTTGACACGGATTCTATATTGATTTCACTGATGATATCTCGATTTATATACATACAGAAATCTCATTGATTAAAGAAAAATAGTTCTTCGATTCATGATGTACTCTATTCTCATTACATGCATTGCACATCATTTTTGTGACATATTGTTACCTGACATTTGTACATCACATTCGTGGCATATTGTTACCTGAGGCACTGACACGAGTACTTGGTATTATAGTTAGGGATAGATGTTTCCCCTTACTATTATTTTATGCTTCAGGCCATATTGTTATTTTGAGGATATTACTGATCGTATGACCTAGGATTGCGTTATACCTGCGATTTCTGCTGGTAGATGTTTTCTACTCACGAGTTGGCAACCCACCCTCGTTGTGCCAAAGTTCCTTGCAGGTTTTGCCGTACAGGTTTCGTTGCGGCTTTGCTGGCACAGTGTTCCATCCGGGTGATTGCTTTGGCAGGTGGGTTCTTTGCATCAGGACCACCATTGTTAATTTATTTATTCAGTTGTATCTAGAAACTCCATCAACCAGATTGTATATTTGATAGAGATAAAAACTAGACTTGTTTTTCTTTCGACCTTAGAGGCGCGTATTGTATTATTATGGTTTTCATGCTGATTTTGGGTTTTCTTTTGAGTTTTGATTCTCGCCCTTCGGCGTTGTATATTATATTGCTTGCGTGGTTGTGACCGTCGATTGATGAAGAGCTAGCTCCCGCTTGGAGATGCCTTTTTATTTATTTCGTATACTATTCATGTTTTATCCCGTTTGGGGCCAGTATTTACAAAGGAGACTTTGCCAAAATTTTCAGAAAATACTTGAGATTTTAAAAATACACACTTCGGCTTATGTTGTTAAAACAACTTGTTTTAAATTGGTTTTTCCTTCACTCTACGGCTTCTATGGTTTTGATTTCTGGCTTTTGGCTTACTTAGATTACGTACGCCTCGAGACGTTTCATAATTTAAGTGTCGATCATGTTCCGTACTTTTCGGGTCGTGACACCTATAAACGGAGTTTTGGTCATGTTACTATTGATACAAGACTGACAAGTCGCATAAGATTTATATTCAAAAAGTTTTAAATATCCATATTTATGTAGTTTGTTTAGTCTTATTTCCTTAATATGACCAAGTTTACAATGCGAAAGAAAAGATTCATTTATATCTAAAATCTTTCTTTTATTTGTATGTTGTATATTGAAAACTGTGTGTTGGTTTAGGACGTAAATTTCGTTACTTAGTGTACCATACCCAATCAACTGTTGATTCAAGTTAATGTTCATAACATTATTTTGCAACACAAAACGATATCCTTCATTGTCCAACAAAGATACGGATAATATATTACATAACATACCAGGTACAAAATAACAAGGGTTCAAAACCAAAATACATCCTGAAAGCAACCCCAGATGATACTCTCTTACGGATATAGCATGTACATTGAAACCATTTCCAACCCGTAGAGTGTGGTCCCCAGTCTTCAAAACTCTACTGTTTCTCAATCCCTGCATACAATTACAGATGTGAGAAGCAGAACCGGTATCTAATACCCAAGATGTAGAGTTTAATGAAAAACAATTTTCAGTTACAAACACACCTGAAGCGGAAGCATCAACATGCTTCTTCTTCTTAAGATCTGCAAGGTACAAAGCACAATTGCGTTTCCAGTGTCCCTACTTGTGGCAGAGAAAACATTCTCCTTTTCCACTTCCCGCTGTCCTAGACTTGTCTTTCCTCTTCGCCTTTTCAACTCCACCTCCCGGCTTGGTGGGATTCTTCTTCTCCTTTCCCTTGGCCTTGGCTTTCAGACTGAAGAGGAAGATGGCCCATAAAGCAGAGTGGGAATTTTCGCTGTCTTAAGCGTGCTCTCTGTATTTCTCAACATATTGAGAAGTTCAGGCAATGATTTCTCCAAATCGTTCATATTGAAATTCACTATGAACGGAGCTAAGGCGGGGGAGAGAGACTGCAGAACAATATCTGTATATTGCTCATTATCCATAGTCCATCCCAGTTCCTCAAGTTCTTCTATAAGACCAATCATCTTCAGAACATGATCTCCTACTGATGCGCCGGGGGCCAACCGCATCTGAAACAGCTTTCGAGATGCCTCGTATCGTAAAGTACGAGATTGCTCTTCATACAACTCCTTTGTTTGAAGAAAGATGGATTGTATATCCATCTTCTCGTACTATTTCTGATGGATACTGTCCATAGAAGCAAGCGCGAGGCATGTGGCCGTGTTGCAATCAATATCCCATGTTTTTCGGATCTCCTTATCCGAAACAGATTATTCAGGTCCTAGAATGGGTGAGGCTTTGGTAGTGAGGACATATGATACTTTATCATATGTCAGTGCAATGTTCAAGTTTCTCAACCATTCATTATAATTTGGTCCAGTCAGTTTGTTTTTCTCTAAAAGAAGTTTAAGTCCCATCATCGGTATCTTCCATTAGGTGGGAGAAAAGAATACACTCAGCGAAAAGCTCTTACGAAGATCAGATTGGTTATTATCTTACCTAATCGATGTCTCCCACTGCATTTATCAAATTTTCTTTCAAACCTGAAAAGAAAAATAGCAAGGATTAATTACATTCTACAGTTTCGCTAACCGGTCAGTCAGGCCAGTGTCCGTACTTTGAGGGATGTTCCCCGTGCTTGCGCACGGACCTAATTAAAATAAACCTCGTTTTTCCTAAAGGTCAAACCCTATTAACACCTTTCTAGACACCTAATGGATTAGCTAATTGTAAAGTGTAAAACTCTCCTGGGAGTAACTCTTAGTCACAGTGGGATCGGGATCCAACTATCATATAGATGGTATGCAATCTTATTGTAAATTTCAACATTTGATATTCCCGATATAGTTTTTACCCCTAGATGCTTATGATCATGGCTATGGTCAAAATATTATAAGCACTAGTCAAGTTCTACCCGTCATTTCGTGATTAACTGGACCCATCCATATGACCCTTGACTATGATCAACATAATCACATGAATGCCCTAACTTATCGTATCATATGCTTTGTAGGAAGACATCACTTAGCTACCGTACACTACGCCTTGACTATGATCAACATACATAGCATGAATACTAAGTACTCTGCTTCCTAAAATGACGGAGGGCTGCAGATGCTTTTTATGAAAACCTTTAACGCTTTGAACTTGATTTCGTTGTAGAATCTAAATAGTTTATAGGAAAGGAGTGGCTTAAGCTTTGCATCTTCTGAAACTTGCTTTTTCATAAGAAGGAGCTGGGTGGGTTTCAAATCCGATTCTACAACATCACAAGGTTTCTTTTCATTTACATTAATCTCATTAATGTGTTCCCATCATTTAAGTTCATAAGCCATTACAGAAAGAAACGAAAAACAGTATTACATATCACATATATAACAATATCACATTCGTCTCAGATATTAAGCAATCACATCACAGAATAATCAGCAGCAGAAACACATATATGAAAATATAGGATATACTAGGAACTCCGTATTTTATATTTAGCCTACGATAGAGAATACGGATTCCACGGTCATGATGAATAACCAAGCCCACACCTTTAGACCCCTACGAGAGCGGCAAGTGACTCTTCCAATTCTGGAGTTTAGGAGACCCGGTCTCGACTCCTCGAGATGGCCTCCTACTGAACTTCAGAACCCGGTCACTCGTGCTCCCCTCCTTGGGTCTATCAAAAGCAAAATACATCAATGGAGACATCATCCTCAACCCGGATGTGCCCCAATAAAAAAATAATATATATACAATGAATTTTACATGAATGAAAAGATAAACTCTCGTCTCGCATAAAACCCCTGGCCATTCGATCACGACGATCCTATACATCATATCACATCAACAATTGAAAAGCATAGATGACGTTAAAATATATCAATCAACACATCAATATACCCACTATTGTAATAGATCTCAATACTTGAACCTGCATAAAAATTCTCAGAGAGCATATATAGTACCTACGGATCAACGCAAGAGCGCATGGTCCAAGCCTCACCAACGGCGCCGCGGAACTGCCGCAAATACACCTATTTGGCCGCGGTTCCACGGTCGTTGTTTCAAGTTAGGCGCTTGTTTTTCTTAGGGATCCATAGAAAACCCTGCTCTATTTTCTGAATATTTTTAATTACAAAAATTCCAACTTTTGAAAAATTTCCAGTGAGCATGCAATAACATCATTTTTCATGTTCGATTGAGTTTTTAAACGTCGTCCGGTTTACGCCAAAGCTCTAGCTAGGCTCTAATACCATGTTGGTGTGTAGTAGCACCTCTAGTAAGGTTGCAACATCATAATGTAGTGAACTTTTAAAATTTTAGAGGTCTATTACAAACGAACCACGAATCGTAACCAGAGATTAGGGTAATAACAACATAATAAGAAGTCTAAGGTAAAGGAAAAAGGAAATACAACCTTTGTAGCGAACTCCTTCGGTCTTTAGGACTCCTAGTGCTTTGCACGAAGCTTGGAACGACTCCGCTCAATGTCCTTCGTCGTCTACGATGATCTACTCGGAGATTTCTAGATCAAGCTCTTGGCTTCACAAAATGAAGCAAACACTCTACACTAAAAAGATAAGGTAGTGTAGAATTGTTGTGTGGTTTGTGAACTCACTTAAAAACCCTTTCTTTTTAAGTTCCTCACTCTTTTAAAACTCAAGAGAGATTGAAGAATGAGAAAGAAGAAGATGGCAAAGCTTTTGTCAAAATATTGTTATAAAACTTTTTTCATAATATGAAAAACAAAGAATATATATGAGACACACTCAAATATAACCATGGTTATCTAAATATCTAGATATTTTGTGGATGGGTTAAAGAACAAAGGAAATCTAACTAGGGTTAAGTCAAAGGTCAACTAAGAATTGTGTAGAAAGAATGAGTCATTTTAGCTAATTTCCTTTATCTTTAATCCATAAACAAAATAGAAGATATTTATCAACCATGTAAGTCTTGTATTGCCATCTTCTATGTATCATCAACCATGATACATATGTATGTATGTATGTATGCATGCACATCATCATGTGTATGTATAAACATATATGCATACATCCAAAAGAATAGGTTTAATTAAAAGTGAGCTAAAAGTCAATATTAAATCAACACTTGATTTAATAAATCGGTCACATAAAATACGACCCGACCAATAATAAATGCCCGATTAAAATACGATATCACATACTCGCATTTAGTCGAGCTCCCGCACATATCTCATATGCACTCCACATCATTTCGCCTGAGCTAGAAAAATCCTATGTGGGACTGTAAGACTCGTCAATATTCCGGTAGTAGGTGATGATCATATCAAAACACCTACAAGCCGCAAGCGGTAAGCTAAACGTAACGGCCACCCGGGTATTGAGCGATCAGAAGAAAAGCAAGTGAACCCGTCAAAACTCCTGTCGAGCCTTTGGCAACACTTACCGTACAGTACGGTCTCTTCGTCTGATATGTTGCATATCAAGTCTAGGGATGGAATTGTCGAGCCCAAATTACTCAATAAGTCATGTCGATATGGTCTATGACTGGTCGAGAAACTACTGATAGCACTTATCAGTAAATCTCATCAGCCCTGGCCAGGGACTTCAAGTCAGAGCCAATCACACATTGCACAACATCAACTCCCAATACCGGGAGAGACGAAACCCCTTCTATCGCTCACTGTCTCCATATGTCTCGGGACTATACCCAAAAGCCACCTGTTTGCATGACTCAGTAGAGCCGTGGTAGGGTGGAAATCATAGTACAGTTGGAGAACACACAAGACCCTATGACGATCTCGGGTCTACAGACTAACCTGTACCAGTGTCACCAGAGAACTGCTATCCGACGATAGATATAATATCATATAGGAATTCTCGGTGAGTCCGTTCAGTGTACCCAGTCTCCACTGAGCAGCCGTATACAATCTTCAATGTCACAACACCAATGGATATGGGATCATCCATCGCCCATCATATGGGTCAAGAAACGTACACGCTAGTCTACTCTGGAATATCGATGCCCTGTCTCGATATACCTATGACTAGGAATATTTAAGGATATGCTTATAGACTACACATGCCCCACTAGTATGATCTCTATCATAGCCTTGGAAGTTAAGCAAATTTCCTCAGGGCTTTATCAACATGTATCAAATGAACAGTATCAAGTAAACATGTCGGATAAAGTAAAAACCAGATACCATACTATCATGTCGAGCAAGAAAGACATATATCAAATATACATATATACATGTCCAAGCATTCACTATACATATAACGGCCTCTAGGGCATAATAATATCCAACAGAAACGTCATGAAAGCATATGCATGTATGTATGATAATATCAACCAACGTGTGTTCATCAATGACACACCAAAATCATGGAAATTGAGTGTCTAACACTGACACTCGAAAAATCATGAAACCCGTGTCCAGCATCGACACGTAAATCCTCATATCTCGAGCTCCGTCAGTCCGGATCGGCCCATATCCATCTCACGACTCCGGTCGGTATCCTCCGGATAACCGCCGGGTCTAAACTATCACCGGTAGGTAGTACTCCCTCTGCCAGGCTCATCGTCTACTGCACAACATACGTTTCTTTTCCCGGGGTACCATACCGGGTCCACCATGTACCCGCAAACGGCTCATCCAGCTCCTTGAATCGGGTTTCACATTGCTCATAACCGAGAAAACTCATGGTGGACGCATCGAAATATCATATCAAAAGAAATCGGGTTTTTAAAACAATACATACATTCTTTTGAAATACAACCACGGTTCTCAAATCCAGAATCTCATGAAAACGGCATCTCAATGCGTATAATCGTAAAGCATGATGTATGCAAACATAGAACAGAAATGTGAGCATATCAGTATATCATGGAATATAGAATAGTTATATGAGCATATCAGTATATAATGCAAACGAGTCATGTGATAATACTAAACCATTAAGAGTAATAGAATGATATAGCAAGTTGATTGTGTAAGTGACATAGCAATTACCGATGATGAAAGTGTGTGAGCCGGCAATCTGTGTATGTGTAACATACGCATCATCGATAATTGTGCAGGTGCACTGGCCGACGATATCTTAACAAATAATGGAAGCACAAGTATACGTAATGCAATGAGAATATCATAAACGTAGCAGGAAGTAAATCATAAGCGCACTATTATAAGGTATACGTATCTAATCTAACATCTACATAAGGGCTAAACTAAGTAGTATAGATAGTGATTAACAATATCTATAACATATCTGAGTCGATGAATCTATCAATCGGAAGTCTAGCCTCACATCATCACGTACGGCATAATCCATCATACGGCATCCTCGAGTCAAGGGTATGGATAAAGCATTAGGTAAAACTCATCGCGTACGGTAATCTATCGTACGGCGGCATTAAACAAATAGGGATTCTATCAACCTATACAACAATGAGGGTACGGATCTAAACAGTATATCACTCATTATCCTCATAAATATATATATATATATATATATATATCAAGTCACATCCATATCAATCTCATATCATGTCTTGGCAACAGTATCTATATTCTCAAATCGCCTCTCATCCGTATATCGACATATTAATCAAAGACATCTTATCTCATCATATTCTCTTTTCATCACATCAACAACTCACATCAAGTAATCTTATATTTATTTATCATATTTTACCGATCCCATAACTCATCTATCTTAATCTTATCATATTCATCGATCTCATGTCGTATCCTTATAGCTTTCATCTCTTATCTCGATATATGTATTCAATCATTCATATCATCTCCAATTAACTTTTTGATCATATCCGTAGTTTCCTAGTATAGGTTTCTCCGACTATATTCTATATATCGGTCTCCATTTTATAATTGCGGGGGTGCTATACGCCATCCACCCGACTTCCCCCGTTGATATAAATCAACTCCTGCAAACTCCTCGTTTAGCGAAATTCGATATGCTTCGTCGTCTCGGAAGTCCACACGAGGTACCTACAAATCAACACATATCGCAACGTTATGAAAACCAAGTCTGAAAACTGATATGGCACACAAAGTGCTCATAGGTTAGAACCTATAGCTTACGCATGCAACAACAACAAAATAATCCTCGTCGTTGATGTACAAACGTCCAACGACCAAGTACAATATCAAATACTATAACCCAAGTTCAGAAATCGCATAACATGAAATGCAACAATGAAGGAAATCACTACCAGATTTCTCCCTATGCCAAACTAGTGAATTTTGCATATAGGGTCGCTCTAGATATAAGATAAGGGAACCACAAACCAAAAATCATCACAATCCAACACAATGTGGCCGCAATTTGCGACCACGAGGAATATATCTGAGGCCAGATTATGGTATTTAGGTCTCGGGTTTCAGGGGTTGCTTCAAAATTTCCTGTACGTATCACTGTCAAGGGAACTTATTTTTTGGTGGTCTTAGGTCATCCCAGATTCCTATATACCATCAAAATCTGTCAAATAATCGATGTCGGGAAATTCCAATTTCGGGTTTTAGCTTCTAGTCTCTGGTCTTGGCCAGTAAAAACAACACTAAGGTCTTACAAACAATCACTACACCACAATTTACCACTTACAAGTCCCAACATCCACTAAACATCAACCTAGAATATTCTAAGATCACAAACCTCACTAAATCTAACTCTAAACTAAATTAGAAAGTTAGGAAACTAATTATATGATGAGAAGTGGAATTTATACCTCATGGGAGCAACTCAAGAAAAACCCTCGATTCCCAAAGTTTCCAAAATCCAAAGTTGAAAGGTCCATAGGGTTTAGGAAGAGGTGGGGATCATTTTTAATGAAGGTGGTATGAGGTTTTGATGATGACTCGTAGATATTTTCATGGGGTAGAGGAGGTGGAGGAAGAATGAGGAAGGAGATGAAGATGATGAGGTGATGAAGTAAATGAAGTGAAGAATGCATGAGGGAACCATGGTTGACTAAAGACCCCCCCCCCTCTCTCTTTCGCATTCTTATTCTCTCTCTTGCTCAGACCTCTATGTCACCCATGTCATCTTTTCTTTTTTCTTTTCTTTGCCTTGTTCCCTCTCTCACAAAATAAAGAAAAGCCTAAATACAAATGAAACAAACACAATGAAACAACATGCAACAAAATTGTAAAATGACATGGTGCATTAGCCATGGTTAATTAAAAATACGGATTTTCCATAATCGTGATTAGTAGTGCACTAATCGAGTTTAATTTAAACTTGTATATAATTAATTATAAAAATGCCAAAATCCGATAAATATATTTTTAAATGAATAAATCATTTTAATCTCCTATTATTTCACAAATATTGGTATATATTTATACCATTTTGCGAAAACCCAAATTTGCAAATGGAATAGTTTTCGTGAAATATATTACTTTAATATTTAAATTCCAAAAATAATATTTTTTATTTCTGAAATGTTAAAATATTCCACCCTTAAATAAATTCGGTCCCCGAATTTAAATTTAAACCCCTAAATACAAAAACATTTCAATAATCAGCTCCACTCAACGGGGCTCCGAAGTCACGGAAGATACAGAAATACCACAGCACATCAAGTGCGTATGAAAATGAGTATAAAACTCAAGGTCGTACTCCGTCAAGCTTAATGAAATCATCGAAGTTACAATGGCGATATAGATTTCGAAATCCACTACTGAAATCTAATATAGTATAGTCAAAATCATAATACGTATATAGTACGCATCACTTTAATTTCCTCTAAAAACTGGATGAAACGCATGTAAAGTCTTTTCCGAATCGCTGGGTGATGCGTAACTCATGGCATAAGTGGCGGACGCTCAATTGTAAAGTAGTAAATATATCTATATAAGTTTTGCTCAAAATATACGTTCCGCCTTTTTGAAATATACCAGAGGTTTTTCTTTGTAAAGATTCGTGTCTCATACGGACATTAAAGAAATAGCGGGGCTATAGCTAATTTTTGAAAACCTCTTGGTAAACTTTTAATGCATGCAAAAGTACTCAGGCACTGTCCTCAGATCAGTCCTGCTTGGCTACTACATAATATAGTACTCAACATCAAAATATAATGCTCAAAGGCAAAAAATCAGCCTCGAAAGGCGTATCCATTCATCACGTGTGGCTGGTGCGCACAGAAATCAAGCCAAATACAAGTGCCACGAATGTGCAAAATATCCAAACTATGTGCAACGGGTGTGCATGAAAGCATCTGTAAAATGCAACTTGTGTGCATGACAACAACATCAAGCGTATCTAGAGTACATGAAAATCTCAATCAAGCGCAACAACCATGCATAAATAAAGTCTCCATCAAGTGCATCTGACATGCACGAATAAAATCTAAATCAAGTGCATCCAACATGCACGAATAAATCAAGTGCATCCAACATGCACGAATAAAATCTAAATCAAATGCATCCGACATGCGCGAATAAAATCTCAATCAAGTGCATCCGACATGAACGAATAAAATCTCAATCAACTCTATCCGGTGCGCACAAAATCCCACACCATGCGCTTAATATGCGCAAAAATCCAAACCAAGTGCGTCAGGTCCGTGTAAAATATCTAGTGCAGTAGCATGCACGATAACGAACGCCAAGTGCAGACGCACACAAAAACATAAATATGGTGAAACAAATGCTCAAGACATAAATCGGGTGCAACAAATGCACGTAGTATAAATCTAGTGCAACCAATGTACGAAATACAAATCTAGTGCAACAAATGCACGTAACACCAACTGGTGCAAGAAATGCACGAAATACCATCAATATCTCAAATGCGTATAAAAAAACACCGTGTGTAACAAGGTGTATAAAATCATAAACGTGTGTAACAGCATGCACAAAACACGTATCAATGCACTGCAAGCACCTGTGATCTATACCGAGTGCAAAAATCAAATCGAGTGTGTACCACAAGCAGAAAATCAAATCAACCGTATTAAATCCATGAAATCATAAACACGTGCAGCCAATATAAAGTGCAATAAATATGCACAAATCATAAACCAGTGTACTAGTGTATAAACATAAATCGAGTGCAATAACTGTGCACTAAAGAAAATATCTAATAGGTGCAGCCATGTGCACGAAAACATATCATGAAACTCAAATCCAAGCGATAAAAGTGTGATACTCGGATCACAAAACAAAAATCGCAATAAATGATATTGAGGTACACCTCCTTCAATGTCGAAAATATGTCGACACGCCTAAACTGGCAGACCAAGATCATCTACTTGCCTCCTGCTCACGGTCTGGTGTCTTCGGCCTCTAGGTCCTTGTTCCCACTGTGGATTACTAATCTCCAACCATTCGGCTCGTCGGCCCGGTTAGGTGTACTAACGGACAGTTCCGTTCTGGCACTCCTCTCATCCCTTCTTGGCTAATTAACGCGGCCACCCGCAAAACAACACTTTACTGACGGTGGTATCTGGCCCTCTGAATATGCGCGAAATAACCGACTCTAGGTGCAAATCTTTATCGCTGCGGTGTCCTGGAAAGAACCTGCTCATGGTTTCTTCTGATCTCACCTAAGCTGAGCTGTACGGAGGTTGGCACTCTTTACTAAATCATTTTTCTCATAACCGGACAGCTGCGTCCTTGGCACAGCTTCCTTCTAAATCGGCCATAATTAATGCCTTTGCACACATATCAATCCTCTGGCATCAACGGAGACTAACAACCTCTCGTTAACATCTCGCATGAACCTCTAGTTCCACTCGTCTTTATTACTATCCACATCGAAATCACGTCACGCTGTTTGCGTATGGAAATTCGTTCTCGGCTACAGTCAATCAAGAGTCTCTCACAAGGACTCAAAATTTCGAACTCAGGTATCTTCACCACTCTGTGGAAGATATCAACCTATTACATCTTTAGGAACTTGTCAAATTTATCGGATGAATACGCTTCATTCGTCCATTCTCGATCGACTCACAACGTATCTGTGTGAGGTCCTACTATCCGAAACTGGTCAACTTACTGATCTCACATCGGAGCATCCGACGAACAACTTCCTCTCTAGATCGATCTACTCTAGATCTGAGTAAGATTCTCCACACTTGAAATCTTCAACTCCACTGAGCCTGCGTTGGCGCATCAAATCAGACGAATCATCTTCATCTCTTAACTCAAGATAGACTAGCTATCTTCTGTCACATCTCTTCCTGAAAGCTCTAGCGATCTCAACTCTAACACTCTGGAGGTGACATCCCATCAATCTCAGCAACAGCCGGGTCACCTATCTCCATGATAGACAACATCACGATCTCTGAGGTAGGCTGTACATCAACAGTTCTCTCAATCTGGCAGCCTCTATCAATGGCCCGATCATCCGGTGCAAAACCGAACACTCGCCTCAAACGAGAGGTCACGATACAAACACAATACCTACACATTCCTATGTCACCAGAAAACATCATGGTCAGCCCTTGTCCGTGACGAGCTCGCTCTGACCGCAACACTAGTAGCAGCTCAATCTGCGCTCAAACCACGGTGACAGGAACCTCAAGCAGGTATCGATGAAGAGAGATCAGAGGAACGAAAGAAATCAACGGATTCAAAATGGATACATGATCATAAGGAGGAACGTAATCAATGAGAGTATGATCATTGGAACGAATAGAAGCACGGATCTCCAGAATATACATCCTAAGGCCACTTAAGAGGAGTATCATATCATAAGTATGTCGTGGAACATACGCACGGTACGTTACTCTACTTGTGTTACCTACTCCATCAATCAAGGTCAACCTAAGTTACGAAAGTTCGAGTCTAATACTCCCCGTCAAGTCTAAGTTCCGTAAGATCAAGCCTAGGTTCCGAAATATAAATGCCCTAGACTCCGCATAGTCAAACCAAGACTCAAACCAAGATTAAACCTAACGCTTTGATACCAACTTTGTCATGACACGTAATTTAGTACGTGAACGGCACTTAAATCACGCAACGTCCAAAGGCGTAACGTAATTCAAGTAAGCCGAAGCCCAGAAAATCTAATCCTTTTTATGGAAAATAGTGGGGGTGCAGTTTTGAAATAAATGTATAATGAAATAAGGTTTATTTATAAATGCATAACTAATGATATAAGAAAACACAAGTTGAATGTACTAAAGTTGAGAACATTTTTCATATTTAAAATTTTAGGCAGCACCTCCCTTGTATATTTTGAACGGAAACTATATATACATGAAAATAATAAAAGGCATCCCCAAGAGGGAGCAAGCTCTTCGCCAAATGGCAGAATCACTAACACACAAGTAAGAAATATATATACGACACCCAATGGTGAAGATCAGCACAGAAAGAATGATAAATAAAGCGAGACATCAATTCCCAAGAAGCGAACATACAACCCTCGCTCTAAGTCTCCCAACCACACAAGTCTTTCTAGTCCACTAAATATACAATGTCTAGTTTCCGATTGATGGAGTTTATCTAGATACAATAGGAAATAATAAATACAATAGTGGGCACGATCCAATGGGTACTATGATCCCAAGCGGTCAAACCCGATAATAAATACAATAGTGACAGCGATACTGCTACTGATCCCAAGCGGTCAAACCTGCAAGAACTATGGCACAACGGGGGTGAGTTGCCAACTCATGAGTATAAATCATCAGCAGCTAGAAATCGAATAAAACAACGATTTTCTAGTTCATACTATATCATGAAGATAATACTATGATATCTAGGGTGACCATGCTTGCATATATGTCAACAATATAATCAATGCCAATGGCATATACAAATAAACATCTGAATCATGTGCCTAAATACAGGTGGATATCATCCACGTGTCCATCAACGACACAAACAACATCATGGAACCTGAGTGTCCAATATTGACACTCGAAATAACATGAAAGCATATGGATGAATGTATGAGGATATCAACCAACGTGTGTCTATCAACGACACACCAAAATCATGGAACCTGAGTGTCCAACACCGACACTCGAAACATCATGAAACCTGTGTCCAACATCGACACGTAAATCCTTATATCTCGGGCTCCGTCAGTTCGGATCGGCCCATGGGCTCCGTCAGTCCGGATCGGCCCATATCCATCTCCCGACTCCGGTCGGTATCCTCCGGATAACCGCCTGGTCAAAACTATCACCGGTAGGTAGTAGTCCCTCTGCCAGGCTCATAGTCTACTGCAAAACATACCTTTCTTTCCCCAGGGTACCATACTGGGTCCACCATATACCGCAAACGGTTCATCCAGCTCCTCGAATCGGGTATCACATAGCTCATAACTGAGAAAACTCATGGTGGACGCATCAAAATATCATATCGAAACAAACCGGGTTTTTAAAACAATAGATATATTCTTTTGAAATACAACCACGGTTCACAAATCCAGATTCTCATGAAAACATCATCTTAAAGCGTATAATCGTAAACCATGATGTATGCAAATATAGAACAGAAATGTGAGCATATCAGTATATCATGCAACATAGAATAGTGATGTGAGCATATCAGTATATCATGCTAACGAGTCATATGATAATACTAAACCATTAAGAGTAATAGCATGATATAGCAAGTTAACTGTGTAAGTGATATAGCAATTACCGATGATGAAAGGGTGTGAGCCGGCAATCTGTGTAAGTGCAACATACGCATCATCGATAATTGTGCAGGTGTACTAGCCGACGATATCATAACAAATAATGGAAGCACAAGTATACGTAATGCAATGAGAATATCGTAAACGTAGCAGGAAGTAAATCGTAAGCGCACTATTATAAGGTATACGTATCTAATCTAGCATCTACATAAGGGCTAAACTAAGTAGTGTAGACAGTGATTAACAATATCTATAACATATCCGAGTCGATGAATCTATCAATCGGCAGTCCAGCCTCACGGCATCTCATACGGCATAATCCATTGTACGGTGTCACGACCCGCAGGGTACGGAACGTGACTGGCACTTAAGTTTACGAAACGTCTCAAGACGTCTGTAAACTAAGTAAGCCAAGCCCAGAAAACAAAACCAAATAAGCAAAAGAGTGAAGAAAACCCAATCAATTGAAAGCGAGTTTATCAAATAAGTCATATAAAACCTTTTTAAAAACAATATCAATTTTTCCGAAAATTTCGGCAGAGTCTCCTTTGTAAATACTAGCCCCCAAAATGGGTACAATTAAAATATATATAAATCCAACAAATAAGGCTTCCCTAAGCGGGAGCTAGCTCTTCGCCACAAGGCGGTCACAAATCCCACGCAATATAAAACAACAACATGCAAAATAATCATAAAGAAGCATAAGAAAAACCGCATGTCGATTCAAGTGAGCTCGACCCCAAAATACAGCATAAAAAGTCCACAAATCTCACAGTCTCATCTCTAGGTCAATATAAAACAATACTGGTAGATTCAGTAGATGGAGTACACTAGATACAAAGAATATACAAGGTGGTACAAAAATAATAATATAACCCACCTAAGAGCAAAACCTCGAGTCCAGGCAAAAGAGGCAAAAGAAGCAAGTGCGCCCGCCGCTACTGTACTGACGGAGCGGTCCTGAAAAAGGCTGTGGCACAACGGGGGTGAGTTGCCAACTCGTGAGTAATAAATAACATCTACACAGGCTATCGAATGCATGCACACAAGCATCCAAGCATCTAAAATACAGGTAAGGCAGGACATAATAGCAGGTATGTATGCAATATGAATATACTAGCATGTATGAATGCAATGCGAATGAACTCATGATCTGAATGTGTATGTATAAGAATCATGTTTTTCCTTTAGGAATCTCTTTTGAAATACCAGCACAATACCAGTAGAATCAACAAGAACCTGTGTCCAGCAACGACATCTCAAAACTATCACAAATCTCATATATCCATGTCATAGTATCTCTGGCCTCAGCCATCCGGCTGACCCATCTCAATATCAATATCTCATCATCTCGCGGCCACGGTCGGTATCCTCTGGATATCCGCCGTCCCAAACAGTCACCGGTAGGTAATCCGTCCCCTGCCAGGCTCATCGTCAGCACCACGAGCTTCTTGCCGCGGGGTACCTTACCGGGCCCACCATATACCCGAGACGGTTCATCCAACTCCTCGAAACGGGTCTCGAAAGCCACAGCAAACTCATGGTGGACGACACTTACATCACTAGAAAACCGCAATTTACATATTTTTAAAAATATAATAAGTTTAGAAATTTTGCGGCTTTCCCCCGAAATCCAGAAATATCATAAAATCTCAAGAAATCCTCATAAGTGCATATGTCAATGATAATGAATGCATATGGTATCAATAATCAAGTTGCGATGTGTGATTAATAGAATAGGCATGAACAAAAAATATGATGAGGTACATGCACATGAATAGCAATCCTACGATTTCATTTTAAGGAATTAAAGGCAATAGCACAAGTTAAGTATCAATTATAGTAAAAGGTTTCAATTTAAAGGTTATCTAGTGTGTTGGCATGGCAATTACCAGGGCGTGTGTGTAAGCATGAATAGTGCTCGTGCTGTATATAAAAACCCTGACAATGTTGCAGGTGTCCTATAGAATGGGTTCGCATATGTATGTCAATATAAGGCATGAATGTAGCAAATAATCATACAAGTATTACACCCCTAATTACTAACAGTACTAAGAATCTTTTTAAGCTACTAAAACTATCGGGCGACTTGCGCCATCTAACGATAGTCCCCCGTAGATGTTACATCTACTCACCGGAATCCCTAGCTAGTCACGTCCAATCACCGCTTTCCCTTTTCGTGCCGCGTCTGACGTCTCCGCGACCGAACCTGGAATTTACATCAATACCAAACATAAGGTTACATATCAAGAACGACGCAAAACCCAAACGAAAATACCAACGTTCACAAGCAAGGTACAACGTGCACAAGATGTGCGGAACACACGCGAAAATCGCAAAACTAACTAAAACGTCGATTGGTCGCCCGGCAAAACTAAAACCTGACAACTCAAAATTCGCACTCACACATCCTAAATGTCATAGGATAAGCCAATACAATCATCAAGATATAAAAAATAATTCATCACATACTTTTATAACAAAACTAGTAAGCACAAACATTCCAAAAAAAAAAAGACGCAACATCGCCGTTATGCGATAAAGTGCTCACAATCCAACACAAACATCCAAACTAACCCACTAGATAGCCACTACACTAATTTTAAACCCAATAGCAAGTTCACCTCTTAGATTTAGGTTAGCAAAACACTAGATAGCAAAATAAATTAATTAACCTAATAATGGTTTTCTAAACCCTAATTAAAATTCAAGCCATGAACTAAAAAAACTAGATTAGAAATTAGCACTAAAATTAACACTTTCAAGTTCTAATTAACACACTTTAAACTACAAATTAGCCAAGGATTGAAATTATACCTCAACTAAAGATCTAGCAAGAACAATATGTCTCCAAAGATGCCATCTTTTTCCAAGATTTGAACCAATTAGGTTAGAGAAGAGAGGGAATAAGGTTTTGCTTTGAAATTGTGAAGGAAATTGTGGATTTATAAGGATTTTGAGGTGGAATTTGATGAAATTTGGTGATGAAAAGAGATAGACAAGAAGAGGGAGGGGGCTGCTGTAGAATGCTAGAATTCTCGGCTGAAATGGAGGAGTGGGGATGGTGTGGGTGTTGTGGGGAAAAGCCCAAGTCAACGTACTCAAATCAAAGCACACATAATTCCAAATTTACCCCTTTAGAACCCTTATCATATCATTTTGTTCAAATTAGATGGGGAAATTTTTTTGTGTGCTTGCTGCTGAGGTGGGGCTGGCCTAGGGGTGAGGGAAGGGTGAATGGGGTTTTACAAAAGAAATTTTATGCAAAAAGACCCCCTACAAGTCCAAAATTGCAAGTTTTTGCTTAAATTCAATAAATTTCGTTTTCCATAATAAAAATTAGTTAAAACTTGAAATAAAATACTAGAAATTTATATTACAACTAGATTTTAATTAACATGATTTTAAAGATTAAAATTAGCGCAAAGAAATTTGTATTTATCGCTAATTTAATGTATTTTCTTACCGGCTTAAAATAATATTAAAAAATTAGGGAAATTAGGGAAATTTTTTAAACGGCCAGAATTTCATAGGTAACTCATTTGCTACCAAAAACAAGTAATTACCTATCCATTTTAGGTATAATTAGTCCAAAACTGCAAAATAACAAAAAGACGGTTTACGGAAAATTACCGAATTTTCACCGATTTTCAGGAAAACACCAAAACGACTTTTCAAGGCGTTACAATCTTCCCCCCTTAAAGAAATTCGGTCCTTGAATTTAAAAATATAACTACGCGTACCTTCAAAGAGATGGGGATATTTCTTCCTCATCTCGCCCTCGGTCTCCCAGGTGACCTCCTCGCTGCTCGGGCCACGCCAAAGGACCTTGACGGTCGGTATAACTTTCGATCTCAACTTCTTCACCTGCCGATCCAGGATGGCCACCGGCTACTCTGCAAAAGAAAGGTCATGCTCTCGCTGGACTGTCGGGTGCTGAATCGCATGCGAAGGGTCGTGAAAGTACTTGCGGAGCATCGAAACATGGAAGACGGGGTGAACATCGGGAAAGCTGGGTGGAAGAGCCAAACGATATGCAACTGCTCCGACACGCTCGAGAATCTCGAAGGGACCCACAAATCTGGGACTAAGCTTTCCTTTTCGCCCAAATCGCATCACGCCCTTCATCGAAGAGACTCTCAGAAAAACATGGTCGCCAACTGCGAACTCTAAACTGCGACGGCGCCTGTCCGCATATGATTTCTGCCTGCTCTGAGCCGCTCTCATCCGGTCTCGGATCAACTGTATCTTCGCTGTCATCTCCTCAACAAGCTGCGGTCCCAAAATACTGCTCTCACTGAGCTCTGTCCAACAGACGGGCGATCTGCATCTCCTCCCATACAATGCCTCGAAAGGTGCCATCTGAATAGTATCCTGGAAGCTGTTGTTGTAGGAGAACTCCACTAGAGGTAAATGACGATCCCAGCTACCGCCGAAGTCTAAAACGCACGCTCTGAGCATGTCCTCGAGAGTCTGTATAGTCCGCTCCGACTGGCCGTCGGTCTGCGGATGAAACGCTGTGCTGAAGCTCAAACGAGTGCCCAAAGCCTCCTGAAGTCTCTGCCAAAGTCTGCTGGTGAACTGGGTGCCTCGATCTGACACGATACAAGTCGGTATGCCATGCAACCGCACGATCTCGTCGATGTAAAGCTGGGCATACTGAGCGAAGCTTAAAGTGGTCTTCACTGGCAGGAAGTGAGCCGCTTTCGTCAATCGATCTATGATTACCCAGATGGAGTCGTACCCTCGACTGGTCCTGGGTAGACCCATAACGAAATCCATCGAAATCTGCTTCTATTTCCACTTCGTAATGGGTAACGGCTGTAGCTCTCCTGCGGGCCTCTGGTGCTCGGCCTTGACTTGCTGACAAGTCAGGCATCTCGATACAAACTCCGCAATGTCCCTCTTCATCCCGTCCCACCAGTAGCTCTCTCTCATATCATGGTACATCTTGGTGGAACCGGGGTGGACACTATACACTGATCGGTGTGCCTCCTCAAGAATGTCGCGCCGCAATCCATCAGCATCTGGTACGCACAGTCTAGATCCATAGCGTAAAATCCCCTGATCGTCAATCACGAACTCGGAAAATCTGCCCTGTCCCATCTGTGCCATGATCTCTGAGCAACGGTCGTCACTGCGCTGTGCCTCATATATACGGTCAAGCAACTGTGGGCGTGCACGAACATGCGTGAGCTGTCCCCCTGTCTGAGTGAACTCGAACTCAACTCGGCTGTCGCATAACATCTGCCAATCTGCTGACGACTGCCTCTGCACTGCGCGCAAACACGATAGACTACCCCCGGGCCTCCTGCTCAAAGCATCTGCCACCACATTCGCCTTGCCTGGGTGGTATAAGATCTCGCAGTCGTAGTCTTTCACCAACTCCATCCAACGACGCTGTCTGAGGTTCAGGTCTCGCTGCTGAAATATGTATTTTAAGCTCTTGTGGTCTGTGAATATTTGGCACGACTCGCCATATAGGTAATGTCGCCAAATCTTCAATGCAAAGACCACTGCAGCCATCTCCAAATCGTGAGTGGGGTAGTTCTGTTCATGCTTCTTCAACTGCCGAGAAGCATAAGCGATCACCCGGCCATGCTGCATCAATACGCATCCTAACCCCACTCGCGAAGCATCACAGTAGACCACAAATCCACCTGATCCCGAAGGCAAAGATAATACCGGCGCCGTAGTCAAACAAGTCCGTAGCTGCTGAAAACTGCGCTCGCACTCCTCTGTCCAAACGAAAGGAACTCCCTTCCGGGTCAAACCGGTCAAAGGTGCAGCTATACGGGAGAAGTCCTGAACAAAACGCCTGTAGTAGCCCGCCAGGCCTAGAAAACTACGGATCTCAGTAACCGATGTAGGTCGGGGCCACTGCTGAACAGCCTCAATCTTCTTTGGGTCCACACATATGCTGTCTCTCGTAATCACGTGACCCAAGAATCCGACGCTGTCCAGCCAGAATGCACACTTGGAGAACTTTGCGAACGGCTGGTGCTCCCTCAGAGTCTGTAACGTAATCCGCAAGTGCTGCTCGTGCTCCTCTCTACTCCGGGAGTACACCAAGATATCGTCGATAAACACGATGATGAACAAGTCAAGATACGGCCTGAATGTACGGTTCATCAAATCCATGAATGCTGCTGGGGCGTTGGTGAGTCCGAACGACATCACCAAAAACTCGTAGTGGCCGTAGCGCGTGCGGAAAGCTGTCCTCGGTATATCCTCCTGTCGAACTCGCAGCTGATGGTATCCTGATCGCAAGTCGATCCTCGAAAAATATCCCGCACCCTGAAGCTGGTCGAACAAATCATCAATGCGTGGCAACGGATATCTGTTCCGAACGGTAATTTTGTTCAGCTGGCAGTAGTCGATACATAAGCGCAAACTTCCGTCCTTCTTCTTGACAAACAGGACCGGAGCACCCTACGGAGAAACACTAGGTCGAATAAGCCCCTTATCTAACAAATCCTGCAACTGATCCTTCAGCTCTCGAAGCTCTGCCGGGGCCATCCGATAAGGCGGTATAGAAATAGGCCCCGAGCCGGGAATCAAATCGATGCAGAACTCAACGTCGTGCTCAGGTGGTAGCCCAGGTAGCTCATCAGGGAAAACATCAGGGAACTCACAAACAACCGGGACCCGGTCCAACGGAACCTCTGCAGCTCGAGTATCACAAATATACGCTAAAAATCCCTGACATCCCTTCCGCAAGAGCTGACCAGCGCGAAGAGACGAAATCAAGCTGGGAAGGGTGACGCTGCGGTCTCCCTGAATAACAAAGACTGGCTCTCCCGGAAAGCTAAATATGACTGCCTTCTCACGGAAGTCCACCGAAGCATAACAAGTGGCTAGCCAATCCATGCCCAGAAGCACATCAAAGTCCAACATATCGAGGAGAATCAAATCAACCGATGAATCCCTCTCCCCGATACGAACGGAACACAATAGAAATACAAAACGAGCGACAAACGACTCGCCTACCGGAGTAACAACAACAAGCGGATGATCTAACGACGACGACTCACGGCCCAACATCGGTGCAAAGTGTGTAGAAACGTACGAATGTGTGGAACCTGGGTCGAATAATACCCGTGCGTCGAAAGAACAAACTGGCAAGGTACCTGTCACAATGGCATTGGATGCCTGCGGATCCTGCGGTGTCAAAGCAAATACTCGGGCCTGTCCTCCACCGACAGCGGGCTGACCTGGACCTCGGCCTCTGCCTCCTCGTCCTCTCTGAACAGGATCGCCGCGTCCACGGCCTCTGAGTGCACCTAACTGGCGTGGAGCATCGCCTGTGGTAGGAAGTAGGGCTCTCTGAGGAGGGGGTGGTGATGGTGGTAGGGTCACATGCAGAACTGTCGCTGCTCCCTGTCGTCTCACCGGACAGTCTCTGACAAGATGGTGCGGACTCCCGCACCCAAAACACCCTGGCGACGGCTGCTGTCCCTGGGGATAAGAACAATATAACTGTCCCCGTCCAAATCCTCTGCCAGGCCTATCTCTCGGAAAGAATCTGGTGCGCTGCCTCTGAGACGGTACATCGGTGTGAATCCTCTTCGGCCCAGAAACGGCCGAAGTCTGTGATATGCGTGCCTCCATCCGTAATGCCGTATCCATAGCAGCTGAATAAGTGTCGTAGTGCTGGGCGCCAATGGCAAGATATAGCTGGGCATCAAGTCCCTGTACGAACCTCTTCACCATCTTCTCTTCGGTATCCACCAAATACGGAGCATATCGGGATAACTGTGTAAACTGGATGTCATACTCAGACACCGTCATCCCAGGTGTCTTGACTAAGGCCTCGAAACTACGAGCTCTGGCATCACGAATGCTCTCTGGGAAGAAACGAGCTAGAAAGACCGCTGTAAACTCGGCCCAAGTCATAGGCGGTAGACCTGCAGCTCGACCTCTCAAGACTGACTCCCACCATGTCTGCGCGAGACCCTCTAGTCGGAAACTCGCAAGCTCTACCCATCGATCATCCGAACATCTCAGCGAACGGCAGATCCTGGCTAAACTGTCAAGGAACGTCTGTGGGTCCTCCGCTGCCTCAGTGCCGGTGAATACTCGAGGTCTCAGCCTCATGAAATCCTGCAGCGAAACCGGAATGGCCACGGTGGTAGTAGTAGGAGCAGGTATCATGGTCGTCTGTGATGTAGTAGGTACGTCACCCAGGCTCGGTGTACGATTGGCTGCAACTAGGGATCCTACCATCTGACGTAGCTCCTGCATACTCCCTATCATCTGTCGCAACTCCTCCATACCAGTCTCAAGCCTATCCATACGGCCTGGGGAAGGTGGATCAGTCTGTCCCTGCGGCGTAGGCATACCACCCTGCTCAGTCCTAGTCTCGGACGAGCCAGCTCGAATCTCGTCTCGGGCGGCAGCCCTCTGTGCCCTCGTAGCCTTCGGCGGCATAGTGGCTGGTACAGGAAAAAAGGATAATAAGAACAGTGCAATAGAATCATAGGATACACGGAATTGAAGAAGGAATTTCAAGCAAGTATATCCTAAAATCACTTAGGCGGAGTACCGTATCGCAAGTATGCCACGGACATACACACGCTACGTTACCCTACTTAAGTCACATACTCCATCTACCAAGGGACATCCTACACTCAAAAAGGTAAAACCTATCGCTCTGATACCAACTTTGTCACGACCCGCAGGGTACGGAACGTGATTGGCACTTAAGTTTACGAAACGTCTCAAGACGTCCGTAAAATAAGTAAGCCAAAGCCCAGAAACCAAAACCAAATAAGCAAAAGAGTGAAGAAAACCCAATCAATTGAAAGCGAGTTTATCAAATAAGTCATATAAAACCTTTTTAAAAACAATATCAATTTTTCCGAAAATTTCGGCAGAGTCTCCTTTGTAAATACTGGCCCCCAAAATGGGTACAACAAGAATATATATAAATCCAACAAATAAGGCTTCTCCAAGCGGGAGCTAGCTCTTCGCCACAAGGCGGTCACAAATCCCACGCAATATAAAACAACAACATGCAAAATAATCATAAAGAAGCATAAGAAAAACCGCATGTCGACTCAAGTGAGCTCGACCCCAAAATACAGCATAAAAAGTCCACAAATCTCACAGTCTTATCTCTAGGTCAATATACAACAATAATGGTAGATTCAGTAGATGGAGTACACTAGATACAAAGAATATATAAGGTGGTACAAAAATAATAATATAACCCACCTAAGAGCAAAACCTCGAGTCTAGGCAAAAGTGGCAAAAGAAGCAAGTGCGCCCGCCGCTACTGTACTGACGGAGCGGTCCTGAAAAAGGCTGTGGCACAACGGGGGTGAGTTTCCAACTCGTGAGTAATAAATAACATCTACACAGGCTATCGAATGCATGCACACAGGCATCCTAGCATTTAAAATACAGGTAAGGCAGGACATAATAGCAGGTATGTATGCAATATGAATATACTAGCAGGTATGAATGCAATGCGAATCAACTCATGATCTGAATGTGTAAGTATAAGAATCATGTTTTTCCTTTAGGAATCTCTTTTGAAATACCAGCACAATACCAGTAGAATCAACAAGAACCTGTGTCCAGCAACGATACCTCAAAACTATCACAAATCTCATATATCCATGTCATAGTATCTCTGGCCTCAGCCATCCGGCTGACCCATCTCAATATCAATATCTCATCATCTCGCGGCCACGGTCGGTATCCTCTGGATATCCGCCGTCCCAAACAGTCACCGGTAGGTAATCCGTCCCCTTCCAGGCTCATCGTCAGCACCACGAGCTTCTTGCCCCGGGGTACCTTACCGGGCCCACCATGTACCCGAGACGGTTCATCCAACTCCTCGAAACGGGTCTCGAAAGCCACAGCAAACTCATGGTGGACGACACTTACATCACTAGAAAACCGCAATTTACATATTTTTAAAAATATAATATGTTTAGAAACTTTGCGGCTTTCCCCCGAAATCCAGAAATATAATAAAATCTCAAGAAATCCTCATAAGTGCATATGTCAATGATAATGAATGCATATGGTATCAATAATCAAGTTGCGATGTGTGATTAATAGACTAGGCATGAACAAATAATATGATGAGGTACATGCACATGAATAACAATCCTACGATTTCATTTTAAGGAATTAAAGGCAATAGCACAAGTTAAGTATCAATTATAGTAAAAGGTTTCAATTTAAAGGTTATCTAGTGCCGTGGCATGGCAATTACCAGTGTGTGTGTGTAAGCATGAATAGTGCTCGTGCTGCATATAAAAACCCTGACAATGGTGCAGGTGTCCTATAGAATGGGTTTGCATATGTATGTCAATATAAGGCATGAATGTAGCAAATAATCATACAAGTATTACACCCCTAATTACTAACATTACTAAGAATCTTTTTAAGCTACTAAAACTATCGGGCGACTTGCGCCATCCAACGATAGTCCCCCGTAGATGTTACATCTACTCACCGGAATCCCTAGCTAGTCACGTCCAATCACCGCTTTACCCTTTCGTGCCGCGTCTGACGTCTCTGCGACCGAACCTGAAATTTACATCAATACCAAACATAAGGTTACATATCAAGAACGCCGCAAAACCCAAACGAAAATACCAACGTTCACAAGCTAGGTACAACGTGCACAAGGTGCGCAGAACACACGCGAAAATCGCAAAACTAACTAAAACGTCGATTGGTCGCCCGGCAAAACTAAAACCTGACCACTCAAAATCCGCACTCACACATCCTAAATGTCATAGGATAAGCCAATACAATCATCAAGATATAAAAAATAATTTATCACATACTTTTACCACAAAACTAGTAAGCACAAACATTCCAAAAAAAAACGACGCAACATCGCCGTTATGCGATAAAGTGCTCACAATCCAACACAAACATCCAAACTAACCCACTAGATAGCCACTACACTAATTTTAAACCCAATAGCAAGTTCACCTCTTAGATTTAGGTTAGCAAAACACTAGATAGCAAAATAAATTAATTAACCTAATTATGGTTTTCTAAACCCTAATTAAAATTCAAGCCATGAACTAAAAAAACTAGATTAGAAATTAGCACTAAAATTAACACTTTCAAGTTCTAATTAACACACTTTAAACTACAAATTAGCCAAGGATTGAAATTATACCTCAACTAGAGATCTAGTAAGAACAATATGCCTCCAAAGATGCCATCTTTCTCCAAGATTTGAACCAATTAGGTTAGAGAAGAGAGGGAATAAAGTTTTGATTTGAAATTGTGAAGGAAATTGTGGATTTATAAGCATTTTGAGGTGGAATTTGATGAAATTTGATGATGAAAAGAGATAGACAAGAAGAGGGAGGGGGCTGCTGTAGAATGCAGGAATTCTCGGCTGAAATGGAGGAGTGGGGATGGTGTGGGTGTTGTGGGGAAAAGCCCAAGTCAACCCACTCAAATCAAAGCACACATAATTCCAAATTTACCCCTTTAAAACCCTTATCATATCATTTTGTTCAAATTAGATGGGGAAATTTTTTTATGTGCTTGCTACTGAGGTGGGGCCAGCCTAGGGTTGAGGGAAGGGTGAATAGGGTTTTACAAAAGAAATTTTATGCAAAAAGACCCCATACAAGTCCAAAATTGCAAGTTTTAGCTTAAATTCAATAAATTTCGTTTTCCATAATAAAAATTAGTTAAAACTTGAAATAAAATACTAGAAATTTATATTACAACTAGATTTTAATTAACATGATTTTAAAGATTAAAATTAGCCCAAAGAAATTTGTATTTATCGCTAATTTAATGTATTTTCTTACCGGCTTAAAATAATATTAAAAAATTGAAAAATGAGGAAAATTTTTTAAACGACCAGAATTTCATAAGTAACTCATTTGCTACCAAAAACAAGTAATTACCTATCCATTTTAGGTATAATTAGTCCAAAACTGCAAAATAACAAAAAGACGGTTTACGGAAAAATACCGAATTTTCACCGATTTTCAGGAAAACACCAAAACGACTTTTCAAGGCGTTACATACGGCATCCTCAAGTCAGGGGTATAGATAAATCATCAGGTAAAACTCATCGCGTACGGTAATCTATCGTACGACGGCATTAAAAAAATATGGATTCTATCAACCAATACAACAATGAGGGTACGGATCTAACCTCTCGTACAGTATATCACTCATTATCCTCATAAATTGTAACACCTTAGAATGTGTTTTGTAGCTAATTATATTTTAATATATGGTTTTTAATAAAAAGTTTACCAAATTAAGTTTTAAATATTTTATCCTAATTATTGTGTATTTTATTAGAATTTTATTAGGCACACACACACTTGTGCATGATAACTAGGGTTGTTTTTGGGGTTAAACATGATTAGCAATCATGGTTAGCTAACCATTTGTCTTAAGTTAGTTTTAAGATTAGTTTAAGAGTTATGGTTGTTAATAGTATGGGTTTTAAGCATGATGGTTTTTAAATGTAAATGAATTTAAAAAGGGGTTTTATTTTGAATTTTTGTTTTGTGCTTGGTTGACTTTGAGAGAGAGAGAGAGAGAGAGAGAGAGAGAGCATGGGCATTATGGCTTTGCCCATGCCTCATTTAATGAGAAAGAGAAGAGGGGGGGTCTTGGTTGCTTGCTCTCATTCTCCACTCATTTTCCACCTCTCACTCCCTCACTCTCTCAAACACACACACACACACTCAGCCCCAGCAGCAGCAGAAGAGGAAGCAGGCATCATCCTCATCATTATCAGCAGCAAAGCAAGCAGCAGCAACAGCAAGGCAACAGCAGCAGCAACTTCAGAGGCAACAGCAGCAGCACAGGCAAGCAGCAGCAGCAGCAGGAGCTCCAGCAACTTGGAGCAGCTCCTCACACTTCTTCTCCTGCTCTCTAGGGTCCCTTTTGGGTATATTTCTAAACCCTTTTCCCTAGTTGCTTAGCTTGTATGTTTATTAGCTTCGGTTAGTGTTAAATAGCTATTTTAGTGCTAGATTATGGTGTTTAAGTGGAATTTTTGGGAAATTGTTGATTGTGTTAGCTACCCTAGTCTAATTAAGTGTTAACAAGGCCACTCCAACTGAGAAATCCCCAGATTACACTAAAATACCATAAGATTTCTTAATTGTGCAAATTAGTGATTTTAAAGTTATATTTGTGATATTTGTGATCTGCTGGTGACCCGATGCCTACAGAATAAAATTGAGAGGACTGGGACATACTACCTAGGTCTAGAGCACACCAAATGAACACGAGCCCCTACCCCCACACTTGGGCCGCCAATTTAGCCATTCTGGCCGCAATTTGCGGCCAGGAAGGGGTCTGGGGACTTGGGGTTTTGGGTAGTGGTCTCTGATGTGTAGTGTAGTGTTTTGGTATGTCGAGTTTTGTAAGTTTTGGCCTGTAGGAAAATCTGGGACTATATGTCGCTTTTGTGTTTAGTTGTGTTTGCGCGATACGCGCGATACGTGAGTGGGTTCTGTGATCCAGCGTATCGCGGCGTGTCGCGATGGTTTTAGACGCGTACACACACGATTCAGCGTATCGTGCACACGCGCGTTTAGTTCGCGACGCGAGTTTCTCGTTTCGATTCGATATCGCGTTTCGCGGGATATTTGACTTATATGTGATTTCCATGTCGTAATTGCAGGTTTGCAGACAGGGGCTACGGACACGGCTACAGGGGGAGCAGATGGTAGGATTCACCTAGCGTGGAGTATAGGTGAGTAGATATAACATCTACAGGGGAATCGCCCGCGTGGCGTTATGCGTCTGGGCTAGGATTCAATTTCCTGTCGCACATTCTACGTCATTGTAGAATTGCGCATTTACTGCATTCTTTGATATAGTTATATACTGTGACTAGCAGCCGTAGGACACTGCACACATTATTGACGGTTCATGTTGCACGAGCACGGATTGCATGCTACACACACGCCGTCAATAATTGCCATGTCACACACTACCCCTTATAGCTACTATTGCTTGCCACACATGACATCTAGCTTATCGGTATACCTATAGTGTATCATACCTTTAGTGATAGGTATATTTTCACTTTGCGATACAGCTACAGGTATACCTCCGACATATTTTACCTATACCGGGAGGGATTTCCTACATTTGTTACTTATACCCAGGGGGGTATACGACATCAGTTCCTATAGGTAGATACCTATACATTGCTGCACCTGTATGTTAGACACATATTCAGTTGCGGTCGCATATTTACATTTACTGATGTTACTTAGCTGTACCTTATCGTGTTTTCGCATACATCTGGTTCAGCTATATACTTGTGTTTACCTGCTCGCATTCAGATATATCGCATACATTTATTCCTGGATTTATGCATTGTTTATCTGAATTTTATATGATGTTTTCGGGATTTGGGAACCGTGGGAGTTCATGAAATTATGCATACATGTAACAACCCGGTTTCCTTGATATGATATTTGAGCGTCCCCCATGAGTTTTATCGGTGCTGATTATCTACTCCATACGAGGTGTGGTTGCCGTATGAGAGTACATGGTGGGGCCCGGTATGGTTCCCCTCGGCAAGAAGATCGATGGGTTTGCCGATTGAGCCTGGAGGCGGGCGAGTACCTACCGGTGATTGTTTGGACCTGGCAGTTGTCCGGAGGCTACTGGCCAGAGTCGAGAGATGGATGCGGGAGGATCTGTACTGGCGGGGCCGAGGGCCGATACCGCAGACGGACCCCGTGGGCTGATCCGGACTGACGGAGCCCGATATACGAGGATTTCTGTGTCGATGCTTGGCACACGGTTTCATGATATTTCTTTAACCCCTTTTTTGTATATATAACAAGGGATTTAGCCGTTGTTATATATACCCTTACACCAATATTAGTGGAATGGGACGCTAATATATGTGTATTGCCCCCATCATATTTATTTCTGTACATATATATATCTTTAGGATGTTAGATTCTTACTTGAGATTGGACTTGGGATACTAGGTGATTCATGGGGACTTGGATATTGGATATACCTATGTGATTGGTGATTTGTACATTCGGGATATAGGAGATTACTCGATATTGTACATTGAGGAGATGTGAGACTTATATGATGTGAGTGCCCAATGTGGGGGCTGATTTAGGGATTTGGGATTGGAGCATCTTGATGGATTGTGATCCTGCCACGACGTCAGGTTTCCGTGGGAAATGACATATTCCACCCTATACCTCACCCTTACCTACCGCATGCACAGATTCATATAGTGGTAGTACTTGTAGTGTACCCTTATGATAGTTGCATATTTGCTTTCACATATCTCTATTGCATAGTTATTGCATACTATTATCATGTCATCATTGCTTCACATAGTAATTGTACCTGCTAGTGTACTCTTCTTATTTCAGCATTGCATGACATATTACTACTGTAATCGCATATCTTAGATTCATGCTGTACGTGCAATCCTGCGATTACCTGCATATGTTTTATACTATTCACGAGTTGGCAACTCACCCCCGTTGTGCCACAAGTGTTTCAGGTTTTTCCCCAGAGTAGTCGAGGCAGGCTATTCCTTTATTCAGCTATCCAGCTACCACCTTTTGCTACAGATATCGCATCAGCTCACAGTACCATTTTGCTTAGGTGGGTTAGATGGTTATCTGTATTTCATATTGTATATTCGTTGTATTTTGTACTCTCCATCTACTACTGTATTGTTGACATAGAGACTTGGTGAGGACGTTATGTGTATTATTGTGGATTTGATGTCTTTTATATACAGCTTTTTTCTCTACTGTCATTATTTTTGTGTTGCCTTCATCTTGACTTGTCTTTACAAAAAGGGGGTGTTGCTAAAATTTTAAAGAAAGAAAGTAAGACTTTTAAAGAATTTGGGTTGCGATTTCAATTGTTTCAAAACTTATATTATGTTTTCCGTAATTTTCATGGTTTAGATTTCTGGGTTTGGCTTTCTTTTACTACGTTGCGTCTTTAGGCGTTGCGTAGTATTAGGGCCGTCACGGGCCAATTTTGGGTCGTGACATAAATATATATATATATATATATATCAAGTCATATCCGTATCAATCTCATATCATGTCTTGGCAACAGTATCTATATTCTCATATCGCCTTTCATCAGTATATCGACAAATTAAGCCAAGACAACTTATCTCATCATATTCTCTTTTCATCACATCAACATCTCACATCAAGTAATTTTATATATATTTATCATATCTTACCGATCCCATAACACATCTATCTTAATCTTATCATATTCATCGATCTCATGTCATATCCTTATAGATTTCATGTTGTAGGGTTCCTAGGCACACCAATGAGGTCTCATAAGGTATCAACCATGCCAATTTCAAAAATTACAAGTGCCGAGAAACCCTAATACGGATCGTTAACTAGATTTTAGGCGAAACAATGAAACTAGTTAACAATCTTAACTAAAAGAACGGAAATACAAACTTTGTAGATCCGGTCCTCCACCTCCATAGCTCCATGATGAAGTCTCCTCGCTGTCCAAATAGAATCCCGGGCTCTAGCGTCGGTTTCATCGGAGAAATGGGCGGGCTTGGTCGTCGGCTTCGATGCCGAAGATGATCTACGTCGAGGCAACACTAGATCAAGCTCCAACTTCACCAAGTCAAGAAACTTGTGAAGAAAACACACTATACTACTTGGCAAGAGGTAGAGGATGAAGAAATAGTAAGTGGGTTCACTTTAGAATTGGATTTCTCACTCTTTTTCACTACTTGCCATTGTTGATAGCAAGCTTTTCTTCATAGAAGAAGAAGAAGAAGATAATTATCATAAGAATAATGAGAAAAATAGAAAAAAAGATTATTCTTATCATAACTATAACCATGGTTAAGTGTAGAGAGAGAACTATGGTTAAGTGAAATGGTTAGAGTTAAGGATGAGACAAAATGGTCACTTTAGTCAAAGTTTCATGAAGCTTCATGAACAAACAAAGAAAGCCACCATTTTTCTCATTATCATTTCCATAATAAATAAATAAATAAATAGATATGAAAATTAAAACCCTAACCATTTAAATAACCATGGTTTAATCTTTACACAAACTCAAGTAAACATGTATCATCAAACATGATACATACAAGTGCACAAAACTATATCACATATACAATGTGCACATCAAGTGAGAAAATCCATTTAAAGTGAACCAATACTACTTAATGCAAAGTAACATATCAAATATATAATTATGCATTAAATCATTAAATCAACACTTGATTTAACGATCCGGTCATATCGCATACAACCGACTAATATCCAATGTATCGGCTTATCGAATCAATCCTTGATTCGATAACTAGGTTATATCGCATACAACCAATCGATACATTCATCGCGAGAATAGAATACGGTATCACATACACGCATTATTCTCGGTCCCGCACATATCTCATATGCGCTCCTATCTCGTTTCGCTTGAGCCAGGAAACCTCTGTGTAGGACTCTAAAGACTCGTCAATACGCCGGCAGCAGGTGATGATCATATCAAGCACCCACAAGCCGCAAGCGGTCTACTAAACGTAACGGCCACCCGGGTATTGAGCGATCAGAAGATCGACGAGCAAGCCCGCTCACACTCCTGTGAATCCAACCAGTAACACTTATCGTACAGTCCGGTCTGATCGTCTGATATGTCGCATATCTTGCCTAGGGGTGGTAAACGTCAAACCCCAATAGCTCGATAAGTCGTGTCGATATGAGGTCTATAACAGTTCGAGAAACTACAGGTAACACTTACCAGTAAATCTCAGCAACCCTGGCCAGGGATTTCCGGTTATAGCCAATCGAACACAGCGCAACATCAACTCCCTATACCGGGAGAGACGAATCCCCTCCTATCGCTCATTGCCTCCATGTGATTCGGGACTGTACCCAAAAACCACCGTTTTGCATGCCCTCTTGGACGTGGTAAGGTGGAAATCAAAGCACAGTGGGAACCACACAAGACTCTATGACGATCTCGGGTCAACAGACTACTCTGTACCAGTGTCACCAGAGAATTGCCATCTGACGTAAGGTATAATACCATCTGGGAGTTCTCGGCGAGTCCGTCCAGTGTACCCAGTCTCTACTGAGCACCCGTATATCATCTCTGATGTCAAACACCAATGGATATGGGATCATCCATCGCCCATCTGTATGGGTCGAGAAGGTATACGCTAGTCTACACTGGTATATCGATGCCCCGTCTCGATACACCCACGACTAGGGACCTTGAAGGATGTACTTATGGACTACCATGTCCCCACTAGTATGATTTGCATCATAGTCCAGGTAGACAAGAACACATCCTAAGGGCTTTACCAACATGTAACAGAGAGACAATCAGTATACACGTTAAGGTAAAGAGTAACCAGATAGCATACTATCATGTCGAGCAAGAAAGTCCTCCCTATATATGTCCCAGCATCCACTACAATATACATCCAATGTACAGTAATGGCCTCTAGGGCATACATATAACTAACAATCTCCCACTTGCACTAGGGCCATCTGATAGCAGTGGTTGTAGTATCTCATACTCTACCATCCCATAAAAGTCTCTCTCTGGAAAAAGGCCTTTGTGAGTGGATCCGCCGTATTTTCCTCTGAGTCTACTCTCCTAACCTCAATCACCCTGGAGATCAACCATCTCCATGATCAGGTGACACTGCATTAGAATATGTCTGGATCACTGATGGGACCGGCGTTCCTTGGCATAAGCCACAACTCCATTGTCTCACAATGGTTGGAACGTAGTTCATTTCATGAACCAATATACACCCAAACATCCTCTTTGGTAGCATCTTAAGTAGCGATGTATCCAGCCTTTATCGTCTAGTTAGCCACGGTATCTAGCTTGGAACTCTTCTAACATACCGTCCCTTTATTGAGGGTAAAGACAATGCCTGTGACTTACATTCAGTCGTCCTTATCACCCTGGAACACTTCGAGTGATTCTCCCCAGGATCGATTGATACCATCTCACTACAACTAGTGAGTATCCTAACATCCATTTAGATCTATCTCATAGATCCAAATCCCAGGATTTAGGAGGTATCACTTTGATCCTTTATGGAGAATCCTTGTGATAAGCGGAGATTGACCGAGCGTAGCATAGGAAACTCCTTTCTTATCAAGAGTATGACATCCACGTACTCTACGAGGATCACCTCCATACTCCCTACTACCTTTTTGTTTATACAATGTTCATCTACCATTTTGATGATGTCAAACTCTTTGACTTATCCATCAAAACAGATGTTCCAACTCCGCGATGCCTGCTTTATCACATAAAACATCTTGCACACGTTTCCGCTGCTCCCACTGTCTACGAGGAACTCTGGCTGTGTACTTATAGACGCTCTATTCTAAAACATCATTTAGAAAAGATGTCATGACACCCAACCACCAGATATCGTAGTCATGGTATGTAGCCGTGGTAAGTAGGATCTGGATGGACTTAAGCATAGCTCCTTAGAAAAAGGTTTCCTCATGATCCACACCTGGTCAATGATGCAAACCTTTAACAAGTCTAGCTTTGAAAGTCTCAACTTTTCCACGTACACCAAGTAATCTTCTCAAGATATACTTGCTCCTGATGGGGATTTAACCCTTCAGATATAGCAACCAAAGTCTATACTTTGTTGGTGTACATGGATTCCATCTCAGATCGCTAAGCATCCAGCCATTCTTATAGAGTCCCACTCCCGATGGCCAGCTCGAAACTAGTTGGGTCATCATCTCATGATGCCATCCTCTCTCCCACTGTCATAGAGAAACCGAAGTATCTCTCAGGTGGGTGAGGAACCCTACTAGATCGGCGGAGAGGCTGAGGTTCGTTGGAATCTACTGAATCCTTTGGTTGTACCAAATCATCTGATGTAGTTTGCATAGCTGGAACATTTCCAGTTCTACATAACAGACCTTGCCTCGAGCTTGTCCGGATTATGCTTTTAGACATAGCCCGGACAACCCCAAATCTTAACCAACTTAAGATATGGGCTCTTCCCTTTCCATATCACATATGAAGCGGTAGGCAACTGATTTGATTGGAACCCAATTCAATTGGTATGCAGCATCTCAAGTGCATAACTCCCAAAAGGAAATAGGTAACTCAGTTGTACTCATCACAGAGCACACCTTATCATATAGGGTGTGATTGCTCCGCCCCGATATACCATTGTGCTATTGTGTATACGGAGGAGTAATGCTGAGAGAGAATCTCATTCTCCTTTAGAAAAGTCCAAGAATTTCGTGCTCAAGTATTCTCCTCCTTGATCTCATCATAGGACATAATACTTTTACCCGTATTTTGGTTCTCTACTTCTAACTTATATTCTGTGAATATCTCAAAAGGTTCGGACTTGTGTTTCAACAGGAACATAGGTCTGAATCTCGAAAGATCATCAGAGAATGTAATGAAGTACAAAGAACCGATCTTGGCATGTGTAGACAGGGGACCTTACATACATCATCATGTATCAGTCCCAAGAGTTTACTAACTCTTTCTCTGTTTCCAATAACCAGAGCTATGGTCATCTAATCTTTGTGACATGACTGGCAAGTTTCACAAGATGTAAATTCAAACTGATTTAAATATGCATCTATATGTAGCTTCAGCTTGTCGGGTCGCATTGATATGACCAAGTCTACAATACCTCAAGAAGAATTCGTTCATTTCTGAACTCTTTCTCTTGTGTGTGTTCTGTATACTAAGAACTGTAGTTTGATTTAGAACATCAACGCTTTTAGATAACGTGCCTGATCCGATCAACTTTTGATATAGGAAATGTTCAAAACATTATCCAACAATACAAAATTTTATCATTTGTTTACTTATAAAGAGAGTGATATGATTTTGCATTTCAGGTTCGGTATCTAATAACATTCGTTCAGAATCAATGTATTGGTAATACAGGATGACAGCGACCAACAGACTTGGCTGCAACACTTGCCCCGTTTTCTACCTCATGAAACTTATCATCCGTTCTCAGTTCTCTACCTTTCTGTAGCCCTATGTAACATATTACATATCTGGGATCCTGATCTGGTATCAAATACCCAGGATGTAGAGGATACAGAGAAACAGTTCTTTGTAAAGAACACACCCGAAGGAGATGCATCATATGCACTTTCTTCGTTTGGGCGGCATAGGAATTCTGGTATTCCCCAATTTCCTGCTCTGTCTTATAACAATTATAAGTTGGAGCGGGACCAACGTTCCCCAGCTTAGTATAACATGTGGGTTCGGTCAATAATCCGTATTATTATCTTGATTAAGGCGTGACATGGTCGCTACCTGGAGAGAGAGAGAAGAAAACACTCAGCGTATGCTCTTGCAAGATCAGATTGGTTATTATTTTATCTAATCAGGATGGCTCCCACTGTTTTTATCAAATCTTCCTTCAAACCCTAAAAGGAAAGACTAGCCGGGATTAATTACACACTACAAGTTCGCCAATCTTTCAGCCAGGCCAGTGTCGGTACTTTGAGGGAGGTCCCCCATGCTTTCGCACGAACCTAATTAATGTAAACCTCCTTTTCCCAGAGGCGTAACCCCGTTGACACCTTTCTAGACACCTACTTGATCGGCTAATTGTAATGTGTAAAACTCTCCCAGGAGTAACTCTTACTCGTAGTGGGTATCGGGATCCAACTATCTCATAGAAGGTATGCAATCTCATTGCAAATTTCAACACTTGAAATTCCCGATAATATTTTGCCCCTAGCAGCTATATGACCTTAACATAGTCAAAAAATCATAAGTGCTAGTCAAGTTCAACCCGTCATTTCTCGATTGAATTAAACCCACCCGCACGACCCTTAACATAGTCAACAAAGTCGCACGACTACCCTAATCCAATCGCATCATATGCTTATGCAGATAAGCACTAATTAGCTACCGCACACTACGCCTTAACATAGTCAACAAACGTAGCACAAATACTAACTAGTACTTATCTGAAATGACGGAGTGCTACGACAGGTTTTTCTGAAAACCTATTGCGTAATGAACTTGATATCGTTGTAGAATCAAATGATGTTTTGAAATGGAATGATTTTGAGGCTTTTCTAGTTTTGCTAAAGGGGTCACTCCCAGTGAAGGGATCGTCGGTCCTTTCCTCATCGAATAAGGTGCAGGGTATATCATATATACCACTATGCAAAGCAGAAACTATAGAAGCAATCAAAAACAAACCGAGTGTGTAGCATCTGCCAGTTATTGCTAAAGGAGTCACTCCCGGTGAAGGGATCTCGGTCCTTTCCTCATCGAATAAGGTGCAGGGTATATCATATATACCACTATGCAAAGCAAGAACTGTAGCTACCTGTTTTATTTTGAAATTCAATTCTACAACATCTTTAGGTTTCTTTTATGTCATTAATCACATTAATGAAGTCCCATCATTTAAATACCTAAACATCATAGATAAATACGACGTACACTTATGCCATCCGCATTCGCCTGGATGTCCCTTCGTGCACCGTTAGGTTAGGTAACTAACGACAGAGCAGGGCAGGGCTAGTGTGGATGCAAAACATAAGTAACGACTATATAATATATCATATATACTATATACTGTATCTATCACAGAACATCACATGATCACATCACAGATATCGCAGCAGAAAATACATATGAAACATTGGATATACTAGGACGTCCGTGTTTTCAATACGAGCCAGTATAAAACACGGATTCCACAATCGTGATGAATAGCCAATCCCATACCCCTAGACCCCCTACGAGAGCGGCAAGCAACCCTACCAATTCTAGGGTTAGGAGACCCGGACTCGACTCCTCGAGATGGTCTCCCACTGGACCCTAGAACCCGGTTACCTGTGCTCCCCTCCTTCGGTCTATCCTAGTGCAGAAAAGTAAATAATATACAAAAGGTGACATCTTCCGCAACCTGGAAGTGCCCCAATAAAAGAATATTACATACAGATTTTTTACATGAATGAAAATGAAAAAACACTCATCTCACATAAAAAACCCCGGCTATTCAAACACGACGATCCAATATAACATATCCAGAAACACATAACATCACATGTCATCAACGTAAGTAAATGTGCGCATCCCAATTGTCGTTGACATATAGCAACGAAACCGGCGATATCACATATTACACTTACGGTCACAGAAAAGAAAGTGTAAAACTATAACAGTTGGAATCCGCAACCTGCACAGACATCGCATGCCTAATCAAATGAATTCCTTAGACATCACATGCCTAACAATTATAAACCCCGCATTTTAGTCTCAAAATCGAAAACACTTTTCAATATAAAGTCGGGCAATTCAACAAGATTCCCAACATCCTGATCGAATGCTCGTCGCAAACTTTAGTAGGCGGCCGCACCCCCGATACCGTCGACGAAGTGCACCAAGGCGGAACACCGCTACCGCGAGCACCCGAACGGATGCTTTCGGCGACGGGGTTCTCCTACAGTCACTTGGTCGGGGCTATGGGGTGTAGCTGTCTATTAAGTTTACCCGGCGAGTATCCGCGTACGCTACGTGATTGCAACGGACTTTTGATCGAATCAAAATTCCGTAGCAACCGATCAAGTGAGACTAAATTGCTAGATTTATAACATTCATTCAGTTATCTCATAACTTTTGTGAATTCCAATTATTGTATCACATTCCGGATAAACAGAAAATGTTAAACTTTCCGATCGAACAGTCAAACACCCAAGTTTTCCCGAAACAAATCAACACATGAAATAGGTTTAAAAACATCCAGTTCATGCCTCGGTACCAACGGTCCAGCCGTAGAAGGGTCAAGCCAACGCCTCACATGTGGCACGCCGTACTACCCCAAACCCTAAGGTTCCAAGGGCAGTTCAAGACGATCACATAATCGAGTTAAGGTTTGTTGTCTTCTAGAGGGTCCATCGCGTTACTTGCACTACTTAGAACGTCTTTAAACCATGGAAAAATCCAACACTTGGAAATTTTCCGGCAGGGGAAAAATTGGGTATTTATATCCGGTCGAACTTTTTAACATATTCTAAGATTATCCGGAAAAGCACATAGACAAAATTAGAAAATCCGATCGAAACACCGAGTCCCCTCTACAACCCAGAAAACTCAACTCTTGAGTAAATATTAAAAAATTCCCAGAAAATCCAGCACCTGAAGTGACAAATTACTGTGCAAAAATGGAGGGCTGACGTCATCATATGGCCGCGGAACCGCCGCACAAGGCATGCTTGTGCCGCGGTTCCTCCGCGCTTTAGATGAGTTAGCCCATCGAATTTCACAGTAATTCAACTAAGACCCTGCTGAATTTTTTAGCAATTTTTAATCTGGAAAAAACCCATTTTTTGAAAAAAATCCAGAGAGCATTTTGGAAATGGGATTTCGGTTCGATCGGACTTCAAACTCCGTCTGCGCCTCGCCTAAGGCTCTAGCTAGGCTCTGATACCACTGTAGGGTTCCTAGGCACACCAATGAGGTCTCACAAGGTATCAACCATGCCAATTTCAAAAATTACAAGTGCCGAGAAACCCTAATACGGATCGTTAACTAGATTTTAGGCGAAACAATGAAACTAGTTAACAATCTTAACTAAAAGAACGGAAATACAACCTTTGTAGATCCGGTCCTCCACCTCTATAGCTCCATGATGAAGTCTCCTCACTGTCCAAATAGAATCCCGGGCTCTAGCGTCGGTTTCATCGGAGAAATGGGCTGGCTTGGTCGTCGGCTTCGATGCCGAAGATGATCTACGTCGAGGCAACACTAGATCAAGCTCCAACTTCACCAAGTCAAGAAACTTGTGAAGAAAACACCCTATACTACTTGGCAAGAGGTAGAGGATGAAGAAATAGGAAGTGGGTTCACTTTAGAATTGGATTTCTCACTCTTTTTCACTAGTTGCCATTGTTGATAGCAAGCTTTTCTTCATAGAAGAAGAAGAAGAAGAAGATAATTATCATACGAATAATGAGAAAAATAGAAAAAAAGATTATTCTTATCATAACTATAACCATGGTTAAATGTAGAGAGAGAACTATGGTTAAGTGAAATGGTTAGAGTTAAGGATGAGACAAAATGGTCACTTTAGTCAAAGTTTCATGAAGCTTCATGAACAAAAAAAGAATGCCACCATTTTTCTCATTATCATTTCCATAATAAATAAATAAATAAATAGATATGAAAATTAAAACCCTAACCATTTAAATAACCATAGTTTAATCTTTACACAAACTCAAGTAAACATGTATCATTAAACATGATACATACAAGTGCACAAAACTATATCACATATACAATGTGCACTTCAAGTGAGAAAATCCATTTAAAGTGAACCAATACTAGTTAATGCAAAGTAACATATCAAATATATAATTATGCATTAAATCATTAAATCAACACTTGATTTAACGATCTGGTCATATCGCATACAACCGACTAATATCCAATGTATCGGCTTATCGAATCAATCCTTGATTCGATAACTAGGTTATATCGCATACAACCAATCGATACATTCATCGCGAGAATAGAATACGGTATCACATACACGCATTATTCTCGGTCCCGCACATATCTCATATGCGCTCCTATCTCGTTTCGCTTGAGCCAGGAAACCTCTGTGTAGGACTCTAAAGACTCGTCAATACGCCGGCAGCAGGTGATGATCATATCAAGCACCCACAAGCCGCAAGCGGTCTGCTAAACGTAACGGCCACCCGGGTATTGAGCGATCAGAAGATCGACGAGCAAGCCCGCTCACACTCCTGTGAATCCAACCAGTAACACTTACCGTACAGTCCGGTCTGATCGTCTGATATGTCGCATATCTTGCCTAGGGGTGGTAAACGTCTGACCCCAATAGCTCGATAAGTCATGTCGATATGAGGTCTATAACAGTTCGAGAAACTACAGGTAACACTTACCAGTAAATCTCAGCAACCCTGGCCAGGGATTTCCGGTTATAGCCAATCGAACACAGCGCAACATCAACTCCCTATACAGGGAGAGACGAATCCCCTCCTATCGCTCATTGCCTCCATGTGATTCGGGACTGTACCCAAAAACCACCGTTTTGCATGCCCTCTTGGACGTGGTAAGGTGGAAATCAAAGCACAGTAGGAACCACACAAGACTCTATGACGATCTCGGGTCAACTGACTACTCTGTACCAGTGTCACCAAAGAACTGCCATCTGACGTAAGGTATAATACCATCTGGGAGTTCTCGGCGAGTCCGTCCAGTGTACCCAGTCTCTACTGAGCACCCGTATATCATCTCTGATGTCAAACACCAATGGATATGGGATCATCCATCGCCCATCTGTATAGGTCGAGAAGGTATACGCTAGTCTACACTGGTATATCGATGCCCCGTCTCGATACACCCATGACTAGGGACCTTGAAGGATGTACTTATGGACTACCATGTCCCCACTAGTATGATCTGCATCATAGTCCAGGTAGACAAGAACACATCCTAAGGGCTTTACCAACATGTAACAGAGAGACAATCAGTATACACGTTAAGATAAAGAGTAACCAGATAGCATACTATCATCTCGAGCAAGAAAGTCCTCCCTATATATGTCCCAGCATCCACTACAATATACATCCAATGTACAGTAATGGCCTCTAGGGCATACATATAACTAACACATCTCATATCTCGATATATGTATTCGATCAATCATATCATCTCTAATTAACTTTTTGATCATATCCGTAGTTTCCTAGTATAAGTGTCTCCAACTATATTCTATATATCGGTCTCCATTTTATAATTACGGGGTGTTATACGCCATCCACCCGACTTTTCCCGTGGATATAAATCTACTCACCTGCAAACTCCTCGTTTAGCGGAAGTCGATATGCTTCGTCATCTTGGAAGTTCACCCTAGGTACCTACAAATCAACACATATCATAACGTTATGAAAACCAAGTTCGAAAACCGATACGGGACACGAAGTGCTCATAGGTTAGAACCTATAGCTTACGCATGCAGCAACAACCAAATAACCCTCGTCGTTGACGTACAAATGTCCAACGACCAAATACAATATCAAATACCATAACCCAAGTTCCGAAAACGCATAACATGAAATGCAGCAATGAAGGAAATCACTCCCAGATTTCACCCTATGCCAAACTAGTGAATTTTGCATATAGCGTTGCTCTAAATATAAGATAAGGGAACCACCAACCAATAATCATCACAATCCAACACAATGTGGCCACAATTTTCGGCCACGAGGAATAAATCTGCTGTCAGATTATGGTATTTAGGTCTCGGGTTTCAGTGGTTGCTTCAAAATTGCCTGCTCGTATCACTGTCAAGGGAACTTATTTTATGGTGGTCTCAGGTCATCCCAGATTCCTAGATACCATCAAAATCTGTCAAATAATCGATGACGGTAAATTCTAACTTCAGGTTTTGGGTTCTAGTCTCTGGTCTTGGCCAGTAGAAACAACACTAAGGTCTTACAAACAATCACTACACCACAATTTACCACTTACAAGTCCCAACATCTACTAAACTTCAACTTAGAATATTCTAAGATCACAAACCACACTAAATCGAACTTTAAATTAAATTAGAAAGTTAGGAAACTAATTACAGGATGAGAAGTAGAATTTATACCTCATGGGAGAAACTCAAGAAAAACCCTAGATTCCTAAAGTCTCCAAAATCCAACTTGAAAGGTCGATAGAGTTTAGGTAGAGGTGGGGATCATTTTTAATGAAGGTGGAATGAGGTTTTGATGAAGATTTGTAGATGTTTTCATGGGGTAGAGGAGGTGGAGGAAGCATGAGGAAGGAGATGAAGATGATGAGGTGATGAAGGAAGTGAAGTGAAGAATGCATGAGGGAATCATGGTTGACTAAAGACCACTCTCTTTCCTCTCTCTTTCCCATTCTCATTCTCTCTCTTGCCCATACCTCTATGTCCCCCATGTCATCTTTTCTTTTTTCTTTTCTTTTCCTTTTCTTTTCCTTTTTCCCTCTCTCACAAAATAAAGAAAAGCCAAAATACAAATGAAACAAACACAATGAAACAACATGCAACAAAATTGTAACATGACATGGTGCACTAGCCATGGTTAATTAAAAATACGGATTTGGCATAATCGTGATTAGTAGTGCACTAATCAAGTTTAATTTAAACTTGCATATAATTAATTATAAAAATGCCCAAATCCGGTAAATATATTTTTAAATGAAAAAACATTTTAATCTCCAATTATTTCATAAATATTGATTTATATTTATACCATTTTGCGAAAACCCCAAATTCGTAATTCGAATAGTTTTCGCAAAATATTATTTTAATATTTAAATTCCAAAAATAATATTTTATATTTCTGAAAATTTATGATATCACCCTTTCCCAATTCTCCACCTGTTTATAGCCCATTTAACAAATTACATGTGTGGGATCCTGATCCGGTATCCAATAACCAGGACGTATAGGTAACTGAGAAACAGTTCTTGGTTATGAACACACCCGAAGACAATGCATCAACATGCTTATTCTTCGTTTGGGAGGCGTGGGAATCCAAATATTCCCCCATTCCTTGCTTAGACTTTTGACAATCATAAAATAGAGCGAAACCTAGCCCAGTATAATAAGTAAGTTCGGTCAAAACATCCATATTATTATCTTGATTAAGGCATTTCATTGGTCACTACCAGGAGATAGAGAAGGATAATCACTTTGCGTGCGCTCTTTGTAAGATTAGATTGGTTATTTTATCTAATCAGGATGCCTCCCACTATTTTTATCAAATATTCCTTCAAACCCTAAATGGTAAGATTAGCATGGATTAATTACACCCTACAAGTTCGCCAATCGTTTGGCTAGGCAGGTATCGGTACTCCGAGAAAGGTTCCCCATGCATTCGCACGGACCTAATTAAAATAAACCTGTTTCCCTAGAGGCAAAATCCCGTTGACACCTTTCTAGACACCTACTGGATTAGCTAATTGTAAAGTGCAAAACTCTCCCAGAAGTAACTCTTACTCGTAGTGGGTATCGGAATCCAACTATCATATAGAAGGTATGCAATCTCATTGCAAATTTCAACACTTGAAATTCTCGATAATGGTTTTTACCCCTAGCTTCCTATGACCTTGACGAAGGCCAAAAAACCATAGGCCGCTAGTCAAGTTCAACCCATTCATTTCTTGATTGAATTAAACCCACCCGCATGACCCTTGACGAAGGCCAACAAAGTCGCACGACTACCCTAATCCAATCACATCACATGCTGGCAGATATGCACCAGTCAGCTATCGCACACTACGCCTTGATGAAGGCTAACAAACGTAGCACAAATACTAAATAGTACTTATCTGAAATAACGGAGGGCTATGCAGATTTTTAAGAAAACCATGAGCGTAATGAACTTGATATCGTTGTAGAATCTATTGATTTTATAAAGGAGTGTTTTTTAGGCTTTTCTAGCTTCGCTAAAATGGTCACTCCCGGTGATGGGATCTCAGCTTTCCTCATAGAATGAAGCGCTGGATATTCATGAATACCACTATGCAAAGCAAGAACTAGAGAAGCAGTCAAAAGACAAAACCGGGTGGGTTATAGCATTTGCTAGTTTCGCTAAAGAGGTCACTCCCGGTGAAGGGATCTCGGCTCTTTCCTCATCGAATGAGGTGCTAGATATTCATCAAGGAATAGCACTATGCAAAGCAAAAACTAGAGCTACCCTTTTTGAAAATTTGATTCTACAATATCTTTGGTTTCTTTCTTTTCATTAATCTCATTAATGAAATCCCATCAATTAATGTTTCCTAAATATTTTAGAAAAATGAAACGAAAATAGAACGTACGCTTATGCCATTCAAATTCGCCACGGGCCCCCGTCATGCACCGTTAGGTTACTTAATTATTGGCAGAGCGGGGGCTGGACTAGCGCGGGTACAAAACATAAGCAACATTTATTATATATCATATATATAATATTACATTCGTCTCACGTATTTATATGATCAACATCACAGGATCAAGCAGCAGAAGCAACATATGAAATATTAGATATACTAGGATGTCCATGTTTTAAATTTAGCCAATAATGTAAAACATGGATTCCACAGTCATGATGAATAGCCAAACCCACATTCCTAGACCCCTACGAGAGTGGCAGGTAACTCTGCCAATTCTAGAGTTAGGAGATCCGGTGTCAACTCCTTGAGATGGTCTCCCACTGGACTCTAGAACCTGGTTACTTGTGCTCCCCGCCTTGGGTCTATCATAATGAGGAAAAGTAAATAATATACAACAGTGGTGACATCATCCTCAACCCAGAAGTGCCCCAATAAAAGAATATTACATACAGATTTTACATGAATGAAAATAAAAACTCTCATCTCACATAGAACCCCCCGGCTATTCTTTCACGACGATCCAATAAATCATATCAACAGCAACACATGATATCACATATCATCAACATAAGCAAATATGTATATCCTTAAAACTCATTGACATATAGAAAAAAGATTGGGATACCCCACATATTACACTTACGGTCGTAGAAAAGAAAACAGAAAACTACAATAATTAGAATCCGCAATATCCTTAGACATCATAAACCCGGAATATCTCATATTCCGGATTTCATGCCTAACTTATAAAACTTGCATTTTAGTCTCAAATTGAAAACACTTTTCAATTGTTTGTCGGATAATTCAACAAGATTCCTGGCTTAGTGATCGTGTACCATACGCAATTGAGACGGAGTTTTGATCCGAATCAAAAGTTCATGGCAATCGATCAATTGAGACTAAACGGCTAGCTTTACAATATACTAACTAATTTTCATAAAACTAATTAATCCGGATTCTAATAATTGTATCACACACATCATAAAACTTGTAAAGTAACCGCGACATTAGAATTCCGCACGCAATTAGCAAACTTAACCAATTTTTCCAAGACATGAAAAATCCAGTGAGCTAAAGTTCCGAAACCCATCGTTTTAAGCTAATCCGGGAGTCGAAACGAAATCGAAACCCGCCCGAATCTTCACGGTTGCTAAGATCCCAAAATTAACTATCGAATGGGGGGCATAGAGGGGGTACCCCATCCCCGAGGCCACCACGAGGTGGCCAGGGGGTGAGGCAGACCCGAAACTGCCTAAGGTGGGGAAGTTACGGTTCCCCAACGCCAAGACCACGTTGTGGTGGTCTTGGGGAGTGGGCCCATCCGTTCGGTCCCCCCTCGGATGTCCCCGGGGTGCGTAGGCTCCATCCCGTAGCTTCTCGGTTCAAACCGTGAGCCCACGGGGTGTGCAAACAACTCAAAACATCATTTTGGAAAACTGTTTTTATTGGCAGTTTTTACGTGAAAAAAACGGCGGATTTCTAAGGTCTCTACAAGTTTCCCTAATGTTCTAGCTTGGCTATGATACGATGAAAGAAGACCTTAGCACGACCATGAGGTTCTATAGGCATCAAGCATGCCAAATTATAATTTTTATTAGGTGCTAAGTTAGACTAACAAGATCTTTACTAGATTATTAGGGTTTGCCTTTGTGATGTGATGAACTAAAGAGAAGAAAAGAGCATACAACCTTTGTAGTTTGAGTCCTTCACTTCACATGCTCCGTGTAGTAGTCCCGCGAATCCACTAGGCTCCACTTGAGGTTTTGGACGAGCTTCCTCTGATGACCTTCGTGCCGAAGATGATTGTTCATATCAGATTTTTGCATTTTTATACCGCCTAATTTTAATCATATTGCTTATCGGTAGGTACTCTTGAGCCGTGTTTGCTAGTCAATTGCAGGATACAGGTTCTCGGCTCTAAACGATGAAATTCATAGAAAAGCACGACAAAATCCGGATTTCTGCCAACCACAGATAAAACACGGGTCTCCGCTCTCTATCCGTATGTTGCCACACACCAGTTTGAGAGACAAAATGTCAAATCGATTGTCATCTTCATGCACAAAGAACAATGGCAACACCAAGTCCAAGAAATCTACGCGGAGCTCAAGAAAATCATGACAAAAAGATCCATATCCAATCACCTTTTGATCAACAGAAATTCTGGAAAAATCGTGAAGACATTCTGAGAAAAATCATATACCAGACTAAAAGGCACTGCAAAACAGGAAAAGCCACCAAAAATGAAGAACCAATTCCTCTAAAGTGCCGCGGTTCCGCGGCATTAGCAGGCTTAGGCCGCGGAACCGCGGCCGTACGGTGTCGGCAGCGTGTCATCTTTCAGGGGTACTTTGGACTTTTCATGAAGAGGCAGAATTTTGCCCTAGGTTTCCAGTTTCGTGCCTATAAATAGTCCAGAACTTGCCAAAGCCAAGGGTGCTTAATCTTGTATTTTAGGTTTTAGAATACTTGTTGTTCTTCTTCCTCTTCTCATCTCTTCTCTATTAAAAACTTGTAGTGAGCTTTTGTGAGTGAAGAATGATGAATAAAGAAGTTATTTTTGTTATTATATTTGTCTTGCTCTTGTTATGTTAATTGCTTGTAATCTTCAATTGATAATTTAGTTGTTGTTATTTATTGTTGTTTCTTTCTTATTCTCTTTTCCTTTATCCTTAAACAACCATGATGCTTACGTTTGATCCTTGCCAAGGTGAAGTCGCAAATGGCTAGTTGTTATCTTCGAATCTCTTTCTTTCTAACTTCCTCTTTTGTTTTATTTTTCGTTCTTCTTATAATGGGTGACTAGTTTCCATACTTGTTAGGGTAGGATAAGGGAAGTTTGAGAGAAGGAAATCTCTCTCACTCTTTCCTTGCCCAACATCTTAAATCGAACTCCCGTTAATTGAACAACAATCCGCTCCCTACGGCACCCTATCCTACATGATAGCGGTGATTCCGTAGTGAGACCGGTTATGGTTGAATTAACCGGAGGTTAAGGCTAAAAGCCAAGAACGGACGGACAAGCACCAAAAGGAAGAACTTATGCGTTGGAAAGCCTAGCTTATACTCGCAAGTTCCTTCCTAGTCGTGCTAATCCCCGTTGTTGCCGATTACCGTAACACCGATATTAAGAGTGGCAACGAAAGAAGTGAGCGACTCCTAACTCAAACTAACCTAATCCTAACCCTAACAAGCTCTCTTTACATATCATTTTAACACTTAGTTAATCACAAACAAATCTGGACTTTTGGACTTAACTCGTTAAAGCACATAGAAAAAGATTCCCATCTCCCTACGGACAACCCGTACTCAACCGGCTAGCTACAAGAGAAACCGTTTTGATTGCGGTAATTAACTAAACTTGAACACGCAAAAACTCCAACAATCAATGATCCACGGGATGTCTCTCCACCTCAAGCTAGCTCTACACTAAACTCTTTAGCGTTGGAAACACGCTACACTCGATCGCTAGTCAAGTGTATGATGGTGAAGTAGGGGATGTTAAAAGCTCACAAGTTTGTGTTCAAGCTTCATGGTTCACATCACATATGAGGGTTGAAGCTTGAACTATAACAATTAAGGAAGAAGAAGAAGCTAGAGAGAAACCATGGAAGCAACTCAAGAAAATGGCTAAGTATTGAGAATGAGCAAAGAATGAATGGCAACTCTTGACCCCCACTCATTCAAGCATGGAATTTTGCAATATAAAATTTCAACCATGCTTGAATAGTGAGTCAAGATGAATAAACAAATATAACTCACCTGCTTGCAACCATGCTCTCAATTTACTCCCCATTTCTATTTTTCCCAAAAATAGAAAATCAAGCCATGCTTCATTATTATATATATATATATATATATTAATATATATATTATGAAGAATAATTAGTGAGCTAATGATATTAGCTAAGATATAACTATATCACATATAATATATATCACATTATTAAATCAACACTTGATTTAATAATCCGGTTATATTACATATGACCGACTAATATCATATATCTGTATATCACATTTTCAAATCAACACTTGATTCGACAATCTGGATATATCTCATATAACCGAACCGATAACAGATAACTGCCAGATTACAACACAGTATCACATAAACGCATTTAATCAGGCCCACACACATACCACATATGTGTCCTACTTCGTTTCTCTTGAACCAGGGAACTTCTATGTGGGACTCTAAAGACTCATCAATACGCCAGCAGTAGGTGATGATCACATCAGTCACCCACAAGCCATCAGCGGTACTAGTTAGACGTAACGGCTACCCGGGTATTTAGAGATATGAAGATCAACAAGCAAGCTTGTCCGTAGTCTCCATGAAGCCTATCAGTAACACTACCGTACAGTCCGTTCTCTTCGTCTGATATGTCGCATATCATATCTAGGGATGGTAAACGTCAGACCCCGGTAATGTGATAAGTCATGCCGATGTCTAGCCTATAACGGTTTGAGAAACTACTGATAAAACTTATCAGAAAATCTCATAAGTAGCCATGGACAGGGACTTCCAGTTATAGCCAATCGAGCAAAGCGCAACATCAACCCCCAATACCTGGAGAGACGAAACCCCTCTTAACGCTCATTGCCTCCTTGCGATTCGGGACAGTACCCAAAATCCACCTGTTTGCATGTCTCCTTTGAGCGTGGTAGGGAGGAAATCAAAGCACAGTGGGAGCCGCACAAGACTCTATGACGATCTCGGGTCTATATACTAACCTGTACTAGGACTGCTATCTGATGATAGGTATACTACCATATAGGAGTCCTCGGCGAGTCCTGTTCGGTGTACCCATTCTCAAATGAGTATATGTGTACAATCTTTGATGTCACACACCAATGGTTATGGGATCAACCATCGCTCTCTAAGGGACAAGAAACGTACACACTAGTCTACTCTGGAATATCAATGCCTTAGTCTCGATATTCTCTCGACTAGGAACTGATTAAAGGATTGTACTTGTTGACCAGCCTGGCCCCACTAGTATGATCTCATCATAATCCAGGCAGTCAAGTACATATCCTAAGGGCTTTACCAACATGTGAGAGCAAAATAGTAAAGAATACAAGTCAACATGTTAAGATAAAGAGTAACGAGATAGCATACTATCATGTCGACCAAGAAAGACCTCTATATATACGTCCAAGCATGCACTATAATATACATCACATGTACAATAATAGCCTCTAGAGCATACATATTCCTAACAGATCATTCAGTATAACCATCTAAACTTCATTCTAGTTTGCTAGTCTAGGGTTAATGGTCGATCTGTAGGAATGGGTTGTGTTAGAGCCAGTTTATAAATTTTTGTTCCGCATTTGGTCACGGATTGATGGCCGGGGCACTAGCATAACCCAACACCTAGGTATTGAGCGAATAGAAGATCTACAAGCAAGCTTGTTCAAACTCCCTGCAAATCCTATAAGCAACATATACTGTACAGTCCGATCTCTTCGTCTGATATGTCGCATATCAGGTCTAGGGATGGAATCGTCAGACCCCAATAACTTGGTAAGTCATGCCGATGTATGTCCTATAACCATTCGACAAAAAACTGATAACACTTACCAGTAAATCTCATCAGTCCTGGCCAGGGACTTGCTGTTATAGCCTATCGAGCATAGCGCAACATCAACCCCCAATATCGGGAGAGGCAAAACCCTTCCTATCGCTCATTGCCTCCATATGACTCTGGGCCGTACCGAAAATCCACCTATTTGCACTACTCCTTTGAGCCATGGTAGGGAGGAAATCAAAGCACGGTGGGAATCACACAAGACGCTATGACGATCTTGGGTCTACAGACTAACCTGTATTTTTTGGATATAGTGCCCTCAGAGTTAATTATTGGATCACAAGCATGTGATTGCAATGATTGAGGGAGGACCTATACCGGTAAGACAGTCTTACTCGAGAGGTTGGTATACTATCTGGTTTGTCTTTATCATCGTGTACATGCTTTAGGTGACATTGTGGTTCACTATTACACGTTGATGGAGAATAGTATGCTACCATGGTTTGTCTTTATCATCATGTACTTCTTTAGGTGACCTTACAGATCGTTATTGCACGCTGATAGAGCCCTTAGGATTCTTGCTTGACTACCAGCTGTATGATGGCGATCATATAAGTGGGAGCTGGGGTCCATAAGCACTTCCTTAAAAGGTCCCTAGTCGTGGGAGTTTCGAGACTGGGCATCGATACTCCAGTAGTAGACTAGTGTATACAGTCGAGACCCCGATGAGGGGCGGTGGCCGGTCTCACAAGCCATTGGTGTCGGTTGGATCACCTAAGATGTATACAAGTGCTCATTGGGTTATAAGTACACCGGACAGGACTCGCCGGGAATATGCTAATTGGTATTATACCTGACGTCAGATAGCAGTTCCCCGGTGACATGTGTACAGGTTAGTTCATCGACTTGAGATCGTCATTTGCCTCGTGTGAGTTCCTACTGTGCTTTGATTACTACACTACCATGGCTCAAAGGAGTCGTGCAAACAGGTTTTAGTTGAGTACAGTCCCGAGCCATATGGAGGCAGTGAGCGGATTGGCAGGGGTTCATCTTTTCCGGTATTGGAGGTGAGGTCGCGCTGTGTCTAGGAGAGCCATTACACAAAGCCCTCGGCCGAGGTAGGAGATTTACTGGTAGGTATTCCAGTAGTATCTCAGGGTGTTCTGGGCTACACTCCGACATGACTTGTACCGCTTTTGGGGGTCTATTTTTTACCAACCTCCTAGGCCCGCCATGCGATGCTCATAGATGAACGGACCGGACTGTACGGATATTGTCACTGACAGGCTCAGTCGGGTGTCAGGATGAGTTCGCTCATCGACCTCCCTTTTTGGTCAATACTTGGAAGCTCGTTACTTACGGCTAATACCTCTGACGTGCTAGTGGTTAAATCCACAACCAATGTATTGACGAGTCTTTAGAGTCCCCCACAGACAGTTTCTCAAGTTTCGGGCGAACGTTGTAGAGGCCGTATGATATATGGCAGGGTTCGATCATATACGTGCGGTATTGCACGGATCATGATCGGACGGATCTTACTAGTGGGATTTCGTTTAAGTCGGATCGTAGTATTAGATTTGTTGGATAACTTTAGTCTCGACGCATTCGCATTCAGTCGGAATGCGGATGCAGGTATGTATATACAGGTGAGGGGTATCTTTATGATCCGTCACGAGTTTACTTTAGATGTTGCCGTATTTTTCTTTGTTGGACCAAACATTTGGATTTATGTTTTGATGGTGGAAATAATAAGCTAGAATTTCATCATGAGATACATTAATGTGACATGGACATATTAGGTGACTCATGGTCTCTTTTTTGTGAAAAATGTCACATTAGTGGATTGATTTGTGGCTTGATTTGATGAGAGGAGAGAGAGGGACAGCTAAGGGTAAGGTTAGCTCTCATATTATTATGCTTGCACTCTCTCTCATTTGATCATAATAATATCACACAAAAGGAAAAAGAAAACCTCCTCTTCTTCTTCTTCCTCTAACTCTTTATCTCCACCAATGGCTTCATTTCTAACCTCCAACCAAATCAATGGATGTAAGAGACAAAGTGATCACAAACATTCTCTACATCACCTTGTAGACGTCGGCTTGCACACTTCGTGCCCGAGTCGCTTCGGATGAAGCGGGAGCCCGTAAAAAGAATCGATGATGTGGTGCCCTTTCCGACGAGGAGATCGAGACCGGAGATGCCGCAAGGAGCTTGGGATGGTGGCCAAAGACCGATGGACACGGATCGATCGGTATAGCTTTCCAACCCTCTCTCTAGATAGCTAGTTGTAGGTTAATGGTTCGATCCGGGTTTTAAGCATACGATAGCGCTAGTTTAAAGTTTTGAAAAGTTATCGTTTCTGCATTTTTTCCTCGGAAAGACAGCCGGGGTGCTACCGTAGTCTTACATGGTATCAGAGCCACGCCATTAACCATTACTAGCTTGCTCTAACGTGTTTAGAACTTCGATCGGACGGAATTTCCAAAAACCGCATTTCAAATTGTTCAGTTTCTGTCGAATTTGTTTTGTGCTCAAAAAATTATTTGGTGTATTGCAAAAAACCATGCTGGGTTTTTTAGGAAATCTGACAAAATTTGGTAGCACGTGACTACAGTAACGCCGCAGAACCGCGGCCATACCCTTGTTTTGGCCGCGGTTCCGCCGCAGTAAAGATTCTTCAATGCACCAAATTTAGTACATTGTTCTATAAGATGGAAATGGGGTTTCTGGTAATTTTTTTTTTGCCCAGATTTATTTGAGTACTGGGTATTGTGCTTGGGGCCCACTTCGGGAAATTTTGTCGATCGAAAATTTTAAACATGTTAGTTCATAGTATTTACATTATATCTGCGACCGTGAATGTCATTTGATCGGTAAATCCTGTCTAATTGCTACAGTTCTTTTAGACGGATTTGCGATCGTGACATTCACGTTGATGTTCTGTGTTGTGCTGTGATGTTGCGGATTTGTCGTGGTGGATAGCCTGGATGCAATGGTAGTACAGTTTGGTTGTATATGTACATTTGATATTGCGGGACGAGCGTCCGACATATGGACTGCCATTACTGCCTGTTTGTATATTATTCTTTTGGGGAAGGACCGGGCTGAGGTCGATGTACCCGCTGTATATTTTTACTTTCTGTACTAGGATTACCCCACGGTGGGGTGCACGGATAGATGGGTTCTAGAGGGCAACAGGCCCGCATCTCATGGTTTTGAGATGGAGGGGGCTTTACTCTAGAATTGGCGGGCTATGCACCGCACTGGTAAGGGGTATAGGTTGACCCAAGGAGGGGTACTCAAGTTACCGGATTCCGTGAAGTGCTGGGTGGTCCATTCACTTTGTTGAAGGGGGCTGCCTCGCTTCAGGTTTTGGCGGGTAACTTGCCGCACCCGTAGGGGTCTAGGATTTCATTGTACAAGCTATCCACACGACAAGGGAAACGTCGGGTTTCAGTAGCGGCTCTATGAAACCCGGGGATCCCAGATTATCTGTATTGTTCTGTGATGCTTATTACATTTCTGTGATGTTGCATTTTATCACACCTTGATCGATTATTATATATTGATATATATACTGGTAGATGTTGTATATGTTTTGCATCCGCGCTAGTCCAGTCCCCGCTCTGTCGTTAGTTAAGTAACCTAACGGGCGATGATGGGACCTAGTGGCGAATGCGGATGGCATATACGTACATCATATTTTCGTTCTTTTGTGGTGTGATCAATTGATGGGAATGCATTGATTCGGATCAATGCAGGCTAAACAAACCTGTTCTGATGTTGTTGGAACAATTTTCAAAAAGCTGTTATTGCAAGGACGTTCTCTTTTGTTTTGCACAGTGGTATTCGGTTATGAATATCCAGCACCTCAGTCGATGAGGCAAGGGCCGAGATCCCTTCACCGGGAGTGACCCCTTGGACAGATGTTTGCGTCAGGGTAATAACTTCACTATAGTCGATTACTTTTTTGCTTCGTGGTATTCAGTTGGAATATCCTGCACCTCATTCTATGGGGAAAGTGCCCAGATCCCTTCACCGGGAGTGACCTCTTTAGCAAAGGTTTTCGCCACTATATTTTTATAAAAAGTTATCCGGTTTCTTCAACGATATCAAGTTCATTACGTTAATGGTTTTTCGCCAAAAACCAACCGTAGCCCTCCGTCATTTCAGATTAGTATTGCTTAGTATTCGTGCTACGTATGTCGTGCATTGCCGAGGCGTAGTGTTCGGTAGCTCTGTAATGCTTTTCTGCCGCATGGATATGTGGATTGGTTAGGACAGTCGTACGGTTATGTTGGCATTGTCAAGGACTCGTACGGGCGGGTTTAACGCAATCAAGATAATGACGGGTTGAACTTGACTAGGACTATTTGATCTGTTGGCATTGTCAAGGTCACTTGGTTCCTAGGGGTAAAAACACACATCGGGAGTTTCTAAAGAAACTGAAACTTGCCAGGCATGCACTGTCACGACCCGAAATTGGCCCGTGACGGCCCTAGTACTACGCAACGCCCTAAGACGTAACGTAGTAAAAGAAAGCCAAAACCCAGAAATCTAAACCATAAAAATACGGAAAAGATAATATAAGTTTTTGAAACATTTGAAATCGCAACCCAAATTCTTTAAAAGTCCTACTTTATTTCTTTAAAATTTTGGCAACACCCCCTTTTTGTACAAACCAGCCAAGATGAATAAAACACAAAAATATGACGCCGTAGCGAAGGAATAAAGACAATAGAGAGAAGGCTGTATATAAAAGACAACAAATCCACAATAATATATAATATCGTCCTCACCAAGTCTCTAGGTCAACAACATACTAGTAGATGGAGAGTACAAGATACAACGAATGTACAATACAAAATACAAATAACCACCAAAACCCACCTAAGCAAAAAGTACTGTGAGCTGATGCGGTATCTATAGCAAAAGATGATAGCTGAATAGCGGAATAGCCTGCCTCGACTACTCTGGGGAACAACCTGAAACACCTGTGGCACAACGGGGGTGAGTTGCCAACTCGTGAATAGTAGATAATATATGCAGGTAATCGTAGGAATGTACGTACAGCATGAATCTAAGATATGCGATTGCAGTAATAACATGTCATGCAAATGCTGAATAAAGGAAAGTACACTAGCAGGTACAATCAATATGTGAAGCAATAGTAACATGACAATAGTATGCAATAGGGATATGAGAATGTAGATATGCAACTATCATAAGGGTACACTAACAGGTAATCCTAATACACGGAACAGTGCATAAGTGAAAAGGTATGAGGTATGGAGTGAAATATGTCATCCACGGAATCCTGTCATCGTGGTAGGATCACAATCTATCAAGACACTTAAATCCCAATTCCTCAAATCAGCCCCCACATTGGGCTCTCACATCATATAAGTCTCCCGTCTCCTCAATGTACAATATCGAGTAATCTCCTATATCCTGAATGTACAAATCAATAATCCTATATGTATGTCCAATCTAAATGAATCGCCTAATATCCTAAGTCAAAGTCTCAAGTATGTTTCTAGCATCCTAAGTATATGTATATATGCAGAAATAAATATGATGGGGCCAATACACATATATTAGCATCCCATTCCACTAATATTGGTGTAAGGGTATATATAAGAACGGCTAATCCCCTGTTATATATACAAAGGTGTTTAAAAGAAATATCATGAAAACAATGTGTCAAGCATAGACACAGAAATCCTGATAGGTACGTATCATACGCTGTCCCGAAAGCACGAGTGCCTAGCTCTGACCCTCGCCTTTCGACGTATGCATACGTGCATGACTCCCAACGGTGTCTCCATGACCCCCGCCGAGTCATCAGTACTGTCACCGGTAGGTACTAGCCCGCCTCCAGGCTCAATCGGCAAAATCCATCGATCTTCTTGCCGAGGGGAACCATACCGGGCCCCACCATGTACCCTCTATGGCCTTGACGCCTTCTCGTAGGGGTATATATAATCAGCACCAATAAAACCCATGGTGGATGCACAAATATCATATCAAGGAAACCGGGTTTTTCAATGTATACATAATTTCATGAACTCCAGCGGTTCCCAAATCCAGAAAACATCATGTAAAATCCGAATAATAATGTGCAATCCAGAAATAAATATGTACGATATATCTAAAATGCGAGCATATAACAGAGAATATGTAGCTGAAACCAGAAGTATGCGAAACCAATAAGGTACAGCTAAGTAACATCAGTAAAGGTAAATATGTAACCGCAACTGAATATGTGGGTAACATACAGGTGTAGCAATGTATAGGTATCTACCTATAAGAACTGATGTCGTATACCCCCTGGGTATAACTAAAATATGTAGGATATCCCCCCGGTACAAGTAAAATATGTTCAAGGTATACCTGTAGCTGTATCGTAAGGTGTATCTGTACCTATCACTAAAGGTATGATACACTAGAGGTATACCGATAAGCTAGATGTCATGTGTGATAAGCAATAGTATCCATAATGGTTAGTGTGTGACATGGAAATTATCGACGGTGTGTGTGTAGCATACAATCCGTACTCGTGCAACATGAACCGTCAATAATGTGTGCAGTGCCCTACGGCTACTAGTCACAGTACAACTATATCTAAGTAAATAGGTAAAGGCGCAATTCTACCAATGACGTAGAATATGCGACAAGTATTAGAATCCTAGCCCAGACGCATAACGCCATGCGGGCGATTTCCCTGTAGATGTTAAATCTACTCACCTACGCTCCACACTAGGTGAATCCTACCATCTGCTCCCCCTGTAGCAGTGTCCGTAGTCCCCGCCTGCAAACCTGAAAATGAGACAAGGAAATCATATATAAGCCAAATATTTCGCAAAACGCGATATCGAACCCAAGCGAGAAACTCGCGTCGTGAACTAAACGCCCGTGTGCACGATACGATAAAACGTGTGTATACGCGTCTAAAACCATCGCGACACGCCGCGATACGCAGGATCACAGAACCCTCTCACGTATCGCGCGTATTGCGCAAACACAACGAACACCAAATACGATATATTGCCCCACATTTTCCTACAGGCCAAATCTTACAAAACTAGACATGCCAAAACACTACAATACACAGCAAAGTATCCTACCCAAAACCCTAAGACCCAAAACCCTACCGTGGCCGCAATTTGCGGCCAATACGATTAAATCTGCGACCAGGCTTTAGGGATAGGGGCTCGTGTTCTTGTGGTGGTATCTATACCTAGTGTACATGCTCCAGTATTCTCAAATTTAACCTGAAGGCACCGGGTCAAAAGCAAATTACAAAAAGTCACACATATCGCTTTAAAACACCAATTTTCACTAAACACAAACCCTATGGTATTTTAGTGTAATCCAGGGTTAAACTCAGTCAAGGTGACCCTAACAACACTAAAATAGGCTAGGTTAACTAACACAATCAACACTTAATCAATATTCCACACAAATCACCTTAATTAGCACTAAACTAGCTAATTAACACAAATCGAAGCTAATCGATGCACAACTTAAGCAACTAGGGGATTGGGTTAAGAAGTATACCCTGTAGAACCCTAGAGAGCAGGAGAAGAAGTGGAAAGAGGAGATGAGCTGCTGCAATTGCTCCTTGTGTTGCTACTGCTGCCTGTGCTACTGCTGATGCTGTCTGCAGCTAATGTTGCTGTTGTTTCTGTTGTTGTTGCTGATGGTGCTGCTGCTTGCTTCAGCTGTTGCTCGAGCTGCTTGCTGCTGCTGCCTCTCGAGTTGCTGGAGCTAATGCTGGTGTTATTGTTGTGGTTGATGCTATGGCTGTTGCTGTGCTGTCTGGAGCTGCTGCTGCTGCAAGCTGATGCTGATGGTGCTGCTGCTGCCTCAGCTGCTGATGTTGCTTGTGTGTGTGTGTGCGCTTTTGAGAGTGAGAGAATGAGAGAATGAGAGTGAGAAAGGAAAATGAGAACAACAACACACACACACACCCTTCTCTTTCTCTTTCTTCATTAAATGGGCATGGCACAAGCCATGTAGCCCCATGCCCATCTCTCTCTCTCTTCTTGGTCAACCATTCAAACAAATTTATAAATAAAACCTTTTTAAAATTCATTTTCAATTTTATTAAAACCCTTTTTCATGTTAACAACCATACACATTATTAAACCCAAAAGCACCTAAACATTATTTAAAACAAGCTCAAAGGAAAATGGTTAGCTAACCATGATTGCTAATCATGATTAACCTCCCAATTAGCACCCTAGTTAACATGCACAAGTGTGTGTGTGTGCCTAGGAAAATTCTAACAAAATACTCCTAAAATAGGATAAAATATTTAAAAACCAAATTGGTAAATTTTTTATTAAAAACCATATATATAAAATATAATTAACCACAAAACACATTCTAAGGTGTTACAATCTCCCCCCTTAAAAGAAATTCGTCCCCGAATTAAAAAAATATACTGTTACGCGTACCTTCAAAGAGAAGATTAAAATCCTCAAATCTCGCTCGCAGCCTCCCAAGTGACTATCTCATTATACGGCTACGTCCAAGAAAAACCCTTCACAGATGGCAAGACCCTTGACCGACGTTTGTCCACCCGCCGGGCCATTTACACACATGGCTGCCGGTGAGCGAAACGATCGCGTCCAAGCCCAATGGTCTGGTGCCAAATCATGTGAGAAAGTTCATGAAAGTGATTTTAAAGCATCATCATAAGGAATACGGGGTGTAAACTCAATAATCTGGGCGGAAGTGCCAAATTAAAGGCAACGAAACTAACTCGCTTATAGGATCTCAGGAGGACCTAGATCCTGGGACAAGCTTCCCAAAATCCAACACGTCATTCATCAAAAAGTTCGTAGGAATACATGATCTGTCCCTGCGAACTCGAGTCTATGACCAACACAGTCGGCATAAGACCTCAGTTCGCAATGGACAATTCCCAACCTGACCTAACACAACTGGACCATCTCCGAAGTCTCTAGACTAGCTGGGGTCTAAAGTCCTATTTACGTAGAGTCAGAAAGACAACAGACTGGTGATCGACACGACCTAACACCTAAACCTAAAGGTGTCCAATTAGAGTGTCTCCTGATAACAGCTATCGAAGGAGAAACCTGACGATGGCGAGTGACGATCCCCAACTGCCGACAACAATCAAAACAAGCACACAACTTAACAAGAAACAACTGAGCACATTGAGTATAACTGGACGACAAGAATCTGAATGGAGTCACACCCTGACTAAACTTGGGTAGAAACCATAACGAAATTCGTGGAGATCTGCTCCCACTCCTACTTCGGAACGGTTAAAGATTGCAACTCTCCAGCCGGCCTCAGATGCTCGACCCAAGCACACAACAAGACAGACACCTTGAAACGAAACCTGAAACTTCTCTTTACATCCCTGTCCACCCGTAACTATCTCACAAGTCACGCTAAATGTTGGTGGAACTTGAATGCATATAGAGAGTTGACAGATGTGCATGTTCCAGGATTTTATGTCTCTACCTGATAATATCAGGTACACAAACGCGTCCCTAACTTAGCACACCATTGTCACAATTCAAGGTCTCCGAATCATTACCCAGCCGAGTATGCTCAAGTATCACTGACGAACGAGCATAGGCGGCCAGTGTCTCGCGAAAGCGATTTAAGGAAAGTGGTCAGGCACGGACATGAGCAAGTTGTCCCCTCCGTAGAGACGAACTAAAGCTGTACTCGACGATCACACAAAAACTGTAAATCTGCAGAAGACTATCACAACCATCCAAATCCGCTGCAGGAAGATGTACATTAAGCTCTGGTGGTCCGTGAAAATCTGACATGACTCTCGAACAGATAGTGTCTCCAAATCTCCAACACAAAACCACCGCGGCCATCTCCAGATCATGAGTGGAATATCCTTCTCGTACTTCCTCCAAATATAGGGAAGTAAAAGCAATAACTCTATAGTGTCACCTCAGTACACACTTGAGTCCCACTCAAGAAACATTACAGTTAAACAACAAAGTCGCCCGAACCAGAAAGCATGGAAAGAACTGGTGCAGTTGTTAACGGAATCTCCAACTGCCGAAAACTCCACACACATGCCTCAGTCCACAGAAAAGAAACCTCCCTTCCGGTCCATTCAGTCGACGGTGCAGTACTACTCTAGCAATCCTGTATGAAACGGCGGTAAAAACCTGCTAAGCCCAACAATCTGCGGATCTCCGTCCTGCACACAAACCTGGGCCTAAGCTGTACGGCCATGATCTCCCTCGGGACCATACAAAACCGTCTCCCGTGGCTACAAGACCTAGGGGTTCACACAAAACAAGCCTGAAGAAATCTGGTTCATCACATTAACGAATGCTGCTAGGGCCCCCGTGAATCCAACGACTCACAAAAACACACAAAGCCCGTAGCACGCATAAGGCAGTCTTCGGAATGCCATCACTCCGAACCGTAATAATGATGACCCGTTCCCAAACAAACTTAGAAAATGTCTCGCACTGTGGAGCTGATCGAAGAAATCGTCACGGCGAGGTGAAGGATACCTATCCGCACCGTAAGCCGGTTCAATTAACGATCCGTCGATACGCAACCCTAATCTGCCGTCTTCCTCCTCGACGAACAGAAATAGGAGCTTCCAAAAGCGAAACACTCGGACGTACAAACCTCCCCAAACCATAACTCTGCAGCTGATCCTTTAGCTCCTAAGCTTCGCCGGCTCATCCGGAACAACGTCGGAAAAACTCTTGCACGAAAGGAACCCGGTCCAACAATCCTACTGTGGCTCCGGTATCACGAATGAACGCTAAGAATCCACGACATCTCCTCAATAGCCGACTAGCGAAAAAGGCTGAATTCAAGCTGTGAGAGGCGGCGCAACAATCCACCTGCACAACAAGAACTGACCTACCAAGAGAAAAAACCTGACTGTTTCCTCACGGTAGTCCACAGACGCCTAGCACGTAATTAACCAGTCCGTGCTCAGGAGAACGTTAAATCCAACATCTCTAGAAGGATCAAAACGACGGACGAATCTCTATCTCCAATCCGATTGGCACACAACTGAATACGTGTCGCGCAGCAAAAGAATCGCTGACAGAAGTTAACACAACTACGACTAATCTACCCAACCACGGTACAAGCATGAAAAACAAACGAATATATCAAGGAACATGCGAAATACAGATACCTGAGAACTCTGCGTTGGACGTCTGCGCGTCCCGATGAGTAGAAGCAAACTCCTGTGTCTGCCCTCTGCCCGCGACTGGATGAACTCCTCTGGTAGCCTGAGCCCTCTGAGCAAATCTTCTACGTCCACGGCCTCTCTGAAAACGATCATGACGAGGTGCTAAGGAACAATCCCTGACGAAGTGTTGAAGGCTCCCGCATCGAAAACATCCACGCGCTGACTGCTGACTATCCTGGGGATGAGAGCTGAACGACTGTCCTCGTCCTAAGCCTCTGCTACTCCCGCGACGGCCAGGAAATCTGTCTCGATGACCAAACCTCTGCCTTTGGGCTGGTACACTGGTACGAGTCCTCCACTGTCCTGGAACTCTCTGAGCCTCTGGAATATGCGCCTTGTCAACTGGAGCTGCAACCACTGGTGCTATGTAGGTGACAGACTGCTGCATGCTGATCATAAGTGACAACCGAGTAACAGGGATGACAACCTCCTGTCGTAGCTCCCGAACGACATCAACCAATGAACTCATCGTCTGGCGGAAGTCCTGCATCTCTGCCAAAAGCCTATCAATAGTATATGTTGTAGGCTGATCCGTCTGCACCTGTGCAACTAGAGTGCCATCCTTGTCAGTACTCGTCTCACCCGAGCCAACTCTGACCTCGGCCCTCGCTGCATCACTCTGAGTCCCCATAGTCATCGGCGGCAAGGCTATAAATAGATATAAGATTCGATGAGAATAAGGAATCGAATCTCAAGGGTATGAATCATCAAGGAAGGAATTTCAAGCAAATTGTACTTAGGTTACTTAATGCAAGGTACCGCATCGTGGGTATGCTGCAGACATACACACACTACGTTACTCTGCTTAAGCTACCTACTCCATCATACTAAGGTCATCCTACACTCCGAAAGGTAAAACCTAGCGCTCTGATACCAACTTTGTCACGACCCCAAATTGGCCCGTGACGGCCCTAGTACTACGCAACGCCCTAAGACGTAACGTAGTAAAAGAAAGCCAAAACCCAGAAATCTAAACCATAAAAATACAGAAAAGATAATATAAGTTTTTGAAACATTTGAAATCGCAACCCAAATTCTTTAAAAGTCGTACTTTATTTCTTTAAAATTTTGGCAACACCCCCTTTTTGTAAAAACCAGCCAAGATGAATACAACACAAAAATATGACGCCATAGCGAAGGAATAAAGACAATAGAGAGAAAGTTGTATATAAAAGACAACAAATCTACAATAATATACAATATCGTCCTCACCAAGTCTTTAAGTCAACAACATACTAGTAGATGGAGAGTACAAGATACAACGAATCTACAATACAAAATATAGATAACCACCAAAACCCACCTAAGCAAAATAGTACCGTGAGCTGATGCGGTATCTGTAGCAAAAGATGATAGCTGAATAGCGGAATAGCCTGCCTCGACTACTCTGGGGAACAACCTGAAACACCTGTGGCACAACGGGGGTGATTTGCTAACTCGTGAATAGTAGATAACATATGCAGGTAATCGCAGGAATGTATGTACACCATGAATCTAAGATATGCGATTACAGTAATAACATGTCATGCAAATGCTGAATAAAGGAAAGTACACTAGCAGGTACAATCAATATGTGAAGCAATAGTAACATGACAATAGTATGCAATAGGGATATGAGAATGTAGATATGCAACTATCATAAGGGTACACTAACAGGTACTCCTAATACACGGAACAGTGCATAAGTGAAAAGGTATGAGGTATGGAGTGAAATATGTCATCCACGGAATCCTGTCATCGTGGTAGGATCACAATCCATCAAGACACTCAAATCCCAATTCCTCAAATCAGCCTCCACATTGGGCTCTCACATCATATAAGTCTCCCGTCTCCTCAATGTACAATATCGAGTAATCTCCTATATCCCGAATGTACAAATCAATAATCCCATATGTATGTCCAATCTCAATGAATCACCTGATATCCCAAGTCAAAGACTCATGTAAGTTTCTAGCATCCTAAGTAAATGTATATATGCAGAAATAAATATGATGGGGTCAATACACATATATTAGCGTCCCATTCCACTAATATTGGTGTAAGGGTATATATAACAACGGCTAATCCCCTGTTATATATACAAAGGTGTTTAAAAGAAATATCATGAAAACAATGTGTCAAGTATCGACACAGAAATCCTGATAGGTACGTATCATACGCTGTCCCGAAAGCACGAGTGCCTAGCTCTGACCCTCGCCTTTCGACGTATGCATACGTGCATGACTCCCAACGGTGTCTCCATGACCCCCGCCGAGTCATCAGTACTATCACCGGTAGGTACTAGCCCGCCTCCAGGCTCAATCGACAAAATCCATCGATCTTCTTGCCGAGGGGAACCATACTGGGCCCCACCATGTACCCTCTACGGCCTCGACGCCTTCTCGTAGGGGTATATATAATCAGCACCGATAAAACCCATGGTGGATGCGCAAATATCATATCAAGGAAACCGGGTTTTTCAATGTATGCATAATTTCATGAACTCCCGCGGTTCCCAAATCCAGAAAACATCATGTAAAATCCGAATAATAATGCGCAATCCAGGAATAAATATGTACGATATATCTAAAATGCGAGCATATAAAAGAGAATATGTAGCTGAAACCAGAAGTATGCGAAACCAATAAGGTACAACTAAGTAACATCAGTAAAGGTAAATATGTAACCGCAACTGAATATGTGGGTAACATACAGGTGTAGCAATGTATAGGTATCTACCTATAAGAACTGATGTCGTATACCCCCCTGGATATAACTAAAATATGTTGGATATCCCCTCCGGTACAAGTAAAATATGTGCAAGGTATACCTGTAGCTGTATCGCAAGGTGTAACTGTACCTATCACTAAAGGTATGATACACTAGGGGTATACCGATAAGCTAGATGTCATGTGTGATAAGCAATAGTATCTATAATGGTTAGTGTGTGACATGGCAATTATAGACGGTGTGTGTGTAGCATACAATCCATGCTCGTGCAACATGAACCGTCAATTATGTGTGCAGTGCCCTACGGCGACTAGTCACCGTACAACTATATCTAAGTAAATAGGTAAAGGCGCAATTCTAACAATGACGTGGAATATGCGACAAGTATTAGAATCCTACCCCAGACGCATAACGCCATGCGGGCGATTCCCCTATAGATGTTAAATCTACTCACCTACGCTCCACACTAGGTGAATCCTACCATCTGCTCCCCCCTGTAGCAGTGTCCGTAGTCCCCGCCTGCAAACCTGAAAATGAGACATGGAAATCATATATAAGCCAAATATTTCGCAAAACGCGATATCAAACTCAAACGTGAAACTCGCGTCGCGAAATAAACGCGCGTGTGCACGATACGATAAAACGTGTGTATACGCGTCTAAAACCATCGCGACACGCCGCGATACGCTGGATCACAGAACCCTCTCACGTATCGCGTGTATCGCGTGAACACAACGAACACCAAATACGATATATTGCCCCAGATTTTCCTACAGGCCAAATCTTACAAAACTAGACATGCCAAAACACTACAATACACAGCAGACGACCCTACCCAAAACCCCAAGAACCAAAACCCTACCCTGTCCGCAATTTGTGGCCAATACGATTAAATCTGCGGCCAGGCTTTAGGGATAGGGGCTCGTGTTCTGGTGGTGGTATCTATACCTAGTGTACATGCTCTAGTATTCTCAAATTTAACCTGAAGGCACCGGGTCAAAAGCAAATTACAAAAAGTCACACAAATCGCTTTAAAACACCAATTTGCACTAAACACAAACCCTATGGTATTTTAGTGTAATCCAGGGTCAAACTCAGTCAAGGTGACCCTAACAACACTAAAATAGGCTAGGTTAACTAACACAATCAACACTTAATCAATATTCCACACAAATCACCTTAATTAGCACTAAACTAGCTAATTAACACTAATCGAAGCTAATCGATGCACAACTTAAGCAACTAGGGGATTGGGTTAAGAAGTATACCCTGTAGAACCCTAGAGAGCAGGAGAAGAAGTGGAAAGAGGAGATGAGCTGCTGCAATTGCTCCTTGTGTTGCTATTGCTGCCTGTGCTACTGCTGATGCCGTCTGCTGCTGTTGTTTCTGTTGTTGTTGCTGATGGTGCTGCTGCTTGCTTCAGCTGTTGCTCGAGCTGCTTGCTGCTGCTGCCTCTCGAGTTGCTTGAGCTAATGCTGGTGTTGTTGTTGTTGATGCTGTGGCTGTTGCTGTGCTGTCTGGAGCTGCTGCTGCTGCAAGCTGATGCTGATGGTGCTGCTGCTGCCTCAGCTGCTGATGTTGCTTGTGTGTCTGTGTGTGTGCTTTTGAGAGTGAGAAAATGAGAGAATGAGAGTGAGAAAGGAAAATGAGAACAACAACACACACACACACCCTTCTCTTTCTCTTTCTTCATTAAATGGGCATGGCACAAGCCATGTAGCCCCATGCCCATCTCTCTCTCTCTTCTTGGTCAACCATTCAAACAAATTTAAAAATAAAACCTTTTTAAAATTCATTTTCAATTTTATTAAAACCCTTTTTGATTTTAACAACCAAACATATTATTAAACCCAAAAGCACCTAAACAATATTTAAAACAAGCTCAAAGGAAAATGGTTAGCTAACCATGATTGCTAATCATGATTAACCTCCCAATTAGCACCCTAGTTAACATGCACAAGTGTGTGTGTGCCTAGGAAAATTCTAACAAAATACTCATAAAATAGTATAAAATATTTAAAAAACAAATTGGTAAACTTTTTATTAAAAACCATATATATAAAATATAATTAACCACAAAACACATTCTAATGTGTTACATGCGCATACCTTCTGGAGTGTGATAATATGAGTGGATTCCATCACATTATTATGCGATGATAGTTGGATCCCGATTCCCACTGATAAGTTGGTTTACTTCTCGGGTGATCCCGACTAATTCTTCTTTCAGGTTTGGAGGAGAATTTGAGGTTACAGTGGGAGGTTTCCTGATTAGATAAAGTGATAACCATTCTGATCTAGGTTTTAGTGCACGCAGAGTGTTTCTTTTCTCTCTCTCTTTTGCAGCGACCATGACCCGACCCTTAACTATGACTCAGTGACTAAGTTAGCCGAACCTTCTTAAAACATTGGCTTTTGGATTGTCTGAGTTGCATACCTCATTGCCACTCCTACTTTTACCCTTTTCTCCAGAACACCCCGTATTACTATGAACATCCACTTCCATTGGATAAAACCATTATATGGTTATATACGAACTCGAAGGAACTTGTTCCAGATTCGAGAATGGTTTCCGTTTCTGGAGAAAACGAATAGGACTATTCAGTTGTCTTTTCCTTTTGTCTTCTCTCAGGTTGCGAGTGCTCCTTGGATTAGGATGGTACACCTATTATGCTAATTGGATAGTCTTCTTCCAAACCATAAGCAGGTGCCGAATGGTAGGGAATGAAGAAAACCATTTAGCCTAACGATGGTGTACAGAAGGTAATAAGTCAAGACAAATAAAGCGATTAGTAAGAGGGCAAAGTAAATTGCGACTGCTATTCACGACCAAACCAAGTATTTCATCGCCACTCCTACTTCACCTTTGTATTTCTCCAGAACACTCTATATCACTACAAAGATCCACAGTTTATTTGATACTCCATCGTATGGTTATATACGAACTTGAAGGAACTTGTTCCAATTCGGGGATGGATTCTGGTTCAGGAGAAATAGGAATAAGGTTTTATTCAGTTGTCTTTTATCTTTACCTTCTCTCGGATAGTGAGTGCTCCTAGGATTAGGACAGTACACCCATTATGTTTATTGGATAGTCTTCTTCCAAACCATAGGCTGGTGCGGAACGGTAGGGAAGGAAGAAAACCATTTAGCCTAAAGGGGTGTGCAGAAGGTAATGACTAAAGATATATAAAGGGATTTGGAAAGATGGCAATAAAATATACGGTTATAGTTATGAATCTGATGATGGAAGAGGCATTACTAGGAATACCCGGATACCCCTTCAAAAAATTTATATATTTCAGTTTCACTGTGTGTTGTTGAAGGAAAACTGATTTCCCAATTAGGTACTTACTTCAGGGTTTGTATTTACCAGGTATGATTTTTACATCTGTATGGTTTTACAGATGATGAGTGGGAGCAAGTTATTGGGAATTGGGTGATCATCCTCATTATATCGGGATTCGTTGTAATTGGTGATATTTGAGGAAATCGCCTGGCTTGTTTGCCGGACGGCAAATATTTGGTTTTGAATATCCGTTATAATGCACCAATTTCAAATTGATATATCTGTATGTTTATTTTTATAAAGTGAGATATAACTTTTTGAAATTATGTCTATGACATTTACCTATATCAGTGAATGGTTAGGTAAGGAGCATTAAACAACGGTGTAATTCTTCTTAACCATAAGTACAGTTTTCAACCTACGACACACAGGGAATGAGATATTAGACTCAGGGGACTTATACAGAGTATTGTATATTGTCCAGTTTCTATGAAGACAGAAGGGTTGGTACTTGTACTATATTCTGTTTACTTGTGACTTCTCTAGTTCTTAGACATGCGTTTCGTAGAAATGCAAGGTCTAAGTTTTGAGAAGTTATAGGCATATGAATTAAGTAGAGAACCAGGTATTGCAAGTATCAGGATTCTTCAAGGTGATCGAAGATGTAGATACTTGTGTATGGTATTCAGATGATAGTAATGATTAAGAGAACTTTCTTCTCTTTCTGGTTACTCATAATTGGAAGCATTCCTAAGTTTAGTAATGCTGATCGGCCTCTCGCCATTTAGTTGACATGCACTGCAGACAACTGCATGATTTAAATCTGGTTCCAATTAAATCAGTGCCTATGTTCTTATATGGGATATAGAATAGTTCATATCTTAACATTGTTAAGGTACGGGGAGTTTTCCGGCTTATACTTAAAACCAGACTCTGGATAACTCAAGGCACGTTTCTGTAATGGCTGTTTGTGGGTTGACTCGGGCTATGACGAGGGTTGACTTTGTACCATCTGGAAGATCAATAGTGATATTGTTCTTGACTCGCCACAGTTTTAATAAAAATGGATTTTTTCAAAAAACAGTAGTGGGAGTATGGTAGAACTGGAAGTGATTCCAGAACCGCAAACGATTACTCAAAATTTGATAAGAACCTAAAGATTCAATCTGGATTGACATTCCATTGGCCACTCCGCAGATAAGGTGGGTAACCTCAGGCACCCGAGAGGTACTCCGGTAGCCTTAAGAACGGTGACTGGGAGGTTCTTGTGTACCCAGACTTGCCATTGCTGTTGTTCCAGACTGTGAGACCCGGCAGGAGGATGAGTATAGCGTCGTTTTGAACTGGCTTTAGAAGTGCACGTGTATATGACTCTGCCAGAGGGTTGTCGTAATCAGTGGGAGCAGCGGAAGCATTGTGGACAAGTAGCTTATGTCTATTTATGGACTAAAGCAGATATAGCGGAGATAGATCATTTGTTTCTGACGTGACAGTCATAGGTTTGACTTCATCAGAATAGGGGATGGATCTGTTAAGAAGGTAGTAGGGTGTGATGTCCTGGTATTTGGATGGCATACACAGAGTAGGAAGTGAAATTCCTACACGACGATCGGTTATACTTTGGTTGTCACACAGTGGTTTCTCCACAAAGGATATAGACATAATATCAAACATTCTAGTTACTAGATCTGTGGTTTTAGATCTAGATTTGGGTTGTTTCCCAATTTGGGTACTTAGATAGCATTCTAAAGGTGTTTTAGAATGGATGACTCCTGGCATGGTGGTGTACCTGCAGGTGATAGAGTCACCCTATCTGAAGGTGTCATACAGACTAAAGGGGAGAGGGATGTGCATGATTGGCAGATCACTTGCTTAGGCAATTGAGTCAATCATGAGATGTCAAGTACCACACCAGACATTGTTTTTGCACTAGATGCAATAAGTTGATATTGATCCAATCCTGGAGAAACGATCGGGAGCAGCTTTAGAACACAAGTGGATGTTCTAGGGATATGATAACAACAAACTCTTTCGAGAGAAGGTTATCATTCCAGGCTTCCAAGGTGACCTGGATGACAGAGTGGCTGTCAGAGTTATAGTTTTCCCTCTTACGAGGGGCAGTATTTTGGACAGGTGGTCCAAGCGGATACTGAGGGAGGTGTGGCGCAGGATACTGATTAAATTCAGTTGACGATACTGTCTAAGAAGTTTGGATTTGGAGTTCACTAATGAACTAGGTCCCATCAGATATCCAGACATATTCTAAGACAGGTATTGCTCATTTCAGGCGATGGTTTTCTCCACGAACGTGAGATAAAGAGAGACATAGAAAGAAACCTCAGGGCGGATCCATTAGCTGAGGCTATTTCTCGAACGCAATAGTTTCGGAAACGAGCTTAGTGAGACTGATTAGTAGAGGAGTTGGGTGTTCGGTATCACACGGGCTGTGAGTATGCGACATCGCAATAATTAGCCTTGACTGCAAGTGGGAGATTGTTGGATATAGTGCCCACAGAGTCAATTATTGGATCACAGGCACGTGATTGCAATGATTGAGGGAGGACCTATACCGGTAGGACAGTCTTACTCGAGTGGTTGGTATACTATCTGCTTTGTCTTTATCATCGTGTACATGCTTTAGGTGACATTGTGGTTCACTATTACCGTTGATGGAGAATAGTATGCTACCATGGTCTGTCTTTATCATCGTGTACTGCTTTAGGTGACCTTACAGATCGCTATTACACGCTGATAGAGCCCTTAGGATTCTTGCTTGACTACCAACAGTATGATGGCGATCATATACGTGGGAGCTGGGGTCTATAAGCACTTCCTTAAAAGGTCCCTAGTCATGGGAGTTTCGAGACTGGGCATCGATACTCCATTAGTAGACTAGTGTATACAGTCGAGACCCCGACGGGGGTCCATGGCCGGTCTCACAAGCCATTGGTGTCAGTTAGATCACCTAAGATGTATACAGGTGCTCATTAGGTTATGAGTACACCGGACAGGACTCGCCGGGAACATGCTAGTTGGTATTATACCTGACGTCAGATAGCAATTCCCTGGTGACATGTGTACAAGTTAGTTCATCGACCTGAGATCGTCATTTGTCTTGTGTGAGTTCCCACTATGCTTTGATTACTACCCTACCACGGCTCAAAGGAGTCGTGCAAACAGGTTTTAGTTGGGTACAGTCCCGAGCCACATGGAGGCAGTGAGCTGATCGGCAGGGGTTCATCTCTCTCGGTATTGGGGGTGAGGTCGCGCTGTGTCTAGGAGAGCCATTACACAAAGCCCTCGGCCGAGGCAGGAGATTTACTGATAGATATTCCATTAGTATCTCAGGGTGTTCTGGGCTACACTCCGATACGACTTGTACCGCTTTTGGGGGACTGACTTTTACCAACCCCTTAGGCCCGCCATGCGATGCTCTTAGACGAACGGACTGGACTGTACGGATATTGTCACTGACAGGCTCAGTAGGGTGTCAGGATGAGTTCGCTCATCGACCTCCCTTTTTGGTCAATACCTGGTAGCTCGTTACGTACGGCTAATACCTCTGACGTGCTAGTGGTTAAATCCACAGATAATGTATTGACGATTCTTTAGAGTCCCCCACAGACAGTTTCTCAAGTTTCGGGCGAAACGTTGTAGAGGTCGTATGATATACGGCAGGGTTCAGTCATATACGTGCGGTATTTCACGGATCATGATCGGACGGATCATACTAGTGGACTTTGGTTTAACCCGAATCCTAGTATTAGATTTGTTGGATTACTTTAGTCTCGTCGCATTCGTATTCAGTCGGAATGCGGATGCAGGTATGTATATACAAGTGAGGGGTATCCTTGTGATCCGCCACGAGTTTACTTTAGATGTTGCCGGATTTTTCTTTGTTGGACCAAACATTTGGATTTACGTTTGGATGGTGGAAATAATAAGCTAGAATTTCATCATGAGATGCATTAATGTGACATGGACATATTATGTGACTCATGGTGTCTTTTTTGTGAAAGATGTCACATTAGTGGATTGATTTGTGGCTTGATTTGATGAGAGAAGAGAGAGGGGCAGCCAAGGGTAGGGTTAGCTCTCATATTATTATGCTTGCACTCTCTGTCATTTGACCATAATAATATCACACAAAAGGAAAATGAAAACCTCCTCTTCTTCTTCTTTCTCTAGCTCATTATCTCCACCAATGGCTTCATCTCTAACCTCCATCCAAATCAATGGATGCAAGAGACAAAGTGATCACAAACATTCTCTACATCACCTTGGACACGTCGGCTTGCACACTTTGTGCCCGAGTTGCTTCGGATGAAGCGGGAGCCCGTAAAAAGAATCGATGATGTGGTGCCCTTTCCGACGAGGAGATCGAGACCGGAGATGCCGCGAGGAGCTTGGGATGGTGGCCAAAGACCGAAGGACACGGATCGATCGGTATAGCTTTCCAACCCTCTCTCTAGCTAGTTGTAGGTTAATGGTTCGATCCTGGTTTTAAGCATACGATAGCGTCGGTTTCAAGTTTTGAAAAGTTTTCGTTTCCGCATTTTGGCCTCGGAAAGATGGACGGGGCGCTACCGTAGTCTTACAGTACTAGTGTCACCAGAGAACTGCTATCTAACGATATGTATAATACCAACTAGGAGTTCTCGGCGTGTCCTGTTTGGTATACCTATTCTCTAATAAGCACTGTGTACAATCTCTTATGTCAAACACCAATGGCTATGGAATCAGCAATCGCCCCATATAGGGTCATGAAACGTACACACTAGTCTACTCTGGAATATCGATGTCATGTCTTAATACTCCCTCGACTAGGAACCATTAAAGGATGTACTTATGGACTACCCTGGCCCCATTAGTATGATCTGCATCATAGCCCTGTGTAACGTTTTGAAAATCGTTTCGGTGAAATTTCGAAAAAATCGGTAAAATAAGGGGGTTTTCTGTAAAAAGTCAAAATACAAATATCTTATTATAAAAATTAAATATACATATTCTAGCTATGTAATTGCTATTATTTGGTGTTTATTGAGCCGCTGGTGAAATTTCAAATTTTCTGAAAAAAATATTATTTTATTATTATTTTAAGCTGTCACTAATACATTTAATTAGGGAAAATTACAAATCGGAATGAGTTGAAACAAATTTTGTGCATCATAAAACATTAAATAAAATTTTATCATGTGGTTTTTGGAACGAAATCATTTGCCAAAACGGTTTAGAAATTATTGAAGAAAAAAGGCTTTTTTTTAGCGTAAATGGATGTTTGGGGTATTGTATTTATCATTTTTCATCACCCCACACCCGTACCCACACCCACACACCCCCACTTACTCCTCCCCATGGCTGAATTCAGCACCCACCATAATTTTTCCCCACTTGATTTCAAAGGAAAAGAAATGAAAGAAAAGAAAAGAAAATGGGTGAATTAGGTGGACTTTTGACCTTACCTTGACCTTGACTTTCCTCCCTTGCATTTTCTCTACCTCCCTCTCTCTCCTCACTCCCATTTCTGGCCTCCCAACAGCAGCAGCCCTCCCCCTAAAATCCCACTCTTTCTTCATCAAAAAAATCCACAAATCACTTCAAAATCCATGCAAATTCAAATCTAAATCCAAATCCGACTCATACCCATTTTAGCTTAGCCCGTATAGCATGTATCCTTGTGAAAAGAGAGCATTTTGGAGGGCCATGGATGCTTGTGGATCTTCATATGTTTTTGGGTATAATTCTAAACTTTTTGTTGCTTAATTTGTTACTAATTTCTTAAGCTAATTTACTTAAGTGTTAATTTGGTTATGTGAGTTTAATTGCAAGTTTTGGAATTCAAGTTGTGAATTTGATTGCAAGTTAGGGTTTTATAAAATTGGTGTATGGTTGTGTGTTATATTTAGGCTTTGTTGTCATGATAATACAAGGTTAGTAGCTAGTGTGAATGGTTAGTTTTAAAATTGTGTTAATTTGCTAAATTGCTTACTAGGTTTTTGAAATTTGTTAAATTCTTGGGATTAAAAATATGTTTAGAGTTTTCATGACTTCATTAACTTTATTAAGTGTGGTTTAATGCTTTAGATCATGCAAATCTAAGCTAGATTGTAGTTTGTACATTTTTGCTTTGAAATTGTTAAAAAGGGTATTTTTGTAAACTAGAATATTAGGATTTTTGGAATTTAATGATATTAAATTCTGGAAATTATTTATACGACTTATTTGAGATATTTAATAAATATATTGGCCGCTACATTCATTTAAACATCGTGTTTTGTACAAAAACGGCGAATTGTGCTTGCTAGATTTTCGGAAAAATGACTTTTTAAGTGAAATTGGCGTTTTTGTGAGTTTTAACCTAGTTTATATTAAAATTAGTGTTCGTGAATGTGCAAATGAGTGTGATTGGATTTTTCTCGATGGTTTGACGTTTGTACATCGACATCGAGGGTTGGTTTGACTATTCTTGCATGCGTAGGCGATAGGTTTGGACCTATGCGTGATACGCGTGCCGATTTGATTTTCGTATGCCGTTTCGATCTCGAATTTAGTTTTAATACGATATGGTGCGTTATGATATGTAGGTACCCCCATGTGGACTTCGAGACGACAAGTAGGCGCGTGGCGACGTCGGCACCGGCTAGCGAGGACCAGGTGAGTAGATTTATATCTACGGGGAGAAGTCGGGTGGATGGCGTATAGCACCCCCGCAGTCCGTGGTGGTGTATACGGATGCGTATACACACCAACAATTAGTATATGTTATTTGGGATTAATAACGATGCTTAGGATGGATATTGGTGTGTTGGATTATTTTAGCGTTGCGAACCCTAGGGTAGTGTTACACTACACATGCACACACACATACACACATACATACTTGCATACATTCCTATTGATATGTGCTCATGGGATTCTTTATAGTTATGTGTTCACATGGGTATGGGACTATGTGTTCACATACGGATTGAGGATGATACTTGGGATTGAGCTGAGTCGATGAGATTTGATTTGAGGCCGTGCGATCGGTGATATAGCACGGTTCGTATTTGAGATACGACATGACGTTGTAGCGGGTCCTTGACGTAGTGTTTCACACACGTCCATGCATACGTAGGCGGTATCAATATGGTACTAGACGTAGATCAGTACCCCGATCTTGATGTTTGATAAAGAGGATACCAGGTGAATAGTATGATGAATGTGATATTGACCCGTACCCAGATTTAGGAGGCCGTACGACGGATTTACGTACGAGCTATATTGATGATTGATCCGCACTCTTGACTTGGGATGCCTGATTATAGATATGGTATCAGCTATGATATTATTGAGGCGGGATCACCGACTATACATATACAGGTAGGTATATGTATCGACTCAGATGTTAGGCGGTTTCCTTACCTGTAGTTCAGCTTGTTAGTTCAGCCGTATAGTTTAGTGTAGTTGTTAGATTAGATTAGACTTCTTACCTATTTCAAAAACTAACGAATCGTGGGTATTTTAAAAGACAGCCCAAGGGATCCTACGGATATTTCAAAAGACGTATCTTTTCATAAAAACACCGTAGCCCCTATTTTCAAAAACCCCATGATTCGTGTTATTTCAAAAGGCACCATTTGTAGGACTTATATTAGATTAATACTGATTAGTTATCGTTGTGTCTAGTATTCTGCTCCCGCACATTATTGCTGTTCGCTCTGCCCCGCATACTTATTTTGCTGCATACTCCATTATTGATATCATGCTGTTAGGACACCAGCACCATTACCGATGATGCGTATGTACCACATACACTTACTTGCCGGCTCACACACATCTTCATCGGTAATTGCCATGTCACGTACACTTAGAAAATACTATTGCTTGACTTAGGTTGTTAGTTAGTAGTTGATACGATATTAGTGTACCTGCCTTATATGCCAGTTTAGACATTGTAGTTATTACTTGTCACTTCATGCATACTGTTATTCCATTGTTCATGCCTAGTTATTAATCACACATTGCAACTTGGTTATTGATACCATATACATTCATTATCATTGACATATGCACTTGTGATGATTTCTTGAGATTTATGATATTTCTGGATTTCGGGGGAAAGCCGCAAAATTTCTAAACTTATTATATTTTTAAAATATGTAAATTGCGGTTTTCTAGTGATGTAAGTGTCGTCCACCATGAGTTTGCTGTGGTTTTCGAGATCCGTGTCGAGGAGTGGAGGAACCGTCACGGGTACATGGTGGGGCCCGGTATGGTACCCCGGGGCAAGAGGAATGTGGTGTTGACGTTGAGCCTGGCTGGGGAGCACTACCTACCGGTGATATTACCCGACGCGTCGGATATCCGGAGGATACCGTCGTGGTCTTGAGATGGATGGTAGGGGCCGGTCTGGACTGACGGCGCCCTAGATATTGAGATTGAGACATTGATATTTCGAGACGGTGAGATTTATGTTTTGTGTCGATGCTAGACAGTGTTGATACTGATTTCATTATGATACCTCAGTTTAAAAACCAGAAGGAAATCTCACTAATTTATGAAAACAGTTTCTTCATTTACATGTATTCTGTTTTCATGCATTCATACCTCATTCATATGATATATTGCTACCTGAGGCACTGACACGGGCACATGAGATTACACTCGGTTAGATATTACCCTAGCCATTGTTATAGGCTGCATGTTATACATATTTTTGAGGATATATTATGATCATTGACCTAGGATTGCGTTATTTATGCGATTTCTGTGCGTAGATGTTTTTCTATTCACGAGTTGGCAACTCACCCCCGTTGTGCCCCAGTTCTTGCAGGTTTGCCGTACAGGTTTCATTACGGCTTTGCGGGCATAGTTTCATTCGGGTGATTTGCTAGTAGGTGGGTTTACTTGTATCATACCCCCATTATATATCTTGTATATCATTATTCTGTTGTATCTAGAATCTCCATCAACCAAACATGTATTTTTGAGATAGAGACCAGTGTTGTTTATTCTTTCGACCTTAGAGTCGCTCGTTATATTTCTGGTGGTTTTGAGTTTCCTTTTGAGTTTTGATCCTCGCCGTTGGCGTTGTATATTATATTGCTTGTGTGGTTGTGACCGTCGATTGACGAAGAGCTAGCTCCCGCTTGGGGATGCCTTTTTCTTAATTTCGTATACTATTCATGTAGTATCCCGTTTGGGGGCCAGTATTTACAAAGGAGACTCTGCCGAAATTTTCAGTAAATTTTTGATGTTTTTAAAAACCGCATAATTCGGCTTATGCTATTGAAACTACTTGCTTTAATTTGGTTTTTCCTGCACTCTACTTCTTTTCTTGGTTTGGATTTCTGGGTTTTCGGTTTACTTAGATTACGTGCGCCTCGAGACGTTCGTAGTTTAAGTGCCGGTCATGTTCCGTACTTTCGGGTCGTGACACCCTGGTAGTCAAGTACACATCCTAAGGGCTTTATGAACATGTATCAGAGGGACGGTATAACAATACAAGTATACCTGTTAAGATAAAGAGCAACCAGATAGAATACTATCATGTCGAGCAAGAAAGTCCTCTATATATATATTTATATGTCCAAGCATCTACTATAATATACAATCATGTACAATAATGGCCTCTATGGCATACATATGACTAACAGGAAGTGCTTTGACCAATACAAGGACCTCCTTGTTCGGTGTCCTCATCATGGTATCGAGAAATGACAACTTTGACAAACTCTGTATGAGAGCCTGAATCCAGCAACAAGACAGATGATGGAGACCATCTATCAAGGCTACTTCATGTCCAAATCTTACGAGGAGGCATGGAAATTCTTTGATGATCTTGCGGAGCAAACGCTGCAATGGGAGAGCACCCGACCGAACGTTTCACTTTCTTCAACTTCTTCAGTTCTCTCTAGGATAAGAGTTCACCAACTCGATATCTCAATTGCAATGAAAGCCGAGATGGCTGCAATCACGCAAAAACTTGAGGTAATTAAGAGCAAATTCTCATCTCCTTCTCCTAACCCTGCTCCTCACATCGTACCATTTGCGCTTGTTGTTCGGATCCATCTCATTTGACCAAAGAGTGTCCTTACAATCCACCATCTCAAGGACAGGATCGGGTTAATGCTGCATTACAGCAAAGACCAAGAAACGATCCATACTCTTCCACATATAATCCCGGTTGGAGGAACCACCCTAATTTCGCCTGGAATCAGAACCAGCACCAATTCCAAGGCTAGAACAACATTCAGAGGCCTCTTCCTCCTCAACAACAAGCTCAGTAACAATTTCAGCAACCTTTCCAACCCCAACCTTTTCAGAATCCGACAAACAATTTTGCACCTTACAACAATTCTTTTCCTCAAAAAAACTTTGTTCCGTCAAATAACGATAAGGTTTCCTCGCTAGAATGGAGACTAAAGGATTTTGTAAAGCAATCGACTCAATCCACCACCAATATCTAGTCTTCTATTCAGTCTCTGGTGCAACACACCGCTGCACAAGGGCAGAGCATCAAGACCATCGAATCCCAGATTGCACAGCTGAACATGGCCTTGAGCGAGCGAGAGAAAGGAAAGCTTCCATCTCAACCACTCCCAAATCCTGGTCACCCACATAATGTACATGTTGCTCTTGAACAACAGAACTATAATGTTAGTACCGTGACTACGTTGAGAAATGAAAGAATGCTGAACAACATTGGCGCACGAATTGATGATGATGACACCCTGGCCGCTTCTTCCTCTTCTTCTTCTGAACCTAATCTCCATTCTTCATAAGGCTCTTCTTCTTCAACTGCTGCTTCGAACGAATCCACATCTCACTCCACTCAGACTCCAGTTTTGTGTTCCATTCCATCTCCATAAGTATTGGACTCAACCTATTTCAACAAATCTCTATTTCTAAACCGGTTGTGATCCAATTAAAAAAATCTACAAATGGAGATGATTGTGGAGTTGTTCAAACAGGTTAAAATCAATATTCCCTTCTTAGATGCAATTCAGCAAGTCCCGTCATACCAAAAAATATTGCAAGACTTGTACACTAAGAAGAGAAAATCTCAGGTACCAAAGAATGTTTTCCTGGCTGGTAACGTGAGTGATACTCTTACCTAAGATTTACAACAAAAACGGAAGGACCCTTGCTGTCCAACGATTTCAATAACCATTAGGGATAAGAACATCAATCACACTCTTTTGAATCTTGGTGTCAGTGTTAACCTTTTTCTTTATTTAGTTTATGAGCAACTCGGTGTAGGAGAACTGAAAACTACACATTGTACTCTTCAAATGGCTGACTGTTCATATCGTAATTTTGCATTATTATATTCGCCATTCTTATTCATTTTACAAATAAACAGGTGCTTTTGATCCATTTCTGCTACATAATTGCAGGTCAGGTTCTCGGAACAAAACAGTGAAAATGATGAAAAGACGATACAAAAGTGAGACTACGACCAACAAATGAAAGAATCTTGATCGTGCCTACAGTTTGAGAGACAAATGAAGATCAATGAACAAGTTCACAAAGTACAAAGGCAGCGCAAGGTTCAAGACTTCGACATGATGAAAAGGGTAAAAGTCCACGACATTATGCACTGTGGAATTCTTGAAGAAACTAGAAGACAATCTGAGAAACCAAGTGAAGAAACAGGAAGCCAAATGCAACCAGAAGCAGCCCAGAAAAATCCAGCCAGAGAACCCTCTATATGGCCGTTGATCCGCAGCCAAACATGGCTTTTGGCCGCGGTTCCGCGGCCATGATAAGCACGTGTCGGTGCATATTTTGACGGTGTGGAGGTGCGTTGACTAGGCTTCTTAGGCTAATTTTGTAAATGCAGATAGGGATCAGATGTAACCCTAGGATTTCTATAATCTATAAATAGAAACCCTACTGCTCTTTTTGGGGCATGCTTCTTTTTGTTTATCAAATTTAGAAATTTTAATCGTTGTAATGTTTTGAAGAGTGCATCGAATAAAGTAAGTAGTTTTTCTTTACTTTGCCCTAGTTAATTTCTTTTCTGCCGTAGTTTAGTAATTTTATTTATCTGCCCGAGTTAATTAGTTTAGCACTTTTAATTATTTTCCATAGTTTAGATAATTAGTCTTTTAAAAACAATCATAAAAAATGTCTCCTTTTATCAATTCCCTAATGAGTGAGTAGTTCCTCACTTGTTAAGGTTAGGAATAGGAAAGGTTGGAGAGATGAAAATCTCTCACCCCTTTCTTGCCCGTCATATATTTTAATAGGACTCTACGCATACATACACACACCGCTCACTACGGCACCCTACACCACGAGGTAGCGGTGATACTGTAGTTTAAAAGACCGGTTGTATATGTTTTTCATGGAGGTTAGGGTAAGAATTAAGAAAGGACGGACAAGGACCTAAAGGACAAAACATAGTTTCTTTCCAATCGTGCTAATCCCCTTTATTAATTATTACCATAACACCTAAATAGATCTTAATTAGGACATAGAAAGTGTTGATGAAAATATTGAATTTCCAAACATAAACTAAACCTAACCCTTGCAAGGTTTTAATCCTAATCTAAATCAACCTTAATTTTTAGTGATAATCCAATCCACAACAATTGGAATTAACTCGTTAGAACAAATAGAGAATACACAAAATCCCTGTGGACCAACCCATTCTCACCGGCTAGCTACCAAGCGACGCCGTTCTTGATTGCGGTAAAATTCTTTGATTCATCTTCTAAAAGCGCACACATGCAACATCTTAACAATCAAATGGCGCCGTTGCCGGGGATGGCGTAGTTATTTTCTTTTTGCAATTTCGGGTTAATATAAAATCATAAAATTCATAAAAACTGGAAAAAAAATTTAAAAAAAATTATCATCTTGTTATTTTTTGAAGGGTGTATCGTTTGAATTGTGCAGGATCGACGAACAGATTCAGATCTGGAAAAATCCAGAGAGCAAAACAATAAAAAATAGATCTGAACAAGCAGAGGATAATCAGAACAGACAGCAGAAGATTTTTGGAGGCTTGAACCAATTAAAGAACCGCGTTTCCGCCGCAGAATCTCACTTTTTGCCACGGAACCGCCGCGGGTTGCTGATGTCAGCAACCCAAAATTCCTCTATAAGCTTCTTTTCATCTTCTGAACCCCCTTATCTCCTCTAAAAAATTTTCATGCAGGGTTCTTTGCTCAAAAACTTCTCCCCCTTCTCCAATAACTCGATCTTGTGCAGGATTCTTTGCGCCGCAAAATAAAAAAATTGTTTGCAAGTGTTTGATTGTGTTTACTGCTTTGCATCTTTAAAATTGACTTTAAGGGGCTTTTCACCAATCTAGATTGGGTGGGGATTTCATTACCCTTCCTAGGACCCCAAAAATCACATAAAGCATATTGCATTGACCATCGAGTTAAATTAAAAAAGATTAGACTCAGCCTTAAGGACCGTCGCGCTCAATAGGACAAAGGAATAGTTGTAGGCATCAATCGTTTATCTAAGCCAGACTTTGTGGTGCCTAAGCAAGACAGGTGGGGAAAGTTAACTTTAAAAGGCCCGTCTCACGGTAATTCGTGAGCGGATCCCTCCTTTCTCTACTTGTGCTTACCTGGCCACAATTGGCAGTGAAGAGGCGATTTGAGGTCCTCACAATTTGCCCTTTGGAACGGTTAGGAGCAGTCTAGTTGACCTAGGTGACCCTAGATCTAGGCTTGATTGTGCATATTGTGATTGATTGAACGTGTGTCTAAGCTTTTTATTGAAAATCTTTTTGCAAAAAGCTCCTTATAAAAAAAAAACACAAAATGGAAAAAAAAATTACAAAAACTTGCCACTTATCGCTAAAAAATCTGTTGCGCCTCACATGCACCCGCTTCCTTCCATTGACGTTTTCTTACCTCCACCTTCTGTTTTCACCTTTTGATTACACTACACCTCTTTAGTGTATGTCCGGTTGGACTAGGGACACTAGTGCCCGTTTAGTCCGTGTCTCGTTAGTACCGACTGCCGACGCTTTCGACTACGAAGTCGAAATTCCTCCCACTTCTTTACCTTCACCTTCATATTCTTCGCTCGGGATTCAATCCTAACAACTCCTTACCCGCAGGATTGATTCCACCTCCACTAGGTGCGAATAACCCAAAACACCCACCTGTTGATGCGCCCCAACGAATTGCGCTCCAGGATCTTTTCTACCCTATCTGCACCGCTTTACCCACTTGTCTTTCACTTCCACCGGCTAATGGGGATAACTTTGAAATCAAACCTTACTTCATCAATATGTTGCCCAAATTTCACGGGCTGGAATCCGAAGAAGCCTACATCTTCATAAACAAATTCCAGAATGTTTGTGCAATGATGAAGACAACACAACTTTCTGATGATGCTATAAGGCTACGTGTCATTCCATTCACCTTATGTGACCTAGCCGAGAAATGGTTATATAGCACAGCATCACACTCGATTAAAAATTGGGAAGAGTTTGTTAAAGCTTTTCAAAAAAAGTTTTACCCATACCACAAGACCGCGAGAATTCGCAATGAGATTATTCAATTTTCCTAGCTTCCTTCCGAACCTTTTTGGAAGTATTTTAGAAGATTTAAAGACCTACTTGTTCAATGCCCTCACCATGGTATCGAAAATTGGCAACTTTGCCAAATCTTATACGAAGGATTGAACCCAGCAACTAAGAAGTTGTTCGAAACCATTTGTCAAGATCACTTTCTAACAAAATCAAGCGAGGAAGCTTGGCAGTTTCTCGACGATATTGCTGAACAAACACTTCAGTGGGAAAGCACTAAGACCACCTCATCTTCTTCATCAGATCAGTCTAGAGCAGGCATACATCAACTAGATATGTCGATTGCAATGAAGGCCGAAATGGCTTCACTTAAGCAATTGAGAGCAAATTCTCATCGCCTTCTCCTGCCCCTGCTTTACCCCCATGCACTATTTGCGCTTGTTCGGATCCATCCCATCTTACTGAAGAGTGATGAAGAGTGTCCTTACAATCCACCAGTTCAAGGACAAGATCAAGTTAATGCTGCCTTTCAGCAATGACAAAGAAATGATCCATACTCTTCGACTTATAATCCTGGTTGGAGGAGCCACCCAAATTTTGCATGGAATCAAAATCAACAATTCCAAGGCAATAACAACTTTCAAAGGCCTCTTCCTCCACAACAACAAGCACCTCAACAAACTTAATACCAGCAACCTTTCCAGCTCCAACCATACCCAAACCAAATGAACAATTTTGTGCCCAATAATTCTTATCCTCAAAACAATTTTGTTCAACCAAATAACGATAAGGTTTTCTCGTCAGAACGAAGTCTAGATGCATTTTTAAAACAATCTACACAATCCGCAGCAAGGTTGGAGACTTCCATTCAGTCTTTTGTGCAAAACAGTGCTTCATATAATCAAAGCATCAAATAAATTGAGGCCCAAATTGCACAACTAAATGCTGCGTTGAGCGAGCGAGAAAAGGGAAAGCTTCCGTCTTAACCATTGCCAAATCCCGGTCACGCACATAACGCACATGTTGCTTATGAACACCAAAATCATAATTTAAATGCTGTGACCACGTAGAGATCTGGAAAAGTGTTGCATAATAACGTGGGTAATAGTGATGACACCCCTGCCGGTGCTTCTTCTTCTTCTTCATCTTCTTCTCCTTCTTCATCTTCATCTTCTTTAGAGCCTATTCTTCATTCTTCATATGGCTCTACATCTTCTAATTCGAACGGACCCACATCTCACTTCACGAACACACCAACACTGGGATCTGTTCTAACTCCGCAATCTACTCCACAGACATTGGACTGAACAAATTTTCAAAATGTTCCATTTCCAAACAGGTTGAGATCCAATAAACCAACTTCCCAAATGGAGAAAATTATGGAGTTATTCAAACAGGTTAGCATAAACATACCTCTCTTGGATGCAATCCAACAAGTCCCTACTTACGCTAAAATCTTAAAAGACTTATGCACCAAGAAGAGGAAGTCACAAGTACCAAAGAAAGTTTTCGTGGCTAGTGCTGTAAGTGATGCTCTTGTCCAATCTTTACCCCAAAAACATAAGGACCCCGGCTGTTCTACAATTTCAATAACAATTGGGGATAAGAACATCAATCGAGCACTTTTAGATCTTGGTGCTAGTTTTAATTTTCTACCATATTCAGTATACGAACAATTAGGCATTGGAGAGCTTAAACCCACTCATTGTACTCTCCAAATGGCCAATCGATCCATCACCCATCCTAGGGGTGAGTTAGAGGATGTGTTGATCAAAGTAGGGGACTTCATTTTCCCTATTGATTTCATTGTTATGGATACACAGCCTGTAGCTGACCCCCGGAGTCAAATTCCGGTGATACATGGTCGACCATTTCTTGCGACTTCTAATGCGGTGATCAATTGTCGAAACGGTTAGATGAACCTGCCTTTTGGAAATATGACAATTGAACTCAACATTTTTAAGTTAGGGAATCAGCCTTCCGAGCCTAATGCTAGTATACTTGATGTTTGCTCGATCCACGAGATCACGCAGGAGGATTGTGAGATCGAAAAATTTCTGTTCGATCACAGCAATTTAGACGCCTCTAGTGCGTTCCTCCAAGATTCTGACACAGCTTTCACACCGGAAACCGATTACGAGTGTTTCATTTTTTTGGACGATTTTGAAGACTCACCACCCGAGTTTGAGTCCTTTGATTTCTCGGATGAGTTAGTTGAACCATCCGACTCGGTTGCTTACACTCGCTTTGAACCATTGTTGGAAACCTTCGAGTTCAAGAAAATTTCACCAATGTTACCTTCAATTGTTTCACCTCCGAAACTCGAACTCAAGCTTTTTCCGTCTCACCTTAAATACGCTTATCTAGGTGAGAATGGGACTCTTCCTGTTATCATATCGGCCTCTCTAACTCTCGAGCAAGAGAAAGCCCATTTAATGGTCTTACAAAATAACCGGCAAGCTTTTGGCTAGACTATGGCGAACATCAAGGGGATTAGTCCTCTCATAGTTGAACATCATATACATATGATGGATGATGCCAAGCCAATAAGAGATCCACAAAGACGCCTCAACCCCATAATAAAGGAGGCTGTCAAGAAGGAGATTGTCAAATGTCTTGATAATGGTATCATTTATCCTATCTCTGATAGCCAGTAGGTTAACCCCATTCATGTTGTCCCAAAGAAATCGGGCATAACGGCCATAACCAATGAGGCGAATGAGTTAATAACTACTCGCACCCAAACTGTGTTGCGAGTCTGCATCAACTATAGAAAACTCAACGCCGCGACAAGGAAAGACCACTTTCCATTACATTTTATTAACCAAATGCTAGAACGATTGGCTGGGCACGAATTTTACTGCTTTTTGGATGGCTACTCCGGCTATAATCAAGTTCCCATCGCTGAAAAGGATCAAGACAAGACCACATTTACTTGTCCTTTCGGTACATTCGATTACCGTCGCATGCCCTTTCGGTTATGCAATGCACCCGCTACTTTCCAGCAGTGTATGATGGGGATCTTTTCAGACATGGTTGAAAATTTTTTGGAGATCTTTTTGGATGATTTCTCCATTTTCGGCGACTCCTTCGATGAGTGTTTGCTACACTTAGACGCGGTTCTTACCCGCTGTAGGGATAAGAACCTCACTTTAAATTGGGAGAAATGCCAATTTATGGTACGAGAGGGTATTGTCTTAGGATATGTTATCTCGGAAAATGGCATAGAGGTTGATAAAGCCAAGATTGAAGTCATTTCCAATCTTCCTCCTCCTAAATGCGTCAAAGACATCCGAGCCTTCCTTGGCCATGCCGGTTTTTATAGACGGTTCATCAAGGATTTTAGCAAGATATCTGGACCCTTGACTCTTTTATTGGCCAATGACACCATATTTGATTTTGACTCAACCTGCATGAAAGCGTTCGAGCCGTTGAAACACTCACTCATTTCTTCGCCCATTCTTTCATCTCCCGACTGGACGGATCCGTTTGAAATTATGTGCGATGCATCCGATTTCGCCATTGGTGCTATCCTTGGACAGCATATTAATAAGATGCCGCACGTAATTTATTATGCTAGCCGAAAATTAATTGAGGCCCAATTGAATTGCACAACAACAGAAAAAGAATTTTTAGCCGTTTTGTTTGCACTTGAAAAATTCCGGCCCTATTTAATCGGCTCTCCAGTGATTGTTTACACGGACCATTCTTCGCCATCTTTTTGCGAAGAAGGATGCTAAATCCCGGCTAATACGTTGGATCCTGTTCGTACAAGAGTTTGACCTTGTCATAAGGGACAAAAGAGAATATGAAAATGTTGTTGCCGACCACCTTTCACGACTTCCTTCTTCGCCTACACTCGAAATTCCTATTAAAGACGTTTTTCCCGATGATCAACTCTTAACCATGTTATGCGAACCTTGGTTCGCTGATATAGTAAACTATTTGGCCACCGGACTGATACCTAAAGATTGGTCGAAACAGGACAAACTCCGATTCCTGTCCCAAGTTAAACATTTTTACCGGGATGAACCATATCTTTTTAAATACTGTTCCAACCAAATAATTCATCGGTGTTTCCCCGAAAACGAGTTTAAGAGTGTGCTGTCTTTTTGCCACGATCAAGCGTGTGGCGGGCATTTTGGCCCCGAGAAGACAGCGGAAAAAATCTTGCAGTGTGGTTTCTACTTGCCATGACTTTTTAAAGATGCATACGAATACTGCAAGACATGGTCCCGGTGCTAACACTTGGGCCGGATATCGCGGAGAAATGAAATGCCGCTCCAACCAATTTTGGTTGTTGATATTTTTGATGTTTGGGGAATAGACTTCATGGGACCATTTCACAATTCCTTCGGGAATATATATATTCTATTGGCTGTTGACTATGTGTCAAAATGGGTCGAGGCTGTGCCCAGCCGAACGAATGACAACAAGGTTGTCGTTCGATTTCTTAAAGAAAACATCTTTTCTCGGTTTGGGCATCCTTGAGCGATTATAAGTGATAATGGATCTCACTTATGTAATAGGACTTTTGAGTCCTTAATGCGCAAATACTCCATTACTCACAAATTGTCAACACCATATCATCCTCAAACTTGTGGGCAAGCCGAGGTTTCGAATCGGAAGATTAAACAAATTTTGGAGAAAACGGTTTCTAAAACCCGTAAAGATTGGTCACACAAACTGATTGATATACCATGAGCATTCCGTACTGCTTACAAGACCGATCTTGGCATGTCTCCATACCGGCTTATTTATGTGAAGGCTTGCCACCTTCCAGTTGAAATTGAACACATGGCATTATGGGCGATTAAAGAGTTGAACTTATCCATGGGAGATGCGGGCAGCAATAGAAGGCTGCAATTGAACGAATTAGATGAGCTGCGGGATGAGGCCTACGAAAATGCGGTAATTGTTAAAAACTGAATGAAGGTGTTCCATGACAAACACCTTATGCACAAAACTTTCAAACCTGGCCAACAGGTTTTTCTTTATGACACTCGGTTACACTTCCACCTCGGCAAGCTCAAATCTAGATGGAAAGGGCCGTTTTTGGTACGCACCGTATATCCGCACGGTGCGGTAGACCTAGAAAACCCGGAGGATGGTATAATGTTTAAAGTAAATGGACATCGACTCAAACCGTTCCTCACTGCGGATCCGTCGGAAGAGCTCCTGTTTTTGCAAGAGCCGATTTATACCGACTGATCTTCCTCCATTTACCCCCAAATTTTCGATCATCTAGCCAAAGCATTGTTTCAAACAAGTTTGGGAGTCTGTATCATTTGTAAATATGTAAATACAAAATAACATAAAAAAATAATAAATTGAAAATATAAAAATAAATGGGTATTTTTGTAAATTTCCAGATTTTAAAATAAAATAAAATTTTTATTTGCAAATAATTTCCTCTTTTTAGAGGGGTTTATTTGCAAATATCCATCACTCTCCCCTATATAAAGAAACCGACCCTCTTTGTGTTTTCACAACCCTAAAAACAAAACTCCACAGAAACCCTAGCCGCCGTCGAAATTTTCCAGAGAGAGCTCCTCCTTCCGTCGCGCTTCCGCCGCCAGATCCCTCTCTCAGCCGCGCTTCCGCCGCAGCCCTGTGTCTTCACCCCCTAAATTTTTCAGGGGAGGTTCGATCTCTCATAACACTCTCTGTTTTTAAATTTTTAGATCTGTAGCTATCTGATGGCACCCAGTAAGCAACTTGAACATGACTTTTCACAAATTTTTTCACATGCGGTGTATGGAAGTTATTTTGCAAATGAGATAGCACGTAGGGGATGGAACTTTTTGGTATATAATCACCCAAACGCCTATGCACTTCCGGAATTAGTCACTCGTTTTTACGAGTGTATGGAAGAGGGGTTTCTCGCCAAATTTGGCTTTATAAAATTGCAGTGGGGTGATAGGGAAATTATCATCGATATGGACTTCATACATGAAGTCACCTTAATCCCTCGGATATCCGCTCATGATCAACCATTACAATTTAAGGATTACATGCCCTTGATGGGCAATGATTGCTCAAGGGAACCGCGGAAGGGGATCCAAGCGAGAACCCTTTTCGCCAATGTCTTAACTGTGTGCCGTTGGGCACAAAACGATATTTTTGGTAGTCCCACAACACCACATTTTTTACACCCTCACTGCATATCGTGCATACCCACATGACAAGAAACCCTCGTTTCGACATGTGCACGGTTTTACTAAACTCTAGTGGTGCGGGTAAAAGAGCCAAAAATTACCCTTGTCCCATGCTTGTGACACAACTGTGTCGACATTTCCACCCCGTGGAGGAGTTTGAATTTTACATGCTTGGAGGCATACCCGTCAAGCCTCTCATTGAGGGCGTTTCTACGTCCTATACACGATTGACGGATGTGTGGTCAAGAACTGAACCGGCGGAGCACGTATCCGCCCGCACACCTAGCTCCAGCTCGGCCACGAGCGAAGGAGAACTTACCCCTTTAGAACATGCAAATTTGATGCGAAGAGCTGTTAGGGGGATATATGAGTTGAGGGGGATAGCGAGGGAGCATGATCGGCAGTTGACTGAAGTAGAGCAGGGGATCCGAACCCTGCTAGGTAGGGAGGAGCGTTCCCGTTCACGCTCGAGGGTACGGCGTGGGGCAGAGCAGTGAGGGCACTGCTTGTGATAATTTTGGGGGAGTTGGTGGTTGTAAATAGTTATCTTTTGAATTGCATACTTTTTAAAAATTTTGTATATATTTTTCTTTTTCTTTTGCATGTTTAAATTCTGCATTGCATCTATAAAAAAAATCATAAATTGAAAAAATGGAAATAAAAAAAATAAAAATATAAAAATCAAATAAAAACTGAAAAATTTGAAAAATTATAAAAAAAATTGAAAATTTCAATTTTGGCCATAATTGACTTGAGTTTGACAAGAAGGTTAACTAGCTAGGAAAAAACTAGATCCAAGACTTCGTAAATTAAAAACCCTAAAAATAACCTTTCTTATAATTTAACGGTAGAAAAATGTATGTCTTTGTAGTTTACTTAGAAATAGGGAAATTTTGAATTCACTTCTTGGGCTAAGTCAAAACAAGAGAAGTGTATTGATATTTTTATTAAAGTATAAGTCTGAAAAATAATTCCTAATCTTAAGTCTAAATTCTGAAAGTATATACACTACAAATTGCACAAACACGAACCTTGAAACTTGGAATAGTAGAACAGACCTTGAAATGCTCTTGTCTAAAGTCCTTAGTATGAAGGAAAATAAAATAAAAATACAAGTGTTAATAAAGAGATAAAAAAATGAACACTGGTTTTACTAATTACTTAAGGCTGCATAAATAGAAAAAAATACTTAGCAAGGGTGCTTTATCACCTGGTGTCTTAGACCAACTGGTTTGGGAGTAACTGCTAAAGCCTTAAGTATTACAAGACGAGGAATTACGCCTTAATGTGCAAACACATTTTATAATCGATCATTGGTACCTCAAGAAATATTAACGGTCGCATGAAGAATATGTGAGCAAGTTCATCTAAAAATTCACCAACTAAAAGTAATTTGGATGATGGAAAAGTGTATAAGAGCTTGATTTGAATTTCCAAGTGTAGGGATGATATATACACACACGTAGGGGTATGTGATTGGGGTTTAGATAAGAGATAGGAATGAAAAATAGGACTTATATTTTTAGAAGAAATGATAAAAATTCCTAAGTAGAGATGGAACCTTAGAAAGAAAACTTAAAAGATGCTAAAATCTAAATAAATATGCAAAACATATACAATCTTAAGTTAAATAATAAGGAAGCGTGAAAAATACGGATTGATAATTTCTGAGTCAAAGATAACAGAATTTCTTATTAGAAAACCGAATTGGAGAATAATAATCAATAGGCCGAATTGATAGGATTTTGTGGGTAGTATCCGCTGAAAACCCTCAGGAGACAACACTCCTCCTATTAGGGACACCTAGAGCTTTAACGGCTTGTTGTACGAGCTCAGTGCAATCGCGTTTCCCTACGAAAGTGACGGTAGGTCTTTTTTCGAGAAAAAAACTAGTTTTTCTCGAGGACGAGCAAAAGATAAGTTTGAAGGTATTTGTTCATATCATAATTTTGCATTATTATATTCCCCATTCTTATTCATTTTATAAATAACCGGTGCTTTTGATCCATGTCTGCTACATAGTTGCAGGTTACAGGTTCTCGGAACAAAACAGTGAAAATGATGAAAAGACGATACAAAAGTGAGACTACGACAACAAATGGAAGAATCTTGATCATTCCTACAGTTTGAGGGACAAATGAATATCAATGAACAAGTTCACAAAGTACAAAGGCAGCGCAAGGTTCAAGACTTCGACATGAAGAAAAGGGTAAAAATCCACGACATTATGCACTATAGATTCTGGAAGAAACTAGAAGACAATATGAGAAACCAAGGGAAGAAACAAGAAGCCAAATGCAACTAGAAGCAGCCCAAAAAAATCCAGCCAGAGAACCCTCTATATGGCCGCGGATCCGCGGTCAAACATGGCTTTTGGCGGCGGTTCCGCGGCCATGATAAGCACGTGTCGGTGCATATTTTGACGGTGTGGTGGTGCGTTGACTAGGCTTCTTAGGTTAATTTTGTAAATGCAGATAGGGATCAGATATAATCATAGGGTTTCTATAATCTATAAATAGAAACCTTAATGCTCTTTTTGCGGCATGCCTCTTTTTGTTTATCAAATTCAGAAATTTTAATCGCTGTAATGTTTTGAAGAGTGCATCGAATAAAGTAAGTAGTTTTTTGTTTACCTTGCCCTAGTTAATTTCTTTTCTGCCGTAGTTTAGTAATTTTATTTATCTGCCCTGGTTAATTAGTTTAGCACTTTTAATTATTTGCCATAGTTTAGAGAATTAGTCTTTTAAAAACAATCATAAAAAATGTCTTCTTTTATCAATTCCCTAATGAGTGAGTAGTTCCTCACTTGTTAGGGTTAGGAATAGGAAAGGTTTGAGAGATGAAAATCTCTCATCCCTTTCTTGCCCGTAATATATTTTAATAGGAAACTATGCATACATACACACACCGCTCACTACGGCACCCTACCCCATGAGGTAGCGGTGATACCGTAGTTTACGGTTGTATATGTTTTCCATGGAGGTTAGGATAAGAATTAAGAAAGGACGGACAAAGACCTAGAGGAAAAAACATAGTTTCTTCCCGATCGTGCTAATCCCCTTTATTAATTATTACCATAACACCTAAATATATCTTATTTAGGGCATAGAAAGTGGTGATGAAAATATTGAATTTCCAAACTTAACCTAAACCTAACCCTAGCAAGGTTTTAATCCTAATCTAAATCAACCTTAATTTTTAGTGATAATCCAATCCACAACAGTTGGAATTAACTCATTAGATCAACTAGAGAATACACAAAATCCCTGTGGACCGACCTGTACTCACCGGCTAGCTACCAAGCGACGCCGTTCTTGATTGCGGTAAAATTCTTTGATTCATCTTCTAAAAGCGCACACACACAACATCTTAACAATCACTGACCGATCTATCACCAATCATAGGGGTGAGATAGAGGATGTGTTGATCAAGGTTGAGGACTTCATATTCCCCGTAGATTTCATTGTTTTAGATTCACAATCTATAGCCAACCCCCAGAATCAAATTCCGGTGATTCTCAGCCGCCCATTCCTTGCAACCTCAAATGCTGTGATCAATTGTCGAAATGGTTTCATGAACCTATGTTTTGGTAACATGACAATTTAACTCAACATTTTTAGGTTAGAGAATGTAACATTTCAGAAAAATAAAATATTATTTTTGGGAATTTTTATAATTAAATAATAAATATACTGAATAATTTAATATTTCGGTATAATTAAATACCGATAAATTAGGAAAATTTTGGAAAATTAATGAAATTACTAAAAAGAGGGTACTTTATGTGATTTATGAAAATTATAAGATTTTATGATTCATTATACGATATTTTAATGCTAATCGCAATTAAAAATCGCTAATCACGCATTAAGCCTGTTTTGTGCACATGACATGCACCGTGTCGTATTTTACACTTGTGTTACATTTTATAACCATGGATTCATTTGGGATTTATGTCCATGGTTTTAATTTTAAAAAGAGAAGAGAAAAGAATGTAAAAGAAAAGAAAAGATAAAGATAAAGGATTAGAATATTAAGTATGGGCAAGAGAGAGAGGGTGAGGGGTCAAACCTTGAGCCATTCTCTTCATCTCTTCACTCTTTTCTCATCATTCTCACCTCTTCTTTTTCCCATGGCTGCCTCATCTCTCCCGCCTCCTCCAAACCCTCAAAACATCATCAAAACAAGCCCAAAACATCATCTCCACTTCACAAAATACATGCCCAAGCTCACTAGCTACACTTTGGACAAAGAAAAATCGGATTTTGGACACTTGGGGAAACTCAAGAATTTTCTTGAGTTGCCAAATAAGGTACTTTCATTGCCATTAGCTTTGGGTTTCATTCACTTTGGTATCCATATGTGTTTAGTAGTGATTTAGTGCGGTTTAGTGAACATCGAAATTCGTAGTTAAGGTTGTGATGAAATCTTGAGTAGTGAAGGGTAATTGAGGTTAGCAGAGGCTATACAACCCCTGTTGTGATGATTTAGTGGACTGAACCTGAGAATTAAACCCCGGATTATGAACTTTGAAAACCTGATATCGGAGAATTGTGGATTTTGTGAGGGTATAATGAAATTTGCTAACACACGGGTGACCTGAAAATTATTTAGCGGAGCCTGAGAGATGTGCAGGCAACCTAGAAGCTACCCTAGAAACCCGAGACCATATGCTCATGTCACATCCCGAAATAGCACGTGACTGGCCTTTGGATCATATGAAGTCTATAGGACCTCATCTAATTCAAGTAAGCCAAAAGTCCAGAAATCTAAAACCATTTTATATAATAAATGAAGTCAAATAGTTTTAAGAAGTGAAGAAAACATGTTTTAAAAACAAGGTTTTTAAATAAGTAAGCCAAATATGCATTTTAAAAAAAATCTATAGTCTTTTCTGAAAATTTCGGCAGAGTTTTCTTTGTAAATACTGGCCCCGAACGGGGTACAACAAGAATAATATATGCACAATGATAAAAGGCATCCCCAAGCGGGAGCTAGCTCTTCGTCAATCGACGGTCACAACCACACAAGAAATATAATATACAACGCCGAAGGGCGAGGATCAAAACCCAAAAGAAACTCAAAAACATCATGAAAACCATAATACTGCAACGCGCGACTCTAATGTCGAAATAATACACAACTGGTTTTCTAAGTCTAAAACAATATACAAGTTTTGTTGATGGAATTACTAGATACAACTGATAAAATAAATACAAGGGTGATCACGATGCGAGTGAACCCACCTACCAAAGTAATCACCCAGAAAAGAAGAAGTGTGCCAGAAAAGCCGCAATGAAACCTGTACGGCAAAACCCGCAAGAACTGTGGCACAACGGGGGTGAGTTGCCTACTCGTGAATAGAAAACATCGTAGAGCAGAAATCGTATGGATGACACAATCCTAGGTCAATACGATCAGAAATATATATAAACCTCAAATGAATAAGTCTGAAGCATGATAAGGTGGAAAAGGTAAACATCTATACATAAGTGTAGTACCAAGTGCTCGTGCCAGTGCCTCAGGTAACAACATATCATAAATATGAGGTATGATCAATGCAATCAGTGTTAACTATATCATGAAGTCTATGAGTATGTGGATATCATCCAACTATATGATCAATGACATCAGTATCAACTTTATGTATGTGGATATCGTCCACATGTCACCCAATGACATAAAGCATCATGCATGTAAATATCATAAAGCATGTGCATGGAAGTATGAGGATGTAAATCATCATGTGTCCCTCGCGACATATCAAAATCATGGAACCTGAGTGTCTAGCATCGACACTCGAAAACATCATGAAAGCTGTGCCTAGCATTGGCACGTAAATCCTCATATATATATAGGGCTCCGTCAGTCCGGATCGGCCTACGGGCTCCGTCAGTCCGGATCGGCCCGTATCATCTCTCGACTCCGGTCGGTATCCTCCGGATATCCGCCGAGCTCAAATAATATCACCGGTAGGTAGTACTCCCCTGCCAGGTTCACCGTCCAATATATACAAGTCTTCTTGCCCCGGGGTACCTCACCGGGTCCACCATGTACCCGCAGTTGGTGCCTACCGCTCCTCGAATCGGTTTTCACATGCCACTCTCAGAACCGAGAAAACACATTGTGGATGCACTGAAATATCATATCAAGGGTAACCGGGTATCTTAAAAACATTACATACTCTCTTTTGAAATAACCACGGTTCCCAAATCTAGAAATATCATGGAAACAGCATATCTCAATGCGTATAATCATAAAGCATGATGTATGCAACATATAATATAAATGTAAGCATATCAGTATATCATGCAACATAAAACAGTAATATGCACATATTGAGGGAAACCCGCTCCTTTTAAATGAATCACTTTTAAAATATATCTTGCGGTTCCCAAATCTCCAAATCAAGCCAGAATCATCTATGTATGTGCAAATATGTATATATGCAAGTATGGGTGTACAATATGTATTTACGCAAGTATGGTTGTACAATAGGTATGTGCACAAGTATGAGTATACAATAGGTATGTGCACAAGTATGAGTGTACAATAGGTATGTGCACAAGTATGAGTGTACAATGGGTATGTATGCAAGTATGAGTGTACAATAGGTATGTACGCAAGTATGCCATGCAAGGGATCATATCCTGATGCAATAATCTTACTGTGTAGTGACATGGCAATTATCGATGATGAAGTGTGTGAGCTGGCAAGCAGGTGTACGTGGAACATACGCATCATCGATAATGGTGCTGGTGTCCTAACAGCATAGTTTTAATATAACAATAATTACATTTACACATGCAATGCGGTGTGAATAGCAAGAATATGCAGAAATCGACTAATAAACACAACAGTGAAGGATCTACATCCATAGAAAAATGTCATACAGTTTTGCCATTTGAAATAAGACGAATCGGGATTTTTAGTAAAATAAGGGCTACGGTGTTTTTAAGAAAAGGTGCGTCTTTTGAAAATATCCGTAGAATCCCCTCGCCTGCCTTTAAAATACTCCTGATTCGTTAGTTTTCAAATAGCTATGGCTCGGTCTAGCCTAACATCTACTAAGCAAACTACAAATCTAACTAACAAGCTAATCGGGGGGGTATGGAAACCACCTAAATCTGAGTCGATATATATATATATAAATATAGTTGTCGGTGATCCCACCTCAACGGTACCGCGTATGATACAGTATCATATGACATTCTCGAGTCATGAGTGCGGATCTTATCATCAAAAAAAGCTCGTACGGTAAATTATCGTACGGCATCCCAAATCTGGGTACGGGTCAATATCTCATTTATCTCATCAATTATTTGGTATCCTTATCATCATATCTCATGATCTAAGTCTAGTATAAACCGATACCATCTATGAAAATATAAATTCGTGTGTAAAACACACGTCCAAAGGCCCGCTAAAATTTCATGTCATATCGCAAATACGAACCACATCAGATCACCGATCTCATGGCACTATGCCTAATCTCATCGACTCATCTCCAAATATCGTCCACTATTCTCATCATCCAGGTATAAGTATGACAAGTAAGCATGTGTATGCGTGTGGGTGTAAACCTATTCTAGGGTTCGCAACTAGGAAACTATACTAGTTTACTTCTAAACCCTAATCTAAACATAGTACACCTAATCACATTTAGAATATCTATGTCACGCATAAGGCTATCATATATATAGTATACTAAATATCGAACTGCGGGGGTGCTATACGCCATCCACCCGACTTCCCCCGTAGATATAATCTATTCACCTGCATCCTGCGTGTCGGTGTTGATGCCGCCTTCATCTTCTTCATCATATGGAACCCTCGTGAAGGTACCTACAAAGATAACACAATCGCAAATGCACATTAAACTCACATCAGAAAACCAAAACGACACGCTAAGACCTATAGGTTAGAACCTATAGACTATGCTTTCAAAACCACCAAACAACCCTCGATATCGTCGTACAAACGTCAAGTGATAGAGGTAAAACACAAATACGCAAATCCAGAATTTAAAATACGGAAAACTATAACTCAAATCAAAACAGCAACTAAAGGTTTTTTGTCCCAGATTTTGTATAAGGTGAAAACTAGGTAAGCAAACAGGTCTAGGGTGATGTATAGGGTCTATGTGAGCTATGGAGGCACCTGGGCACCCAACCCACCACGGTGGCTGGCCATACAAAGAGAAATTCCGGCCAAGCCGGTTCTGGTAAGGAGTTAGGGGCTCGTTCTGGTAGGGTGGCCTCGTGGTGGTCTATCTCGGCTACTGGTACTGTTAACTTTTCTAGTATTGGTCTTGGATTGCTCCAGATTTCCCTGCACGCCTTAAACACTCACAAAACCGACATTCGCAGATTTCTGTTTTCAGTTCCAGGTTTTTGTATGGTGTTTGGTCTGGGTTTTTATCATTGTATGGGGTCTAAGGTCATCTATATGGCCCAATTACACCATCTCTACTCAAATCAAACCCTAATTCCCCACTTGAGTTTTCAAAGCTCACTAAACTTCCCCAAAACGATTTTAAACTTCAAATGAGGCTTAAGCACTTGAAACACTACAATAATTGTGAAAGGTTTATATCATTAGACACTCATGAATCCTCCTACAGCGCCAAAATGAAAACTTTCTTAGCCCATAGTATAGCTTGTGAGCTCACGCATCTTTTTAATGAAATGGGGTTTGAGTTTTGAGGTGTTTTTCATGGAGTTTTGGGGGGTTTTGTGGAGGAGGAAGAGAGGGGCAGCAGCAGCAGCTAGATGAGGTGAGGGGAGAGGAATGAGTGAAGAATGAAGAGGGAATGGCCAAGTCAAAGTAACCCTCATCTTTCTCTCTCTAACCCATACCTAATATTCTATTCTTTTCTTTTCCTTTCCTTTCTCTAATAAATCAATAACCATGCTATAAAAAATGTAAGAAAGACATGAAAAAAAATGTAACAAGTGTAAAAATGATATAGTGCATGTTTTACACAAAATACGCTTAAAGCCCTATTAGTGATTTTAATCGCGATTAGCGCTAAATTAGTGTATAATAAATCATAAAAACTTAAAATTTGCATAATTCACATAAAACACCCTCTTTTAGTAATTTCTATAATTTTCCAAATTTTTTCCAATTTATCGGTATTTAATTATACCGCCTTATTAAAATATTCAATATAATATTATTTAATTATAAAAATTCCCAAAAATAATATTTTATTTTTTTTTGAAATTTACAAACTTCCCCCTTAAGAAAATTCGGTCCCCGAATTTAAATTTAAACCCCTCAAATAATAAAACATTTCAGTAAAAGTCCAAGTCGTCGGGGCTCCGAAATCATCAATACATAAAACGCATCATAGCGCAATGCAGGCGCATGAGTAATATGCAGATAACTCAAAATCAAAACTCCGTCAAGCATCCCGCAATTATCGGAGTCTTGGTGAAGGCACAACTGTCAAATCCAAATCAAAACCAATATGATATATATCAAAACCATACATGTAGACATCAAATCTATACATGTAAATATCCGAAAGAAATGCACGCCAAACCTTTCATGTTGCTATGTGATGCGTATAGCACTGCACAGTGGCGGACGTCTAATGTAAGAAAATAACCATATATGTATATGCCTTTTGTTTAATATGTACGTTCCGCTGTTTTGAAAACAATTTAGAAGAGTTTCCTTATTTTAAACGTTTCGTGTCATATCAGACACGTAGGTATATACTGAGACTATAGCTACCTTTTTGGAAATCCCTTTAATAACTAGCAATGCATGCAAAATATATTTAGGTACTGTTCTCTGACTAGTCCAGCTCAGTATGAAAACAAATAGCAAATATCATAAAAACGTATTGCTCCATAAGAAATCAATCCTAAAATGTGCATATGAATGCTATGTGCGTCTGGCGCGCACGGAAATCAAAATCCATATATGTGCCATACATGTGCACAGAAACAACATTTAAGTGTAACGGGTGTGCACGAAACATCTGCACAGGGCAACGGGCGTGCCTGACAGCAACATCATGTGCATCTGACATGCACGAAGAATCCCGATTTAGTGTATTGGGTGTGCACCAAAATTGCATCTCAAAACATGCACTCAACACGCGCGAAAATCCAAATCAAATGCACGGAGTGCAAGAAATCAACCTCAATATTAGAATCAAAATCGACGGTATACAATACGGCTCAATAAAAATCAGGTATACCGCGATATATAATCTCACAATCATGTGCATCAGCGTGCACAAATCAAATCAAAACACAAAAAGTGCATGAAAACCATGCTGAAAGTATAAGGCAAATCACATGGATAATATAGGCATGAAATCAAAATAAACATATCGAATGACATCAAATCGAAGTCCTGTGCAACTGTAGTGCACAAAATATAAATCCGGTGCGACAAACGCACGAAACATAAATCTGGTGCGACAAACGCACGAAACATAAATCTGGTGAGACAACGCATGAAATATAAATCTGGTGCCACAAAATATAAAACTGGTGCGACAAACGCACGAAATATAAAACTGGTGCATCCTGTGCATGAAATACAAATACAGTGTATCCTGTGGACAAATCCCAATACAGTGCATCTCGTGCACAAATACCAAACAATAACTCAAATGCATAAATAGAAACACCGAGTGTACCAAGGTGTAAAAAAATTCATAAACGTGTGCAACTGCGTGCACAAAACACATATCAATGCACTGCAAGCACATATAAGCTATACCTAGTGCAAAACTAAATCATGTGCATACCATGTGCACAAAATCAGCCCAACTATATAAAATCCATGAAGTCATAAACATGTGCAGCTAAGGCACAAAACGATATCAGGTGCAATAACTGTGAACAAATATGAATACCCAGTAGGTGCAACCATGGTGCATGAAAACAAATATCAAGGAACTCAGCCATCAAGACTAAATCTTGCAAATAGATCGCCCAAAATACCGAAATCCAAGGTGACGGATACGTGATAATAGAATCACCATATCACAAATCATAAATATCCTCGTCGATATATCCTCCTTCAAAGTCAAGAAGGTGTTGGTGCATCCAATGCTAGCAGAGCAAGATATCTACTTACCTCCTGCTCACGGTCTGGCGTCCTCTGTCTCTGGGCCCTCATCTTCTCTGTGGATTACCAATCTCGCAATCCATCGGCTCATCGGCCCTGTCAGGTGTGCTAACGGGGACTATTCCATCCTGGCACTTCTCTGGTCATCTCTAGGTCAATCTTCATGACCACTCGTAAAGCAGCACGTCACTGGCGCCGACCTCTGGTCCTCTGAATACACATCCTGCATTTGATCCTGGGTGCAAATCTTATCGCAGCAGTGTCCTGGAAGGAATCCTGCTCATGGTCTCTTCCTATCTCGCCTATGCCGAACTGTACGGAGGCTGGTACACTTGCATGATCTTTTCTCGCTCTCTGAACATCTGCGTCCTCAGAACAGTATTTTCTAAGAAACTGGTTACATCCCAACGCCTCTATAGACATATCCAACCTCTAATCCTAACGGAGAGTAACAACAGCTCGTTAGCATCTCGCACGAACCTTTTGTCCCACTTGTCTGTATCATCGTCCACTTCGACGTCACGTCTCTATCTGCGCACTACAAATGTTCTCGACTACTGTCAATCCGAAGTCTCTCACACGGACTCGAAATCATGAACTCGGTATCTTCATCACTCTGTGGAAGATATCTAGCCGAACACATCCCAATCTGCGGAGGTATACTCCATACTCGTCCTTTCTTGATCAACTCACAACGCATCTAGGTGAGGCCCTCTATCCGAACCTGGTCAGCTTACTGGTCTCCTAAGTGTGCACAATATGACCACTCCTGGGTCCAACTCTTCTCGTATAGCATTCTAGAAAGGTCCTGTCGTGGTCTCTCTCAAATAACGTTTTTGCCGAATTTCCCGGAAGTTACCACCCTTACTATATCTGTTTCTTGTTCCGGAACGGCTGCATACTCATCGCGACTCCTTCTGGATAGTATATCCATATACAACGCCTCTGCATGCGTATCGCATCTCTGATGTCAGCGGAGTGGAACTCCATCTCATCAAAATCTCGTGCGAACTCTTTACTCCACTTTGTTCCAATGTCGACTGATTCGGACTCGTCTTCTCGTGGCTGCAGGGACTGCGCTCCAACGGCTATACTCATATCTGGAGTTTCCCAAGCAATGTATCCCATCACATGATATTCGAATAATGTCGAACCATTTGATCGATTTGTCAAAACCTCATAATCCCCCAAGAGATCAACATCTTAAGTACAGTTTAATAGTATTCCAGTACATGCCACAACACCTGTGGACCAACCGTAGAAGGGCAAACCTAAGCCTCACAAATGGCACCGCTAAACTGCTGCAAACCCTAAAGTTCGAAGGCGTTCCATGGTCATTACATTGAGTTAGGGTTTCATTCTTCTAGAGGGTCTATAGCATTAGTTGCATTGTCTTCCGAATACTTTAAACTTGGAAATGGGTTCCTGACATTCGATCGTCTCTATCGACTACCAACGAATCTGCGTGAAGTCGTCTCTAGCTGGAATCAATCAATCTGATGACCTCGCATCGGGGTAAGCGAACGAACCACATGTCCTAGTCATTCATCCTCGGGTGACTAGCGACCTTCCATCTTATCTCTAGGTATATACTCATGCTGTAGTAGCTCCAACATCTGGGCGATATCTCGTCATTTGCAGCAACAACTGGATCATTCGTCTGTACGCTGAACAGTGTCTCAATCATGAATAAGCGTTATATCAGTGGTCATCACATTCTGGCTGGCCTCTAGTAGTAGCCTGATCCTCTGGTGCTGATCTGCACATCTGAGAAATCTCATGACAGCGATCTATCAAACGCACACAGCGCGAAAACACAATAAAACGACACCGCACTATGCAATCGTATGTCTCTGGAATCACGCTCTGCTCAGTCCTCATTCGTGACGAGCTCGTGCTGACCATAACTCTAGCCGTGGCTCTCTCTGCCCGCTTAATCGTGGCAGCAAAATCATAACCAATATCGATGAGGATAGATCATAGGAATGAATATATACTGTGCAAGGAAATGTACATCCTAAAGCTCCTTAAGTGCAGTAGCTTATCGTAAATATACCGCGGAACATTCGTACAGTACGTCACTCTACCTAAGTCACCTACTCCATCAACCAAGGTCAACCTACGCGACGAAAGTTCGGGTCTAATACCCCGTCGACTAAGTCTAAGTTCCATAAGGTCAAGCCTATGTTCCGTATATATACAAACGCTCTAGGCTCCGCATAGTCAAACTTAGACTCAAACCAAAGTTAACCTAGCGCTCTGATACCAACTTTGTCACGTCCCGAAATAGCATGCGACTGGCCCTTGAATCATATGAAGTCTATAGGACCTCATCTAATTCAAGTAAGCCAAAAGCCCAGAAATCGAAATCCATTTTAAATAATAAATGAAGGAAAATAGTTTTAAGAAGTGAAGAAAACATGTTTTAAAAACAAGGTTTTTAAATAAGTAAGCCGAATATGCATTTTAAAAAAAATCTATAGTCTTTTCTGAAAATTTATGCAGAGTTTCCTTTGTAAATACTGGCCCCGAACGGGGTACAACAAGAATAATATATGCACAATGATAAAAGGCATCCCCAAGCGGGAGCTAGCTCTTTGTCAATCGACGGTCACAACCACACAAGCAATATAATATACAACGCTGAAGGGCGATGATAAAAACCCAAAAGAAACTCAAAAACATCATGAAAACTATAATACTACAACACGCGACTCTAAGGTCGAAATAATACACAAATGGTTTTCTAAGTCTGAAACAATATACAAGTTTGGTTGATGGAATTACTAGATACAACTGATAAAATAAATACAAGGGTGTTCACGATGCGAGTGAACCAACCTACCAAAGCAATCACCCAGAAAGGAAGCAGTGTGCCAGAAAAGCCGCAATAAAACATATACGGCAAAACCTGCAAGAACTGTGGCACAACGGGGGTGAGTTGCCAACTCGTGAAAAGAAAACATCGCAGAGCAGAAATCGTATGTATGACACAATCCTAGGTCAATACGATCAGATATATATATAAACCTCAAATGAATAAGTCTGAAGCATGATAAGGTGGCAAATGTAAACATCTATACATAAGTGTAGTTCCAAGTGCTCGTGCCAGTGACTCAGGTAACAACATATCATAAATATGAGGTATGATCAATGCAATCGGTGTCAACTATATCATGAAGTCTCTGAGTATGTGGATATCATCCAACTATGTGATCAATGTCATCAATGTCAACTATATGTATGTGGATATCGTCCACGTGTCACCCAATGACATAAAGCATCATGCATGTAAATATCATAAAGCATGTGCATAGAAGTATGAGGATGTAAATCATCATGTGTCCCTCGCGACATATCAAAATCATGGAACCTGAGTGTCTAGCATTGACACTTGAAAACATCATGAAACCTGTACCTAGCATCGGCACGTAAATCCTCATATATATATATATATATAGGGCTCCGTCAGCCCGGATCGGCCCATGGGTTCCGTCAGTCTGGATCGGCCCGTATCATCTATCGACGCCGGTCGGTATTCTCCGGATATCCGCCAAGCTCAAATAATATAACAGGTAGGTAGTACTCCCCTGCCAGGCTCACCGTCCAACATATACGAGTCTTCCTGCCCCGGGGTACCTCACCGGGTCCACCATGTACCTGCAGACGGTGCCTGCCGCTCCTCGAATCAGGTTTCACATGCCACTCTCAGATCCGAGAAAACATATGGTGGACGCACTGAAATATCATATCAAGGGTAACCGGGTTTTTTAAAAACAATACATACTCTTATTTGAAATAACCACGGTTCCCAAATCCAGAAATATCATGAAAACAACATATCTCAATGCGTATAATCATAAAGCATGATGTATGCAACATATAATAGAAATGTAAGTATATCAGTATATCATGCAACATAAAACAGTAATATGCACATATTGAGGGAAAACCGCCCCTTTTAAATGAATCTGTTTTAAAATGTATCTTGCGGTTCCCAAATCCCCAAATCAAGCCAGAATCATCTATGTATGTGCAAATATGTATGTATGCAAGTATGGGTGTACAATATGTATGTACGCAAGTATGAGTGTACAATAGGTATGTGCACAAGTATGAGTGTACAATAGGTATGTGCACAAATATGCGTGTACAATAGGTATGTGCACAAGTATGCGGGTACAATAGGTATGTGCACAAGTAAGAGTGTACAATAGGTATGTGCATAAGTATGAGTGTACAATAGGTATGTAGGCAAGTATGCCATGCAAGGGATCATATCCTGATGCAATAATCCTACTGTGTAGTGACATGGCAATTATCGATGATGAAGTGTGTGAGTTGGCAAGCAGGTGTACGTGGAACATATGCATCATCGATAATGGTGCTGGTGTCCTGACAGCATGGTTTTAATATAACAATAATTGCATTTACACATGCAATGCGGTGTGAATGGCAAGAATATGCAGAAATCGACTAATAAACCCAACAGTGAAGGATCTACATCCATAGAAAAATGTCCTACAGTTTTGCCATTTGAAATAAGACGAATCGCGGTTTTTAGTAAAATAAGGGCTACGGTGTTTTTAAGAAAAGGTGCGTCTTTTGAAAATATCCGTAGAATTCCCTTTGCCTGTCTTTACAATACTCCCGATTCATTAGTTTTGAAAAAGGTATGGCTCGGTCTAGCCTAACATCTACTAAGCAAACTACAGATCAAACTAATATGCTAATCGGGAGGGATATGGAAACCACCGAAATCTGAGTCGATATACATATATATAAATATAGTTGTCGGTGATCCCACCTCAATGGTACCGCGTATGATACAATATCATATAACATCCTCGAGTCATGAGTGCGGATCTTATCATCAAATAAAGCTCGTACTGTAAATCATCGTACGGCATCCCAAATCTGGGTACGAGTCAATATCACATTCATCTCATCAATTATCTGGTATCCTTATCATCATATCTCATGATATGGGGTACCGATCTAAGTCTAGTACAAACCGATACCATCTATGTAAATATAAATGCGTATGTAAAACACACGTCCAAAGGCTCGCTAAAATCTCATGTCGTATCCCAAATACGAACCACATCATATCACCGATCTCATGGCACTATGCCCAATCTCATCGACTCATCTCCAAATATCATCCACTACCCTCATCATCCAGGTATAAGTTTGACAAGTAAGCATGTGTGTGCGTGTGTGTGTAAACCTATTCTAGGGTTCGCAACTAGAAAACTATACTAGTTTACTTCTAAACCCTAATCTAACCATAGTACACCTAATCACATCTAGAATATCTATGTCACGCATAAAGCTATCATATATATAGTATACTAAACATCGAACTGCGGGGGGGCTATACGCCATCCACCCGACTTCCCCCGTAGATATAATCTATTGACCTGTATCCTGCGTGTCGGTGTCGATGTCGCCTTCATCTTCTTCATCATATGGAACCCTCGTGAAGGTACCTACAAAGATAGAACAATCGCAAATGCACATTAAACTCACATCGGAAAACCAAAACGACACGCTAAGACCTATAGGTTAGAACCTATAGACTGCGCTTTCAAAACCACCAAACAACCCTCGATATCGTCGTACAAATGTCAAGTGATCGAGGTAAAACACAAATACGCAAATCCAGAATTTAAAATACGGAAAACTATAACTCAAATCAAAACAGCAACTTAAGTTTTTTTGTCCCAGATTTTGTATAAGGTGAAAACTAGGTAAGTAAACAGGTCTAGGGTGATGTATAGGGTCTATGTGAGCAATGGAGGCAATCTGGGCACCCAACCCACCAAGGTGGCCGGCCACACAAAGAGTAATTCCGTCCAGTCCCGTTCTGGTAAGGAGTTAGGGGCTCGTTCTTGTAGGGTGGCCTCGTGGTGGTCCATTTCGGCTACTGGTACTGTTTACTTTTCTAGTATTGGTCTCGGATCACTCCAGATTTCCCTGCACGCCTTAAACACTCATAAAACCGACATTCGCAGTTTTCTATTTTCAGTTCCAGGTTTTTGTATGGTGTTTGTTCTGGGTACTTATCATTGTAGGGGGTCTAAGGTCATCTCTAAGGCCCAATTACACAATCTCTACTCAAATCAAACCCTAATTCCCCACTTGAGTTTTCAAAGCTCACTAAATTTCGCCAAAACGATTTTAAACTTCAAATGAGGCTTAAGCACTTGAAACACTACAATAATTGTGAAAGGTTTACCTCATTAGACACTCATGAATCCCCCTACAGCGCCAAAATGAAAACTTTTTTGGTCCATAGTATAGCTTGTGAGCTCATGCATTTTTTAATGAAATGGGGTTTGAGTTTTCAGGTGTTTTTCATCGAGTTTTGGGGGGTTTTGTGGAGGAGGAAGAGAGGGGCAGCAGCAGCAGCAGCTAGATGAGGAGAGGGGAGAGGAATGAGTGAAGAATGAAGAGGGAATGGCCAAGTCAAAGTAACCCTTACCTTTCTCTCTCTCACCCATACCTAATATTCTATTCTTTTTTTTTTTCTTTTCTTTTCCTTTCCTTTCTCTAATAAATCAACAAACATGCTATAAAACATGTAGGAAAGCCATGAAAAAAAATGTAACAAGTGTAAAAATGATATGGTACATGTTTTGCACAAAATACGCTTAAAACCCGATTAGCGATTTTTAATCGCGATTAGCGCTAAATTAGTGTATAATAAATCATAAAAACTTAAAATTTACATAATTCACATAAAACACCCTCTTTAAGTAATTTCTATAATTTTCCAATTTTTTTCTATTTTATCGGTATTTAATTATACCGCCTTATTAAAATATTCAATATAATATTATTTAATTATAAAAATTCCCAAAAATAATATTTTTTATTTTTTTGAAATGTTACAGCTCATGTTTAGGCCTTCATTTTTCTCATTTTGGCCACAATTTACAGCCTGGGTACTTCCAAATTGGCTCGTGCTTGGTCCAGGGCTTTATCTTCAGTAAATTAGACCCCCCCCCCCTATATGTGCAAAATTAGCTAATTTCAGTTAGGGTAAAATCTAGGACCATTTTTATGAGTTGCGGCTTTATGTTTTGCGATGTTTATGAAATGATGTTTTGATATAATTTTATGGTCGATCACTTGACGTTAGTACGTCTATATCGGGGGTTATTGGTTCTTCTTGCATGTGTACACCATAGGTTAAAACCTATGTGTGATACGTGCACTGTTTTGGTTTTGTGCGAGATTTCTGTTTTACGATGCTATATGTGTATATATGTAGGTACCCTCAAGTGGACTTCAGATGACGAGTATGAGCAAGGCGGCATCGACTTCGGCAAGTAAGGATCAAGATTAGTAGATATATATCTATGGGGGAAGTCGGGTGGATGGCGTATAGCGCCCCCGCAGTTCGTAGTGTAGTGTATGGTGTATATATATATATATATTATATGGATATATTTATATGTTATGGTGAGGTTATGATTATCTAGATAGACTTTGGGAGTCATGGATAATTTTAGTATCATTGGATGATGGTGTCACTAGTTAGTTTAGTCGCGAGCCTTAGAATAAGGTTTACACCCACACGCACACACATGCTTACATTGTTTTACTTGTGCGGTTATGGGGATATATATATATATATATTTATATATACGTATACTTATACATGGGTGGTGAGGATTGTTTATGGTACCTGAGGATGAGTCGATGAGATTAGGAATGATGCCATGAGATCGGTGATATGTTTTGATTCGTATTAGGAGATACGATATAAGATTATAGTGGGCCTTTAGGCGTGTGTTTTCATACACGCATATATATATATATATATATATGGTATCAGTTTGTACTAGACTTAGATCAGTACCAAGTTCATGAGATATGATGATAAGGATACCAGATAATTGATGAGATAAATATGATATTTGACCCGTACCCAGATTTGGGATGCCGTACGACGGATTACGTACGAACTATATATTGATCATAGATTCGCACTATTGTCTCGAGGATATCATAATATATATTGTATCGTATGTGATACTATTGAGGCGGGATCACTGACTATTATATTTATATTTATCGACTCAGATTTAGGTGGTTTCCTTACCCTTCGATTAGCCCTGTAGTTTACGTATAGATGTTAGACTAGATTCGAGTCATACCTATTTCAAAACTAACGAATCGTGAGTATTTTAAAGACAGGCCAAGGGATTCTACGGATATTTTCAAAAGACGCATCTTTTCTTAAAAACACCGTAACCCTTATTTTTCTAAACACCACGATTCGTCTTATTTCAAATGGCAAAACTGTATGACATATATATATTGATGTAAATTCTTCACTGTTGTGTTTATTATTCATTTCCGCATATTCTTGCTATTCGCATCGTATTGCATGTTTAAATGTATTTATTGTTATATTAAACCCATGCTATTAGGACACCAGCACCATTATCGATGATGCGTATGTTCCACATACACCTGCTTGCCGGCTCACACACTTTATCATCGATAATTGCCATGTCAGTACACAGTAGGATTGTTGCATCAGGATATGACTCCTTGCATGACATACTTGCGTACGCACATATTGTACACCCATACTTGCATACATACGTATTTGCATGTACATAGATGATTCTGGATTGATTTTGGAGATTTAGGAAGCGCAAGATATATTTTAAAACTGGATTCATTTTAAAAGAGCAGGTTTCCCTCGATATGTGCATATTACTGTTCCAGGTTGCATGATATATGGATATGCTTACATTCTGTTATATGTCGCATACATCATGCTTTATGATTATACGCATTGAGATATATTGTTTCCATGATATTTCTGGATTTGAGAACCGTGAGTATTTCAAAAGAAAGTATGTACTGTTTTAAAAACCCGGTTTCTCCTGATATGATATTTCAGTAGCCACCATGAGTTTTATCGGTTCTGATATATATATATATATACCCCATGCCAGGAGGAGTCATAGGCCGTGTGCGGGTACATGGTGGGGCCCGGTATGGTACCCCGGGGCAAGAAAAGGATGTTGTGTATACAGACGGTGAGCCTGGCAGAGGGACTATTACCTACCGGTGATTGTATTTGGGCTCGGCGGATATCCGGAGGATACCGACCGGAGTCGAGAGATGATATTGGCCGATCCGGACTGATGGAGCCCGTAGGTCGATCCGGACTGACGCAGCCCGATATATAAGGATTTACGTGCCGATGCTGGGCACAGGTTTCATGATGATTTTGAGTGTCGATGCTGGACACTCAGGTTCCATGATTTTTAGGTGTCGCGAGGGACACACGTTGATTTATATCCTCATACATTCATGCATATGCTTTTATGACTTTTACATTCATGATGTTGTTATGTCACGGGTTGACAAGTGGACGAGATCCACATGCATGCAGGTATTGATTACATAGTTGGATAATATCTACATACTTGGACTTCATGATATAGTTGACACCGATTTCATGATGATTACATTGATCAGACCTCATGTTTATTATATGTTGCTACCTGAGGCACTGACACGAGCACTTGGTATTACACTTGGTTTAGATGTTTACCCCTGCTACCTTTTCATGCTTCAGACTGTATCATATTGAGGATATATATATGTATTACTGATCGTATTGACCTAGGACTGAGTCATACATACGATTTCTGCTCTGTGATGTTTTCTACTCACGAGTTGGCAACTCACCCCCGTTGTGCCATAATTTCTCGCAGGTTTTGCCGTACAGGTTTTTCCTTGGCGGCTTTGTTAGCGCCTTAGTTCATTCCGGGTGATTGCTTTGGTAGGTGGGTTCACTCGCATCATGACCACCATTGTACTTATTTATTTTTAGTTATATCTAGTAAAATTCCATCAACCAGACTTGTATATTATTTCAGACTTAGAAACCAGTTTCTATTCTTTCGACCTTAGAATCGCTCGTTGTATTATTATGGTTTTCTTGATGTTTTGAGTTTCCTTTTTGAGTTTTGATCCTCGCCCTTGGCGTTGTATATTATATTGCTTGCATGGTTGTGACCGTCAATTGACGAAGAGCTAGCTCCCGCTTGGGATGCCTTTATTCATATTATGCATGTTGTACCCCTTTTGGGGCCAGCATTTACAAAGGAAACTATGCCGAAATTTTCAGAAATGACTTGAGATTTTAAAATGCATATTCGGCTTATGTTATTTAAAAACCCCTTGTTTTAAAATATGTTTTCTTCCCTTCTTTCTTTAAATGGATTAGATATCTGGGATTTCTTGGCTTACTTGAGTTAAATGGGTTCCTATAGACTTCATATTATTCAAGTGCCAGTCGTGTGCCATTTCGGGTCGTGACAAAGTTGGTATCAGAGCGCTAGGTTAACCTTGGTTCGAGTCTATGTTTGACTATGCGGAGCCTAAGGCGTTTGTATATATACGGGATCTAGGCTTGACCTTACGGAACTTAGACTTAGTTGAGGGGGTATTAGACCCGAACTTTCGTCGCGTAGGTTGACCTTGGTTAATGGAGTAGGTGACTTAAGGAGAGTGACGTACCATGTGTATGTTCCGCAGCATACTTACGATACGCTACTCCGCTTAAGGAGCCTTAGGATGTATATTTCCTTGCACAGTATTAAATTCATTCCTATGATCTATCCTCATCGATATTGGCTTATGGTTTTGCTGCCACGATTGCATGGGCAGAGAGAGCTATGGCTAGAATTGCGTCAGCATGAGCTCGTCACGGTCGAGGACTGACCAAGGCGTGATTACAGGGACATACGATTGCATAGAGGCGTTGTTTTATTGTGTTTTCGCGCCAGGAGCGTTTGATGGATCACTTTTACGAGATTTCTCGGACGTGCAGATCAGCACTAGAGGATCAGGCTACTGCTAGAGGCCAGCCAGAATGTGATGACCATCGATCCACCGATTATTTGATGATTGAGGCACTGTTCAGCGTGCAGACGGATGAGCCAATTGTTGCTGCTAACGACGAGATATCGCCCTAGATGTTGGAGCTATTACAATACAAGTTGTACTCGAGATATGATAGAAGGTCGCTAGTCACCCGAGGATGAATGACAAGGACATGTGGCTCGTTCGCTTACCTCGATGCGAGGTCATCAGATTGATTGATTCCAGCTAGATACGACTTTACGCAGGTACGTTGTGAGTCGATGGAGACGATCGAATGTCAGGAACCCATTTTCCAAGTTTAAAGTATTCGGAAGACAATACAAGTAATTCTGTGGACCCTCTAGAAGAATGAAACCCTAACTCAACGTAATGACCATGGAACGCCTTTGAACCTTAGGGTTTGCGACAGTTCAGCGGTGCCATTTGTGAAGCTTGGGTTTGCACTTCTATGGTTGGTCCACAGGTACTGTGGCATGTACTGGAATACTATTAAACTGTACCCAAGATGTGGAGCTCTTGGGGATTATGGAATTTTGACGAATCGATTGAATGGTTGGACATCATTCGGATATCATGTGATGGGATGCATTGCTTGGGAGACTCCAGATACGAGTATAGCCGTTGGAGTGCAGTCCATGCAGCCATGAAGAGACGAGTCCGAAACAGTCGACATTAGAGAAAAGTAGAGTAAGAGGTTCGTACGAGATCTTGATGAGATGACGTTCCACTCCGCCGACATCAAAGATGTAACACGCATGCAGAGGCGTTATATATGGATATACCTTCTAGAAGGAGTCGTGATGAGTATGCAGTCGGAAAAAGAAATAGATCTAGTAAAGGGTGATAACCTCCGGGCAGTTCGACAGAAACGAGATTGAGAGGGACTTCGATGGAACCTTTGTGGAATACTATACGAAAATACTTAGACCCAGGAGCGGTCATATTGCGCACACCCAGTAGGCCAGAGTTCGGCATCGTCGACAAGACATGTTACGAGTGACCATGACAGTTGGCCAGAGATATTTAGAGGATATGATAGAACGGGACTGTTTCCGCCATCTTTGATTCTGTATTTTTGGGCGATTTATTTGCAAGATTGAGATTTTTTGCACCACAGTTGCACTTAACTTCGATTTGATTCGAGATGTTGATTTTGATTTCATACCTATGGTATGCATGCGATTTGACTTATGCTTTCGGCATAGTTTTCATCCACTTTTAGTATTTTGATTCGATTTTGTGCACGCTGATGCATATGATGGTGAGATTATATACCGCGATATACCTGATTTGGATTGAGGTTTATTGTATACCGTCGATTTTGATTTTGATATTCGATATTTATTTTCGTACCCTTGATTTGGATTCTTGCGCATGCTTGAGCGCTTGATGCGATTTTGGTGCACACCAGATGTACTAAATCGAGATTCTTTTTGCATATCAGATGCACCTGATAATTGCTGTCAGACACACCCGTTGCCCTTGACAGATGTTTCGTGCACACCCGGTGCACTTAAATGTTCTTTCTGTGCACATATATGGCACATTCGTGGGTTTCAATTTCCGTGCGCACCAGACGTACGTAGCATTCATATGCACATTTTGGTATTGATTTCTTATGGAGCAGTACGTTTTTATGATATTTGCTATTTTTTTCGTGCTGAGCAGGACTAGTCAGAGAAAAGTACAAGGATATATTTTTCATGCATTGATAGTTATCGATGGGATTTCCAAAAAGGGAACTATAGCCTTAGTATTTACCTACGTGTCTGAGATGACACAAAATATTTTATAAAAGAAACCCTTCTAAATTTTTTTCAAAACGGCGGGACGTGTATGTTAAACAAAGGATATATATACACATAGTTATTTTCATACAATAGACGTCCGCCACTGCGCAATGATACATACATCGCACAGCGACTTGAAAAGATATCGCATGTATTCCTTTCAGATGTTTTAATGATGTTTACATGTATGGTTTGATGTACATCTTGTCGGTTTTCGTATTGGGCTTTGACATTGGTGTCTTCGCCATAACTCCGATGATTGCGGGATGCTTGACGGAGTTTTGATTTTGGTTTATATGCTCATTTTTTATGCGCATGCATTGCGCTACGACGTGTTTTATGTATTTATGATTTCGGAGTCCCGACGACTTGATCATTTTACTAAAAAGTTTTAGTATTTGAGTGGTTTAAATTTAAATTCAGGGACCGAATTTCTTTAAGGGGGGAAGATTGTAACATTTCAGAAAAATAAAATATTATTTTTGGGAATTTTTATAATTAAATAATAAATATACTGAAAATTTTAATATTTCGGCATAATTAAATACCGATAAATTGGGAAAATTTTGGAAAATTATTGAAATTACTAAAAAGAGGGTGGTTTATGTGATTTATGCAAATTATAAGATTTTATGATTCATTATACGATATTTTAATTCTAATCGCGATTAAATATCGCTAATCGCGCATTAAGCTTGTTTTGTGCACATGACATGCACCGTGTCGTATTTTACACTTGTGTTACATTTTATAAGCATGGTTTCATTTGGGATTTTTGTGCATGGTTTTAATTTTAAAAAGAGAAGAAAAAAGAATATAAAAGAAAAGAAAAAAAAAGATAAGGGATTAGAATATTAGGCATGGGCAAGAGAGAGAAAGGGTGAGGGGTCAAACCTTGGGCCATTCTCTTCATCTCTTCACTCTTTTCTCATCATTCTCACCTCTTATTTCTCCCATGCCTACCTCATCTCTCCCACCTCCTCCAAACCCTCGAAACATCATCAAAACAACCCCAAAACATCATCTCCACTTCACAAAATACATGCACAAACTCACTAGCTACACTTTGGACAAAGAAATATCGGATTTTGGACACTTGGGCCAACTCAAGAATTTTCTTGAGTTGCCAAATGAGGTACTTTCATTTCCATTAGCTTTGTATTTCATTCACTTTGGTATCCATATGTGTTTAGTTGTGATTTAGTGCGGTTTAGTGAATATCGAAATTCCTAGTTAAGGTTGTGATGAAATCTTGAGTAGTGAAGGGTAATTGAGGTTATTAGTGGCTATAAAACCCCTGTTGTGATGATTTAGTGGACTGAATCTGAGACTTAAACCACGGATTATCAACTTAGAAAACCCGATATCGGAGAATTGTGGATTCTGTAAGGGTATAATGAAATATGCTAACACCCGGATGACCTGAAAATTATTTATCGGAGCCTGAGAGATGTGCAGGCAACCTAGAAGGTACCCTAGAAACCTGAGACCATATGCTCATGTTTAAGACTCCATTTTTGTCATTTTGGCCGCAATTTATGGCCTGGGTACTTCCAAATTGGTTCGTGCTTGGTTCAGGGCTTTATCTTTAGTAAATTAGACCCCCCTCATATGTGCAAAATTGGCTAATTTCAGCTAGGGTAAAATCTGGGACCATTTTCATGAGTTGCTGCTTTATGTTTTGCGATGTTTTTGAAATGAATTTTTGATATTTGTGTTTGGTATCGATCACTTGACGTTTGTACATCTATATCGGGGGTTATTGGTTCTTCTTGCATGTGTAGACCATAGGTTTAAACCTATGTGTGATACGTGCACTGTTTTGTATTTGTGTGCGATTTCTGTTTTACGATGCTATATATGTATATATCTAGGTACCCTCAAGTGGACTTCATACGATGAGTAAGAGCAAGGCGATATCGACTTCGGCAAGTAAGGATCAAGGTGAGTAGATATATATCTACGGGGGAAGTCGGGTGGATGGCGTATAGCACCCCCGCAGTTCGTAGTGTAGTGTATGGTATATATATATTATATGGATATATTTATATGTTATGGTGAGGTTATAATTATATAGATAGACTTTCGGAGTCATGGATAATTTTATTATCATTGGATGATGGTGTCGCTAGTTAGTTTAGTCGCAAGCCCTAGAATAAGGTTTACACGCACACGCACACACATGCTTACATTATTTTACTTGTGCAGTTATGGGGAGATGTATATATATATATATAAATGTATACTTATACATGGATGGTGAGGATTGTTTATGGTACTTGAGGATGAGTCGATGAGATTAGGCATGATGCCACAAGATCGGTGATATGTTTTGATTCGTATTAAGTGATACGACATGAGATTACAGCGGGCCTTTAGGCGTGTGTTTTCATACACGCTTATATATATATATATATATATGGTATCAGTTTGTACTAGACTTAGATCAGTTCCCCAGTTCATGAGATATGATGATAAGTATACCAGATAATTGATGAGATAAATGTGATATTTGACCCGCGCCCAGATTTGGGATGCCGTACGACGGATTACGTACGAGCTATATAGATGATAGATCCGCACTATTGACTCGAAGATGTCATAATATATATTGCATCGTATGTGATACTATTGAGGATGGATCACCGACTATTATATTTATATGTATCAACTCAGATTTAGGCAGTTTCTTTACCCTTCGATTAGCCCTGTAGTTAACTTATACATGGTAGACTATATTCGAGTCATACCTATTTCAAAACTAACGAATCGTGAGTATTTTAAAGGCAGGCCAAGGGATTCTACGGATATTTTCAAAAGACGCATCTTTTCTTAAAAACACCGTAACCCTTATTTTTCTAAACACCACGATTTGTCTTATTTCAAATGGCAAAACTGTATGACATATATATATTGATGTAGATTCTTCACTTTTGTGTTTATTATTCATTTCCGCATATTCTTGCTATTCGCATCGCATCGCATGTTTAAATGTGTTTATTATTATATTAAGCCCATGCTATCAGGACACCAACACCATTATCGATGATGCGTATGTTCCACGTACACCTGCTTGCCGGCTCACATACTTCATCATTGATAATTACCATGTCACTACACAGTAGGATTGTTGCATCAGGATATGACTCCTTGCATGACATACTTGTGTACACACATATTGTACACCCATACTTGCATACATACGTATTTGCATGTACATAGATGATTCTGACTTGATTTTGGAGATTTGGGAACCGTAAGATATATTTTAAAACTGGATTCATTTTAAAAGAGCGGTTTTCCCTCGATATGTGCATATTACTGTTCCAGGTTGCATGATATATGGATATGCTTACATTCTGTTATATGTCGCATACATCATGCTTTATGATTATACGCATTGAGATATATTGTTTCCATGATATTTCTGGATTTGAGAATCGTGGGTATTTCAAAAGAAAATATGTACTGTTTTAAAAACCTGGTTTCTCCTGATATAATATTTTAGCAGCCACCATGAGTTTTATCGGTTCTGATATATATATATATATAACCCATGCGAGGAGGAGTCGTGGGCCGTGTGCGGGTACAAGGTGGGGCCCGGTATAGTACCCCAGGGAAAGAAAGGGATGTTGTGTATACAGATGGTGAGCCTGGCAGAGGGACTACTACCTATCGGTGATTGTATTTGGGCTCGGCGGATATCCGGAGGATACCGACCGGAGTCGAGTGATGATATGGGCCGATCCGGACTGACGGAGCCCGATATATGAGGATTTACGTGCCGATGCTGGGCACAGGTTTCATGATGATTTTGAGTGGCGATGCTGGACACTCAGGTTCCATGATTTTGATGTGTTGCGAGGGACACACGTTGATTTATATTCTCATACTTTTATGCATATGCTTTCATGACTTTTACATGCATGATGTTGTTATGTCACGGGTTGATACATGGGCGAGATCTACATGCATGCAGGCATTGATTACATAGTTGGATGATATCCACATACTTGGATTTCATGATATAGTTGACACTGTTTTCTTGTTGATTGCATTGATCACACCTCATGTTTATGATATGTTGCTACCTGAGGCACCCATACGAGCACTTGGTATTACACTTGGTTTAGATGTTTACCCCTGCTACATTTTCAAGTTTCAGACTTTATCATATTGAGGATATATATATGTATTACTGATCGTATTGACCTAGGATTGAGTCATACATACGATTTCTGCTCTGTGTTGTTTTCTACTCACGAGTTGGCAACTTACCTCCATTGGGCCACTGTTTCTTGCAGGTTTTTCCTTGGCGGCTTTGTTGGCGCCTTACTTCATTCCGGGTGATTGCTTTGGTAGGTGGGGTCACTCGCATCGTGACCGCCATTGTACTTATTTATTTTCAGTTGTATCTAGTAAAATTCCATCAACCAGACTTGTATTTTATTTCAGACTTAGAAAACCAGTTGCTATTCATTCGACCTTAGAGTCGCACGTTGTATTATTATGCTTTTCTTGATGTTTTGAGTTTCCTTTTTGAGTTTTGATCCTCGCCCTTGGCGTTGTATATTATATTGCTTGCGTGGTTATGACCGTCAATTGACGAAGAGCTAGCTCCCGTTTGGGGATGCCTTTATTCATATTATGCATGTTGTACCCCTTTTGGGGCAAGTATTTACAAAGGAAACTCTGCCGAAATTTTCAGAAAAGACATGAGATTTTAAAATGCATATTCGGCTTATGTTATTTAAAAACCCCTTGTTTTAAAACATGTTTTCTTCACTTCTTTCTTCAAATGGTTTAGATTTCTGGGATTTCTTGGCTTACTTGAATTAGATGGGGTCTTATAGACTTCATATTATTCAAGTACCAGTCACGTGGAATTTCGGGTCGTGACAGAGAATCAGCCATCCGAACCAAATGCTCATATACTGGATATCTGTTCCATTCAGGAGATCACCCCAAGGACTGTGAATTTGAAGAATTTCTGTTTGATCACGGTGATCTTTACACCACTGGTGCGTACCTATTTGAACCTGCTGCTTCCGATTCTGACAAAGAATATAAGTGCTTCATGTTTATGAACAATCTTGACATGTCATCACCCAAGTTGGAGACTTTTGAATTTTTGGATGCGTTTGTTGAACCATCCGACTCTGTTGCATACACTCGCTTTCAGCCCCTCTTAGAATCCTTTGAGCTCAAGACACGTTCTCCGATTATGCGTAGTTTCTCCTCCAACACTCGAACTCAAGCATCTACCGTCTCACCTCAAGTATGCTTACATAGGTGAAGACGAGACTCTCCATGTAATCATTTCGGCTTCTCTACCTTTAGAGCAAGAGAAAGTCCTTCTCGCGGTCTTATAATCAAATCGGCAAGCATTCGGCTGGACGATGGCGGATTTCAAGAGGATTAGTCCCCTAATCGTTGAACATCATATTTATATGATGAATGATGCCAAACCAGCCAGGGATCTACAGAGACGATTGAATCCAGTCATGAAGGAGGCTGTGAGGAAGGAGATTGTCAAATGTCTGGATAATGGTATCATTTACCCTAGAGGCCATTATTGTACATGTGATGTAAATTATAGTGGATGCTTGGACATTTATATATAGAGGACTTTCTTGCTCTACATGATAGTATGCTATCTGGTTACTCTTTATCTTAACATGTTGACTGGTATTCTTTACTGTCTTGGTCTCACATATTGATAAAACCCTTAGGATATGTACTTGACTACGAGGATTATGATGAGATCATAGTACTAGGGACAGGGTGGTCTACAAGTACAACCTTTAATCAGTTCTTAGTCATGGGAATATCGAGGCCAGGGCAACGATATTCCAGTGTAGACTAGTGTGTACGTTTCTTGTCCCTTAGAGGGCGATGGTTGATCCCACAACAATTGGTGTGTGACATCAAAGATTGTACGCAGGTGCTCATTGGAGAATGGGTACACCGAAGAGGACTCACCAAGGACTCCTATGTGGTAGTATACCTATCGTCAGATAGGAGTCCTCTGGTGACACTAGTACAGGTTAGTCTGTAGAGCCATGATCGTCATAGAGTCTTGTATGGCTCCCACTGTGCTTTGATTTCCTCCCTACCACGCTCAAAGGAAACGTGCAAACAGGTGGATTTTGGGTACAGTCCTGAGTCGAATAGAGCCAATGAGCGATAGGAAGGGTTTCGTCTCTCCCGGTATTGAGGGTTGATGTTGTGCTATGCTCGATTGGCTATAACTAGAAGTCTCTGGCGAGTGCCGTTGCTGAGATTTACTGATAACAGTTATCAGTAGTTTCTCAAACCGTTATAGGCCAGACATTGGCATGACTTATCACATTATTGGGGACTGACGTTTACCACCCCTAGACATGATATGCGACATATTAGAAGAAGAGTCCGGACTGTACGGTAGTGTTACTGATAGGCTTCATGGAGAGTATGGACAAGCTTGCTTGTTGATCTTCATATTGCTCAATACCTTGGTAGCCGTTACGTCCAGCTAATACCGCTGACGGCTTGTAGGTGATTGATGTGATCATCACCTACTGCTGGCATATTGACGAGTCTTTAAAGTCCCATACAGAAGTTTCCTAGATCAAGCGAAACGGAGTAGGACACATATGTTGATATGTGCGTGGGCCTGATTTAATATGAGTATGCGATACCGTCTTGTACTCTGGCAGTTATCTGTTATTTGTTCGGTTATATGTGATATAACCAGATTGTCGAATCAAGTGTTGATTTGATAATGTGATATACAGGAATCTCAGATGTGAAAAATATCAATTCAGTTCAATACAGTAATAGGTTGGTTAATTGGAATGATATTAGTCGGTCATATGTGATATAACCGGATTATTAAATCAAGCGTTGATTTAATAATGTGATATATATTAGACGTGATATAATTATATCTTAACTAATATCATTAGCTCACTAATTATTCTTCATTATATATATATTAATATATATGATATATATATATATATATATGAAGCATGGTATTTTCTATTTTTATGAAAAATAGAAAATGAGGTTGAAAATGGAAGCCTGGTTGCAAGCATGGGTTTTATTCTTTGTTTATTCATCTTAACTCACTATTCAAGCATGGTTGCAATTTTATATTGCAAAATTCCATGCTTGAATGAGTGGGGGTCAAGTGTTTCCATTCATTCTTAACTCATTTCAACACTTAGCCATTTTTCCATGTTTGCTTCTTCTTGAGCTTTCTAGCTATCTTCTTCTTCCACCTCAATTGCTTAAGAAATCCAAACCCTCACATGTGATGTGAATCATGGATTTTTGAATACATTAGTGAGCAAATCTAATCCCCTACTTCATCATTCTACACTTGACTAGCTATCAAGTGTAGAGTGTTTTCTTCACCAAAGTGTTTAATGAAGAAAGAGCTTGACCTTGTAAGCTTTGGGTGGATCATCTTCGACGAGAAGATCTACGAGGAGGTTCGTTCAACTTGAAGTGAAGTCTAGAGGAGTCAAAAGGACTACTATAAGGAGCTTAAGAAGAGAAGGACTTGATCCTATAGGGTATAACTCCTTAAAAATTCTTAAGTTGTTCACATCACATAGCTTAAAACCCTAAAATTCTAGCAATGATCTTGTATAGTCTAAATTAGCACCTAGAAAATTTTGATTTTGGCATGCTTGATGCCACTTGGAACCCCTTGACGGTGCTAGGGTAGACTTTCATGGTATCAGAGCTACTAGGCATTGGATGTAAACCTATGGGGGGTTCTAACCGTATGACAGTGTGGCGAAGCATAGGCTCTTACCCCCAGGGTGTCCCGAGACCGGAAGTTGTTCTGGTCGGTTGTAGTTCTCGCGAGGGGGCATGCGTAAAAAGTAGCTGCTGAGAGACCTGTAGGTGCCACGGCGATCCTATTGGATGGGGTGGCTTCCTGACTTTCATTGTATCAAAACCAAGCTAGAACATTAGGGTAACTTGTAGCGATGTTAGAAATCCACCGTTTTTGTCGCGCGAAAACTGCCGATAAAAACAGTTTCGAAAGTGATGTTTTGAGATGTTTGCACACCCGGCGGGATCACAATTTGAAACGAGAAGTCGCGCGGTGCAGCGTGCGAACCCTGAGGAAACCCCGGGGGGACAAGAGGCCGGGCCCACACCCCAAGGCCACCACTTGGTGGCCTTGGGGGTGGGTGACCCGAGAGCACCCTAAATGGGTGCTCTCGGGTGTCCCAACTTCTGGGGGCCACCTCGAGGTGGACCCCGGGGTAGGTACCCCCTTCCGAGGCCCCCTATTCGACTCTTAATTTTGGATCTTCGCCCCCGCAAAGATTCGGGCGGGTTTCGAGTTCATTTCGACTCACGGATTGGCTCAAAACGATCAGTTTTGGAACTTTAGCTCACTGGATTTTTCGAGTCTTGGAAAAATTGGTGTAGTGTGCTAATTGCGTGCGGAATTCTAATGTCGCGGTTACTTTACAGGCTTAGTGATGTGTGATACAATTATTAGAATTCAAATTAATTAGTTTTATTAAAACTGGTCAGTATAATTGTAAACCTAGCCATTTAGTCTCAATTGATCGATTGCAACGAAATTTTGATTCGGATCAAAACTCCGTCGCAATTGCGTATTGTATGCGATCACTAAGTCGGGTATCATGTTGAATTATCTGACAACCAATTGAAAAGAGTTTTCAATTTGAGACTAAAATGCAAGTTTTATATGTTAGGCATGAAATCCGGAATATGAGATATTCCGGGTTTATGATGTCAAAGGTATTGCAGATTCTAATCATTGTAGTTTTCTGTTTCTTTTCTGCGACCGTAAGTGAAATATATAGGCTATGCCGATCTCGTTACTATATGTCAAAGAGTTTTCGGGATACACATATTTACTTACGTTGATGACCTGAGATTTTATGTCTTGTTGTTGATATGATTCATTGGATCGTCGTGATTAAATAGCCCGGGGTTTTATGTGAGATGAGAGTTTTTATAATTTCATTCATGTAAAATTCAATGTAATATTCTTTTATTGCGGAAGTTCCAGGTTGAGGATGATGCCACCATTGTTCTATATTATTTACTTTTCCGCATTAGGATAGACCTAAGGTGGGGAGCATAAGTAATCGGGTTCTATAGTCCAGTGGGAGACCATCTCAAGGAGTTGAGACCTGGTCTCCTAACTCTAGAATTGGCAGGGTTACCTGCCGCTCTCGTAGGGGTCTAGGAATGTGGGTTTGTCTATTCATCATGACAATGGAATCCGTGTTTTACATTATTGGCTAAATTTAAAAAACGGATATATCACTATATCCAATATTTCATATGTTGATTCTGGTGCTTGATTTTGTGATGTTAATCATATAACTGCGTGAGACGAATGTAATATTATATATATGATATATAATAAACGTTGTTTATGTTATGCACCCACGCTTGTCCAGCCCCCGCTCTGCCGAAAGTTAGGTAACCTAACGGTGCATGACGGGGCCCCGTGGCGAATGCGGATGGCATAAGTGTACGTTCTATTTTCGTCTCATTTTTCTGTAATGTTTAGGAAACATTAATTGATATGACTTCATTAATGAGATTAGTGAAAAGAAAGAAACCAAAAGATTTTGTAGAATCAAATTTTCAAAAAGGGTATCTTAAGTTTTAGCTTTGCATAGTGGTATTCCTTGATGAATATCCAACACCTCATTCGATGAGGAAAGAGCCGAGATCTCTTCACTGGAAGTGACCTCTTTAGCGAAACTAGCAAATGCTACAACCCAATCGGTTTTTTCGTTTGATTTCTTCTCTAGTTCTTGCTTTGCATAGTGGTATTCATGAATATCCAGCATCTCATTCGATGAGGAAAGAGTCGAGATCCCTTCACCGGGAGTGACCTCTTTAGCGAAGCTAGAAAAGCCTAAAAAACACTTCTTTATAAAATCACTAGATTCTACAACTATATCAATTTTCATTACGCTCATGGTTTTCTTAAAAACCTGCGTAGCCCTCCGTCATTTCAGATAAGTACTATTTAGTATTCGTGCTATGTTTGTTGACCTCCGACAAGGCATAGTGTGCGGCAGCTGATTAGTGCTTATGAGCCGCATGTGATGCGATTGGATTAGGGTAGTCGTACGGCCTTATTGTCCTCCGTCAAGAGTCGTGCGGGTGGGATTAATTCAATCAAGAAATGAACGGGTTGAACTTGACTAGCAGCCTATGATTTGTTGACCTCCGTCAAGGTCATAGGAAGCTAGGGGTAAAAACCATTATCGGGAATTTCAAGTGTTGAAATTTGCAATGAGATTGCATACCTTCTGTATGATAGTTGGATCCCGATACCCACTGCGAGTAAGAGTTACTCCTGGGAGAGTTTTGCAGTTTACAATTAGCCGATCAAGTAGGTGTCTATAAAGGTGTCAACGAGGTTATTCCTCTAGGGAAACGATGTTTATTTTAATTAGGTCCGTGCGAAAGCACGGGGAACCTCCCTCAAAGTACCGGCACTGGCCTGGCTGAACGAATAGCGTACTTGTAGGTTGTAATTAATCCCAGTTATTCTTACCTTTTAGGGTTTAGGAAGATTTGATAAAAACAGTGGGAGCCATCCTGATTAGATAAGATAATAACCAATCTAATCTTGCAAAGAGCGCACCCTAACGTGTTTCCTTCTCTCTCTCTCTCTCCAGGCAGCAACCAATGTCACGCCTTAATCAAGATAATGATATGGATGTATTGACCGAACCCTTCTTTTATATAAGGCTAGGGAACGTTGGTCCCGCTCTATTTTATGAAAGTTATAAGCCTGAGCAAGGGATAGGGGAATGTCAGGATTCCCGCGCCTCCCATACGATGAAACAACATGTTGATGCATTTTCTTCGGGTGTGTTCGTTACCGAGAACCGTTTCTCAATTTGTTCTATGTCCTGGGTATTGGATACTGGATCAGGATCCCACGTATGTAATTTGTTACATGGGCTAAAGAAAGGTAGAGAACTGGGAAAGGTGATAAATCCCTAAGAGTAGGGAATGGGGAATTGTTACAGCCAAGGCAGTTGGCGATTATCACCTTGTATTACCAACTGTAATACATTGATTCTGAACGACTGTTACTACGTACCAAATATGATGTGCAACATTATATTAGTTTCTTTGCTAACTAAAGAAGGATATAATCTCGCATTAGAGGATAATGTTATGAACATTTTCCAGAATCAAGTGTTGATTGGATCTGGTACGTTATGTAACGGTATATACGTTCTTAATCAAAGTACAGTTCTTAACATACAGAACATAAACAAGAGGAAATGTTCAGAAATGAACGAAGCCTTCCTGTAGCACTGTAGACTTGGTCATATCAATGCGATAGGACTGGCTAAGTTTCATAAAGATGGATATATGAATCCGTTTGAATTTTCATCTTATGAATCTTGCCAGTCATGTCTCAAAGGCAAGATGACCAAAACTCCATTTACTGGATACGGAGAAAGAGCTACTGAACTCTTGTGACTAATACATAGTGATGTATGCGGTCCTATGTCTACATATGCCCGGAATGGTTTTTCGTACTTCATTACATTCACCGATGATCTCTCAAGATTCGGATATGTGTTCTTGTTGAAACACAAGTTTGAAGCTTTTGAGAAATTCAACGAATATAAGTGCGAAGTTGAAAAGCAGACGAGAAAAAGTATTAAAATCCTACGATTTGATCGGGGAGGTGAATACTTGAGCGGGGAATTCCGAGACTATTTAAAAGAGAATGGTATTCTCTCTCAACTTACTCCTCCGTATACACCACAACACAACGGTGTATCGGAACGGAGAAATCTAACCCTATTAGATATGGTGCGCTCTATGATGAGTACTACTGAGTTACCTATTTTCTTTTGGGATATGCGCTTGAGATAGCTGCATACCTATCGAATAGAGTTCCGACCAAATCTGTGCCTACCACTCCATATGAGATATGGAATGGGAAGAGACAATGTCTTAATTTCATTAAGATATGGGGTTGTCCGGCCTATATCAAAAAGCAAAATCCGGACAAGCTCGAGGCAAGGTCAGTTCTGTGCAAGTTTGTAGAATATCACAAACATTCGTGAGGGCATATCTTCTACCAAAGTGAGGAACAAAAGGTGTTTGTAGCTTAACATGGCACCTTTTTGGAAAAGAAATTTCTTGTAAATGAAATTAGTGGTAATGAGGTAGAACTGGAAGAAGTTCCAGCAGCACAGACTACAACTGACAATTTGGAGGAACCGGAGGATCCAATAGTACCCAACGAACCCCAGCCACTCTGGAGATCTAGTAGGGGTCCTCATCCACCTAAGAAATACTACGGTTTTCTCATAGACGGTGGGAATGAGGATTGCATCAAGGAAGATGATGACCCAACTAGTTTCGAGCAGGCCATCACGAGTGGGGACTCTGTGAAATGGCTGGATGCTAAGCGATCCGAGATAGAATCCATGTACGACAACCAAGTATGGACTTTGTAAGCTGCTCCTGAAGGGGTAAAACCTATTGGGAGCAAGTGGATCTTAAAAAAGAAGATAGATGTAGATGGAAAAGTTGAGACTTTCAAAGCTAGACTTGTAGCAAAAGGATTTCATTAACGACCTGGCGTCGACTATGATGAAACCTTTTCTCCTGTCGTTATGCTTAAGTCCTTCAGGATCCTACTTGCCATTGCTGGATACCATGACTACAAAATATGGCAGATGGATGTCAAGACCGCTTTTCTAAATGGTGATTTAGAAGAGAGCGTGTACATAACATAGCCAGAGGGCTTCATAGACAGTGGGAGTAGCGAAAAGGTGTGCAAGCTACTGAAATCCATCTGCGGATTAAAGCAGGCATCGCAGAGTTGGAACATCTGTTTTGATGAAGCTATCAAAGAGTTTGACTTCATCAAAAATATAAATGAACCTTGTATATATAAGAAGGCTGTAACGATTAAGGTGGTCTTCATCGTATTGTACGGGGATGGCATACTCTTGATATGAAACGATGTTCCTATGCTACACTCGATCAAGCTCTTCTTTGTAGGGATCATAAGCACGACAGCAAGGTTTAGGGAGGCATCATCCATGCCAAATTAAAATTTTGCCATGCTTAAACAACCCTAAACAAGATCATTAACTAGAGAATCATATGAAACGTAAAGTAAACATCTTTACCTCTAAGTGATTATGGATTACAACCTTTTTAGTCCGCTCCTTCACTTCATTAGCTCCAAGTAGTGGTCGCTTCGCTGCACGATCCAAGAACTCCCGGACTCTTGAGAAGCTCCACAAGGTGAATGATGCATGCTTACTTGTAGTCTTCGAAATCCAAGATGATCTACTTTGAGGAAACACAAACTCAAGCTAACTCTTTACTAATATTAAATTAGTGAAGCTAACACCTAATTTAAATGGCTAGTTTAGAAGAGGATGTAGAAGTAGGAAGTGGGCTCTCTTTAGTTTTTTATATCTCAATATTTTTCATCACTATCTCCAAGTCAAGAGAGCTATGAGATGATGAAGAAGAAGAAGCTCAAGTGATGAAGAGCATAAGGTTAGAAATGCAACCATGGGTTAAGTATGTGTTACGACCCGAAAGAGCACGTGACTGGCACTTGAATCATATGAAGTCTATAGGACCCCATCTAATCCAAGTAAGCCAAAAGCCCAGAAATCTAAAACCATTTTAAATAATAAACGAAGGAAAAATAGTTTTTAGAAGTGAAGAAAGCATGTTTTAAAAGCAAGGTTTTTAAATAAGTAAGCCGAATATGCATTTTAAAAATGTATAGCCTTTTCTGAAAATTTCGACAGAGTTTCCTTTGTAAATACTAGCCCCGAACGGGGTACAACAAGAATAATATATATGTAATGATAAAAGGCATCCCCAAGCGGGAGCTAGCTCTTCGTCAATCGACGGTCACAACCACGCAAGCAATATAATATACAACGCTGAAGGGCGGGGATCAAAACTCAGAAAGAAGCTCAAACAGCATGAAAACCGTAATACTACAACGCGCAACTCTAAGGTCGAAATAATACATAACTGGATTTCTAAGTCTGAAACAATATACAAGTTTGGTTGATGGAATTACTAGATACAACTGAATAATAAATGTACAATGTTGGTTCTGATGCAAAAGAACCCACCTACTAATGCAAATCACCCGCAAAGGAAACAGTGTGCCAGACATGCCGCCATGGAACCTGTACGGAAAAACCTGCAAGAAATTGTGGCACAACGGTGGTGAGTTGCCAACTCGTGAATAGAAAACATCACAGAGCAGAAATCGTATGTATGACATAATCCTAGGTCAATATGATCAGATATAATATATCCTCAAATGAAAAGTTTGAGGCATGATAAGGTGGCAATGTAAGCTCTATACATATGTATAGTGCCAAGTGCTCGTGCCAGTGCCTCGGTAATAACAAATCATAAGTATGTATGTATGTGGATCCCGCCCACGTGTCACCCAATGACAATAAGCATCATGCATGTAAATATCATAAAGCATTAGCATGGAAATATGAGGATATAATCAAAATCATGGAACCTGAGTGCCTAGCATCGACACTCGAAAACATCATGAAATCTGTGCCTAGCATCGGCACGTAAATCCTCATCCATATAGGGTTCCGTCAGTCCAGACCGGCCCGTATCATCTCATAACTCTGGTCGGTATCCTCCGGATAACCGCCGAGTTCAAATACAATCAACGGTAGGTAGTGGTCCCACTGTCAGGCTCACCGTCTAGCTACACAGCAGATCCGTTCTCGCCCCGGGGTACCATACCGGGCCCATACCCGCAATCGGATCATCCAACTCCTCGAATCGGGTTTCACATGTCGCTCTCAGCACCGAGAAAACACATAGTGCACACACTGAAATATCATATCAAGGTTAACCGGGTTTTTAAAATAATTACATACTTTCTTTTGAAATACCCACGGTTCCCAAATCCAGAAATATCATGGAAACAACATATCTCAATGCGTATAATCAAAAGCATGATGTATGCGACATGTAAAAGAAATGCAAGCATATCAGTATATCATGCAACATGGAATAGTAATATGTACATATTGAGGGAAACCGCTCTTTTAAAATGAATCAGTTTTAAAGAGTATCTTGCGGTTCCCAAAACTCTAATCAAGCCAGAATCATCTATGTATGTGCGAATACGTATGAATATACAGTATATAGGTACACAAGTATGCCATGCAAGGGTCATATCCTGAATGCAACAGTACTACAGTGTAGTGACATGGCAATTATCGATGATGAAGTGTGTGAGCCGGCGAGCAAGTGTACGTGGAACATATGCATCATCGATAATGGTGCTGGTGTCCTAACAGCATGCAATGCGTTGCAATTAACAAGAATATGCATAAAACGAATAATCAACGCAACAGTGAAGAATCTAAAACAATAAATATATTATACAGCTTTGCCATTTGAACTAAGAAGAATCGGGGTTTTTAGTAAAATAAGGGTTACGGTGTTTTAAGGAAAGATGCGTCGTTTGAAAATATCCGTAGAATCCCTTTTGCCTATCTTTAAAATATTCCCGATTCGTTAGTTTTTGAAATAGGTATGACTCGGGTATAATCTAACATCTACTATACAAACTACAGATCTAACTATCAAGTCAATCGGGAGGGGTATGGAAACCGCCTAAATATGAGTCGATATATATAAATATAAATATAATAGTCGGTGATCCCGCCTCAATAGTATCGCGTACGATACAGTATATCATATGACATCCTTGAGTCATGAGTGCGGATTTATCATCAATATAAAGCTCGTACGGTAAATCGTCGTACGGCATCCCAATGGCTGGGTACGGGTCAATATCACAGTCGGCTCATCAATTATCTGGTATCCTTTTCATCATATCTCATGAACTTGGGTACTGATCTAAGTCTACTACAACTGATACCATCTATATAAGTATGGATGCGTGTGTGAAACACACGTCCCAAGGCCCGCTAAAAATCTCATGTCGTATCCCAAATACGAATCCCATCATATCACCGATCTCATAGCACTATGCCCAATATCATCGACTCATCTCCAATGTCATCCATTATCCTCATCATCACAGTATAAATATAGCAAATATGCATGTGTGTGCGTGTGGGTGTAAACCTATTCTAGGGTTCGCGACTAGGAACTACTCTAGTTTATTTCTAGCCCTAACATATCCATAGTACACCTAACACATCCTAAATAACCAAGTCACACAAAAGCTATCACATATATATTTAGTATATAGTATATATAGTATACTAGACATCGAACTGCGGGGGTGCTATACGCCATCCAACCGACTTCCCCCGTAGATATAAAGTACTCATTTGATCTTCATTTGTCGACGTCGCTACGCGCTCACTTGTCATCCCGAAGTCTTCATGGGGTACCTACACATAAACGTATCGTAAATGCGTATCAAAACAAAATCAAAACTAAAACGACATACGAAATCCAAAATGATACGCTAAGGCCTATAGGTTAGAACTTATGGACTACGCTTTCAAAACCATCAACAATCCTCGATATCGTCGTATAAACGCCAAGTAATCAAGGTAAAACGCATTACGCAAATCCAGAATTCAAAATACGGAATACGGAAACACGAATCCAAAACAGCAACTAGAGAAAAGGGCTCCAGATTCTACCCTAGGTTAAATTGGACAATTTTGCACATGCCAGGGGTCTAATCTACAGATGTAGGAGCTACAGAACCAAAACGAGGCAAATCCACCGTAGTCTGGCCGCAATTTGTGGCCAGAGGGAATAAATCTACGGCCATGTCAGGGAGTTAGGGGCTGGGGTCATGGGGTTAGCTACCTGGGTGCCTGCACATCTCACTGTCAATCCAAAATAATTTTCAGATTCTCGGGGTGATAGCAGATCCCATATAACCTTCACAGATTCCACAAATCGTCCGATATCGATTTCTAAATCCGTATTCCGGGTTTTAAGTCTCTGGTTTTGGTCTTAATTCTAGCACTAGGGTGTTTGGGTGGCCACTACTGAGCTCAATTTCACATCACAACTCTCAAATTCTCATAAACCCTAACTAGGTTTTTCCCAAGTCCACCAAATCACACAATATCGGTTCTAATCTAGCATGGGGGCATAAGTAATGCAAAACTAAGCTAATGATCCAGAAAATACCTCATTTGGTAACTCAATAATTTTCTTGAGTTGCCCCTAGTGGCCAAAATCCTTACTTTCTTGGTCCAATGTGTTGCCCTTGAGCTTGTGCACCTTTTTAGTGAAATGGAGATAGGGTTTTGAGTTTGATTTTGAGATGATTTAAGGAGTTGAAGAGGGGAGAGAGGTGAAGGAAGCAGCAGCAGCAGCAGGTGAAGGAAGCAACAGCAGCAGCAAGTGAAGAAGGAAGAGGAATGGCTAAGTCTTTGGTCAAAGGAAACCTTACCTTTCTCTCTCTCACCATACCTCAACATTATATCTTTTTCCCCTTTCTTTTCTTTTCTTTTCTTTTTACCCAAATTCCTTCTCACACCAATAGTAAACCCAAAGTAACATGGTAGAAATGCACAAGTGTTAAAAGAAAAGATATGGTGCAAGTTTTGCACAAAAATGCTAAAAAATCCGATTAGAGATTTTTAATCGCGATTAGCACTAAATTAGCATATAATTAATCATAAAAACTTAAAAATGGCATAATGGCATAAAATACCATTTTTTTGAATTTTCCATAATTTTTCCAAAATTTTTCCCATTTATCTGTATTTAATTATACCGAAATATTAAAATATTCATTAAAAATAATATTAAATTATAAAAATTCCCCAAAAATAATATTTTATTTTTCCAAAATGTTACAATCCTCCCCCCTTAAAGAAATTCGGTCCCCGAGTTTAAATTTAAACCCCCAAATACTAAAACATTTCCGTAAAAATCCAAGTCGTCGGGGCTCCGAAATCATCAATACATAAAACGCATCATAGCGCAATGCATGCGCATAAGTATTGAGCAGATAACTCAAAATCAAATCTCCGTCAAGCATCCCGCAATCATCGGAGTCATGATAAAAACACGAATGTCAAATCCAAAGAAAAACCAATATGATATAAATCCGAACTATACATGTAAATATCAAATCTATACATGTAAATAGCTGAAGTAAATGCATGCAAAATATATCCATTTACTGTTCTCTGACTAGTCCTGCTCAGTATGAAAACACATAGCAAATACCATAAAAACATAATGCTCCATAAGGAATAAATCCCAAAATGTCTATAAGAATACCCTGTGCGTCTAGTGCGCACGGAAATCAAAATCTATATATGTGCCATACAGGTGCATAAAAACAACATCTAGATGCAACGGGTGTGCACGAATCATCTGTCATAGGCAACATGTATGACCGACAGCAAAATCAGGTGCATCTGACATGCACGAAGAATCCCGATTTAGTGCATCTGGTGTGCACCAAAATCGTATCTCAAAATATGCGCTCAACACGCGCGAAAATCCTAACCAAATGCATGGAGTGCAAGAAATCAATATCAATATTAGAATCGAAATCGACGGTATACAATACGGCTCAATCAAAGTCAGGAATACCGCGGTGGATAATCTCACAACCGTGTGCATCAGCGTGCACAAATCAAATCAAAACACTAAAAGTGCATGAAAACGATGCTGGAAACATAAACCAATCACAGACATAAAATAGGCATGAATACCTCAAGCGTAAAAACTATGCGCAAAATGCAAATACCCAGTAAGTGCAACCATGGTGTAAGAAAACAAATATCATGAAACTCAGTCATCAAAACCAAATCATGCGAATAAATCGTCCAAAGTACCGAAATCCAAAGTGACGGATACGTGATAATTGAATCACAAAATCACAAATCATAAATACCGCCATCGATATATCCTCCTTCAAAGTCGGGAAGGTGTCGGTGCATCCAATGCCAGCAACATAAGGTCTCTACTTGCCTCTTGCTCACGGTCTGGCGTCCTCTGTCTCTGGGTCCTTATCTTCTCTGTGGATTACCTATCTCGCAATCCATCGGCTCATCGGCCCTATCAGGTGTGCTAACGGGAACGATTCCGTCCTGGCACTTCTCTGGTCATCTCTCGGTCAATCCTCACGACCACTCGTAATGCAGCACGTCACTGGCGCCGACCTCTGATCCTCTGAATGCACATTATACTTCTGCGCCCAGGTGCAAATCTTATTGCAGCAGTGTCCTGGAAGGAATCCTGTTCAAGGTCTCTTCCGATCTTGCCTATGCCGAACTGTACGGAGGATGGTACTCTTGCATAATCTCTTCTCGCTCGATGGACATCTGCGTCCTCAGTACATCATTTATTCGGAAACTGGTCGCATCCCAACGCCTCGTTAGACATATCGCATCTCTGTTGTCAGCGGAGTGGAACGTCATCTCGTCGAAATCTCGTGCGAACTCTTTACTCCACTTTATTCCAATGTCGACTAATTCGGACCCGTCTTCTCGTGGCTGCATGGACTGTGCTCCAACGGCTACACTCGTATCTGGAGTCTCCCAAGCAGTGTGTCCCATCACATGATATCCGAATGATGTCGAACCATCCGATCGACTCGTCAGAACCTCATAATCCCCCAAGAGATCAACATCTTGAGTACAGTTTAATAGTATCGAGTATATACCACAGCGTCGGTGGTCCAACCGTAGAAGGACAAACCCAAGCCTCACTAATGGCGCCGCGGAACTGCCGCAAACCCTAAGGTTCAAAAGCTTTCACATGGTCATTATGTCGAGTTAGGTTTTCATTCTTCTAGAGGGTCCATAGAATCGCTTGCATGTCTTTCCGAATACTTTAAACTTGGAAAATGGGCTCCTGACATTCGATCGTCTCAATCGACTCTCAAGGAACCTGCGTGAAGTCGTCTCTAGCTGGAATCAATCTATCTGATGACCTCGCATCGGGGTAAGCGAATGAACCATATGTCCTAGTCATTCATCCTTAGTGACTTGCGACTTTCCATCATAACTCTAAGTATATACTCATGCTGCAGTAGCTCCAATCATCTGGGCGATATCTCGTCATTTGCAGCAACCACTGGCTCATTCTTCTGTACGCTGAACAGTGACTCAATCATCCTGAATAAGCGATATATCAATTGTTATCTCATCTGGCTGGCCTCTAGCAGTAGCCTGATCCTCTGGTACCGATTGGCACATCCGAGAAATCTCGTAAAAGCGATCTGTCAAATGTTCACGGCGCGAAACACAATAAAACGAAGCCTCTATGAAATCGCATGTCTCTAGAATCATGCCCTGGTCTGTCCTCGTCTGCGACGAGCTCATGCTGGCGCAACTCTAGCTGTAGCTCTCTCTGCCCGTGTAGTCATGGCAGCAAAATCATAACCAATATCGATAAGGATAGATCATAGGAATGAATATAATACTGTGCAAGGAAATGTACATCCTAAGGTTTCTTAAGCGGAGTAGCGTATCGTAAATATGCCGCGGAACATACGTACGGTACGTCACTCTACTCAAGCTACCTACTCCATCAACCAAGGGTCATCCTACGCGACGAAAGTTCGGGTATAATACCTCCTCGACTAAGTCTAAGTTCCGTAAGGTCAAGCCTAAGTTCCGTATATATATAAACGCTCTAGGCTCCACATAGTCAAACTTAGACTCGAACCAAGGTTAACCTAGCGCTCTGATACCAACTTTGTCACGACCCGAAAGAGCACGTCACTGGCTCTTGAATCATATGAAGTTTATAGGACCCCATCTAATCCAAGTATGCCAAAAGCCCAGAAATCTAAAACCATTTTAAATAATAAATGAAGGGAAAATACTTTTTAGAAGTGAAGAAAGCATGTTTTAAAAGCATGGTTTTTAAATAAGTAAGCCGAATATGCATTTTTAAAATGTATAGTCTTTTCTGAAAATTTCGGCAGAGTTTCCTTTGTAAATACTAGCCCTGAACGGGGTACAACAATAATAATATATATGCAATGATAAAAGGCATCCCCAAGCGGGAGCTAGCTCTTCGTCAATCGAAGGTCACAACCACGCAAGCAATATAATATACAACACCGAAGGGCGAGCATCAAAACTCAGATAGAAGCTCAAACGGCATGAAAACCGTAATACTACAACGCGCGACTCTAAGGTCAAAATAATACATAACTGGTTTTCTAAGTCTGGAACAATATACAAGTTTGGTTGATGGAATTACTAGATACAACTGAATAATACATGTACAATGGTGGTTCTGTTGCAAAAGGACCCACCTACCAAAGCAAATCACCCGCAAAGGAAACAATGTGCCAGACATGCCGCTATGGAACCTGTATGGCGAAACCTGCAAGAAACTGTGGCACAACAGGGGTGAGTTGCCAACTCGTGAATAGAAAACATCACAGAGCAGAAATCGTATGTATGACATAATCCTAGGTCAATACAATCAGATATAATATATTCTCAAATGAAAAGTTTGAGGCATGATAAGGTAGCAATGTAAGCTCTATACATGTGTGTAGTGCCAAGTGCTCGTGCCAGTGCCTCGGTAATAATAAATCATAACTATGTATGTATGTGGATCCCGCCCACGTGTCACCCAATGACAAAAAGCATCATGCATGTAAATATCATAAAGCATATTCATGGAAATATGATGATATAATCAAAATCATGCAACCTGAGTGCCTAGCATCGACACTCGAAAACATCATGAAACCTGTGCCTAGCATCGGCATGTATTCCATATAGGGCTCCGTCAGTCCAGACCGGCCCGTATCATCTCATAACTCCGGTCAGTATCCTTCGGATAACCGCCGAGTTCAAATACAATCACCGGTAGGTAGTGGTCCCACTGTCAGGCTCACCGTCTAGCTACACAGCAGATCCGTTCTCGCCCCGGGGTACCATGCCGGGCCCACCATGTACCCGCAATCGGATCATCCAACTTCTCGAATCGGGTTTCACATGTCGCTCTCATCACCGAGAAAACACATGGTGGACGCACTGAAATATCATATCAAGGGTAACCGGGTTTTTAAAACAATTACATACTTTCTTTTGAAATACCCACGGTTCCCAAATCCAGAAATATCATGAAAACAACATATCTCAATGCATATAATCAAAAGCACGATGTATGCGACATGTAAAAGAAATGCAAGCATATCAGTATATCATGCAATATGGAATAGTAATATGCACATATTAAGGGAAACCGCTCTTTTAAAATGAATCAGTTTTAAAGAGTATCTTGCGGTTCCCAAAACTCTAATCAAGCCAGAATCATCTATGTATATGCGAATACGTATGAATATACAGTATATAGGTACACAAGTATGCCATGCAAGGGTCATATCCTGAATGCAACAGCACTACAATGTAGTGACATGGCAATTATCGATGATGAAGTGTGTGAGCCGGCGAGCAAGTGTACGTGGAACATATGCATCATCGATAATGGTGTTGGTGTCCTAACAGCAAGCAATGCGATGCAATTAAACAGAATATGCATAAAACGAATAATCAAGGCAACAGTGAAGAATCTACAACAATAAATATATCATGCAGCTTTGCCATTTGAAATAAGACGATTCGGGTTTTTTAGTAAAATAAGGGCTACGGTGTTTTAAGGAAAGATGCGTCGTTTGAAAATATCCGTAGAATCCCTTTTGCCTATCTTTAAAATATTCCCGATTCGTTAGTTTTTGAAATAGGTATGACTCGGGTATAGTCTAACATCTGCTATGCAAACTACAGATCTAACTATCAAGTCAATCAGGAGGGGTATGGAAACCGCTTAAATCTGAGTCGATATATATAAATATAAATATAATAGTCGGTGATCCCACCTCAATAGTATCGCGTACGATACAATATATCATATGACATCCATGAGTCATGAGTGCGGATCTATCATCAATATAAAGCTCGTACGGTAAATCATCGTACGGCATCCCAAAGGCTGGGTACGGGTCAATATCACAGTCAGCTCATCAATTATCTGGTATCCTTTTCATCATATCTCATGAACCGGGGTACTGATCTAAGTCTAGTACAACTGATACCATCTATATAAGTATGGATGTGTATATGAAACACACGTCCCAAGTCCCGCTAAAAATCTCATGTCGTATCCCAAATTCGAATCCTATCATATCACCGATCTCATAGCACTATGCCCAATATCATCGACTCATCTCCAATGTCATCCATTATCCTTATCATCACAGTATAAATATAGCAAATATGCATATGTGTGCGTGTGGGTGTAAACCTATTCTAGGGTTCGCGACTAGGAACTACACTAGTTTACTTCTAACCCTAACCTATCCATATTACACCTAACACATCCTAAATAACCAAGTCACACAAAAGCTATCATATATATATATATATATATAGTAAATATAGTATATTAGACATCGAACTGAGGGGGTGCCATACGCCATCCACCCGACTTACCCCGTAGATATAATCTACTCACTTGATCTTCATTTGTCGACGTCGCCACGCGCTCGCTTGTCATCCCGAAGTCTTCATGGGGTACCTACACATCAACGTATCGTAAATGCGTATCAAAACCAAATCAAAACTAAAACGACATACGAAATCCAAAATGATACGCTAAGGCCTATAGGTTAGAACCTATGGACTACGCTTTCAAAACCATCAACAATCCTCGATATCGTCGTATAAACGCCAAGTAATCGAGGTAAAACGCAATCCAAAAATCCAGAATTCAAAATACGGAATACGGAAACACGAATCCAAAACAGCAACTAGAGAAAAGGGCTCCAGATTCTAACCTAGGTCAAATTGGACAATTTTGCACATGCCAGGGGTCTAATCTATAGATGTAGGAGCTACAAAACCAAAACAAGGAAAATCCATCCTGGTCTGGCCGTAATTTGTGGCCAGAGGGAATAAATCTGCGACCATGTCTGGGAGTTTGGGGCTGGGGTCTTGGGGTTAGCTTCCTGGGTGCCTGCACATCTCACTGTCAATCCAAAATAATTTTCAGACTCTCGGGTGATAGTAGATCCCATATAACCTTCACAGATTCCACAAATCTTCCGATATCGATTTCTAAATCCATATTCCGGGTTTCAAGTCTCTGGTTTGGGTCTTAATTCTAGCACTAGGGTGTTTGGGTGGCCTCTACTGAGCTCAATTTCACATTACAACTCTCAAATTCTCATAAACCCTAACTAGGTTTTTCCCAAGTCCACCAAATCACACAATATCGGTTCTAATCTAGCCTGGGGGCATAAGTAATGCAAAAACTAAGCTAATGATTTAGAAAATAACTCATTTGGCAACTCAAGAATTTTCTTGAGTTGCCCCTAGTGGCCAAAATCTTTGCTTTCTTGGTCCAATGTGTTGTCCTTGAGCTTGTGCACCTTTTTCGTGAAATGGAGATAGGGTTTTGAGTTTGTTTTTGAGATGATTGAAGGAGTTGAAGAGGGGAGGAAGGTGAAGGAAGCAGCAGCAGCAAGTGATGGAGAGGGGGAGAAATGAGTGAAGAAGGAAGAGGAATGGCTAAGTCTTTGGTCAAAGGAAACCATACCTTTCTCTCTCTCACCATACCTCAATATTATATCCTTTTTCCCTTTCTTTTCTTTTCTTTTTACCCAAATTCCTTCTCACACAAATAGTAAACCCAAAGTAATATGGTAGAATTGCACAAGTGTAAAAAAAAAAGATATGGTGCAAGTTTTGCACAAAAATGCTAAAAAATCCGATTAGCGATTTTTAATCGCGATTAGCACTAAATTAGCATATAATTAATCATAAAAATTTAAAAATGGCATAATTTCATAAAATACTCTATTTTAGAATTTTCCATAATTTTTCCAAAATTTTTCCCATTTATCTGTATTTAATTATACTGAAATATTAAAATATTGATTAAAAATAATATTAAATTATAAAAATTCCCCAAAAATAATATTTTATTTTTTTGTACTGTTACAGTATGTCATGGCTAACTCATGTAGCGAATAAATCATGAGCTAGGGTTAAATGCTAGGTTAATAAATATCTTAAAAATATCAAAATTGGTTGACATAGTCAATGCTCATCCAAGCTTCTAATTCATCACAATTTTGAATTAACTAAAATAATTGAAAACCTAACCATTAACACATATCATAGTGTGAATCTCATAAACCCTAGTTGCATGTATAACCTAGTATGTTACAATTATACATATCACATATATATAATTTTGTAACAAAAGAAAAGAATACATTAAACATATATCACATATATGTTAAATGTATCCAAAATGAGAAAATGAAATACTTAAGTGAGCATATATTAGTTAATGTAATTTAAAATATAAATACATAATTATACATTAAATTAACGAATCAATACTTGAACCGATAATCCGGCTATATCACATATAACCTACTAATATAAAATGTATCATTTCATCGAATCAACAGTTGATCCGATGACCCAGTTATATCACATATAACCGGCCGATATCACATATCGCGAGAATAGAATACAGTATCACATACACGTATTATGCTCTGTCTCGCACATATCACATATGTGCTCCTACATCGTTTCGCCTGAGCTAGGAAACCTCTATGCTTTAAAGACTCGTCAATAGGCCGGCAGTAGGTGATGATCATATCAAACACCCATAAGCCGCATGCAGTCAGCTAAACGTAACAGCCACCCAGGTATTGAGCGATCAGAAGATCAACAAGCAAGCCTGCTAACGCTCCTTTGAATCCAATCAGTAACACTACCGTACAGTCCGGTCTCTTCGTCTAATATGTCGCATATCCAGTCTAGAGGTGGTAAATGTCAAACCTCAGTAACCGATAAGTCGTGTCGATCTGAGGCTCATAACAGGTCGAGAAACTACTGATAACACTTATCAGTAGATCTCCATATCAGCTCTGGCCAGGGACTTCCAGTTATAGCCATTCAAGCACAGCACAACATCAACCTCCAATACCGAGAGAAACAAAACCACTCTTATCGCTCATTGCCTCCATGTGATTCGGGATTGTACCCAAAAGCCACCCTTTTTCACGTTCTCAAGAACATGGTAAGGTGGATATCAAAGCACAGTAGGAATCACACAAGACTCTATGACGATCTCGGGTTTACTGACTAACCTGTACCAGTGTCACCAGAGAACTGCTATCTGACGATATGTATAATACAATCTAGGAGTTCTCGGCGAGTTCGTTCAGTGTACCCATCTCCACTAAGCACCCGTATACCATCCTTGATGTTAAACACAAATGGATATGGGATTATCCATCGCCCATCATATGAGTCAGGATGCGTAAACGCTAGTCTACTCTGGAGTATCGATACCCTGTCTCGATACAAGCTCGACTAGGAACAATTATAGGATGTACTCGTGGACTATCCTGGCCCAACTAGTATGATCTGCATCATAGTCCACGTAGTCAAGTACATATCCAAATGGCTTTATCAATATGTGAGAGCAAGATAGTAACCCAATACAAGTCAACATGTTAAGTCAAAGAGCAATCAGATAGAATACTATCATGTCGAGCAAGAAAGTCCTCTCTATATATATCTGAGCATCCACTACAATATACATCATATGTACAATAATGGCCTCTACGGCATATACATAACTAACAATCTCCCACTTGCACTAAAGCCAGCTGTTGTAGTATCTCATACCCAACATCCCGAAGAGTCACTTAAATTGTATATGGGATATTGCCTTCGTGAGTGGATCTGCAGTGTTGTCCTTCATGTCAACTCTCCTGACCTCGATCTCCCGGCGATCAACTATCTCCCGGATCAGGTGATACCACCTCAGAATATGCCTGGATCTCTGATGGGACCTGGGTTCCTTGGACAAAGCCACAGGTCCATTATTATCACAATACAAAGGTATTAGATGCTTAATGGATGGAACCACTCCAAGTTCGTTTATGAACTTCTTCATCCAGACAGCCTCTTTGGCAGCATCGTTGGCAGCGATGTATTCAGCCTCTATCGTCGAGACTGCTATAGTTTCCTGTTTGGAACTCTTCCAACAAACCGCCCCTCCATTGAGGGTAAAGACAAATCCCGAGTGCGACTTAGAGTCATCCTTATCACTTTGGAAGCACGAATCAGTAAAGGACTCCACTTGGAGTTCTCCATTACCATACACCAAGAACTTCTCTTTAGTCCTTCTCAAGTACTTAAGAATGTTCTTCACAGCTGTCCAATGACTCTCTCCAGGATCTGCTTGATACCTACTCACTACACTTAGTGAGGATGCTACATCGGGTCTAGTACATAGCATCGCGTACATAATAGAGCCTACTGCTGAAGCATAAGGCATCCCTTGTATGCGAGCTCTCTCCAAATCAGTCTAAGGAGACATCTCTTTGGAGAGAGTGAGTCCAGAGATCGTGGGTAAATTCCCACGCTTGGATTCTTCCATACTAAAGCTCTTTAGTATTGTGTCAATGTAGCTGGATTGGGACAATCCCAGTATCCGTTTAGATCTATCTCTATAGATCTTAATCCCCAAGTTGCCGGAGGCATCACCTAGATCTTTCATTAAGAATCTATCTGATAAGAAGAGCTTGACCTAGTGCAGCATAGGAACATCGTTTCCTATCAAGAGTATGCCATCCACGTACAATACGAGAAAGACAACCTTACTATCCGCCACCTTCTTGTTTATACAAGGTTCATTTGCATTTTTGATGAAGTCAAACTCTTCGAATACCACATCAAAAAAGATGTTCCAACTCAGCTATGCCTGCTTTAACTCATAGATGTATTTAAGCAGCTTGCACACCTTTCTGCTGCTCCCATTGTCTACGAAGCCCTCTGGCCGAGTCATGTATACGCACTCCTTTAAATCACCATTTAGAAAGGCGGTCTTAACATCCATTTGCCAGATTTCGTAGTCATGGTATGCAGCAATCGCAAGTAGGATCCGGATGGACTTAAGCATATCTACTGGAAAAAAGGATTCATCATAATCCATACCTGGTCGTTAACGAAAACCTTTTGCAACAAGTCTAGCTTTGAAAGTCTTAACTTTTCTATCTACACCAAGTTTCTTCTTAAAGATCCACTTTCTCCCAATGGGTTTTACCCCTTCAGGAGCAACTTCCAAAGTCCATACTTTGTTGGTGTACATGTATTCTATCTCAGATCGCATTGCATCCAGCCATTTCACAGAGGCCCCACTCATGATGGCCTGCTCGAAGCTAGTTGGGTCATCATCTTCCATGATGCAATCCTCGCTCCCACCATCAATGAGAAAACAGTAGTATCTCTCAAGTGGATGAGGAACCTTACTAGATCAGCGAAGCGCCTGAGGTTCGTCGGGAACTATTGAATTCTCTGGTTCCACTAAATCTTCAGTTGCAGTTTGTGCTACTGGAACTTCTTCCAGCTCTACCTCTTCGCCACTAATTTCTTTTACAAGAAATTCCTTTTCTAAAATGGTGGGGTATTGAGAAACAAACACCTTTTGTTCCTTAGCGTGGTAGAAAATATATCCTTATGAATTCTTTGAATATCCCACAAACTTGCATAGAACTGATCGTGCCTCGAGTTTGTCCGGATTTTGCCTTTTGACATAGGCCTGACAACCCCATATCTTAACATAATTAAGACATGGTCTCTTCCCCTTCCATATCGCATATGGAGTGGTAGGCACTGATTTGGTAGGGACAATATTCAATAGGTGTATGTCTGTCTCAAGTGCATACCCCCAAAAGGAAATATGTAACTCAGCGGTGCTCATCATAGAGAGCACCATATCTAATAGGGTGTGATTCCTCCACTCCGATACACCGTTGTGCTGTGGTGTACACTGATGAGTAAGCCGAGAGAGAATCTCATTCTCTTTTGGATAGTCCAGGAACTCATTGCTCAAGTATTCTTCTCCTCGATCAGATCGAAAGATCTTAATACTTTTACCCGTTTGGTTCTCGACTTCGTTCTTATATTCTTTGAATTTCTCAAAAGCTTCAGACTTGTGTTTCAATAGGAACACATGTCAGTATCTTGAGAGATCGTCAGTGAATGTAATGAAGTAAGAGGAACCATTCCTGGCATGTGTAGACATGGGACCACATACGTCACTATGTATCAGTCCCAAGAGTTCCGTAACTCTTTCTCCGTGTCCACTAAACGGAGTTTTGGTCATCATTCCTTTGAGACATGAATAGAAAGTTTCATAATATGATAATTCGAATGGATTCAAATATCCATCTTTATATAACTTCTCTAGTCGTGTCGCATTGATATGACCTAGACTACAATGCCATAAGAAGGATTCGTTCATTTCTGAACTCTTCCTCTTGTGTGTGTTTTGTACAGTAAGAACTGTGGTTTGATTTAGAACGTATATGCCATTATTTAACGAGCCTGATCCGATCAACTTTTGATTCAGGAAGAAGTTCATAACATTATCCTGTACTACAAAATTATATCCTTCTTTACTCAATAAAGAAACTGATATAAGATTGCATATCAGGGTCGGAATGTAATAGCATTCATTCAGAATCAATGTATTACCATTTAGCAATACAAGGTGATATTCGCCAACTGCTTTGGCTGCAATATTTGCACCATTCCCTACTCTTATGGAATGATCACCTATTCCTAGTTCCCTGCCTTTCCTTAGCACATGTAACATGTTACATATGTGGGATCCCGAACCGGTATCTAATACCCAGGACATAGAGTGGACTGAGAAACAGTTCTTGATAACAACACACCCGAAGAAGATGCATCAACGTGCCGATTCTTCGTTTGGGCGGCGTGAGAATCCGGATATGTCTCTATTCCCTGCTCAGTCTTATAACAATTATAAGAAAGAACGGAAGCAACGTTCCCCTGCACAGTATAATAAGCGGGTTCGGTCAATACATCCATATTATTATCTTGATTAAGGCCTGATATGGTCGCTTCCGAGAGAGAGAGAAGAAAACACTTTAGCGTATGCTCTTGCAAGATTAGATTGTTTATTATCTTATCTAATCAGGATGGCTCTCACTGTTTTCATTAAATCTTCCTTCAAACCCTAAAAAGTATGACTAGCCGAGATTAATTACACCTTACAAGTTCGCCAATCTTTCGGCCAGGTCAGTGTTTGTATTTCGAGCGAGAGCCCCCGTGCTTTCACAAGGACCTAATTAAAATAATCCTCATTTTCCCATAGGCATAACCCCGCTAACACCTTTCTAGACACCTACTTGATCGGCTAATTATGATGTGTAAAACTCTCCCAGGAGTAACTCTTACTCGCAGTGGGTATCGGGATCCAACTATCTCATAGAAGGTTGCAATCTCATTGCAAATTTCCACACTTGAAATTCCCGATAATCTTTTTCCCCTAGCTACTTATGACCTTAACATGGTCAACAAATTATAAGCGCTAGCCAAGTTCAACCCGTCATTTCCTGATTGAATTAAACCCACCCGTACGACTACCCTAATCCAATCGCATCTCATGCTTTAGCAAATAAACACTAATTAGCTACCGCACACTACGCCTTAACATAGTCAAGAAACGTAGCACGAATACTAAGTAGAACTTATCTGAAATGACGGAGGTCTACGATAGATTTTTTATGAAAACCTTTTGAGTAATGAATTTGATATCGTTGCAGAAACAAGTGATTTTGAAAAGGATTGTTTTTTAGGCTTTTACTAGTTTCGCTAAAGAGGTCACTCCCGGTGAAGGGATCTCGGCTCTTTTCTTATCGAATAATGTACGGGATATTTCATAAATACCACTATGCAAAGCAAGAACTATAGAAGCAATCAAAAACAAAACCGAGTGAGTTTTAACATCTGCTAGTTTCGCTAAAGAGGTCACTCCCGGTGAAGGGATCTCGGCTCTTTCCTTATCGAATAAGGTGATGGATATTCTACAAGGAATACCGCTATGCAAGCAAAAACTAGAGCTACCCTTTTTGAAAATTTGATTCTACAACATCTTTTAGGTTTCTTTTCATTCATTTATCTTATTAATGATGTCCCATCATTTATGCTTCCTAAGCATCATAGAAGAAACGAAAACACAACGTACCCTTATGCCATCAGCATTCGCCTCAGTGTCCCGTTATGCACCGTTAGGTTACTTAACTAACAATTTAGTGGGGTGGGACTAGCGCGGGTGTAAAACATAAGCAACGTGTAATATATATCATATATATAATAATAAAGCATTCGTCTCACGCATATAAAGTGATCACATCACAGAATATCAGTAGCAGAAGATAACATATGAAATATTGGATATATTAGGAGGTCCGTGTTTTATTTTGAGCCTGTATAAAACACGGATTCCACGGTCGCGATGAATAGCCAAACCCACATCCCTAGACCCTTACGAGAGCGGCATGCAACCCGACCAATTCTAGAGTTAGGAGACCCGGACTCGACTCCTCGAGTTAGTCTCCCACTGGACGCTAGAACCCGATTACTTGTGCTCCCTACCATGGGTCTATCCTAATGCAGAAAAGTAAATAATATACAACAATGGTGACATCAAACTCAACCCGGAAGTGCCCCGATAAAAGAATATTACTTACAATGAATTTTACATGAATGAAAATAAAAACTCTCATCTCACATAAAACCCCCAGCTATTCAGAACACGACGATCCAATTTAACATATCACAGCAACACATAACATCACATGTCATCAACGTAAGTAAATATGCATATCACAATTGTCGTTGACATATAGCAACGAAAACGGCGATACACCACATATTATACTTACGGTCCCAGAAAAGAAAATATCAAACTACAACATTTGGAATCCACAATCAACTTAGACATTGTAAACCCGAAATATCACGGATTTCATGCCTAACTATATCAATTCGACATATTGTATCACATTCCAGAAAAAGCTAGACGACGTTAAACATTCCGATCGAATCAACAAACAACCAAAATTTCCCTAAAGCTCAACACTTGAGCGTAGTTTAAAAATACTCAGTACATACCACACTACCAATAAACCAGCCGTCGAAGGGTCAACCAATGCCTCTCCTGTGGCGCCGCGGAACTACCGCAAACCCTAGGGTTTGGCGGTGGTTATTACGGTCACAGAATCCAGTTAGGGTTTCGTTCTTCTAGAGGGTCCACCGCATTACTTGCATGATATTTGAATGTTCTTTAACTATGAAAAAGGTCCAACACTTGAAAAATTTCCAGCGAGGGTTAAATTGGGTATTTGATATCCATTCGAAATTTTTAACACCGTCTAAAAAACACGAAAACAAACTAAAATTACGAATACAAAACACTCCGAATAGCCAATGCATAAAGATAACATCACATGAAAATTTAACAAAAACAAACAACACCTGAAGTACCAAAGCCTAGAGAATGGAACACTGTAAAAATTTCAACCCGTATTTCCTCAACTTGGCCGATATGGCCGGATATTATGCTCATGTGGCCGGCCCCAAAAAGGTGGGTGGGATGAATTTTGTACAGTGTTCATATTGTATCTCATACAACATTCTGCAGTTGTTTAAAAAACTTTTTGACTCTCAGAAAATTTCGACAGAAACTAGGGTTTTTATTCGGGTGTTTCGGAGTTGTTTCGGTTTCGTAATCCTACAGAATCTGTCTAATTCTATAGCTAGGCTCTGATACCTCTGTATGGATCCTAAGCACGATAGCAAGGTTTCGGGAAGTATCGTCCATACCAAATTAATTTTTTTCCATGCTTAAACAACCCTAAACAAGATTTTTAACTCGAGAATCATACGAAACGTAAAGTATACATCTTTACTTCTAGTGATTATGGATTACAACCTTTGTAGTCTGCTCCTTCACTTCATTAGCTCCAAGTAGTGGTCCCTTCGCTGCGATCCAAGAACTCCCGGACTCTTGAGAAGCTCCACAAGGTTAATGATGCATGCTTGCTTGTAGTCTTCGAAATCCAAGATGATCTACTTTGAGAAAACACAAACTCAAGTTAACTCTTCACTAATATAAAATTAGTGAAGCTAACACCCTAATCTAAGTGGCTAGTTTAAAAGAGGATGATGAAGTAGGAAGTGGCAACTCTTTTGTTTTTTATTTCTCATTATTTTTCATCACTATCTCCAAGTCAAGAGAGCTATCAGATGAAGAAGAAGAAGAAGAAGCTCAAGTGATGAAGAGCATAAGGTTAGAATTGCAACCATGGGTTAAGTATGTCTGGGCTAACTCATGTAGAGAATAAATCATGAGCTAAGGTTAAAGGTTAAGTTAATAAATATCTTAGAAATCTCAAAATTGGTTGACTTAGTCAATGCTTATCCAAGCTCATGACTAATTCATCACAATTTTGAATTAACTAAAATAATTAAAAACCTAACCATTAACACATATCATGGTGTGATTCTCATAAACCCTAGGTTCATGTATAACCTAGCATGTTACAATTATACATATCACATATATATAATTTTGTAACAAAAGAAAAGAATACAAAAAACATATATCACATATATGTTAAATGTATCCAAAATGAGAAAATGAAATACTTAAGTGAGCATATGTTAGTTAATGTAATTTAATATATAAATATATAATTATACATTAAATTATCGAGTCAACACTTGATCCGATAATCCGGCTATATCACATATAACCGACTAATATAAAATGTATCATTTCATCGAATCAACACTTGATCCGATGACCCGGTTATATCACATATAACCGGCCGATATCACATATCGCGAGAATGGAATACAGTCTCACATACACGTATTACTCATGGTCCCGCACATATCACATATGTGCTCCTACTTCGTTTCGCTTGAGCCAGGAAACCTCTGTGTAAAACTCTAAAGACTCGTCAATACGCCGGCAATAGGTGATGATCATATCAAACACCCACAAGCCGCAAGCGGTCAGCTAAACGTAATAGCCACCCAGGTATTGAGCGATCAAAAGAACAACAAGCAAGCCTGCAAACACTCCGGTGAATCCAATCAGTAACACTACCGTACAGTCTGGTCTCTTCGTCTAATATGTCGCATATCCAGTCTAGGGGTGGTAAACGTCAGACCCCAGTAACCGATAAGTCGTGTCGATGTGAGGCTCATAACGGGTCGAGAAACTACTGATAAAACTTCTCAGAAGATCTCTATATCAGCCCTGGCCAGAGACTTCCATTTATAGCCAATCGAGCACAGCGCAACATCAACCTCCAATACCGGGAAAGACGAAACCCTTCCTATCGCTCATTGCCTCCATGTGATTAGGGACTGCACCCAAAAGCCACCGTTTTGCACATTCTCATGATCGTGGTAGGGTTGAAATCAAAGCTCAGTGGGAATCACACAAGACTCTATGACGATCTCGGGTCTACAAACTAACTTGTACCAGTATCACCAGAGAACTGCTATCTGACGATCGGTATAATACCATCTCGGAGTTCTCGGCGAGTCCGTTCAGTATACCCAGTCTCTACTGAGCACCCTAATACCATCTTTGATGTCAAACACCAATGGATGTGGCATCATCCATCGCCCATCATATGGGTCAACATGCGCATACGCTAGTCTACTCTGGAGTATCGATGCCCTGTCTCGATACACCCTCGATTAGGAACAATTATAGGATGTACTCGTGGACTACCCTTGCCCTACTAGAATGATCTTCATCATAGTCCTAGTAGTCAAGTACATTTCCTAAGGGCTTTATCGACATGTGAGAGCAAGACAGAAACCCAATACAAGTCAACATGTTAAGACAAAGAGCAAGCAAATAGCATACTATCATGTCGAGCAAGAAAGTCCTCTCTATAAATATCCAAGCATCTACTACAATATGTTGGGATTTCCTCAGCAACAAGCCTAGGGTTTGCAAGCATCAAGCATGCCACAACAAAAATTTTAGGAGGTGCCATGCAAACATCCAAGGATTCATACTAGAAAACTAGGGTAACAAAACATGTAATAAAACATTAAAAGGGAAGTGAACAGGAATACAACCTTTGTAGACCCGGTCCTTCACTTCTAAAGCTCTGTGTAATCGTCCCATCGCAGCGATCATCGAACACCCGGACTCTAGTGATGGTTCACATGAAGAAATGGACGGGCTTGCTTGATGCCTTCGAAGCCAAAGATGTTCTACGTCGAGGAGACTCAAACCCAAGCTACCTCTTTACTAGGTGATGTCCTTTGCGAAGAGAACACCCTAAATTAAATGGCAAGTAGTAGAGGATGATGAAGTAGGAAGTGGGTTCACTTTGGGTTTATTTTTCTCACTTGGATTCTTCATGTCTCAAAACCCTAGAATCCTTTTTGAGCTCATGAAGAAGATGATCAAGAGAATGAACCAAAATTAAATTAGTTGTATGAGAATAGCAACCATGGTGAGATAATATCTCATACTAAACTCTTGTACAGAATAAACCATGGTCAATGATAATGGTAAGGTTAATAAATATCTTAAGTAATCCAAATTAGGTTGACTAAGTCAATGGTTAATCCAAGCATATCTATGCTTTCAACCATGATTAATTCCACTTCATTTTGAATTACTTTAAATAAGTAAAACCCTAATTTATCCAAATCATGGTGTTAGTCTCATACACCCATGTTGCTTGTATCAACAACCATGACACAATAACATATATCACATATATGCAAAGTGTACACAAAAGTGAGAAAAAGAAACAATTAAGTGAGCTAATATTTACTTAATGTAATTCAATATATCAAATATATAATTATACATTAAATCATTAAATCAACCCTTGATTTAATGATCCGGCTATATTATATATGACCGACTAATATTAAATGCAACAACTTATCGAACCAACACTTGATTCGATATTCTGGCAATATCACATATAACCGACCGATGTCACAAATCGTGAGAATAGAATACGGTATCACATATCGTATTACTCTCGGTCCCGCACATATCATATTTGTGCTCCTACTTCTTTTCGCTTGAGAAAGGAAACCTCTGTGTAGGAGTCTAAAGACTCGTCAATACGTCGGCAGTAGGTGGTGATCATATCAGTCACCCAAAAGACGCAAGCGGTCTGCTAAACGTAAAGGCACCCGGGTATTAAGCGATCAGAAGATCAACAAGCAAGCCTACTCACACTCCTTCGAATCCAATCATAACACTACCGTACAGTCCGGTCTTCCTCTAATATGTCACATATCTCGTCTAGGGGTGTTAAACGTCAGACCCCAGTAACTTGATAAGTCATGCCGATGTAAGGTCCATAACGGTTCGAGAAACTACTGATAACACTTACCAGAAGATCTCAACAACCCTGCCCAGGAATTTCCTGTTATGGCCAATCGAGCATAGCGTAACATCAACCCCCAACACCGGGAGAGACGAATCCCTTCCTATCGCTCATTGCCTCCATGTGACTCGAGACTGTACACAAAAACCACCTGTTTGCTCGACTCAGTAAAGCCATGGTAGGGTGGAAATCAAAGCACAGTGGGAGACACACAATACTCTATGACGATCTCGGGTCTACAGACTAATTTGTACCAGTGTCACCAGAGAACTGCTATCTGACGTGAATTATAATACCATCTAGGTGTTCTCGGTGAGTCCGTTCAGTGTACCCAGTCTCCACTGAGCACCCGTATACAATCTCTGATGTCAAACACCTATGGATATGGGATCATCCATCGCCCATCACATAGGTCGAGAAGCTATATGCTAGTCTACTCTGGAGTATCGATGCCCTATCTCGATATTCGCTCGATTAGGAACAATTAAAGGATGTACTCATAGACTACCCTAACCCCACTTGTATGATCTCTATCATAATCCTGGAAGTCAAGTACACATCCTAAGGGCTTTATCAACATGTAACATAGAGACATCAAGTGTACATGTTAAGATAAAGAGTAACCAGATAGCATACTATCATGTCGAGCAAGAAAGTCCTACCTATGTATGTCCAAGCATCCAATATAATATACATCATATGTACAATAATGGCCTCTACGGCATACATATAACTAACAATCTCCTACCTGCACTAGGGCCATATGTTGTAGTATCCAATACCCAACAATCAACAGTAGTTGTAGTATCCCATACTCAACCATACCATTATAGTCTCTCTTGGGAAAATGGCTTTTGTGAGCGGATCTGCCGTGTTGTCCACTGAGTCTACTCTCCTAACCATGATCTCCTTGGAGATCAACCATCTCCATGATCAGGTGATACTGCCTTAGAATATGTCTGGGTCACTGACAGGATGGGGGTTCCTAGGCCAAAACCACAACTCCATTGTCATACAATGGTAGGAACCAAGTTCAACTCATGAACAAATATATACCCAGACTACCTCTTTGGTAGCATCGCTAGTAGCGATGCATTCAGTCTTTATCGTCTAGTTTGCCACGGTATCTAGGTTGGAACTCTTCCAACATACCGTCTCTCCACTGAGGGTAAAGACAGTTCCTGTGACATACTTTCAATCAACCTTATCACCCTGGAAGCTATCCGGTGATTCTCGCCATGATTGATTGATACCTTCTCACTACACCTAGTGAGAATCCTAAAATCCACTTAGATCTACCTCATAGATCCAAAAACCAGGATTTAGGAGGTATCACCTTCATCCTATATTGAGAATCCTTGTGATAAGAGGAGATTGATCGAGTGTAGTATAGGAAACTCCTTTCCTATCAAGAGTATGGCATCCACGTACAATATGAGGAAAACCACCTTATTCTCTACTACCTTTTTTGTATATACAAGGTTCATCTACTATTTTGATGAAGTCAAACGCTTTGACTACCACATCAAAAACAGATGTTCCAATTCCGCGATGCCTGCTTTATTCAGTAAATCAACTTGCACACGTTTCCGCTGCTCCCACTGTCTACGAAGCCCTTTGCCTGTGGACTTATAGACGTTTTCTTCTGAATCAATATTTAGAAAAGCAGTCATGACACCCAACTGCCAGATATCGTAGTCATAGTATGTAGCAATGGCAAGTAGGATTTGGATAGACTTTTAAGCATTGCCACTGGAGAAAAGGTTCCATCATTATCTACGCCTGGTCGATGACGAGAACCATTTGCAACAAGTCTAGCTTTGAAAGTCTTAACTTTTCCATCTACACCAAGTAATCTTCCCAAGATATACTTGCTCCTTATGGGGATTTAACCCTTCAGATATAGCAACCAAAGTCCATACTTTGTTGGTGTACATGGATTCCAACTCATATCTCTTAGCATCCAGCCATTCTTTCAGAGTCCCCACTCTTGATGGCTTGCTCGATACTAGTTGGGTCATCATCTCTATGATGCAATCCTCACTCCCATTGTCATCGAGAAATCGAAGTATCTCTCAGGCGGATGAGGAAACCTACCAGATCGGCAGAGAGGCTGAGGTTCGTTGGGAACTATTGAATCCTCTGGTTCTACCAGATCATCAGCTGTAGTTTGTATAGATGGAACTCCTTCCAGTTCTATAGAACTGACCTTGTCTCGAGCTTGTCCGGATTTTGCTTTTGACATAGGCCGGACAACCCTATATCTTAACTTTCTTAAGACATGGGCTCTTCCAATACCATATCTCATATGGAGTAGTAGGCACTGATTTGATTGGAACCCAATTCAATAGGCATGCTGCTTTCTCAAGCACACCCAAAAAGAAAAATAGGCAACTCAGTAGTCCTAATCATAGAGCGCGCCATATCAAATAGGGTGCGATTGCCCTATCCCGGTACACCATTGTGCTGTGGTGTATACGGAGGAGTAATACTGAGAGAGAATCTGATTCTCCTTTTGAACAATCCAAGAATTCAATGCACAAGTATTCTCCTCCGTGATCATATCAAAGGAGATAATATATATACCCATTTTGGTTCTCTACTTCGGATTTATATTCATTGAATTTCTCAAAGGCTTCAGGCTTATGTTTCAACAGGAACACATATTCGAGTCCTGATAGTTCATTAGTGAATACAATGAAGTACAAAGAACCAGTCCTGGTATGTGTATCAGTCCCAAGAGTTCATTAACTCTTTCTCTGTTTCCAGTAAACGGAGCTATGGTCATTTTATCTTTGTGACATGACAGGCAAGTTTCACAAGATATAAATTCAAATTGATTTAAATATGCATCTTAATGTAACTTAGCTAGTCGGGTCGTATTGATATGACCTAGTCAACAATGCCTCAAGAAAGATTCGTTCATTTCTGAACTCTTCCTTTTGTGTGTGTTCAGTACGTTAAGAACTGTGGTTTGATTTAGAACGTATATGCTTTTAGATAACGTGCCTGAACCGATCAACACTTTGATATAGGAAATGTTCAAAACATTATCCAACAATACAAAATTACATCCTTCTTTATTTGATAAAGAGACTGATATAATGTTGCATATCATGTTCGGTATCTAATAACATTCGTTCAGAATCAATGTATTTTGTAATACAGGGTGATAACTGCCAACAAGCTTGGCTGCAACACTTGCACCGTTTCCAACTCTTGAAACTTACTACCTATTCTTAGTTCTCTACCTATCTGTAGCCCATGTAACAAATTACATATGCGGGATCCTGATCCGGTATCAAATACCCAGGACGTAGAGGATACTGAAAAATAGTTCTTTGTAACGAACACACCCGAAGAAGATGCATCAGCATGCATTTTCTTCGTTTGGGCGGCATGGGAATCCTGGTATTCCCCTATTTCCTGCTCGATCTTATAACAATTATAAGTTGGAGCGGGACCAACGTTCCCCAGCTCAGTATAACAAGCGGGTTCGGTCAATACATCCATATTATTATCTTGATTAAGGCGTGAAATGGTCGCTGCCTGGAGAGAGAGAGAGAAGAAAACACTCTGCGTGCACTCTTATAAGATTAGATTGGTTATATATTTTATCTAATCAGGATGCCTCCCACTGTTTTCATCAAATCTTCTTTCAAAACCTAAAAGGAAAGACGAGCCGGGATTAATTACACCCTACAAGTTCGCCAATCTTTCATCCAGGCCAGTGCCGGTACTTTGAGGAAGGTTCCCCATGCTTTCGCACGGACCTAATTAAAATAAACCTCGTTTTTCCTAGGGGCGTAACCCCGTTGACATCTTTCTAGACACATACTTGATCGGCTAATTATAAGTATAAAACTCTCCCAGGAGTAACTATTACTCGCAGTGGGTATCGCTATCCAACTATCTCATAGAAGGTATGCAATCTCATTGCAAATTTCAACACTTGAAATTCCGGATAATGGTTTTTACCCCTAGTACTTATGACCTTGGCTATGGTCAACATATCATAAGTCCTAGTCAAGTTCTACCTGTCATTTCTTGATTAATTAGACCCAGCCACATGACCCTAAGCTATGGTCGACATAATCATGTGACTGTCCTAACTAATCACATCATATGTTTTGTAGGAAGACATCACTTAGCTACCTGTCACGACCTAAAATTTAGCACGTGATGGCCCTTAAACTACGTAACGTCTTCTGGCATAACGTAATTCAGGTAAGCCAAAAACCCAGTAATCTAAACCATCAAAAGTAGTAAGTGATAATTACATAGTTAAAACTTTTGAAATCTCAATCAAATTCTTTAAAGTCCCAATTTATTTCCTTTAAAAATTTGGCAGCACCTCCTTTGTAAAAAAAGCCCCCAAAAAGGGTAAAACATAAATATATAAGTATAGCATCCCCAACGGGAGCAAATCCATGCTTAAAGGCAGAAAACAACCACCACAAGCAAATATACGACGCCGTAGCGAAGAAAAAGACGATATAAAGTGAACAACATGAAAAACTCCAAGTCATAAATAATATACAATAACGTCCTCACAACTCGTCTCTATGTCAATACATGAAAATGGTAGATGGAGAGTACATGGTACAAAGATATACAGTGAGCAATATCGGATAACCGCAAAACCTACATATAGCGAAACTGCACACAGTCAGCCGTAGCGGTATCCGCTGCAAAAGATTATACGATAGGTAGAAAGCCCTGCCTCGACTGCTCTGAGGGACTACCTGCAAAACACTATGGCACAACGGGGGTGAGTTACCAACTCGTGAATAGTAAAAAACATATGCAGGTAATCGCAAGTATGCACGTACTGCGCGAATCTATCCCATGCAAGCTAACAGAAATAAATGTCCATATGTATGCAACAGTCATGAAAGGTGCACTATCAGGTACAACTAATATATGGAGACTACTCTATTAGGTACTACTAATACATGAAGCAATGCATATAAATAAATGCGGAATATGAGATAAAACATGTCATACTCATGGAATCCTCATCGTGGCAGGACCAATGTCCATCTAGACAATCCAAATCCCAAATATCCTTAAATCGGCCCTCAGGTTGGCCCTCATATCAGCCCACAGATCAACCCTCATATATAATGAATAAGAATACTTGCACAGATCATTATGATGATATATATTAGAAATATATATATATATATATATATATATATATATATATAACAGCGTCCCATACCACTAATATATATATATATAAGTGCATATATAACAGCATCTCATACCATTGATATATATACTTAGGAGTAAAATATCATGAAAACTAGTGTCCAACATCGACACATAAATACTCATCTATCAGGCGTCGTCACCACGACAGGCCCTGATATGTACGTATCATACGTTCATCGGAAACCCGAGTGCCCAGCTTCGATACTCGAATTCCCCGTATCCATACGTACATGACTCCGGTCGATATCTCTACGATCACCGCCGGGTCCAAAATACTATCACCGGTAGGTAGTGGTCCCTCTGCCAGGCTTACCGTCTAATGTACAGCAGTTCGTTCTGCCCCAGGGTACCATATTGGGCTCTACCATGTACTCGCATACGGCCCACACTACTCCCTGCATGGGGTATATATCAGAACTAAGAAATCTCATGTTGGACGCTGAAATATCATATCAAGAGAAACCGGGTTTTTCAAATAATGCATAATTTCATGAAACTACCACGGTCCTCAAATCCAGAAAATATCATGTGAAATCCATATCTCAATGCGAAAATCCATGAACATGATATATGCAGCGTAAAACAGTAATATGAGCATATAAAGGAAAAACCACTATGTAATTGCAACAAGTTATGAAATATATCATGCGGTTCCTAATTTCTCCAAATCAATACGACATCATATAAAGGTGAACATGTAGCTATAACCAGGTATGCGTAACCATGTCGGTATAGCAAGATATGTGTATCTACCTATCAATAATGATGTGATACCCTCTAGGTATGTGCGTAGCTATATGAAGCTAGGTATGTGTATATAAATGTCAATAATGAAACAATACCCTCCAGGTATATGTATTCATGTAGGCATAGCAAGGCATATGTGTAAGCATGTAGGTATAAAGGTATGCTATATGTCATATGCACAATGGAATATGAATCAATATCTCAATGTCCCTAGCCAAACACTATCTTATATGTATCTGTGTTGTACGTGTCATGGCAATTATTGACTGTGTGTGTGGCATACAATCAGTGCTCGTGCAACATGAGCCGTCAATAATAGTGCAATGTCCAAAGGGTACAAGTCCAAGCACAACAAGTAATAATATGCAATGAAGTTTTATGCACAACTCTATATGTGCAATATAAACATGTGACTAATATCATATCATATCCAGCCCTGACGTATAACGCCATGTGGACGATTTCCCTATAGATGTTAAATCTACTCACAACTATCCTGGATAAGTAAAGACAACCACTCGCTTTCCCTTCTTCGCAGCGTCCGAAGTCCCCGCCTGCGTCCCTAAGATCATAAACAATAATAACAAGTGTATATTAGCAATCGACCAATAACACGTATAAACTACGTTTAACCGACGCACCAACTCTAAACATACTCTCAAGTGTTCGTCTAGTGGCTAACGTATGTAGCCACACTACGAAACTAACCTAAGAGCATCAGATACACAAAGACACGAACCATATCGGATAACATAACGCGCGTAATCGAAACACTAGAAATTAGCAAAGTGATCCCATATTTTTCTACACAAACAATTTGTGAAAATTGCACATACCACAAGACCACACACAACCCCGGAGACCCCCAGACCAAAACACACAACCCCAGCCCCCTCTCTGGCCGCAAATTGTGGCCAGAACCAATAAATCTGCGGCCATAAAGAAAGGGAATGGGCTCAGGTTTTTACGGTGGGTTCTTGGTCACTACACAAGGTCACTGTGATGGGAACTTTTCCAACAAATACCCGGTTTGATAGAAGATCATCCGAGACCCAAAACTACACTAAAAATACGATAATCGCATGAAACTAAGCTTTACGCCTTCTAAACTGAAACTAACGAGCTACGAAACATTAAAAAGACTTATTTAATAGAAAGAGATCATTACCTACTCCCACAAGCTCAAAAATCCTAGCTTTCCAAGCTCCAAGGCATCTAAGAGGCAAAACAAGTCTTTAGAAGTGATTTGGATGAGATTTTGTGAAGTTTAGTGAAAGTTTAGTGAAGGAAGATCAAGTATTCAGTTTGAAGAAGTGGGGAGAAGAGAAATAATGAGAAGGAGATAAGTGAGAGAGAATGAAAAATGAATGAGAGAGAGAGAGAGAGAGGTGAGCAAAGGGTGAGTGCACCATTGCATTAACTCACCATCAATGCAAGCCATCAAGTCTCCATGACTCACCTTGCCACCTCCTCTTCAATCCAAAATAAGAAGAAACATCTCACAACAAATATCAAGGGCTTAAGGTTTAGGCAAAGTAAGGATTAGGTTGAGGTTAAGTTGTCATGGTCACTTAAGCAAGATTACACAAACACACCCTCACATAAACATGCACATGTGTGTGCAAGACATAACAAATAATAATAAATTATTAATTAAATGTTATAAAATGTGAGGAAGCCGAATTGGTAAACTTTTTACCAAAAACCTGCATTATTATCTAATTAACACTGATCGAAAATCTAAGGTGTTATAATCTACCGCCCTTAAAGAAAATTCGTCCCCGAGTTAAAATTCCTACTATGCATACCGTCAAAGAGAAGAGTGCAAAACTCCCATATCTCGCTCGCAGCCTCCCAAGTGATCACCTCACTATACGGCTACGCCAAAGAAAAACATCCACAGATGGCAAGACCCATGACCGAAGTTTCTCCACCTGCCGATCCACTAACACTATCGGCTGTCGGCGAACGAAAAGATCGCGTCCAAGCTAAATGGTTTGGTGCTAAACCATGTGAAAAGGCCATGAAGTTATTTGCAAAGTATCAACACAAGGAATATGGGATGAATACTCAAAAATCTTGGCGGAAGTGCCAAATTATAGGCAACAGTACTATCTCGCTAAAGGATTTTAAAAGGACCTACAATCTGGGACTAAGATTCCCAAAACTCAACACGCCAACCATCGGAAAAATCCGTAGGAATACATAATCTCCTACTACGAACTCAACTCTGCGACCACCACGGTCGGCATAAGACTTCTGTCTGCACTGGGCTGCTTTCATCCTGACCTAAATCAACTGGATCTTCTCCGAAGCCTCTCGACTAGCTGGGGTCTAAAAATCCTGTTCTCACGGAGTCAGTAAAACAGACTGGCGATCGACACAACCAAACACACAAGGCCTGAAAGTTGCCAACTGAAACGTCTCTTGATAATTGTTATCGTAGGAGAATTCCATCAATGGCAAGTGACGATCCCAACAGCCAACAAACCACTAGTACGTACACACAAACATATCCTCCAGAGTCTGTATAGTCCGCTCAGTCTGACCATCGGCCTATTGATGGAAAGCGGAACTAAAGCTTAAACAGTACCCAAGGCTTCCTGAAGCTTCTGCTAAAGACGGCGAGCGAAATGGGTGCCTCTATCGGATACAACACATGAAGGAACTCCGTGCAAACGTACAAACTCACCGAAGAACAACAGAGCAAACTGAGCATAACCGGACAACAATCACCCGAATGGAGTCATACCGTTGACTAGATCTGGGTAGACACCACAACGAAATTCATAGAGATCTGCTACCATTCCCACTCTGGAATAGTAAAAAGGTTGCAACTCTCCAGTCGGCCTCAAATACTCAAACTTAGCTCGCTGACAAGCAAAGCACATCGAAACGAAATCCGAAACTTCACTCGTCATCCCTGCCCACCCTTAACTATCTCACAAGTCATGTCACATCTCGGTGGAACTTGGATGAACACAAGAAGCTGACTGATGTTCCTGCTCTAGGACGTCGCGTCTTAACCCATCAATATCGGTACACGCCGTCGAGTCCCCAACACAGCACACCCTGGTCATAAATCAAGAACTTTGAATCTTTATCTAGCCGAACATGCTCATGAATCTCCGACAACGAGCATCGGCGGGCTGTGCCTCACGAAAACGATTTAGTAAAAGTGGACGGGCGCGGACATAAGCAAGTTGTCCCCTCAGTAGAGGCGAACCTAAACTGTACTCAACGGTTACACAAGAACTATAAATCTGCAGAAGATTGTCTCTGAACTGCGCACAACTGGAACAACTACCCCCGGGCCTACGACTCAAGCATCATCTACCACAATCGTCTTGCCACGGGTAATGAAGGATCTCACAATCACAATCCTTCACAAGCTCCATCCCACGGCGCTGTCTCAACAATCAAACGCCTCTGCAGGAAGATGTACACAAAGCTCTGGTGGTGCATGAAAATCTGACACGACTCTCCGTACAAGTTGTGTCCCCAAATCTCCAGCGCAAAACCACCACGGCATCTTCAGGTCGTGAGTGGGATAAATCGTGCTCGTACTTCCTCCAACTGTCGGGAAGCATGAGCGATAACTCTATAGTGCCACATCAGTAAACAATCGAGCCCTACTCACGAAACATTACAATAAACAACAAAGTCGCCCGATCCAGAAAGCAAGGATAGAACTGGTGCATTCGTCTACCAAGTTTTCAACCACTAAAAACTCAGCACGCATTCCTCAGTCTAACGAAAAGGAACTCCCTTCCTGGTCAGCCCGGTCAACGGTGCAGCGATACACAAGCAATCCTGCATGAAACGGCGGTAAAAACCGGCTAAGCCCAAAATGTTGCGGACCTCTGTCCCTAATGAAAGTCTAGGCCAAGTTGTATGGCCTTGATCTCCCTCGGGTCCATATGAATACCGTCTCCTGTAACCACATGACCTAGGAAGTTCAACACTATCAAGCCTGAAGGAACACTCCGAGAATCTAGCAAACAGCAGGAGCTCTCCTAATGTCTGCAAAGCAAATCCTCAAGTTCTGCTCACGTTCCTCACGACTCTTAGAAAAGACCAGAATGTCATCTATAACACAACAATACACTGGTCGAGGAACGGCCTGAAGAAATCTGTTCATCATATCCACGAATGCTGCTATGGCATTGGTGAGTCCAACGACACCACCAAAACTCATAGAGCCCGTAGCGCGCACAAAAGTAGTCTTCAGAATATCATCACTCCGAATCCGCAACCAATGATGATCTGATCCCAAAACAAACATAGAAAAATCTCTCGCACCCTGGAGCTGATCGAACAAATCGTCAACGCGAGGTAAAGGAAACCTATCGGCACCATAACTCGGTTCAATTGACGATCAATCAATATACACCCTCAAACTGTCGTCCTTCTCTTTGACGAACAGAATAGGAGCTCCCCAAAGTGAAACACTCGGACACACAAGTCCCCCTGTCTAGCAACTCTGTAGCAGATTCTTAAGCTCCCACAGCTCCGCCGGCTCATCTGGAACAACGTCGGAAAATCTCGCCCAAAAAAAACCCGGTCTAACGAGCCTACTGTGGCTCCGATATCATGAATGGAAGCCAAGAATCCTCGACATCCTCTCCTCAAAAGCCGACTAGCGAAAAAGGCTAAAATCAGGCTGTGAGGGGCGGCACCACAGCCCCCCTGCACAATAAGAACTGACTTGCCGGGAAAACAAAACCGGATTGTTTTCTCAAGGCATTCTATAGACGCATAGCACGTAACTAACCAGCCCGTGCCCAGGAGAACGTCATAGTCCAACATCTCTAGAAGGATCAAATCGACGGACGAATCTTGATTGATATCTCGTTTCCGTGCCGTGTTTTAAAAAGTGTAAAAGATCACAACCAAAGAAATTTATACTGCAATCAATTAACGGTGTCGATGTAGCGCGTTAATGAATACGGATCGTCCACTGAGAAAGTGTGATATGTTCGTTATCGTTTTAGTTGAGTTGAAAATTAAAAGATAAAAGGAAATTGCAAGAAAATTTATTTAAGATTTGTGAGTTTTCATTTGAAGCAACATAAAGAATATAGATCTAAAATCAAGAATCAAGAAATGTCCAAATAGATTGAATTATCAAGATATGAAGAGTAGCTTGTAGGATCCGATTGAGTTAATAGCTAATGATGAATCTAATAATTCCTACTTTTATCTATTGAATATTTGTAGCTAGATTGATGATTATGATTGAAGATTAGGGATCAATTGAAGAAACTATGGTTTCTCCATTACTATCCTTGTCTTTTCAATCATAATCATTCGGATCTAGCCTCTAGCAAAGAAAATCACCGATAGTTGATTCCTAATTTGCAACGAAATAATCAAGAAGTCATTTCCCTCAAAATTAGGTCATCAACGATTATTTTTGCTAAGGTTCACAAATCTCATAAGAATTAAGACTAGTATTAAGATTTGATCATCATTAGATCTATCAATTCTCCCGGATCCTCCACAAGCGGAGAATTTACTCACGCATCATTATAAAGCAATCAAGACTTAAGAATATCATAATGCGAGAATGAATAGAAAGCAAGAATAAAGATTTTCACCTTTATTTAGATCTTCTTCAAATTACAGCTCTCACTCAAATTTACAAGACTAGCTCTAGCTCACTCAATCGAGGAGGAATTTGGTGTCGATCTTTGCGTGGCTCGATCGTCGTGAGTCGCGGATCGTCGTGGATCTCTTGCTCGGATGAAGATCGGCGTTGCTTTAAAGGCTCGTCGAATGCTTGCTTGATTTGTGATCAGTCGAAAATATTGCATTTTTAACACGTCAATTTCCCTACTTTTTACAATCATTTAAAGGTGTTTGGTATAAATATAGCATATATTAGCAATTTGTCTGTAAAATATCAAATAACATGTGTTATACATTATAACAGGCATTTTGAGGAAAATTGTGTGTTTATTATTGCACGCATGATCTTTGTATATCGCAACACTTGTCTCGAGATTGTGTGCAGGAAATTCCAGGAAAAAAGAGCCGGAATAGATAAAAGTGCTGATAAAATATGCCAAGTCTAAAACTTGTGATCTGGCAGTAAACAAGAAAGTATAAAAATATTCTTGATATCAGAAAAGTGCCATAAAGCCAACATGAAATCAACTTGGAAATTTTAAGCACCAAGTGCACCAAACGGCTGCGGATCCGCAGCCGCGTCAACTCATTGGCGGTAGAATGTTTTCTCAGGCTTCTCCGTTCAATAGCCAAGCTTCTTCAAAACACTTCGGTCTCCAGAGATCTCCAAAAGCTTCTCTTCTAACCGCCAAGCTTCTTGTGCAAGCCTAATACTTACCAAGCTTCTCAAGCAAGCTAGCTAACTACCTTAATCTAAAAGCTTCCTTCATATCTACCAAGCTTACAAGGGAAGCTAAACCTAGCTTAGCTTCTAAAGGAAGCTAGATCAAGCTTCTAGGGGAAGCTAAAGGAGAATACTATAAAAAGGACCCAAGGCCTCATTACAAAGGTTGTTCGGTAGTTAAAAAATTCTAGTGAGATCAAAATCAAATTCCACACAAATTGAATGACACAATTTGATCCAAATCAAGATCATCGAGTACCAAATCAAGCAAGCATCCAACAAGCCTTTTTGAAGCAATGCCGATCTTCATTCGAGCAAGTGATCTAAGATGATCCACGACTCAAGAAGACGATGCGAAGCTAGTTCGACGATTGAGTTCTCTCCTCAAAATCTTGTAGTCTTTGAGTGAATTGTAACGAAACATCGAATAATAAAAAGTGAAAATTCCTGATCTTGCTTTTCTTTACATTTGAGCATTATGATGAGTTACCAATTCTTGATTGTTTTCTTTTTCATGATGTTCGAGTAAAAACTCCGCTTGTGGAGGAATCGGGAAAATAGATAGATGACGATGATTAAATTCTTGAACGATTCTTAAGTCTTATGAGTTTTGTACACTTTAGGAAATTGAATCAACGACAACCTAGTTTTGAGCGAGATGCTTTATTGAATGTTTTCGCTCTAAATTAGAGATCAATAATCGATGATTGAATTTCCTAGAGGCTAGAATTTGAATGCTAATCAACGAAAGGACAAGGGATGATGATGGAGAAACCCTAGTTTCTTCGGAGATCCCTAAACCTCGTTGATCGTCATCGATCTAGCAACAAATCATCAATAGATAAGAATTTGTAATCATAATTCTTCATCATCACTATCGATTGTATCGATTCCTACAAGCCTCTTTACAAATCTTGATAATTCATTCGATTTGGATATCATCTTGAACTTTATTAATTCTTGATTTTAGTTCTAGTTTCCGATGATTCTTGAAACTAAACTTCACAACTTTTGAATAATTTTCCTTTATTCTTTTAATTTTCAACTCAACTAAAACAAGATCGATCAAATCTCACTTTCCCTGTGGACGATCCGCATTCACCGACGAACCTACAAAAGACATCGTTATTGATTGCGGTTTACAAATTTCTTTGGTTGTGATCTTTACACTTTTCAAAACACGACACGGAAATCAATTATCAATCAATTTGGTACTCGACGAATCTTGATTTGGCTTTAGAATTGGATTTGGTCTAGGGTTTTGAGTTGCAAGTTGTGTCACTCAACTTGCAGAATTTTGGCTCAATATTCAACAACCTTTGTAATGAAGCATTAGGTCCCTTTTTATAGATTTCCTTTTATCTTTCCCTAGAAGCTAGGTCTAGCTTGTTTTGGAAGCTTGGTTGTTATGATTCTTGCACAAGAAGCTTGGGTAAAGAAGTTTCTAGATTAAGGTAATTAGCTAGCTTGCATGAGAAGCTTGGTAGTTATGAAACTTGCACAAGAAACTTGGCTGTTAGAAGGGAAGCATCTGGAGAAATCTAAACAATTCGAAACTTCTTGGAGATGTTTGGCCGTTAAAAGGAGACCTCTGCAAAAATGACCAACCGCCGACGAGTCAACTCGGCCGCGGATCCGCGGCGGATCGGCCTGACTCGGCCATGGATCCGCGGCCGTTTGCGGAGATCTCTGCACGAATTTTCCACAGTAATTCTGATGTTGGCTTTATGGAACTTTCCTGATGTCTGGAATATTTTTATACTTTCTTGTTCACTGCCAGATTTCAAGTCTTTTACTTGACGTATTTTATCACACTTTTAGTAGTTCCGGCTCTTTTACCTGGAGAATTTCCTGCACAAAATCTTGAGACAAGTGTTTGATATACAAAGATCATGCATGTAGTAATAAACACACAATTTCCCTCATAATGCCAGTCATAATGTATAACATATGTTATTTGGTATTTTGCAGACAAATTGCTAATATTTGCTATATTTATACAAAACACCTTTAGATGATTGCAAAGAAAAGGGAAATTGAGGTTTTAAAAATGTAATATTTTCGACTGATCAAATTCCCCAAACTTAATTTTGGTCGTCTCGAGCAAACTTGTTTTATTCAGGTGAAGGAGAAAATATAAGAAAACTAACTAGCACACTTTCGTAGGCAACACGATTGCACTGAGCACGTGCAACATGCCTTAAAACCTCTAGGTGTCCCTATTAGGAGGAGTGTTGTCTCCTGAGGGTTTTCAGCGGATTGCACCGACAAAATCCAATAATAAAAGAAAGACCGTGATAGTTACATATAAAGATAAGAATTGTAAAAGAAAGACGTTGAAAATCAGAGTTTCCAACGAATACTAGTTTTTCGGTTGTCATGAGCCCTATGTTAATAGTCATGAAAAGATATTAGAAATCACATCATCTCTCAATAAAACATCGTCTTTATTCTTCATTCCTACCTTTCTTCCAACCATTAATCATATACCTCTACTTGTGTGTAAAGAACATCCCTACACTCGAAGAATTCAATTCAAGCTATCATGCTCTTGTCCATCGACCTCGGTACTTTTTAATTAATGCATAGATGGAATTTGCTTACACATTTTTCATACGACCGTTAATACTTCTTGAGATACTAACCGACCGATTACTCATGTGCTTGCTGATTAGGCGTATTAGTATTTTCCTCGTCTTGCAACACCTAAGGCTTAGCAGTGACTCCCAAACCAGTTGGTCTAAGACACTAGGTGATGAAGCACCCTCGCTATATTTTTTTTATGCTGCCTTGGTGATAACAAAACCAGTGTTCATTTTTCTACACCATTTTATCTTTTATGTTTCATTTATTATTTTCTTTGTACCTTGGCTTTTCGACAAGAGCATTTCAAGGTATCCTCTACTATCCCGAGTTTCAAGACGTGTGTAAGTGCATATAGTAGGGTATCAACATTCAAATGTTTGGCTTCCAAAATAGAAACTATTTTTCAGACTTATTTTTATCCTCAGATTAGTGACTTCTTTCATCTTACGAACCCTTGGGACAACAGCTCATAACTACTTATTACTGGTTCGTTTAAGAAAACTTCTAATTTTCTTGGTTTTCTTAAATTTTTCCAATCTTTTGGATTTAATTTTTCACTACCTAATCTTTTATTATAAAATTAAATATTAAATATTTTTATCTTTTAATTTTTTTTATTTTTTTAATACGTTTTGTGCTTATGCAAAGTATGATGCAATGTGATGCGTAAATAAGCACAAACCACCCCCAAACTTATTTACAACAGTGTCCTCACTGTTCCCTTCTGCTAGATCACAAAAAACCGGTAAGCTTGAGAGAAAATTTATTAACGGGGGCAATAAATATGATCGTGAAAATCTCCCCCAAACTTATTCTTTTCACTCACCTCCATTCTAAAGATGACACAGTATTTTACAAGACATGGATGTGAGATGGAGGAATTTTAATCAAGATAAAGCGGCTCCTGTAAAAACAGGAGCTCCTCCGTGGGTTCAGTGGAAAAATACGGTTTTAATTTATGTCCATTTACTTTAAACAATGTACCGTTTTCAACATTTTCAACCTCAACTGCCCCGTGCGGGTATACAAACCGCACAATAAAAGGTCATTTCCACCGAGATCGTAGCTTACCCACATAAAGATGGAGTCGTGAATTATAAAGAAGGACTTGTTGACCAGGTGTAAAAGTTTTTCTCAAAATATTTTTATCGTGAAATACCTTAGTCCGGTTCTTTACAATTACAGCATTATCGTAAGCTTCATCGCGGAGTTCGCTTAGCTCGTTTAATTGCAGTTTCCGAAAGTTGCAGGCTTGATTTAAATCAAAGTTAAGTTCTCTAATGGCCCACATTGCTTTGTGCTCAATCTCGACCGGAAGGTGACAAGCCTTTCCAAACACCGGTCTGTAAGGAGACATACCTAGATCGGTTTTATATGCAGTTCGGAACGCCCAAAGAGCATCCGTAAATTTGGTTGACCAATCTTTTCGATTTTTAGAAACTATTTTCTCCAAAATTTGTTTGATTTTTCTGTTTGAAACCTCAGCTTGCCCGCTCGTTTGGGGATGATAGGGTGTGGAAATTTGTGGTTGATTGCATATTTCCGCATCAAAGTCTCGAAAGACCGATTACAGAAATGTGTCCCGTTATCGCTAATGATAGCACACGGGTGTCCAAATCGTGAAAAGAATTTTCTTTAAGGAACTTAATGACAACCTTTTTGTCATTAGTGCGACAAGGAACAGCTTCAACCCATTTCGAGACGTAATCAACCGCAAGCAATATGTACAAATTCCCAAAGGAGTTGGGAAAACGACCCATAAAGTCAATACCCTAAGCGCCAAAAATTTCAACCACCAAGATGGGTTGAAGTGGCATTTCATTTCTCCGAGAAATCCTACCCATGTGTTGACACTGTGCACAGGTTTTGCAATGATCAAATGAGTCTTTGAACAAAGTCGGCCAGTAAAAACCACATTGCAAAACATTTTCCGCCGTCTTTCGAGGACCAAAGTGACCCGCACATGCCTGACCATGAAAAAAAGATAGAACACTCTTGAATTCATTATAAGGGACACATCTGCGAATGATCTGGTCAGGACAATATTTAAACAGATATGGTCCATCCCAGTAAAAATGTTTTACTTGGGATAGAAATCGATGTTTGTCTTGTTTCGACCATTCGCGGCAAATAAGTCCCGCAGCAAGATAATCCACAATATCCCTGAACCAAGGTTCGTCGAATACATTCAAGAGTTGTTCGTCTCGAAAAGAATCATTGATTGGCAGGGTCACAGGTGAAGAAAAGATGCGTGAAAGATGGTCGGCTTCCATGTTTTCACATCCTTTCTTATCTTTAATAACAAGATCAAATTCTTGTAATAGAAGGATCCAACGTATTAGCCTACAATTAGCATCCTTCTTCGCCAAAAGATGTTTCAATGCGGAATGGTTAGTGTACACAACATTTGGTGAGCCAATCAAGTAAGGCCTGAATTTTTCTAATGCGAATACAACTGCCAAAAGTTCTTTTTCGGTAGTTGTATAGTTAATTGGAGCATCATTCAGGGTCTAACTTGCATAATAGATCACGTGGCATCTTTTTAATGTGCTGTCCTAAAACTGCATCAACTGCAAAATCTGATGCATCACACAAAAGCTCAAAAGGGTGGTTCCAATCTGGAGAAGATAGAACGGGGGTTGTAGTGAGAGAGTGTTTGAGTGCGTCAAATGCTTCCTCACAATCCGAGTCAAAGTGAAAAGTTGTGTCCTTGGCCAAGAGAAGAGTTAAGGGTCTAGCAATTTTTCTAAAATCCTTAATGAATCTCCGATAAAAGCCTGCATGGAAAAGAAAGGATCGTATATCCTTGACGCATTTGGGATGAGGAAGGTTTTGAATGACATCTATTTTAGCTTTGTCAACCTCAATGCCTTTCCGTGAAATCACATGTCCAAGCACAATTCCCTCTTGGACCATGAAATGGCATTTTTCCTAATTCAAGGTTAAGTTCTTCTCTTTACAACGAGTAAGAACTGCTTCAAGATGAGATAGGCAGTCAGTAAAAGAATCTCCGAATATCGAGAAATCGTCCATGAAAATCTCCAGAAAATTCTCGACCATGTCCGAGAATATCCCCATCATACACCGCTGAAATGTAGCGGGAGCATTGCATAACCCAAAGGGCATGTGTCTATAAGAAAAAGTACCAAAAAGACAAGTAAATGTGGTTTTATCTTGATCTTTTTTGGCAATAGGGACCTGCTTATAGCCAGAGTATCCGTCCATGAAGCAGTAATATTCCCCTCCAACTAAACGTTCTAACATCTGGTCAATGAAAGGTAAAGGAAAGTGGTCTTTCCTCATTACGGCATTGTGTTTTCTATAATCAATACACACACGCCAGCCAGTGTGAGAGCATGTTTGGATTAACTCATTTGCCTCATTTGTTATGACCGTGATGCTATATTTCTTAGGGACGACATGAATTGGACTTAACCATTGGCTATCGGAGATTGGGTAAATGATACCACTGTCAAGGCATTTGATGATTTATTTCTTCACCGCATCCTTCATAACGGGGTTCAATCGTCTCTGTGGTTCTCGGGTTGGCTTGGCTTCATCCATCAGATGTATATGATGTTCAACAATCAAGGGACTAATCCCTTTAATGTCAGCCATAGTCCAACCAAACGCCTGCCTATTAGATCTCAATACCGTCAAAAGCGCATTCTCTTGCTCTGAGGCTAGAGAAGCGGATATGATAACAGGTAAAGACTCATTCTCACCTAAATATGCATATTTAAGATGAGAAGGTAAAAGTTTGAGATTTAATGCTGGCGGAGAAACTAAAGAAGGAGGGGTAAGAGGATGATTTACGGAGTCACAATGAAGCTCGTAGCCTGCATAAGATACAGACTCGGAAAGTGATGAGTCAAGAGTGTTAGACTCAGGAGTGGGAAGAGTGTCCTCACTAAGATGTGCAAGATCAAACATTGATGTGCTAGTGTTGTTGAGATTTTCAAAGCAAAGTTCATCAATTTCCCAGCTTTCGGTAGCAATCTCGTGGACAGAACAGACATCAAGTATGTGAGCAGAGGGTTCAGATGGCTGACTTCCAATTTTATAGATGTTCAGTTCAATTGTCATATTTCCAAAAGATAGGTTTATTGAACCGTTTCAACAGTTAATGACAGCATTGGAAGTGGCAAGGAATGGTCGACCCAAAATCACCTGAATTTGGTTATGTGGGTTTGATACAGGCTGTGTATCGAGAACAATAAAGTCCATAGGGAATATAAATTCCCCGACTTTTATCAACAAATTTCCAGTTCACCTTAGGTTTGGTGATTGAACGGTATGCCATTTGGAGAGTGCAATGAGCTGGTTTCAACTCTCCAATCCCTAACTGCTTGTAAACAGAATATGGAAGCAGGTTAACACTTGCGCCTCGGTCAAGAAAAGCACGGTTAATGTTTTTACCCCCAATAGAAATCGATAGGACATCCTGGGTCCTTACGTTTCTTTGGTAACTGTGGGGTAAAAGCAGTGCTAACATTATTAGTCATGAATACCTTTTTGGGCACTTCAGTTTGCCTCTTCCTAGTGCACAAGTCTTTGAGAATTTTCGCATAAGCGGGGAATTATTGGATAGCATCTAGGAGTGGGATATTGATATTAACCAGTTTGAACATTTCCATAATCTTCTCCATATGTGTACTCGATTTGTTTCCCCTTAACCGATTCGGATAAGGAGCTTTAGTAATAAGAGCTGGGTCTAACATTGGAGAAGGTGGTGTGTGTGGACTGATCCAAAAATAGAAGTGGGGATCGTCTTTGGTGGACTAGAAGAGGTATGCTGAGGTGTCGAGCCTTGGGGAAAACGAAGAATAGGCTCGCAAGAAGGTGGTGGGGTAGAAGAACAAGGATCAGAAGTAGAAGTAGATGTGGAAGGAAAAGTCTCAGCCGGGGTTTTATTGATTAATTCATCATGATTATTAATCTCTTCCCCAACTTGATTATTCAGCACTCTTCCAGATCTCAACGTTGTAATGGCATTCACATTGTAATGTTGTGAATTCCCAGGATTTGGTAGGGGTTGAGATGGAAGTTTCCCTTTCTCTCTAGCACTCATTTCGGATTTTAATTATGCAATTTGTGCTCCCATCGATTTAATACTCTCATCATGGGAGTCAGAGTTTTTCTGGATTTTATCGACAAAAGTCTTTATTTCAGCCGAAACATGCATGAGATTTTCAGAATCAAATTCATGGTTTGTGCGAGTGAAGAGGATTCATCAGTACCGGTCAACTGCAAAGGATTATATGGTGCAGGTGTGTTAACCGGATTTTGAAAGTTTTGTGATTGATAGGGGTGCTGAGTCAGTTGTAGTGGTTGCTATTGTGGTGGAGGAACCCTTTGGAAATTTTGATTTGGAACCGTGTTTTGAGTTTGTGATTGGTTCCAAGAAAAGTTAGGGTGATTCCTCCAACCCTGATTATAAGTGGAAGAATACAGATCATTTCTCGGTCTTTGTTGGAAAGCAGCATTGGTATTCTCCTGACCTTGAAATGGAGAATTCAATGGACATTCTTCCGTAAGATGAGATGGATTGGAACAGCATCCACACAAAGTTTTGGAGAGTGACATCTGATTTAGGGAGGCTGCTAAAAATTTATGTTCCATAGCTTCAAGTTTCTTTTGCATTGCTGCCATTTCAGCTCTAGCTCCTATTGAAACATCAAATTGATGAATGCCACCCCTAGACGATGACTGGTTTACACTCTCCCACAGTAAAGTTCTTTCAGCGAAATCTTCTAAAAATCTCCAGGCTTCCCCATCATCTTTATTCATGAAGGTGCCTTGACACATGGATTCAAGGGTCTGTTTTGTTGTAGGATTAATGACCTCATATATGATTCTGCACAGATCCCATCAAGGAATTCCGTGATGAGGACATTAAACTAACTGATCCTTGAAGTGTTCAAAACACTTAGAGAATGGTTCAATTGGAAGCTGGGTAAATTGATTTATTTCGCTACGGACTAGAGCTGTTTTATGATTGGGGTAGAATTTCTGTTGGAAAGCTGTTACGAATTCTCCCCAGTTCGAAGTAGAATGTGCGGCTGTATTATAAAGCCACTTCTCGGCTATATCGCACAAAGTGAATGAGAGAAGTCGTAATCTCATAGCATCCACAGAAAGCTGTGAAGTACCCATCATAGCGCATATATTTTCAAATTTTGTAATAAAAATGTATGCGTCTTCAGACTCGAGACCGTGATATTTGGGTAGAAGATTGATATATTATGGTTGGATTTAAAAATTGCCCCCATTGGCTGGTGGAATGGTAAGACAGGTCGAAAGAAGACCTCGTATAGGGTAACATCTCTCTTGGAGAGAGATGCGGGGCGGATTTTGCGCCCCTACGGGCGGTGGCAAAGTAGTGTTAAAGAAGTTTGATGGAGAACCGTCCATCGAAGTGGGTGTGGTAGTGGGTGAAGAAAAAGTAGACGTAGAATTACCAACTTCGGAGTCGATATGAGGAACGCGGAAAAGACGGGCACTAGAATCCCGTGTCCAGCCGAGCATGCACTAAATAGTTTAGCACAAGTGGCAGCGTTAAGTGATAATTAAGGAAAAGATGAGTTTGGTGTTTGTTTTGAAAAATTACGGATTTTGAAAAATCATAAAAATAATGCACAAGCAACCCTAAATCTAGTGGTCACCTAGGTCAAGTCTCTAGACCGCTCTTAGACTTCCAGAAGACAAGTCGCAAGATAGATCCACTACTGCCTCTTTGCGTCTCCTGTTGCCAGGTAAGTGCCAAGTAAGTGGGAGGTTCACCACTACATGAGTAGTGGGTCTAATTAAGTAACCACTTGCCTTAGACACACTTTCCTTACACACCACAAAAGAAACGTGGATAAGCAATAGATTACCCATGACCTCCTTCTGTCTTAAATGAGCGCGATGGTCCTTAAAGTCATGTCTAGATATTTTTTAGTTAATGAGGGTGATGCGGATGCAAGTTTGTGATTTTTGGGGCTTAGGAAGGGTAATGAAATCCCCACCTAATCTGAATTTGGTCTTTGCCACTTAATTTCCGTATTAAAAATGCAAACAACTAAGATCAAACACGCAAAAAAATTTCATTTTGCGGCCCAGCGTTTTTTTCAAAGAAACATGCAGATATTGGTTAATGGACAGAGCAGGGAAGAGATAAGAAAGTCAGAAATGGACCTAAGAAGTTCGGTGCACTGAAACAACTGTCACGCCGCGCTTCCGCCGCGAGATGCCTTCAAACGCCGCGGTTCTGCGGTCAGATAATAGGATCTCTGCACAAAAATTTCAGAAACTTCTCTTGTTCACTCACTAAACTCTTAGTGATGCTCTGAATATTTTTCCTCTCGCTCCAGAGATTCCAGATTTCCTTACAGCAAATCACAACAAATTGTTAAGCCCTTGTTGTGAATTTTGATCTAAAAAACTGATGGAATAATAAATTTTATAACTCAAATTACAAAAACGAACAAATTAGCAAACTATCCCCGGCAACGGCGCCATTTGATTGATATCTCGTTTCCGTGTCGTGTTTTGAAAAGTGTAAAAGATCACAACCAAAGAAATTTATACCGCAATCAATTAACGGTGTCGATGTAGCACGTTAATGAATACGGATCGTCCACTGAGAAAGTGTGATTTGTTCGTTATCGTTTTAGTTGAGTTGAAAATTAAAAGATAAAAATAAATTGTAAGAAAATTGATTTAAGATTTATGAGTTTTCATTTCAAGAAACATAAAGAATATAGATCTAAAATGAAGAATCATGAAATGTCCAAATAGATTGAATTATCAAGATATGAAGAGTAGTTTGTAGGATCCGATTGAGTTAATAGCTAATGATGAATCTATTAATTCCTACTCTTATCTATTGAATATTTTTAGTTAGATTGTGTAAGGTTTGCCTAGCACCCTATAATGGGTTTTGAAGCATCACATGTCTCAAAGTATGTATTTTTATGGTGCTAAAAAACACGCAAAGGAATCGATCCTAGAAAATTAGGGTTACTAAACTTTTAGCTAAAAAAAAATTAGGGTTTCGAGACTACAACCTTTGTAGCTCCCTTTTTGCTTGACTCCTTAGACTCTTGGATGTTGGAAGAAGGTCCACTAGTAGTCCTCTCACGTCCACGACGATCCACCCGGAGTTTCCCGTCCAAGCTTGCAACTTTGGAAAAACAAAGAGAACACTCTAATCAAGTTGGCTAAACTTGATTAGAATGATGTTGTGGTTAAGGATCTCACTTCAAAATCCTATTTTTATGAGTATTTTGCTCTCTTGAAAGAACTAGAGAGCAAAGAATCAAGGTTGATGAAGATGGTGGTCCTTTGTGAAGAAGAGAATAATAGAACCCTTGAAAGAAAAAAGGAAAAATGAGTATATATATTTTTCCTCTCTCATATCTCACCATGGTTAAGTCTAAGGATTATTATTGGATTAAAATCAAAAGCACAAAAAGAAAATAAACCATGGGTTAAAGGTTAGGTGAGAATGGTAAGGTTAAGAAGAGTGTAGAAACCTTTTTGATTTAACCCATTTTTTATTTCCTTTTTGATTTAATTTAAAAGCAATAATAATCCATAGAAATAACTATGGTGTGATTCTTATATTGCCACCATTCTCATTGTATAAGCAACCATGATAAAATGATGTATGTATGCATGTGTGCATGCACATCCATATGTGCATGAACAAGAATGAATGTATACATGCATGCATACATCCAAAATAAATAAGATAGGATTTGTAGTGAGAAGCTAATGATAAATCAACACTTGATTCACTAATCCGGTCATATCACATACGACCCGACCATTAGCAAGCCGCCCAATTAATATACGGTATCCCATACACGCATTTTTAATCGGGTCCAAGCGCATATCTCATACGCGCACCACAACGTTTCGCCTGGACTAGGTAACTCCTATGTGGGACTCTAAGACTCGTCAATACGCCGGTAGTGGGTGATGATCACATCAAGCACCCCCAAGCCGCAAGCGGTCAGCTAAACGTAACGGCCACCCGGGTATTGATCGATCAGAAGAAAACAAGCGAACCTGTTACAACTCCCGTCGAGCCATCCGGAAACACTACCGTACAGTCCGGTCTCTTCGTCAGATATGCTGCATATCGAGCCTAGGGATGGTCACGTCGACCCTAATAACTCAATAAGTCGTGCCGGTGAATGGTCTATAACAGATCGAGAAACTACCGATAACACTTATCAGCAAATTTCAGCAGCCCTGGCCAGGGACTTACTGATATAACCAGTCGGGCACAGCACAGCATCAACCCCCAATATCGGGAGAGACGAAACCCCTCCTATCGCTCATTGTCTTCGTGTGTCTTGGGACTGTACCCAACGGCCACCTGTTTGCACGACTCAGTAGAGCCGTGGTTGGGTGGCAATCAAAGTACAGTGGGAGAGCACACAAGACTCCATGACGATCTCGGGTCTACAGACTAACCTGTACCAGTGTTACCTGAGAACTGCTATCCGACGATAGATATAATTCCATATAGGAGTTCTCGGCGAGTCCGTCTAGTGTACCCAGTCACCACTGAGCACCCGTATATGATCTTGATGTCAAACACCAATGGATATGGGATCATCCATCGCCCATCACATGGGTCTAGTATCATATACGCTAGTCTACTCTGGTATATCAATGCCCCGTCTCGATATACCTACGACTAGGGACTTTCCAGGATATGCTTATAGACTACAGATGTCCTACTAGTATGATCTCCATCATAATCAGAGTAGTCAAGCCAATATCCTCAGGGCTTTATCAGCATGTATGAATGAATAAAAACATGATCAAATCAACATGTCAGATAAAGTAGAACCAAATAGCAAACTATCATGTCGAGCAAGAATGCAAACTGAATATATATATATACATGTATAGATACATCCACTATCACATAATGGCCTCTAGGGCATACATATATCCAACAATCTCCCACTTGCACTAAGGCCAGTTATTGGCGTATCTCATACCCAACATCTCAAAAAGTCGCTCATGCCGCAGCAGAGGGAGGGCCTTGGTGAATGGATCCGTGGCGTTATTCTTTGTGTCTACCCTCCTAATCTCGATCTCGCGGCGATCTACAATCTCCCGGATCAAATGAAAACGCCTCAGGATGTGTCTGGACCGCTGATGGGATCTGGGCTCCTTGGCTAACGCCATAGCCCCATTATTGTCACAATACAAAGGTATTGGATCAATAATGGTTGGAACTACTCCTAGCTCCGAGACGAACTTCTTCATCCAGACGGCTTCCTTGGCGGCATCATTTGCAGCAATGTACTCAGCTTCCATCGTAGAGTCTGCAACGGTATCTTGTTTGGAACTTTTCCAACTCACTGCCCCTCCATAAAGGGTAAATACAAACCCAGAGATAGATTTGATGTCGTCCTTATCGCTCTGGAAGCTCGAATCGGTAAATGCCTCCATTCGGAGATCTCCATTACCATACACTAAGAACAATTCTTTAGTCCTTCGCAAGTACTTAAGAATGTTCTTCACAGCTGTCCAGTGATTCTCCCCTGGGTTAGATTGATACCTACTTACAACACTAAGTGCGTAAGCTACATCTGAGCGTGTACATAACATCGCATACATTATAGATCCTACTGCCGAAGCATAGGGTATAATACTCATGCGAGCTCTCTCTTCATCGGTCTTTGGACAAGAATCCTTGGAGAGAGTGACCCCATGGCAAGCGCGTAAGGCACCCCGCTTGGAATCTTCCATACTAAACCTTTTTAGGATGGTGTCAATGTACCTGGTTTGGGACAATCCCAACAACCTTTTGGATCTATCCCTATAGATCCTTATGCCCAGAATGTATGTGGCATCACCCAGGTCCTTCATGGAGAACCTCAGTGATAAGAAAGATTTGACCGACTGTAGCATAGGAATATCATTTCCTATCAGAAGAATGTCGTCCACGTACAATACGAGGAATGTGGCAGCTCTCCCTACAGCCTTCTTATAAACACAAGGTTCATCTGGATTTTTGATGAAATCAAACTCTTTGATGACATCATCGAAACAGATGTTCCAACTCCGTGATGCCTGCTTTAACCCATATATGGATTTAAGAAATTTACATGCTTTCCCGCTGCTCCCACTATCAATGAAGCCCTCTGGCTGATCCATATAAACGCATTCTTCCAAATTTCCATTTAGAAATGCCGTTTTAACGTCCATCTGCCAGATTTCATAGTCGTAGTGAGCAAGAATAGCAAGCAGGATCCGAATGGATTTAAGCATGGCTACGGGAGAAAAGGTCTCGTCATAGTCCAAACCTGGTCTTTGACGAAAACCCTTCGCCACAAGTCTTGCCTTATAGGTCTCTACCTGCCCATCTACACTAATCTTTCTTTTAAAGATCCATTTGCACCCCACAGGTTTTACCCCAGGGGGTACAATGTCCAAAGTCCACACTTTGTTAGTGTACATAGACTCCATTTCGGATCTCATGGCATCCAGCCACTTCACAGAGTCTTTACTCGTGATAGCTTGCTGAAAACTGGTAGGATCATCATCATCCATAATGCAATCTTCTCCGTTACCATCAATGAGGAAACCGTAGTACCTCTCCGGTGGGAGAGAAGTCCTACCAGACCTACGGAGTGGCCGAGGTTCTTCAGTTTCTGCTGCAACAGCCGGTTCAACCAAATCGTCATTTGTAGTTTGTGTCTCTAGAACCTCTTCTAGATCCACCACCTTGCCATCATCTTTGTCTGTGAAAAACTGTTTTTCCAAGAATGTGGCATGTTGAGAAACGAACAATTTTTGTTCCTCTTTGTGGTAGAATAGATATCCATAAGAATTCTTTGGATATCCCACAAAGTTACACATGACCGACCGTGTCTCGAGTTTGTCTGGATTCTGCTTTTTAACATAGGCCGGGCAACCCCAAATCTTAATTCTCTTAAGAGATGGTCTCTTCCCATGCCATATCTCATATGGTGTGGTAGACACGGTTTTGGTTGGAACCCTGTTTAGCAGAAACGCTGCAGTCTCTAATGCATGCCCCCAAAACGAGACTGGTAACTCAGCGTCACTCATCATGGACCGGACCATATCTAATAAGGTCCTATTCCATTGTTCTGACACACCGTTGTGCCGTGATGTGTAAGGAGGAGTGAGTTGAGAGAGAATCCTATTCTCTTTTAGGAAGTTTGCAAATTCTGCACTGAGATACTCACCACCTCGATCTGATCGAAGCATTTTGATACTCAAGCCGGTTTGTTTTTCTACTTCTTGTTTATATTCAATGAATTTCTCGAAAGCTTCGAACTTGTGTTTTAACAAAAATACATGACCGAATCTTGAGAAATCATCAGTGAATGTAATGAAGTATGAAAAACCGCCTCTAGCCTGTGTAGACATAGGCCCACATACATCACTATGTATGAGGCCCAGGAGCTGAGTAGCTCTTTCTCCGTGTCCGGTAAACGGAGTTTTGGTCATTTTACCCTTGATACAGGACTGGTAAGTCGCATAAGATTTATATTCAAAAGAATTTAAATATCCATCTTTGTGTAACTTGTTTAGTCTTGTTTCGTTAATATGACCAAGTCTACAGTGCCAAAGAAAAGCTTCATTTATCTCTGAAAGTTTTCTTTTATTAGTGTGTTGTATACTGAAAACTGTGTGTTGATTTAGGACATATATTCCGTTGTTAAGCGTACCATACCCAACCAACATTTGATTCAGGTTAATGTTCATAACATTGTTCTGTAATACAAAATTATACCCTTCATTGTCCAACAAAGAAACGGATATTATATTACATAGCATACTTGGTACAAAATAACATGGATTTAAAAACAAAATACATCCAGATGGCAACCCCAAGTGATACTCTCCCACTGCGACTGTATGTACATTGGAACCATTTCCAACGCGGAGAGTATGGTCACCTGTCCTCAAAACCTTGCTATTTCTCAGCCCCTGCATAGAATTGCAAATGTGAGAACCTGAACCGGTATCCAATACCCAGGAAGCAGAGTTTATAGAAAAACAGTTTTCAGTCACAAACGCACCTGAAGCAGAAGCATCACCATGCTTCTTCTTGAGACTTAAGTACTCCGTGCAATTGCACTTCCAATGTCCTGTCTTGTGGCAGTGAAAACATTCGCCCTTCCCCGAGTCTCCAGCCTTGGACTTTCCCTTTCCCTTCACCTTTTTAACTCCGCCCTTAGGATTAGTGGGTTTCTTCTTTTTCTTTCCCTTGGCCTTGGCTTTCGGGCGAGAAGAGGAAGACTGTCCAATAGTCATAACGGGAGTTTTTGCTAACTTCATAGTGCTCTCTGCACTCCTTAACATATTAAGGAGTTCAGGGAGGTCCTTCTCCATGCCATGCATGTTGAAGTTCACTATGAACTGAGCGAAGGTGGAGGGGAGGGACTGCAGAATAATATCTATATATTGTTCATTGTCCATTGTCCATCCAAGGTCCTCAAGCTCTTCTATAAGAGCTATCATCTTCAGAACATGGTCTCCTACTGGTGTGCCAGGGGCCATTCGCATCTGAAACAATTTCTTTGATGCTTCGTATCGTAATACGCAGGATTGCTCCCCATACAACTCCTTTGTATGGAGCAATATACCGTGAATGTCCATGTCCTCGTGCTGCTTTTGATGTGTGTTATCCATCGATGTAAGCGCGAGGCATGTGGCCGTGGCACAGTCATCGTCCCATGTCTTGCGGACTTCAATGTCCGCAACTGAGGATTTTGGACCAGGGACGGGCGGGGCTGAAGCCGTGAGGACATATGATACTTTATCATAAGTCAAGGCGATTTTCAGATTCCTCAGCCAGTCTTTATAGTTGGTCCCATTCAGTTTGTTTTTATCTAGTAAAAGCTTGAGTCCAGTCATGGGTATCTGCCATTAAGAGAGAGAAAAGAACACACTCAGCGAAAGCTCTTGCATAGATTAGATTGGTTATTATCTTGTCTAATCGATGTTTCCCACTGCTTTTTATCGAGTTTTTCTTTCAAACCTTAAAAAGAAAAACTAGCCAGGATTAATTACAGTCTACAACTTCGCTAACCGTTCAGCCAGGCCAGTGTCGGTACTTGAGGGAGGTTCCCCGTGCTTTCGCATGGACCTAATTAGAGTAAACCTCGTTTTCCCAGAGGCGGAGCCCCGTTAACACCTTTCTAGACACCTAATGAGTTAGCTAATTGTAAACTGTAAAACTCTCCTAGGAGCAACTATTACCCACAGTGGGATCGGGATCCAACCATCACATGGAAGGTATGCAATCTCATTGCAATTTTCAACTATTGAAATCCCCGATGTGGTTTTTACCCCTAATACTCGTGACCTTGGCTAAGGTCAACAAATCACGAGCACTAGTCAAGCTCAACCCGTCATTTCTTGATTAATTAGACCCGTTCACATGACCCTTGGCTAAGGTCAACAAAGTCATATGCCCGTCCTAATTAATCTGCATCATATGCGCTTGTAGGAAGACATCACTTAGCTACCGTACACTACGCCTTGGCTAAGGTCAAAAAACGTAGCACGAATACTAAGTACTCTACTTCCTAAAATGACGGAGGGTTGCGGATGATCTTTTAAGAAAATCTTTAATGCTTTGAACTTGATATCGTTGTAGAATCAAACGGTTTTCAAAAGGAGTGGCTTAAGCTCCGCAGTTTTGAAATATAGCTTTTTCATAAATAGCCGAGTGGTTTTAAAATCCGATTCTACAACATCTTTTAGGTTTATTTTCTTTACACTAATCACATTAATGTAATCCCATCATTTAAGTCCTTAAGCCAATCACAGAAAAGAAACGAAAATAACACGTACGCTTATGCCATCCGCATTCGCCGCAATGTTCCGTTATGGACTGTTAGGTTACTTAACTAACGGCATACCGGGACGGGACTAGCGCGGGTGTAAAACATAAGCAACGTCTACTATATATCATATATATAATATGTCATTCGTCTCAGATATCACAAAACACAGGCAGCAGAAATATAGATATAACGTGGGATATACTAGGACGTCTGTACTTAGTATTTAGCCAGAATAGAAAATACGGATTCCACAGTCGCGATGAATAGCCAAGCCCACACCCTGGACCCCTACGAGAGCGGCAAGTGACCCTGCCAATTCTGGAGTTTAGGAGACCCGGTCTCGACTCCTCGAGATGGCCTCCCACTGAACTCCAGAACCCGGTCACCTGTGCTCCCCAACTTGGGTCCATCCTAATGCGGAAAAGTAAATAATATACAACACTGGTGACACAACCTCAACCCGGAAGTGCCCCAAATAAAAGAATATTACATTACATTTGAATTTACATGAATGAAAATATAAAACTCTCATCTCACATAAAACCCCCCGGCTATTCAATCGCGACAATCCTGCACATCATATCTCAGTAACACATAATATCTCATATCATCAACGTAAGTAAGTATGCATACCCCAATTGTCGTTGATGTATAGCAACGAAACCGGCGATATCATACATACTACACTTACGGTCACAGAAAAGAAAGTGTAAAACTGCAATATCTGGAATCCACATTCTCTTTAGACATCGCAAATGCAAAATATCACATATTCCGTATTTCATGTCTAATAATATGAATTCCACACATTGCATCAAATTCCGGATAAACAGACAGTATTAAAGTTTTCGAACGATCGATCAAATACTCAAGATTCACTAAAGCTCAACACTTGAGCAGAGTTCAAAAAACCGGAGTGTGACACAGTAGTAGCGGTCTAACCGTAGAAGGGTCAAGCCAACGCCTCACATGTGACACGCCGTACTGCCCCAAACCCTAAGGTTCAAAGGGCAGTTCAAGACGGTCACATAATCGAGTTATGGTTTGTTGTCTTCTAGAGGGACAACCACAAAACTTGCACGTATCTCCAATATTTTCAAACTCCGTGAAAGGTGAGTAAATGATAGCTGTTCGAACACTTCAATACTTTCTAGTTTACCCGGAAAAAGAAACGAAATGAAAATTCCGATCGAAACGACGAGTGCAAAACCATCTCCAGAATTTTCAACAGTAGATTCAGATTAAACATACTAAAAATATACTATAGCAGGTAAGGAAAAACACTGTGCCAAATATACTGTGAGATCCCCTTGTATGGCCGCGGATCCGCGGCCTAAGCTTGCTTGCGCCGCGGTTCCGCGGCCAAAAGTACTGTTCATGGGAACGAATTCTCCAGTTTGTCTTATATTTACCTGCTCTATTTTTTTGAGTATTTTTAATTCTGAAAAATGTCAGTTTTTAAAAAATTTCCAGAGAGTGTCCCGTAATTCCGTATTTTGTTTCGATCGGAGTTTTTACTTCGCTTAAGCATCGCCTAATGTTCTAGGTCGGCTCTGATACCAATGTAAGGTTTCCCTAGCACCCTATAATGAGTTTTGAAGCATCACATGTCTCAAAGTATGTATTTTTATGGTGCTAAACAAACACGCAAAGGAATCGATCCTAGAAAATTAGGGTTACTAAAAGTTTAGCTAAAAAAAAATTAGGGTTTCGAGACTACAACCTTTGTAGCTCCCTTTTTGCTTGACTCCTTAGACTCTTGGATGTTGGAAAAAGGTCCACTAGTAGTCCTCTCACGTCCACGACGATCCACCCGGAGTTTCCCGTCCAAGCTTGCAACTTTGGAAAAACAAAGAGAACACTCTAATCAAGTTGGCTAAACTTGATTAGAATGATATTGTGGCTAAGGATCTCACTTCAAAATCCTATTTTTATGAGTATTTTGCTCTCTTGAAAGAACTAGAGAGCAAAGAATCAAGGTTGATGAAGATGGTGGTCTTTTGTGAAAAAGAGAATAATAGAACCCTTGAAAGAAAAAAGGAAAAATGAGTATATATATTTTTCCTCTCTCATATCTCACCATGGTTAACTCTAAGGATTATTATTGGATTAAAATCAAAAGCACAAAAAGAAAATAAACCATGGGTTAACGGTTAGGTGAGAATGGTAAGGTTAAGAAGAGTGTAGAAACCTTTTTGATTTAACCCATTTTTTATTTCCTTTTTGATTTAATTTAAAAGCAATAATAATCCATAGAAATAACTATGGTGTGATTCTTATATTGCCACCATTCTCATTGTATAAGCAACCATGATAAAATGATGTATGTATGCATGTGTGCATGCACATCCATATGTGCATGAACAAGAATGAATGTATACATGCATGCATACATCCAAAATAAATAAGATAGGATTTGTAGTGAGAAGCTAATGATAAATCAACACTTGATTCACAAATCCGGTCATATCACATACGACCCGACCATTAGCAAGCCGCCCAATTAATATACGGTATCCCATACACGCATTTTTAATCGGGTCCAAGCGCATACTCATACGCGCACCAGAACGTTTCGCCTGGACTAGGTAACTCTTATGTGGGACTCTATGACTCGTCAATACGTCGGTAGTGGGTGATGATCACATCAAGCACCCCCAAGCCGCAAGCGGTCAGCTAAACGTAACGGCCACCCGGGTATTGATCGATCAGAAGAAAACAAGCGAACCTGTTACAACTCCCGTCGAGCCATCCGGCAACACTACCGTACAGTCCGGTCTCTTCGTCAGATATGCTGCATATCGAGCCTAGGGATGGTCACGTCGACCCTAATAACTCAATAAGTCGTGTCGGTGAATGGTCTATAACAGATCGAGAAACTACCGATAACACTTATCAGCAAATTTCAGCAGCCCTGGCCAGGGACTTACTGATATAACCAGTCGGGCACAGCACAGCATCAACCCCCAATATCGGGAGAGACGAAACCCCTCCTATCGCTCATTGTCTTCGTGTGTCTCGGGACTGTACCCAATGGCCACCTGTTTGCACGACTCAGTAGAGCCGTGGTAGGGTGGCAATCAAAGTACAGTGGGAGAGCACACAAGACTCCATGACGATCTCGGGTCTACAGGCTAACCTTTACCAGTGTTACCTGAGAACTGCTATCCGACGATAGATATAATTCCATATAGGAGTTCTCGGCGAGTCCGTCCAGTGTACCCAGTCACCACTGAGCACCCATATATGATCTTGATGTCAAACACCAATGGATATGGGATCATCCATCGCCCATCACATGGGTCTAGTATCATATACGTTAGTCTACTCTGGTATATCAATGCCCCGTCTCGATATACCTACGACTAGGGATTTTCCAGGATATGCTTATAGACTACAGATGTCCCACTAGTATGATCTCCATCATAATCAGAGTAGTCAAGCCAATATCCTCAGGGCTTTATCAGCATGTATGAATGAATAAAAACATGATCAAATCAACATGTCAGATAAAGTAGAACCAGATAGCATACTATCATGTCGAGCAAGAATGCATACTGAATATATATATATACATGTATAGATACATCCACTATCACATAATGGCCTCTAGGGCATACATATATCCAACAGATTGATGATTATGATTGAAGATTAGGGATCAATTGAAGAAACTAGGGTTTCTCCTTCACTATCCCTTGTCTTTTCAATCATAATCATTAGGATCTGGCCTCTAGCAAAGAAAATTACCGATAGTTGTTCCCTAATTTGCAACGAAATAATCAAGAAGTCATTTCGCTCCAAATTAAGTCATCAACAATTCTTTTCGCCAAGTTTCACAAATCTCATAAGAATTAAGACTAGTATTAAAATTTGATCATCATTAGATCTATCAATTCTCTCGGATCCTCCACAAGCGGAGAATTTACTCACACATCATTATAAAGCAATCAAGAATTAAGAATATCATAATGCGAGAATGAATAGAAAGCAAGAATAAAGATTTTCACCTTTATTTAGATCTTCTTCAAATTACAACTCTCACTCAAGTTTACAAGACTAGCTCTAGCTCACTTAATTGAGGAGGAATTTGGCTTCGATCTTTGCGTGGCTCGATCGTCGTGAGTCGCGGATCGTCGTGGATCTCTTGCTTGGATGAAGATCGGTGTTGCTTCAAAGGCTTATCGAATGCTTGCTTGATTTGGTACTCGATGAATCTTGATTTGGCTTTAGAATTGGATTTGGTCTAGGGTTTTGAGTTGCAAGTTGTGTCACTCAACTTGCGGAATTTTGGCTCAAAATTCAACAACCTTTGTAATGAAGCATTGGGTCCCTTTTTATAGATTTCCTTTAGCTTCCCCCAGATGCTAGGTCTAGCTTCCCTTGGATACTTGGTTGTTATGAGGCTTGCACAAGAAGCTTGGTTAGAGAAGTTTCTAGATTAATGTAGTTAGCTAGCTTGCATAAGAAGCTTGGTAGTTATGAAACATGCACAAGAAGCTTGGCTGTTAGAAGGAAAGCTTCTGGAGAAATCTACACAATTCGAAACGTCTTGGAGAAGCTTGGCCGTTAAAAGGAGACCTCTGAAAAAATGACCAACCGCCGACGAGTCAACTCGGCCGCGGATCCGCGGCGGATCGGCATGACTCGGCCGCGGATCCACGGCCGTTTGAGGAGATCTCTACATGATTTTTCCAGGGTAATTCTGATGTTGGCTTTATGGAACTTTCGTGATATCTGGAATATTTTTATACTTTCTTCTTCTCTGCCAGATTTCATGTCTTTGACTTGATGTATTTTATCAGCACTTTTAGCAGTTTCGGCTCTTTTACCTGGAGAATTTCCTGCACAAAATCACGAGACAAGTTTTTGATATACAAAGATCATGCATGTAGTAATAAACACACAATTTCCCTCATAATGCCGGTTATAATGTATAACACATGTTATCTGATATTTTGCAGACAAATTGCTAATATGTGCTATATTTATACAAAACACCTTTCGATGATTGTAAAGAATAGGGAAATTGATGTGTTAAAAATGAAATATTTTCGACTGATCAAATCTTTATCCCCTATCCGATTGGCACACGACCGGAACACGTGTCGCGCAACAAAAGAATCGCTTACAGAAGTTAACACAATAAACGGCTGATCTAACAAGCACGTCTCTCGGCCCAACCACGGCACGAAGTGTTTAGAACAAACGAGTGCATAGATCCCGAATTAAGCAGACAAGTGCAATAAGAAAACATACGAAAAAGATTACCTGAAAACTCTGCACTGGACGCCCGCGCGTTCCGATGGGTAGAAGAAAACGGTCATGTCTGCCCTCTACCCGCAACTGGTTGTACTCCTCCTCTACCATCCTGTACTCTCGAAACAAACCCTCCGCGACCCCGACCTCTCTGATCATAAGTCTGACGCAGATCAAAGACAGGCGCAACAGGCGACTCTCCCTGAGGTGAAGGTGGTAAGGTATCATGTGGTAAAGCTGTCCCCCTCTGGCGTACCATGGTACAATCTCTGACGAGGTGATGGAAACTCCCGCACCGAAAACATCCATACGATGGCTGTTGATCCTCCAGGGGATAAGAGCTAAACAACTGTCCTCGTCCCAAGCCTCTGCCACTCCAGCGACGTGCACGAAATCTGTTACGGCGACTAAGCCTCTGTCTCTGGGCTGGTACACCTGCACGAGCCCTCCTCTGTCCTCGGACTCCCAAAGTCTCGGAAAGATGCTCCTCATCGAATAGGGCTGCGTCCACTGGTGCTGTATACATAACCCAATGTTGTGTGCTTATCGTAAAGAATAACTGGGTAACAGGGGTGGCAACCTCCTGTCGCTGCACTCGACTGGCCTCAACCAATGACCTCATCCTCTGGTGCAAGTCCTGCATATCTATCTCAAGCCTAGCGATACGATCTATCAAAGGCGGATTAATCTGCTCCTATGCAATGAGCGTACCGTCCTGGTCCGTCCTCGTACCAAACGAGTCAACTCTGACCTTGGCCCTCGCTGCCTCTCCCTTAGCCCACATAGTCATCGGCGGCAAAAGGCTAAAAATGGAAATAGGATTCGATATGAACATGGAAATTGAATCACAAGGATATGTATCATCAAGGAAGGAATTTCAAGAAATTAGTACTTAGGTCACTTAGGCGGAGTACCGTGTCGCAAGTATGCCGCGGACATACACACGCTACATCACTCTTCTTAAGCTACCTACTCCATCATACCAAGGTCATCCTACACTCTGAAAGGTAAAACCTAGCGCTCTGATACCAACTTTGGCATGACCCAAAATTTAGCACGTGATGGCCCTTAAACTACGTGACGTCTCCAGGAGTAACGTAATTCAAGTAAGCCAAAAACCCAACAATCTAAACCATCAAAAGTAGTAAGTGAAAATAACATGGTTAAAACTTTTGAAATCTCAATCAAATTCTTTAAAGTCCCAATTTATTTCCTTTAAAAATTTGGCAGCACCTCCTTTGTAAAACAAGTCCCCAAAAAGGGTACAACATAAATATATAAGTAAAGCATCCCCAACAGGTGACAATTCACGCCCAAAGGCGGAAAACAACAACCACAAGCAAATATACGACGCCGTAGCGAAGAAAAAGATGATATAAAGTGAACAACATGAAAAACTCCGAGTCATAAATAATATATAATATCTTCCTCACAACTTGTCTTTAAGTCAATACATGAAAATGGTAGATGGAGAGTACATGGTACAAAGATATACAATGAGAAACATCGGATAATTGCAAAACCCTCCTATAGCGAAACTGCACACAGTCAGCCGTAGCGGTATCCGCTGCAAAAGATAGTACGATAGGTCGAAAGCCCTGCCTTGACAGCCCTGAGGGACTACCTGCAAAACACTGTGTCACAACGGGGGTGAGTTGCCAACTCGTGGATAGCAAATAACATATGTATGTAATCGCAAGTATGCACGTACTGCGCGAATCTATCACATGAATGCTAATAGCAATAAATGGCCATATGTATGCAACAGTCAGGAATGGAACTCTATCGGGTACATCTAACACATGAAGCAATAATATGACAGAATGTACATGCAACAGTCATGAAAGGTACTCTATCAGGTACTACTAATACATGAAGCAATGTATATAAATAAATGCGGAATATGGGATAAAACATGTCATCCTCACGGAATCCTCATTGTGGCAGGACCAATGTCCATCAAGACAATCCAAATCCCAAATATCCTCAAATCGGCCCTCAGGTCGGCCCTCATATCGGCCCACAGATCGGCCCTCATATATAATGAATAACAATACTTGCACAGATCATTATGATGATATATATTAGAAATATATATATATATATATAACAGCGTCCCATACTACTGATATATATATATATATATATAAATGCATATATAACAGCGTCCCATACCACTGATATATATAATTAGGAGTAAAATATCATGAAAACTAGTGTCCAGCATCAACACATAAATACTCATTTATCAGGCGCCGTCGCCACGACTGGCCCTGATATGTACGTATCATACGCTCATCGGAAACCCGAGTGCCCAGCTTCGATACTCGAATTCCCCGTATCCATACGTACATGACTCCGGTCGATATCTCCACGATCATCGCCGAGTCCAAAATACTATCACCGGTAGGTAGTGGTCCCACTGCCAGGTTCACCGTCTACTGCACAGCAATCCATTCTCGCCCCGAGGTACCATACCGGGCTCCACAATGCAGCCACACACGGCCCACACCACTCCTCACATGGGGTATATATCAGAACCGAGAAATCTCATGGTGGACGTCGTAATATCATATCAAGAGAAACCGGGTTTTTCAAATAATGCATAATTTCATGAAACTACCACTGTCCTCAAATCCAGAAAACATCATGTGAAATCCATATCTCAATGCGAAAATCCATGAACATGATATATGCAACATAAAACAGTAATATGAGCATATAAAAGAAAAACCGCTATTTAACTGCAACAAGTTACGAAATATATCATGCAGTTCCTAATTTCTCCAAATCCATAAAACATCATATAAAGGTGAACATGTAGCTATCGCCAGGTATGCGTAACCATGTTGGTATAGCAAGATATGTGTATCTACCTATCAATAATGATGTGATACCCTCCAGGTATGTGTGCAGCTATATCAAGCTAGGTATGTGTATGTACATGTCAATAATGATAGAATACCCTCCAGGTATGTGTATTCATGTAGGTATAGCAAGGCATATGTGTAAGCATGTAGGTATACAGGTATGCTATATGTCATATGCACAATAGAATATGAATCAAAGTCTCATTGTCCCTAACCAATCACTATCATATACGTATCTGTGTGGTACATGTCATGGCAATTATTGATGGTGTGCATGGCATACAATCAGTGCTCGTGCAACATGAGCCGTCAATTATAGAGCAGTTTCCAAAGGGTACAAGTCCAAGCATAACAAGTAATAATATGCAATGAAGTTTTATGCACAACTCTATATGTGCAATATAAACATGCGACTAATATCAAATCATATCTAGCCCTGATGCATAACGCCATGCGGGCGATTCCCCTGTAGATGTTAAATCTACTCACAACTATCCTGGCTATGTAAAGCCAACCAACCGCTTTCCCTTTTTCGCGGCTTCCGAAGTCCCCGCCTGCGTCCCTAAGATCATAAACAACAATAACAAGTGTATATTAGCAATCGACCAATAACACGTACAAACTACGTTTAACCGATGCACCAACTCCAAACATACTCTCAAGTGTTCGTCTAGTGGCTAACGCATGTAGCGACACTACAAAACTAACCCAAGAGCAACAGATACACAAAGACACGACTCGTATCGGATAAGATAACGCGTGTAATCGAAACACTAGAAATTAGCAAAGTGATACCAGATTTTTCTACACAAACAATTTGTAAAAATTGCACATACCACAAGACCATACACAACCCCAGAGACCCCCAGACCAAAACACACAACCCCAGCCCCCGCTCTGGCCGCAAATTGCCGCCAGAACTAATAAAACTGCAGCCATAAAGAAGGGGAATAGGCTCATGTTTTTACGGTGGGTTCTAGGTCACAACACAAGGTCACTATGATGGGAACTTTTCCAACAAATATCTGGTTTGATAGCAGATCATCCGAGACCCAAAACAATACTAAAAATACGATAATCGCACGAAACTAAGTTTTACCCGTTCTAAACTTAAACTAACAAGCTACGAAACATTAAAAAGACTTATTTAACAGAAAAAGATCATTACCTACTCCCACAAGCTCAAAGATCCTAGCTTTCCAAGATCCAAGGCATCTAACAGGCAAAACAAGTTTTTAGAAGTGATTTGGGTGAGATTTTGTGAGGTTTAGTGAAGGTTTAGTGAAGGAAGATCAAGTGTTCAGTTTGAGGAAGTGAGGAGATGAGAAACAAAGAGGAGGAGACAAGTGAGAGAGAATGAAAGAATGAATGATAAAGAGAGAGTGAGGGGTGAGCATAGGGTGAGTGCACCATTGCATTAACTCACCATCAATGCAAGCCATCAAGTCTCCATGACTACCTTTCCACCTCTTCTTCAATCCAAAACAAGAAGAAACAACTAACAACAAATATTTAGGGTTTATGTTTAACGCAAAGCAAGGATTAGGTTGAGGTTAAGTTGTCATGGTCATTTAAGCAAGATTACACAAACACACCCTCACATAAACATGCACATGTGTGTGCAAGCCCTAACAAATAATAAAAAATTATTAATTAAATGTTATAAAATGTGAGGAACACGAATTGGTAAATTTTTTAACAAAAACACGCGTTATCGTCTAATTAACACTAATCGGAAATCTAAGGTGTTACACTACCGTACACTACGCCTCGGCTATGGTCGACATACTCAGCACGAATACAAAGTACCCTACTTCCTAAAATGACGGAGGGTTGTAGATAGTTTTTAAGAAAACCTTTAACGCTTTGAACTTAAAATCATTATAGGATCAAAATGATTTAAAATCGAGTGTTTTTTAGGCTTTTACTAGTTTTGCTAAAGAGGTCACTCCCGGTAAAGGGATCTCGGCTCTTTCCTCATCGATTGAGGTGCAGGGTATTCACAATACCACTATGCATAGCAAAAACTAGAAAAGCAATCAAAAGACAAAACCGAGGGTTGTAGCATCTTCCAGTTACTGCTAAAGGGGTCACTCCCGGTGAAGGGATCTCGGCCCTTTCCTTATCGAATAAGGTGCTGGATATTCTACGAGGAATACCACTATGCAAACCAATAACTAGAGCTACCAGTTATAGAAAATTCGATTCCACAACATCTTTAGGTTTATTTTTCTTTCATTAATCTCATTATGAATGTCCCATCATATAAGTTACCTAAACATTACAGATAAATACAACGTACGTTTATGCCATCCGCTTTCTCCACGAAGTCCCGTCGTGCACCTTTAGGTTAGGTAACTAATGACAGGGCGGGGGAGAGCTAGCGCGGATAAAAAACATAAGCAATGTCTATAATATATCATATATATCATATATTGTATATATCTCAGAATATAAAATGATCACATCACAGAATATCAGCAGCAGAAGACAATATATGAAACATTGGATATACTAGGATGTCCATATTTTGTATTTAGCCAACAATAGAAAATACGGATTCCACGTTCGTGATGAATAGCCAAATCCACATCCCTAGACCCTTACGAGAACGTCAAGAAACCCTACCAATTCTAGGGTTAGGAGACCCGCTCTCGACTCCTCGAGATGGTCTCCTACTGGACCCCAGAACCCGGTTACTTGTGCTCCCCTCCTTAGGTCTATCCTAATGTGGAAAAGTAAATAATATACATCAATGGTGACATCATCCTCAACACAGAAGTGCCCCAATAATAGAATATTACATACATTGAATTTTACATGAATGAAAATGAAAAACTCTCATCTCACATAAAAACCGCCGGCTATTCAAACACGACGATCCAATATAACATATCCCAGCAACACATAACAACACATGTCATCAACGTAAGTAAATATGCGTATCCCAATTGTCGTTGACGTATAGCAACGAAACCGGCGATACACCGCATATTACATTTGCGGTCGTAAAAAAGAAAATGAAAACTACAACAGTTAGAATCCGCAACCACCTTAGACATCATAAACCCGAAATATCTCATATTGCGGATTTCATGCCTAACAATATGAATTCATTAGACATCACATGCCTAACAATTATAAACCCCGTATTTTAGTCTCAATATTGAAAACACTTTCCAATAACAAGTCGGGTAATTCAACAAGATTCCCGACATCCCGATCCAATGCTCGTCGGAAACTTTAGTAGACGGCCATACCGCCGATGCCGTCGACGAAGTGCACTAAGGCGGAACAACGCTGCCGCGAGCACCCGAACGGATGCTTTAGGCTATGGGGCATGGCTATCTAATAAATTTACCCGGCGAGTATCCGCGTACTCTACGTAATTACGACGGGCTTTTGATCACATCCAAATACCATGGCAACCGATCAACTGAGACTAAATTGCTAGATTTATAAAATTCAAATATTGTGGATTCCAAGTATTGTATCCCAATATACTTGACGATGTTAAACATTTCAACCGAATCAACCAACACCCACATCACCCGATTAGCTCAACACTTGAGCAAACTTGAAGTATCTAAAACGTGCCACAGTACCTATGATCCGGCCGTAGAAGGGTCAAACCAATGCCTCACCTATGACACAGCGGAACTACGGTAAACCCTAGGGTTCAAGTCGCGGTTCCGAGGGCATAGAATCGAGTTAAGGTTTTTGTTCTTCTAGAGGGTCCATAGAGTTACTTGCATGACCATCGAATATAATTAACTTAGAAAATTCCAACTCTTGGAAAATTTCAGAGGGGTCATGGGGTGATGTTTGAAGTTCGTTCGAATTGTTAAACATAGCCTAGGTTACCATTACAATGTTAAATTATACGACTACGAAACACTCCGTTTTAGTCCTTTATCAAAATTTACATCACATGCTATTTTGGACTAAACAAACAATACCTGAAACCCCACAAACTACAGTACAATGCATAGAAAAAAAAGAGGAAGTTTGGGCAAAAAGTGGCCGGCCATGAAGGTAGTGATCTCGGGTCATTTCCGAGCAAATGCTCTCAAATTTTTTCTGTGCACTATATGTATCACATACATCACTCTGCAGTTGTTTGCATAATTTTTAAAGACTTTTTCAAAATCGACAGAGAGCAAAATCTGCAAGGTTTCAGAAATCGTATTTCGGAGTTGTTTTGGTTTCGTATTAATCTAACATCGTCTAAGTTTCTAGTTTGGCTCTGATACCATGTTGGGATTTCCTCAGCACCTAGCCTTGGGTTTGCAAGCATCAAGCATGCCACAACAAAAATTTAGGGGGTTCTAAGCAAACATCGAAGGAATCATACTAGAAAACTAGGGTAACAAAACATGTAATCAAAGATTACAAGAGAAGTGAACAAGAATACAACCTTCGTTACCCGGTCCTTCACTTCTAAAGATCCATGTTGTCATCCCTTCGGTGTGATCATCGAACTCCCGGACTCTAGTGATGGTTCACATGAAGAAATGGACGGGCTTTCTCGATGCCTTCGAAGCCCAAGATGATCTACGTCGAGGAGACACAAACCCAAGCTACCTCTTCACTAGGTGATGTACTTTGTGAAGAGAACACCCTAAACTAAATGGCAAGTAGTAGAGGATGATGAAGTAGAAAGTGGGCTCACTTTGGATTTATTTTTCTCACTTGAATTCTTCATGTCTCAAAACCCTAGAATCCTTTTTGAGCTCATGAAGAAGATGATCAAGAGAATGAACCAAAATTAAATTAGTTGTGTGAGAATAACAACCAATGTGAGATAATATCTGATACTAAACTCTTGTAGAGAATAAATCATGGTCAAGGATAATGGTAAGGTTAATAAATACCTTAAGTAATCCAAATAAGGTGGACTAAGTCAATGGTTAATCCAAGCATATCCATGCTTTCAACCATGATGAATTCCAGTTCATTTTGAATTACTTGAAATAAGTAAAACCCTAATTTATCCAAATCATGGTGTTAGTCTCATACACCCATGTTGCTTGTATCAACAACCATGACACAATAACATATATCACATATATGCAAAGTGTACACAAAAGTGAGAAAAATAAACAATTATGTGAGCTAATATTTACTTAATGTAATTCAATATATCAAATATATATTTATACATTAAATCATTAAATAAACACTTGATTTAATGATCTGGCTATATTACATATAACCGACTAATATTAAATGCAACAACTTATCGAACCAACACTTGATTCGATATCCCGGCTATATCACATATAACCGACCGATGTCACAAATCGCGAGAATAGAATATGGTATCACATATCATATTACTCTCGGTTCCGCACATATCACATATGTGCTCCTACTTCTTTTCGCTTGAGCCAGGAAACCTCTGTGTAGGACTCTAAAGACTCGTCAATAAGCCGGCAGTAGGTGGTGATCATATCAGTCACCCATAAGCCGCAAGCGGTCTGCTAAACATAACGGCCACCCGGGTATTGAGCGATCAGAACATCAACAAGAAAGCCTGCTCACACTCCTACGAATCCAATCAATAACACTACGATACAGTCCGCTCTCTTCGTCTGATATGTCGCATATCTCGTCTAGGGGTGGTAAACGTCAGACCCCAGTAACTTGATAAGTCATGCCGATGTAAGGTCCATAACGGTTCGAGAAACTACTGATAACACTTACCAGAAGATCTCAGCAACCCTGGCCAGGGATTTCCTGTTATGACCAATCGAGCATAGCGCAACATCAACCCCCAATACCGGGAGAGACGAATCCCCTCCTATCGCTCATTGCCTCCATGTGACTCGAGACTGTACCCAAAAATCACCTGTTTGCACGACACAGTAGAGCCGTGGTAGGGTGGAAATCAAAGCACAGTGGAGACACACAAGACTCTATGACGATTTCGGTTCTACAGACTAACCTTTACCAGTGTCACCAGAGAACTGCTATCTGACGTTAGGTATAATACCATCTTGGAGTTCTCGGTGAGTCCGTTCAGTGTACCTTGTTTCCACTGAGCACCCGTATACCATCTCTACTGTCAAACACTAATGGATATGGGATCATCCATCTCCCATCACATAGGTCGAGAAGCTATACGCTAGTCTACTCTTGAGTATCGATGCCCTATCTCGATATTTTCTCGACTAGGAACAATTAAAGGATGTACTCATAGACTACCCAAACCCCACTTGTATGATCTCTATCATAATCCTGGAAGTCAAGTACATATCCTAAAAGCTTTATCAGCATATAACATAGAGACATCAAGTGTACATGTTAAGATAAAGAGCAACCAAATAGAATACTATCATGTCGAGCATGAAAGTCCTACCTATGTATGTCCAAGCATCCAATATAATATACATCATATGTACAATAATGGCCTCTAGGGCATACATATAACTAACACAATATACATCATATGTACAATAATGGCCTATAGGGCATATACATAACTAACATTCTTATCACTCAAGTTCTCCATGAAAGATCTTGGTGATGCCTCCTACATTCTGGGGATAATGATCAATAGAGATAGATCTAAATGGATTTTCGGATTGTCCAAATCCAGGTACATAGACACCATACTAAAAAGGTTTAGTATGGAAGATTCCAAGCGAGGTAATGTACCCACTTGTTCTGGAATCACTTTCTCCAAAGAGATATCTCCCAAGACTGATTTGGAGAGGGCTTGCAAACAAGGGATACCCTATGCTTCGGCAGTAGGCTCTATCATGTATGCGATGTTATGTACGAGACCGGATGTAGCTTACTCACTAGGTGTAGTGAGCAGGTATCAATCAGATCCTGAGAAGAAATACTAGACAGCTGTGAAGAACATTCTTGAGTACTTGAGAAGGACTAAAGAAATATTCTTGGTGTATGGTAATGGTGAACTCCAAGTGGAGTCCTTTACCGATTCGGGCTTCCAAATTGATAAAGACGACAGTAAGTCGGTCTCGGGTTTTGCCTTTACCCTCAACGGAGGGGTGGTGTGTTGGAAGAGTTCCAAGAAAGACACCGTAGCATAGTCGACGATGGTGCCAACGATGCTGCCAAAGAAGCTGTCTGGATGAAGAAGTTCATTGCTGAACTTGGTGTGGTTCCATCCACTGAGCATCAAATACCTGTGTATTGTGATAAAAATGGAGTTATGGGTTTGGCCAAGGAACCCAGGTCCCATCAGAGATCCAGACATATTCTGAGGCGGTATCACCTGATCAAGGAGATAGTAGATCGCCGGGAGATCGGGGTCAGGAGAGTTGACACGAAGGACAACGTAGCGGATCTACTCACGAAGGCCCTCCCCCAGATACAGTTTGAGAGACTTTTGGGGATGTTGGGTATGAGATACTACAACACATGTCCTTAGTGAAAGTTGAAGATTGTTAGTTATATGTATGCCCTAGAGGCCATTATTGTACAAGTGATGTATATTATAGTGGATGCTTAGACAAATATATAGAGGACTTTCTTGCTCGACATGATAGTATGCTATATGTTTACTGTAAGGTTCCTAGGCACCCTAGTGAGGTCTCACAAGTCATCATCCATGCAAATTTCTAAAAAATACGGTGCCGAGAAACCCTAGAACGGATCGTTAACTAGATATATATAGGCGAAGCAAGTAAGTAAACGGAAATATAGCTAAAGGGAAGGGGCTACAACCTTTGTAGATCCGGTCCACCACTTCCTAAGCTCCGCGATGATCTCCCTCCGCTGTCCAAATCAAACCCTTGACTCTAGCATTGGCATCATCGAAGAATGGGCGTGCTTGATCGTCGGTTCGATGCCGAAGATGATCTACGTCGAGGCATCACAAGAACAAGCTCTAACTTCACCAAGCTTTGAAAACTTGTGAAGTAAACACCCTATACAACTTGGCAAGAGGTAGAGGATGAAGAAATAGGAAGTGGGTAGACTTTAGAATTGGATTTCTCACTTGATTTCACTAGTTGCCATTTTACTAGAAAGCTTTTCTTTTTCTAGCTCTTGAAGAAGAAGAAGAAAGATATGATAAATCATGTTTTTTAAAATGAAAAAGAATTAAATCTTATCATACTTTCAACCTTAGTTAGGTGTAGAGAAAAGACCATGGTTAAAAGGATGGTTAGGGTTAAGCATAAGAACAAAAGAGTGACTTAGTCAAAGTTTCAAGAAACTTCAACTAAAAACAAAACATTCAACCATTCATTTATCCTTTTCTTTTTCCAAAATGAATAAATAAGAAAGTTAAATGAATAAATAATCAAAACCCTAATCATTAACTTAAACCATGGTTTGATTCTTTACACTTAACCAAGTAAGCATGTATCATCAAACATGATACAAACATGTGCACAAAACTATATCGCATATACAATGTGTACAATTCAAGTGAGAAAATCCTTTTAAACTGAACCAATACTAGTTAACGCAAAGTAATATATCAAATATATAAATATGCACTAAATCATTAAATCAACACTTGATTTAACGATCCGGTCATATCGGATATAACCGACTAGTATCATATGTATCGGCTTATCGAATCAATCCTTGATTCGATAACTAGGTTATATCGCATATAACCAATCGATACATTGATCGCGAGAATGGAATACGGTATCACATACTCGAATTATTCTCGGTCCCGCACATATCTCATATGCGCTCCTATTTCGTTTCGCTTGAGCCAGGAAACCTCTGTGTAGGACTCTAAAGACTCGTCAATACGCCGGCAGCAGATGATGATCATATCAAGCATCCACAAGCCGCAAGCGGTCTGCTAAACGTAACGGCCACCCGGGTATTGAGCGATCAGAAGATCGACGAGCAAGCCCGCTCACACTCTTGCGAATCCAACCAGTAACACTTACCGTACAGTCCGGTCTGATCGTCTGATATGTCGCATATCTCGCCTAGGGGTGGTAAACGTCAGACCCCCAATAGCTCGATAAGTCATGCCGACTTGAGGTCCATAACATTCGTGAAACTACTGATAACTCTTACCAGTATATCACTGCAACCCTGGCCAGGGATTTTCTGTTATGGCCAGTCGAGCATAGCACAACATCAACCCCCAATACCGGGAGAGACGAATCCCCTCCTATCGCTCATTGCCTCCATGTGAATCGGAACTGTACCCAAAAACCACCTGTTTGCACAACTCAGTAGAGCCGTGGTAGGGTGGAAATCAAAGCACAGTGGGAGACACACAAGACTCTATGACGATCTCGGGTCAACAGACTAAGCTGTACCAGTGTCACCAGAGAACTGCCATCTGACGTGAGGTATAATACCATCTGGGAGTTCTCGGCGAGTACGTTCAGTGTACCCAGTCTCCACTGAGCACCCGCATACCATCTTCGATGTCAAACACCAATGGATATGGGATCATCCATCGCCCATCGCATGGGTCGAGAAGATATGCGCTAGTCTACTCTGGAATATCGATGCCCCGTCTCGATATTCCCACGACTAGGAACAATGAAGGATGTACTCATTGACTACCCAGGCCCCACTAGTATGATCTGCATCATAGTCCTGGAAGTCGAGTATACATCCTAAGGGCTTTATCAACATGTAATCAGAGAGACAGAAAGTATACATGTTAAGATAAAGAGCAACCAGATAGCGTACTATCATGTCGAGCAAGAAAGTCCTACCTATATATGTCCCAGCATCCACTACAATATACATCCAATGTACAGTAATGGCCTCTAGGGCATACATATAACTAACAATCTCCCACTTGCACTAGGGCCATCTGTAGCAGTGGTCGCAGTATCTAATACTCAACCATCCTATATGAGTCTCTCTCTGGGAAAAGGCCTTCGTGAGTGGATCCGCCGTGTTGTCCTTTGAGTCTTCTCTCCTAACCTCGATCACCCTGGAGATCAACTATCTCCATGATCAGGTGATGCTGCCTCAGAATATGTCTGGGTCACTGATGGGACCAGGGTTTCAGGGCCGAAGCCACACTTCCATTGTCACACAATGGTAGGAACCTAGTTCATCCTATGAACCAATATACACCCAAACTGCCTCTTTGGTAGTATCTTTAATCGCGATGTTACCAGCCTTTATCGTCTAGTTTGCCACGGTATCTAGCTTGGAACTATTCTAACATACCGTCCCTTTACTGAGGGTAAAGACAGTGCCTGTGACTGACATTCAGTCGTCTTTATCACCCTGGAACTCTTCCAGTGATTCTCCCCAGGATCGATTGATACCATCTCACTACAACTAGTGAGTATCCTAACATCCAATTAAATCTATCTCATAGATCCAAAGCTTAGGATTTAGTATGTATCACTTTGATCCTATATGGAAAATCATTGTGATAAGCGGAGATTGATCGAGCGTAGCATAGGAAACTCCTTCCCTAACAAGAGTATGTCATCCACGTACTCTACGAGGATCGTTACCATACTCCCTACTACCTTTTTGTTTATACAAGGTTCATCTACCATTTTGATGATGTCAACTTCTTTGACTAATCCATCAAAACAGATGTTCCAACTCCGCGATGCCTGCTTTATCCTATAAAGCATCTTGCATACGTTTCCGCTGCCCCCACTGTCTACGAGGCCCTCTGGCTGTGTTCTTATAGACGTTCTCTTCTAAATCAATATTTAGAAAAGTAGTCATGGCACCCAACCACCAGATATCGTAGTCATGGTATGTAGCCGTGGCAAGTAGGATCTGGATGGATTTAAACATAGTCCCTGGAAAAGGTTTCATCATTATCCGTGCCTGGTTGATGACGAAAACCTTTAACAAGTCTAGCTTTGAAAGTCTCAACTTGTCCATCTACACCAAGTAATCTTCTCAAGATATACTTGCTCCTGATGGGGATTTAACCCTTCAGATATGCAACCAAAGTCCATACTTTGTTGGTGTATATGGATTCCATCTCAGATTGCTAAGCATCCAGCCATTCTTACAGAGTCCCTACTCTTGATGGCCTGCTCGAATCTAGTTGGGTCATCATCTCATGATGTATTCCATGCTCCCACTGTCATCGAGAAACCAAGGTATCTCTCAGGTGGGTGAGGAACCCTACTAGATCGGCGGAGAGGCTGAGGTTTGTTGGAATCTACTGAATCCTTTGGTTCTACCAAATTATCTGCTGTAGTTTCGTATAGCTGGAACCTTTCCAGTTCTACATTACAGACCTTGCCTCGAGCCTGTCCGGATTTTGCTTTTAGACACAGGCCGGACAATCCCAAATCTTAACTAACTTAAGATATGGGCTCTTCCCTTTCCATATCACATATGAAGTGGTAGGCAACTGATTTGATTCGAACCTAATTCAATAGGTATGCAGCTTCTCAAGCGCATAACTCCTAAAAAGGAAACAGGTAACTCAGTAGTACTCATCATAGAGCACACCTTATCATATAGGGTGTGATTGCTCCGCCCCGATACACCAATGTGCTATGGTTATTTGGAGGAGTAATGCTGAGAGAGAATCTCATTCTCCTTTAGAATAATCCAGGAATTCCATGCACAAGTATTCTCCTCCTTGATCTCATCAAAGGACATAATACTTATACCCGGTCATTGGTTCTCTACTTCCTACTTATATTCTGTGAATACCTCAAAAGGTTCGGACTTATATTTCAACAGGAATATATGACTGAATCTTGAGAGATCATCAGAGAATATAATGAAGTATAAAGAACCAGTCCTGGCATGTGTAGACAGGAGACCTTACATACATCATCATGTATCAGTCCCAAGAGTTTACCAACTCTTCCTCTGTTTCCAATAAACAGAGCTATGGTCATCTTATCTTTGTGACATGACTGGCAAGTTTCACAAGATGTAAATTCAAACTGATTTAAATATGCATCTAAAACGTAACTTCAGCCAGTCGGGTCGCATTGATATGACCTAGTCTACAATGCCTCAAGAAGAATTCGTTCATTTATAAACTCTTCTTCCTGTGTGTGTTCAGTATACAAAGAACTGTAGTTTGATTTAGAACGTCAATGATTTTAGATAACATGCCTGAACCGATCAACTTTTGATATAGGAAATGTTCAAAACATTATCCATCAATACAAAATTATATCCTTTCTTTACTAATAAAGAGACTGATATGATTTTGTATATCAGGTTCGGTATCTAATAGCATTTGTTCAGAATCAATGTATTCGTAATACAGGGTGACAGTGACCAACAGACTTGGCTGCAACACTTGCCCCGTTTTCTGTCTCATGAAACTTATCACCCGTTCTCAGTTTTTCTACCCTTTTGTAGCCCTGTGTAACAGATTACATATCTGGGATCCTGATCCGGTATCATATACCAAGGATGCAGAGGATACTGAGAAACAGTTCTTTGTAATGAATACACCCGAAGGAGATGCATCATATGCACTTTCTTCGTTTGGGCGGCATAGGAATTCTGGTATTCCCCAATTTCCTGCTCGGTCTTATAACAATTATAAGTTGGAGCGGGACCAACGTTCCCCAGCTCAGTATAACAAGCGGGTTCGGTCAATAATCCGTATTATTATCTTGATTAAGGCGTGATATGGTCGCTACCTGGAGAGAGAGAGAAGAAAACACTCTGCGTGCGCTCTTGCAAGATCAGATTGGTTATATATTTTATCTAATCAGGATGGCTCCCACTGTTTTTATCAAATCTTCCTTCAAACCTTAAAAGGAAAGACTAGCCGGGATTAATTACACTCTACAAGTTCGCCAATCTTTCAGCCAGGCCAGTGTCGGTACTTTGAGGGAGGTTCCCCGTGCTTTCGCACGGACCTAATTATAGTAAACCTCGTTTTCCCAGAGGCGTAACCCCGTTGACACCTTTCTAGACACCTACTTGATCGGCTAATTGCAAAGTGCAAAACTCTCCCAGGAGTAACAATTACTCGCAGTGGGTATCGGGATCCAACTATCATATAGAAGGTATGCAATCTCATTGCAAATTTCAACACTTGAAACTCCCGATAAAGGTTTTTACCCCTAGCACCTATGACCTTAACTATGGTCAACAAATCATAAGTACTAGTCAAGTTCTACCCGTCATTTCGTGATTAATTAGACCCACCCACATGACCCTTAACTAAGGTCAACAAAGTCACGCGACTGTCCTAACTAATCGCATCATATGCGGTGTAGGAAGACATCACTTAGCTACCGTACACTGTTCCTTGACTATGGTCAACAAACACAGCACGAATACTAAGTACTCTACTTCCTAAAATGACGGAGGGTTGCGGATGGTTTTTGTGAAAACCTTTAACGCTTTGAACTTGATCTCGTTGCGGAATCAAATGGTTTTTAAATGGAATGTTTTTGAAGCTTTTCTAGTTTTGCTAAAGGGGTCACTCCCGGTGAAGGGATCGTCGGCCCTTTCCTCGTCGAATGAGGTGCGTGATATATCATATATATCACTGTGCAAAGCGGAAACTATAGAAGCGATCAAAGACAAACCGAGGGTTGTAGCATCTGCCAGTTATTGCTAAAGGAGTCACTCCCGGTGAAGGGATCTCGGTCCTTTCCTCATCGAATAAGTTGCAGGATGTTCTATAATGAACACCGCGATGCAAAGCAAGAACAGTAGCTACCTGTTTTTATTTTGAAATTCGATTCCACAACATCAATTAGGTTTATTTTCTTTCATTAATCTCATTAATGAATATCCCATCATTTAAGTCCACCTAAACATCACAGATAAATATAACGTACGCTTATGCCATCCGCATTCGCCTCGATGCCCTGTCTGCACCGTTAGGTTAGGTAACTAACGGCAGAGCGGGGCAGGGCTAGCGCGGGTGTAAAACATAAGCAACGTCTATATAATATATCATATATACTATATATAATATCTGTCACAGAACATCACATGATCACAGATAAATCACAGCAGAAGATACATATGAAATATTGGATATACTAGGATGTCCGTGTTTTCAATACGAGCCAGTATAAAACACGGATTCCACGGTCGTGATGAATAGCCAATCCCACACCCCTAGACCCCTACGAGAGCGGCAAGCAACCCTACCAATTCTAGGGTTAGGAGACCCGGACTCGACTCCTCGAGTTGGTCTCCCACTGGACCCCAGAACCCGGTTACTTGTGCTCCCCTCCTTGGGTCTATCCTAGTGCAGAAAAGTAAATAATATACAAATGGTGACAACATCCGCAACCTGGAAGTGCCCCAATAAAAGAATATTACATACAAGTTTTTACATGAATGAAAATGAAAAACACTCATCTCACATAAAAAACCCCCGGCTATTCAAACACGACGATCCAATATAATATATCCAGCAACACATAACATCACATGTCATCAACGTAAGTAAATATGCGCATCCCAATTGTCGTTGACATATAGCAACGAAACCGGCGATATCACATATTACACTTACGGTCACAGAAAAGAAAGTGTAAAACTACAACAGTTGGAATCCGCAACCACCTCAGACATCGCATGCCTGACCAAATGAATTACTTAGACATCGCATGCCTAACAATTATAAACCCCGCATTTTAGTCTCAAAGTCGAAAACACTTTTCAATATCAAGTCGGGCAATTCAACAGGATTCCCGACATTCTGATCGAATGCTCGTCGCAAACTTTAGTAGGCGGCCGCACCCCCGACGCCGTCGACAAAGTGCACCAAGGCGGAACACCGCTGCCGCGAGCACCCGAACGGATGCTTTCGGCGACGGGGTTCTCCTACAGTCACTTGGTCGGGGCTATGGAGTGAGGCTGTCTATTAAGTTTACCCGGCGAGTATCCGCGTACGCTACGTGATTGCGACGGACTTTTGATCACATCAAAACTCCGTGGCAACCGATCAAGTGAGACTAAACTGCTACGTTTATAATATTCATTCCGTTATCTCATAACAATTTGTGAATTCCAATTATTGTATCACATTCCGGATAAATAGAAAATGCTAAACTTTTCGATCGAACAATCGAACACCCAAGTTTTCCCGATACAGCTCAACATATGAAATAAGTCTAACAACATTCAGTTCGTGTCTCAGTACCAACGGTCCAGCCGTAGAAGGGTCAAGCCAACGCCTCACATGTGGCACGCCGTACTGCCCCAAACCCTAAGGTTCAAAGGGCAGTTCAAGACGGTCACATAATCGAGTTAAGGTTTGTTGTATTCTAGAGGGTCCATCGCGTTACTTGCACTACTTAGAACGTCGTTAAACTACGGAAAAATCCAACAATTGGAAATTTCCCAGTAGGGGAAAAAGTGGGTATTTACATCCGGTCGAACTTTTTAACATATTCTAAAAATTACCCGGAAAAACACACAGACAAAATTAGACAATCCGATCGATACACCGAGTCCCCAATACAACCCAGAAAACTCAACTCTTGAGTTCAGATAAAAAATTCCCAGGAAAACCAGAATAACAAAATAAGAGATACTGTGCAAAGAAAATTGGGCAAAGAGACAATTCCGCCGCGGAACCGCCGCACGAGCCATGCTCGTGCCGCGGAACCGCGGCGGTTTGATCGAATTGGTTCATCGAATTTCACAGTAACTCTTAAAACTGCCTGCTGGATTTTCTGCATATTTTTAATGTGGAAAAATGCACAGTTTTGAAAAAAGTACAGAGAACAAGTTTGGAGTTAGGGTATTGGATCGATCGGACTTCAAATTCCGTCTGGACTTCGTCTAAGGCTCTAGCTAGGCTCTGATACCACTGTAAGGTTCCTAGGCACCCTAGTGAGGTCTCACAAGTCATCATCCATGCAAATTTCTAAAAAATACGGTGCCGAGAAACCCTAGAGCGGATCGTTAACTAGATATATATAGGCGAAGCGAGTAAGTAAACGGAAATATAGCTAAAGGGAAGGGGCTACAACCTTTGTAGATCCGGTCCACCACTTCCTAAGCTCCGCGGTGATCTCCCTCCGCTCTCCAAATCAAACCCTTGACTCTAGCATTGGCATCATCGAAGAATGGGCGGGCTTGATCGTCGGTTCGATGCCGAAGATGATCTACGTCGAGGCATCACAAGAACAAGCTCTAACTTCACCAAGCTTTGAAAACTTGTGAAGTAAACACCCTATACAACTTGGCAAGAGGTAGAGGATGAAGAAATAGGAAGTGGGTAGACTTTAGAATTGGATTTCTCACTTGATTTCACTAGTTGCCATTTTACTAGAAAGCTTTTCTTTTTCTAGCTCTTGAAGAAGAAGAAGAAAGATATGATAAATCATGTTTTTTAAAATGAAAAAGAATTAAATCTTATCATACTTTCAACCTTAGTTAGGTGTAGAGAAAAGACCATGGTTAAAAGGATGGTTAGGGTTAAGCATAAGAACAAAAGAGTGACTTAGTCAAAGTTTCAAGAAACTTCAACTAAAAACAAAACATTCAACCATTCATTTATCCTTTTCTTTTTCCAAAATGAATAAATAAGAAAGATAAATGAATAAATAATCAAAACCCTAATCATTAACTTAAACCATGGTTTGATTCTTTACACTTAACCAAGTAAGCATGTATCATCAAACATGATACAAACATGTGCACAAAACTATATCGCATATACAATGTGTACAATTCAAGTGAGAAAATCCTTTTAAAGTGAACCAATACTAGTTAACGCAAAGTAATATATCAAATATATAAATATGCACTAAATCATTAAATCAACACTTGATTTAACGATCCGGTCATATCGGATATAACCGACTAGTATCATATGTATCGGCTTATCGAATCAATCCTTGATTCGATAACTAGGTTATATCGCATATAACCAATCGATACATTGATCGCGAGAATGGAATATGGTATCACATACTCGAATTATTCTCGGTCCCGGACATATCTCATATGCGCTCCTATTTCGTTTCGCTTGAGCCAGGAAACCTCTGTGTAGGACTCTAAAGACTCGTCAATACGCCGGCAGCAGATGATGATCATATCAAGCATCCACAAGCCGCAAGCGGTCTGCTAAACGTAACGGCCACCCGGGTATTGAGCGATCAGAAGATCGACGAGCAAGCCCGCTCACACTCCTGCGAATCCAACCAGTAACACTTACCGTACAGTCCGGTCTGATCGTCTGATATGTCGCATATCTCGCCTAGGGGCGGTAAACGTCAGACCCCAATAGCTCGATAAGTCATGCCGACTTGAGGTCCATAACATTCGTGAAACTACTGATAACTCTTACCAGTATATCACTGCAACCCTGGCCAGGGATTTCCTGTTATGGCCAGTCGAGCATAGCACAACATCAACCCCCAATACCGGGAGAGACGAATCCCCTCCTATCGCTCATTGCCTCCATGTGAATCGGGACTGTACCCAAAAACCACCTGTTTGCACAACTCAGTAGAGCCGTGGTAGGGTGGAAATCGAAGCACAGTGGGAGACACACAAGACTCTATGACGATCTCGGGTCAACAGACTAAGCTGTACCAGTGTCACCAGAGAACTGCCATCTGACGTGAGGTATAATACCATCTGGGAGTTCTCGGCGAGTCCGTTCAGTGTACCCAGTCTCCACTGAGCACCCGCATACCATCTTCGATGTCAAACACCAATGGATATGGGATCATCCATCGCCCATCGCATGGGTCGAGAAGATATGCGCTAGTCTACTCTGGAATATCGATGCCCCGTCTCGATATTCCCACGACTAGGAACAATGAAGGATGTACTCATTGACTACCCAGGCCCCACTAGTATGATCTGCATCATAGTCCTGGAAGTCGAGTATACATCCTAAGGGCTTTATCAACATGTAATCAGAGAGACAGAAAGTATACATGTTAAGATAAAGAGCAACCAGATAACGTACTATCATGTCGAGCAAGAAAGTCCTACCTATATATGTCCCAGCATCCACTACAATATACATCCAATGTACAGTAATGGCCTCTAGGGCATACATATAACTAACATTTACTCTTTATCTTAGCATGTTGACTGGTATTCTTTACTGTTTTTCTCTCACATGTTGATAAAGCCATTAGGATTTGTACTTGACTAACAAGATTATGATGAGATCAAACAAGTAGGGCCAGGGTGGTCCACAAGTACATCCTTTAATTAGTTCCTAGTCATGGGAATATCGAGACCAGGGCATCGATATTCTAGTGTAGACAAGTGTGTACGTTTCTTGTCCCTTAGAGGGAGATGGTTGATCCCATAACAATTGGTGTGTGACATCAAAGATTGTACACAGGTACTCATTGGAGAATGGGTACACCGAACAGGACTCACCGAGGACTCATATGTGGTAGTATACCTATCGTCAGATCGCAGTCCTCTGGTGACACTGGTACTGGTTTGTCTTTAGACTTGAGATCGTCATAGAGTCTTGTGTTGTTCCTACTGTGCTTTGATTTCCTCTCTACCATGGCTCAAAGGAGTCTTGCAAACAGGTGGATTTTGAATACAATCCCGAGTCACATGGAGGCAATGAGCGATAAGAGGGGTTTCGTCTCACCCGGTATTGGGGGGTTGATCTTGCGCTATGCTCGATTGGCTATAACTGGAAGTCCCTGGCCAGGGCTACTGCTGAGATTTACTGATAAGAGTTATCAGTAGTTTCTCAAACCGGTATAGGCCAGACATCGGCATGAGTTATCAAGTTACTAGGGACTGACGTTTTCCACTTATAGACATGATATGCGACATATCAGACGAAGAGACCGGACTGTACGGTGGTGTTACTGATGGGCCTCATGGAGAGTATGGACGAGCTTGCTTGTTGATCTTCATATCGCTCGATACCTGGGGAGCCTGTAAGTCTACGTTACCCACCCCGGTAATTACGGGGAGGCAAAATAGGTAAAAAAAACAAATTTTTAACACAAGGTAGCATAGACTAAAACTTGAGGATCTTTGCCAATCCATTGCTAACAAACTACATGAGGTTCTATCTACTATGCTCTGGAGATTATACCTCATGCAACAAGTCCTTCAGGTCTTCTCTCCGCTGTCCTCCTCGTCCATGCAAGCTCCGAGGATCGATCCGGATCTTGGTCACCTCCGCGGCCTTCTAAAGTCGAAGACGATCCACCCGAGAGTATGTAGTCCGAGGTCCACCTCAAGCCGAGGTAACTAGGAAGTTTGCTATTCTTGATGTCCTAGGTGGTGTAGAAGAAGAAGATGGATTTGTTTGTCTATTTTGTTTCTATTTTTCTCAACACATGAGAGCTATAGAAAAATCTAGAGAGGAAGAAGGAGGAGGAACCATGGGAGCTCTCTTTTGGATGAGAGAGAATGCCAAAGAGATAATGATCGATAGAAAAAATAAAAACCAATCTTTTATGATAATTATGATGGCTATGTTTGATTTGACCACTATCATGTCTTGATAAAGCCAAAGAAGAGTCTAGAGCTCACAAGAAATATCCAAGTCAACAATGGTCAACTAGGTCAAATTGTCAAGCATGGTCAAATGGTCAAAGCAATTAGCCATAACACAATTATCATTAAAAAGATTAGTAAATATTTTTCTCACCTCATAATTATTTTGACCGAATCAACGGTCAGAACCCCAATGAGGCACCTCCTTCTTCGCTCCTCACAACTGTGCATACACACCCGCATCCGCATTCCGTAGAATGCGAATGCACAGAAGACAAAACCAATTCATCTATACAATACTAGGATCCGGCTTAAACCAAATCCCACTAGTATCATCTGCCCGAACATCATACGCGCACAAGTGCACATAAGTGATCGTAGCCTTGCCGTAAAACCATACGGCCTCTACACCTTTTGCCCAGTGCAGGGAAACTCTCTGTGTGGGACTCTAAAGACTCGAAACTACGCTGGAAGTGGGTTTAACCACAGACCGCAAGCGGCACTAGCTGTACGTAACGGTCCCCAGGTAGATGTCGATAAGAAGGCCGATGAGGTAAACCCATCCGAACTCGTACTGAGCCTGAATGTGACAATCTCCGTACAGTCCGGTCTGTTCGTCTAAGAGTATCGCATGTCGGGCCTAGGGGACGGTAAACGTTAGACCCCTTATAGCGGTACAAGTTGTGACAGAGTGTAGCCCAGAACAACCTGAGAAACTACTGGAATCACTACCAGTAATTCTCGCTTGCCTTGGCCAAGGACTTTGTGTAATGGCTCTCCTAGACACTGCGCGATATCAACCCTAATACCGGAAGAGACGAATCCTATCTAACCGCTACTACCTTCAAGTGCTTGGGGACTGCACCTAACTACTACCTGTTTGCACGACTTCTTTGAGCCGTGGGTAGTAATCAAAGTATAGTGTGAACACACTCGAGGCAAAGTAGCAGTATCAAGTCAACGGACTATGTTGTACTCCAGTCACCTGGGAACTGTTATCTGACGATAGGTATATTACCAACCAACAGTTCCCAACGAGACCAGTCCAGTGTACTGATTGTATGTGTCAAAAACTATTTCTAAACCGCAATCAAGAACGGCGTTGCATGAAGCTAGCCGGTGAGTACGGGTCGGTCCACAGGGATGTTGTGAATCTCCTATTCGCGCTAACGAGTTAATTCCGAAGGGTGTTCAGATTGATTATTAAATCTAAAAACCTAATTATTCTATACTACGATTATCTAGATCTAGTCTTGCTAGGGTTAGGTTTAGGGATGGTTTGGAAATGCAAGTAAATCTCAACGTTTTCTATACCCAAATGAAGATCTATGAGGAGTTATGGTAATTATCAATAAAGGGGATTAGATCCATTCGGGAAGGTGTTCCTTCCTCTAGGTTCTTGTCCTTCCTTTAGAGATCCTTACCCTAACCTCCATGGAAAACGCACGCAACCGGGCCTTTACACTACGGTATCACCGCTACCTCGAGGGATAGGGTGCCGTAGGGCGCGGTGTGTGCGTGTATGCATGGAGTCCTATTGTAAATATATAATGGATAAGAAAGGGATGAGAGATCTCATCTCTCAAAATCCTTCCCCAAAGCTAACTCTAAACAATTTATCTACGGCGAGAAATTAAATCTACCTAGGGCAAAGAATTGAAATCTAAACTAGAGCAAGGAATTTAATCTACTTACAGATGCATCTCTCCAATCATCAACGCAGGTTTGTCAGATCTGAACTCATGAGTTGAAAAGAAAAACCGATGCTCTCCATAAAGAGATCTGAATTTATTATTTAAAAGAAGTCATAAAGTTTACAATGATTAGAGTTCCTATTTATAAAGAATAGGAAACCCTAGGGTTACATTTGTTTCGCATGTCTGAAATTACAAAAATAGCCCTTAGGAAATATTTTCAGAGCCGCACCCAAATTATGTAAAAATTTCACGAAGCGAGGGCACCAAAAGGCCGCGGAACCGCGGCAACGGTGGGCTTGGGCCACGGTTCCGCGGCCCTTTAACAAGATTGAATCACCATTTTTTCTGGACCGATTTCTGTTGGCTTGGGCTTCTTATTTCTATATATCTATTTCCATTTGGGCTTCTAGGTTGGTTCCAGATCTTCAGTGAACAATTTGCAATGGATTTTTTAACCGTTCGCTTTGAGTCGATGTCTTGAATCTTGTTTTGTAAATTGTTCCTTATGTAGGCTTGATCAAGATTCTCTGTTTGTTGGTTAAAGTCCACATTTTCATCGTCTTTACATCGTTTGCACTGTTTTCTGTCCAAGAACCTGTAACCTGTAACATGTAGCAGACATGCGTCAAAAGCACCTGTTTATTTATAAAAAGAATAAGAATGGGGAATATAATAATACAATATTCTAGTGTGAGCAAATACCCCCAAACTTATCTTTTGCTCGTCCTCGAGCAAACTTATTTTTATTCACTAAAATCCTAACCACACTTTCGCAGGGAAACGCGATTGCACTGAGCACGTGCAACAAGCCGTTAAACCTCTAGGTGTCCCTAGTAGGAGGATTGTTGTCTCCTGAGGGTTTTCAGCGGATACTACCCACAAAATCCTATCAACCCGGCCCATTGACTTTTGTTCTCCAATAAGGTTTTCTAACAAGGAATTCTATTATATTTTGACTCGCAAATTATCCACACATATTCTTCACACTTCCTCATTATTTAACTTAAGATTATATATGTTATGTAGACCTACTTAGCTTTCGGCATCTCTTAAGTTTTTCTTTTAAAGTTCCATCACCACTTAGGAATTTCTATCAATTCTACTAAAGATACAAATTCTATCCTTCATTCCATTCTCTTATCTAAACTCCAATCACATATCCCCACGTGTGTGTAATATCACCCCTGCACTTGGAAATTCAAATCAAGCAATCATACTCTCGTCCATTGTCCAAAGCACTTATTAATTGGTGAATTTTTAATTGTATTTCGCTTACACATCCTTCATGCGACCGTTAATACTTCTTGAGGTACCAACGACCGATTACAAAATGTGTTTGCATATTAAAGCGTACTTCCTAGTTTTGCAACCACCAAGGCTTTAACAGTGACTCCCAAACCAGTTGGTCTAAGGCACTAGGTGATGAAGCACCCTCGCTAAATATTTTTCTATTTTTGCAGCCTTCAGTAATCACAAAAACCAGTGTCCATTTTTTTTATTCTTTATTCACACTTATATATTTTTTTTCTCATTGTACTAAGGACTTTAGACAAGAGCATTTCAAGGTCTCTTCTATTATTCCAAGTTTCAAGGTGCGTGATTGTGCAAATTGTAGGGTATACATTTTCAGAATCTAGACTTAAGCTAGGAACTATTTTTCAAACTTATACTATAATAAGAACATCAATACTCTTCCCTTGTTTCGACTTAGCCCAAGAAGTGAACCCAAAATTTGCCTATTTCTAAATAAATTACAAAGACATACATTCTATCGCTAAACTTTAAGGAAGTTTATCTTTAGGATTTTTAATTTACTAAGTCTAAGATCTAGTTGTTCCTAGCCAATTAACCTATCTATCAAACTCAAGTCAATTAGCCAAAATTGAATACATTAATTTTTATAATTTTTGAAATTTTTAATTTTTTATGGGTTTTCAAAAAAAATATGCAAATTCAAAAATATGTACATATGAATGCGAAGGAAGAAAACGTACCGAGCATACCCCCAAACTTAAACTTAACAGTGTCCTCACTGTCATGCAGCACCAAGAGGGTCGATAATGTCGGTACTGCCCTGTTTATTTATTTATATTTTTTTTTTCATATTTTAAATATATTTTTTTTTTTATTGAAAAAGAAAACAAAAAAAATATATGTACATATATACAACAAGGTTCCCCCCCCCCCCAAACTTAAGCTTGGCCTTACACAAACCAAAAGTTAGCACCAACCATTCAAAAATCTTATCGTGGTAATGGTATAGTTGGTGCAAGAATGGGGTGTGGAGGAAAGAAATGAGAAACACGCGAGACCGTGTGGAAAGAAGAATGGTAGAATATGGTCTCGGTGGGGGAGAAGAATGGCGGAAAGGAGAAAGAAGTGGAGTACGATCTTGAAGGTGTAAATCGAGTGAATAAATTAGCGCAATATGTGATGACCGATATGTTATAAGCGATTGCGCTAACCTATCAACCCGTCGGGAAATGGGGTCAAATCTCTCAAGATTCGCAAGAAAACATGGGTACGCCGAACTTGGTAATGGAGATGAAAGCGTAACGGTCATTTGTACGGTCGGGACAATAGGAAGGACGAAAGGAAGTGAATTAGGGATAGTATCATTCTCACCGTAATAAACTGTCTCGAACTGGAAAGATTCCATTAATGGTTCAAAACTCTTGTAATCAACCGAGTTTGATGGTTCGACTAACCCATCTGAAAATGTAAAGGACTCAAACTCGGGCGGTGAGTCATCAACATCGTCCGAAAAAGTGAAACACTCGTAGGTGTTATCGTCTGTGAGAACTGTGTTAGATTCAAAGGAAAATTTTTCAAGCTCACAGTCTTTAAGCGGGGTCGGAACGATGGAAAGGAGGGAGGGTGATATAACAGTCAAAGGTTCAGGAGGATGAATTGGAAAATCAGACACATCAAATAAAAATGGTTCAACCTCGATATGGTCCTCAAAACTCTCCTCAATACTATCCTTATAATTCTCCTCAAAATTCAACTCATCCATGCCATTATCATCAATATCCAGACGCATATGAAGTTCGGGAGAGACATCTAATAACTCGGGATGATGATTTGAACATAAAATTTCAAGCAAATCGACAGGTTCATCATCCGAAATATTCCCGGCGTCTATATCCTCAATCAAGTGAAAATCAATTTCTTTAGACACCTCATCAAAAGCATGGATATGTATCAATTTAGGTTCTAGAGTGGAGGTGTAAAGGTCGAAAGGATTAAGTGTGGTTTCACTCGAAAGGGGTTCTTCACAATTTGGCAAATCAAGCACTACGAAATCACACAACTCATTTTTATTTTCAACAGGTGAACTATTTAGGGCAGTCGATGGAAAACAGGAGTTGTGGGCTTCAATTGGGTAAGGGTAGGTTTGATTTGAAAATCCTCTCTCATTCTCACTCTGTCCAACCGCCTCCTTATACATTAAAAAATTTTGAGCTAGCGGGAAACTAGCTACCGGTTCACTAGGTTGCATAAGGGCGGCCATGGACGCTTCCACATTCCTAGTCATTTTATTTGTTGCTGCAATATAAGCCTCTAACGACTCTTCCAAACTAGACTTAGGTGGTGAGGGGGTTTCGATAAAAGATTCAAAATGGTGTGGATATGCAAAACTCCCAATAGGCTGTGTAGAAGCAGTGTCTAGTGAAGGAGGGAAGGTCGGGTAAGACTGGTAGAAAGTGGGTGGTAGGACAGGGGTAGGGTCAACATGTGGATAAAAAGGTGAATAGTCGTGTGGATCCCTAGAACTAGATGAGTGGAGAGGGGTGAAAGATCGACTGCGAGATTGAGCAATATGCTCAGCAATGGACATCGGCCTAGGAGTGACAGAAGGACTTGAAGAAATGGTATCAACATATGTAGGTGGTAAAGGTTGACTTGGTTGATACAAAATGGATTGAAAAGTCAAACTGTTTCTCCTAGACCCCTCTATTTGATCTTTCAAAGAAATTTTTGGCACGGAAGGATCATCTTTAAATTGACCGAACAAATTGACGTACGACGCAAAATTAGGTTCGGGATACCAAAGTTCGGCTAATGATTTATTATGTGGGGTACCCATGTTAGAAGAAGATAGGGTGAAAGAAATAAAAGTTGGGTGGTGGTGCAAGGATTTATTTGCGGCAAAGATTTGCAAGTTTTCTAATAAAAATTTTCCTTTTTCATTTTATCTTTATTTGGAAAAATTTTGTTGCAAAAAGATTTTCGAGAAAAGATATGCAACAGAAAATTTACTTGCAATCTATTTCTAATTTAAACAAATCACAAAAATCCTGCACAAGATTGTTATATAGAAAGGAATATATTTTTAAAGTGCACAAAATCTTGCAGGAATTTCCAGAAAAAATATGTGAGGATTTACAGAGGGGAAAATTAGAAATCAAACCGTGAATTTTTTTTGCGATGAACCGTCAGAAATGCCGCGGTTCGGCGGTTTTTAGCACATCAAGGCCGCGGTTCCGCGGTTATTCTGCTGGATCGGGTCCTGGAAAAAACTGTACGGCTCTGTGGTGGCAATCTACCTCTGTTCTGATGTGTTGTTTTCTGGTTTGCTTTCTGGAAATTTCCAGATCCGATTTTCATGTATCCTGCAAAATTAAAACAACACAGTATCCCTTCCAAAAATAACAATTGATATATTTTTATAATTTTTCGGATTTTTATGATTTTTTTAAATTTTTTGATTAACCCGAAATTGCGAAAAGGAAAGTTCTACGCCATCCCCGGCAACAGCGCCATTTGATTGAATGTGATTTAGCGTGCTTGCGCTTTCTAAAAGATAGATCAAAAATATTTATAACCGCAATCAAGAACGGCGTCGCATGAAGCTAGCCGGTGAGTACGGGTCGGTCCACAGGGAAGTTGTGAATCTCCTATTCGCGCTAACGAGTTAATTCCGAAGGGTGTTCGGATTGATTATTAAATCTAAAAACCTAATTATTCTATACTACGATTATCTAGATCTAGTCTTGTAGGGTTAGGTTTAGGGATGGTTTGGAAATGCAAGTAAATCTCAACGCTTTCTATACCCAAATGAAGATCTATGAGGAGTTATGGTAATTATCAATAAAGGGGTTTAGATCCAGTCGGGAAGGTGTTCCTTCCTCTAGGTTCTTGTCCTTCCTTTAGAGATCCTTACCCTAACCTCCATGGAAAACGCACGCAACCGGGCCTTTACACTACGGTATCACCGCTACCTCGAGGGATAGGGTGCCGTAGGGCGCGGTGTGTGCTTGTATGCATGGAGTCCTATTGTAAATATATAATGGGTAAGAAAGGGATGAGAGATCTCATCTCTCAAAATCCTTCCCCAAAGCTAACTCTAAACAATTTATCTACGGCGAGAAATTAAATCTACCTAGGGCAAAGAATTGAAATCTAAACTAGAGCAAGGAATTTAATCTACTTACAGATGCATCTCTCCAATCATCAACGCAGGTTTGTCAGATCTGAATTCATGAGTTGAAAAGAAAAACCGATGCTCTCCATAAAGAGAGATCTGAATTTATTATTTAAAAGAAGTCATAAAGTTTACAATGATTAGAGTTCCTATTTATAAAGAATAGGAAACCCTAGGGTTACATTTGTTTCGCATGTCTGAAATTACAAAAATAGCCCTTAGGAAATATTTTCAGAGCCGCACCCAAATTATGTAAAAATTTCACGAAGCGAGGGCACCAAAAGGCCGCGGAACCGCGGCAACGGTGGGCTTGGGCCGCGGTTCCGCGGCCCTTTAACAAGATTGAATCACCATTTTTTCTGGACCGATTTCTGTTGGCTTGGGCTTCTTATTTCTATATATCTATTTCCATTTGGGCTTCTAGGTTGGTTCTAGATCTTCAGTGAACAATTTGCAATGGATTTTTTAACCGTTCACTTTGAGTCGATGTCTTGAATCTTGTTTTGTAAATTGTTCATTATGTAGGCTTGATCAAGATTCTCTGTTTGTTGGTTAAAGTCCACATTTTCATCGTCTTTACATCGTTTGCACTGTTTTCTGTCCAAGAACCTGTAACCTGTAACATGTAGCAGACATGCGTCAAAAGCACCTGTTTATTTATAAAAAGAATAAGAATGGGGAATATAATAATACAATATTCTAGTGTGAACATGTACTCGTAACCTAAGGAGCACCTGCATCCTATCTCCAGTACGACGTACTAATGGCTGTAGGTCAGACCATCTTCCCTACTGGGATGAGAAGCGTATACGCTAGTCTACTCCGGAGTATCGATGCCCCGTCTCGATAATCTTACGACTAGGGACCTGTATAAGGATGTGCTTGTAGATTACCCAGCCCCCACTAGTGTGACTGCCATCACAACGCTGGTAATCAAGCAAAGATTCTAAGGGCTCCACTAATATGTATAAGCAATATGCTAAAAGAAACACATGCACATATTGAAGTAGAAACAAACCAAGTAGCATACTACCATTTTGGGCAAGATTTTCTATACAACTGTGAATATCCCAAGCTTCCATGAAGTAATATACAGACTAGTATGATACAGTTATGGCCTCTAGGGCATATACACTAACAATCTCACACTTGCACTAGGGCCATGTACTAGCGTATCGAAGACCTATCATCTCGATCAGCCGCTTGAACTGAGTCTGGGGTATGGCCTTCGTGAGTGGATCTGCAGTATTATTCTCCGAATCTACTCTCCTCACCTCGATCTCCCGGCGATCTACGATCTCCCTGATCAGGTGATACCGCCTCAAAATGTGTCTGGACTTCTGATGGGACCTGGGTTTCTTCGCTAAAGCTATAACGCCGTTGTTGTCACAATACAGCGGTATTGGATCAACAATGGTAGGAACCACCTGAAGCTCCGTGCGGAACTTCTTCATCCAGACAGCTTCCTTTACGGCATCGCAAGCATCTATGTACTCTGCTTCTATAGTTGAGTCAGCAACGGTTTCCTGCTCGGAGCTTTTTCAACAGACCGCCCCTTAATTGAGGGTAAAGACATAACCCGATATAGACTTGGAGTCATCCTTGTCACTCTGGAAGCTGGAGTCAGCAAAGGCCTCGATCTGGAGATCTTTTCCGCCATACACCAAGGACATCTCCTGAGTCCTTCTCAGGTACTTGAGAATGTTCTTTACTGCTATCCAGTGTTTCTCCCCTAGGTCTGACTGATACTGCCTTACAACGCTCAATGTGTATACTACATCTGGTCTGGTACACAACATCGCATACATTATAGAGCCTACCGCAGATGCGTAGGGTATAGATGACATGCGAGCCCTTTCCAAATCAGTCTTGGGAGACATCTCTTTGCAGAGGGTGATTCCATGACAAGCCGGTAGATTACCGCGCTTTGAATCTTCCATACTAAATCATTTCAGTATGGTGTCGATGAACCTGGACTGCGGAAGTCCCAACAGCCTCTTAGATCTATCACGATAGATCTGGATCCCCAGAATGTAGTTGGCATCGCCCAGGTCCTTCATGGAGAACCTCTGTGACAAAAATCCTTTGACTGACTATAGCATAGGAATGTCATTTCCTGTTAGGAGAATGTCATCCACATACAAGACGAGGAATACCACAGTTCTCCCTACAATCTTACTGTAAATGCATGGTTCATCCGGATTTTTGATAAAGTCGAATTCTTTGACAGTATCATCAAAGAAGATGTTCCAGCTCTGCGATGCCTGCTTCAGTCCATAAATGGACTTAAGCAACTTGCACACTTTACTGCTACTCCCACTCTGAATGAAACCCTCCGGCTGATCCATATTGATGCACTCTTCCAAATTTCCATTTAGAAAAGCCGTCTTTACGTCCATCTGCCAGATCTCATAATCGTGGAAGGCGGAAATGGCAAGAAGGATCCGAATGGATTTGAGCATAGCCACTGGAGAAAAGGTTTCGTCATAGTCCAAACCAGGTCTTTGGTGAAAACCCTTTGCAACAAGTCTAGCTTTATCGGTTTCAACCTGCCTATCTACACCAATCTTCTTTCTGAAGATCCATTTGTAGCCTACGGGTTTTACCCCTTCTGGAGCAATGTCCAAAGTCCAAACTTTGTTGGTGTACATGGACTCCATCTCGGTCCGCATTGCATCCAGCCATTTTACTGAGTCACCGCTCAGAATGGCTTGCTGGCAGCTAGTAGGCTCATCATTTTCAATGACGCAATCCTCTCGATCCCCGTCTATGAGAAAACCGTAGTATCTCTCGGGCGGATGAGACTGCCTACTACTCCTGCGGAGTGGCACTTGGATGTCCGGTTCTTCTGAAACTTCTGGTTCTACCAAGCTTTCAGTAATAGCTTGTGGTTCTGGAATTTCTTCTAGTTCTATTGCACTCCCACTTATCTGATTTTCTAAAAATCTAGTTTCCAAGAAGTGGGCATGCTGAGAAACAAAAACCTTTTGTTCCTCTGCGGAATAGAAAAGATACCCCCGGAGTTCTTGGGGTATCCAACAAACTTACACAATACTGAGCGTGCCTCGAGCTTGTCCACATACTGCCTCTTTACAAAAGATGGGCATCCCCATGTCTTAAGATACTTAAGACAGGGTTTCTTCCCACTCCACATCTGATATGGAGTGGTAGGCACGGTCTTGGTTTGAACCTTGTTCAAAACATATGCAGCTGATTCTAGTGCATAACCCCAGAAAGATCGCGGTAACTCAGCCTTACTCATCATTGAACGAACCATATCCAATAGAGTTCGATTCCGCCTTTCCGATACACCGTTGTGTTGTGGTGTGTATGGAGAAGTAAGCTGAGAGAGAATTCCATTTTCTTTTAAGTAGTCCAGAAACTCGGCACTTAAGTATTCACCACCTCGATCAGATCTTAGTGTCTTGATACTATTTCCTGTTTGTTTTTCAACTTCATTCTTGTATTCCCGAAATTTCTCAAAGGCCTCAGATTTATGCTTCATCAGGAAGACATGTCCATACCTAGAGAAATCATCCGTAAAAGTAATGAAGTATGAATAACCACTTCGCGTATGTGTAGACATTGGACCACACACGTCACTGTGTATAAGTTCCAAGAGCTCGCTCGCTCTTACTCCGTGTCCAGTGGACGGATTCTTTGTCATCTTTCCCATGAGACAAGATTCACAAGTAGCATAAGACTGATAATCGAACGGATTCAAGTATCCCTCTTTATGTAACTTTGTTAACCGCGTCTCATTAATGTGACCCAGTCTACAATACCATAAGAAAGCCTGATTTGTGTCCGGAGACTTTCTTTTAAGTGTGTTCTGGACATTGAAAACCTGAGCTTGATTCAGTACGTATATTCGGTTTTCTAATGTACCTGACCCAATCAGAACTTTATTTAGGTGTATGTGGACCACATCACTTAAAAAAGTAAAATCATATCATTTCCTTAGAAAGTAAGGATACAGATATGATATTACAAGCCATACCAGGTACATAAAAACAGTTACGCAGAATCAATATCTGCCCACTTGTCAATCCAAAATGATATTCCCCTACGGATTCAGCGTCCACGCTCATTCCGTTGGCAACCCTGAGAGTCATATCACCTATCCTAATAACTCTACGGTTTCTCAAAGCCTGTAATGAATTACAGATATGAGATCCTGATCCGGTATCCAGTACCCAGGAAGTAGAGTTAATTGACATACAGTTTTCTATTACAAACACACCCGAAACCGAAGTCACAACATGCTTCGAATCATGGCTACTGGCTTTCAAAACCCTGCAATCCTTCTGCCAATGTCCTTTCCCGTAATAATAGGAACGTTCCTCCTTCACTACATCAAGTCCCGAAACTTTTGCCCTTCCCTTTCCTTCCTCTTCCCTAGTTTCCTTCAGGGTATAAGTAGAGGGCAGAGACCGTAGAATCAAGTCAGTATTTGACCCGTTCTTCAACGTGCTCTTCAGGTCCGTGAGCTCATCAAAATAGTTAGTCTCTGTAAGGACGTTGCCCCTACAGATGAACCGACAGCCAACCTCGCTTGAAGCAATTCGTTCGAGGTCTCATATCTTGTGATACGAGATTGCTCTCCATATAAATCTTTGTTATGGAGGAAGATAGAAACAAAGTCCATCTTCTCATGCTGCCTCTGGTATGCACCATCAAATGAGGCAAACACGAGGCACTTGGAATTCACACAGTCTTTTTCCGATGTCTTACGGATATCAATATCCGTGACAGGGGAAAATGGTCTTGAGACGGCAGGGGTTTGATTAGTTAAGAGGTGTCCCAGCTTGTCATAGGTAATGGACATCTGGACAGACCTTTGCCAGTCATAACAGTCAGATTCAGTCATTTCATTATCTAGATGTAACCTATGTCTGGTTACTGGGTCACTGCAATTAAGAGAGAGAAGAAAACACTTAGCATGATGCTCTTGCAAGTTTAGATTGGTTTTTATCTAAACAGGATGGCTCCCACTGTTTCTCGAATCCTTTCTCAAACCATAAAAGAAGAATTAGTCAGGATTGATCTCACCGTAAAATACTTGCTTAACCGTTCAGCCAGGCTGGTGTCGGTACATCGAGGGAGGTTTTACGACGCTTTCGCAAAGTTCCTTAATTAAATAACCTCTTTTCCCTGTGGTCGTAGCCCCGCTAACATCTTTCTAGACACCTACTTGGTTTATAGCATTGATCGTTAAGTGAAAAAGTCTCCCGAGGAGTAGCGGATACTCACAGTAGGATTGGGATCCAAATATCATTGTGAGAAAATGCTGAAGGAATCATAAGAACATTATCAAACTCCAAATGGTATGCAGCACTAGCAAGTTTCAATTTCCTTAGAAACTCCTGATGTGGATTTTTGCCCCATGCTCTTATGACCTTGACGAAGGACAACAAATCATAAGTCACATGTCAAGTTCTACTCATCATTATCCAGGATAATTTGAACCCACCTGTATATACCCTTGACGAAGGTCAACAAGGTAATACGACTGTCCCAAATCAATGCATCTATCTATGCTACATATGAACACCCAACAGCTACCAATCACTATGCCTTGACCAAGGTCAACAAAAATAGATGGAATACTATTGAATATTCATATGAAATGACGGAGGGCTACGAATGGTTTTGGTGAAACCGTGAACGTAGTGAACTTGATATAATCGAAGGAACCTTGATAGCTTTTAAAAGGAGTGGTTTAAGCTCCGCGTTTTTAAAAGTTTTCTGTTTTGGAAAAAACCGAGTGGTTTTGAAATTGTTCCTATGATTTAACTTTGGTTTATTTTCTTTGCATTAATATAATGTGTCCTATCAATTAATCCTACCATTGAAGAAAACAACGAAACTATGACGTACGCTTATGCCATCCGCATTCGCCATGGGGCCCCGTCATCACCCGTTAGGTTACTTAACTAACGACAGAGCGGGGGCTGGACTAGCGCGGATGCAAAACATAAGAAACACCTACTAGATATCATATATATATATATATATACATTCGTTAGATGAAATGATAGCCATTCCAGATCACAGATGAACATATTGGATATGCTAGGAATCCGCGTTTCGTTCGAGCCTGCAACGAATGACGGATTACACGGTCGCGATGAATAGCTAAACCCCACCCTAGACCCCTACGTGTGCGGCAAACTACCCGCCAAGTACCCGAAGTGAAGCAACCTCCCTCAACAGCGTGAGTAGGCCACTCGGAACTTCAAAGTACCCGGTAGTTTGTGCACCATTCCTTGGGTCTATCTTAGGAGCAAAAACAGTAAAACAAATAATATACAATGGCGGCTACAACCTCAACCCGGATGTGCGGCCATAAAATAATATTACATCAAATTACAAATTTTACATTGAATAAAAAATGAAAACTCTCATCTCACATCCCCGGTTATTCATCACGGCAATCCAACATGTTCATATACACAAACCAACATCACAGATCACGGATATGCACAACCCCCACTAATCGACGTATAGCGATTAGTAGACGTTCAGTACATATATCACATCACAGAAGATCCGATTAGCTAAAATACGTAGAATTTCAATCGATTACCAGATTTGAATCTACCCCAAGCATAACACAGTACTTAACAAAATCTGGGCAGAAGCAAAATATCAGAGAAATCAGAAAACACCAAGATTGACATTCTGCAGGAAAAACGAGCTAACTCGGGGTCGACTCGGCCGCAGATCAGCGGCGAAATCCATGGTTTCGCCGCGCTACCGCGGCGGTCTCACCGAGTCACGATCTCGTTTTTCTTGGGTCTTCTTAAAAAAGCCTGCAAGTATTTTTAAGGTCCCTGAAAAAAAATTTGGACCAGTTTTTAAAAACGACAGAAAACGTGCAGTTTTGACGTGTTTTTGCGATTTCTCTGGCGATCGAATTTCTAACACTTTGCTAACAAGTTAGTAATGGTTTAGTGAGGCTCTGACACCACTATAAGTCTACGTTACCCACCCCGGTACTTACGGGGAGGCGGAATAGGTAAAAAAATAAATTTTTAACACAAGGTAACATAGACTAAAACTTGAGGATCTTTGCCAAACCATTGCTAACAAACTAAATGAGGTACTATCTGCTATGCTCAGGAGATTATACCTCATGCAACAAGTCCTTCGGGTCTTCTCTCCGCTGTCCTCCTCTTCCATGCAAGCTCCGAGGATCGATCCGGATCTTGGTCACCTCCGCGGCCTCCTAAAGTCGAAGACGATCCACCCGAGAGTATGTAGTCCGAGCTCCACCTCAAGCCGAGGTAACTTGGGCAACAAGTTTGCTATTCTTGATGTCCTAAGTGGTGTAGAAGAAGAAGATGGATTTGTTTGTCTATTTTGTTTCTATTTTCCTCAACACATGAGAGCTATATAAAAATCTAGAGAGGAAGAAGAAGGAGAAACCATGGGAGCTCTCTTTTGGATGAGAGAGAATGCCAAAGAGATGATGATCCATAGAAAAAATAAAAACCAATATTTTATGATAATTATGATGGCTAAGTTTGATTTGACCACCATCATGTCTTGATAAAGCCAAAGAAGAGTCTAGAGCTCACAAGAAATATCCAAGTAAACAATGGTCAACTAGGTCAAATTGTCAAGCATGGTCAAATGGTCAAAGCAATTAGCCATAACACAATTATCATTAAAAAGATTAGTAAATATTTTCCTCACCTTATAATGGTTTTGACCGAATCAACGGTCAGAACCCTAATGAGGCACCTCCTTCTTCGCTCCTCAGGACCATGCATACACACCCGCATCCGCATTCCGTAGAATGCGAATGCACAGAAGGCAAAACTAATCCATCTATACAATACTAGGATCCGGCTTAAACCAAAGCCCACTAGTATCGTCTGACCGAACATCATACGCGCACAAGTGCACGTAAGTGATCGTAGCCTTGCCGTAAAACCATACGGCCTCTACACCTTTTGCCCAGTGTAGGGAAACTCTCTATGTGGGACTCTAAAGACTCGACACTAAGCTGGCAGTGGTTTTAACCACAGATCGCAAGCGGCATTAGCTGTACGTAACGGTCCCCAGGTAGATGTCGATAAGAAGGCCGTTGAGGTAAACCCATCCAAACTCCTACTGAGCCTAAATGTGACAATCTCCGTACAGTCTGGTCTGTTCGACTAAGAGTATCGCATGCCGGGTCTAGGGTGCAGTAAACGTCAGACCCCTAATGGCGGTACAAGTCGTGCCGGAGTGTAGCCCAGAACACCCTGAGAAACTTCTGGAAACAATACCAGTAATTCTCGCTTGCCCTGGCCAGGGACTTTGTGTAATGGCTCTTCTAGACACAGCGCGATATCAACCCCAATACCGGGAGAGACGAATCCTATCTAACCGCTACTGCCTCCAAGAGCTTCGGGATTGCACCCAACTACTACTTGTTTGCACGACTCCTTCAAGCCATGGTAGGGTAGTAATCAAAATACAGTGGGAACACACTCGAGGCGATGTAGCAGTATCAAGTCTACGGACTAAGCTGTACTCCTGTCACCTGGGAACTGTTTTCTGACGATAGGTATATTACCAACCAAAAGTTCCCGACGAGTCCTGTCCAGTGTACTCATAACCTAACGAGCACCCACATATTATCTCCATTACGACGTACTAATCACTGTGGGATAGACCATCTCCCTTGCTGGGATGAGAAGCGTATATGGTAGTCTACTCCGGAGTATCGATGCCCCGTCACGATAATCCTACGACTAGGGACCTGTATAAGGATGTGCTTGTAGATTACCCAGCCCCCACTAGTGTGACTGCCATCACAACGCTGGTAATCAAACAAAGATCCTAAGGGCTCTACTAATATGTATAAGCAATATGCTAAAATAAACACATGCACAAATTGAAGTAGAAACAAACCAAGTAGCATACTACCATTTTGAGCAAGATTGTCTATACAACTGTGAATATCACAAGCTTCCATTAAGTAGTATACAGACTAGTATGATACAGTAATGGCCTCTAGGGCATATACACTAACATAGTTATTATGTCCAGCTAGTACCGCTGACGGCTTGTAGGTGATTGATGTGATCATCACCTACTGCTGGCATATTGACGAGTCTTTAGAGTCCCACACAGAAGTTTTCTGTTCAAACGAAACGAAGTAGGGCACATATGTTGATATGTGCCTGGGCCTTATTAAATATGAATATGTGATACCGTATTGTAATCTGGCAGTTATATGTTATAGGTTCAGTTATATGTGATATAACCAGATTGTCGAATCAAGTGTTGATTTGATAATGTGATATTCAGACTAATGATATTAGTCGGTCATATGTGATATAACCGGATTGTTAAATCAAGTGTTGATTTAATAATGTGATATATATTACATATGATATAATTATATCTTAACTAATATCATTAGCTCACTAATTATTCTTCATTATATATATATTAATATATATGATATATTTATATATATATATATGAAGCATGGTATTTCTATTTTTATGAAAAATAGAAAATGAGGTTGAAAATGGAAGTATGGTTGCAAGCATGGGTTTTATTCTTTGTTTATTCATCTTGACTCACTATTCAAGCATGATTGCAATTTTATATTGCAAAATTCCATGCTTGAATGAGTGGGGGTCAAGTGTTGCCATTCATTCTTACCTCATTTCAACACTTAGCCATTTTTCTATGCTTGCTTCTTCTTGAGCTCTCTAGCTCTCTTCTTCTTCCTCCTTAATTGCTTCAAAAATCCAAACCCTCACATGTGATGTGGATCATGGATTTTTGAATACATTAGTGAGCAAATATAATCCCCTACTTCATCATTCTACACTTGACTAGCTATCAAGTGTAGAGTGTTTTCTTCACCAAAGTGTTTAGTGAGGAAAGAGCTTGACCTAGTGAGCTTCGGGTGGATCATCTTCGACGTGAAGGTCTACGAGAAGGATCGTTCAACTCTAAGTGAAGTCAAGCAGAGTCAAGAGGACTATTACAAGGAGGTTAAGAAGTGAAGGACTTGATCCTATGGGGTATAACTCCTTAAACTATCATAAGTTGTTCACATCACATAGCTTAAAACCTTAAAATTCTATCAATGATCTTGTATAGTCTAACTTAGCACCAAGAAAAATTTGATTTTGGCAAGCTTGATGCCACTTAGAACCCCTTGACGGTGCTAGGGTAGACTTTCAAGTCCGATACACGTTGTCCTTAAGAAGTCAGGCATTATGGTCATCACAAAAGAGGAGAACGAGTTAATCCCCACCCGCACGCAAATCGGGTGGCGTGTATGCATTGATTATCGAAAACTCAACGCCGCAACGCGGAAGGATCACTTCCCGCTACCATTCATTGACCAAATGCTTGAAAAATTAGCTCGACATGAGTTCTACTATTTTCTGGACGGTTACTCAGGCTACAACCAGATTCCCATCACCGAGAAAGACCAGGACAAAACCATTTACCCTCGTCCTTTCGGCACAGTCGCATATCGCCGCATGCCCTTTGGATTATGCAATGCTCCTGCTATTTTTCAGCGATGTATGATGGGAATATTCTCTAACATGGTGGAGAAGTTTCTGGAGATATTCATGGACAATTTTTCTATGTTTGGAGACTCCATTGATGAGTGTTTGCAACACCTGGACGCTATCCTTACCAGATGTAAGGATAAAAATCTCACTTTAAACTGGGAGAAATGCAACTTCATGGTCTGCGAAAGTATTGTCTTAGAACATATCATTTCGCGAAACGGCATCGAGCTTGACAAAACAAAGATTGATGTTATTTCTAACCTCCCTCCTTCCAAATGCGTCAGAGATATCAGATCATTCCTTGGCCATGCCGGTTTCTATAGACGGTTCATTAAGGACTTTAGCAAGATTGCTAGGCCCTTAACTCTTCTTCTGGCCAAGGATGCTATGTTCAACTTCGACTCGAACTGTTTGACTTCTTTCAAAACATTACAAAGATCACTCGCTACATCTCACGTTCTTTCTTCTCCCGACTGGATGCATCCCATCGAGATTATGTGCGATGCATCCGACTTTGTTATCGGTGCGGTCTTATGATAGCACATCAATAAAATGTCACTCGTAATCTACTACGCAAGCCGGACCTTGAATGACACACAAATGAACTATATGACAACCGAGAAAGAGTTCTTGGCGGTTGTATTCACTTTGGAGAAATTCAGGCCATATCTCATTGGCTCCCCAGTCGTTGTCTACACTGATCATTCCACTCTGAGACATTTTTTTATGAAAAAGGATGCCAAATCTCGGTTAATACGTTGGATCGTCCTACTTTAAGAGTTTGGCCTTGTTATTAAGGACAAAAGAGAATGTGAAACTTAGTGGCCGATCATCTTTCACGACTTCCTTCTTCGTCGATGCTTCCTCTCCCGATTAATGATGCATTTCCTGATGAACAACTATTGATAGTGTCCTGCGAATCATAGTTCATAAATATTGTGAACCATTTAGCAACAGGACATGCGCCAAGCGAATAGTCGAGTCTTGACAAACTTAAATTTTTCTCCTAAGTAAAGCACTTTTACTAGGACGAACCCTATCTGATCAAGTATTGTCCAGACCAAATCATTCACCGGTGTGTCCCTGATATTGAGTTCAAGAGTGTGTTGTTGTTTTGCCACGATCAAGCATGTAGCGGGCATTTTGGACCAAGAAAAATGATTGAGGAAGTCTTGCAGTGTTGCTTTTACTGTCTAAGATTTTCAAAGATGCACATGACTACTGCAAAACTTTCTCCCGGTGCCAACATTTAGGCTGGATTTCCAGGAGAAATGAGATGTCACTCTAACCAATTCTGGTTGTTAAGATGTTCGATGTCTAGGGGATAGATTTCATGGGCTTGTTTCCTAACTCTTTTGGGAACCTATACATTCTTTTAGCAATTGATTATGTAAGTCCATGTCGCGCACCCCGAGTGTCCGTGGGGAGGAAAAATTTTCAAAAAACGATTTTTCAAAGCTCTCAACACAGACTTGAACGCTAGGATCGATGCTAAACCCTAGCTAACAAAATATTGTGTGAAGTTTGACTACTCGGATGAAAGTTATACCTCACGAAACCAAGTCCTTCGGGTATTTTAGTCGCTGTCCTCCTCGTCATCATTGGCTCCGAGGATCTTAATGGATCAAAGCTTCCTTGTCGGCATCCTCGAGTCAAACACGATCCATCCGAGAGTCTATAGTCCGAGCTCCAACCTCAAATCCGAGGTAACTAAGGCAACTAGCTTGCTAAACTAGAAGGCCTAAGTGATGTAGAGAGTGAAGATGAATTAGTTTGTCTCTTGGAACCCTAGGTTACTCAACTCCTGAGACTTTTAGGGTTGTGAGGAAGAAGAAGGAGACTTAAAGAAAAGAGAGTGGAGTTGTGAACATTGAAAAAGAGCTTGGTTACCTCTTTAGATGGATGTGAAACATATTAATAATTGAGGAGAAATATTTCACACAAATATCTAATTAGCTTCACAAAATATCTTGTGGTGAGTCATGACCATGACTCACCAAGTAACCATGCTAGATTCAATGTAATAATCCACCTCATTTCCTCACCTAATAAAGTTTAATCCAAAAAAGAAATCAAACCCTAATAGGTGTCCACTTCTATAAGCTTTCCTGATAAATTACGAGAATGCCCCTCATCCGTTTATACATACCTGTATCCGCATTCCGAAGAATACGAATACAAAGAGACGAAATAAATCCATTAATATAATACTAGGATCCGGCATAAAGCAAAACCCACTACTATTATCCGCCCGATCATCATACGCGCACAAGTGCACCTACGTGATCATAGCCCTGCCGTAAAACCATACGGCCTCTACATCTTTTGCCCGATGCAGGGAAACTCTCGATGTGGGACTCTAAAGACACGACATTACGCTAGAAGTGGGTTTAACCACAAGCCGCAAGCGGTACTAGCTGCACGTAATGGCTATCCAGGTATCTGTCGATGAGAAGGACGATGAGAAAACTCATCTGAACTCCTACTGAGCCTGTATGTGACAATCTCCGTACAGTCCGGTCTGTTCGTCTAAGAGTATCGCATATCGGGCATATGGAGGGTAATCGTCAGACCCCTAATAGCGTAATAAGTCGTGCCGGAGTGTAGCCCAAAACACCCTGAGAAATTACTGGAATACCTACCAGTAAATCTCGCTTTCCCTAGCCAGGGACTTTGTGTAATGGCTCTCCAAACACAGCGCGATATCAACCCCCAGTACCAGGAGAGACGAATCCTATCTAACTGCCACTGCCTCCAAGTGCTTCGGGACTACACCCAACTACTACCTGTTTCCATGACTCCTTTGAGCCATGGTAGGGTAGTAATCAAAGTACAGTGGGAACACACTCAAGGCGAAGTAACAGTGTCAAGTCGGCGGCTGTACTCATGTCACTTAGGAACTGCTACCCGAAGATAGGTATAATACCCACCAACAGTTCCCGACGAGTCATGTCCAGTGTACACATAACCTAATGGGCACCTGCATACTATGTCCAGTATGACGTACAAATGGCTGTGGGACAGACCATCTCCTCTGCTGGGATGAGAAGGGTATACACTAAACTCACTTTATACATCTCCTAAGTACATATAAGGCCAGCAGAAGATATACTATTTGAAAGCGAAGAAACCGGAAACCGAAGAAGCGAAAGCTCCGACTCCGAGGAATCGGTCAAGCGAACCGGGAGGACTCTACACTGGAGTATCGATGCCCCGTCTCGATAATCCTATGACTAGGGACCTGTATAGGATGTGATTATAAACTACCCAGCACCCACTAGTGTGACTGCCATCACAGCGCTTGTAGTCAAGCAAAGATCCTAAGGGCTCTACCAATATGTTTACGTGATATGCTAAAAGAAACACATGCACATATTGATGAAGAAACAAACCAGGTAACATACTACCATTTCGAGCAAGACTTTTACTATATCTGTGTATATCCCAAGCTTCATTAAGTAATATACAAACCAGTATGATACAATAATGGCCTCCAGGGCATATAACACTAACAATCTCCTGTTAGTAATATGTATGCCCTAGAGGCCATTACTGTATATAGGATGTATATTGTAGTGGATGCTGGGACATATATAGGGAGGACTTTCTTGCTCGACATGATAGTATGCTATCTGGTTGCTCTTTACCTTAACGTGTACACTGATTGTCTCTCTGTTACATGTTGGTAAAGCCCTTAGGATGTGTACTTGACTACCTGGACTATGATGCCGATCATACTAGTGGGGACATGGTAGTCCATAAGTACATCCTTCAAGGTCCCTAGTCGTGGGTGTATCGAGACGGGGCAACGATATACCAGAGTAGACTAGCGTATACCTTCTCGACCCATACAGATGGGCGATGGATGATCCCATATCCATTGGTGTTTGACATCAGAGATGATATACGGGTGCTCAGTGGAGACTGGGTATACTGGACGGACTCGCCGAGAACTCCCAGATGGTATTATACCTTACGTCAGATGGCAGTTCTCTGGTGACACTGGTACAGGTTAGTCTGTAGACCCGAGATCGTCATAGAGTCTTGTGTGATTCCCACTGTGCTTTGATTTCCACCTTACCACGTCCAAGAGGGCGTGCAAAATGGTGGCTTTTGGGTACAGTCCCGAATCGCATTGAGGCAATGAGCGATAGGAGGGGATTCGTCTCTCCCGGTATAGGGAGTTGATGTTGCACTGTGTTCGATTGGCTATAACCAGAAATCCCTAGCCAGGGTTGCTGAGATTTACTGGTAAGTGTTACCAGTAGTTTCTCGAACTGTTATAGACCTCATATCGACACGACTTATCGAGCTATTGGGGTCTGACGTTTACCACCCCTAGGCGAGATATGCGACATATCAGACGATCAGACCGGACTGTACGGTAAGTGTTACTGGTTGGATTCACAGGAGTGTGAGCGGGCTTGCTCGTCGATCTTCTGATCGCTCAATACCCGGGTGGCCGTTACGTTTAGCAGACCGCTTGCGGCTTGTTGGTGTTTGATATGATCATCACCTGCTGCCGGTGTATTGACGAGTCTTTAGAGTCCTACACAGAGGTTTCCTGGCTCAAGCGAAACGAAATAGGAGCGCATATGAGATATGTGTGGGACCGAGAATAATGCATGTATGTGATACCGTATTTCATTCTCGCGATGAATGTGTCGAATGGTTGTATGCGATATAACTTAGTTATCGAATCAAGGATTGATTCGATAAGCCGATACATTGGATATTAGTCTGTTATATGCGATATGACCGGATCGTTAAATCAAGTATTGATTTAATGATTTAATGCATAATTATATATTTGATATACTACTTTGCATTAACTAGTATTGGTTCACTTTAAATGGATTTTCTCACTTGAAGTACACGAGTTGTATATGTGATATACTTTTGTGCACTTGTTTGTATCATATTTGATGATACATGCTAACTTGAGTTTGTGTGTATGATTAAACCATGGTTATATGAATGGTTAGGGTTTTGTTTACTTATTCATTTATTTATTTTGTTTATTGATTTTGGAAAAGATAAATAGAAATGGTGGCTTTCTTTGTTTCTTTCATGAAGCTTCATAAAGTGTTGAAAGCTTGACCATTTTTGTTTGCTTCCCTTAACCTAACCATTCACCTAACCCTAGTTTAGTCTCTACACTTGACCATGGTTGGTATATGATAAGTATTCATTTTATTTTATTTTCAAAAAAAAAACTTATCATATTATCTTTTCTTCTTCTTCTTCTTCAAGATGAAGAAAAAGCTTGCTACCAACAATGGCAACTTGAAAAAAAGAGTGAGAAATCCAATTCTAAAGTGAACCCACTTTCTATTTCTTCATCCTCTATCACTTGCCAAGTAGTATAGGGTGTTTTCTTCACAAGTTTCATGACTTGGTGAAGTTGGAGCTTGATCTTGTGTTGCCTCGACGTAGATCATCTTCGGCATCGAAGTCGACGACCTAGCCCGCCCATTTCTCCGATGAAGCCGACGCTAGAGTCCGGGATCCGATGATCACAGCGAGGGTGCATCGTCATGGAGCTATGGAGGTGGAGGACCGGATCTACAAAGGTTGTATTTCTTTTACCCTTTAGTTAAGTTGTTAACTAGCTTCTAGTTTCGCCTAAACTCTAGTCAACGATCCGTATTAGGGTTTCTCGGCACTTGTAAAATTTGAATTTGGCATGGTTGATGCCTTGTGAGACCTCATTAGTATGCCTAGGAACCCTACAGTGGTATCAGAGCCTAGCTAGAGCCTTAGGCGATGTGTCGACGACGTTTGAAATCCGAACGAACATCGAAACCCTAACTTAAATTGCTCTCTGGACAATTTTTGAAAATGTGGATTTTTCTACATTAAAAATATGCAAAAAAATAAGCAGGGATTTATAAGAATTACTGTGAAAACGAGTAATTCCATCAAAGTGCGGCAGAACCGCGGCATTAGCATGGCTAATGCGGCGGTTCCGCGGCCATTTTGTCTCTTCTCCCATTTATCTTTGCACAGTAATTCTTATATTTTGGTGCTGTATTTTCTGGGAATTTTTAATATGCACTCAAGAGTTGAGTTTTCTGGGTTTAATTGGGAGTTCGTGAATTCGATCAGATTATCAAACTTTGTATGTGTTTTTCCGGATAATTTTAGAATATGTTAAAAAGTTCGACCGGATATAAATACCCACTCTTTCCCCTGCCGGAAAATTTCCAATTGTTGGACTTTTCCGTAGTTTAATGACGTTCTAAGTAGTGCAAGTAATGTGATGGTCCCTCTAGAAGACAACAAACCTTAACTCGATTATGTGACCGTCTTGAACTGCCCTTTGAACATTCGGGTTTGGGGCAGTACGGCGTGCCACATGTGAGGCGTTGGCTTGACCTTTCTACGGCTGGACCGTTGGTACTGAAGCATGAACTGAATGTTTTCAGAATTATTTCATGTGTTGAGATGTATCGGGAAAATTTGGGTGTTCGATTGTTCGATCGGAAAGTTTAACATTTTCTATTTATCCGGAATGTGATACAATAATTGGAATTCACATGTAGTTATGAGATAACTGAATGAATATTATAAACATAGCAGTTTAGTCTCACTTGATCGGTTGCCACGGAATTTTGATGCGATCAAAAGTCCGTCGCAATCACGTAGTGTATGCGGATACTCGCCGGGTAAACTTAATAGACAGCCTCACCCCATAGCCCCGACCAAGTGACTGTAGGAGAACCCCGTCGCCGAAAGCATCCGTTCGGCTGCTCGCGGTAGCGGTGTTCCGCCTTAGTGCAATTCATCGACGGTATCGGGGGTGCGGCCGCCTACTAAAGTTTGCGACGAGCATTCGATCTGAATGTCGGGAATCCTATTGAATTGCCCGACTTTATATTGAAAAGTGTTTTCAATTTTGAGACTAAAATGCGGGGTTTATAATTGTTAGGCATGCGATGTCTAAGGAATTCATTTGATTAGGCATGCGATGTCTATGCAGGTTGCGGATTCCAACTGTTGTAGTTTTACACTTTCTTTTCTGTGACCGTAAGTGTAATATGTGATATCGCCGGTTTCGTTGCTATATGTCAACGACAATTGGGATGGGCATATTTACTTACGTTGATGACATGTGATGTTATGTGTTGCTGGATATGTTATATTGGATCGTCGTGTTTGAATAGCCGGGGTTTTTTTATGTGAGATGAGTGTTTTTCATTTTCATTCATGTAAAAACTTGTATGTAATATTCTTTTATTGGGGCACTTCCAGGTTGCGGAAGATGTCACCATTTGTATATTATTTACTTTTCCGCACTATGATAGACCCAAGGAGGGGAGCACAAGTAACCGGGTTCTGGAGTCCAGTAAGAGACCAACTCGAGGAGTCGAGTCCGGGTCTCCTAACTATAGAATTGGGAGGGTTGCTTGCCTCTCTCGTAGGGGTCTAGGGGTATGGGTTTGGCTATTCATCGCGACCGTGGAATCCGTGTTTTATACTCGCTCGTATTGAAAACACGGACGTCCTAATATATCCAATATTTCATATGTTTCTTCTGCTGCGATATCTGTGATGTGATCATGTGATATGTTCTGTGATGGATACAGTATATAGTATATATGATATATTATATAGACGTTACTTATGTTTTACACTCGTGCTAGCCCTGCCCCGCTCTGTCGTTAGTTACCTAACCTAACGGTGCACGAGGGGACATCGAGGCGAATGCGGATGGCATAAGTATACGTCGTATTTATCTGTGATGTTTAGGTACTTAAATGATGGGACTTCATTAATGTGATTAATGAAAGAAAAAGAAACCTAAGATATTGTAGAATCGAATTTCAAAAATAAAACAGGTAGCTACAGTTCTTGCTTTGCACAGCGGTATATATGTTATATCCTGCACCTTATTCGATAAGGAAAGGACCGAGATCCCTTCACCGGGAGTGACTCCTTTAGCAATAACTGGCAGATGCTACACACTCGGTTTGTCTTTTGATTGCTTTTAAGAGTTTTTTCTTTGCACGGTGATATATATGATATATCCTGCACCTTATTCGATGAGGAAAGGGCCGACGATCCCTTCACCGGGAGTGATCCCTTTAGCAAAACTAGAAAAGCCTCGAAAACACTCCATTTCAAAATCATTTAATTCTACAACGATATCAAGTTCATTACGCAATAGCTTTTCCGAAAAACCTTTCGTAGCCATCCGTCATTTCAGATAAGTGGTAGTTAGTATTCGTGCTACGTTTGTTGGCCTGCGTCAAGGCGTAGTGTGCGGTAGCTAACTAGTATTTATCTGCTTATGCATATGATACAGATTGGATTAGGGTAGTCGTGCGACTTTGTTGGCCTACGTGAAGGGTCGTGCGGGTGGGTTTAATTCAATCAGGAAATGACGGGTTGAACTTGACTAGCGCACTATGGTTTTTTGGCCTGCGTCAAGGTCATAGGACGCTAGGGGAAAAATTATCGGGAATTTCAAGTGTTGAAATTTGCAATGAGATTGCATACCTTCTATGAGATAGTTGGATCTCGATACCCACTGCGAGTAATTGTTACTCCTGGGAGAGTTTTACACATTACAATTAGCCGATCAAGTAGGTGTCTAGAAAGGTGTTAACGAGGTTACGCCTCTGGGAAAACGAGGTTTACATTAATTAGGTTCGTGCGAAAGCACGGGGGACCTCCCTCAAAGTACTGACACTGGCCTGGCTGAAAGATTGGCGAACTTGTAGTGTGTAATTAATCCCGGCTAGTCTTTCCTTTTAGGGTTTGAAGGAAGATTTGATAAAAACAGTGGGAGCCATCCTGATTAGATAAAATAATAACCAATCTATTCTTGCAAGAGCGCACGCTGAGTGTTTTCTTCTCTCTCTCTCCAGGTAGCGACCATATCAAGCCTTAATCAAGATAATAATACGGATTATTGACCGAACCCCCTTGTTATACTGAGCTGGGGAACGTTGGTCCCGCTCCAACTTATAATTGTTATAAGACAGAGCAGGAAATTGGGGAATACCAGATTTCCCGTACCGCCCAAACGAAGAAAGTGCATATGATGCATCATCTTCGGGTGTGTTCGTTACAAAGAACTGTTTCTCAGTATCCTCTGCGTCATGGGAATTTGATACCGGATCAGGATCCCAGATATGTAATCTGTTACATAGGTCTACAGATAGGTAGAAAACTGAGAACGGTTGATAAGTTTCATGAGACAGAAAACGGGGCAAGTGTTGCAGCCAAGTCTGTTGGTCACTGTCACCCTGTATTACAAATACATTGATTCTGAACGGATGTTATTAGATACAGAACCTGATATACAAAATCATATCAGTCTCTTTATAAGTAAAGAAATGATAAAATTTTGTATTGTTGGATAATGTTTTGAACATTTCCTATATCAAAAGTTGATCGGTTCAGGCACGTTATCTAAAAGTATTGATGTTCTAAATCAAACTACGGTTCTTAGTATATAGAACACACACAAGAGAAAGAGTTCAGAAATGAACGAATCCTTCTTGAAGCATTGTAGACTAGGTCAGACCAATGTGACCCGACTAGCTAAACTTACATTTAGATGCATATTTAAATCAGTTTGAATTTACATCTTAAGAAACTTGCCAGTCATGTCACAAAGATAAAATGACCATAGCTCTGTTTACTGGAAGCAGAGAGTTAATGAACTCTTGGGATGATACATGTTGATGTATAAAGGTCCCCTGTCTACACATGCCAAGACCAGTTCTTTGTACTTCATTACATTCTTTGATGATCTCTCAAGATTCAGACATATGTTCCTGTTGAAACACAAGTCAGGACTTTTTGAGGTATTCACAGAATATAAGTTAGAAGTAGAGAACCAATGAGGGTATAAGTATTATGTCCTTTGATGTGATCAAGGAGAAGAATACTTGAGCACGGAATTCCTGGACTATTCTAAAGGAGAATGAGATTCTCTCTCAGCATTACTCCTCCGTATACACCATAGCACGATGGTATATCGGGGCGGAGCAATTGCACCCTATTCAATATGGTGCGCTCTATCAGAAGTAATACTGAGTTACCTGTTTCCTTTTTAGGAGTTATGCGCTTGAGAAGCCTCATACCTATTGAATAGGGTTCAAATCAAATCAATTGCCTACCACTTCATATGTGATATGGAAAGGGAAGAGCCCATATCTTAAGTTAGTTAAGATTTGGGGTTGTCCGGCCTATGTCTAAAAGCAAAATCCGGACAAGCTCGAGGCAAGGTCTGTAATGTAGAACTGGAAAGGTTCCAGCTATACAAACTACAGCAGATGATTTGATAAAACCAAAGGATTCAATAGTTACCAACGAACCTCAGCCTCTCCGCCGATCTAGTAGGGTTCCTCACCCACCTGAGAGATACTTTGGTTTCTCTATGACAGTGGGAGCGAGGCTTGCATCATGAGATGATGACCCAACTAGTTTCGAGCAGGCCATCGAGAGTAGGGACTCTGTAAGAATGGCTGGATGCTTAGCGATCTAAGATGGGATCCTTGTACACCAACAAAGTATGGACTTTGGTTGCTATATCTGAAGGGTTAAATCCCCATCAGGAGCAAGAATATCTTGAGAAGATTACTTGGTGTAGATGGAAAAGTTGAGACTTTCAAATCTAGACTTGTTAAAGGTTTTCGTCATCGACCAGGCGTGGATAATGATGAAACCTTTTCCAGTGGCTATGCTTAAGTCCATCCGGATCCTACTTGCCATGGCTACATACCATGACTATGATATCTGACGGTTGGGTGTCATGACTGCTTTTGTAAAATGATGTTTTAGAAAAGAGAGTCTGTAAGTACACAGTCAGAGGGCTTCGTAGACAGTGAGAGCGGCGGAAACGTGTACAAGATGCTTTATAGGATAAAGCAGGCATCGCGGAGTTGGAACGTCTGTTTTGATAAGATAGTCAAAGAGTTTGACATCATCAAAATGGTAGATGAACCTTGTACATACAAAAAGGTGGTAGGGAGTATGGTAGTGATCCTCATAGAGTACATGGATGACATACTCTTGATAGGGAAGGAGTTTCCTATGCTACGCTCGGTCAATTTCCGTTTATCACAATGATTCTCCATATAGGATCAAAGTGATACCTCCTAAATCCTGGGTTTTGGATCTATGAGATAGACTAATTGGATGCTAGGATACTCACTAGTTGTAGTGAGAAGGTATCAGTTGATCCTGGGGAGAATCACTGGAAAGGTTCCAGGATGGTAAGGACGACTGAATGTCAGTCACATGCATTGTCTTTACCCTCAGTGGAGGGACGGTATGTTGGAAGAGTTCCAAGCTAGATACTGTGGCATACTAGACGATAAAGGCTGGATACATTGCTACTTAAGATACTACCAAAGAGGCAGTTTGGGTGAATATTGGTTCATGAGATGAACTAGGTTCCTACCATTGTGTGACAATGGAAGTGTGGCTTTGGCCCAGGAACCCCGGGTACCATCAGTGACCCAGACGTATTCTGAGGCAGCATCACCAGATCATGGAGATAGATGATCTCCAGGGTGATCGAGGTTAGGAGAGCAGACTCAGAGGATAACACGGCGGATCCACTCACGAAGGCCTATTCCCAGAGAGAGACTTCTATGGGATGGTTGAGTATGAGATACTACAACCACTGCTACAGATGGCCCTAGTGCAAGTAGGAGATTGTTAGTAATATGTATGCCCTAGAGGCCATTACTGTACATAGGATGCATATTGTAGTGGATGTTGGGACATATATAGGGAGGACTTTCTTGCTCGACATGATAGTATGCTATCTGGTTGCTCTTTACCTTAACGTGTACACTGATTGTCTCTCTGTTACATGTTGGTAAAGCCCTTAGGATGTGTACTTGACTACCTGGACTATGATGCCGATCATACTAGTGGGGACATGGTAGTCCATAAGTACATCCTTCAAGGTCCCTAGTCGTGGGTGTATCGAGACGGGGCAACGATATACCAGAGTAGACTAGCGTATACCTTCTCGACCCATACAGATAGGCGATGGATGATCCCATATCCATTAGTGTTTGACATCAGAGATGATATACGGGTGCTCAATGGAGACTGGGTATACTGGACGGACTCGCCGAGAACTCCCAGATGGTATTATACCTTACGTCAGATGGCGGTTCTCTAGTGACACTAGTACAGGTTAGTCTGTAGACCCGAGATCGTCATAGAGTCTTGTGTGATTCCCACTGTGCTTTGATTTCCACCTTACCACGTCCAAGAGCGCGTGCAAAACGGTGGCTTTTGGGTACAGTCCCGAATCGCATGGAGGCAATGAGCGATAGGAGGGGATTCGTCTCTCCCGGTATAGGGAGTTGATGTTGCACTGTGTTCGATTGGCTATAACCGGAAATCCCTGGCCAGGGTTGCTGAGATTTACTGGTAAGTGTTACCAGTAGTTTCTCAAACTGTTATAGACCTCATATCGACACGACTTATCGAGCTATTGGGGTCTGACGTTTACCACCCCTAGGCGAGATATGCGACATATCAGACGATCAGACCGGACTGTACGGTAAGTGTTACTGGTTGGATTCACAGGAGTGTGAGCGGGCTTGCTCGTCGATCTTCTGATCGCTCAATACCCGGGTGTCCGTTACGTTTAGCAGACCGCTTGAGGCTTGTGGGTGTTTGATATGATCATCACCTGCTGCCGGCGTATTGACGAGTCTTTAGAGTCCTACACAGAGATTTCCTGGCTCAAGCGAAACGAAATAGGAGCGCATATGAGATATGTGCGGGACCGAGAATAATGCGTGTATGTGATACCGTATTTCATTCTCGTGATGAATGTGTCGAATGGTTGTATGCGATATAACCTAGTTATCGAATCAAGGATTGATTCGATAAGTCGATTCATTGGATATTAGTCGGTTATATGCGATATGACCGGATCGTTAAATCAAGTGTTGATTTAATGATTTAATGCATAATTATATATTTGTTATATTACTTTGCATTAACTAGTATTGGTTCACTATAAATGGATTTTCTCACTTGAAGTACACAAGTTGTATATGTGATATACTTTTGTGCACTTGTTTGTATCATGTTTGATGATACATGCTAACTTGAGTTTGTGTGTATGATTAAACCATGGTTATATGAATGTTTAGGGTTTTTTTTACTTATTCATTTATTTATTTTGTTTATTGATTTAGGAAAAGATAAATAGAAATGGTGTCTTTCTTTGTTTCTTTCATGAAGCTTCATGAAGTGTTGAAAGCTTGACCATTTTTGTTTGCTTCCCTTAATCTAACCATTCACCTAACCCTTGTTTAGTCTCTACACTTGACCATGGTTGGTATATGATAAGTATTCATTTTATTTTCTTTTTAAAAAAAAAAACTTATCATATTATCTTTTCTTCTTCTTCTTCTTCAAGATGAAGAAAAAGCTTGCTACTAACAATGGAAACTTGAGAAAAAGAGTGAGAAATCCAATTCTAAAGAGAACCCACTTCCTATTTCTTCATTCTCTACCATTAGCCAAGTAGTATAGGGTGTTTTCTTCACAAGTTTCATGACTTGGTGAAGTTGGAGCTTGATCTTGTGTTTTCTCGACGTAGATCATCTTCGGCATCGAAGTCGACGACCTAGCCCGCCCATTTCTCCGATGAAGCCGACGCTAGAGTCCGGAATCCAATGATCGCAGCGAGGGTGCATCGTCACGGAGCTATGGAGGTGGAGGACCGGATCTACAAAGGTTGTATTTCGTTTACCCTTTAGATAAGTTGTTAACTAACGTCCATGGTTGATGCCTTGTGAGACCTCATTAGTGTGCCTAGGAACCCTACATCTCCCACTTGCACTAAAGCCATATACTGGCATAACGCAGACCTAAGATCTCGAATAGCCTCTCGAACTGTCATGTCCCGAAAAGTGCCGAGCGTGACTGGCACTTAAATTACGAAACGTCTCGAGGCGTACGTAATCCAAGTAAGCCAAAACACAGAAAACCAAACCAAATAAATCAGTAGAGTGAAGGAAAAACCAATTTAAATCAAGTAGTTTAGCAACATAAGCCGAAATATGCATTTTAAAATCTCAAATCTTTTTTGAAAATTTCGGCAGAGACTCCTTTGTAAAAACTGACCCCAAATGGGTACAAACCTGATAAAATATATATATAATGAAATAAGGCATCCCCAAGCGGGTGCTAGCTCTTCGTTAATCGACGGTCACAACCACGCACGCAATATAATATGCAACGCCGAAGGGCGAGGATCAAAACTCAAAAGAAACCCAAAATCAATATGAAAACCATAATAATACAACGCGCGACTCTAAGATCGAAATAATAACAAGTGTGGTCTTCTATCTCTATCAAATATACAATCTGGTTGATGGAGGTTTAACTAGATACAACTGAAATAACAAATATACAATGGTGGTCCTGATGCAAAGAACCCACCTGTCAAAGCAATCACCCAGAAGGAACAGTGTGCCAGCAAAGCCGCAATGAACCTGTACGGCAAAACCTGCAAGGAACAGTGGCACAACGGGGGTGAGTTGCCAACTCGTGAGTAGAAAACATCACAGAGCAGAAATCGCATGTATGACGCTATCCTAGTTCATATCAAGTAATATCCTCAAATAAAATCCTGATCCATCTACATATACATGAAATACCACGTGCTCGTGTCAGTGCCTCAGATAGCAACATATCAGATATATGATGTATGAATGCATTACGAATGGAAACTGAATATATCATGAGCGAGACAACTGTTTTCTTTAATAAATGAGATTTCTATATGTATATCAATCAAGTATCATCAATGAAAGCAACAGAGAAATCAGTGTCAAGCATCGACACAAAACATAAATCCCAGTATCTCAATATCAAATCTCAATATCTCTGTATCTCAAATCTCAATATCTCGATCTCAATATCTCATATCTCAATATCTCAATATCTCAATACCTCAGGCTCCGTCAGTCCGGATTGGCCCATATCATCAATCACACGACCACGTACGGTATCCTCCGGATATCCGCCGCGCCAGATAAAATCAACGGTAAGCAGTCTGCCCCTTCTAGGCTCATCATCCACCATGAAATCACTCTCGTCCTGGGGAACCATACCGGGTCCACCATGTACCCGAAACGGTTCCTACTCCTCCTCGAATCGGGTCTCGAAATCCAACAGCTATCATGAAAACTCATGGTGGACGACTTATACATCATGAGAAAACCGCAAATTGCATTTTAAAAAGAGGGAGAGAGAGAGAGAAGTTTATATATATTCTTGGGTTTTCTCCCAAATCCAGGAATCTTATGGAAATCCGAAATCATCAAATAATCATAATACCAATAAACAGTGAATACCGGTATAAATCTCCATAATACTACATAACCAATGAATATATGAATGCATCTGATATCATGCAATGAATGCAATAGTTAAACTAGCATATGAAAGCTATAACATATTGCAACATCATCTATCAAGCTATGTCAATGAAAAATGGTATGTTCTAAAGTGTACGTGACATGGCAATTACCGATGATGATGTGTGTGAGCCGGCAAGCAATTGTATGTGGAGCATACGCATCATCAGCAATGGTGCTGGTGTCCTGACAGCATGGTTCATAATCACTTAGTACACAATAAACATGCAAAGAGACGATAACAACATGATAAATGACAATGAATAGTAATTCCAACAATAATATGCGGAACATGAATGATAACGTAACAATAAGGAATCTACATCACGACACCTGTGTTATACTGTTTTGCCATATGAAATAGTATGAATCGCGGTGTTTTGAAAATAAGGGCTACGGTGTTTTTAAGAAAAGGTACGTCTTTTGAAATATCCGTAGTATCCCTTGACACGCCTTTAAAATCCTCACGATTCGTTAGTTTTGGAAATAGGTATGATTCGGGTCCAGTCTAACAACAACTGGGTATACTACAGGTCTAACTAACAACCAATCGAAAGGGGTATGGAAACTACCTAAAACTGGGTCGATATATATATACATATATATATATAGTCGATGATCCTGCCTCAATAATACCACGTACGATACAACATATCATATGACAACCTCACGTCAAGAGTGCGGATCTATCGTCAATATATAGCTCGTACGATAAATCCATCGTGCAACATCCCAATCTTGGTACAGGTCAACTATCACATCAATCTCATCATTTATCTGGTATCCTTAGCATCACATCATGAATTATAGGTACTGACCTATAGTCTAGTACAATACTGATACCATCTACATATAAATGCATGTGTATGAAACACAATGCCTACCGATCCGCTATCATCACATGTCGCATCTCATAATACGATCCATATCACCTCACCGATCTCATGGCATCAAGCCCAATCTCATCGACTCATCTTCAAATATCATCCACTATCCTCAACATCAATGCATGTGTATATGAATATATATATATATATATATGCATAGTCCCATACCCATGCGTATATACATATATACACATCCCCATATACGCACAAGAAAGTAAAGTATGCAAGTGTGTATGTGTGGGTGTATGCAAATCCTTACTCCAGGGTTTCATGACTAAGAAATCCACTAAAGTCCTTTCTTTAATTCTCGCTAACCCTAAACCCATAATCCCCTAAAGCTTTTCTTGCTAAGGTCAATATCACACACTAGCGTACAAATATACATCAATATCGCATCACATCAATTCTTATGACTTTGCGGGGGTGCTATACGCCATCCACCCGACTTCCCCCGTAGATATAATCTACTCACCTCCATCTTCGCTTGCCGATGCCGATGTCGCCACACGCTTGCTTGTCGTCTCGAAGTCCTCGTGAGGGTACCTACGTATTATAACACATCGCATCGCCTTAAAAATCTGACTCATGACCAAAACGACACACGTATCACACATAGGTCAAAACCTATGGTTTGCTATTTCAAATCAACCCAAAAAAGCTCGACATCGGCGTACAAACGCCGAGTGATCGAGAAAAACTCAAACGCACCATTCATGGTTTCACAACACACTAAATATATATATATGAAACAGGGTTTAAATCATCAAAACTTCAATTCGCTTTAAAAGCTATTTTTCCGAAACCTAGTAAGCAAAATTAACCGTTTTAATTCAAAATCTTGTAGTTTAAACAAATCTAGCGGCCACAATATTCACTAAATATCATAACTAGATCATACAAATTACTACTAGATTTTTAATCCCACTTATTTCTATAATTCTAAAAATCTAGTTTACAAAATAAATAACTTAGACAATTTTAAAATAACAATTGGCAAACTAGAAACTAACTTACATTTTACATGTCTTAAAGTGTCAAACTACCCATTATGTTGTTAATGATGTGATGAAAATCTTTACCATATTTTAATCTCACATTTTAAAATAATTCTAAAAACCTAGTTTGCTACAAATCTTATTTAGAACAATTTACATGCAACAATTTGTAATATAGCAACTAGCTTAGCTTTAGCCTGGCTAAAAATGTTAAACTACACCTTGCAACCCTATTCAAATGATACAAACCCTAACTACTCTTAATTCCCTTTTCATTAAATTTCAAACTTGAAATTTGAAACCCTAATTATACACCTAATAGCTAGATTCAAGTAATTAAACAACAACTTAAGCAAAATGTTAAGATTATACATCACAATTCAAGAGATAAAACTTGCAATCTAGCCTTTCAAATTGCCATCTTGTTCCCTAGATCCATAGTAGAATAGCCAAGTAAAAATGGGTAGGGATTAGATTTTGATTTTGTTAGAATTTTTGAGGAAAATCGATGATTTTTTTATGGAAAAAGTAGTGGATTTGGGGGGGGGGCTCCTGCAGTTTGGGGAGAGGGGGCTCGGCCAGCACCTTGGGGGAGAGGGGGAGAGAGAATGAGGGTGTTGGGTTGTGTGGAAAAAGTAGCATAGGTCAACCAAAGAACATACCTCATTATATAACCATATCTCCTTTCCTTTTTCATTTTCTTTGTTTTCATTTCAAATTTTGGGAGTGGGATTGTGGGCTGCTGAATTCAGCCAGCAAGTGTGGGAAAAATGGGGGGGTGTGAGTGTGGGTGTGTGTGTAGCAAGTTCCAAGTGAAGGAAATACCTCCATACCACAATTACTTTAATTAAATTCACAATTTTAGCTTTTTTCTTTTATTTTTTTCCAAACCATCTTGAAAAATTTCTTTTCATTTCATAAATAATATTTTACACGTTAGTTTAATATGTCCTGATGCATAAAATTTGTATTAACCCATTCCAATTTGTAATTATCCCTAAATAAATGTATTCGTGACGGCTTAAAATAATATTAAATTAATTTAATTTCGGAAAAAATTTCAGTCAACTAGAATTTTTACAAGTGACTCAATAAACACCAAATACTAGCAATTACAAATCTAGAATATGTATATTTAATTTTATATTAAAAGATATTTATATCTTGATTTTTTTTTACAGAAAACACTCGTTATTTTACCGATTATCCGAAATTTCACTTGAACGATTTTCAAAACGTTACAATCTTACCCCCTTAAAGAAATTCGGTCCCCGAATTTAAATTAAAACTCTCCTAAATATAAAAACATTTTAGTAAAATGATCAAGTCGTCGGAACTCCGAAATCATAAATACATAAAACACATCGTAGCGCAATGCATGCGCATGAAAAAGAGTGTATAACTCAAAACCAAAGCTCCGTCAAGCATCCCACAATCATCAGAGTTATTGTAAAGACACAAATGTCAAGATCCAATACGAAAACCAACATGATATACATCATTAAAATATCTGGAAGCAATGCATGCCAAACCTTTTTCAAATCGCTGTGCGATGTGTGTATCACTACACAGTGGCGGACGTCCATTATGAGAAAATAACTATATATATATATATCTTTTGTTTAACATACACGTCCCGCCGTTTTGAAAACAATTTAGAAGGGTTTCCCTTGTAAAAAGTTTCGTGTCATCACGGACACGTAGGTAAATACTGGGACTATAGCTTCTCTTTGGAAATCCCTTCGATAACTATCAATGCATGCAAAAATGTACTCAGGTACTGTCCTCTGACTAGTCCTGATCAGTACTAAACCAAATAGCAAGTATCATAAAAAATACTGCCCCAAAAGAAATCAATCCCAAATATATATGAATGCCACGTGCGTCTGGTGTGCACGGAAATCGAAATCCATGAATGTGCCATACACGTGCACATAACAAAATTTGAGTGCAACGGGTGTGAATGAAACACCTGTACGGGGCAACGGGTGTGCCTAACAGCAATGTCAGGTGCATCTGATATGCACGAAGAATCTCGATTTAGTGCACCTGGTGTGCAGCAAAATCCCATCAAGCGCGTCAAGTATGCGCAAGAATCCAAATCAAGTGCACAAGGTGCACGGAAACAAATATCGAATATCAAAATCGAAATCGATGGTATACAACACATCTCAATCCAAATCCAAATCAGGTATACTGTGGTATATAATCTCACAACCATGTGTATTAGCGTGCACAAAAGCAAATCAAAATACTAAAAGTGACTAAAAACTATGCCGAAAGCATAAGTCAAATCATATGCATGATCTAGACATCAAATCAAAATCAACATCTCGAATGACATCAAATCGAAGTCAAGTGCAACTGTGGTGCAAAAAATCTCAATCATGCAAAAAAATAGCCCAAAATAACAAAATCAAACATGACGGAAATAGCCTCGCTCTAGCACATCCTCTAAAAATCTCTGGCCAACTGTCATGATCACTCATAACATGTCTCATCGACGATGCCGAACTCTGGCCTAATGGGTGTGCGTCATATGATCGCTCCTGGGTCCAGGTCTTCTCGTTTAGTATTTCCAGAAAGATCTTGTCGGGGTCTCTCCCAATCTCATTTCTGCCGAACTGTCTGGAAGTTATCATCTCTTACTAAATCTGTATCTTGTTTTGGAACGGCTGCATATTCATCGCGAATCCTCTTGGAAGATATATTCATGTACAACGCCTTTGCATGCGTATCACATCTCTGATGTCAGCGGAGTGGAACGTCATCTCGTCATGATCTCGTATGAACCTCTTACTCCACTTTTCTCTAATGTCGAATGATTCGGACTCGTCTCCTCATGGCTGCATGGACAGCGCTCCAATGGCAATATTCGTATCTGGAGTCTCCCAAGCAATGTATCCCATCATATGATATCCGAATGATGTCGAACTTTTTGATCGATTCGTCGAGGTTCCATAATCCCCCAAGAGCTCAATATCTTGGATACAGTTTAATAGTATCGAATATATGTCACAGCACCAATGGACCAACTGTAGAAGGGCAAACCCAAGCCTCATTAATGGCACCGCTGAACTGCCGCAAACCATAAGGTTCACCGGCGTTCCATGGTCATTAAGTCGAGTTAGGGTTTCATTCTTCTAGAGGGTCCGTAGAATTACTTGCATTGTTTTCCGAATACTTTAAACTTGGAAAATGGGTTCCTGACATTCGATCGTCTATATCGACACTCAACGTATCAGAGTGAAGTCGTCTGTAGCTGGAATCAATCAACCTGATGACCTCGCATCGGGGTAGGCAATGAATCACATGTCCTAGTCTTTCATCTTTGGTGACTAGCGATCTTCTGTCATATCTCGAAGTATAACTCGTGCGGCATTAGCTTCAAACATCTAGGGCGATATCTTTTCATTCGCCGAAATCACTGGCTCATTCATCCGCACGCTGAACAGTGCCTCAATCATCAAAATAATCTATGCTTTGACGGTCATCACAATCTGGCTGGCCTCTTGCAGTGGCCCAATTCTCTGGTGCTGATCTGCACGTCCGAGAAATCTCGTAAAAGCGATCCATCAAATTCTCGTGGCGCGAAAACACAATAAAACGACGCCTCTATGTAATCGTATGTCCCTGAAATTATGCTCCGGTCAGTCTTCGTCCATGACGAAATCAGGCTGATCGCAACTCTAGCCGTAGCTCTCCACGCCCGTACAACAGTGATAACAAAACAATAACTAGTTCTGATGAGGTTAGATCATAGGAATGAATATAATACTGTGCAAGGAAATGTACATCCTAAGGCTTCTTAAGCGGAGTATCGTATCGTAAGTATGCCGCGGAACATACACACGGAACGTCACTCTGCTTGAGTCACCTGCTCCATCAACCAAGGGTCATCCTACACTCCGAAGGTAAAACCTAACGCTCTGATACCAACTTTGTCACGTCCCGAAAAGTGCCGAGCATGACTGGCACTTAAATTACGAAACGGCTCGATGCGTACGTAAAGTAAGCCAAAACCTAGAAAACAAAACCAAATAAATCAGTAGAGTGAAGGAAAAACCAATTTAAATCAAGTAGTTTTGCAACATAAACCGAAATATGCATTTTAAAATCTCAAATCTTTTCTGAAAATTTCGGCAGAGTCTCCTTTGTAAAAACTAACCCCTAACGGGTACAAACCTGATAAAACATATATATAATGAAATAAGGCATCCCCAAGCGGGAGCTAACTCTTCGTCAATCGACGGTCACAACTACGCAAGCAATATAATATACAACGCCGAAGGGAGAGGATCAAAACTCAAAAGAAACCCAAAATCAGCATGAAAACTATAGTAATACAAAGCGCGACTCTGAGGTCGAAATATATATTCTTGCGGTTTTCACCCAAATCCAGGAATCTCATGGAAATCCAAAATCAACAAATAATCATAATAGCAATAAACAGTGAATACCGGTATCAATCTCCATAATACTACATAACCAATGAATATATGAATTCATCTGATATCATGCAATGAATGCAATAGTTAAACTAGCATGTGAAAGCTATAACATATTGCAACATCAGCTATCAAGCTATGTCAATGAAATGGTATTTTCTAAAGTGTACGTGACATGGCAATTACCGATAATGATGTGTGTGAGCCGGCAAGCAAGTCTATGTAGAGCATACGCATCATCGGTAATGGTGCTGGTGTCCTGACAGCAAGGTTCATAATCACTAAGTACACAATAAAGATGCAATGAGACGATAACAACATGATAAATCACAATGAATAGTAATTGCAACAATAATATGCGGAACATGAATGATAACGTAACAATAAGGAATCTACATCGCTACTCCTGTGTTATACTGTTTTGCCGTATGAAATAGTATGAATCGTGGTGTTTTGAAACAAGGGCTGCGGTGTTTTTAAGAAAAGCTACGTCTTTTGAAATATCCGTAGTATCCCTTCACATGTCTTTAAAATCCTCACGATTCGTTAGTTTTGAAAATAGGTATGACTCGGGTCCAGTCAAACATCTACTAGGTAAACTACAGGTCTAACTAACAACCAATCGAAAAGGGTATGGAAACCACCTAAAACTGAGTCGATATATATATACATATATATATAGTCGGTGATCCCGCCTCAATAATACCACGTACGATACAACATATCATATGACATCCTCAAGTCAAGAGTGCGGATCTATCGTCAATATATAGCTCGTACGGTAAATCCATCGTACGGCATCCCAACCTGGGTACAGGTCAACTATCACATCAATCTCATCATTTATCTCGTATCCTTAGCATCACCTCATGAATTAGGGGTACTAACCTACAATCTAGTACAATACTGATACCATCTACATATAAATGCGTGTGTATGAAACACAACGCCTACCGACCCGCTATCATCACATGTCAAATCTCATAATACGATCCATATCACATCACCGATATCATGGCATCAAGCCCAATCTCATCGACTATCCTCAACATCAATGCATGTGTATATGAATATATATATATATATATATGCATAGTCCCATACCTATGCGTATATACATATATACACATCCCCATATACACACAAGAAAGTAAAAGTATGCAAGTGTGTATGTGTGCGTGTAAGCAAATCCTTACTCTACGGTTTCGTGACTAAGAAATCCACTAAAGTCCTTTCTTCAAGTCTCGCTAACCCTAAACCCATAATCCCCTAAAGCTTTTCTTGCTAAGGTCCATATCACAAACTAGCATACAAATATACCTCAATATCGCATCACATCAATTCTTACGACTTTGCGGGAGTGCTATACGCCATCCACCCGACTTCCCTCGTAGATATAATCTACTCACCTCGATCTTCGCTTGCCGATATCGCCACACGCTTGCTTGTCTTCTCAAAGTCCTCGTGAGGGTACCTACGTATCATAACATATCGTATCGCATTAAAAATCCGACTCATGACCAAAACGATACACGTATCTCACATATGTCAAAACCTATGTTTTGCTATCTCAAATCAACCTAAAAACCCTCGACATCGAGGTACAAATGCCGAGTGATCGAGAAAAACTCAAACGCACCATTCATTGTTTCACAACACACTAAATATATATATGAAATAGGGTTTAAATCATCAAAACTTCAAATTCGCTTTAAAAGCTATTTTTCCGAAACCTAGTAAGCAAAATTAACCGTTTTAATACAAAATGTTGACGTTTAAACAAATCTAGCGGTCACAATATTCACTAAATATTATAACTAGATCATACAAACAATTACTAGATTTTTAATCCCACTTATTTACATAATTCTAAAAATCTAGTTTACAAAATACATAACTTAGACAATTTTAAAATAGCAATTGGCTAACTAGAAACTAACATACATTTTACATGTCTTAAAGTGTCAAACTACCCATTATGTTGTTAATGATGTAACGAAAATCTTAACCATATTTTAATCTCATATTTTGAAATAATTCTAAAAACCTAGTTTGCTACAAATCTTAATTAAAACAATTTACATGGAACAATTTGTAATATAGCAACTAGCTTTGCTTTAGCGTGCCTAAAAATGTTAAACTACACCTTGCAACCCTTTTCAAATGATACAAACCCTAACTACTCTCAATTCCCTTTTCATTAAATTTAAAACTTGAAATTTAAAACCCTAATTAAACACCTAATAGCTAGATTCAAGTAATTAAACAACAACTTAAGCAAAATGTTAAGATTATACCTCACAATTCAAGAGATAAAACTTGCAATCTAGCCTCTCAAATTGCCATCTTGTTCTCTAGATCCATACTAGAATAGGCAAGTAAAAACGGGTAGGGATTAGATTTTGATTTTGTGAGGTTTTTTGAGGAAAATTGATGAATTTTTGATGGAAAAAGAAGTGGATTTTGGGGGGGTTGCTGCAGTTTGGCGAGAGGGGGGCTCGGACAGCTCCTTGGGGGAGAGGGAGAGAGAGAATGAGGGTGTTGGGTTGTGTGGAAAAAGTAGCATAAGTCAACCAAAGACCATACCTCATTATATAACCATATCTTCTTTCCTTTTCATTTTCTTTGTTTTCTTTTCAAATTTTGGGAGTGGGAATTGTGGGCTGCTGAATTCAGCCAGCAAGTATGGGAAAAATAGGGGTGTGTGAGTGTGGGTGTGTGTGTAGCAAGTTCCAAGTGAAGGAAATACCGCCATACCTCAATTACTTTAATTAAATTCACAATTTTAGCTTTTTTTCTTTTATTTTTATCCAAACCATATTGACAAATTTCTTTTCATTTCAAAACTAATATTTTACATGTTGGTTTAATATGTCATGATGCACAAAATTTGTATTAACCCATTCCAATTTGTAATTATCCCTAATTAAATGTATTAGTGACGGCTTAAAATAATATTAAAATAATTTAATTTCGGAAAAAATTTTAGTCAACTAGAATTTTTACAAGTGGCTCAGTAAACACCAAATACTAGAAATTACATAGTTAGAATATGTATATTTAATTTTATATTAAAAGATATTTATATCTTGATTTTTTTTTTACTGAAAACACCCGTTATTTTACCGATTATCTGACATTTTACCTGAACATTTTTCAAAACGTTACACGAACACTGTCTAAGGGATGGCCTCTGTGAGTGGATCTGTAGTGTTTTTCTCCGTATCTTCTCTCCTCACCTCTATCTTCTGCGGATCAACAATCTCCCTGATCAGGTGGTACCACCTCAAGATATGTCGGGATCTCTGATGAGATCTGGGTTCCTTCCCTAAAGCTATAGCGCTGTTGTTGTCACAATACTAAAGTATTGGACCAACAATGGAAGGAACCACCTGAAGTTCAGTTAAAAACTTCCTCTTCCAGACTGGCTCTTTTGCGGCGTCTCATGCAGCGAACTACTCCGTTTCCATCGTCGAGTCTGCAACGGTGTCCTGCTTGGAGCACTTCCAACAGACCGCCCCTCCACTGAGTGTAAAGACATAACCGGACATGGACTTGGAGTCTTCCTTATCACTCTGGAAGCTGGAGTCAGCAAAGGCCTCGATCTGGAGGTCTTTTCCTCCATACACCAAGAACATTTCCTTAGTCGTTCTCAGGCACTTGAGAATGTTCTTTACTCTTATCCAGTGCTTCTCTCCTGGGTTCGACTGATACCGTCTTACCACGCTAGTGTGTAAGCAACATCTGGTCCGGTACATAGCATCGCATACATTATAGAGCCTACCGCAGAAGCGTAGGGTATAGATATGATACGAGCCCTTTCCAAATCAGCCTTGGGAGACATCTCTTTGGAGAGGGTGATTCCGTGACAAGCCGGTTGACTACCGCACTTTGAATCGTCCATACTAAATATTTTTAGTATGGTGTTGTTGTACCTTGACTGTGAAAGTCCCACCATCCTCTTTGATCTATCACAATAGAACTAGATCCCCAGAATGTAGTTGGCATCACCCAGGTCAATCATGGAGAACCTTTGTGATAAGAATCTTTTGACTAATTGTAGTATAGGAATTTCATTTCCTATCAAGAGAATGTCATCCACGTAATAGATAAGGAATCCTACAGTTCTCGCTACAATCTAACTATAAATGCATGGGTCATCTGGATTTTTGATAAAGTCGAATTCTTTGACCGTCTCATCAAACTAGATGTTCCAACTCCGCGATGCCTGCTTTAGTCCACAAATGGACTTAAGTAACTTGCACACATTCCCGCTGCTCCCATTCTGATTGAAACCCTCTGGCGGATCCATATAGACGCACTCTTCCAAATAACCATTTAGAAAAACCTTCTTTACGTCCATCTGCCGGATCTCATAATCTTGGAAGGCAGCAATGGCAAGAAGGATCCTAATGGATTTGAGCAGAGCCACTAGAGAAAAGGTTTTATCATAGCCAAACTAGGTCTTTGACGGAAACATTTTGCAATTGGCCTAGCTTTATAGGTTTCAACCTATCCATCTACACCAATCTTCTTTCTGAAGATCCATTTGAAGACTATGTGTTTTACCCCCTCTGGAGCAATGTTCAAAGTGCATACTTTGTTGGTGTATATGGACTCCATCTCGTTCCGCATTGCACCCAGCCATTTTACCGAGTCGCCGCTCTGAATGGCTTGCTGGAAGCTAGTTGGCTCATCAATGTCAATGATGCAATCATCTCTATCCCCGTCTATGAGAAAACCATAGTATCTCTCGGGCGAATGAAACTGCCTACTAGTCCTGCGGATTGGTGCAGGGATGTCCTGTTCATTTGAAATCTCTGGTTCTACCATACTTTCAGTAATAGTTTATGGTTCTGGAATTTCTTCCAGTTCTATTGCGCTCCCAATAGTCCTTTTTCAAAAAATTGATTTTCTAAAAAGTGAGCATAACGAGAAACAAAAAACTTTTGTTCCTATGCGTAATACAAAAGATACTACTTGGAGTTCTTTGGGTATCCCATAAAACTACACAGTACTGAGCGTGCCTCGAACTTGTGTGCATCCTTCTTTTTGACAAAAGCTGGACATCCCTATATCTTCAGATACTAAAGATAGGGTTTCTTCCCACTCCATATCTGATATAGATTGGTAGGCGCAATCTTGGTAGGAACCTTATTCAAAAGATATGCAGCTGATTCTAGTGCATAACTTCAGAAGGATTGCTGTAACTCAGCATTACTCATTATGGAACGAACCATATCCAATAGGGTTCTGTTCCGCCTTTCCGATACACCGTTGTCTTGTGGTGTGTATGGAGGAGTAGGCTGAGAGAGAATTACATTCTCTTTTTAGTAATCCAGGAACTCGGCAATTAAGTATTCATCACATCGATCAGATCTCAGTATCTTGATACTTTTGCCTGTTTGTTTTTCCACTTCATTCTTATATTCTCGGAATACCTCAAAAGGCCTCGGATTTATTCTTCATTAATAAGACATGTCCTTAACTAGAGAAATCGTCCGTAAAAGTAATGAAATAGGAATAACCACTTCGTGCATCTGTAGATATTGGACCACACACGTCGCTGTGTATGAGTCCTAAGAGCTCGCTCACTCTTACTCCCTGTCCAGTGAACAGAGTCTTTGTCATCTATCCTATGAGACAAGATTGACAAGTTGCATAAGACTGATATTCGAACAGATCCAAATATCCCTCTCTATGTAACTTCGACAACCGTGTTTCATTGATTTGACCCAGTCTACAATGCCTTAAGAAAGTCTTGTTTAATTCTGGAGAATTTCTTTTAAGTGTGTTTTGGACGTTGAAAACATGAGCTTGATTTAATTCGTATATACTGTCCTCTAGTGTACCTGACCCAATCAAACTTTGATTTAGGTTGATATGGACGACATCGCTTGCAAACTAGACTAGGTATACAAAAAAAGTTACGTACAATCAATATCTGCCCACTTGTCAATTTTAGATGATATACCCTACGGATACTGTCAATGCCTAAATGTGGCACATGACCGGCTCTTAAATCACGTGACATCTAAAGACGTCGACGCGGTCCAAGTAAGCCGAAACCCGGAATCTAAACCCTTTTTTGAAACTATTAGAAGTGAGATTTAAAATAGTCATCAGATGGGATCAGTTTAAAATACACATTTAAGTTTACTAAGTATGTTTGAAAAGCATCTATGACGTTTTGGAATTCGACAGCACCTCCTTTGTAATTTTGTATAAAACCCGTTACAACATAATAATATAAATAGCATCCCGATGGGAACTAGCTTCCACGCCCAAACGGCGGAGCAACCAAGCAAAGAATATACGACGCACAATGGCGAAGAAAAGAAAAGCGAAACAATATCAACAAAATAAAATGGTCGACTCCAATGAGTGTGACATCACAACACACAACCTCTAAGTCTCGCTTCTAAGTCCATAATATATCCTTTCTAAGTTGATGGAGTTTTACTAGATACAAAAAGATAAGAATATACAAATGTGAGTACGATACGACAGTAACCCACCTGCCAATAGAAATCACCGAAAGGAATGTATGCCCCAAGCCGCTGATAATCCAAGCGGTAACACCTGCAAGAAACTGTAGCACAACGGGGGTGATTTGCCAACTCAGTGAATAAAAGTACATCTCTAGGTAGAAATCGAATGCACAACGATACCTTGGTCATAAATATAATACTATCATATCCTGTACTAATATAATATATATGATATACATATGTATCGTAAATGCAACACTATCTATCATGCGATCCCAAAGTAGAACATATCAAATGCAAATGACCGGTATCAAGGTATAAGCCCAAAGGTAGCCGAAAATATATATATAAACCTCTTCTTTAAAAATAGCCGCGGAATACATATATCACGGCGTAAGAGCAGACGTGATAGTATGAAATATAATAGGTATCTAAATTAAGATGTACGTCCTGCTGTTTTAATGAATAGAATTAAGAGGTTTACAATTTAAAAGATTTCAATGTCATACAAGACATGTCAAAATATTGAGACTATAACTCGATTATTGAATTCCTTTTTGTATGCAACTACTCGTAAAAAGGTATGCGGGTACTGTCCCTCGGATCAGTCCTGGTCGTCTTCAAAAACTATAATATAATTGGGTACCTCATGATAGAAACATATTAATATATATGGATGTCCAACATCGACACCTAAAATCAGAAATCCCTCGTGTCCATCACCGACACACAAATCCTCAAAACTCTCGTGTCCATCACCGACACGCAAATGCAGATACCGTCTACACCATCTCAACTGATAATCGCCACCCGATATTCCTGGCCCCGGTTGGTATCCCCTGGATATCCGCCGTGCCAAATCGAACCCCGGTCAGTATCCCATGGATATCTGTCGTGCTCATCTCTATCTCCAGTATCGAGTATCCTTGCTAGGCTCCCCGCCTCTAATGCGGCTATCCTTCCCCTATGTCTCGACCGGGTCCACCATGTATCCGACTGTATATCCCCCCCCACTCAGTCTGGATAACATAGAAATCTATAACCGTATAGCCCCCACCTCCACTCGGTTCAGAGTAAAACATAACATAAAAACGACTCATGGTGGACATCAACTCATCGTATCCAAAGATAACAAGTAAAGAAGAAGAATCCTAGCATTAACCATTCTGATGATATATTATATATATATATATATATATATATATATAACAGTGTCCCATACCACTGATATATGTCATCAAAAGTAAAACATCCAGAAACTCATAAGAATCCAATATGAATGTAAAACATCCAGAAAATCATAAGAATCCAATATGAATACCCATAATACTGGTATTTGCAAAAATTAACATGTAAAAAAGGTAAAGCACGTAAATTATATCATACAAGTAATAAACATAACCATCCTACTTTGTCATGGCAATTCTAATGATGTGTAGCGTAGCATATGTGTCTGTGCTCGTGCAACATGGAAGTCATTAGTATTTGTGCAAGTTTTCCATAAGTGTATAGTTCATACTTGAATCGATGGTTACCTGTGTATTTGGTAGTGTAACGGTCCTACGGTGACATGGCAATACCAATGAGGTGTAATGTAATATTTGCGTATTTGCTCGTGCAACATAATACTCATTGGTAGTTGTGCAGTGTTCAATCAGAGTGTTCATATCACGGAACGTATAATATTGAATAATACATCGCGAATATGTGAAGAAATCTAAGCGCAACTATTTATTGTAACTACTTTCTATGAGCTATACTATTATCTTTGAAAATTAAATGAAACGTTGTTTTTTTTTGAAATAAGGAAACTGCCTTAATTTGAGAATAGATATTCATTTTGGAAATTGGCATTGCTTCCTTGTCTTTTATTCTTTAAACGGGAAATGAATCATTAGTTTTTAAAAGAGTATAGCTCACTCAAGTATTACGGTCTAAAATGAAATAAAACGTTATTTTAGGAGTCTAAAGGAAACTTAGTCGTTATTCGGCATACGAATTTCATTATCACAAGTACGGTATGATTCCACGTACCAATCCACTAAACCATCAATAACACTTTATGCACATGAATATACACTAAATGCAACATGGTTTCGATATCATTAACTTAAATAAACACAAAAGAACTAACTATATATCATAGTATCATATGTATAAAGTTGCGGGGGTGCTATACGCCATCCACCCGACTTCCCCCGTAGATGTAAATCTACTCACCAACTTGTCGAGCTCGTAGATTCCACGATTGCTATATCCGTCAACTCCATCTTGGAAACCTTCGTGATCGTACCTATAATCGTAGTTATGAAATATCGGCGTAAATATCATATCCAAATCAAAACAATGAGCTAAGAATCCATAGATTAGAACTTATAGCTTACTTACTCCAGAAACGATCAATTTCCCCTGAATTTAACGTACGAACGTCAACATTTCAGTTGCAATACAAAAATACAAAAACCTGTATCGGAATATCGGAAACTCAATTAACAACCAAACTAAACATTCCCAGATTTCTCAGTATGCATATTGGGACAAATTAAGCAATACTATAGATCATAAAATACCCAAACCAAGCCACAGAAGAAAAACCAACAGCAACAAGCCTAGTGGGGCCGGCGTCGCCGGAAAATTGTTGAATGTCGCTGGATCAATCATGGAGTTAGGGGCTTGGGCTTTAAGTGTAGTCTCCCAGTGCTCTTTTGATACTTTTGGTCTTGTTAGATTTTCTAGTGGTTACACCTAGTAGTTCCAGATTCAATTATTCATTCACAGATATCACAAAAGTTTCATGTTTTTGACACTGCACATAAAAACAGATATTGAACAGATTTGATATTTGAAAAGAAAGAAAGAGTTATACCTATGGAGATGATTCATAACAGAACACCATCTCAAGAATTGTATGATGGAAGCTCCTAGGGATAGGGGTTGCTTAAGCTTGAAGATGTGAAGAACTTTCATGAAGGAAATCATGGCTTTTCTCTCTTGATATGAAGAACACTTAGAATTTTCAGTTTGGAGCTTGAAGTAGCTATGTTTTGTTCATTTTATAATAACTAAAGAATTCTAAGTGTAGTGATAAGATAAGATGAGAGGTGTTATGATTTGTGTAGAGAAAGGAGGAGGTGTCAATCATGAGTGTGAGGTGTAGTGTTGTGAGAGAATGGTGTAAAATGAGAAGGAGGAGGTGGAAGGAGGAGAGTATGGTGAGGGTGTGCTAGAGGTGAGAGTTCAAACTAATTAAACATATAACCCACCATAAGAAAATTCCCAATAATAAAACCTTTTTCTTTAATTAAATTCCCTTTATGTAAAAAATATAAATCCATATGTAAAAAGAAATGAAATACTTATTCCAACACTTATATATTATTATTTTGATATAAAATATCATGTCATGTTAAACTAATAAAATATCATTTTTAAATGATATCACACACTTTTCATTGTATTTACCAAAATATTTACATTTTTACGGATATAATTCCAATACCCAATTTCATAAGCGATATCATTTTTTAAAACTTATTAAATTCATATTTAAAATTAAAAATTAAAATATATAATTTTCCAAAATGTTACAGATACAGCGTCCACGCTCATTCCGTTAGCAACCCTGAGAGTCATATCACCTGCCCTGATAACTCTACAGTTTCTCAAAGCCTATAATGAATTACAGATATGAGATCCTGTTCCGGTATCTAGTACCCAGGAAGTAGAGTTAATTGACAGACCGTTTTCAATCACTAACACACCCAAAGTCGGAACCACAACGTGCTTCGGATCCTGGATTCTGGCTTTCCAAGCCCTGCATCCCTTCTGTAAATACCCTTTCATGTGACAATAGGAACATCCCTCCTTCCCTACTATTGGCCCCAAAATTTTTGCCTTACCCTTTCCTTCTACCTTACTGACACCGCTTATCGGCTTTATGGAGGTCTTCTTCTTCTCACCCTTGCCTTTCGCCTTGGATCCAGAAGAGGAAGATTCCCCGATAAGCAGAGTGGGTGTCACCCCGGTTTCCTTCAGGGTGCCCTCAACTGGAAGTATAAGTTTCTTCCCCTGGGCGTAAGTAGAAGGTAGGGACTGTAGAATCAAGTCATCACTTAACTTGTTCTCTAACGGGATCTCCAGGTCCGTGAGCTCATCAATATAGCTAATCATTATAGGGATGTGGTCACCTACAGATGACCCGACAGCCAACCTCGCTTGAAGCAATTCCTTGGAGGTCTCATATCTTGCGATACGAGATTGCTCTATATATAAATCTTAGTTATGGAGGAAGATGGAAACTAAGTCCATCTTATCGTGCTTCCTCTAGTATCTACCATCAACTGAGGCCAGCACGAGGCACTTGGAATTCACACTGTCTTTTTCCCTTATCTTACGGATATCAACATCTGCGACAGTGGAAACTGGACCTGTGACGACGGGGGCTTGAATGGTAATGAGGTGGTCCAGCTTGTCATAGGCAATGGACATCTGGACAAAGCTTTACCAGTCAATATAGTATAACTCAGTCATTTTATTATCTATCTGTAACCTAATCTGGTCACCTGGTCGCTGTAATTAAGAGAGAGAAAAGAAAAACACTCAGCATAATGCTCTTGCAAGTTTAGATTGGATTTTAATTTATCTAAACAGGATGGCTCCCACTGTAGCTTGAATCCCACCTCAAACTATAAAAGAAGAATTACTCAGGATTAATCTCACCATACAATACTTGCTTAACCGTTCAGCCAGGCTAGTGTCGGTACTTCAAGGGAGGTTTTACGACATTTTCGCGAAGTTCCTTAATTAAAAAACCTCCTTTTCTTGGAGGCGTAACCCCGCTAACACTGTTCTAAACACCTACTTGGTTTATAGCATTGATCGTTAAGTGAAAAATCTCTTGAGGAGTAGCATATACTCACAGTAGGATCAGCATCCAAATATCATTATGTGATAATCCTGAAGTAATCCTACCAACATTATCATACTCCAAATGGTATGTAGCACTAGCAAGTTTCAATTTCCTTAGAAACTCCCGATTTGGATTTTTGCCCCATACTCTTATGACCTTGACGAAGGCCAACAAATCATAAGTCACATGTCAAGTTCTACCCATCATTGTCCAGGTTAATTTGAACCCATCCTTATATACCCTTGACGAAGCCCAACAAAATAATACGACTGTCCCAAACCAACGCATCTATCTATGCTACATATGAATACCCAGCAGCTACCAATCACTATTCCTTGATGAAGGCCAACAAACATAGCTTGAATACTACTGAATATTCATATGAAATGACCGAGGGCTACGAATGGTTTTGGTAAAACCGTGAACGTAGTGAACTTGATATAATCGAAGGAACCAGATAGCTTTTAAAAGGACTGGTTTAATTTCCTCATTTAAAAGTCTGTTTTTTTAAAAAAAATGAGTGGTTTTTAAATTTTTTCCAAAGTTTCAGGTTTGGTTTGTTTGCTATGCATTAATGTAATGCAGTCCCATCATTTACACCTATCATCACAGAAAAAGACGAAAATATGACGTACGTTTATGCCTTCCGCATTCGCCACTGGGCCTCGTCTAACACCTTTAGGTTACTTAACTAATGCCAGAGCGGGGGCTGGACTAGCGCGGATGCAAAACATAAGCAGCGTCTATTATATAATAAATATATACATAATAACCATTCGGCTCATGCAATAATAGGCATTCCAGATCACAGATGAACATATTAGATATACTAGGAATTTCACGTTTCGTTTAAGCCTGTAACGAAAGACAGATTCTACGGTAGTGATGAATAGCCAAACCCCACCCTTGACCCTTACTGGTGCGGCAAACTACCCGCCAAATACCCGAAGTGAAGCAACCTCCCTCATCAAAGTGAGTAGGCTGCTCGGCACTTCAAAGTACCCGGTAGTTTGTGCACCCTACCTTGGGTCTATGTTAGGAGAAGAAAACAGTAAAATAAAATAATACAACGGTGGCTACAACCTCAACCCGGATGTGCCCAGAAAAATAATATTACATTGTTAGGATTATGTATGCCCTAGAGGCTATTATTGTTGAGATAGTGGATGCTTGGACATATATATAAAGGACTTTCTTGCTCGACATGATATTATGATATCAGGTCACCTTTATTTTAACAAGTAGACTGGTATTTGTACTATCTGTCTCTTACATGTTGATAAAGCTCTTAGGATATGTACTTGACTACCAAAAATATGATGAGATCATACTAGTGGGGCCAGGGTGGTCAACAAGTATATCCTTTAATCAGTTCCTAATCAAGGGAATATCGAGACTAGGGCATCGATATTCCAAAGTAGACTAGTGTGTACGTTTCTTGTCCCTTAGAGGGCGATGGCTGATCCCACAGCCATTGATGTGTGACATCAAAGATTGTACACAGGTGCTCATTGGAGTATGGGTATACCGAACAGGACTCGCCGAGGACTCCTATGTGGTAGTATACCTATCGTCAAATAGCAGTCCTCTGGTGACACTGGTACTGGTTAGTCTGTAGACCCAAGATCGTCTTAGAGTCTTGTGCGACTCCCACTGTGCTTTGATTCCCTCCCTACCATGCTCAAAGGAGACGTGAAAACAGGTGGATTTTTGGTATAGTCCCGAGTCGCATGGAGGCAATAAGCGATAGCAGGGGTTTCGTCTCTCCAGGTATTGGGGGTCGTTGTTGCGCTATGCTCGATTGGCTATAACTGGAAGTCCCTAGCCAGGGCTGCTTATGAGATTTACTGATAAGTGTTATCAGTAGTTTCTAGAACCATTATAGGCCAGATATCGGCATGACTTATCACGTTACTGGGGTCTGACCTTTACCACCCCTAGACATGATATGCGACATATCAGACGAAGAGATCGGACTGTACGGTAGTGTTACTGATAGGCTTCATAGAGTGTATGGACAAGCTTGCTTGTTGATCTTCATATCGCTCAATTCTAGGGTAGCCGTTACGTCCAGCTAGTACCACTGATGGCTTGTAGGTTACTGATGTGATTATCACCTACTATTGGCATATTAACGAGTCTTTAGAGTCCCACACATAAGCTCCCTTGTTCAAGCGAAATGAAGTAGGACACATATGTGATATGTGTGTGGGTCTGATTAAATACGTGTATGTGATACCGTATTGTAATCTGGCAGTTATCTGTTATCGGTTCGGTTTTATGTGATATAACCTGATTGTCGAATCAAGTGTTGATTTGATATTGTGATATACAGACAAATGATATTAGTCGGTCATATGTGATATAACCGGATTATTAAATCAAATGTTGATATAATAATGTGATATATATTATATGTGATATAATTATATGTTAACTAATATCATTAGCTCACTAATTATTCTTCATAATATATATATATCAATATATATGATATATATATATATATAATGAAGCATGGCTTGAATTTCTATTTTTGAGGAAATTAGAAATGAGGTGGAAAATGAGAGCATGGTTGAAAGCATGGGATTTATATTTGTTTATTCATCTTGACTCACTATTCAAGTATGGTTGCAATTTTATATTGCAAAATTCCATGCTTGAATGAGTGGGGGTCAAGGGTTGCCATTCATTATTGAGCTCATTCTCAACACTTAGTCATTTTTCTTGAGATGCTCCCATGGTTGCTCTCTAATTTCTTCTTCTTCCTCAATCTCATGGTTTAAGCTTCAACCCTCACATGTGATGTGAACCATGAAGCTTGAACACAAACTTGTGAGCTTTAAACATCCCCTACTTCACCATCCAACACTTGACTAGCGATCGAGTGTAGCGTGATTATTACGCTAAAGAGTTTAGTGTAGAGGTAGCTTGAGGTAAAGGGACTTCACGTGGATCATCTTCGGCCCGAAGGTCATCGGAGGAAGCTCGTCCAAAGCCTTAAGTGGAGCCTAGTGGAGTCGTGGAACTACTACACGGAGCATGTGAAGTGAATGACTCGATCTACGAGGGTATAGCCATCTTTCATTTCATATAGTTTTCTTGATATCAAAACATAACCCTGATATTCTAGCAAAGATCTTGTATAGTCTACCTTAGCACCTAATAAAAATTAAAATTTGGCATGCTTGATTCTACTAAATCCTCATGGTGGTTCTAGGGTTGACTTTCATGGTATTAGAGCCAAGCTAGAACATTAGGGTAGAGTATCATAGCTTGTGGAGACGTTAGAAATCCGACGTTTTTGTCATGCAGAAACTGCCGATAAAAACAGTATCCAAAATGATGTTTTGAGTTGTTTGCACACCCGAGAAGCCGCGGGATGAAGATTACGCACCCCGGGGACACCCTGGGGGGATCAGAGGCCAGAACCACACCCCAAGACCACCACAAGGTGGCCTTGGCGGTGGGTGACCCGAGAGTACCCCAACCTGGTGCTCTCGGGTCTGCCTTCCCTAAGGGAACACTTCGAGATGGCTCCCGGGGGTGGGTATCCCTAGAGACCCCCTATTCAATAGTTAATTATAGGATCTTCACCTCCGCGAAGATTCGGGTAGGTTTCAAGTTCGTTTCGACTTCCGGGTTGGCTTAAAACGATCGGTTTTGGAACTTTAGCTCACTAGATTTTTCATGTCTTGGAAAAATTAGTTTAGTTTGCTAATTGCGTGCGAAATTCTAATGTTGCAGTTACTTTACAAGCTTTGTGATGTGTGATACAATTATTAGAATCCGGATTAATTAGTTTTATGAAAACTAATTAGTATATTGTAAACCTAGCCGTTTAGTCTCAATTGATCGATTGCCATGAAGTTTTGATTCGGATCAAAACTCCATCGCAATTTCATATTGTACACGTTCACAAAGTCGGGAATCATGTTGGATTATCCGACAACCGATTGGAAAAAGTTTTCAATTTGAGACTAAAGTGCAAGTTTTTTAAGTTAGGCATGAAATCCGGAATATGAGATATTCCGGGTTTATGATGTCTAAGGATATTGCGGATTCTAATTATTGTAGTTTTCTGTTTTCTTTTCTGCGACCGTAATTGTAATATGTGGGGTATCACTATCTCGTTGCTATATGTCAACAAGTTTTAGGGTTACGCATATTTGCTTATGTTGATGATATGCGATATGATGTGTTGCTGTTGATATGATTTATTGGATCGTCGTGAAAGAATAGCCGGGGGGTTTTATGTGAGATGAGGGGTTTTATTTTTATTCATGTAAAATCTATATATAATGTTCTCTTATTGGGGCACTTCCGGGTTGAGTATGATGTCACCACTGTTGTATATTATTTACTTTTCCGCATTAGGATAGACCCAAGACGGGGACCATAAGTAACCGGGTTCTAGAGTCCAGTGGGAGACCATCTCAAGGAGTCGAGACCGGATCTCCTAACTCTAGAAATGGCAGGGTTACTTGCCGCTCTCGTAGGGGTCTAGGGATGTGGGTTTGGCTATTCATCACGATCGTGGAATCCGTATTTTATATTACTGGCTAAATTTAAAACACGGAAATCCTAGTATATCTAATATTTCATACGTTTCTTCTGCTGCTTGGTTCTATGATGTTGATCATATAACTGCGTGAGACGAATGTTGTATTATATATATAATATATAATAAACGTTGCTTATGTTTTTCACCCGCGCTAGTCCAGCCCCTGCTCTTCCGGTAGTTAAGTAACCTAATGGTGCATGACGGGGCCCAGTGGCTAATTCAGATGACATAAGCGTACGTTCTATTTTCGTTTCACTTTTCTGTAATGTTTAGAAAACATTAATTGATCGAACTTCATTAATGAGATTAATGAGAAGAAAGAAACCTAAAGATATTGTAGAATCAAACTTTTAAAAAGGGTAGCTCTAGTTTTTGCTTTGCATAGTGATATTCCTTGATGAATATTCAGCACCTCATTCGATGAGGAAAGAGCCGCGATCCCTTCACCGTGAGTGACCTCTTTAGCGAAACTAGAAAATGCTACAACTCACTCGGTTTTTTTATAGCTTCTCTAGTTCTTGCTTTGCATAGTGGTATACCTGAATATTATTCACCTTATTCGATGAGGAAAGAGCCGAGATCCCTTCATCGGGAGTGACCTCTTTAGCGAAACTAGAAAATGCTACAACTCACTCGGTTTTTTTATAGCTTCTCTAGTTCTTGCTTTGCATAGTGGTAATCCTGAATATTATGCACCTCATTCGATGAGAAAAGAGCCGAGATCCCTTCACCGGGAGTGACCTCTTTAGCGAAACTAGCAAAAGCGTCAAAAACACTCCATTTCAAAATCACTAGATTCTACAACGATATCAAGTTCATTACGCTCATGGTTTTCTTAAAAACCTGCGTAGCCCACCGTCATTTCAGATAAGTGCTATTTTAGTATTCGTGCTACGTTTGTTGACTATGTTAAGGCGTAGTGTGCGGTAGCAAATTAGTGATTATCTGTAACCATATGATGCGGTTGGATTAAGGTAGTCATACGGCTTTGTTGACTATGTTAAGGGTCGTGCGGGTGGGTTTAATCCAATCAAGAAATGACGGGTTGAACTTTACTAGTGCTTATGATTTGTTGACTATGTTAAGATCATAAGTCGCTAGGGGTAAAAACATTTATCGGGAATTTCAAGTGTTGAAATTTGCAGTGAGATTGCATACCTTCTATATGATAGTTGGATCCCGTTACCCACTGCGAGTAAGAGTTACTCCTGGGAGAATTTTGCACTTTACAATTAGCTAATTAAGTGGGTGTCTAGAAAGGTGTCAACGAGGTTATGCCTTTAGGAAGACGAGGTTTATTTTAATTTGGTCTGTGCGAAAGCACGGGGAACCTCCCTCGGAGTACCGATACCTGTCTGGCTGAACGATTGGCGAACCTATAGGGTGTAATTAATCCCAGCTAATCTTACCTTTTAGGGTTTGAAGGAAGATTTGATAAAAACAGTCGGAGCCATCCTGATTAGATAAAATAACCAATCTAATCTTGCAAAGTGCGCACGCAAAGTGATTACCCTTCTCTCACTCCTGGTAGCGACCAATGAAATGCCTTAATCAAGATAATAATATGGTTGTTTTGACCAAACCTACTTATTATATGTGAGTCCATGCCACGTACCCACGAGATCGTGGGGAGGCGGAATTTTCCAAAAACTGTTTTCAAAAGCTTTATGACATAAACTATACACCAAGATCGTTGCTAAACCTTTACTAACTACATGTACGGAAGTTATACCTCCCGTTCATGTCCTTCAGGTCTTCATTCCTCGATGTACTCCACCTCGTCATCGGCTCCATGGAATGTATCAGATCGCCGCCTCTTCTTCGGCCTTCTTAAATCGAAGATGATCCACCCGAGAGAATGTGCATCAAGCTCCTTCCTCAACCGAAGCTACTAGGGCATCATGTTCTCTACACAAGATGTCCAAGACGATGTAGAGCATGAAGATGGATTAGGATGTCTCTTTTCATCCTAGGTTACTGAACACATGAGTGTTCTTGGGTATGAGGAAGAAGATGATTCATGGAGGAAAAGCTAGTGTAGAAAAACAAATGAGAGAGAGAATGGCTTCCTTTTTCTAAACCGAACCCTATCTAATATCCACTTAATAAATCAAATGAATAATTAGGATAAGGGTTCAAGTTACAACCATATGAGTCATGGCTTCAAAATCCACCATGTGTCACATTTAGCCATGCTCAATTTCATGCATTTTCCACCTCAATTCTACTATGTCATAATGCATTAATCATTTAATGTAAAATGAAAAATACAAATATGAAATATCATCTTCTAGAAGTATCTTTGAATAAATTACAAAAACGCCCCTCGTCCGTATATACATACCCGTATCTGTATTCCGAAAAATACGAATACATAAAAGATGAAAAAGCTATCCATCAATACAATACTAGGATCCGGTTTAAACCAAAAACCACTAGTATAGTCCGTCCGTATCATCATCCGTATACAAGTACACGTACGTGACCGAACCCTGTCGTAAAACCATACAACCTCTACATCTTTTGCCCGATGCAGGGAAACCCTCTGTGTGGAACTCTAAAGACTCGACACTACGCTGGCAGTGGATTTAACCACAGTCCGCAAGCAGCACTAGCTGTACGTAACGGCCCCTAGGTATATGTCGATGAGAAGGCTGATGAGAATAACTTATCAGAACTCCAACTGAGCCTATCTGTGACAATCTCCGTACAGTCCGGTCTGTTCATCTAAGAGTATCGCATATCGGTCCTAGCGGGCGACAAGCGTCAGACCCCTAATAGTGCAATAAGTCCTGTCGGAGCGTAGCCCATTACACCCCGAGAAACTACTAGAGTACCTACTAGTAAATCTCGCTTTCCCTAGCCAGGGACTTTGTGTAATGACTCTCTAAATACAGCGCGATATCAACCCCCAATACCGGGAGAAAAGAATCTTATCTAACCGCTACAGCCTCCAAGTGCTTCAGGACTGCACCCAACTATTACCTGTTTGCATAACTCCTTTGAGCGTGGTAGTGTAATAATCAAAGTACTGTGGGAACACACTCGAGGCGAAGAAGCAGTGTCAATTCAACGGACTAAGCTGTACTCATGTCACCTAAGAACTGCTACCCGACAATAGGTATAATACCCACTAACTGTTCCCGACGGTTCCTGTCTTGTACTCATAACCCAGTGAGCACATGCATACTATCTCCAGTACGACGTACTGATAGCTGTGGGACAGACCATATCCCCTGCTGGGATGAGAAGCGTATACACTAGTCTACTCTAGAGTATCGATGCCCTGTCTAGATAATCCTACGACTAAGGACCTGTATAAGGATGTGCTTACAGACTACCCAGCCCCCACTAGTGTGACTGCCATCACAACATTGGTAATCAAGCAAAAGATCCTAAGGGCTCTACCAATATGTATAAGCGATATGCTAAAAGTAACAATTGCACATATTGAGATAGAAACAAATGAGGTAGCATACTACCATTTTGAGCAAGACAGTTAATACAACTGTGAATATCCTAAGCTTCCATTAAGTAATATACAAACCAGTATGATACAATAATGGCCTCTAGGGCATATACACTAACAATCTCCCACTTGCACTAAGGCCATGTATTGGCATATCGCAGATTATCATCTCGATTAGCCTCTCGAACTGTGTCTGAGGGATGGCCTTCGTGTGTGGATCTGCAGTGTTTTTCTCCGTATCTACTCTCCGCACCTCGATCTCCTGGTGATCAACGATCTCCTTGATCAGGTGGTAGCACCTCGAAATATGTCTGGACTTCTGATGGGACCTGGGTTCCTTCGCCAAAGCTATAGCAATGTTGTTGTCGCAATACAGATGTATTGGATTTACAATGGACGGAACCACCTGAAGTTTTTTCAGGAACTTCTTCACCCAGATTGCTTCTTTTGCGGCCTCACAAGCAGCGATATACTCTGCTTCCATTGTCGAGTCTGCAACGGTGTCCTGCTTGGATCTCTTCTAACAGACCGCCCCTCCATTGAGGGTAAAGACATAACCTGACATGGACTTAGATCCATCCATGTCACTCTGGAAGCTGGAGAAAGCAAAGGCCTCGATCTGGAGGTCTTTTCCTCCATACACCAAGAACATCTCCTTAGTCCTTCTCAGGTATATGAGAATGTTCTTTACTACTATCCAGTGCTTCTCCCCTGGGTTTGACTCATACCGGCTTACCACGCTTAGTGTGTAAGCAACATCTGGTCTGGTACATAACATCGCATATATTATAGAGCCTACCACAGAAGCGTAGGGGATAGATGTTATGCGAGCCCTTTCCAAATCAGTCTTGGGAGACATCTCTTTGGAGAGGGTGATTCCGTGACAAGACGGTAGATTATCGCATTTAGAATATTCTATACTAAATCGTTTTAGTATGGTGTCAATGAACTTGAACTGTGAAAGTCCCAACATCTTCTTGGATCTATCACGATAGATCCGGATCCCCAGAATGTAGGAGGCATCACACAGGTCTTTCATGGAGAACTTTTGTGAAAAGAATCTCTTGACTGATTGTAGCATAGGAATGTCATTTCCTATCAAGAGAATTCCATCCACGTACAAGAAGAGGAATACCACAGTTCTCTCTACAATCATACTATATAAGCATAGTTCATCTGGATTTTTGATAAAGTTGAATTCTTTGACCGTCTCATCAAAACAGATGTTCCAACTCCGCGATGCCTGCTTTTTCCATAAATGGACTTAAGCAACTTGCACACTTTCCCGTTACTCCCACTCTGATTGAAACCCTCTAGCTGATCCATATAGACGCACTCTTCCAAATATCCATTTAGGAAAGCCGTCTTTATGTCCATCTGCCAGATTTCATAATCGTTGAAGGCAGCAATGGCATGAAGGATCCGAATGGACTTGAGCATAGCCACTGGAGAAAAAGTTTCATCATAGTCCAAACCAGGTCTTTGACGAAAACCTTTTGCAATAAGTCTAGCCTTATAGGTTTCATCCTGTCCATCTACACCAATTTTCTTTTTGAAGATCCATTTGGAGCCTATGGGTTTTACCCCTTCTGGAGTAAAGTCTAAAGTCCATACTTTGTTGGTGTAAATGGACTCCATCTCGTCTCGCATTGCATCTAGCCATTTTACCGAGTCGCCGCTCTTAATGGCTTGCTAGAAGCTAGTTGGCTCATCATTGTCAATGATGCAATCCTCTCTATTCCGTCTATGAGAAAACCGTAGTATCTCTCTGGCGGATGAGACTTTCACGACCCAGAAAATACGGAACATGACCGGCACTTAAATTACGAAACGTCTCGAGGCGTACGTAATCTAAGCCAAAATCAAGAAATCAAAACCAAAGAAGCAGTAGAGTGAAGGAAAAATCAATTTAAAGCAAGTAGTTTTAATAGCATAAGCCGAATTATGCGTTTTTAAAAAAAACATCAAGTATTTTCTGAAAATTTCGGCGGAGACTCCTTTGTAAATACTAGCCCCCAAAACGGGATATAACATGAAAAGTATACGAAATGAATAAAAAGGCTTCCCCAAGCGGGAGCTAGCTCTTCGTCAATCGACGGTCACAACCACGCAAGCAATATAATATACAACGCCGAAGGGCGAGGATCAAAACTCAAAGAAAACCAAAAATCAACATGAAATCCATAAAAAATAGAACATGCGACTCTAAGGTCGAAGAATAAATACTGGTCTTCTATCTCTATCAAATATACAAGTCTGATTGATGGAGTTTTACTAGATACAAATGAAATAACGATATACAATGGTGGTTTTGATGCAAAGAACCCACCTGTCAAAGCAATCACACGGAAGGAACAGTGTGCCAGCAAAGCCGCAATGAACCTGTACGGCAAAACCTTCAAGGAACTGTGGCACAACGGGGGTGAGTTGCCAACTCGTAAGTAGAAAACATCCACAGATAGAAATCGCATGCATGACTCAATCCTAGGTCGTACGATCATAATATATCCTCAAAAAAATTAACCGGAAGCATATTGTAATGGCTAGGGTATACATCTATACAATGGTAATACCAAGTGCTCGTGTCAGTGCCTCAGGTAGCAACATATCATATGTATGATGTATGAATGCATGAAAACAGAACGCCTCAAATGAGAAAACTGTTTTTCTCATCTCTTTGAGATATATGTATAATAATTGAAATATCATCTGTGAAATCAACAGGAAATCAGTGTCCAGCATCGACACAATATCTCAAATCTAAAGTCTCAATATCTCAATGTCTCAATATCTGGGGTCCGGCTATCCGGACTGGCCCAACTCCGATCGGTATCCTCCGAATATCCGTCGAGTCACAATGAAGTCACCGGTCGGTAGTGCTCCCCTGCCAGGCTTAACGCCATCATATGCGACCTTCTCGCCCCAGGGTACCATATCAGGTCCACTATGCACCCACAGACGGTTCCTCCTCCTCCTCGAATCTGGTGTATCATATCGCTCAAGAGCCGAGAAAACTCATGGTGGACTCCTCTCAAATTATATCATGAGAAAACCGCAACTTTCCTTTTAAATGACAATAAGTTTATAAAATCCTTGCGGTCTCTCCAAATCCAGAAATCTCATGGAATCCAAAATCTCAAAATCAAGATCAATAACAATAAATACTGGGCTCCGGCAATCCGGACTGGCCCTAAATAATAATGCATAACAATGAATAAATAATTATGCATGAAGTATCACAGTAATGAATGCAATATCGAAACTAGCGCAGTAATGAATGCAATATCTAAACTGTCAGCTAACAAGCGATATCAATAAGGTAACATTCTCTAAAGTGCGCGTGATATGGCAATTACCGATGATGATGTGTGTGAGCCGGCAAGTAAGTGTACGTGGAACATACGCACATCGGTAATGGTACTGGTGTCCTGGTAGCATGGTTTTCATAATAATACGGAAACACAAATAACATGCAATGCAATGCGAATGGTAATAACATGCGGAAAAATGAATAATAAACACACCAATAAGGAATATACATTCATATAAACGAGTCATACAGTTTTGACATTTGAAATAGTACGAATCGTGGTGTTTAGAAAATAGAGGCTGCGGTGTTTTTTTTAAGAAAAAGGTATGTCCTTTGAAATATCCGTAGTATCCCTTGGCCTGTCTTTAAAATACACACGATTCGTTAGTTTTGGAAATAGGTATGACTCGAATCTAATCTATCATTTACAAGTACACTACAGGGCCAAACGAAACAGGCTGATCGAAAGGTAAGGAAACCGCCTAACATCTGAGTCGATACATATATATACATATAATAGTCGGTGATCCCGCCTCAATAGTATCCCATACGATTCAATATCTATAATATGACATCCTCGAGTCAAGAGTGCGGATCTATCATCAATATATAGCTCGTACGGTAAATCCGTCCTACGACATCCCAAATCTGGGTACGGGTCAAATGTCACGTTTATCACATTAATCATCTGGTATCCTCTTTATCAAATATCATGATTGGGGTACTGATCTACGTCTAGTACAATACTGATACCATCTATGAAATGCATGCGTGTGTATGAAAACATCACGCCTAAAGAACCCGCTAAAATCCATGTCGTATCTCAAATACGGACCATATCGCATCACCGATCTCATGGCCTCAAGCCCAATCTCATTGACTCATCTCCAAATATCATATAATATCCTCAATATTCAGGCTTGTGTATATGAATGTATATATATATATATATGTATAGTCCCATACCCATGCGTATATACATATATACACATATCTCCATATACGCACAGGTAAAAGAATGAATGTATGCAAGTGTGTGTGTGTGTATAGGTGCAACAACTACTTTAGGGTTTCGCAAGTAACACTACCAGTCCATGAACCTGTAACCCTATCATTAACATCCATGTCACACAAAATAGATATCATAAATATAAAGTATATATGTATAACATACTATACATCGAACTGCAGGGGTGCTATACGCCATCTACCCGACTTCTCCCCGTAGATATAAATCTACTCACCTGATCTTCGCTCACCAGTGCCGACATCGCCATGCGCTTGCTCGTCATCTCGAAGTCCACATGGGGTACCTAGATGTCACAACGTATCGTATCGCATAAAAACCCAATTCGAAATCGAAACGGCATACGAAAACCAAATCGGCACGCGTATCACGTATATGTCAAAACCTATCGCCTACGTAAGCAAGAATAGCCAAACCAATCCTCGATGTCGAGGTACCAATGTCAAACCATCGAGAAAAACACCAAACGTACCAATCATGGTCTTACAGCTCACTAAAAATCTACAAAATAGGATGCAAAACATCAAAACTAATAGATTGATTAAATCGATTTATTACAAGAAACCTAGTAAGCATCAATTAGCTGTTTTAAAACAAAACTTGATGTTTTAACAATTCTAATGGCCATAATACTCATTAAACATCTTAAATAAGTCCTACAAACCATTTCCATAATTTAATGCCATAAATTTCCATTAACCCCAAAAACCTAGTTTGCAAAATATCCAATTTTAACACCTTTTAAAGCAAAATTTCACAACTCATCAACTAAACCAAGTTTTGAATGATCTAAGTTGCTAAACAACAAACTAAAATGTTAATAATGCCATGAAAACCATAATTAGATTTTTCTCTCAATTAATTAACAATTTTCCCAAAACCTAGTTAACAAAATTTGCATAATTAGCAAAATGATAAACTAACAATTAGCAACTAGACTAGGTTTTTACATGTCTTGAAATATTAATCTACACTTACTAGCTTGATTTATTTATAAAAAGCTAAAACCTTAGTTCAAACCGTTTCTTGAATTCTAAATCTTAAAAATTAAGCACATACTTAAACACTTAATTAGTTTAGATTACAACAATACTAACAAGGTAACAATTTGAGTAAAATTATACCTCTCCAATCGTGAGATCAATATGAAACTTGTCCCCAAAATGCAAACTTTTCGCCAAGGTCCGTGCTTGATAGGCTAGAGAGAAATGGGTAGGGCTTGGATTTGAGTTTTAGCTTTGAATTTTTGTAGATTTTCAAGCATTTTTTTGATGAATTTTTAAAGAGAAAGAGACATGAAGAATGAAGAGGCTGAAAATGGAGGGGGGCTCGGCCAATGCAGGTGGGGGAGAGGAGAGAGGGAGTGTGGTGTGAGGTATGGTGAGGGAAAATTCTAAGTCAACACAAAGACCATGCTTCATTTTCATTATTTCCATTTCTTTTCTTTTCTTTTTTTCTATTCTTTTGTTGTGAGAAATGAGGTGGGGACTTGGGTGATTTGGGCAGCCTAGGTCAGCCATGGGAGGAAAATGGGGTGTGTGTGTGTGTATGTGTGGGTGAGGGAAAAAGATAAATATTATACCCCAAATTCTATTTACACTAATTTCATTATTTAAGCCTTTTTCTTCGATATTTTCTAAAGCCGTTTTGGCAAACCATTTCATTTCAAAAACAATATTTTACATGTTAGTTTAGTGTGTCATGAATTACAAAATTTCTATCAACCCATTTCAATTTGTAATTTTCCCTAATTAAATATATTAGTCACGGCTTAAAATAATATTAAAATAATTAATTTCGGAAATTTTTTCAGAAATTTAGAAATTTTACCAGTGGCTCAATAAACACCAAATACTAGCAATTACATAGCTAGAATATGTATATTTAATTTTATATAAAAAGATATTTATATTTTAACTTTTTACGGAAAATCCACTTATTTTACCGATTTTTCCGAAATTTCACCGAAACGATTTTCAAAACGTTACAATCTTCCTCCCTTCAATAAATTCGGTCCCTGAATTTAAATTAAAAACTCCCTACAAATACTAAAACATTTCAGCCAAACCATCAAGTCGTCGGGGCTCCGAAATCATAAATACAGAAAACGCATCGTAGCGCAATGCATGCGCATGAAAAACAGATATATAAATCAAAATCAAAACTCCGTCAAGCATCCCGCAATCATCGGAGTTATGGTGAAGACACCAATGTCAAGATCCAAAACGAAAATCAATATGATATACATCAGAACGATACCTATAAACGTCAAAACTATTTAGGTAAACATCATTAAAACATCTGGAAGCAATGCATGCAAAACCTTTCTCAAATCGTTGTGCGATGGGTGTATCACTGCACAGTGGCGGACGTCCTTTATGAGAAAATAACTATATATTTATATATATCCTTTGTTTAACATACATGTCCCGCCGTTTTGAAAATAATTTAGAAGGGTTTCCCTTTTAAACAGTTTCGTGTCATCATTGACACGTAGGTAAATACTGAGACTATAGCTCCTTCTTGGAAATCCCTTCGATAACTACCAATGCATGCAAAATATACTCAGTTACTGTCCTCTGACTAGTCCTGCTCATTACTAAACCAAATAGCAAGTATCATAAAATATACTGCTCCAAAAGAAATTAATCACAAATATATATGAATGCCACGTGCGTCTGGTGCACACGGAAATCAAAATCCATGAATGTGTCATACATGTGCACAGAAACAACATCTAAGTGCAACGGATATGCACGAAAGCACCTGTCAAAGGGCAATGGGTGTGCCAGACAGCAACACAAGGTGCATCTGATATGCACGAAAATCTCGATTTGGTGTATCTGGTGTGCACCAAAGTCGCCTCAAGCTCCCAGTATGCGCAATAATCCAAATCAAGTGCACAAGGTGCACTGAAACAAATATCGAATATCAAAATCGAAATTGATGGTATACATCACATCTCAATCAAAATCCCAATCAGGTATACCGTAGTATATAACCTCACAACCATGTGCTGATGCGTGCACAAAATCGAATCGAAATACTAAAAGTGCATGAAAACCATGCCGAAAGCATAAGTCAAATCATATGCATGCCCTAGGCATGAAATCAAGTATCCTGAAACTCGGTCATCAAAACTCAATAAAGAAATAAATCACCTAAAAATACTGAAATCCAATGTGAAGGATACGTGATAGTCAATCACAAAATCACAAATCATAAATACTATCGTCGATGTCCTTCCTTTAAGGTCGAGAAGGTGTCGGTGCACCCAATGCTAGCAGAGCAAGATATCTACATGCCTCCTGATCATGGCCTGTCGCCTGGTGCTCTTAATGTAGCGTTTTGAAAATCGTTTTGGTGAAATTTCGGAAAATCGGTAAAATAAGGGTGTTTTCTGTAAAAAGTCAAAATACAAATATCTTATTATAAAAATTAAATATACATATTATAGCTATGTAATTACTAGTATTTGGTGTTTATTGAGCCACTGGTGAAATTTCAAATTTTCTGAAAAATTTTCCGAAATTAATTATTTTAATATTATTTTAAGCCGTCACTAATATATTTAATTAGGGAAAATTATAAATTGGAATGAGTTGAAACAAATTTTGTGCATCATAAAACATTAAATAAAATTTTATCATGTGGTTTTTGAAACGAAATCGTTTGCCAAAACGGTTTAGAAAATATCGAAGAAAAAGGGCTTAAATGGTGAAATATAGCTAAATAGAATTGGGGTATGGTTGCATGTAGCTTAATATTCCTCATACACACACACACACCCTCACCCTCTCCCCTATTAGGGCTGAATTCAGTAGCCCCCACTCATCTCCTCACTTAAAAGTCAAAGGAAACCAAGAAAAGAAAAGGAAAAAAATAAAATAAAGGAAAAGATGTTTAAGTGTTGACTTGAGATATGGCTCATTTGACCTTACCAACACCCCCACCTCACTCTCTCTCATCCTCCCTCAAAAATTCTGGCCGAAACCCCTCCCTCTTGCTGCCCCCATTTTTTCTCCTCTCATTTCATCACAAAAAAATCATCAAAATGCTTAAAATTCCACCAAAAATCAAGCTAAAACTCAAATCCGAGTCCTACCCATTTTAGCTTAGCCCGTATAGCATGGATCTTTGTGAAAAGAGAGCATTTTGGGAGGCCATGGATGCTTGTGGATCTTCAAATGTTTTTGGGTATAATTCTAAACATTTTTGCTTAATTTGTTACTACTTTCTTAAAGCTAAGTTAATTAAGTGTTTAATTAGGTGTTTAAGAAAGAAAAAGGTTTTGAATTAAAGTTTGAAATTTCAAGTGTATGGTTTTGAATGAAAATTAGGGTTTGAGCATTTGACTAGGATTGTGATGGGTAGATTAACATATAATTGCTTGCAAAAAATCAAATCTAGTTGCTAGTTGCATTTTTGTTAATTTAAATTTGTGATAAGTATATATATTGCAAACTAGTTTTTGTAAATATTGTGTTAAATTGAGAATTAAAATATGGTAAGGGTTTTTATCATATTATTAACTTTATTAAGTGTAGTTTAACACTTTAGTTCATGGAAATCCAACCTAAATTGTAGTTTGTGCATTTTTGCAATGAAATTGTAAAAAAGGGTATTTTGTAAACTAGAATATTAGGGTTTTTGGAATTTAATGAGATTAAATTCCGGAAATTGTTTCTATGACTTATTTAAGATATTTAATAAATATATTGGCCGCTACATTCATTTAAACATCCTGTTTTGTACAAAAACGGCGAATTGTGCTTGCTAGATTTTCGGAAAAGTGACTTTTTAAGTAAAGTTAGGGTTTTTGTGAGTTTTAACCTAGTTTATATTAAAATTAGTGTTCGTGAATGTGCAAATGAGTGTGATTGGATTTTTCTCGATGGTTTGACGTTGGTACATCGACATCGAGGGTTGGTTTGACTATTCTTGCATGCGTAGGCGATAGGTTTGGAACTATGCGTGATACGCGTGCCGATTTGATTTTCGTATGCCGTTTCGACGTCGAATTTGTTTAATGCGATACGGTGCGTTATGATATGTAGGTACCCCATGTGGACTTCGAGACGACAAGCAAGCGCATGGCGACGTCGGCACCGGCGAGCGAGGACCAGGTGAGTAGATTTATATCTACGGGGAGAAGTCGGGTGGATGGCGTATAGCACCCCCGCAGTCCGTGGTGGTGTATACGGATGCGTATACACACCAACATTTATTATATGTTATTTGGGATTAATAACGTTGCTTAGGATGGATATTGGTGTGTTGGATTACCTTAGTGTTGCGAACCCTAGGGTAGTGTTGCACTACACATACACACATACATACTTGCATACATTCCTATTGATATGTGCTCATGGGATTCTTTATAGTTATGGGTTCACATGGGTATGGGACTATGTGTTCACATACGGATTTGAGGATGATACTTGGGATTGAGCTGAGTCGATGAGATTTGATTTGAGGCCGTGAGATCGGTGATATAGCAGGGTTCGTATTTGAGATACGACATGACGTTGTAGCGGGTCCTTGACGTAGTGTTTCACACACGTCCATGCATACGTAGGCGGTATCAGTATGGTACTAGACGTAGATCAGTACCCCGATCATGATATTTGATAAAGAGGATACCAGGTGAATAGTATGATGAATGTGATATTGACCCGTACCCAGATTGGGATGCCGTACGACGGATTTACGTACGAGCTATATTGATGATTGATCCGCACACTTGACTTGGGATGCCTGATTATAGATATGGTATCGGATATGATATTATTGAGGCGGGATCACCGACTATACATATACAGGTATGTATATGTATCGACTCAGATGATAGACGGTTCCCTTACCTGTAGTTCAGCTTGTTAGTTCAGCCGTATAGTTTAGTGTAGTTGTTAGATTAGATTAGACTTCTTACCTATTTCAAAAACCAACGAATCGTGGGCATTCTTAAAGACAGCCCAAGGGATCCTACGGATATTTCAAAAGACGTATCTTTTCATAAAAACACCGTAGCCCCTATTTTCAAAACCCATGATTCGTGTTATTTCAAAAGGCACCATTTGTAGGACTTATATTAGATTAATGCAGATTGTTATAGTTGCGTCTAGTTTTCAGCTCCCGCTCATTTTTGTGGTCCGCTTCGCATCTCATGCTTATTTTATGTTTCATACTCCATTAGTGATATCATGCTGTTAGGACACCAGCACCATTACCGATGATGCGTAGGTACCACGTACACTTAATTGCCGGCTCACACACATCTTCATCGGTAATTGCCATGTCACGTACACCTTAGAAAATATTATTGCTTAACTTAGCTAGATAGCTAGTAGTTTGACATAATATTAGTGTACTTACCTTATATGCTAGTTAGACATTGTAGTTATTGCCTACTACTTCATGCAACTTATTATTCACTGTTGTGTCGCATTCATGGATTCTCATGCCTATATTCACTGTTTACATGCTATTGATGACTTGAATTCGGATTTCATGAGATTTCTTGGATTTGGAGGAAAACCGCAAAAACATAAATAAACCTTTTCTCTTTTTTAAAATAAAAAGTGCGGTTTTCCCATGATGTATGAGTCGTCCACCATAGTTTGCTGATGGATTTCGAGACCCGATTCGAGGAGTGGAGGAACCGTTTCGGGTACATGGTGGGCCCGGTGCGGTACCCCGGGGCAAGAGGAATGTGTTGTTGACGTTGAGCCTGGTAGGGGAGCACTACCGACCGGTGATATTACCCGACGCGTCGGATATCCGGAGGATACCGTCGTCGTCTTGAGATGGATGGTAGGGGCCGGTCTGGATTGACGGCGCCCTAGATATTGTGATTTGAGATATTGAGGTACAGCGATTGTGATACAGAGATATCGAGATATTTGGACACTTGTTTTGTATCGATGCTGGGCACTGTTTTATGCTGATTTCATTTATGGTACCTCACTTTTAAAATACAGAAATCTCACTGATTTATGAAACCAGTTTTTGTCAGTACATGCATTCTGTTCCATGCATTCATACCTCATTCATATGATATATTGCTACCTGAGGCACTGACATGGGCACATGAGATCACACTCGGGTTAGATATTACCCTAGCCATTGTTATAGGCTGCATGTTATTCATATATTTGAGGATATATTCTGATCATTGACCTAGGTTGCGTTATTTATGCGACTTCTGTGCGTAGATGTTTTTCTACTCACGAGTTGGCAACTCACCCCCGTTGTGCCACAGTTCTTGCAGGTTTCGCCGTACAGGTTTCTTTACGGCTTGCTGGCACTCTTTCCATTTCCGGGTGACTTGCTAGTAGGTGGGTTTATTTGTATCGCACCCATCATTATAACTTGTATATTATTACTCTGTTGTATCTAGAAGTTCCATCAACCAAACATGTATTTTTTGGGATAGAGACCAGTGATGTTATTCTTTCGACCTTAGAGTCGCGCGTTTTATTTCTGTGGTTTTCTTGTGGTTTTGAGTTTTGATCCTCGCCGTTGGCGTTGTATATTATATTGCTTGTGTGGTTGTGACCGTCGATTGACGAAGAGCTAGCTCCCGCTTGGGGATGCCTTTTTTGATTTCGTATACTATTCATGTTGTATCCCGTTTGGGGGCCAGTATTTACAAAGGAGACTCTGCCGAAATTTTCGGGAAAATTTTGATGTTCTTAAAAACCGCATAATTCGGCTCATGCTATTAAAACTACTTGTTTTAAATTGGTTTTCCTTCACTCTACTTCTTTTCTTGGTTTGGATTTCTGGGTTTTCGGTTTACTTAGATTACGTACGCCTCGAGACGTTTCGTAGTTTAAGTGCCGGTCATGTTCCGTACTTTCGGGACATGACAAAGTTGGTATCAGAGCGTTAGGTTTTAACCTTCGGAGTGTAGGATGACCCTTGGTTGATGGAATAGGTGACTAAAGTAGAGTGACGTACCGTTGATATGTTCCGCGGCATATTTACGACACGCCACTCCACTTATGAAGCCTTAGGATGTACATTTCCTTGTTCAGTATTATATTCCTTCCTGATCTAGCCTCATCCGTACCAGTTTGGTTTTGCTGCTACGGTTACGGTAGGGAGAGCTACGGCTAGAGTTGCGGTCAGCACGAGCTCGTTACGAACGAGGACTGACCAGGGCGAAATTCCGGTGACACACGATTGCGGAGATGTGTCTTTTTATTGTGTTTCACGCCCCGAGCGTTTGATGGATCGCTGTATGAGATTACTTGGACGTGCTGATCGACACTAGAGAATTGAGCCAATGATGGAGGCCAGCCAGATTTTGATGACCGTTGGTGTGTTGCTTACTCCTGACGATCGAGGCACTGTTCAGCGTGCAGACGAGCGAGCCAGTTATTGCTGCGAACGACGAGATATTGCCCCAGATGCTGGAATTCGTGCAGGACGAGTTGTACTAAGAGATGATAGGAGGTCGCTAGTCATCTAGGATGACTGACTAGGACATGTGGATCATTCGCTTACCCCGATGCGAGGTCATCAGATAGATTGATTCCAACTAGAGACGACTTCACGCAGAGACGTGAGGGTCGACAGAGACGATCGAATGTCGGAAACCTATTATTCCAAGTGTAAAGTAGTCGGAAAGACATGCAGGCAATTCTATGGTCCCTCTAGAAGAATGAAACCCTAACTCGACATAATGACCGTGTGAAAGCCTTTGAACCTTCGGGTTTGCGGCAGTTCTACGGCGCCATTAGTGAGGCTTGGGTTTGCCCTTCTACGGCTGGACCACCGATGCTGTGGTATGTACTCGATACTATTAAACTGTACCCAAGATGTTGAGCTCTTGGGGGATTATGAGGTTTTGATGAATCGATTGGATGGCTCGACTTAATTCGGATGCTAGGTGGTGAGATGCATTTCTTGGGAGACTCCAGATACGAGGATAGTCGTTGGAGCTCAGTCCATGCAGCCAAGACGAGACGAGTCCGGAGCAGTCGATATTAGAGAAAAGTGGAGTAAGAGGTTCGTACGAGATCTTGATGAGACGACGTTCCACTCAGCCGACATCAGAGATGCGGTACGCATGCCGAGGGATTGTGCATGGATATACCTTCCAGAAGGAGTCGCGATGAGTATGCAGCCGTTCCGGAACAAGAAACAGATATAGTAAAGGACGATGACTTCCGGACAGTTCGGCAGAGACGTGATTTGGGAGAGCCTCGACAGGACCTTTCTGGAATGAATTACGAGAAGACTAGGACCCAGGAGTGGTCATGTTACGCACGCCAATAGACCAGAGTTCTTGATCATTGACGAGACATGCTATGAGTGACCACGGCAGTTGTCCAGAGATTCTTGAGTATGTGCTTGAGCGGGACTATTCCGCCATACTCGATTTGCGTATTTTGGGCGATTTATTCGCATGATTGATTTTGATGATAGAGTTTCATGATATTTGTCTTCATGGACCATGGTTGCACCTGCTGAGTGTTTACGATTTTTGCACGGTTGTTACAGTTGATATCGTTTTCATGCCTTGGTTCTCTTGTTTGTGATTATATGGATTTCATACAGTTGAGTTGATTGTGCGTATATACACACGATTTGGTTTTTGCACTCGGTATAGTTCATATATGCTTGCAGTGCAGTGTTACGTATGTTGTGCATTTAGATGCCCTGGACTTCGATTTCGATGGTGATGTTCGATATTTGTTTTGTGCACCTTGTGCACCTGATTGGATTTTGCGTATATTCGGCACTTGATATTGGATTTCATGATTTCGTGCACGATGGATGCACCTGATTTGGATTTTCACGCATGTTGGGCGCATGTTTTGAAGTGTGATTTTGGTGCACACCAGATGCACTAAATCGAGATTTTTCGTGCATGTCAGATGCACCTGATTTTGCTGTCAGGCACACACGTTGCCTACGACAGATGTTTTGTGCACACCCGATGCACTTAGATCTTGTTTCTGTGCACTTGTATGGCACGTATTTGGATTTTGATTTCCGTGCGCACCGGACGCACGTAGTACTCATACGCGTATTTTGGGATTGATTTTTCCTATAGAGCAGTACGTTTTTTTGATATTTACTATGTGTTTTTGTACTGGGCAGGACTAGTCAGAGGACAGTACCTGAATATATTTGGCATTCATTTCCTTCAGATATTTACATATATAGATTTGATATTTACGTGTGTAGTTCCGATTTATAGCATATCTGTTTTGTATTGGATTTGACATTTGTGTCTTTACCATGACTCCAATGATTGCGGGATGCTTGACGGAGTTTTGATTTGAGTTATATGCTCATTTTTCATGCGCATGCGCTGCGCTACGATTTGTTTTATGTATTTACAATTTCGCAGCCCCGACGACTTGATGATTTGGCTTAGATGTTTTTGTATTTGGGGGGAGTTTGAATTTAAATTCGGGGACCAAATTTCTTTAAGGTGGGAAGATTGTAGCGTTTTGAAAATCGTTTCGGTGAAATTTCGGAAAATCGGTAAAATAAGGGGGTTTCTGTAAAAAGTCAAAATACAAATATCTTATTATAAAAATTAAATATATATATTCTAGCTATGTAATTGCTAGTATTTAGTGTTTATTGAGCCATTGGTGAAATTTCAAATTTTCTGAAAATTTTTCCGAAATTAATTATTTTAATATTATTTTAAGCCGTCACTAATATATTTAATTAGGGAAAATTACAATTTGGAATGAGTTGAAACAAATTTTGTGCATCATAGAACTTTAAATAAAATTTTATCATGTGGTTTTTGAAACGAAATCGTTTGCCAAAACGGTTTAGAAAATATCGAAGAAAAAGGGCTTAAATGGTGAAATATAGCTAAATAGAATTGGGGTATGGTTGCATGTAGCTTAATATTCCTCATATACACACACACACCCTCACCCTCTCCCCTATTAGGGCTGAATTCAGCAGCCCCCACTCATCTCCTCACTTAAAAGTCAAAGGAAACCAAGAAAAGAAAAGGAAAAAAAATAAAATAAAGGAAAAGATGTTTAAGTGTTGACTTGAGATATGGCTCCTTTGACCTTACCAACACCCCCACCTCACTATCTCTCATCCTCCCTCAAAAATTCTGGCCGAAACCCCTCCCTCTTGCTGCCCCCATTTTTTCTCCTCTCATTTCATCACAAAAAATTCATCAAAATGCTTAAAATTCCACCAAAAATCAAGCTAAAACTCAAATCCGAGTCCTACCCATTTTAGCTTAGCCCGTATAGCATGGATCTTTGTGAAAAGAGAGCATTTTGAGAGGCCATGGATGCTTGTGGATCTTCAAATGTTTTTGGGTATAATTCTAAACATTTTTGCTTAATTTGTTACTAATTTCTTAAAGCTAAGTTAATTAAGTGTTTAATTAGGTGTTTAAGAAAGAAAAAGGTTTTGAATTGAAGTTTGAAATTTCAAGTGTATGGTTTTGAATGAAAATTAGGGTTTGAGCATTTGACTAGGATTGTGATGGGTAGATTAACATATAATTGCTTGCAAAAATCAAATCTAGTTGCTAGTTGCATTTTTGTTAATTTAAATTTGTGATAAGTATATATATTGCAAACTAGTTTTTGTAAATATTGTGTTAAATTGAGAATTAAAATATGGTTAGGGTTTTTATCATATTATTAACTTTATTAAGTGTAGTTTAACACTTTAGTTCATGGAAATCCAACCTAAATTGTAGTTTGTGCATTTTTGCTATGAAATTGTAAAAAAGGGTATTTTGTAAACTAGAATATTAGGGTTTTTGGAATTTAATGAGATTAAATTCCGGAAATTGTTTCTATGACTTATTTAAGATATTTAATAAATATATTGGCCGCTACATTCATTTAAACATCCTGTTTTGTATAAAAACGGCGAATTGTGCTTGCTAGATTTTCGGAAAAGTGACTTTTTAAGTAAAGTTGGGGTTTTTGTGAGTTTTAACCTAGTTTATATTAAAATTAGTGTTCGTGAATGTGCAAATGAGTGTGATTGGATTTTTCTCGATGGTTTGACGTTTGTACATCGACATCGAGGGTTGGTTTGACTATTCTTGCATGCGTAGGCGATAGGTTTGGACCTATGCGTGATACGCGTGCCGATTTGATTTTCGTATGCCGTTTCGACGTCGAATTTAGTTTAGTGCGATACGGTGCGTTATGATATGTAGGTACCCCATGTGGACTTCGAGACGACAAGCAAGCGCATGGCGACGTCGGCACCGGCGAGCGATGACCAGGTGAGTAGATTTATATCTACGGGGAGAAGTCGGGTGGATGGCATATAGCACCCCCGCAGTCCGTGGTGGTGTATACGGATGCGTATACACACCAACATTTATTATATGTTATTTGGGATTAATAACGTTGCTTATGATGGATATTGGTGTGTTGGATTACCTTAGTGTTGCGAACCCTAGGGTAGTGTTGCACTACACATACACACATACATACTTGCATACATTCCTATTGATATATGCTCATGGGATTCTTTATAGTTATGGGTTCACATGGGTATGGGACTATGTGTTCACATACGGATTTGAAGATGATACTTGGGATTGAGCTGAGTCAATGAGATTTGATTTGAGGCCATGAGATCGGTGATATAGCAGGGTTCGTATTTGAGATACGACATGACGTTGTAGCGGGTCCTTGACGTAGTGTTTCACACACGTCCATGCATACGTAGGCGGTATCAGTATGGTACTAGATGTAGATCAGTACCCCGATCATGATATCGGATAAAGAGGATACCAGGTGAATAGTATGATGAATGTGATATTGACCCGTACCCAGATTGGGATGCCGTACGACGGATTTACGTACGAGCTATATTGATGATTGATCCGCACACTTGACTTGGGATGCCTGATTATAGATATGGCATCGGATATGATATTATTGAGGCGGGATCACCGACTATAAATAAACAGGTATGTATATGTATCGACTCAGATGATAGGCGGTTCCCTTACCTGTAGTTCAGCTTGTTAGTTCAGCCGTATAGTTTAGTGTAGTTGTTAGATTAGATTAGACTTCTTACCTATTTCAAAAACCAACGAATCGTGGGCATTCTTAAAGACAGCCCAAGAGATCCTACGGATATTTCAAAAGACGTATCTTTTCATAAAAACACCGTAGCCCCTATTTTCAAAACCCATGATTCGTGTTATTTCAAAAGGCACCATTTGTAGGACTTATATTAGATTAATGCAGATTGTTATAGTTGCGTCTAGTTTTCAGCTCCCGCTCATTTTTGTGGTCCGCTTCGCATCGCATGCTTATTTTATGTTTCATACTCCATTAGTGATATCATGCTGTTAGGACACCAGCACCATTACCGATGATGCGTAGGTACCACGTACTCTTAATTGCCGACTCACACACATCTTCATCGGTAATTGCCATGTCACGTACACCTTAGAAAATATTATTGCTTAACTTAGCTAGATAGCTAGTAGTTTGACATAATATTAGTGTACTTGCCTTATATGCTAGTTAGACATTGTAGTTATTGCCTACTACTTCATGCATGTTATTATTCACTGTTGTGTCGCATTCATGGATTCTCATGCCTATATTCACTGTTTACATGCTATTGATGACTTGAATTCGGATTTCATGAGATTTCTTGGATTTGGAGGAAAACCGCAAAAACATAAATAAACCTTTTCTCTCTTTTAAAATAAAAAGTGCGGTTTTCCCATGATGTATGAGTCGTCCACCATGAGTTTGCTGATGGATTTCGAGACCCGATTCGAGGAGTGGAGGAACCGTTTCGGGTACATGGTAGGCCCGGTGCGGTATCCCGGGGCAAGAGGAATGTGTTGTTGACGTTGAGCCTGGCAGGGGAGCACTACCGACCGGTGATATTACCCGACGCGTCGGATATCCGGAGGATACCGACGTGGTCTTGAGATGGATGGTAGGGGCCGGTCTGGATTGACGGCATCCTAGATATGGTGATTTGAGATATTGAGGTACAGCGATTGTGATACAGAGATATCGAGATATTTGGATACTTGTTTTGTGTCGATGCTGGGCACTGTTTTATGCTGATTTCATTTATGGTACCTCACTTTTAAAATACAGAAATCTCACTGATTTATGAAAGCAGTTTTTGTCAGTACATGCATTCTGTTCCATGCATTCATATGATATATTGCTACCTGAGGCACTGACACGGGCACATGAGATCACACTCGGGTTAGATATTACCCTAGCCATTGTTATAGGCTGTATGTTATTCATATATTTGAGGATATATTCTGATCATTGACCTAGGTTGCGTTATTTATGCGACTTCTGTGCATAGATGTTTTTCTACTCACGAGTTGGCAACTCACCCCCGTTGTGCCACAGTTCTTGCAGGTTTCGCCGTACAGGTTTCTTTACGGCTTGCTGGCACTCTTTCCATTTCCGGGTGACTTGCTAATAGGTGGGTTTATTTGTATCGCACCCATCATTATAACTTGTATATTATTACTCTGTTGTATCTAGAAGTTCCATCAACCAAACATGTATTTTTTGGGATAGAGACCAGTGATGTTATTCTTTCGACCTTAGAGTCGCGCGTTTTATTTCTGTGGTTTTCTTGTGGTTTTGAGTTTTGATCCTCGCCGTTGGCGTTGTATATTATATTGCTTGTGTGGTTGTGACCGTCGATTGACGAAGAGCTAGCTCCCGCTTGGGGATGCCTCTTTTGATTTCGTATACTATTCATGTTGTATCCCGTTTGGGTGCCAATATTTACAAAGGAGGCTCTGCCGAAATTTTCGGGAAAATTTTGATGTTCTTAAAAACCGTATAATTCGGCTCATGCTATTAAAACTACTTGTTTTAAATTGGTTTTTCTTCACTCTACTTCTTTTCTTGGTTTGGATTTCTGGGTTTTCGGTTTACTTAGATTACGTACGCCTCGAGACGTTTCGTAGTTTAAGTGCCGGTCATGTTCCGTACTTTCGGGACGTGACACTTAAGCTCTCATCTCTCACTGCAAATTGCTAAATACATAGCTCCTCGGCTCAACGGTCCAATACAGAAGCGATAATGGAAGTAGTCCGCTCTGGCACATCCTCTAAAGATCTCTGGCCAACTCTTATGGTCACTCATAACATGTCTCGTCGACGATGCTGAACTCTGGCCTGCTGGATGTGTGCAATATGACCGATCCTGGGTCCAAATCTTCTCGTATAGTATCCTACAAAGGTTTCGTCGAAGTCTCTCCCAAATCTCGTTTCTATCGAACTGCCCGGAAGTCATCATCCTTACCAAATCTATTTCTTTTTCCAGAACGGTTGCATTCTCATCACGACTCCTCCTGGAAGATATATCCATATACAACGCCTCTGCATGCGTATCACATCTCTGATGTTAGCGGAGTGGAACGTCATCTCATCAAGAACTCGTACGAACCTCTTACTCCGCCTTTCTCTACCGTCGACTGCTTCGGACTCGTCTCATCGTGGTTGCATGGACTGCGCTCCAACGGCTATACTCGTATCTGGAGTCTCCCAAGTAATGCATCTCACCACATAGCATCCAAATGAAGTCGAACCATTCGATCGACTTGTCAAAACCTCATAACCCCTTAAGAGCTCAACATCTTGGATACAGTTTAATAGTATCGAGTACCTACCACAGCATCGGTGGACCAGCCGTAGAAGGGCAAACCCAAGCCTCACTAATGGCACCGTGGAACCGCCGCAAACCCTAAGGTTAAAAGGCTTTCACACGGTCATTATATCGAGTTAGGGTTTCATTCTTCTAGAAGGTCCATATAATTGCTTGCATGTCTTTCCGAATACTTTAAACTTGGAATATGGGTTTCTGACATTCGATCGCCTCTATCAACTCTCAACGTACCTGGGTGAAGTCGTCTCTAGCTGGAATCAATCTATCTGATGACCTCGCATCGCGGTAAGTGAACGAACCACATGTCCTAGTCATTCATCCTCGGTGACTAGTGACCTTCTATCATATCTCTAAGTACAACTCATGCTGCAATAACTCCAAGCATCTAGGGTGATACCTCATCCTTCGCAGCAACAACTGGCTCATTCGTCCGCACGCTGAACCGTGTCTCAATCATCAAGTAATCGGTGTATTGACGGTCATCACATTCGGCTGGCCTCTAACAGTAGCCTAATCCTCTGGTGCGGATCTGCACGTCCAAGAAATCTCGTAAAAGCGATCCATCAAACGCTTGTGGCGCGAAAACACAATAAAATGGCGCCTCTATGCAAACCGTATGTCCCTAGAATCACGCCCTGGTCAGTCCTTGCTGGAGATAGTGCCCTCAGAGTCAATTATTGGATCACAGGCACGTGATTGCAATGATTGAGGGAGGACCTATGCCGATAGGACAGTCTTACTCAAGATGATAATATGCTATCTGGTTTATCTTTATCATCGTGTACTGCTTTAGGTGACCTTACAGGTCGCTATTGCACGTTGATAGAGCCCCTAGGATTCTTGCTTGATTGCCAGCAGTATGAGGGCGAACATATACGTGGGAGCTGGGGTATATAAGCACATCCTTAACAGGTCCCTAGTCGTGGGAGTTTCGAGATAGGGCATCGATACTCCAGAGTAGACTAGTGTATACAGTCGAGACCCCGACGAGGGGCGGTGGCAGGTCTCACAAGCCACTGGTGTCAGTTGGTTCACCTAAGATGTATACAGGTGCTCATTGGGTTATGAGTACACCGGACAGGATTTGCCGGGAACATGCTAGTTGGTCTTATACCTGACGTCAGATAGCAGTTCCCTGGTGACATGTGTACAGATTAGTTCATTGACCTGAGATCGTCATTTGTCTCGTATGAGTTCCCACTGTACTTTGATTACTACCCTAACACGGCTCAAAGGAGTCGTGCAAACAGGTTTTAGTTGGGTACAGTCCCGAGCCACATGGAGGCAGTGAGCGGATCTGCAGGGGTTCGTCTCTCCCGGTATTGGGGGTGAGGTCGCGCTGTGTCTAGGAGAGCCATTACACAAAGCCCTCGTCCGAGGCAGGAGATTTACTGGTAGGCATTCCAGTAGTATCTTAGGGTGTTCTGTGCTACACTCCGACACGACTTGTACCGCTTTAGGGTGTCTGACTTTTACCAACACCCTAGGCCCGCCATGCGATTCTCATTGACGAACGGACCGGACTGTACAGATATTGTCACTGACTGGCTCAGTAGGGTGTTAGGATTAGTTCGCTCATCGATGTCCCTTTTGGTCAATACCTGGTAGCCCGTTACGTATGGATAATACCTCTGACGTGCTAGTGGTTAAATCCACAGCCAAAAGTATTGACGAGTCTTTAGAGTCCCCTACAGACAGTTACTCAAGTTTCGGGTGAAATGCTGTAGAGGCCGTATGGAGATATGGCAGGGTTCGATCATATACGTGCGGTATTGCATGGATCATGATCGGACGGATAATACTAGCGGGCTTTGGTTTAAGACCGATCTTAGTATTGTACAGTAAAGATTTTGTCTCATTGCATTTGTATTCGGTCGGAATACAAATGCAGGTATGTGTTGGATATATGTATGCCCTAGAGGCCATTATGTGATAGTGGATGTATCTATACATGTATATATATATATATATATATATATATATATATTCAGTATGCATTCTTGCTCGACATGATAGTATGCTATCTGGTTCTTCTTTATCTGACATGTTGATTTGATCATGCTTCTATTGATTCATACATGCTGATAAAGCCCTGAGGATATTGGCTTGACTACTCTGATTATGATGAAGATCATATTAGTGGGACATCTGTAGTCTATAAGCATATCCTGGAAAGTCCCTAGTCATAGGTATATCGAGACGGGGCATTGATATACCAGAGTAGACTAGCGTATATGATACTAGACCCATACGATGGGCGATGAATGTTCCCACATTCATCGATGTTTGACATCAAGATCATATACGGGTGCTCAGTGGTGACTGGGTACACTGGACGGACTCACCGAGAACTCCTATATGGAATTATATCTATCGTCGGATAGCAGTTCTCAGGTGACACTGGTACAGGTTAGTCTCTAGACCCGAGATCGTCATGGAGTCTTGTGTGTTCTCCCACTGTACTTTGATTGCCACCCTACCACGGCTCTACTGAGTCGTGCAAACAGGTGGCCGTTGGGTACAGTCCCGAGACACACGAAGGCAATGAGCGATAGGAGGGGTTTCGTCTCTCCCGGTATTGGGAGTTGATGCTGTACTGTGCCCGACTGGTTATATCAGTAAGTCCCTGGCCAGGGCTGCTGAGAATTGCTGATAAGTGTTATCAGTAGTTTCTCGATCTGTTATAGACTATTCACCGGCATGACTTATTGAGTTATTAGGGTCGACGTGACCATCCCTAGGCTCGATATGCAGCATATTTGACGAAGAGACCGGACTGTACGGTAGTGTTGTCGGTTGGCTCGACGTGAGTTGTAGCAGGTTCGCTTGTTTTCTTCTGATCGCTCAATACCCGGGTGGCCGTTACGTTTAGCTGACCGCTTGCGGCTTTAGGGTACCTGATATGATCGTCACCCTCTGCCGGCGTATTGACGAGTCTTAAAGTCCCACAAAGGAGTAACCCAGTCCAGGCGAAACGTTGTGGTGCGTGTATGCGATATGCGCATCCACCCGATTAAAATGTGCGTATATGATACCGAACATTGATCGGGTGGCCTGCTTTTGGTGGGGTCATATGAGATATGACCGGGTTGATAAATCAAGTGTTGATTTATCATCTAACCATTAGTTTTCTCACTTGAAACCTTTCTAGAATATGATGGATGTATGCATGCATGCATGTGTTTCTTTCTTTCATTCTAGTTTCATGCACATGTGGATGTGCATACATGCATACATACATACACCCATCTATCATGGTTGTTAGCACATGGAAATGGTGGCAATATAAGACTCACACCATGGATTAAGTAATGGATTTTTATTTGATTTTTTATTTGAAACAAAATTGAAAAGAAAAGGATAATCTTTACTAGCTTCTACATTCTTCTTCTAACCTAACCAAGCTCACCTACCTCTAACCTTGGGTTATCCTTCTCTTTATCATTTAAAACTCAAGTTAAATAAACTCTCCATCACTTAACCATGGTTGGATGTAAGAAGGAATAAAATATTTCATTTCTTTTTAAAAGGGTCATCTTTTATCTTTTACACTTGCTAAAAAGAAAAGTCACCATCTTCATCCTCCTTCACCATTTGCTCTCTAGGTTTTTCTAGTGAGTAAAACACACTCAAAGAAAGGTTTTTGAAGTGAGATTCTAAACCACAACATCATTCTATGCAAGTTTAGCCAACTTGTTTAGAGTGTTCTCTTCGGTTTTGCGAAGTTGCGAGCTTGGACGGGGAACTCCGGGTGGATCGTCGTAGACGCAAGAGGACTTCAAGAGGACCTCCACTCAACACCCAAGACACCAAGGAGTCCAGCAATAGGGAGCTACAAAGGTTGTAGTCTCGAAACCCTAACGTTATAAGTCTTAAGTTTCGAAACCCTAATTTTCTAGGATCGATTCCTTTGCATGCTTGTTTAGCACCATCAAAATTAAAACTTTATGGCATGTGATGCTTCAAAACTCCTCATAGGGTGCTAGGCAAACCTTACAGTATGTATATACAGTAGCGGGGTTTTTCCTTTAATTTATTACGGGATCGTTTTTCTGAAGTTGCCAGTTTGCTTTCCGGTTTCGGCCATTTTCCTTTGTTTCTTTCTTTGGCTGAAAATTGGTGGAGGGGGTTATTTGCAATTGTGCAAAGGAGAAGACTTTTTATGCATCATGATGGTTTCATGATGGTGCACCATCCATTGACTTCATTGGTTCATCATTGCTTGACTTTGCTCGATGGTGATGGGATATGATTGGGTGATGGAGTGGGGATTTGGTAGAGATGATTATTCCTCATGATCATCTCTTTTCTTTTCCTTGTATTATTTTCTCTCTCTCTCCTTTTCACTAAAAAGGGGCCGGCCATTCAAGGGGGGGGCTGTCCCAAATTTTTTGGGAGTGGTTTTTCATCTCATTTGCTTTTAAAAATCCCTTTGGTTCATCTCAAAAGGATATCTCATTCCTCCACCAATACAAGGCAACTTCTAGTAACCGCATCGAGACAAAAGAGTTCTATACTTCATCTACAGCATTTCTTAGACACGTCGACTGGCCAACTTCGTGCCCGAGTTGCCTCGGTCCATAGGTGGGAGCCCGTAAAAGAACCAGGCGATGTGGTGCCCTTCCGACGAGGAGATGGAGACCGGAGATTCCACGGGGAGATACGGACGACGACGAGAAGACTAAAGGACATGGATCGCTCGGTATATCTCTCTACCCCTTCTCTTGTTAGTTAGGATTAGGTTGATGGCCCGATCCAGGTTTATGGTCCGCGGTAGCGCCGGTTTAAAGATCAGAAAAATTTTTGTTTCCGCATTTTGGCCTCAGAAAGACTGCCGGGGCGCCGGCGTGCACCTACATGGTATCAGAGCCACGCCATCAATCTAGTCTAGCTTGCTCTAACGTGTTTATAAGTTCGATCGAACGGATTTTCCGAAAACCCGATTTCTAAAGCACAGTTTCTGTCGAAATTTTATAGTTGTCAAAAAATTATTTGGTGCATTTCAAAAATACAGGCAGGGTTTTCTATGCAATCTGGGAAAATTTGGTGTAGTGTTGTTCCTGTTCAGCCGCGGAACCGCGGCCTTACCCCTGCTTTGGCCGCGGTTCCGCCGAATTAAAGTGTGATCACTGCACCTTATTTCTTCAATTGGTTGCTGTGTTGGAAATGGGGTTTTTGGTATATTATTTCTGGGCCCAGATTTTCTTTGAGTGCTACAGTAGTTCTTGGGGCCCACTTCGGTAAATTTGATCGATCGAAAATTTTAAACATGTTAGTTCATAGTATTTACATTATATCTGCGACCGTTAATGTCATTTGATCGGTAAGTCCTGACTAACTGCTATATCTCTTTTAGACGGATTTGCGAACGTGACATTCACGTTGATGTTCTGTGTTGTGATGTGATGTTGCGGATTGTCGTGGTGGATAGCCTGGATGCAATGGTAGTACAGTTTGGTTGTATATGTACATTTGATATTGCGGGGCGAGCGTCCGACATGTGGACTGCCGTCACTGCCTGTTTGTATATTATTCTTTTGGGGCACGTCCGGGCTGAGTTCGATGTACCCGTTGTATGTATATTTTACTTTCTGTACTAGGATTACCCCACGGAGGGGTGCACGGATAGCCGGGTTCTAGAGGGCAACGGGCCCGCATCTTATGGCGTTGAGACGGAGGTGACTTCACTCTAGAATTGGCGGGCTATTCGCCACACTCGTAGGGGGTACAGGTTGACCCAAGGTGGGGTGCCCAAGTTACCGGATTCCGTGAAGTGCTGGGTGGTCCATTCACGTTGCTGAAGGGGGCTGCCTCACTTCAGGTTTTGGCGGGTAACTTGCCGCGCCCTTAGGGGTCTAGGATTTCATTGCACAGGCTATCCACACGACCAGGGGAACGCCGGGTTTCAGTAGCGGCTCTATGAAACCCGGGGATCCCAGATAGCTGTATTGTTCTGTGATGCTTATTACATTTCTGTGATGTTGCATTTTATCACGCCTTGAGCGAATATTATATATTGATATATATACTAGTAGATGTTGTATATGTTTTATATCCGCGCTAGTCCTGTCCCCGCTCTGTCGTTAGTTAAGTAATCTAACGGGTGATGACGGGACCCAGTGGCAAATGCGGATGGCATATACGTACAACGTATTTTCGTTCTTTATTAGTGTGATCAATTGATGGGACTGCATTGATTCGGATCAATGCAAGCTATACAAACCTATTCTGATGTTGTTGGAACATTTTTCAAAAGGCTGTTATTGCAAGGACGTTCTCTTTTATTTTGCACAGTGGTATTCGGTTATGAATATCCAGCACCTCAGTCGATGAGGCAAGGGCCGAGATCCCTTCACCGGGAGTGACCCCTTGGACAGAAGTTTGCATCAGGGTAATAACTTCACTATAGCCGATTACTTTTTGCTTTGCATCGTGGTATTCAGTTGGAATATCCTGCACCTCATTCTATGGGGAAAGAGCCGAGATCCCTTCCCCGGGAGTGACCTCTTTAGCAAAGGTTTTCGTCACTATATTTTTATAAAAAGCTATGCAGTTCATTCAACGATATCAAGTTCATTACGTTAAAGGTTTTACGCCAAAAACCAGCCGTAGCCCTCCGTCATTTCAGATTAGTATTCCTTAGTATTCGTGCTGCGTATGTCATGCTTAGCCGAGACGTAGTGTTCGGTAGCTATGTAGTGCTTTTCATGGATATGAAATTGGTTAGGACAGTCGTGCGGTCATTTTGGCTCAGTCAAGGACTCGTGCGGGTGAGTCTAATGCAATCAAGATAATGACGGGTTGAACTTGACTAGGACCCTTTGATTTGTTGGCTCAGTCAAGGTCACTTGGGTCCTAAGGGTAAAAATCACATCAGGAGTTTCTAAAGAAACTGAAACTTGCCAGGCATGCGCATACCTTTTAGAGTGTGGTGACGTGAGTGGATTCTGTCACGTTATCATGCAATGATAGTTTGATCCCGATTCGCACTGATGAGTTGGTTTACTCCTCGGGTGATCCCGACTAATTCGTCTTTCAGGTTTGGAGGAGAATTTGAAGTTACAGTGGGAGGTTTCCTGATTAAATTAATTGGTTACCACTCTGATCTAGGTTAGAGTGCACGCTGAGTGTTTCTTTTCTCTCTCTCCTAGGCAGCGACCATGACCCGACCCGTGATTATGACTCAGTGACCAAGTTGACCGAACCTTTCTATAAGACTGGCCTTTTGGATTGTCAGAGTTGCATACTTCATTGCCACTCCTACTTTTACCCTTTTCTCCAGAACAACCCGTATTACTACAAACGTCCAATTCCATTGGATAAAACCATCGTATGGTTATATACGAACTCAAAAAAATTTATTCGAGGATGGTTTCTGGTTCTGGAGAAAACGAATGGGACTATTCAGTTGTCTTTTCCTTTTACCTTCTCTCAGGATGCCAGTGCTCCTTGGATTAGGGGATAGTACACCCGTTACGCCTATTGGATAGTCTTCTTCCAAACCTTAGGCTGGTGCCGAATGGTAGGGAATGAAGAAAGCCGATTAGCCTAAGTGTGGTGTACAGAAGGTATTCAGTTAACACAAATAAAAGGATTAGAAGGAGGGCAAATTAAATTGCGACTGCTATTCATGACCAAACCAAGTATTTCATTACCACTCCCACTTCACCTTTGTATTTCTCCAGGACACTCCGTATCACTACGAAGATCCACAGTTTATTGGATACTCCATCGTATGGTTATCTACGAACTCGAAAGGAACTTGTTCCAGTTCGGGGATGGATTCTGGTTCAGGAGAAATAGGAATAAGGTTTATTCGGTTGTCTTTTATCTTCACCTTCTCTCGGGTTGAGAGTGCTCCTAGGATTAGGACAGTACACCCATTATGCTTATTGGATAGTCTTCTTCCAAACCATAGGCTGGTGCCGAACGGTAGGGAAAGAAGAAAACCATTTGGCCTAAAGGGGTGTATAGAAAGTAATGACTAAAGACATATGAAGGGATTTGGAGAGATGGCAAAGAAATATACGGTTACAGTTGTGAATTTGATAATGGAAGAGGCATTACTAGGAATACCAGGATACCCCTACGAAACATTTCAATGTTTCATTTTCACTGTGTACTGTTAATGGAAAACTGATTTCCCAATTAGACACTTGCTCCAGGGTATGTATTTACCAGGTTTGATTCTCACATCTGTATGGTTTTACAGATGATGAATGGGAGTAAGTTATTGGGAATTGGGAGATCATCCTCATTATATCGGGATTCGTTGTAATCGGTGATATTTGAGGAAGTCACCTGGGTTGTTTGCCGGACGGCAAATATTTGGTTTTGAATATCCGCTGTTATGCACCAATTTCAAATTGATATATCTGTACGTCTATTTTTACAGAGTGAGATATACCTTTTTGAAATTTTGTTCATGGCATTTACCTATATCAGTGGATGGTTAGGTAAGGAGCGTTAAACAGCGGTGTAATTCTTCTTAACCATAAGTACAGTGTTCAACCTACGACACACAGGGTTTGAGTTATTAGATTTAGGGGACTTATACAGAGTATTGTATGTTGTCCAGTATCCATTAGGACAGAGGGGTTGGTCCTCGTACTATATTCGGTTTACTTATGACTTCTCTAGTTCTTAGACAAGTGTTTCATAGAAACACAAGGTCTGAGTTTTGAGAAGTTATAGGTATAAGGATAAAGTAGAGAACCAGGTGTTGCAAGTATCGGGATTCTTCAAGGTGATCGAAGATGTAGATACTTGTGTATGGTATTCAGTTGATAGTAATGGTTAAGAGAACTTGCTTCTCTTTCCGGTTACTCATAATTGGAAGCATTCCTAAGTTGGGTAATGCTGATCGGCCTCTCTCCATTTAGTTGACATGCGCTGGAGACAGCTGCATGATTTGAATCTGGTTCAATTAAATCAGTGCCTCTGTTTCTGTATTGGATATACAACAGTTCATATCTTGACATTGTTAAGCTACGGGGAGTTGTCCAGCTTATGCTTAAAACCAGACTCTGGACAACACAAGGCACATTTCTGTAATGGTTGTTTATGGGTTGACCGGGGCTATGACGATGGTTGACTTTCTACCATCTGGAAGATCAATAGTGATATTGTTCTTGACTCGCCACAGTTTTAATAAAAATGGATCGTTTTCAGAAAACAGTAGTGGGAGTATGGTAGAACTAGAAGTGATTTCAGAACCGCAAATGATTACAGAAAATTTAATGGGACCTAAAGATTCAATCTGATTTGATATTCCATTGGCCACTCCGCAGATATGGTGGGTAACCTCAGGCACTCGAGAGGTACTTCGGTATGCTCAAAGACGGTGACAGGGAGGTTCTTGTTTACCTGGACTTGCCATTGCTGTTGTTCCAGACTGTGAGACCCGGCAGGAGGATGAGTATAACGTCGTTCTAGACTAGTTTTAGAAGTGTACGTGTATATGACTCTACCAAAGGGTTGTCGTAGTCAGTGAGAGCAGCGGAAGAATTGGTGGACAAGTAGCTTATGTCCATTTATGGGCTAAAGCAGATATAGCGGAGATAGATCATCTGTTTCTGATGTGACAGTCATAGGTTTGACTTCATCAGAATTGGGGATGGATCTGTTAAGAAGGTAGTGGGGTGTAATGTCCTGGTATCTGGATGACATACACAGAGTAGGAAGTGAAATTCCTATACTACGATTGGTTATAGTTTGGTTGTCACACAGTGGTTTCTCCACATAGGACTTGGATATTATATCAGACATTCTGGTCACTAGATCTATGGTTTTAGATCTAGATTTGGGAAGTATCCCAATCTGGGTACTTAGACAGCATTCTAAGAGTATTTAGAAAGGACGACTCCTGGCACGGTAGTGTACCTGCAGGTGATGGAGTCACCCTCTCTAAAGGTGTCTTACAGACTAAAGGGGAGAGAGATGTGCATGATTGGCAGATCACTTGCTTAGGCAGTTGAGTCAATCATGAGATATCAAGTACCACACCAGATGTTGTTTTTGCACGAGCTGCGATAAGTTGATATTTATCCAATCCTGGAGAAACATTCGGAAGCAGTTTTAGAACATAAGTGGATATTCTAGGGATTTGATAACGGCAGCCTCCTTTAGGAGACGGTTATCATTCCAGGATTCCAAGGTGACCTGGATGACAGAGTGGCTGTCAGAGTTATAGTTTTCACTTTGACGAGGGGCAGTAGTTTGGAAAGGAGGTCCAAGCGGATACTGATGGAGGCATGGCGCATGATACTGATTAAGTTCATTTGACGATACAGTCTAAGAAGTTTGGATTTGGAGTTCATTTGAGGACTAGCTCCCAACAGACATCCAGACATATTCTAAGACAGGTATTGCTCTTTTCGGGAGATGGCTTTCTCCGCAAACTTGAGATATAGAGAGACATAGAAAGAAACATCAAGGCGGATCCACTCACTGAGGGTATTCCTCGAACGCAATAGTTTCGCAAACGGGTTTTGTGAGATTGATTAGTATAGGAGTTGGGTGTTCGGTATCACACGAGCTGTGAGTATGCGACATCGTAATAATTAGCCTTGAGTGCAAGTGGGTGATTGCTGGAGATAGTGCCCTTAGAGTCAATTATTGGATCACAGGCACGTGATTGCAATGATTGAGGGAGGACCAATTTCGATAGGACAATCTTACTTAAGATGATAGTATGTTATCTGGTTTATCTTTATCATCGTGTATTGCTTTAGGTGACCTTACAGGTCGCTATTGCACGTTGATAGAGGCCCTAGGATTCTTGCATGACTGCCAGCAGTATGAGGGCGATCATATACGTGGGAGCTGGGGTCTATAAGCACATCCTTAAAAGGTCCCTAGTCATGGGAGTTTCGAGACAGGGCATCGATACTCCAGAGTAGACTAGTGTATACAGTCGAGACACCGACGAGGGGCGGTGGCCGGTCTCACAAGCCACTGGTGTCAGTTGGTTCACCTAAGATATATACAGGTGCTCATTGGGTTATGAGTACACCGGACATGACTCGCCGGGAACATGCTAGTTGGTCTTATACCTGACGTCAGATAGCAGTTCCCTGGTAACATGTGTACAGGTTAGTTCATCGACCTGAGATCGTCATTTGTCTCGTGTGAGTTCCCACTGTACTTTGATTACTACCCTACCATGTCTCAATGGAGTCATGCAAACAGGTTTTAGTTGGGTACAGTACCGAGCCACATGGAGGCAGTGAGCGGATCTGCAAGGGTTCGTCTCTTCCGGTATTGGGGGTGAGGTCGCGCTGTGTCTAGGAGAGCCATTACACAAAACCCTCGGTCGAGGCAGGAGATTTACTGGTAGGCATTCAAGTAGTATCTCAGGGTGTTCTGGGCTACACTCCGACATGACTTGCACCGCTTTTGGGGGTCTGACTTTTACCAACCCCCTAGGCCCGCCATGCGATGCTCATAGACGAACGGACCGGACTGTACGGATATTGTCACTGACATGATTAGTAGGGTGTCAGGATGAGTTCGCTCATCGACGTCCTTTTTGTTCAATACCTGGTAGCCCATTACGTATGGCTAATACCTCTGACGTGCTAGTGGTTAAATCCACAGCCAAAAGTATTGACGAGTCATTAGAGTCCCCCACAGACAGTTACTCAAGTTTCGGGCGAAACGCTGTAGAGGCCATATGGAGATATGGCAAGGTTTGATCATATACATGCGGTATTGCACGGATCATGATCGGACGGATAATACTAGCGGGCTTTGGTTTAAGCCGGATCATAGTATTGTACAGTGTAGATTTTGTCTCATTGCATTTGTATTCGGTCGGAATGCAAATGCGGGTATGTATATACCGTAGCGGGTTTTTCCTGTAATTTATTACGGGATCGTTTTTCTGAAGTTGCCAGTTTGCTTACCGGTTTCGGCCATTTTCCTTTGTTTTTTTCTTTGGCTGAAAATTAGTGAAAGGGGTTTTTTGCAATTGTGCAAAGGAGAAGACTTTTTATGCATCATGATGGTTTTATGATGGTGCACCATCCATTGACTTCATTGGTTCATCATTGCTTGACTTTGCTTGATGGTGATGGGATATGATTGGGTGATGGAGTGGGGATTTGGTAGTGATGATTATTCCTCATGATCATCTCTTTTCTCTTCCTTGTATTATTTTCTCTCTCTCTCCTTTTCACTAAAAAGGGGCCGGCCATTCAAGGGGAGGGGGGCTGTCCCAAATTTTTTGGGAGTGGTTTTTCATCTCATTTTCTTGTAAAAATCCCTTTGGTTCATCTCAAAAGGATATCTCATTCCTCCACCAATACAAGGCAACTTCTAGTAACCGCATCGAGAAAAAAGAGTTCTACACTTCATCTACAGCATTTCTTGGACACGTCGACTCGCCAACTTCGTTCCCGAGTTGCCTCGGTCCAGAGGTGGGAGCCCGTAAAAGAACCCGGCGATGTGGTGCCCTTCCGACGAGGAGATGGAGACCGGAGATTCCGCGGGGAGATCGGGACGGCGAAGAGAAGACCGAAGGACACGGATCGCTCGGTATATCTCTCTGCCCATTCTCTTGTTAGCTAGGATTAGGTTGATGGCCCGATCCGGGTTTATGGTCCGCGGTAGCGCCGGTTTAAAGTTAAGAAAAATTTTTGTTTCCGCATTTTGGCCTCAGAAAGATGGCCGGGGCGCCGCCGTGCACCTACAGTCCTCGTTCGTGATGAGCTCATGCTGACCGCAACTCTAGCCGTAGCTCTCTCTGCCCGTACCACCGTGATAACAAAACCATAAACTGGTACCAATGAGGCTAGATCATAGGAAGGAATATAATGCTGTGCAAAGAAATGTACCTCATAAGGCTTCTTAAGCGGAGTATCGTATCGTAAACATGCCGCGGAACATACATACGGTACGTAACTTTACTCTAGCTACCTACTCCATCAACCAAGGGTCATTCTACACTCCGAAGGTAAAACCTAACGCTCTGATACCAACTTTGTCACGACCCGGAAAGTACGGAACATGACCGGCACATAAATTACAAAACGTCTCGAGGCGTACGTAATCTAAGTAAGCCAAAACCCAGAAATCAAAACCAAAGAAGCAGTAGAGTTAAGGAAAAACCAATTTAAAGCAAGTAGTTTTAATAACATAAGCCGAATTATGCGTTTTTAAAGAAAAAATCAAGTATTTTCTGAAAACTTCGGCAGAGTCTCCTTTGTAAATATTTTCCCCCAAAACGGGATACAACATGAATAGTATACAAAATGAATAAAAAGGCATCCCCAAGCGGGAGCTAGCTCTTCGTCAATCGACGGTCACAACCTCGCAAGCAATATAATATACAACGCCGAAGGACGAGAATCAAAACTCAAATAAAACCTAAAATCAACATGAAATCCATAATAATACAATGCGCGACTCTAAGGTCGAAGAATAAACACGGGTCTTCTATCTCTATCAAATATACAAGCCTGATTGATGGGGTTTTACTAGATAAAACTGAAATAACGATATACAATGGTGGTTCTGATGCAAAGAACCCACCTGTCAAAGAAATCATCCGGAAGGAACAGTGTGCTAGCAAAACCGCAATGAACCTGTACGGCAAAACCTGCAAGGAACTGTGGCACAACGGGGGTGAGTTGCCAACTCGTGGGTAAAAAACATCCACAGATAGAAATCACATGTATGACTCAATCCCAGGTCATACGATCATAATATATCCTCAAAAAAGATAACCTGAAGCATATAGTAATGGCTAGGGTATACATCTATACAATGGTAATACCAAGTGCTTGTTTCAGTGCCTCAGGTAGCAACATATCATATGTATGATGTATGAATGCATGAAAACAGAACGCCTCAAATGAGAAAACTATTTTTCTTATCTCTTTGAGATATATGTATAATAATTGGAATATCATCTGTGAAATCAACAGGAAATCAATGTCCAGCATCGATACAATATCTCAAATCTCAGGTCTCAATATCTCAATGTCTCAATATCTGGGGCTCTGGCTATCCGGACTAGCCCAACTCCGATCGGTATCCTTCGGATATCTGTCCAATCATAATGAAGTCACCGGTCGGTAGTGCCCCCCAGGCAGGCTTAACGCCATCATCTGCGACCTCCTCGCCCCGGGGTACCGCACCGGGTCCACCATGCACCCACAGACGGTTCCTCCTCCTCCTCGAATCGGGTGTATCATATCGCTCAAGAGCCGAGAAAACTCATGGTGGACTCCTCTCAAATCATATCATGAGAAAACCATAACTATCCTTTTAAATGATAATAAGTTTATAAAATCCTTGCGGTCTCTCCAAATCCAGAAATCTCATGGAATCCAAAATCTCAAAATCAAGATCAATAACAATAAATACTGGGCTCCGGCAATCCGGACTGGCCCTAAATAATAATGCATAACAATGAATAAATAATTATGCATGAAGTATCACAGTAATGAATGCAATATCGAAACTAGCGCAGTAATGAATGCAATATCTAAACTGTCAGCTAACAAGCAATATCAATAAGGTAACATTCTCTAGAGTGCGCGTGCCATGGCAATTACCGATGATGATGTGCGTGAGCCGGCAAGTATGTGTACGTGGAACATACGCATCATCGGTAATGGTGCTGGTGTCCTGGTAGCATGGTTTTCATAATAATACGGAAACACAAATAACATGCAATGCGATGCGAATAGTAAGAACAAGCGGAAAAATGAATAGTAAACGCACCAATAAAGAATATACATTCATATAAACGAGTCATACAGTTTTGACATTTGAAATAGTACTAATCGTGGTGTTTAGAAAATAGGGCTACGGTGTTATTTTAAAGAAAAAGGTACGTCCTTTGAAATATCCGTGGTATCCTTTGGCCTGTCTTTAAAATACTCACGATTCGTTAGTTTTGGAAATAGGTATGACTCGAATCTAATCTATCATTTACAAGTACACTACAGGGCCAAACGAAACAGGCTGATCGAAAGGTAAGGAAACCTCCTAACATCTGAGTCGATACATATATACAAATAATAGTCGGTGATCCCGCATCAATAGTATCCCATATGATTCAATATCTATAATATGACATCCTCGAGTTAATAGTGCGTATCTATCATCAATATATAGCTCGTACGGTAAATCCGTCGTACGGCATCCCAAATCTGGGTACAGGTCAAATGTCACGTTTATCACATTAATCATCTGGTATCCTCTTTATGAAATATCATGATCAGGGTACTGATCTACGTCTAGTACAATACTGATACCATCTATGAAATGCATGCGTGTGTATTAAAACATCAAGCCTGAAGGACCCGGTAAAAATCATGCCGTATCTCAAATACGGACCAAATCGCATCACCGATCTCATGGCCTCAAGCCCAATCTAATCGACTCATCTCCAAATATCATATAATATGCTCAACATTCAGGCATGTGTATATGAATGTGTGTATATATATATATGCATAGTCCCATACCCATATGTATATACATATTTACACATATCCCCATATACGCACAGGTAAAAGAATGAATGTATGCAAGTGTGTATCCGTGTATAGGTGCAACAACTACTCTAGGGTTTCGCAAGTAACACTACTATTCCATGAACATGTAACCCTATCATTAACATCCATGTCAAACAAAATAGATATCATAAATATACAGTATATATGTGTAACATACTATACATCGAACTGCGGGGGTGCTATACGCGATCCACCCGACTTCTCCCCGTAGATATAAATCTACTCACCTGATCTTCGCTCGCCGATGTCGACGTCGCCATGCGCTTGCTCATCGTCTCGAAGTCCACATATGGTACTTACATGTCACAACGTATCGTATCGCATAAAAACCCAATTCAAAATCGAAACGGCATACGAAAACCAAATCGGCACGCGTATCACGTATAGGTCAAAACCTATCGCCTACGCATGCAAGAATAGCCAAACCAATCCTCGATGTCGAGGTACAAACGTCACACCATCGAGAAAAACACCAAACGTACCAATCATGGTCTTACAACTCACTAAAAATCTACAAAATAGGATGCAAATCATCAAAACTAATAGACTGATTAAATCGATTTATTAAAAGAAACCTAGTAGGCATCAATTAGCCGTTTTAAAACAAAACTTGATGTTTTAACAATTCTAATAGCCATAATACTCATTAAACATCTTAAATAAGTCCTACAAACCATTTCCATAATTTAATGTCATAAATTTCCATTAACCCCATATACCTAGTTTGCAAAATATCCAATTTTAACACCATTTAAAGCAAAATTTCACAACTCATCAACTAAACTAAGTTTTGCATGATCTAAGTCGCTAAACAACAAACTAAAATGTTTGTAATGCCATGAAAACCATAATTAGATTTTTCTCTCAATTAATTAATAATTTTCCCAAAACCCCAGTTAACAAAATTTGTATAATTAGCAAAATGATAAACTAACAATTAGCAACTAGACTAGGTTTTTACATGTCTTGAAATATTAATCTACACTTACTAACTTGATTTATTTATAAAAACCCAAAACCTTAGTTCAAACCCTTTCTTGAATTCTAAATCTTAAAAATTAAGTACATACTTAAACACTTAATTAGTTTAGATTACAACAATACTAACAAGGTAACAATTTGATTAAAATTATACCTCACCAACCTTGAGATCAACACTAGTGATATGTATGCCCTAGAGGCCATTACTGTACATGCGATGTATATTGTAGTGGATGCTTGGACATACATATGGAGGACTTTCTTGCTCGACATGATAGTATGATATCTGGTTGCTCTTTATCTTAACATGTACTCTGATAGTCCTTATGTTACATGTTGATAAAGCGCTTAGGATGAGTACTTGACTACCAGGACTATGATGCAGATCATACTAGTGGGGACAGAGTAGTCTCTATGTACATCCTTCAAATGTTCCAAGTCGCAGGTGTATCGAGACAGGGCATCGATATACCAGAGTAGACTAGCGTATGCTTCTTGACCCATGTATATGGGCGATGGATGATCCCATATCCATTAATGTTTGACATCAAAGATAGTATACGGGTTCTCAGTGGAGACTGGGTACACTGGGCGGACTCGCCGAGAACTCCCAGATGGTATTATACCTCATGTCAGATGGCAGTTCTCTGGTGACACTGGTACAGTTTAGTCTGTAGACACAAGATCGTCATAGAGTCTTGTGTGATTCCCACTGTGCTTTGATTTCCATCATACCACGTCCAAGAGGGCATGCAAAATGGTGGCTTTTGGGTACAGTCCCGAATCACATGGAGGCAATGAGCGATAGGAGGGGTTTCGTCTCTCCCGGTATAGGGAGTTGATGTTGCGCTGTGTTCGATTGGCTATAACTGGAAATCCCTGGCCAGGGTTGCTGAGATTTACTGGTAAGTGTTATCAGTAGTTTCTCAAAATGTTATGGACCTCATATCGACATGACTTAGCTGTTACTAGGGTCTGACGTTTACCACCCATAGACTAGATATGCGACATATCAGACGAATAGACCAGACTGTACGGGAGTGTTACTGATTGAATTCGCAGTAGAATGTACATGGTTGCTTTTTGATCTTCTGATTGCTCAATACCTGGGTGGCTGTTACGTTTAGCTGACCGCTTGCAGCTTGTGGGTGTTTGATTTGATCATCACCTACTGCCGGCATATTGACGATTCTTTAGAGTCCTACACAGAGGTTTCCTGGCTCATGCAAAACGGAGTAGGAGCACATATGTGATATGTGAGGGACCGAGAATAATACGAGTATATGACACTGTATTTTATTCTTGCGATATGATATATCGGCCGGGTATATGTGATATAGCCGGGTCATCGGATCAAGTGTTGATGCGATGAAAATGTACATGTTATATTAGTCGGTTGTATATATTATAGCCGGGTTATCAGATCAAGTGTTGATTTGATAATTTAATGTATAATTATATATGTGATTTATTACTTTACATTAACTAATATATGCTCGCTTTATTGATTCATTTTCTCACGGGATAATACATTGATATATATGCGATATATGTTAATTGTATTATTTTCTTTTGTTGCAAAATATATTATATATGTGATATATAATATTGTAACTGTTAGTGTATATGCCCTAGAGGCCACTAGTTTGTATATTACTTAATGGAAGCTTGGGATATTCACCTTGTATATACAATCTTGCTCAAAATAGTAGTATGCTACTTGGTTTGTTTCTACTTCAATGTGTACATGTGTTTATTTTAGTATATCGCCTATACACATTAGTGGAGCCCTTAGGATCTTTGCTTGATTACCAGCGTTGTGATGGCAGTAACACTAGTAGGGCTGGGTAATCTATAAGCACATCCTTATGCAGGTCCCTGGTCGCAGGACTATCGAGACAGGGCATCGATACTCCGGAGTAGACTGGCGCATGCGCTTCTCATCCCAGTGTGGGAGACGGTCTGTCCCACAGCCGTCGGTACGTCGTACTTGAGATAGTATGCGGGTGCTCGTTGGGTTACGAGTACACTGGACAGGACTCGTCGGGAACTGACTAGTTGGTATTATGCCTATCGTCAGTTATCAGTTCCCAGGTGACATGAGTACAGCTTAGTCCGCTGACTTGACACTGTCACTTCGCCTCGAGTGTGTTCCCACTGTACTTTGATTACTACCCTACCACGGTTCAAAGGAGTCGTGCAAACAGGTGGTAGTTGGGTGCAGTCCCGAAGCACTTGGAGGCAGTGACGGTTAGACAGGATTCGTCTCTCCCGGTATTGGGGGTTGACATCGCGCTGTGTCTAGGAGAGCCATTACACGAGTAGTCCCTGGCCAGGGCAAACGAGATATACTGGTAGGCTTCCAGTGTTATCTCAGGGTGTTTTGGGCTTCACTCCGACATGACTTGTACCGCTATTGGGGGACTGACGTTTACCGCCCCCTAGGCCCGCCATGCGATGTATCTGACGAACAGACCGGACTGTACGGAGAATGTCACATTCAGGCTCAGTAGGAGTTCAGATGGGTTTCGCCTCGTCAGTCTTCTTGTCGGCATTACCTGGGGACCGTTACGCACAGCTAGTGCCGCTTGCGGTCTTTGGTTAAACCCACTGCCAGCGTAGTGTCGAGTCTTTAGAGTCCCACACAGAAAGCTATTCGCCTTTAGGCAAAAGAGTAGAGGTCGCATGGTTTTGCGACAGGTCGCATGGTTTTGCGACAGAGTTTGGTCACATCCGTGCACTTGTGCACGTACAGTGTCCGGACAGTTTACACTAGTGGGCTTTGGTTTAAGCCAGATCCTAGTGTACCTTTTGGGATTGGATTTATCCAGTATGTATTCGTGTTCCTCGGAACGCGGATGCGGGTGTGTATGCACAGTTGACGGAGAGACAGAGGCAGATGATTCTCATTAGGGTTGTTGACCGTTGACTGTTGACTATTGACTTTTTGGTCAACCCTAATGAGAATATGATATGTGATTAACAATTATATTAATTAAGTATTGTGGTGACATGGTTGTTGAGGGGTTGACTTTGTTGACTTGTTGACTTTGTTGACCGGTTGACTAGGTTGGACTAGTTGACTATCATGATGACTATGGCTATCATTTTATGGCAAAGACTTTTTACTTGCTTGTTTCTTTTGTGAGAAATGAGTGCATGAAATGATTTAGCCATTTTGACTTGAACCATTTTACACAATACTTGATTATTATTTTTGTGATGATGGTTTTGGATTATGAGAGCCAAATGAGAAAAGTCTTCTCTCATTCTTTCTTGCTCATTCTCTCTCTTGTTCTTGAGCTCTCATCTTCCTCCTCTTGCTCTCCCTCTCTTGATTCTATGGTTCACTTGTCTCATGAGTAGAGAAGAGTTTGTATGGGATTTTATCTATGGTTGTTGGTTCTCAACTCATGAGACAAGTGAACCATAAAGGTTTAGCAAACCGAGTGAACTAGTTTCTTCAAAGTTCGAAGAAGGAGCCAAAAGGTTGAAGCTTTCAGGTGGATCTATCTTCGGCGTAAGGAGACGACGGGAAGAAGCCGATCCGGACCACCATCGGAGTTTGAAGATGAAAGAGTTCAAGACAAGCAAGGTATAAACCCCCTAACCGAGTAGTCAACGACTCCTAATTAGGATATTAGTTAGATGTTTAACAAAGATCCGGGTTTTAAGTCCATGTTACCACCTCTATAAAAATCGTTTTTTATCAAATTCCGCATGCCCGAAAATACCGGGAGAGGTAGCATGGACTTACAGTGGTATCAGAGCCTAGTTAAACTCTATCTAACATGTTAGCAAAGTAGCTAGAAGATCGATCAAAGAAAAAGTCCCGAAATGAACCCCGTTTTCAAAGTTGCTGTCGATTTTTTATGTTCTGTAAAATTAATAAATCATGCATCAAAAATAGACTCAGGGTTTTTAGAGTGCACTGTAGAAAGACGGTCCCCTGATCTCATCATTGCGCCGCGGAAACGCGGCAATAGCTTGCTATTGCCGCGGTTCCGCGGCCGTCTTGGCTTCTCTCTGGTTGTTCTTTGCTACAGTGTGCTTATGGGGGTATTTTAGGAATTTTAGTATATGTATTTTTAGCCCAGATTTTCCAGAACGAAAATTTTATTTTTGGGGTCCTGAAAATCCGTATTTTTGATCGAACTTCTAAAAGACTTTAGCTGACGGGTTTTTCTGTAATGTGATATTTGTATTGAACGTCTGCTAATCGCTATATGTCGATTAGTGAGGGTTATACAAATCTGTGATCTATAATGTTATTGGAATGTGTATATGAATATGTTGGATTGTCGCGGGTAAATAGCCGGGGGGTTGTGAGACGAGAGTTTTTCTTTTCTTTCAATTCATGTAAATTTTGTAAATTTTTGGAATATTATTTGTATGACCGCACAACCGGGTCGGGGTTGTAGCCGTCATTGTATAATTTCTTTTTACTGTTTTTGCTCCTAGGATAGACCCATGGAGGGGGTGCACAAACTACCGGGTATCTCGATGTGCCGAGTGGCCTACTCACGGCGTTGAGGGAGGTTGCTCCACTTCGGGTACTTGGCGGGTAGTTTGCCGCACCCGTAGGGGTCTTGGGTGGGGTATTGGCTATTCACCGCGACCGTGTAATCTGCTTTTCGTTACAGGCTCGTACGAATTGCGGATTCCTAGTATATCCAATGTATTCATCTGTGATCTGAAATGGCTATCATTGCAATATATCTATATATGATATTATTTAGGCGTTGCTTATGTTTTACAGCCGCGCTAGCCCAGCCCCCGCTCTGTCGTTAGTTAAGTAACCTAACGGGTAATGACGGGGCCCCGTGGCGAATGCGAATGGCATAAGCGTACGTCATATTTTGGTTGTTTTCTGCAATGGTAGGATTAAATGATGGGACGCATTAAAAGAACTAATGCAAGAATATCACGCATTAAAAGAACTAATGCAAGATAATAAACCAAGCTAAAGTCGTTGGAAAACTTTCGAAAAACCACTCGGTTCTTTTCAAAACCAACTTTTAAATACGGAGCTTGAGCCACTCCTTTTAAAAGCTATCTCGTTCCATCGATTATATCAAGTTCACTACGTTCACGGTTTCACCAAAAACCATTCGTAGCCCTCCGTCGTTTCGTATGAATATTCAATAGTATTTAAGCTATGTTTGTTGACCTTCGTCAAGGCATAGTGATTGGTAGCTGTTGGGTATTCATATGTAGCATAGATAGATGCGTTGGTTTGGGACATTCGCATTACCTTGTTGACCTTCGTCAAGGGTATATACGGGTGGATTCAAATTAACCTGGATAATGACGGGCAGAACTTGACATGTGACTTATGATTTGTTGACCTTCGTCAAGGTCATAAGAGCATGGGGCAAAAATCCACATCGGGAGTTTCATAAGTACTGAAACTTGCTAGACCTGCATTCCATTTGGAGTGTGATGATTCTGGTAGGATTCCTTCAGTTTCGTCACGCGATGATATTTGGATCCCGATCCTACTGTGAGTATATGCTACTCCTCGGGAAATTTCTCACTAAACGATCAATGCTATAAACCTAGTAGGTGCCTAGAAAGGTGTTAGCGGGGCTACGCCTCCAGGGAAAAGAGGTTCTTGAATTAAGGAACTTCACGAAAGCGTTGGAAAACCTCCCTCGAAGTACCGACACTGGCCTGGCTGAATGGTTAAGCAAGTATTGTGCGGTGGGATTGATCCCAACTAATTCTTCCTTTATGGTTTGAGGAGGGATTCGAGAAACAGTGGGAGCCATCCTGTTTAAACAAACTAAAAACCACTCTAAACTTGCAAGAGCATCATGCTGAGTGTTTCTTCTCTCTCTCCTAATTGCAGCGACCAATCGACATGACTGGACTTAAGTTACTTCTAGATAAAAACATAATGACAGGGCCAAACTACAATGATTGGCTCAGGAATGTCAAGATGGCAATCACTTACGACAAGCTGGGGTATCTTCTTACCACCAAAGCTCCCCCTGTCCCTGGTCCCACTTCCAGCGTCGCGGATAAGGAAATCCGTAAGACTTGGGAGATTGATAGCGCGAAGGCCAAATGCCTCGTACTTGCCTCTATGGACAATGAACATCAGAGGAGGCACGAGAATATGGACTTGGAATCCATATTTCTTCAAACAAAAGAACTGTATGGAGAGCAATCTCGTATCGCAAGATACGAAGCGTCGAAAAAGTTATTTTCGGCAAGGATGGCCGTCGGATCATCAGTAGCAGAGCACGTGCTTAAGATGATCAGCTACATTGAGGAGCTCGCGGACCTAGGGACCACATTGGAGAGTGAGCTCTCTACGGACTTAGTTCTCCAGTCCCTTCCTTCCACTTACGCCCAGTTTATACTGAACATCAACTTACAAGAAAAAGAAGTTGAACTTTCAGAGCTCCTCAACATGCTGAGGAGCGCAGAAGGCACCCTACAGAAAGGTAGGGAAACATCCACTTTGTTTGTAGGAGGATCATCTTCTTCTAGGTCCAAGGCGAAAGCCAAGGGAAAGAAAAAGAAAGCCCCCGCCAAACCAAGAGGCGGTGTTAGTAAAGTGGATACGAAGGGAAAAGCAAAAGCAACAAAGAAAGCGGGGAAGCTTGTGGATAAGGAAGAATGCTTCTATTGTCATAAGAAAGGACACTGGAAGAATGATTGCAGGGCTTGGAGAGCCAGAACACAGGAATTGAAGCAGGTTGCAGCTTCAGCTTCAGGTGTGTATGTTATTGAAAACTGTCTTTCAATAAACTCTACTTCCTGGGTATTAGATACCGGATCAGGATCTCATATCTGTAATTCATTGCAGGCGTTGAGAAACCGTAGGGTTTTGAAGGCAGGTGACATGACCCTAAGAGTTGCGAACGGAGCTAGCATGGATGCTAAAGCCGTGGGGGACTATCACCTGGGAATGTCAGATGGACATGTTTTGGTTTTACGTAATTGCTTTTTTGTACCTAACGCAACTTGTAATATCATTTCTGTATCTTTAGTTTCTAAAGAAGGTTATGAATTTGCGTTTGTAAGCAATGTTGTAAACATTCACCTTAATCAAGTTTTGATTGGGTCAGGTACATTGAGCAATGGTATATACGTATTAAACCAACCACAGATTTTCAATGTCCAGAATACACACAAAAGAAAGTCTCCGGATATAAATCAGACTTTCTTGTGGCATTGTAGACTGGGTCACATCAATGAGAGAAGGTTGACGAAGTTACATACAGAAGGATATTTGAATCCATTCGAATATCAATCGTAAGCCACTTGTCAATCCTGTCTCAAAGGAAAGATGACAAAGACTCCGTTTACTGGACACGGAGTAAGGACAAGCGAGCTCTTGGGACTCGTACACAGCGACGCGTGCGGTCCAATGTCTACACATGCGCGAAGCGGTTATTCTTACTTCATCACTTTTACGGATGACTTTTCAAGGTACAGTTAAGTCTTCTTAATGAAACATAAGTCCGAAGCCTTTGGAAAATTCCAGGAATATAAGAATGAAGTAGAAAAACAGACCGGCAAAAGTATCAAGATTCTAAGATCGGATCGAGGTGGAGAATACTTAAGTGCCGAATTCCTGAATTACTTAAAAGAGAATGGAATTCTCTCTCAGCTTACTCCTCTATACACTCCGCAACATAACGGTGTATCGGAGAGACGGAACCGGACCCTATTGGATATGTTACTGTCCATGATGAGTAACGCTGAGTTACCGCGATCATTCTGGGGATATGCACTAGAAGCAGCTGCATATCTCTTGAACAAGGCTCCCACCAAGACTGTGCCTACCACCCCATATCAGATGTGGACTGGGAAGAAACCCTGTCTTAAGTATCTTAAAGTATGGGGATGTCCAGCTTTTGTAAAAAAGAAGCATGCGGACAAGCTCGAGGCACGTTCAGTACAGTGTAAGTTTATGGGGTACCTAAAGAACTCCAGGGGGTATCTTTTCTATTCCGCTGAGGAACAAAAAGTTTTTGTTTCTCAGCATGCCCGCTTCTTGGAAACTGAGTTTTTGGAAACCCAGATAAGTGGGAGCACAATAGAACTGGGAGAAATTCCAGAACCACAGACTATTACTGAAAGCTTAGTGGAACCAGAGGGTTCAAAAGAACAGGACATTCCTACGCCGCTCCGCAGGAGTAGTAGGCAGTCTCATCCGCCCGAGAGATACTACGGTTTTCTCATAGACGGGGATAGAGAGGATTGCATCATAGATTATGATGAGCCTACTAGCTTCCAGCAGGCCGTTCAGAGCGTTGACTCAGTAAAATGGCTGGATGCAATGCGGACCGAAATGGAGTCCATGTACACCAACAAGGTATGGACGTTGGACATTGCTCCAGACGGGGTAAAACCCGTAGGATGCAAGTGGATCTTCAAAAGGAAGATTGGTGTAGATGGACAGGTTGAGACCTATAAAGCTAGACTTGTTGCGAAGGGTTTTCGTCAAAGACCTGGTTTGGTCTATGACGAAACCTTTTCTCTAGTGGCTATGCTGAAATCCATTCGGATCCTTCTTGCCATTGCTGCCTTCCACGATTATGAGATCTGGCAAATGGACGTAAAGACCGCTTTTCTAAATGGAAATTTAGAGGAATGTGTCTATATGGAGCAACCAGAGGGTTTCATTCAGAGTGGGAGCAGCGGAAAGGTGTGCAAGTTGCTTAAGTCCATCTATGGACTAGAGCAGGCATCGCGGAGTTGGAACATCTGTTTTGATGAGACGATCAAGGAATTTGGCTTTATCAAAAATCCAGATGAACCATGCATCTACAGTAGATTTGTAGCGAGAACTGTAGTATTCCTCGTTTTATACGTCGATGACATTCTCTTAATAGGAAATGACATTCTTATGCTACAATCTGTCAAGGGGTTCTTGTCACACAGGTTCTCCATGAAAGACCTGGGTGATGCCTCATACATCCTGGGGATCCGGATCCATCGTGATAGATCCAAGAGGATATTAGGACTTTCACAGTCCAGGTACATCGACACCATACTGAAAAGATTCGGTATGGAAGATTCCAAGCACGGTAACCTACCGGCTTGTCACGGGATCACCCTCTCTAAAGAGATGTCTCCCAAGACTGATTTGGAGAGGGATCGCATGTCTATTATACCCTACGCTTCTGCGGTAGGCTTTATAATGTATGCGATGTTGTGTACCAGACCGGATGTAGCTTATGCACTGAGTGTGGTAAGCCGGTATCAGTCAAACCCTGGGGAGAAACACTGGATAGCAGTAAAGAACATTCTCAAGTACCTCAGAAGGACTAAGGAGATGTTCTTGGTGTATGGCGGAAAAGACCTCCAGATCGAGGCCTTTGCCTACTCCAGCTTCCAGAGTGACAAGGATGATTCCAAGTCCATGTCGGGTTTTGTCTTTACCCTCAATGGAGGGGCGGTGTGTTGGAAGAGTTCCAAACAGGAAACCGTTGCAGACTCGACGATGGAAGCGGAATACATCGCTGCATCTGATGCCGCAAAAGAAGCTGTCTGGATGAGGAAGTTCTTGAATGAACTTCAGGTGGTTCCGTCCATTGTTGATCCAATACCTCTGTATTGCGACAACAACGGGGCTATAGCTTTAGCGAAGGAACCCAGGTCCCATCAGAGATCCAGACACATCTTAAGGCGGTATCACCTGATCAGGGAGATCGTGGATCGCCAGGAGATCGAGGTTCGGAGAGTCGCTTCAGAAGATAACACTGCAGATCCATCCACCAAGGCCTTGCCCCAGACTCAGTTCGAGCGGCTGATCGAGATGATAGGTCTTCGATACGCCAGTACATGGCCTTAGTGCAAGTGGGAGATTGTTAGTGTATATGCCCTAGAGGCCATTAATGTATCATACTAGTTTGTATATTAATTAATGGAAGCTTGGGATATTCACCTTGTATATACAATCTTGCTCAAAATAGTAGTATGCTACTTGGTTTGTTTCTACTTCAATGTGTACATGTGTTTATTTTAGTATATCGCCTATACACATTAGTGGAGCCCTTAGGATCTTTGCTTGATTACCAGCGTTGTGATGGCAGTCACACTAGTGGGGCTGGGTAATCTATAAGCACATCCTTATGCAGGTCCCTGGTCGCAGGACTATCGAGACAGGGCATCGATACTCCGGAGTAGACTGGCGCATGCGCTTCTCATCCCAGTGTGGGAGACGGTCTGTCCCACAGCCGTCGGTACGTCGTACTTGAGATAGTATGCGGGTGCTCGTTGGGTTACGAGTACACTGGACAGGACTCGTCGGGAACTGACTAGTTGGTATTATGCCTATCGTCAGTTATGAGTTCCCAGGTGACATGAGTACAGCTTAGTCCGCTGACTTGACACTGTCACTTCGCCTCGAGTGTGTTCCCACTGTACTTTGATTACTACCCTACCACGGCTCAAAGGAGTCGTGCAAACAGGTGGTAGTTGGGTGCAGTCCCGAAGCACTTGGAGGCAGTGACGGTTAGACAGGATTCGACTCTCCCGGTATTGGGGGTTGACATCGCGCTGTGTCTAGGAGAGCCATTACACGAGTAGTCCCTGGCCAGGGCAAACGAGATATACCGGTAGGCTTCCAGTGTTATCTCAGGGTGTTTTGGGCTTCACTCCGACACGACTTGTACCGCTATTGGGGGACTGACGTTTACCGCCCCCTAGGCCCGCCATGCGATGTATCTGACGAACAGACCGGACTGTACGGAGAATGTCACATTCAAGCTCAGTAGGAGTTCAGATGGGTTTCGCCTTGTCAGTCTTCTTGTCGGCATTACCTGGGGACCGTTACGCACAGCTAGTGCCGCTTGCGGTCTGTGGTTAAACCCACTGCCAGCGTAGTGTCGAGTCTTTAGAGTCCCACACAGAAAGCTATTCGCCTTTAGGTAAAAGAGTAGAGGTCGCATGGTTTTGCGACAGGTCGCATGGTTTTGCGACAGAGTTCGGTCACATCCGTGCACTTGTGCACGTACAGTGTCCGGACAGTTTACACTAGTGGGCTTTGGTTTAAGCCAGATCCTAGTGTACCTTTTAGGATTGGATTTATCCAGTATGTATTCGTGTTCCTCGGAACGCGGATGCGGGTGTGTATGCACAGTTGACGGAGAGACAGAGGCAGATGATTCTCATTAGGATTGTTGACCGTTGACTGTTGACTATTGACTTTTGGTCAACCCTAATGAGAATATGATATGTGATTAACAATTATATTAATTAAGTATTGTGGTGACATGGTTGTTGAGGGATTGACTTTTTTTACTTTGTTGACCGGTTGACTAGGTTGGACTAGTTGACCATCATGATGACTATGGCTATCATTTCATGGCAAAGACTTTTTACTTGCTTGTTTCTTTTGTGAGAAATGAGTGCATGAAATGATTTAGCCATTTTGACTTGAACCATTTTACACAATACTTGATTATTATTTTTGTGATGATGGTTTTAGATTATGAGAGCCAAATGAGAAAAGTCTTCTCTCATTCTTTCATGCTCATTCTCTCTCTTGTTCTTGAGCTCTCATCTTCCTCCTCTTGCTCTCCCTCTCTTGATTCTATGGTTCACTTGTCTCATGAGTTGAGAACCAAGAACCATATATAAAATCCCATACAAACTCTTCTCTACTCATTCTAGTTCACAAGGTTTAGCAAACCGAGTGAACTAGTTTCTTCAAAGTTCAATGAAGGAGCCAAAAGGTTGAAGCTTTCAGGTGGATCTATCTTCGGCGTAAGGAGACGACAGGAAGAAGCCGATCCGGACCACCATCGGAGTTTGAAGACGAAAGAGTTCAAGACAAGCAAGGTATAAACCTCCTAACCGAGTAGTCAACGACTCCTAGTTAGGATGTTAGTTAGATGTTTAACAAAGATCCGGGTTTTAAGTCCATGTTACCACCTCTATAAAAATCGTTTTTTATCAAATTCCGCATGCCCGAAAGTACCGGGAGAGGTAGCATGGACTTACAGTAACAAGTTATGATTACAAATACAACATGATTTGTGGAGATTAAATAAGTTAGGGTTTGATTTGGGTTAGCATTTGGGTTAGCATTTTCATGAACCTTCTAGAAGCTTTATTTTGTTTTAAGCATAGATATTTTGTATTGATATTTTGTGTAGATATTTTCTTAACCCAACCCAAACTCTTTACCCTAGTTAATTCTCTACAAAGGTTAAGCCTTCATTCTTAACCCATGGTTGATTTGTTACCACAACAATGATTTCATTAATCATCACAAAAGGTTTTGCTTCATCTTCTTCTTCTTTTTTCATGAAGAAAACCTTCACTAGCTTTTCCTTTTGTGATGTTTATAAGTGAGAAATTTAAAACAAAAGAGGGAGAAATTCCTACTTCATCAACCTCATCTATTCTAGCCACTTAGATTAGGGTGTTTGCTTTGCTAATACTTGATTAGTGAAGCAAGAGCTTGGGTTTGAGTTTCTTCAAGGTAGATCATCTTAGTTGTTGAAGATTGGAAGCAAGCTTGCATCTTTCTCTTCATGGAGCCTCTCTAGAGTCCGGGTACATGATGATCACGGTGAAGAGACCTCAACATGGAGCTTATGAAGTGAAGGAATGGACTACAAAGGTTGTAATCCCAAACTCTTAGAAGTAAAGTTGTTTACTTGTATAGTTTACCCTAATTCTCTAGTTAAGATCTTGGTTAGGGTTACATTGGACCCTAAATTTTTATAAAATGGCATGTGTGATGCCTTGCTAAACGTTGTTGTCGTGCAATACAACCCTACAGTGGTATCAGAGCCAAGCTAGAGCATTAGGCGTTGTCTAGACGAAGTTAAAATTCCGATCGAACCCCGAAACCCCGAAACAACCCCTTCTCTGGAAATTTTTCAAAAAGTTGAAATTTTTCATATTAAAAATACTCACAAAATCATGCAGGGAATTCTAAGAATTACTGTGAAGTACGAAGCCATAACTCCCTCAAGGGACCGTGGAACCGCGGCCAAACCATGCGTTTGGCGGCGGTTCCGCGGCCAACTTTGAGTGTTAGGGGCTAATACTTCAGGGGTTTATTCTTAGGTACTTTTTCATGCTTCTGGGAATTTTTAATTCTACTCAAGTGTTGAGCTTTCTGGGAAATATTGGGAATTCGTTGATTCGATCAGAAAGTTTAACATCGTTTAGTTTTTCGGATAATTTAGAACGTGTTAAATTGTTCGAACGGATATCAATAACTTACTTTTTCAACTGTCGGAAAACTTTCAAGTGTTGGATTTTTCCTGAGTTTAAAACTTTCGGGAAATCATTCAAGCATATCTGCAGACCCTCTAGAAGATCGTAACCTTAACTCGATTATGTGACTGTCAAAAGCGCCACTGAACCCTAGGGTTTGTGGTAGTTTAGCGTTGCCACATGTGAGGCGTTGGTTTGACCCTTCTACAGCTGGTTCATTGAGGCTGTGACATGTTCTGTGATTTTTGAACTCCGCTCAAGTGTTGAGCTATTTGGAAAATCTTAGGTATTTGATTATTCGATCGGAAAGTTTAACATTGTCTATTTATTTGGAATGTGATACAATATGTGGAATTCATATAATTTGGCATGAAATGCGAACTATGTGATATTTCGGATTTAAGATGTCTAAAGTGATTGTGGATTCCAAATGTTGTAGTTTTACACTTTCTTTTCTGTGACCGTAAGCGTAGTATGTGGGGTATTGCCGGCTTCGTTGCTATACATCAACGACAATCGGGATACGCATACTTGCTTACGTTGATGATATGAGATATTATGTGTTGTCGTGATATGTTATATTGGATCGTCGTGTTTTGAATAGCCGGGGGTTTTATGTGAGATGAGAGTTTTTCATTTTCATTCATGTAAAATTCATTGTTTTTAATATTCTTTTATTGGGACACTTCTGGGTTGAGGATGATGTCACCATTGTATATTATTTACTTTTCCACATTAGGATAGACTCGAGGAGGGGAGCACAAGAAACCGGGTTCTAGGGTCCAGTAGGAGGCCATCTCGAGGAGTCAAGACCGGGTCTCCCAACCCTAGAATTCGCAGTTTTGCTTGCCGCTCTCGTAGGGGTCTAGGGATGTGGGTTTGTCTATTCATCGCGACCGTAGAATCCGTGTTTTATACAGGCTCAAAATAAAACACGGACATCCTAGTATATCCAATATTTCCTATGTTATCTTCTACTGCAATGTTCTGTGATGAGATCATATTACTGCCTGAGACGAATGTTTATATTATATATATGAGATATATGTTATATTGCTGATTTCGTTTCAAATGTGATGCTTGTGAAGCATAATAAAATGGGACTTCATTAATGAGATTAATGAAATAAAAGAAACCTAAAAATGTTGTAGAAACTTGTTTAAAAACTGGTAGCTCTAGTTCTTGTTTTGCATAGCGGTATTCTTTGTTGAATATCCAGCACCTTATTCGATAAGGAAAGAGCCGAGATCCCTTCACCGGGAGTGACCTCTTTAGCGAAGCTAGCAGATGCTACACACTTGGTTTGTCTTTTGATTGCTTTTATAGTTTTTGCTTTGCACAGCGGTATTTGTGAAATATCCTGCACATTATTCGATAAGGAAAGAGCCGAGATCCCTTCACCGGGAGTGAACTCTTTAGCGAAACTAGTAAAAGCCTCAAAAACACTCCTTTTTTAAAATCACTCGATTCTATAACGATATCAAGTTCATTACGCAAAGGGTTTTCTTAAAAACCTGTCGTAGCCCTCCGTCGTTTCAGATAAGTAATAGTTAGTATTCGTGCTGCGTTTGTTGGCCTTTGTCAAGGCGTAGTATGTGGTAGCTGGTTACTGCTTATCTGTATAAACATATGATGCGATTAAGTTAGGGTAGTCGTGCGACCTTGTTGGCCTTTGTCAAGGGTCGTGCGGGTGGGTTTAATTCAATCAGGAAATGACGGGTTGAACTTGACTAGCATCCTATGGTTTGTTGGCCTTTGTCAAGGTCATAGGAGGTTAGGGGTAAAATATTATCGGGAATTTCAAGTGTTGAAATTTCCAATGAGATTGCATATCTCTTATGAGATAGTTGGATCCCGATAGCAGCTGCGAGTAAGAGTTACTTTTGGGAGAGTTTTACACATTAAATTAGCCGATCAAGTAGGTGTCTAGAAAGGTGTCAACGGGGTTATGCCTCTAGGAAAATGAGGTTTACTTTAATTAGGTCCGTGCGAAAGCACGGGGAACCTCCCTCAAAGTACCGGCACTGGCCTGGCTGAAAGATTGGCGAACTTGTAGGGTGTAATAAATCCCGGCTAGTCTTTCCTTTTAGGGTTTGAAGGATGATTTGACTAAAACTGTGGGAGCCATACTAATTAGATATATTAATAACCAATCAAATATTGCAAGAGCATACGCTGAGTGTTTTCTTCTCTCTCTCCCCTGGTTGCGACTATGTCACGCCTTAATCAAGATAAGAAAAATATGGATGTATTGACCGAACTCGCTTGTTATACTTCGCTAGGGAACGTTAGTCCCGCTCCAACTTATAATTGTTATAAAACCGAGCAGGAAATAGGGGATTACCAGAATTCCCGTACCGCCCAAACGAAGAAAGTGCGTGCTGATGCATCTTCTTCGGGTGTGTTCATTAATGAGAACTGTTTCTTAGCATCCTTTATGTCCTGGGTATGAGATACTGGATCAGGATCCCGCAAATGTAATCTATTACATAGGCTACAGATAGGTAGAGAACTGAGAACGGGTGATAAGTTTTAAGAGTTGGAAATGGTGCAATTGTTGCAAGCCAAGTCTGTTGGCAGTTATCACCCTGTATTAACAAATACATTGATTCTGAACGAATATTATTAGATACCGAACCTGATATACAACATCATATCAGTATCTTTATTTAATAAGGAAGGATATAATTTTGTATTGTTGGATATTGTTTTGAACATTTCCTATATCAAGAGTTTATCAGTTCAGGCACGTTATGTAAAAGCATAGACGTTCTAAATCAAACCACAGTTCTTAATGTACAGAACACACACAAGAGGAAGAGTTCAGAAATGAACGAATCCTTCTTGAGGTTTTGTAGATTAGGTCATATCAATGTGACCCAATTAGCTAAGTTACATTTAGATGCATATTTAAATTAGTTTGAATTTACATCTTGTGAAACTTGCCAGTCATGTCACAAAGATAAGATGACCATAACTCTGTTTATTGGAAACAGAGAAAGAGTTAGTGAACTCTTGGGATTGAAACATGATGATGTATGAGGTCCTCTGTCTATACATGCCAGGACTGGTTCTTTGTACTTCAGAAGTAGAGAACTAAAACGGGTATAAGCATTATGTCCATTGATGTGATCAAGGAAGAGAATACTTGAGCACGGGATTCCTGGACTATTCTAAAGGAGAATGAGATTCTCTCTTAGCATTACCCCTCCGTATAAACCACAACACGTCGGTGTATCGGGGCGGAGCAATCGCACCCTATATGATATGGTGTGCTCTATGATGAGTACCACTGAGTTGTTTATTTTTTTTCGGGGCTATGCACTTGAGAAGTTGCATACCTATTGAATAGGGTTCCAACCAAATCAGATGCCTACCACTCCATATGTGATATGGTATGGAAAGAGCCTATCTCTTAAGAAAGTGAAGATTTGGTGTTGTCCGGCCTATGTCAAGAGCAAAATCCGGACAAGCTCGAGGCAAGGTCAGTTATGTGGAAGTTTGTTGGATATCCCAAGCATTCGCAAGGGAATATCTTCCACCAAAGATGTTTTGATTCTCAGCATGCCACCTTTTGGAAAGGGAATTTTTTGTGAAGAAATTAGTGGTCATAAGGTAGAACTGGAAGTAGTTCCAGCTAAATCAAACTGCAGCTGATGATTTGGTAGAACCGAAGGATTCAATAGTTTCCAACGAACCTCAGCCTCTCCGCCGATCTGGTAGGATTCCTCTTCCACCTGAGAGATACTTCGGTTTCTCTATGAAAGTGGGAGCGAGGATTGCATCATGAGATAATGACCCAACTAGTTTCGAGCAGGCCATCAGGAGTTAGGGACTCTGTGAGAATGGCTGGATGCTTAGCAATCTGAGATAGAATCCTTATACACCAACAAAGTATGGACTTTGGTTGCTTTATCTGAAGGGTTAAATCCCCATCAGGAGCAAGTATATCTTGAGAAGATTACTTGGTGTACATGGAAAAGTTGAGACTTTCAAAGCTATGCTTAAGTCCATCCATATCCTACTTGCCACTGCTACATACCATATCTACGATATCTGGCGGTTGGGTGTCATGACTGCTTTTCTAAGTGATGATTTGGAAGAGAGCGTCTTTAAGTACACAGCTAGAGGGCTTCGTAGACAGTGGGAGTAGCGGAAACGTGTGCAAAATGTTTTATGTGATAAATCAGGTATCGCGGAGTTGGAACGTCTGTTTTGATGCAGTAGTCAAAGAGTTTGACTTCATCAAAATGGTAAATGAACCAAGTATATACAAAAAGGTAGTTGGGAGTATGATGATGATCCTCGTATAGTACGTAGATGAAATACTTTTGATAGGGAAGGAGTTTCCTATGCTACGCTCAGTCAATCTCCTCTTATCATATTGATTCTTCATATAGGATCAAGGTGATACCTCCTAAATCCTGGGTTATGAATTTATGGGATAGATCTAATAGGATGTTAGGATTCTCACTAATTGTACTGATATGGTATCAATCGATCCTGGGGTGAATCACTGGAAAGGTTCCAAGGTGATAAGGACGAATGAATGTCAGTCGCAGGCATTGTCTTTACCCTCAGTGGAGGGACGGTATGTTAGAAGAGTTCCAAGCTAGATACTGTGACTTACTAGACGATTAAAGGTAAGATACATCGTTACCAAGGATGCTACCAAAGAGGCAGTCCGGATATATATGAGTTCATGAGATGAACTTCATTCCTACCATTGTGTGACAATGGAGTTGTGGCTTATGCCTAGGAACCCCCGTCCCATCAGAAATCCAGACATATTCTTAGGCAGTATCACCTGATCATGGAGATGGTTGATCTCCAGGGAGATCGAGGTTAGGAGAGTAGACACAGAGGACAACAGCGCGGATCCTCTCAAAAAGGCCTATTTCCCAGTAGAGACTTTTATGGGATGGTTGAGTATGAGATACTTCAACCACAGCTGATTGTTGGGTTTGAGATACTACAACAGATGGCCTTAGTGTAAGTGGGAGATTGTTAGTGATATGTATGCCCTAGAGGCCATTACTGTACATGCGATGTATATTGTAGTGGATGCTTGGACATACATATGAAAGACTTTCTTGCTCGACATGATAGTATGCTATCTGGTTGCTCTTTATCTTAACATGTAATCTGATAGTCTCTATGCCACATATTGATAAAGCCCTTAGGATGAGTACTTGACTACCAGGACTATGATGCAGATCAAACTAGTGGGGACTGAGTAGTCGCTAAGTACATCCTTCAATTGTTCCTAGTCGCAGGTGTATCAAGACAGGGCATCGATATACCAGAGTAGACTAGCGTATGCTTCTTGACCCATGTAGATGGGTGATGGATGATCCCATATCCATTGATGTTTGACATCAGAGATAGTCTACGGGTGCTCAAGGGAGACTGGGTACACTGGACGAACTCGTCGAGAACTCCCAGATGGTATTATACCTCACGTCAGATGGCGGTTCTCTGGTGACACTGGTACAGGTTAGTCTGTAGACCTGAGATCGTCAAAGAGTCTTGTGTGATTCCCACTGTGCTTTGATTTCCATCATACCACGTCCAAGAGGGTGTGCAAAATGGTTGCTTTTGGGTATAGTCCCGAATCACATGGAGGCAATGAGTGATAGGAGGGGTTTCGTTTTTCCCGGTATAGGGAGTTGATGTTGCGCTGTGTTCGATTGGCTATAACTGGAAATCCCTGGCCAGGATTGCTGAGATTTACTGGTAAGTGTTATCAGTAGTTTCTCAAACTGTTATTGACAACATATCGACACGATATATCGGTTACTGGGGTTTGACGTTTACCACCCCTAGACTGGATATGCGACATATCAGACGAAGAGACCGGACTGTACGAGAGTGTTATTGATTGGATTCGCAGAAGAATGTACAGGCTTGCTTGTTGATCTTCTGATTGCTCAATACCTGGGTGGCTGTTACGTTTTGCTGATCGCTTGCAGCTTGTGGGTGTTTGATATGATCATCACCTACTGCCGGCGTATTGACGATTTTTAGAGTCCTATACAGAGCTTTCCTGGCTCAGGCAAAACGGATTAGGAGCATATATGTGATATGTGCGGGACCAAGATTATTACGAGTATGTGATACTTTATTCTATTCTCGCGATATGAGATATCGGCCGGGTATATGTGATATAGCTGGGTCATCGGATCAAGTGTTGATTCGATGAAAAGGTACATGTTATATTAGTCGGTTGTATGTATTATAGCCGGGTTATCGGATCAAGTGTTGATTCGATAATTTAATGTATAATTATATATGTGATTTATTACTTTACATTAACTAATATAAGCTCGCTTTTTTGATTCATTTTCTCACGGGATAAGATATTGATATATATGTGATATATGTTAATTGTATTATTTTCTTTTGTTGCAAAATATATTATATATGTTATATATAATATTGTAACAAGTTATGATTACAAATACAACATGATTTGTGGAGATTAAACAAGTTAGGGTTTGATTTGGGTTAGCATTTGGGTTAGCTTTTTCATGAAGCTTCTAGAAGCTTTATTTTGTTTTAAGCTTAAATATTCTGTATTGATATTTTGTGTAGATATTTTTTTAACCCAACCCAAACCCTTTACCCTAGTTAATTCTCTATAAGGGTTAAGCCTTCATTCTTAACCCGTGGTTGATTTGTAACCACAACAATGATTTCATTATTAATCACAAAAGGTTTTGCTTCATCTTCTTCTTCTTTCTTCAAGAAGAAAAACTTCACTAGCTTTTCCTTTTGTGATGTTTATAAGTGAGAAATTGAAAATAAAAGAGAGCAAAATTCCTACTTCATCATCCTCATTTATTCTAACCACTTAGATTATGGTGTTTGCTTTGCTAATACTTGATTAGTGAAGCAAGAGCTTGGGTTTGAGTTTCTTCAAGGTAGATCATCTTAGTTGTTGAAGATTGGAAGCAAGCTTGCATCTTTCTCTTTATGGAGCCTCTCTAGAGTCCGGGTACATGATGATCGCGGCAAAGGGACCTCAACACGGAGCTTTTGAAGCGAAGGAACGGACTACAAAGGTTGTAATCCCAAACTCTTAGAAGTAAAGTTGTTTACTTGTATAGTTTACCCTAATTCTCTAGTTAAGATCTTAGTTAGGGTTACATTGCACCCCAAATTTTTATAAAATGGCATGTGTGATGCCATGCTAAACATTGTTGTCGTGCAATACAACCCTACAATCAACATGAAACTTGTCCCCAAAATGCAAACTTTTCACCAAGGTCCATGCTTGATAGGTTAGAGTGAAATGGGTAGGGGTTGGATTTGAGTTTTAGCTTTGAACTTTTGTGGATTTTCAAGCATTTTTTTGATGAATTTTTAAAGAGAAAGAGAGATGAGGAATGAAGGGGCTGAAAATGGAAGGGGCTCAGCCAATGCAGGTGGGGGTGAGGACAGAGGGAGTGTGGTGTGAGGTATGGTGAGGGAAAAGTCCAAATCAACACAAAGACCATGCTTCATTTTCTTTATTTCCTTTTCTTTTCTTTTTTTTTTCTATTCTTTTGTTGTGAGGAATGAGGTGGGGACTTGGGTGATTGGGGCAGCCTAGGCTCGGCCATGGGAGGAAAATGGGGTGTGTGTGTTTATGTGTGGGTGCGGGAAAAAGATAAATATTATATTCCAAATTCTATTTACTCTAATTTCACTATTTATGCCTTTTTCTTCGATATTTTCTAAAACTGTTTTGGCAAATAATTTCATTAGTTTAGTGTGTCATGAATTACAAAATTTGTATCAACGCATTCCAATTTGTAATTTTCCCTAATTAAATGTATTAGTGACGGCTTAAAATAATATTAAAATAATTAATTTCGGAAAAATTTTCAAAAATTTAGAAATTTTACCAGTGGCTCAATAAACACCAAATACTAGCAATTACATATCTAGAATATGTATATTTAATTTATTATTAAAAGATATTTATATTTTGACTTTTTACGGAAAACCCCCTTATTTTACCGATTTTTTCCGAAATTTCACCGAAACGATTTTCAAAATGTTACAGAGACTGCCTACTACTCCTGCGTAGTAGTGCAGGGATGTCCGGTTCTTCTGAAATTTCTGGTTCCACTATGCTTTCAGTAATAGCTTGTGTTTCTGGAATTTCTTCCAGTTCTATTGCGCTCCCACTTATCTCATTTTCTGAAAATCCAGTTTCCAAGAAGCGGGCATGACGAGAAACAAAGACCTTTTGTCCCTCTGCATAACAGAAAAGATACCGCTCGGAGTTTTTTAGGTATCCCACAAGCATACACAGTACTGAGCGTGCCTCGAGCTTGTCCGAATGCTGCTTTTTAACAAAAGATGGACATCCCCATGTTTTAAAGTGTTTAAGACAGGATTTCTTCCCACTGTACATCTGATATGGTGTGGTAGGCACTGACTTATTAGGAACCTGGTTCAAAAGATATGCAGCTGATTCTACTGCATAACCCCAGAAGGATCGCGGTAACTCAGCCTTACTCATCATGGAACGAACCATATCTAATAGAGTTTTATTCCGCCTTTCTGATACACCATTGTGTTGAGGTGTGTATGGAGAATTAAGCTGAGAGAGAATACCATTCTGTTTTAGGTAATCCAGAAAATTGGCACTCAAGTATTCACCATCTTGATCAGATCTTAGTGTCTTGATGCTTTTGCCTGTTTGTTTTTCCACTTCATTCTTATATTCCCGGAATTTCTCAAAGTCCTCGGATTTATTTTTCATCAAGAAAACATATCCATACCTAGAGAAATCATCCGTAAAAGTAATGAAATGGGAATAACCACTTCATGCAAGTGTAGACATTGGACCACACACGTCGCTGCGTATGAGTCCCAAGAGCCCGCTTGCTCTTACTCCGTTTCCAGTGAACGGAGTCTTTGTCATCTTTATCATGAGGCATGATTGAAAATTAGCATAAGAATAATATTCATACAGATCCAAATACCCCTCTCTATGTAACTTCATCAACCGTGTTTCATTGAAGTGACCCAGTCTACAATGCAATAAGAAAGCCTTATTTACTTCTGGAGACTTTCTTTTAAGTGTGTGCCGGACGTTGAAAACCTGAGCTTGATTTAATATGTATATACCGTTATCTAGTGCGCCTGACCCAATCAAATTTTGATTTAGGTGGATGTGGACCACAACGCTTACAAATGTAAAATCATACCCTTTCTTAGAAGGTAAGGATACAAATATGATATTACAAGCCATACTAGGTACACACAAATAGTTACGTAAGATCAATATCTTCCCACTTGTCAATCCTAGGTGATACTCCCGTACAGATATAGCATCCACGCTCATTCCGTTAGCAACCCTAAGAGTCATATCACCTGCCCTGATAACTCTACGGTTTCTCAAAGCCTGTAGCGAATTACAGACATGAGATCCTGATCTGTTATCTTGCACCCAGAAAGTAGAGTTAATTTACATGCAGTTTTCAATCATAACGTGCTTCGGATCTTAGATTCTGGCTTTCCAAGCCCTGCATCCCTTCTACCAATGCCCTTTCCCGTGACAATTGGAACAACCCTCCTTTGCTACTGTTAGCCCCAAAACTTTTGCCCTTCTCTTTCTTTCTACCTTACTAACATCGCCTATCAGCTTTTCGGAGTTTTTCTTCTTTTCATCCTTGGCTATCGCCTCGGATCCAGAAGAAGAAGATCTTCTAATAAGCAGAACGGGTGTTTCCCTGGTTTCCTTCAGGGTGCCCCTTTCTAGAAGTATAACTTTCTTCCCCTGGGTGTAAGTAGAATCATGTCATCACTCGACCTTTTCTCCAACGTGGTCTCTAGGTCCGTTAGCTGTTTAATACAGCTAATCATTGTAGGGTCGTAGTCCTTTACAGATGATCCGACAGCCAACCCCGCTTGAAGCTCTCGTATCTTGCGATACGAGATTGCTCTCCATATAAAAAAAATTTTATGGAGGAAGATAGAAGAAAAGTCTATCTTCTCGTGTTCTCTCTGGTTTTCACCGTCTACTAAGGCCAACACGAGGCACTTGGCATTCGCACGGTCTTTTCCCTTTGTCTTACGGATATCATCCGCGACGGTGGAAACTGGACTTGGGACGGCAGGGGCGTGAGTAGTAATGAGGTGGTCCATCTTGTCATAGGAAATGGACATCTGGACAAACCTTTGCCAATTAATATAGTCTGGTTCAGTCAAATTATTATCTAGCTGTAACCTAGGTCCAGTCACCCGGTCGCTGCAATTAGGAGAGAGAGAGAAGAAACACTTTAGCAAGATGCTCTTGCAAGTTTAGTTTGGTTTTTAATTTATCTAAACAGGATGGCTCCCACTGTATCTCGAATCCCTCTTCAAACCATAAAGGAAGAATTAGTCAGGATTAATCTTACCCTACAATACTTGCTTAACCGTTCAGCCAAGCTGGTGTTGGTACTTCGAGGGAGGTTTTCCATCGCTTTCGCGAAATTCCTTAATTACATAACCTCTTTTCCCAGGAGGCATAGCCCCGCTAACACCTTTCTAGATACCTACTTGGTTATAGCATTGATCGTTTAGTGAAAAAAATCTCCCGAGAAGTAGCATATACTCACAGTACGATCGGGATCCAAATATCATTGTGCGATAAAGCTGAAGGAATCCTACTAATTTTATCACACTCCAAATGGTATGCAGCACTAGCAAGTTTCAGTTTCTTTAGAAACTCCCGATGTGGATTGCTGCCCCATGCTCTTATTACCTTGAGTAAGGCCAACAAATCATAAGCTACATGTCAAGTTCTACCCGTCATTTTCCAGGTTAATTTGAACCCACCTGTACATACTCTTAACTAAGGCCAACAAAGTTGTATGACTGTACCAAACCAACGCATCTATCTAGGCTACATATGAATACCCAGCAGCTACCAATCACTATGCCTTGACTAAGGCCAACAAACATATCTTGAATACTACTGAATATTCATATGAAAGAACGGAGGACTACGAATGGTTTTGGTGAAACCGTGAACATAGTGAACTTGATATAATCGAAGGAACCAAGATAGATTTTAAAGGAGTGGTTTAAACTCCGCATTTAAAATTCTTAAGTTTTGAAAAAACCGAGTGGTTTTGAAACAGTTCCAACGATTCAGCTTTGGTTTATTTACTTTGCATTAATTTAATGCAGTCCCATCATTTACACCTATCATCACAGAAAAAGACGAAAATACGACGTCCACTTATGCCATATGCATCGCCACTGGGCCCCATCTAACACCGTTAGGTTACTTAACTAACGCCAGAGCGGGGGCTGGACTAGCGCGGATGCAAAACATAAGTAGCATCTATTATATAACATATATAATAATAGCATTTGTCTGACGCAATAATAGGCATTCCAGATCACAGATTAACATATTGGATATACTAGGAATTCCGCATTTCGTTTAAGCCTGTAACGAAAGACGGATTCCACGGTCGTGATGAATAGCAAAACCCTACCCAAGACCCCTACGAGGGCGGCAAACTACCTGCCAAATTCCAGAAGTGAAGCAACCTCCCTCAACAAAGTGAGTAGGCCACTCGGCAGTTCAAAGAACCCGGTAGTTTGTCCACTCCACCTTGGGTCTATCCTATGAACAGAAAACAGTAAAATGAAATAATACAACAGCGGCTACAAGCTCAACCCGGATGTGGCCCACAAAATAATATTACATCAAATTACAATTTACATCGAATGAAAGATAAAAACACTCATCTCACATCCCCGTCTATTCATCCACGACGATCCAATAAAGTCCATTTACACAAACCAACAGATATGTGAAATCCCAGAATAACCGACATATAGCAATTAGCTGATGTTTAAAAACACATATAACAATACAGATAAAAACCCGATTCGCCAATAACATTAGAATTTCGATCGAATTATATTTTCCGTGTCCACCCCAAATGCAAACTAGCACTCCAAAAAATCCTGGGTAGAAACCAAATATTCCAGAAAATAATACACAAGAAAATAAGAATAACAGAAGAAATCATAGTTGACTCGGTCATGAATCGGCCGCGGATCGGCGGCGAATCGCACCGTTGCGCCGTGGTTCCGCGGCGTTCTTGACAATTCATGTTCTCAGATTTATTTAGCATTCTTAAAAAAAACCCAGCACTTAATATTAAGAACCCTGAAACAATTTTTCTAGCACTTTTCAAGAACAACAGAAACTTGGGTTTTGTGTGTATCGTATTTATGTTTTTCCGACGATCGAACTTCTAACACTTGCTAATAAGCTAGTAAAGGTTTAGTTGGCTCTGATACCATTGTAAGTCCATTCCACGCACCCCACAAGATCACGGGGAGGTGGAATTTTCAAAAAACTATTTTCAAAAGCTTTGTGACATAGACTATATGCCAAGATCGTTGTTAAACCTTCACTAACTACAAGAACATGAGACCTAACTACATGTACAAGAGTTATACCTCACATTCATGTCCTTCGGGTCTTCATTCCTCGCTGTCCTCCACCTCGTCATCGACTCTATGGATCGTATCGGATCGCCGCCTTCTCGTCGGCCTTCTCAAATCGAAGATGATCCACCCAAAAGAATGTGCATCAAGCTCTTAGCTCAACCGAAGCTTTAGGGCATCATGTTCGCTACACAAGATGTCGTAGATGATGTAGAGTATGAAGATGGAATGGGATGTCTCTTTTCATCCTAAGTTACTCAACACATCAGTGTTCTAGGGTATGAGGAAGAAGATGATTCATGGAGGAAAATCTAGTGTAGAAAAAAAATTGAGAGAGAGAATGGCTTCCTTGTTCTAAACTGAACCCTATCTAATATCCACTTAATAAATCAAATGAATAATTAGAATAAGGGTTCAAGTTTCAACCATATTGTTAGATATGTATGCCCTAGAGGCCTGTATTGTATAAGATACTAGGCATGTATATGTACAGAAACAATCTTTGCTCGAAATGATAGTATACTATTTGGTTTATCTTCATCTCAGCTTGTGTAATATTTCATATCTTTATATGCATGTTGATGAAGCCCTTAGGATTATGCTTGACTACCAGGATTATGATGAGATCATACTAGTGGGGCCTGGATAGTCTATAAGCATATCCTTTAATGGTTCCTAGTTGAGGGTATATCGAGACAGGGCATCGGTCTTACCAAGTTAGACTAGTGTGTATGTTTCCGGACCCTGGGGGGCGATGGTTGATTCCACAACCATTGGTGTTTGACATCAAAGATTGTACACAGGTGCTCATTGGAGAATGGGTACACCGAACAGTACTCGCCGAGAACTCCTAGATGGTATATATACCAATTGTCAGATAGCAGTTCTCAGGTGACACTTGTACAGATTAGTCTATAGACCAGAGATCGTCATGGAGTCTTGTGTGGTTCCCACTGTACTTTGATTTCCACCCTACCATGGCTCTATTGAATCGTGCAAACAGGTGGACTTTGGGTACAGTCCCGAATCACATGGAGACAATGGCGATAGGAGGGGTTTCGTCTCTCCCGGTATAGGGAGTTGATGTCGCGCTATGTTTGATCGGCTATAACACCCAAATCCCTGGCCCAGGTTCTCGAGTTTTACTGATAAGTTTATCAGTAATTCCTCGAACTGTTATGAACCGTAAATCAGCATGACTTATAAAGTTACTGGGGTCTGACATTTACCACCCCTAAACTTCATATGCAACGTATCAGACGAAGAGACCGGACTGTACGGTAAGTGTTGTTTGCAGACTCGTTGGGGTTGTGATGAGTTCGTTTGTCGGCCACCTTTTCTTCATGTACCTGGGTAGCCATTACACATAGCTAGAGCCGCTGACGTGCTTGTGGTTAAACCCACAGCCAGTGTACTGTCGAGTCTTTAGAGTCCCACACAGAGGGTTCCCTCGTTCAGGCGAAAGATGTAGAGGCCGTAAGTTGTTACGGCAGCCGTAAGGTATTGCGGCAGGGTTTCGATTATGTTCGGGTAATTGTTACAGGAATAATAATCGTAACGACAATACTGGTAGGCTTTAGTTTAAGCCGGATACCGGTATTATATTATTGGATTATTGGTATTCGTTTTTTTCGGAATTCGGATACGGGTATACGGTATACGGGATACGGTATACGGAGGAGGGGTATTCTTGTAATTGTTACAAGAATACCTTCTAGAAGATGCCACCTCAAAATACATTATTTATTTTATGAAAATAAATAAATGAGGTGGAAATTAGAAAGTCCAAGCTGGTTGTGAGAATGGGTTGTTTAATATTTTAATCTTTTGGAGTTACTATTGAAGTATGGTGCTAATTTTATATTCCATGCCTCAATTATTTCCATTTGAATATATCTTTTTCTCATGCTTGAATTTTCTAATTATGCAAAACACTTTCTCTCTCCTTCTTCTCTCCTCCTTCTTCTTCATAGCTTTAACACTCACATGAGATGTGAATCAAAAGTCAAGGATCAAAGATAATCCAATGCACTAATCTCTACATCATCCTAGTGACCATTTTTAGCAAACTTGATCTCTAGGTTTAGCTCTTGAGAAGGGTTTTAGCTTGCATGACAACTCTCACGTGGATCATCTAGGTCTTGGGGTGGCCGGAGATCGTGCATATCGACAACATCCAAGGAGCCAAGGAGATCATCAAAGAAGACCAGAAGGACCGGATCATCAAGGTATAACCCCTAACATAGTAGATAAGATCTCTAGTTAGGGTTTTCTAGTTGTGGTTGAGACAAGATCTAATGGAAAGTGCGTGTCGTATGCAAAGAAAATTTTCGTTTATCACTTCCGCTGCCTCACAAGAGTTGCAGGAGCATGCAACATGCACTAACATGGTATCAGAGCCTAACTAAAACATAGTTAGATTGTTAGCCAAAAGTTAGAACCTCGATCGATATTTTTTTTTCTCCCGAAAACATGTTTTCTGCCTATACAGCTGTCAATTTTTTAAAGTGTTCAAAAAATCATTTCAGTGGCCTTAAAAATACAAGCAGGGTTTTCTAAGCACACTGTAGAAAAACGAGTCTCTAACTCGCCAGGAACGCCGCGGATCCGCGGCCAAACTCAGTGTTTGGCCGCCGATCCGCGGCCGAGTCGTGGCCGTGTTGACTCGTGTTTCAGCAGTTTGCTTATATTAAGGAAATAGTGTTTCTGGGACATCTGTAATTTTCACAAAGTTGTTTGTGCACTGGAAGATGACAAGTGTTGCCATGGTTTAAAATTATCGATCGAAATTCTAAAGTGCTTGGCTAATCGAGTTTTCAGTTATTTGTTATGTGTGTTTGAAACGTCGACTAATTGCTATAAGTCGATTAGTCGGGGTTGCACACTTCTATAATGATATTATGAGATGGTATGTGTATGTGAATGTGTTGGATCGTCGTGATGAATGGCCGGGGGTATGAGATGAGCGTTTTTTCTTTTTTTTCATTCAATGTAATTTGTAAAAAGAAATGTAATATTATTTTGCGGGGCACATCCGGGATGAGGTTGTAGCCACCGTTGTATAATTTCTTTTTACTATTTTTCCTCCTAGGATAGACCTAAGGTGGGGTGCACAAACTACTGGGTTTTCGAAGTGCCGAGTGGCCTACTCACTTTGTTGAGGGAGGTTGCTCCACTTCGGGAATTTGGCGGGTAGTTTGCCGCACCCGTAGAGGTCTAGGGTGTGGTTTTGGCAATTCATCACGACCGTGGAACCCGTCTTTCATTAAGGCTTGAATGAAATGCGGAATTCCTAGTATATCCAATGTATTCATCTGTGATCTGTAATGGCTATATTTATATATGAGATATTTAATAAACGTTGCTTATGTTTTGCACCCGCGCTAGTCCAGCCCCCGCTCTGCTGTTAGTTAAGTAACCTAACGGTGCATGACGGGACCCCGTGGCGAATGCGGATGGCATAAGCGTACGTTCTATTTTCGTTTCTTTTCTGTGATGTTTAGGAAACGTAAATGATGGGACAGCATTAATGTGATTAATGTCATGAAAAAGAAACCTAAAAATGTTGTAGAATCAAACTTTTTAAAATGGGTAACTCTAGCTTTTGCTTTGCATAGTGGTATTCTTGAATATTCTGCACCTCATTCGAGGAGGAAAGGGCCGAGATCCCTTCACCGGGAGTGACCCCTTTAGCGAAACTGGCAAATGTTACAAAGCACTCGACTTGATTTTATTGTTGATCTAACTTTTGCTTCGCATCGTGGTATTTACATATCCATCACCTTATTCGATAAGGAAAGAACCGAGATCCCTTCACCGGGAGTGACCTCTTTAGCAAAATTAGAAAGATGCTATAAAACCATTCGATTTTTTAAAACTGGAGCCTAAACCACTCCTTCTCACTCGATTCTACAACGATATCAAGTTCAAAACATTAAGGGTTTTCATAAAAACCGTTCGTTGCCTTCCGCCATTTTAGGAAGCAGAGTACTAAATATTCGTGCCACGTTTGTTGACTATAGTTAAGGCGTGGTGTGCTGTAGTTAAGTGATGTCTTCCTACAAAGCACTTGATGCGATCGATTAGGACATTCGGATGACTTTGTTGACCATAGTTAAGGGTCTTGCGGGTGGGTCTAAATCAATCCCGAAATGGCGGGTAGAACTTGACTAGTGCTTATGATTTGTTGAGCATAGTTGAGGTCATAAGACACTATGGGCAATAATCATATCGGGAATTTCAAGAGTTAAAATTTGCAATGAGATTGCATACCTTCTATATGATAGTTGGATTCCGATCCCACTGTGAGTAAATGTTACTCCTGGGAGAGTTTTGAACTTTACAATTAGCTAATCCAGTAGGTGTCTAGAAAGGTGTCAATGGGGTTACGCCTCTACGAAAACGAGGTTTACTTTAATTAGGTCCGTGAGAAAGCACGGGGAACCTCCCTCGGAGTACAGACACTGGCTTGGCCGACCGGTTAGCGAACTTGTAGATTGCAATTAATCCTGGCTAGTTTTCCTTTTAAAGGTTTGAAGGAAAATTTGATAAAAGCAGTGGGAGACATCAGTTAGATAAGATTAATAACCTATCTAATTATGCAAGAGCAATTGCTGAGTGTCTTCTTTTCTCTCTCCTAATGGCAGATACCTATGACGGGACTTAAGCTTTTATTAGACAAAAATAAACTCACGGGAACGAATTACAAAGATTGGCTAAGGAACGTGAGTATTGCCCTGACCAATGATAAGGTCGGATATGTTCTGACTACTCCAGCCCCTCCTATCCTAGGCCCTGATTCTTCAGTTGCTGATAAAGAAATCCGCAAGACATGGGATATAGTCTGCGCCACAGCAAAGTGCCTCGCGCTTGCTTCTATGAACAATGAACATCAGAAGCAGCACGAGAAGATAGATGTTCAATTCATCTTTCTCCATACAAAGGAGTTGTATGGAGAGCAATCTCGTACTCTCTGATATGAGGCATCTCTAAAGTTGTTTCAGATGCGAATGGCTGCTGGCACGTATGTAAGTGACCATGTATTGAAGATGATAGGACTTATCGAAGAACTTGAGGACCTGGGTTGGACAATGGAGAACGAGCAGTATGTTGATATTGTTCTACAGTCCCTTTCCCCTGCCTTTGCTCAATTAATTGTAAACTTCAGCATGCACAACATGGAGAAGTCTTTTCCTGAACTCTTCAATATATTGAGGAGTGCAGAGAGCACACTAAAGGTAGCGAAAACACCCGCTCTTATTGCTGTGCCATCTTCTTTCTTCGTCCCAAAAGCCAAATTCAAGGGAAAGGGAAAGAAGAAGAAGAATCCCATCAAGCAGAGAGACGGGGTGAAAAAGGAACTGGGAAAGGACAAGAAAGGTGCTGTTGTGATAGGACGAGGGGAATGTTTCCACTGCCACCAGACTGGGCACTGGAAGAGAAACTGCGTTGGATACTTGGCCGACCTCAAGAAGAAGAAGCAGGGTGAAGCTTATACTTCAGGTGTGTTTGTAATAGAAAACTGTTTTTCAATTAAATCTACTTCCTGGGTATTAGATACTGGGTCAGGATCTCACATCTGCAATTGTATGCATGGGTTGAGAAACAGCAAGTTTTTGAAGAAAGGTGATCACACTTTTCGCGTTGGGAATGGTTCCTCAGTACATGCTACAGCAGTGGGAGAGTATCAGCTTGGTTTGCCGTCGGGTTGTATATTGGTTTTGAACCCGCGTTATTTTGTACCCTCTATGTTATGTAATATTATATCTGTATCGGTTGGACAATGCAGGATATAATTTTGTATTGCAATCTAATGTTATGAACATTAACCTACATCAAGAGTTGATTGGGTCTGGTACATTAAATAACGGGATTTACATCCTAAACCAACATACAGTTTTTAACGTACAACACACAAACAAAAGAAAGGTTTCAGACATAAATGAAGCATTCATTTGGCATTGTAGTCTTGGTCATATTAACGAAACAAGACTAACCAAGCTACATGAAGATGGATATTTGAACCCGTTTGAATATAAATCTTATGTGACTTGCCAGTCTTGTATCAAAGGTAAAATGACCAAAACTCCGTTTACTGGACACGGAGAGAGAGCTACTGAACTCTTAGGCCTCATACATAGTGATGTATGTGGACCAATGTCTACACATGCAATAGGTGGTTTTTCGTACTTCATAACCTTCACTGATGATTTATCGAGATTCGGGCACGTGTTCTTGTTGAAACATAAGTCCGAAACCTTCAAAAAATTCAAGGAGTATAAATCTGAAGTAGAAAAACAAACAGGCTTAAGTATTAAGAAACTTCGATCAGATCGAGGAGGAGAGTATCTGAGCTCAGAGTTTCTAGACTTCCTAAAAGAGAATGGGATTCTCTCTCAGCTCACTCCTCCATACACACCACAGCACAACGGTGTATCGGAAAGGAGGAATCGTACCCTATTAGATATAGTACGATCTTTGATGAGTGATGCTGAGTTACCAATATCATTCTGGGGGCACGCATTGGAGACTGCGATTTATCTATTGAACAGGGTTCCGACCAAAACCGTGTGTACCACTCCATATGAGATATGGTATGGGAAGAGACCATCTCTTAAAAGAATTAAGATATGGGGTTGTTCGTCTTATGTGAAAAAGCAGAATCCGGAAAAACTTGAGACACGATCGGTTTTGTGTAGATTTATAGGATATCCAAAACACTTGTATGGATATTTTTCTACCACAAGGAGGAACAAAGGGTATTTGTTTCTCAGTATGCCACATTTTTACAAAATGAATTTTTTACAAATGATACTGTTGGCAATGCGGTAGAACTGGAAGAAATTCCAGATACATAAACAATTATCGATGATTTGGTAGAACCTGAGGTTTCAATAGAACCTGACGAACCTCAGCCACATCGTAGATCTAGTAGGACTTCTCGCCCAACTGATAGATATTACGGTTTTCTAATTGATGGTGATAGGGAAGATTGCATCATGAATGATGATGACCCTACTAGTTTTCAGCAAGCTGTCACGAGTAGTGACTTAGTGAAGTAGCTGGATGCCATGAGATCCAAAATGGAATCCAAGCACACCAACAAACTATGGACTTTGGAGGTTGCACCTTCTGGAGTAAAACCCATAGGGTGCAAATGGATCTTTAAAAGAAAGATCGGTGTGGATGGTCAGGTGGAGACCTATAAAGCTAGGCTGGTAGCAAAAGAATTTCGTCAAAGACCAGGACTGGACTATGATGAAACCTTTTCTCCAGTCGCGATGCTCAAATCCATTCGGATCCTGCTTGCTATAGCTACTCACTATGATTATGAGATCTGGCAAATGGATGTTAAAACGGCATTCCTAAATGGTGCTTTAAAAGAATGCGTTTTTATGGATCAGGCAGAAGGCTTCATTGATAGTAGGAGCAGAGGAAAAGCATGCAGGCTGCTTAAATCCATCTATGGATTAAAGCAGGCATCACGGAGTTGGAATATCTGCTTTGATGATACAATCAAAGAGTTTAGTTTTATCAAAAATATGGAATAACCATGTATTTATAAAAGGATTGTAGAGAGTACTGTTACATTTCTCGTATTGTACGTGAACGATATTCTCTTGATAGGAAATGATATTCATATTCTACAATCGGTCAAACTATTCTTATCGCAGAAGTTCTCCATGAAAGACCTGGGCGATGCCTCGTACATTATGGGGATTAAGATCTATAGAGATAGATCTAAGAAATTATTGGGATTGTCCCAATCGAGATACATTGACACCTTACTAAAGAGGTTTAGTATGGAAGATTCCAAGAGGGGTAATTTACCCGCTTTTCACGGGATCACCCACTCCAAAGAGATGTCTCCAAAGACTGATGAGGAGAGGGCTCGCATGAGCATTATACCCTATGCTTCGGCAGTAGGATCTATAATGTATGCGATGTTATGTACTCACCCAGATGTAGCTTATGCACTGAGTGCAGTAAGTAGGTAACAATCTAACCCAGGGGAGAAACACTGGACTGCTGTGAAGAACATTCTGAAGTATTTGAGAAGAACTAAAGAAATGTTCTTGGTGTATGGTAATGGAGATATCCAGATGGAGGGATTTACCGACTCCAGCTTCCAGAGCGACAAGGATGATAGTAAGTCCATCTCAGGGTTTGTATTTACCCTAAATGGAGGGGCGGTATGTTGGAAAAGTTCCAAGCAAGATACCGTCGCTGACTCCACGATGGAAGCTGACTATATTGCTGCTAATGATGCCGCAAAAAAGGCTGTCTGGATGAGAAAGTTCATTTTTGAACTTCAGGTGGTTCCATCAATTGCTAATCCAATACCTCTGTATTGCGATAACAATGGAGCCGTGTCTTTGGTAAAGGAACCGAGGTCCCATCAGAAATCCAGACATATCTTCAGGCGGTATCACCTCATCAGGGAGATAGTGGATCGCCAGGATATCGAGGTACGGAGAGTAGACACGAGCTGTTGGGCATGCGGTACGCCGGCAACTGGTTGTAGTGCAGAAAGTGGGTACTTATTGCATCAACTACAGGCCTTAATGCAAGTGGGGGATTGTTAGATATGTATGCCCTAGAGGGCTGTATTGTATAGGATACTAGGCATGTATATGTACAGAAACTATCTTTGCTCAAAATGATAGTATGCTATCTGGTTTATCTTCATCTCAACTTGTGTAATATTTCATATCTTTATATGCTTGTTGATGAAGCCCTTAGGATTATGCTTGACTACCAGGATTATGATGATATCATATTAGTGGGGCCTGGATAGTCTATAAGCATATCTTTTAATGGTTCCTAGTCGAGGGTATATCGAGACAGGGCATCGGTATTACCAAGTTAGACTAGTGTGTATGTTTCCTGACCCTGGGTAGCGATGGTTGATTCCATAACCATTGGTGTTTGACATCAAAGATTGTACACAGGTGCTCATTGGAGAATGGGTACACCGAACAGGACTCGCCGAGAACGCCTAGATGGTATATATACCAATTGTAAGATAGCAGTTCTCAGGTGACACTTGTACAGGGTAGTCTGTAGACCCGAGATCGTCATGGAGTCCTGTGTGGTTCCCACTGTACTTTGATTTCCACCCTACCATGGCTCTATTGAGTCGTGCAAACAGGTGGACTTTAGGTACAGTCCCGAATCACATGGAGACAGTGAGCGATAGGAGGGGTTTCGTCTCTCCCGGTATAGGGAGTTGATGTCGCGCTATGTTTGATCGGCTATAACACCCAAATCCTTGGCCAGGGTTCTCGAGGTTTACTGATAAGTGTTATCAGTAGTTCCTCGACCTGTTATGAGCCGTAAATCAGCATGACTTATAAAGTTACTAGGGTCTGACATTTACCACCCCTAAACTTCATATGAGACGTGTCAGACGAAGAGACCGGACTGTACGGTATGTGTTGCTTGCAGGCTCATTGGGGTTGTGATGAGTTCACTCGTCGGGCACCTTTTCGTCATGTACCTGGGTAGCCGTTACGCACAGCTAGTGCCGCTGATGTGCTTATGGTTAAACCCACTGCCAGCGTACTGTCGAGTCTTTAGAGTCCCACACAGAGGGCTCTCTCGTTCAGGCGAAAGATGTAGAGGCCGTAAGTTGTTACGGCAGCTGTAAGGTGTTGCGGCAGGGTTTCGATTATGTTCGTGTAATTGTTATAGGAATAATAATCGGAACGATAATACTGGTCGGGTTTGGATAAAGCCGGATACCGGTATTATATTATTCGATTATTGGTATTCGTATTTTTCGGAATTCGGATACGGGTATACGGTATACGGGATACGGTATACGGAGGAGGGGTATTCTTGTAATTGTTACAAGAATACCTTCTAGAAGATGCCACCTCATAATATATTATTTATTTTATGAAAATAAATAAATGAGGTGGAAATTAGAAAGTCCAAGCATGGTTGTGAGAATGGGTTGTTTAATATTTTAATCTTTTGCAGTTACTATTGAAGTATGGTGCTAATCTTATATTCCATGCTTCAATTATTTCCATTTGAATATATCATTATCTCATGCTTGAATTTTCTCATTATGCAAAACTCTTTCTCTCTCCTTCTTCTCTCCTCCTTCTTCTTCATAGCTTTAACATTCACATGAGATGTGAATCAAAAGTCAAGGATCAAAGATAATCCAATACACAAATCTCTACATCATCCAAGTGACCATTTTAAGCAAACTTGATCTCTAGGTTTAGCTCTTGAGAAGGGTTTTAGCCTGCATGACAACTCTCACGTGGATCATCTAGGTCTTGGGGTGGCCGGAGATCGTGCATACCGACAACATCCAAGGAACCAAGGAGATCACCAAAGAAGACCCGAAGGACTAGATCATCAAGTTATAACCCCAAACATAGTAGATAAGATCTTTAGTTAGGGTTTTCAAGTTGTGGTTTAGACAATATCTAATGGAAAGTGAGTGTTGTATGCAAAGAAAATTTTCGTTTATCACTTCCGCTGCCTCAGAAGATTTGTGGGAGCATGCAACATGCACTAACACATATGAGTCATGGCTTCAAAATCAACCATGTGTCACATTTTGCCATGCTCAATTTCATGCATTTTCCACGTCATTTCTACCGTGTCATAATGCATTAATCATTTAATGTAAAATGAAAAATACAAATATGAATTGTATTTGTATTTGTATCGGGCATCGGGCCACGTGCATCGGGCATTGGGCAAAAGATGTAGATGTCGTATGGTTTTACGACAGGGTTCGGTCACATACGTGTACATATATACGGATGATTATACGGACGGACAATACCAGTGGGATTTGGTTTAAGCCGAATCCTAGTATTGTATTGATGGATAGCTTTTCCGTCTTATATGTATTCGAATTTTTCGGAATACAGAAAAGGGTATGAATATACGGACGAGGGGCTTTTTTTTAATTTATTCATATTTCATTTTATTTGTATTTTTCATTTTACATTAAATAATTAATGCATTATGACATGGTAGAAATGAGGTGGAAAATGCATGAAATTGAGCATGGCTAAATGTGACACATGGTTGATTTTGAAGCCATGACTCATATTTGTTAGTGCATGTTGCATGCTCCTAAAACTCTTGTGAGGCAGCGGAAGTGATAAACGAAAATTTTCTTTGCATAGAACACGCACTTTCCATTAGATCTTGTCTAAACCACAACTAGAAAACCCTAACTTGAGATCTTATCTACTATGTTAGGGGTTATACCTTGATGATCCGGTCCTTCGGGTCTTCTTTGATGATCTCCTTGGCTCCTTGGATGTTGTCGGTGTGCATGATCTCCGGCCACCCCAAGACCTAGATGATCCACGTGAGAGTTGTCATGCAAGCTAAAACCCTTCTCAAGAGCTAAACCTAGAGATCAAGTTTGCTAAAAATGGTCACTAGGATGATGTAGAGATTAGTTTATTGGATTATCTTTGATCCTTGGCTTTTGATTCACATCTCATGTGAGTGTTAAAGCAAGGAAGAAAATGGAAGAGAGATAAAGAGTTTTGCATAATAAGAAAATTCAAGCATGAGAAATGATATATTCAAATGGAAATAATTGAAGCATGGAATATAAAATTAGCACCATACTACAATAGTAACTCCAAAAGATTAAAATATTAAACAACCCATTCTCACAACCATGCTTGGACTTTCTAATTTCCACCTTATTTATTTATTTTAAAAAAATAAATAATGTATTATGAGGTGGCATCTTCGAGAAGGTATTCTTGTAACAATTACAAGAATACCCCTCCTCCGTATACCGTATCCCGTATACCGTATACCCGTATCCGAATTCCGAAAAATACGAATACCAATAATCCAATAATATAATACAGTTATCCGGCTTAAACCAAAGCCTACTAGTATTATCGTTCTGATTATTATTCCTGCAACAATTACACGAACATAATTGAAACCCTGCCGCAACACCTTATGGTTGCCGCAACAACTTACGACCTCTACATCTTTCGCCTGAATGAGAGAACCCTCTGTGTGGGACTCTAAAGACTTGACAGTATGCTGGCAGTGGGTTTAACCATAAGCACGTCAGCGACACTAGCTGTGCGTAACGGCTACCCAGGTACATGACGAAAAGCTGGCCGACGAGCGAACTCATCACAACCCGAACAACCCTGCAAGCAACACTTACCGTACAGTCCGGTCTCTTCGTCTGATACGTCGCATATGAAGTTTAGGGGTGGTAAATGTCAGACCCCAGTAACTTTATAAGTCATGCTGATTTACGGCTCCTAACAGTTCGAGGAACTACTGATAACACTTATCAGTAAACCTCGAGAACCCTGGCCATGTATTTGGGTGTTATAGCCGATCAAACATAGCGCGACATCAACTCCCTTTACTGGGAGAGACGAAACCCCTCCTATCGCTCACTATCTCCATGTGATTCGGGACTGTACCTAATGTCCACCTATTTGCACGACTCAATAGAGCTATGGTAGGGTGGAAATCAAAGTACAGTAGGAACCACACATGACTCCATAACGATCTCAGGTCTACAGACTAACCTATACAAGTGTCACCTGAGAACTGCTATCTGAAAATTGGTATATATACCATCTAAGAGTTCTCGGCGAGTCCTGTTCGGTGTACCCATTCTCCAATGAGCACCTGTGTACAATCTTTGATGTCAAACACCAATGGTTGTGGAATCAACCATCGCCCACCAGGGTCAGGAGACGTACACACTAGTCTAACTTGGTAATACCGATGCCCTGTCTCGATATACCCTCGGCTAGGAACCATTACAGGATATGCTTATAGACTATCCAGGCCCCACTAGTATGATCTCATCATAATCCTGGTTGTTAAGCATAATCCTAAGGGCTTCATCAACTTGCAAATAAAGATATGAAATATTACACAAGTTGAGATGAAGATAAACCAGATAGCATACTATCATTTCGAGCAAAGATTGTTTCTGTACATATACATGCCTAGTATCCTATACAATACAGGCCTCTAGGGCATACATATCTAACAATCTCCCTCTTGAACTAAGGCCTGTAGTTGATGCAATAAGTACCCACTGTCTACACTAGAACCAGTTGCCGGCGTACCGTATGCCCAACAGCTCGAACAGTTTCTCAAACTGGACTTGAGGGATGGCCTTGATGAATGGATCTGCTGTGTTGTCTTTCGTGTCTACTCTCCATACCTCGATATCCTGGCTATCCACTATCTCCCTGATGAGGTGATACCACCTCAAGATATGTCTAGATTTCTGATTGGACCTCGGTTCCTTTGCCAAAGCCATGGCTCCATTGTTATCGCAATACAGAGATATTGGATTAGCAATGGATGGAACCACCTGAAGTTCAGAAATGAACTTCCTCATCCAGACTGCCTCTTTTGCGGCATCATTAGCACCAATATACTCAGCTTCCATCGTGGAGTCAGCGACGGTATCTTGCTTGGAACTTTTCCAACATACCACCCTTCCATTTAGGGTAAATACAAACCCTGAGATGGACTTACTATCATCCTTGTTGCTCTGGAAGCTGGAGTCGGTAAATCCCTTCATCTGGAGATCTCCATTACCATACACCAAGAACATTTCTTTACTTCTTCTCAAATACTTCAGAATGTTCTTCACAGCAGTCCAGTGTTTCTCCCCTGGGTTAGATTGATACCTACTTACTGCACTCAGTGCATAAGCTACATCTGGTAGAGTACATAACATCGCATACATAATAGATCCTACTGCCGAAGCGTAGGGTATAATGCTCATGCGAGCTCTCTCCTCATCAGTCTTTGGAGACATCTCTTTAGAGAGGGTGATCCCGTAACAAGCGGGTAAATTTCCCCTCTTGGAATCTTCCATACAAAAGCTCTTTAGTATGGTGTCAATGTATCTCGATTGGGACAATCCCAATAATTTCTTAGATCTATCTCTATAGATTTTAATCCCCAAAATGTACGAGGCATCGCCCAGGTCTTTCATAGAGAACTTCTGCGATAAGTATAATTTGACCGATTGTAGTATAGGAATATCATTTCCTATCAAGAGAATGTTGTCCACGTACAACAAGAGGAATGTAACAGTACTCTCTACAATCCTTTTATAAATACATGGTTCATACACATTTTTGATAAAACCAAACTCTTTGATTGTATCATCAAAACAGATGTTCCAACTCCGTGATGCCTGCTTTAATCCATAGATGGATTTAAGCAGCCTGCATGCTTTTCCGCTGCTCCCACTATCAATGAAGCCTTCTGGCTGATCCATAAAAACACATTCTTCTAAATCACCATTTAAGAATGCCGTTTTAACATACATTTTCCAGATCTCATAATCATAGTGAGCAGCTATAGCAAGTAGGTGTTAGTTATATGTATGCCCTAGAGGCCATTACTGTACATTGGATGTATATTGTAGTGGATGCTGGGACATATATAGGAAGGACTTTCTTGCTCGACATGATAGTACGCTATCTGGTTGCACTTTATCTTAACATGTATACTTTCTGTCTCTCTGATTACATATTGATAAAGCCCATAGGATGTGTACTCGACTTCCAGGACTATGATGTAGATCATACTAGTGGGGCCTGGGTAGTCCATGAGTACATCCTTGAAATGTTCCTAGTCAAGGGAATATCGAGACGGGGCATCGATATTCCAGAGTAGACTAGCGCATATCTTCTCGACCCATGCGATGGGCGATGGATGATCCCATATCCATTGGTGTTTGACATCGAAGATGGTATGCGGGTGTTCAGTGGAGACTGGGTACACTGAACGGACTCGCCGAGAACTCCCAGATGGTATTATACCTCACGTCAGATGGCAGTTCTCTGGTGACACTGGTACAGCTTAGTCTGTAGACCCGAGATCGTCATAGAGTCTTGTGTGTCTCCCACTGTGCTTTGATTTCTACCCTACCACGGCTCTACTAAGTTGTGCAAACAGGTGGTTTTTGGGTACAGTCCCGATTCACATGGAGGCAATGAGCGATAGGAGGGGATTCGTCTCTCCCGGTATTGGGGGTTGATGTTGTGCTATGCTCGACTGGCCATAACAGGAAATCCCTGGCCAGGGTTGCAGTGATATACTGGTAAGAGTTATCAGTAGTTTCATGAATGTTATGGACCTCAAGTCGGCATGACTTATCGAGCTACTGGGGTCTGACGTTTACCACCCCTAGGCGAGATATGCGACATATCAGACGAACAGACCGGACCGTACGGTAAGTGTTACTGGTTGGATTCGCAGGAGTCTGAGCGGGCTTGCTCGTCGATCTTCTGATCGCTCAATACCCGGGTGGCCATTACGTTTAGCAGACCGCTTGCGGCTTGTGGGTGTTTGATATGATCATCATCTGCTGCCGGCGTATTGACGAGTCTTTAGAGTCCTACACAGAGGTTTCCTGGCTCAAGCGAAATGAAATAGGAGCGCATATGAGATATGTGCGGGACCGAGAATAATGCGTGTATGTGATACCGTATTCTATTCTCGCGATGATTGTATCGAATGGTTGTATGCGATATAACCTAGTTATCGAATCAAGGATTGATTCGATAAGCCGATACATTGGATACTAGCCGGTTATATTCGACATGACCGGATCATTGAATCAAGTGTTGATTTAATGATTTAATGTATAATTATATATTTGATATATTGCTTTGCATTAACTAGTATTGGTTCACTTTAAATGGATTCACTCACTTAGTTTATGCACATTGCATATGTGATATATTTTGTGCACATGATTGTATCATGTTTGATGATACATGCAAGCTAGGGTTAGTGTAAAGAATTTGACCATGGTTAAGATTAAGATTAGGGTTTTCTTTTTCTTATTTATTAATTTATTTATTTTGGAAAAAGAAAAAGATGAAGAAAATGAAATGGTGGCTTATTTTGTTTGTAGTTGAAGTTTCTTGAAACTTTGACTAAGTAACCATTTTGTCTTCTTTCTTAACCCTAACTCTTCAAATTAACCTTAGTCAATTCTCTACACCTAACTAAGGTTAATGATATGATAAGTATTATATTTTCTTTTCTTTTTAAAAAAACTTATCATATCATCTTCTTCTTCTTCATCTTCTTTCTCCATGAAAAAAGCTTGCTACATCAATGGTGATTGATGAAAAAGTGTGTGAAATCCAAATCTAAAGTCAACCCAACTCCTATTTCTTCATCCTCTACCTCTTGCCAAGTAGTATAGGGTGTTTCCTTCACAAGTTTTTCCGACTTGGTGAAGTTGGAGCTTGTTCTAGCGATGCCTCGACGTAGATCATCTTCGGCATCGAACCGACGATCAAGCCCGCCCATTCTTCGATGATGCCGACGCTAGAGCCCAAGACATGATTTGGACAGCGAGGGGACTTCATTGCGGAGCCGTGGAGGTGGTGGACCGGATCTACAAAGGTTGTATGTCCGTTCCCTTAGTTAAAATGTTAACTAGTTTGCTTGTTTCGCCTAAATATCTAGTAAACGATCCGTAGTCGGGTTTGTAGGCACCCGTAAAATTTGATTTGTGCATGTTTGATCACTTGTGAAACTTCACTAGAGTACCTAGGAACCCTACAGTCGTATCAGAGACTAGCTAGAGCCTTAGGCGAAGCGTAGACGGAGTTTGAAGTCCGATCGAACCGAAACCCAAACCCTAGAATGCTCTCTGTACATTTTTGAAATTCGTGGTTTTTTGCAAATTAAAAATATGCATAAAAACAAGCAGGTAAATCTAAGAATTACGATGCAAAAATTACCTAATGATCTTTCTAAAGTGCGGCGGAACCGCGGCATTAGTGTGCTAATGCCGCCCTTCCGCCGCACTTTTGTCTTATCTGCCATTGAATTTTGCACAGTAACTCCTATTTTTCAGTGCTTGTTTTCCTGGGAATTTTTAATCTGAAATCAAGAGTTGAGTATTTTGGGTTGTATTGGGAGTTCATACATTCGATCGGATTGTCAAACTTTATCTATGTGTCTTTCCGGATAAATTTTAGAATATGTTAAAAAGTTCGACCGGATATAAATACCCAATTTTTCCCCTGTCGGGAAATTTCCAAGTGTTGGATATTTCTGTAGTTTAACGACGTTCTAAGTAGTGCAAGTAACACGATGGTCCCTCTAGAAGACAACAAACCTTAACTCGATTATGTGACCGTCTTGAACTACCCTTTGAACCTTCGGGTTTGGGGCAGTACGGCGTGCCACATGTGAGGCGTTGGCTTGACCCTTCTACGGCTGGACCGTTGGTACTGAGGCACGAACTGAATGTTTTTAGACTTGTTTCATGTGTTGATCTGTATCGGGAAAACTTGGGTGTTCGATTGTTCGATCGAAAAGTTTAGCATTTTCTATTTATCCGGAATGTGATACAATAATTGGAATTCACAAATAGTTATGAGATAACGGAATGAATATTATAAACGTAGCAGTTTAGTCTCACTTGATCGGTTGCCACGGAACTTTGATGTGATCAAAAGTCCGTCGCAATCACGTAGCGTACGCGGATACTCGCCGGGTAAACTTAATAGACAGCCTCACCCCATAGCCCCGACCAAGTGACTGTAGGAGAACCCCGTCGCCGAAAGCATCCGTTCGGGTGCTCTCGGTAGCGGTGTTCCGCCTTGGTGCACTTTGTCGACGGCGTCAGGGGTGCGGCCGCCTACAAAAGTTTGCGACGAGCATTCGATCAGTTTTTCGGGAATCTTGTTGAATTGCCCGACTTGATATTGAAAAGTGTTTTCGATAACGAGACTAAAATGCGGGGTTTATAATTGTTAGGCATGTGATGTCTAAGTAATTCATTTGATTAGGCATGTGATGTCTAAAGAGGTTGCGGATTCCAACTGTTGTAGTTTTACAATTTCTTTTCTGTGACCGTAAGTGTAATATGTGATGTCGCCGGTTTCGTTGCTATATGCCAACGACAATTGGGATGCGCATATTTACTTACGTTGATGACATGTGATGTTATGTGTTGCTGGATATGTTATATTGGATCGTCGTGTTTGAATAGCCGGGGGGTTTTTATGTGAGATGAGTGTTTTTCGTTTTCATTCATGTAAAAACTTATATGTAATATTCTTTTATTGGGGCACTTCTAGGTTGCGGAAGTCGTCACCGTTTGTATATTATTTACTTTTCCGCATTAGGATAGACCCAAGGAGGGGAGCACAAGTAACCGGGTTCTGGGGTCCAGAGGGAGACCAACTCGAGGAGTCGAGTCCGGGTCTCCTAACCCTAGAATTGGTAGGGTTGCTTGCCGCTCTCGTAGGGGTCTAGGGGTGTGGGATTGGCTATTCATCACGACCGTTGAATCCGTGTTTTATACTGGCTCGTATTGAAAACACGGACGTCCTAGTATATCCAATATTTCATATGTTTCTTCTGCTGTGTTTTATCTGTGATCATGTGATGTTCTGTGACAGATATTATATATAGTATATATGATATATTATATAGACGTTGCTTATGGTTTACACCCGCGCTAGCCCTGCCTCGCTCTGGCGTTAGTTACCTAACCTAACGGTGCAGACGGGACATCGAGGCGAATGCGGATGGCATAAGCGTATGTTATATTTATCTGTGATGGTTAGGTGGACTTAAATGATGGGATATTCATTAATGAGATTAATGAAAGAAAATAAACCTAATTGATGTTGTGGAATCGAATTTCAAAATAAAACAGGTAGCTACAGTTCTTGCTTTGCATCGCGGTGTTCATTATAGAACATCCTGCACCTTATTCGATGAGGAAAGGACCGAGATCCCTTCACCGGGAGTGACTCCTTTAGCAATAACTGGCAGATGCTACAACCCTCGGTTTGTCTTTGATCGCTTCTATAGTTTCTGCTTTGCACAGTGATATATATGATATATCCCGCACCTCATTCGACGAGGAAAGGGCCGACGATCCCTTCACCGGGAGTGACCCCTTTAGCAAAACTAGAAAAGCCTCGAAAACATTCCATTTAAAAACCATTTGATTCCGCAACGAGATCAAGTTCAAAGCGTTAAAGGTTTTCACAAAAACCATTCGCAACCCTCCGTCATTTTAGGAAGTAGAGTACTTAGTATTCGTGCTGTGTTTGTTGACCATAGTCAAGGCACAGTGTACGGTAGCTAAGTGATGTCTTCCTACACCGCATATGATGCGATTAGTTAGGACAGTCGCGTGACTTTGTTGACCTTAGTTAAGGGTCATGTGGGTGGGTCTAATTAATCACGAAATGACGGGTAGAACTTGACTAGTACTTATGATTTGTTGACCATAGTTAAGGTCATAGGTGCTAGGGGTAAAAAGCTATATCGGGAGTTTCAAGTGTTGAAACTTGCAATGAGATTGCATACCTTCTATGTGATAGTTGGATCCCGATACCCACTGCGAGTAATTGTTACTTTTGGGAGAGTTTTGCACTTTGCAATTAGCCGATCAAGTAGGTGTCTAGAAAGGTGTCAACGGGGTTACGCCTCTGGGAAAACGAGGTTTACTGTAATTAGGTCCGTGCGAAAGCACGGGGAACCTCCCTCAAAGTACCGACACTGGCCTGGCTGAAAGATTGGCGAACTTGTAGAGTGTAATTAATCCCGGCTAGTCTTTCCTTTTAGGGTTTGAAGGAAGATTTGATAAAAACAGTGGGAGCCATCCTGATTAGATAAAATATATAACCAATCTGATCTTGCAAGAGCGCACGCAGAGTGTTTTCTTCTCTCTCTCTCCTGGTAGCGACCATATCACGCCTTAATCAAGATAATAATACGGAATATTGACCGAACCCGCTTGTTATACTAAGCTGGGGAACGTTGGTCCCGCTCCAACTTATAATTGTTATAAGACAGAGCAGGAAATTAGGGAATACCAGAATTCCTATGCCGCCCAAACGAAGAAAGTGCATATGATGCATCTCCTTCGGGTATGTTCATTATAAAGAACTGTTTCTCAGTATCCTCTGAATCCTGGGTATATGATACCGGATCAGGATCCCAGATATGTAATCTGTTACATAGGGCTACAAAAAGGTAGAAAAACTGAGAACGGGTGATAAGTTTCATGAGGCAGAAAACGGGGCAAGTGTTGCAGCCAAGTCTGTTGGTCACTGTTACCCTGTATTACCAGTACATTGATTCTGAACAAATGCTATTAGATACCGAACCTGATATATAAAATCATATCAGTCTCTTTATTAGTAAAGAAAGGATATAATTTTGTATTGATGGATAATGTTTTGAACATTTCCTATATCAAAAGTTGATCGGTTCAGGCACGCTATCTAAAAGCATTAACGTTCTAAATCAAACTACAGTTCCTAGTATACTGAACACACACAAGAAGAAGAGTTCAGAAATGAACGAATTCTTCTTGAAGCATTATAGACTAGGTCATATCGATGCGACCCGACTGGCTGAAGTTACATTTAGATGTATATTTAAATCAGTTTGAACTTACATCTTGTGAAACTTGCCGGTCGTGTCACAAAGATAAGATGACCATAGCTCTGTTTATTGGAAACAGAGGAAGAGTTAGTAAACTCTTGGGACTGATACATGATGATGTACGTAAGGTCTCCTGTCTGCACATGCCAGGAATGGTTCTTTATACTTCATTATATTCTCTGATAATCTCTCAAGATTCAGTCGTATGTTCCTGCTGAAACATAAGTCCGAACCTTTTGAGGTATTCACAGAATATAAGTTAGAAGTAGAGAACCAAAATACGGGTATATGTATTATGTCCTATGATGAGATCAGGGAGGAGAATACTTGTGCATAGAATTCCTGGACTATTCTAAAGGAGAATGAGATTCTCTCTCAGTGTTACTCCTCTGAATACACCACAGCACAACGGTGTATCAGGGCGGAGCAATTGCACAATATTAGATATGGTGTGCTCTATGATGAGTATTACTGAGTTACCTATTTCCTTTTGGGGTTATGCACTTGTGAAGCTACATACCTATTGAATTAGGTTTGAATCAATTCAATGCCTACCACTCCATATGAGATATGGTATGGGAAGATCCTATCTCTTAAGTAAGTTAAGATTTGGGATTGTCCGGCCTATGTCAAAAGCAAAATCCGGACAAGATCGAGGCAAGATCAGTTCTGTAGAACTGGAAAGGTTCCAGCTATACAAAACTGCTAATGATTTGACAGAACCAAAGGATTCAATAGTTTCCGACGAACCTCAGCCTCTCCGCCGATCTAGTAGGGTTCCTCAACCGCCTGAGAGATACCTCGGTTTCTCGATGACAGTGGGAGCAAGGATTGCATCATGAGATGATGACCCAACTAGTTTCGAGCAGGCCATCGAGAGTAGGGACTCTGTAAGAATGGCTGGATGCTTAGCGATCTGAGATGGAATCCATGTACACCAGCAAAGTATGGACTTTAGCTGCTATATCTGAAGGGTTAAATTCCCATCAGGAGCAAGTATATCTTGAGAAGATTACTTGGTTTAGATAGAAAAGTTGAGACTTTCAAAGCTAGACTTGTTAAAGGTTTTCGTCATCGACCAGGCGTGGATAATGATGAAACCTTTTTCCAGTAGCTATGCTTAAGTCTGTCCAGATCCTACTTACCACGGCTACATACCATGACTACGATATCTGGCGGTTGGGTGCCATGACTGCTTTTCTAAATACTGATTTAGAAGAGAACGTCTATAAGAACACAGCCAGAGGTCTTCGTAAAAAGTGGGAGCAGCGGAAACGTGTGCAAGATGCTTTATAGGATAAAGCAGGCATCGCGGAGCTGGAACATCTGTTTTGATGGATTAGTCAAAGAAGTTGACATCATCAAAATGGTAGATGAACCTTTTATAAACAAAAAGGTAGTAGGGAGTATGGTGACGATCCTCGTAGAGTACGTGGATGACATACTCTTGATAGGAAAAGAGTTTCCTATACTACGATCGGTCAATCTCCTATTATCACAAGGATTCTCCAAATAGGATCAAAGTAATACCTCCTACATCCTGAGTTATCATCTATGAGATAGATCTAATTGAATGTTAGGATACTCACTAGTTGTAGTGAGATGGTATCAATCGATCCTGGGGAGAATCACTGGAAGTGTTCCAGGGTGATAAAGACGACTGAATGTCAGTCACAGGCATTGTCTTTACCCTCAGTAAAGGGACGGTATGTTGGAAGATTTCCAAGCTAGATACCGTGACAAACTAGTAGATAAAGGCTGATAACATCGCTATTAATGATACTACCAAAGAGGCAGTTTGGGTGTATAATGGTTCATAGGATGAACTAGGTTCCTACCATTGTGTGACAATGGAAGTATGGCTTTGGCCCTGGAACCCTGGTCCCATCAGTGACCCAGACATAATCTAAGGCAGCATCACCTGATCATGGAGATAGTTGATCTCCAGGTTGATCGAGGTTAGGAGAGTAGACTCAGAGGACAACACGGCGGATCCACTCACGAAGGCCTTTTTCCCAAAGAGAGACTTTTAGGGGATGGTTGAGTATGTGATACTGCAACCACTGCTACAGATGGCCCTAGTGCAAGTGGGAGATTGTTAGTTATATGTATGCCCTAGAGGCCATTACTGTACATTGGATGTATATTGTAGTGGATGCTGGGACATATATAGGAAGGACTTTCTTGCTCGACATGATAGTACGCTATCTGGTTGCACTTTATCTTAACATGTATACTTTCTGTCTCTCTGATTACATGTTGATAAAGCCCATAGGATGTGTACTCGACTTCCAGGACTATGATGTAGATCATACTAGTGGGGCCTGGGTAGTCCATGAGTACATCCTTGAAATGTTCCTAGTCGAGGGAATATCGAGACGGGGCATCGATATTCCAGAGTAGACTAGCGCATATCTTCTCGACCCATGCGATGGGCGATGGATGATCCCATATCCATTGGTGTTTGACATCGAAGATGGTATGCGGGTGCTCAGTGGAGACTGGGTACACTGAACGGACTCGCCGAGAACTCCCAGATGGTATTATACCTCACGTCAGATGGCAGTTCTCTGGTGACACTGGTACAGCTTAGTCTGTAGACCCGAGATCGTCATAGAGTCTTGTGTGTCTCCCACTGTGCTTTGATTTCCACCCTACCACGGCTCTACTAAGTTGTGCAAACAGGTGGTTTTTGGGTACAGTCCCGATTCACATGGAGGCAATGAGCGATAGGAGGGGATTCGTCTCTCCCGGTATTGGGGGTTGATGTTGTGCTATGCTCGACTGACCATAACAGGAAATCCCTGGCCAGGGTTGCAGTGATATACTGGTAAGAGTTATCAGTAGTTTCATGAATGTTATGGACCTCAAGTCGGCATGACTTATCGAGCTACTGGGGTCTGACGTTTACCACCCCTAGGCGAGATATGCGACATATCAGACGAACAGACCGGACCGTACGGTAAGTGTTACTGGTTGGATTCGCAGGAGTCTGAGCGGGCTTACTCGTCGATCTTCTGATCGCTCAATACCCGGGTGGCCATTACGTTTAGCAGACCGCTTGCGGCTTGTGGGTGTTTGATATGATCATCATCTGCTGCCGGCGTATTGACGAGTCTTTAGAGTCCTACACAGAGGTTTCCTGGCTCAAGCGAAATGAAATAGGAGCGCATATGAGATATGTGCGGGACCGAGAATAATGCGTGTATGTGATACCGTATTCTATTCTCGCGATGATTGTATCGAATGGTTGTATGCGATATAACCTAGTTATCGAATCAAGGATTGATTCGATAAGCCGATACATTGGATACTAGCCGGTTATATTCGACATGACCGGATCATTGAATCAAGTGTTGATTTAATGATTTAATGTATAATTATATATTTGATATATTGCTTTGCATTAACTAGTATTGGTTCACTTTAAATGGATTCACTCACTTAGTTTATGCACATTGCATATGTGATATATTTTGTGCACATGATTGTATCATGTTTGATGATACATGCAAGCTAGGGTTAGTGTAAAGAATTTGACCATGGTTAAGATTAAGATTAGGGTTTTCTTTTTCTTATTTATTAATTTATTTATTTTGGAAAAAGAAAAAGATGAAGAAAATGAAATGGTGGCTTATTTTGTTTGTAGTTGAAGTTTCTTGAAACTTTGACTAAGTAACCATTTTGTCTTCTTTCTTAACCCTAACTCTTCAAATTAACCTTAGTCAATTCTCTACACCTAACTAAGGTTAATGATATGATAAGTATTATATTTTCTTTTCTTTTTAAAAAAACTTATCATATCATCTTCTTCTTCTTCATCTTCTTTCTCCATGAAAAAAGCTTGCTACATCAATGGTGATTGATGAAAAAGTGTGTGAAATCCAAATCTAAAGTCAACCCAACTCCTATTTCTTCATCCTCTACCTCTTGCCAAGTAGTATAGGGTGTTTCCTTCACAAGTTTTTCCGACTTGGTGAAGTTGGAGCTTGTTCTAGCGATGCCTCGACGTAGATCATCTTCGGCATCGAACCGACGATCAAGCCCGCCCATTCTTCGATGATGCCGACGCTAGAGCCCAAGACATGATTTGGACAGCGAGGGGACTTCATTGCGGAGCCGTGGAGGTGGTGGACCGGATCTACAAAGGTTGTATGTCCGTTCCCTTAGTTAAAATGTTAACTAGTTTGCTTGTTTCGCCTAAATATCTAGTAAACGATCCGTAGTCGGGTTTGTAGGCACCCGTAAAATTTGATTTGTGCATGTTTGATCACTTGTGAAACTTCATTAGAGTACCTAGGAACCCTACAGTAGGATCCTAATGGATTTGAGCATCGCGACTGGTGAAAAGGTTTCATCACAGTCCAGTCCTGGTCTTTGACGAAATTCTTTTGCTACCAGCTTAGCTTTATAGGTCTCCACCTGACCTTCCACACCGATCTTTCTTTTAATGATCCATTTGCACCCTATGGGTTTTACTCCAGAAGGTGCAACCTCCAAAGTCCATACTTTGTTGGTGTGCTTGGATTCCATTTCGGATCTCATGGCATCAAGCCACTTCACTGAGTCACTACCACTACTACAAATAAGGGTTGCCCCTACGGATTTATCCGTAGGGGCAACCCACTGCCCCTACGGATATATGCGTAGGGGCGAAAAAATACCCCGTAGGTGCAAAGGCCGCAGGTGCTTGTTGAGGACCTGAACTTGCCCCTACGGGCAAATTCTTGCCCCTACGGATTTATGTGTAGGTCCTGTTGCCCCTACGGATTAAGCCGTAGGGTATAAGATTTTATATTATTTACGTTTTTTTTATATTACTTGTACCTACGGATATATCCGTAGGTCCATGTACTACCCCCTACGGATATATGCGTAGGTACCTTTCCGTAGGGGCAAAATATCAGGATTCCTGATATTTGGCCCCTACGGATAACGCCGTAGGGGAGAGCAGTGGCCCCTAAGGATATATCCGTAGGGGCATTCCCAACCCCCTGGCACTGAGATCATGGGGGAAATATCAGTTATTGCTGATATTTTGCCCCTACGGAAATATCCGTAGGGGCAACATATATACCTACGGATTAATCCGTAGGTACATATTGTCTGTATTTTTTTTTTAAAAATGGGCTGCTTGATTTTTTCCCTCCCTGTGCACAATAATATATACATCAATCAAATCATATATTGCAGTATTCATAATCACATCTCACGCATATATATAATATACAAAAGAAACCCAAAAACTGAATATGATATAAATACAAACCAATATCAATATCGTTTCAAAATGTAGTACAATGTGTACGATATAAATAAATACATGTTTCAAAAAATAAGAACCAAAAATCTACCCTAGCTCGGTCCGGCTCCACCTCTGAATAACGATAGAATAACGCGCGCCTGCTCCTCGGTCAATAAACTCTGCAATTCGTCGCGAGCGGGAGTCTGAGCGGCATGTGGAGCTGGCGATGTGGTCTGCGCAGCCGCTGTCGAGGTAGTCGCCTGCGGAGCCGCGGCTGCGGGAGTCTGAGTGGGCGGTGGAGCTACAGGAGCTGTCTGCGGAACCGCAGCCGATGTAGTGGCTTGCGGAGCCGCAGCCGAAGGAGATGCATGTGGAGGCTCGGCCGATCTACCCTGTCGCGTCTGGACATAACGTGTGTAAGAAGCGTGTAAGAACTGTGTATTATTCGAATTCGTATCATTATTAAGTTATTTCGAAACCCTGTTTGGATATCTAGTTTGGAAAAGCGTTGTTTATTTTAATTACATATGTATGTATGATTAATCAAACTTAAGTCTAAAACCAAATAAGCTCAAGCTATGTACTAATTATGGATATGTTGATATGTATATAATATGAAATGATATTTTACTATAAAGTAGTATACATACCAGGATCTCCTTCAACTCCTGAACGGTGGCTCTCAAGCTATCCAGTTCCTGATGGACTTGTCGGTCACTGGAGACGGAGGAAGTAACCGCCGGGGTGGAGTCCAACCTTATATGGGCCCTGCTAGGGCCCAATCCCCGGCCTCTCTCCCAACCTCCGTGGTGCCCTTCGTGTGCTGCGTCCAGAACTGGGGTCAGGAGCCTCGGATCGTTCTGTCTGATAAAATCGATCCCAGAGGCCTGGGCCTGCTCAATCACCCGCTCCTACACCCACATTAAGCAGTAAAGTATAAGTATAAAATTTAAACTTGAAACTTCCAAAACTAAAATTTCAAATTTGGGTAGAAAAAATATTAACACTTACGCAGTACTCCTGGGTAGCGATGTCGGGATATCGAAGCTCGCCCGTGGCGGGATCTGTCGAGGTGCCGTGGACGGCAAGATATGCGGACAGCACGCTCGGTGTACCACCTGACGCCACGGTCCGAGATGTCTGCAATATTAGAAAGTAACTCTTAATATTAGAAATATTAGAGAATAACTCTTAATATTGCAGAATATTAGAGAATAACTCTTAATTTACCGATAACTCCATGGCTCGAGTAATGTTCCTCGAGCCACCTGTGTAAGTGGGGCGACCCCTCTTCGCCGACTTCCTGTTCTCCGTATTCTGAGCGGCCTATTTCTGCACAACGCATTAACATTTAGTTTTCTAATTAAGAAACACAAAGAAAAAAATTATATCATAAATAATGAATTAAATTTAAAATACATACCTGTTTGCGTTGGGAGTCGAAATAAGCGCACAATAGAGGCCATGTCTCTACGTCGACTCTCGCAAACGCCGGAGTAGATAGGAGGGCCGCTCTCTCTGCCTCGGGGGTCGCCATCCACAGGGAGTAGCAGTCGGCCTTCAGCTCATTACTATTGTATCGGACCTTGGCCTGCATGTTCTTCATCAGGCCATTGTACAGAGCATGAAGGTCGAGCACCCTCCCCGGGTGATCAGGGTCGGCTACAGGCTGAAAATCGTAATCCAACTGAAAATACAAAAAAAAACATTGTTATTAGATTGCAAGTGTTAATAATAAATATATTTGATAGATCAAATGAAAATATATATTAATACATACCCGAGCCAGATCAAAGAAGAGGGCGAATGAGCGCTGGTGCTGCTCGCCCCACTCAACGTGAAGTGGATAGTTCTTCACGATCCGGCTCTCGTCCCCCAAATACCGGCCGAACCTCTCGGCATGAGGACCGGTATAGCGATAGTCAAGGGTAAAAAAAAGGGGGAATGCTGCCTCCCCCCTAGCTCTATCAGGCCTCAGCCTATGGGACTGATTCGGGCCTCGAGTCCCCTTCTGGGGATGGGGAGGCCCTGCGTCTGCACGAAATATCAAGACAATCAATAATAAGACAAAGTTGTATTAAGAAATCAAGGTTAAACAAAAATTCAAGTGTGATATATACCTCCGGTGACTAGCGCACGAGCCTGGGCCCGGGCATCAGCACGAGCGGGACGATAGTTCCTCCGGTGAGGAACAACCGGGGTCCCGGACCCGGACGCATCCTCTCCAACTATAAAATAAACATCGACGCTAAATTTCCCTGAAGTTCATATTTATTCTATAGAGCATATGTAAAATTAATAAATATTTTAAATTTATTCATACTAACCTGCAGACGATGCGGAGGGTATGGAAGCGGCAGGAGTGGCCCCTGTGGAAGGTGTGGACGCACCACCTATAATTAGACAATTAAAAATAAATTATATAATTAATTGCAAAAAGAATGTGTAGATCAATAATATAACGTTCTAAATCAATATGCATGCACTATAGGATATATAAACATACCCGCAGGTGCGGTGGTGTCACCACCTACAGCTAGACAATAAGAAAAATTGCTAAGTAAGAGCAAAAGGAATGTGTGTATTTATGATATAGCATTCTAAATCAATATACATACACTATATGATATATAAATATACCTGGAGGAGCGGGGGTGGCCTCTGTCCCAGATGTGGACGCATCACCAACAACTAGACAATCAAACATTGACAGTATAAGTAATTTTGACATAAACATGCATGAATATCTGTAATATTACATTCAAAATGGATATGCATGCAGTATACCTGGAGGTGTGGCAAAATCCACACGGAAGGAGGCATCCGAAGGGGTCTCCGATCTGGGTGCAAGACCGGCCCTCTGAAGCTCCCTACGGAGCTCTCCGGGCGGCAGAACCGCTCTGCCTCTGCCTCTGCCTCTGTCGCGGCTGGAGCTCCTGCCGCCCCTCGTTTCTCCCGACATCGTCATCAAATCTAGATAAACGGTTCGTGGACGCATTAGACAATCATTAAAATTATTGACTATATATGATCTAGAGCGTAAAATGTGAAGTAATAATATAACATTACTGATAACCTTTTTCGTTTCGTGGGCGCATCATACATATCTACTTGGATTTCATCGTCGATGTCATTTCTAACCCACGTAACTTCATGATCGGTCGAAGACAACCCGTCCTTTGAAACAGACGGTCGGAGCACTTTAAGCCTTCTCTCTTCTTCGTCCTCATCGCTGTCCTCTTATTCTGGGACATCGTAGACATCTCTGGGTTTCCATCGGCATACAACACTCCACCCCGGATGCTTCAAACACTGTGAGTAGTATACTTGGAACGCTTGGTTCGGAAAGATAAACGGATCGTCCTGACCGTAAAATCGAAGTGTGTTCACACTGGTCAATCCATATTCATCTTTCCAAGTCCTAAGACTGCTTCTCCACCTGACCGTAAAATCGAAGTGTGTTCATACGCTGGAAAGTCATTAATTGTCCACATTAAAGCCGCACGCAGTATGAAGGTTGTATTTGTGTTTGAATCATATGTCTCTACACCATCAATGAACAAAGTTTTCAGCTCCTCGATCAGAGGTCGGAGATAGACGTCGATATTGTTCCCCGGTGAGTTTGGTCGGTCGATAAGAAGAGGCATCATAAAGTATAATTGGTCCATAGCCAACCAAGGCGACAGATTATAAATTATCATTACAACGGGCCATGTACTATGACTTCCAGCCATATAGTTGAATGGGCAGAAGCCATCGGTAGCCAGTCCGAGCCGGACATTGCGAGGATCGCTACTGAATATTGCGTGCCTCCTATCGAAATCCTTCCATGCCGGTGAATCTCTTGGATGGCTCATTTTTCCATTTTCGCTTGGAGGAGCACGGTGATGCCAAATCATTGCCTCGGCTGTTTTCTTGCACTTGAATAGCCTCTATAGCCTCTGTGTTATAGGAAAATATCATGCTATCTTCACAGGTATATCAGGCTTCTTATCAGAATCTTTCGGCTTATACCTGGCCTCTCCGCATGTTGGACACTCTTTCAAATCTGAATTCTCTTTCCGGTACGACACGCAATTTTTAGGACATGCTTGAATCTTCTCGCACTTTAGACCCAAATCAGACATCATTTTCTGGGCTTCGTACCAGCTTTCGGGCACATTATTTCCCGGAGGCATAGAATCTTTCAAGAACTAAAGAAGCATTGTGAATGACTTATTGCTCCATCCATTTAGGCACTTAATCTGGAAAAGTTGGACGAACCATGAGAGGGTGGAATACTTCGCATTCTCATAAATTGGTTTCATCATTCATGAAATTTTCATATTTATCCGCACGCGGTCCTTGACCGGAAGGAATGTCATTTTCGGTACGAATAGATTCACCTAGGGCAGTCTCTACCATATCCTCCATTTCTTCTGATAGAAATAAATTTCCGTCTCCTGCCGTATTACCGAATTCTTCTTCTTCTCCTGCCGCATTATCGTGTTCTCCTTCTTCTTCTACCGCAGTACTCCATTCTTCTCCTTCCCCGTGATATTTCCAAGTTGAATAAAGTCTAGTAAACCCATGTTTTACAATATGAAGCTCTGCCAATTCTACCTTCTGCCAGTACTTATTGCCACATCTATCGCACGGACAGAGAATCTTCTCTATTATGATCTTATTATGTGCGCGTGCAAATTCAAGGAAAGCAGCAACTCCTGCGACAAACTTAGGTTGCATACGTTGTTTCCAATCCACATACATCCAGTCCTTAACTCTGACGTACACATGGGCCATGTTAGACTGAATAACATATAAATTGTAGGTTATGCTGCCTATATTGAGAAATATAAGAACGGGATAGTTACTGACAAAGGAGAAAATCCGTGTATATGCTTTGTGTGTGCGTTTGTCGTTGAAAGGAATAAATTATCGCACGTTATGTTAACCGATAGACGGGGACTAAGTGGCGCTTTTAGTTTCATATATGAGTATCGATGGGAATATGAAGGTTTCATATTATCATATATTGGTTTTAACCCGAACATCTCGAATCGCTCTGTAATTATGCGTTTGTATGTATGTGTTCCGGCTGTCGGGGGTAGGCTTCTATCCCATTAAGAATGTATAGAGCAAACGCCCATCACTTGTGCTTTCAACCGTTTCGAGTAAATTTCGGCAGCACCTCCCCGCTGTTCTCCGAGTACACTGTAATAGAATAGATAATCATTTCAAAGCTGTGAAACAACGTTGAAATGAACATCTAATCTATCTTTGTACACGGAGAAACAGCGGAAAGGTACCGACGAAATATCTCGAAACGGATGAAAACACAAGTGAATGAAGGCGTTTGCTTTATACATTCTTAACTTGTCCACACGGGACAAATCTATGGGTTACCATACGATTGAATTTTCTCGTCGCGTAGACTATACGACGGTTGTTAGTATCGAGCTATACTGTCCGATATTTAGCAACCTTCGTATAGTTCTAGATCACGATGAGCATCGCACGTATGTTAACCGATAGACGGGGACTAAGTGGCGCTTTTAGTTTCATATATGAGTATCGATGGGAATATGAAGGTTTCATATTATCATCAGGTATCATATATTGGTTTTAACCCGAACATCTGGAATCGCTCTCTAATTATGCGTTTGTTGTGTATTCTTGTTGTATGTGTGTGTTCCGGCTGTCGTGGGTAGGCTTCTATCCCATTAAGAATGTATAGAGCGAACGCCCATCACTTGTGCTTTCAACCGTTTCGAGTAAATTTTGGCAGCACCTCCCCGCTGTTCTCCGAGTACACTGTAATAGAATGGATAATCATTTCAAAGCTGTGAAACAACGTTGAAATGAACATCTAATCTATCTTTGTACACGGAGAACCAGCGGAAAGGTGCCGATGAAATATCTCGAAACGGATGAAAACATAAGTGAATGAAGGCGTTTGCTTTATACATTCTTAACTTGTCCACACGGGACAAATCTATGGGTTACCATACGATTGAATTTTCTCGTCGCGTAGACTATACGACGGTTGTTAGTATCGAGCTATACTGTCCGATATTTAACAACCTTCGTATAGTTCTAGGTCACGACGAGCATCGCACGTATGTTAACCGATAGACGGGGACTAAGTGGCGCCTTTAGTTTTATATATGAGTATCGATAAGAATATGAAGATTTCATATTATCATCGAGTATCATATATTGGTTTTAACCCGAACATCTCGAATCGCACTCTAATTATGCGTTTGTTGTGTATTCTTGTTGTATGTGTAACATGATTTTAAACCATTGAGATCAAGATTGATAGAACTGATCATCCTACATTGCAATAGCATTCATCAACCAAAAACTATTATTGCAATGGTATTCATCTATAACAATCAACAATTAAAACTACAAATGTAGGATACTGATATCATAAAGCGTTATACGCAACATTGATAGAACTGATAAATAAAAAAACGAAACACAAACCGTATCAAGATTTAACAACTTTGATTATATCATATACGCGGGCCGATATTTTCATATTAGCCAATAGGTAAAAATAGATTGCGGTCTGGATATGGCATATTGGCAGATGTTACCTATATGCATACATGCATGTTGTCTCCCAATTTTTTCAGAAATCAAACCAACTACATACATCAAACTAGTCCATGCCACCAATCGGAAACTCCACTATGTCTTTGAATTATTATTTTTCCAAATAGCATTGAGCTCCTATTGACATTGTCCCATCCAACAAATTTGTTATGCTTGCCTCGACCTTCATCTAGCTTTCACATGCCATACACATTAGATGAGTAATATAGTTATAAATTATGGTATTTTGTTGTCAACAATCCACCTAACCCTAACCCCAAGTTGCTCTCTGAAAGCACATAGTGTTAGTTATATGTATGCCCTAGAGGCCATTACTGTACATTGGATGTATATTGTAGTGGATGCTGGGACATATATAGGTAGGACTTTCTTGCTCGACATGATAGTACGCTATCTGGTTGCTCTTTATATTAACATGTATACTTTCTGTCTTTCTGATTACATGTTGATAAAGCCCTTAGGATGTGTACTCGACTTCCAGGACTATGATGCAGATCATACTAGTGGGGCCTGGGTAGTCAATGAGTACATCCTTCATTGTTCCTAGTCGTGGGAATATCGAGACGGGGCATCGATATTCCAGAGTAGACTAGCGCATATCTTCTCGACCCATGCGATGGGCGATGGATGATCCCATATCCATTGGTGTTTGGCATCGAAGATGGTATGCGGGTGCTCAGTGGAGACTGGGTACACTGAACGGACTCGCCGAGAACTCCCAGATGGTATTATACCTCACGTCAGATGGCAGGTCTCTGGTGACACTGGTACAGCTTAGTTTGTTGACCCGAGATCGTCATAGAGTCTTGTGTGTCTCCCACTGTGCTTTGATTTCCACCCTACCACGGCTCTACTGAGTCGTGCAAACAGGTGGTTTTTGGGTACAGTCCCGATTCACATGGAGGCAATGAGCGATAGGAGGGGATTCGTCTCTCCCGGTATTGGGGGTTGATGTTGCGCAATGCACGACTGGCCATAACAGGAAATCCCTGGCCAGGGTTGCAGTGATATACTGGTAAGAGTTATCAGTAGTTTCACGAATGTCATGGACCTCAAGTCGGCATGACTTATCGAGCTATTGGGGTCTGACGTTTACCACCCCTAGGCGAGATATCCGACATATCAGACGAACAGACCGGACTATACGGTAAGTGTTACTGGTTGGATTCACAGGAGTGTGAGCGGGCTTGCTCGTCGATCTTTTGATCGCTCAATACCCGGGTGGCCGTTACGTTTAGCAGACCGCTTGCGGCTTGTGGGTGTTTGATATGATCATCATCTGCTGCCGGCGTATTGACGAGTCTTTAGAGTCCTACACAGAGGTTTCCTAGCTCAAGCGAAACGAAATAGGAGCGCATATGAGATATGTGCGGGACCGAGAATAATTCGTGTATGTGATACCGTATTCCATTCTCGCGACGAATGTATCGATTCGTTATATGCGATATAACCTGGTTATCGAATCAAGGATTGATTCGAGAAGCCGATACATTGAATACTAGTCGGTTATATGCGACATGACCGGATCATTGAATCAAGTGTTGATTTAATGATTTAATGCATAATTATATATATTTGATATATTACTTTTCATTAACTAGTATTGGTTCACTTTAAATGGATTTTCTCACTTGAATTGTGCAAGTTGTATATGTGATATACTTTTGTGCACATGATTGTATCATGTTTGATGATACATGCTTATTTGGTTAAGTGTAAAGAATTAAACTATGGTTGAGTTAATGATTAGGGTTTTGTTTACTTAATTACTTATTCATTTATCTTATTTATTTATATCCATTTTGGAAAATGAAAAAGATAAATTAATGGTTGCTTGTTTTGTTTTTAGTTGAAGATTCTTGAAGTTTTGACTTAGTCTCCATTCTTGTCTTATACTTAACCCTAACCATTTAAACTAACCCTAATTCATTCTCTACACTTAACTAAGGTTAGATTATGATAAGTATTATATTTATTTTCTATTCTAAATATACTTATCATATCTTTTTCATCTTCTTCTTCATGAGCAAGAAGAAGAAAAGCTTTCTACACCAATGGCAACTTGAGAAATCAAGTGAGAAATCCAATTCTAAAGTCTACCCACTTCCTATTTCTTCATCCTCTACCTCTTGCCAAGTTGTATAGGGTGTTTACTTCACAAGTTTTCAAAGCTTGGTGAAGTTGGAGCTTGTTCTTGTGATGCCTCGACGTAGATCATCTTCGGCATCGAACCGAGGAACAAGCCCGCCCATTCTTCGATGATGCCAATGCTAGAGTCAAGGGTTCGATTTGGACAGCGGAGGGAGATCATCGCGGAGCTTAGGAAGTGGTGGACCGGATCTACAAAGGTTGTAGCCTCCTTTCCTTTAGATACATTTCCGTTTACTTACTCGCTTCGCCTATTTATCTAGTTAACGATCCGTATTAGGGTTTCTCGGCACCGTAATTTTTAGAAATTGGCATGTTTGATCACTTGTGAGACTCCATTAGAGTGCCTAGGAACCCTACAGTGGTATCAGAGCCTAGGTAGAGCCTTAGGCGAAGTCCCGACGGAATCAGAAGTCCGATCGACCCAAAACCCGAATTGAAAAATGCTCTCTGGACTTTTTTGGAAAACGTGGTTTTTTGTAGATTAAAAATATTCAGAAAAATCAGCAGGATAATCTAAGAGTTACTGTGAATTTCGATGGACTAATTCCATCAATGAGCCGCGGATCCGCGGCACGAGCATGGCTCGTGCGGCGGTTCCGCGGCCATTTTGTCGTTTTGTGTATTTAATTTTTCAGAGTAATTCTCAGTTTTCTGTTCTGGTTTTCCTGGGAATTTTTAATATTTATTCCAGAGTTGTATTTTCTGAGTTGTATTGGGGACTCGGTGTATTCGATCGGACTGTCTAATTTTGTCGGTGTGCTTTTCCGGGTATTTTTAGAATATGTTAAAAAGTTCGACCGGATATAAATACCCACTTTTTCCCCTGCCGGGAAATTTCCAATTGTTGGATTTTTCCGTAGTTTAATGACGTTCTAAGTAGTGCAAGTAACACGATGGACCCTCTAGAAGACAACAAACCTTAACTCGATTATATGACCGTCTTGAACTGCCCTTTGAACCTTCGGGTTTGGGGCAGTACGGCGTGCCACATATGAGGCGTTGGCTTGACCCTTCTACGGCTGGACCGTTGGTACCGAGGCACGAACTGAATGTTGTTAGACTTATTTCATGTGTTGAGCTGTTTCGGGAAAACTTGGGTGTTCGATTGTTCGATCGGAAAGTTTAACATTTTCCATTTATCCGGAATGTGATACAATAATTGGAATTCGCAAATAGTTTTGAGATAACGGAATGAATATTATAAACATAGCAGTTTAGTCTCACTTGATTGGTTGCCACGGAATTTTGATGTGATCAAAAGTCCGTCGCAATCACGTAGCGTACGCGGATACTCGCCGGGTAAACTTAATAGACAGCCTCACTCCATAGCCCCGACCAAGTGACTGTAGGAGAACCCCGTCGCCGAAAGCATCCGTTCGGGTGCTCGCGGCAGCGGTGTTCCGCCTTGGTTCACTTTGTCGACGGCGTCGGGGGTGCGGCCGTCTACTAAAGTTTGCGACGAGTATTCGATCAGAATGTCGGGAATCCTGTTGAATTGCCCGACTTGATATTGAAAAGTGTTTTCGATTTTGAGACTAAAATGCGGGGTTTATAATTGTTAGGCATGCGATGTCTAAGTAATTCATTTGGTCAGGCATGCGATGTCTGATGAGGTTGCGGATTCCAACTGTTGTAGTTTTACACTTTCTTTTCTGTGACCGTAAGTGTAATATGTGATGTCGCCGGTTTCGTTGCTATATGTCAACGACAATTGGGATGCGCATATTTACTTACGTTGATGACATGTGATGTTATGTGTTGCTGGATATGTTATATTGGATCGTCGTGTTTGAATAGCCGGGGGTTTTTATGTGAGATGAGTGTTTTTTCATTTTCATTCATGTAAAAACTTGTATGTAATATTCTTTTATTGGGGCACTTCCAGGTTGCGGAAGTTGTCACCGTTGATGTATATTATTTACTTTTCCGTATTAGGATAGACCCAAGGAGGGGAGCACAAGTAACCGGGTTCTGGGGTCCAGTGGGAGACCAACTCGAGGAGTCGAGTCCGGGTCTCCTAACCCTAGAATTGGTAGGGTTGCTTGCCGCTCTCGTAGGGGTCTAGGGGTGTGGGCTTGGCTATTCATCACGACCGTGGAATCCGTGTTTTATACTGGCTCGTATTGAAAACACGGACGTCCTAGTATATCCAATATTTCATATGTTTCTTCTGCTGTGATTTATCTGTGATCATGTGATGTTCTGTGACAGATATTATATATAGTATATATGATATATTATATAAACGTTGCTTATGTTTTAAACCAGCGCTAGCCCTGCCTCGCTCTGGCGTTAGTTACCTAACCTAACGGTGCAGACGGGACATCGAGGCGAATGCGGATGGCATAAGCGTACGTTATATTTATCTGTGATGTTTAGGTGGACTTAAATGATGGGATATTCATTAATGAGATTAATGAAAGGAAATAAACCTAATTGATGTTGTGGAATCGAATTTCAAAATAAAAACAGGTAGCTACAGTTCTTGCTTTGCATCGCGGTGTTCATTATAGAACATCTTGCACCTTATTCGATGAGCAAAGGACCGAGATCCCTTCACCGGGAATGACTCCTTTAGCAATAACTGGCAGATGCTACACACTCGGTTTGTCCTTTGATTGCTTCTATAGTTTCTGCTTTGCACAGTGATATATATGATATATCCCGCACCTCATTCGACGAGGAAAGGGCCGACGATCCTTTCACCGGGAGTGACCCCTTTAGCAAAACTAGAAAAGCCTCAAAAACATTCCATTTAAAAACCATTTGATTCCGCAACGAGATCAAGTTCAAAGCGTTAAAGGTTTTCACAAAAACCAGCCGCAACCCTCCGTCATTTTAGGAAGTAGAGTACTTAGTATTCGTGCTGTGTTTGTTGACCATAGTCAAGGCACAGTGTACGGTAGCTAAGTGATGTCTTCCTACACCGCATATGATGCGATTAGTTAGGACAGTCGCGTGACTTTGTTGACCTTAGTTAAGGGTCATGTGGGTGGGTCTAATTAATCATGAAATGACGGGTAGAACTTGACTAGTACTTATGATTTGTTGACCATAGTTAAGGTCATAGGTGCTAGGGGTAAAAGCCTTTATCGGGAGTTTCAAGTGTTGAAATTTGCAATGAGATTGCATACCTTCTATATGATAGTTGGATCCCGATACCCACTGCGAGTAATTGTTACTCCTGGGAGAGTTTTGCACTTTGCAATTAGCCGATCAAGTAGGTGTCTAGAAAGGTGTCAACGGGGTTACGCCTCTGGGAAAACGAGGTTTACTGTAATTAGGTCCGTGCGAAAGCACGGGGAACCTCCCTCAAAGTACCGACCCTGGCCTGGATGAAAGATTGACGAACTTGTAGAGTGTAATTAATCCCGGCTAGTCTTTCCTTTTAGGGTTTGAAGGAAGATTTGATAAAAACAGTGGGAGACATCCTGATTAGATAAAATACATAACCAATCTAATCTTGCAAGAGCGCACGCAGAGTGTTTTCTTCTCTCTCTCTCCTGGTAGTGACCATATCACGCCTTAATCAAGATAATAATACGGAATTTTGACCGAACCCGCTTGTTATACTGAGCTGGGGAACGTTGGTCCCGCTCCAACTTATAACTGTTATAAGACAGAGCAGGAAATTGGGGAATACCAGAATTCCTATGCCGCCCAAACGAAGAAAGTGCATATGATGCATCTCCTTCGGTTGTGTTCATTACAAAGAACTGTTTCTCAGTATCCTCTGCATCCTGGGTATATGATACCGGATCAGGATCCCAGATATGTAATCTGTTACATAGGGCTACAAGAGGGTAGAAAAACTGAGAACGGGTGATAAGTTTCATGAGGCAGAAAACGGGGCAAGTATTGCAGCCAAGTCTGTTGGTTACTGTCACCCTGTATTATGAATACATTGATTCTGAACAAATGCTATTAGATACCGAACCTGATATACAAAATCATATCAGTCTCTTTATTAGTAAAGAAAGGATATAATTTTGTATTGATGGATAATGTTTTGAACATTTCCTATATCAAAAGTTGATCGGTTCAGGCACGTTATCTAAAAGCATTGATGTTCTAAATCAAACTACAGTTCCTCGTATACAGAACACACACAAGAGGAAGAGTTCAGAAATGAACGAATTCTTCTTGAGGTATTGTAGACTAGGTCATATCAATGCGACCCGACTAGCTGAAGTTACATTTAGATGCATATTTAAATCAGTTTGAATTTACATCTTGTGAAACTTGCCAGTCATGTCACAAAGATATAATGACACCAGCTCTGTTTACTGGAAACAGAGGAAGAGTTGGTAAACTCTTGGGACTGATACATGATGATGTATGTAAGGTCTCCTGTCTACACAGGCCAGGACTGGTTCTTTATACTTCATTATATTTTCTGATAATCTCTCAAGATTCAGTCATTTATTCCTGTTGAATTATAAGTCCGAACCTTTTGAGGTATTCACAGAATATAAGTAGGAAGTAGAGAACCAAAATACGGGTATAAGTATTATGTCCTATGATGAGATCAGGGAGGAGAATACTTGTGCATAGCATTCCTGGACTATTCTAAAAGAAAATGAGATTCTCTCTCAGCATTACTCCTCCGTATAAACCATAGCACGATGGTATATCGGGGCGGAGCAATCACACCCTATATGATAAGGTGTGCTCTATGATGAGTACTACTGAGTTACCTATTTCCTTTTTGGGGGGTTATGCACTTGAGAAGCTGCATACATATTGAATTAGGTTTGAATCAAATCAATGCCTACCACTCCATATGAGATATGGTATGGGAAGATCCTATCTCTTAAGTAAGTTAAGATTTGGGATTGTCCGTCCTATGTCAAAAGCAAAATCCGGACAAGATCGAGGCAAAATCAGTTCTGTAAGACTGGAAAGGTTCCAGCTGTACAAAACTGCTAATGATTTGACAGAACCAAAGGATTCAATAGTTTCCGACGAACCTCAGCCTCTCCGCCGATCTAGTAGGGTTCCTCACCCACCTGAGAGATACCTCGGTTTCTCGATGACAGTGGGAGCGAGGATTGCATCATGAGATGATGACCCAACCAGTTTCGAGCAGGCCATCGAGAGTAGGGACTCTGTAAGAATGGCTGGATGCTTAGTGATCTGAGATGGAATCCATATACACCAACAAAGTATGGACTTTGGTTGCGATATCTGAAGGGTTAAATCCCCATCAGGAGCAAGTATATCTTGAGAAGATTACTTGGTGTAGATGGACAAGTTGAGACTTTCAAAGCTAGACTTGTTAAAGGTTTTCGTCATCAACCAGGCACGGATAATGATGAAACCTTTTCCAGGGACTATGCTTAAGTCCATCCAGATCCTACTTGCCACGGCTACATACCATGACTACGATATCTGGTGGTTGAGTGCCATGAAAACTTTTCTAAATAATGATTTAGAAGAGAATGTCTATAAGAACACAGCCAGAGGGCCTCGTAGACAGTGGGAGCAGCGGAAACGTGTGCAAGGTGCTTTATAGGATAAAGCAGGCATAGCGGAGTTGGAACATCTGTTTTGATGGATTAGTCAAAGAAGTTGACATCATCAAAATGGTAGATGAACCTTGTATAAACAAAAAGGCAGTAGGGAGTATGGTGACGATCCTCGTAGAATACGTGGATGACATACTCTTGTTAGGGAGGGAGTTTCCTATGCTACGCTCGATCAATCTCCGCTTATCACAATGATTTTCCATATAGGATCAAAGTCATACCTACTAAATCCTAAGCTTTGGATCTATGAGATAGATATAATTGGATGTTAGGATACTCACTAGTTGTAGTGAGATGGTATCAATCGATCCTGGGGAGAATCACTGGAAGGGTTCCAGAGTGATAAGGACGACTGAATGTCAGTCGCAGGCATTGTCTTTACCCTCGGTAAAGGGACGGTATGTTGGAAGATTTCCAAGCTAGATACCGTGACAAACTAGACGATAAAGGCTGGTAACATCGCTATTAAAGATACTACCAAAGAGGCAGTTTGGGTGTATATTGGTTCATAAGATGAACTTGGTTCCTGCCATTGTATGACAATGGAAGTGTGGTTTTGGCCCTGGAACCCTGGTCCCATCAGTGACCCAGACATACTCTGAGACAGCATCATCTGATCATGGAGATAGTTGATCTCCAGGTTGATCGAGGTTAGGAGAGAAGACTCAGAGGACAACACGGCGGATCCACTCACGAAGGCCTTTTCCCAGAGAGAGACTCATATGGGATGGTTGAGTATTAGATACTGCGACCACTGCTATAGATAGCAGTAGTGCAAGTGGGAGATTGTTAGTTATATGTATGCCCTAGAGGCCATTACTGTACATTGGATGTATATTGTAGTGGATGCTGGGACATATATAGGTAGGACTTTCTTGCTCGACATGATAGTACGCTATCTGGTTGCTCTTTATCTTAACATGTATACTTTCTGTCTTTCTGATTACATGTTGATAAAGCCCTTAGGATGTGTACTCGACTTCCAGGACTATGATGCAGATCATACTAGTGGGGCCTGGGTAGTCAATGAGTACATCCTTCATTGTTCCTAGTCGTGGGAATATCGAGACGGGGCATCGATATTCCAGAGTAGACTAGCGCATATCTTCTCGACCCATGCGATGGGCAATGGATGATCCCATATCCATTGGTGTTTGACATCGAAGATGGTATGCGGGTGCTCAGTGGAGACTGGGTACACTGAACGGACTCGCCGAGAACTCCCAGATGGTATTATACCTCACGTCAGATGGCAGTTCTCTGGTGACACTGGTACAGCTTAGTCTGTTGACCCGAGATCGTCATAGAGTCTTGTGTGTCTCCCACTGTGCTTTGATTTCCACCCTACCACGGCTCTACTGAGTCATGCAAACAGGTGGTTTTTGGCTACAGTCCCGATTCACATGGAGGCAATGAGCGATAGGAGGGGATTCGTCTCTCCCGGTATTGGGGGTTGATGTTGCGCAATGCACGACTGGCCATAACAGGAAATCCCTGGCCAGGGTTGCAGTGATATACTGGTAAGAGTTATCAGTAGTTTCACGAATGTCATGGACCTCAAGTCGTCATGACTTATCGAGCTATTGGGGTCTGACGTTTACCACCCCTAGGCGAGATATGCGACATATCAGACGAACAGACCGGACTATACGGTAAGTGTTACTGGTTGGATTCACAGGAGTATGAGCGGGCTTGCTCGTCGATCTTCTGATCGCTCAATACCCGGGTGGCCGTTACGTTTAGCAGACCGCTTGTGGCTTGTGGGTGTTTGATATGATCATCATCTGCTGCCGGCGTATTGACGAGTCTTTAGAGTCCTACACAGAGGTTTCCTAGCTCAAGCAAAACGAAATAGGAGCGCATATGAGATATGTGCGGGACCAAGAATAATTCATGTATGTGATACCGTATTCCATTCTCGCGACGAATGTATCGATTGGTTATATGCGATATAACCTGGTTATCGAATCAAGGATTGATTCGAGAAGCCGATACATTGAATACTAGTCGGTTATATGCGACATGACCGGATCATTGAATCAAGTGTTGATTTAATGATTTAATGCATAATTATATATATTTGATATATTACTTTGCATTAACTAGTATTGGTTCACTTTAAATGGATTTTCTCACTTGAATTGTGCAAGTTGTATATGTGATATACTTTTGTGCACATGATTGTATCATGTTTGATGATACATGCTTATTTGGTTAAGTGTAAAGAATTAAACTATGGTTGAGTTAATGATTAGGGTTGGTTTACTTAATTACTTATTCATTTATCTTATTTATTTATATCCATTTTGGAAAATGAAAAAGATAAATGAATGGTTGCTTGTTTTGTTTTTAGTTGAAGATTCTTGAAGTTTTGACTTAGTCTCCATTCTTGTCTTATACTTAACCCTAACCATTTAAACTAACCCTAATTCATTCTCTACACTTAACTAAGGTTAGATTATGATAAGTATTATATTTATTTTCTATTCTAAATATACTTATCATATCTTTTTCATCTTCTTCTTCATGAGCAAGAAGAAGAAAAGCTTTCTACACCAATGGCAACTTGAGAAATCAAGTGAGAAATCCAATTCTAAAGTCTACCCACTTCCTATTTCTTCATCCTCTACCTCTTGCCAAGTTGTATAGGGTGTTTACTTCACAAGTTTTCAAAGCTTGGTGAATTTGGAGCTTGTTCTTGTGATGCCTCGACGTAGATCATCTTCGGCATCGAAACGACGATCAAGCCCGCCCATTCTTCGATGATGCCAATGCTAGAGTCAAGGGTTCGATTTGGACAGCGGAGGGAGATCATCGCGGAGCTTAGGAAGTGGTGGACCGGATCTACAAAGGTTGTAGCCCCCTTTCCTTTAGATACATTTCCGTTTACTTACTCGCTTCGCCTATTTATCTAGTTAACGATCCGTATTAGGGTTTCTCGGCACCGTAATTTTTAGAAATTGGCATGTTTGATCACTTGTGAAACTCCATTAGAGTGCCTAGGAACCCTACACATAGAACCATCCCCCCTAGTCAAGCATAGCTTTTTCTGTGCAATTGTTCTCATTCTTAAATTCTCACATTCATTACTCTCTCATTTTCTTGTCAACAAATTTGTTGTGCAATTGTTCTCATTCTTAATTTCTCACATTCTTTACTCTTTCATTTTCTTGTTTTTTTCCAACTCCCCACCACTTAACCCCAACCCCGCCCCAGCCCCAGCCCCCAGCCCCAGCCCAGCCCAGCCCCAACCTAACCCTAACCCCAGCGTGGCCAGCTAAACCCCAACACCAACCCTAAGGCAAACCCTAACCCCAGCCCCACCCCAGCAGCAGCCGAACCCTAACCCTAACCCTAACCCCGACCCCGACCCCGACCGCGACCACGACCCCTGCCGAACCCCAACTCGCGCGTGCAACCCCAGACCCAGCCATGAACCCTAAGCCCAAAATAATCAAAAAATTCTTTAATTTACCTCAAGATTTACTCACCTGAACGGCTGGGGCTGGGGCTTGGGCGACGACCTGAACGGCGGTGGTGACGACCTGAACCGCGGTGGCGACGAGAATGGCGGTGGCGACGAGAACGGTGGTGGCGGCGATGACGAGAATGACGGTGGCGACGACGGCGTGGCGATTTGGGGATTTTTTTCGCGCGTGATCGAAAGAGAGAGAGAAAGTGAGCGTAGGCGATCGATCTGTGCTTTTGTTAAATCGACATTTAGTTGCCCCTACGGATATACCCGTAGGTCCTTTGTTTGCGGCTCCGTAGGGGCAAACACCAAATTAAGAATTAATATTTTTATTCTTGGACGTCTGTGCCCGTAGGGGCAACCTTTTTGCCCTACGGATTAATCCGTAAGGCCAAGTTAAATCTGCCCCTACGGATTCCAATATCCATAGGGGCAACCCCCTATTTTACTAGTGTACTCGTGATAGCTTGCTGAAAACTAGTAGGGTCATCATCATCCATGATGCAATCTTCCCTATCACCATCAATTAGAAAACCGTAGAATCTATCAGGAGGGCGAGAAGTCCTACTAGATCTACGGAGTGGCTGAGGTTCGTGAGGTTCTATTGAAACCTCAGGTTCAACCAAATCATCGGTAATAATTTGTGTATCTGGAATTTCTTCCAGTTCTACCGCATTGCCAACAGTATCATTTGTAAAAAATTCATTTTCTAAAAATGTGGCATACTGAGAAACAAATACCCTTTGTACCGCCTTGTGGTTGAAAAAATATCCATACGTGTGTTTTGGATATCCCACAAATCTACACAAAACCTATCGTGTCTCAAGTTTGTCGGGATTTTGCTTTTTCACATAAGCCGGACAACCCCATATCTTAATTCTTTTAAGAGATGGTCTCTTCCCATACCATATCTCATATGGAGTGGTACATACGTTTTTGGTTGGAACCCTGTTCAATAGATAAATCGCAGTCTCCAATGCGTGCCCCCAGAATGATATTGGTAACTCAGCATCACTCATCAAAGATCGTACCATATCTAATAGGGTACGATTCCTCCTTTCAGATACACCATTGCGCTGTGGTGCGTACGGAAGAGTGAGCTGAGAGAGAATCCCATTCTCTTTTAGGAAGTCTAGAAACTCTGAGTTCAGATACTCTCCTCCTGGATCTGATCGAAGTTTCTTAATACTTAAGCCTGTTTGTTTTTCTACTTCATATTTATACTCCTTGAATTTTTCGAAGGCTTCGGACTTATGTTTCAACAAGAACATGTGCCCGAATCTCGATAAATCATCAGTGATGGTTATGAAGTACTAAAAACCACCTCTTGCATGTGTGGACATTAGTCCACATACATCACTATGTATGAGGCCTAAGAGTTCAGTAGCTCTCTCTCCGTGTCCAGAAAACTGAGTTTTGGTCATTTTACCCTTGATACAAGACTGGCAAGTCGCATAAGATTTATATTCAAACGGGTTCAAATATCCATCTTTATGTAGCTTGGTTAGTCTTGTTTCGTTAATATAACTAAGTCTACAATGCCAAATGAATACTTCATTTATGTTTGAAACCTTTCTTTTGTTTGTGTATTGTACGTTAAAAACTGTATGTTGGTTTAGGTTGTATATCCCGTTATTTAATGTAAAAGACCCAATCAACTCTTAATCTAGGTTAATGTTCATAACATTAGATTGCAATACAAAATTATATCGTGCATTGTCCAACACCGATACAGATATAATATTACATAACATAGAGGGTACAAAATAATACGAGTTCAAAACCAATATACAACCCGACGGCAAACCAAGGTGATACTCTCCCACTGCTGTAGCATGTACTGAGGAACCATTCCCTACTCGGAGAGTGTGATCACCTTTCTTCAAAAACTTGCTATTTCTCAACCCCTGCATACAATTCCAGATGTGAGATCCTGACCCAGTATCTAATACCCAGGAAGCAGAGTTAATTGAAAAACAGTTTTCTATTACAAACACACCTGAAGTAGAAGCTTCACCCTGCTTCTTCTTCTTAAGATCGGCCAAGTATCCAATGCAGTTTCTCTTTCAGTGCCCAGTCTGGTGGCAGTGGAAACATTCCTCTCGTCCTGTCGCAGCAGCCCCTTTCTTGTCCTTTCCCGGTGCCTCTTTCACTCCGCCTCTCTGCTTGATGGGATTCTTCTTCTTCTATCCCATTCCCTTGAATTTGGCTTTTGGGATGGAAGAAGAAGATGGCCCAGCAATAAGAGCGGGAGTTTTCGCTACCTTTAGTGTGCTCTCTGCACTCCTCAACATATTGAGGAGTTCAGGCAAAGACTTCTTCATGTTGTGCATGTTGAAATTTACAATGAATTGAGCAAAGGCAGGGGAAAGGGACTGTAGAACATTATCAACGTATTGCTCGTTCTCCATTGTCCAACCCAGGTCCTTAAGTTCTTCGATAAGTCCAATCATCTTCAATACATGGTCACTTACAGACGTGCCAGCAGCCATTCGCATCTGAAACAACTTTCGACATGCCTCGTATCGGAGAGTACGAGATTGCTCTCTATACAAAGATGGATTGAACATCCATCTTCTCGTGCTGCTTCTGATGTTCATTGTTCATAGAAGGAAGCGCGAGGCACTTGGCTGTGGCGCAGTCTATATCCCTTATCCTGCGGATTTCTTTTTCTGCAACTGAAGAATCAGGGCCTGGGATAGGAGGGGCTGGAGTAGTCAGGACATATCCGACCTTATCATAGGTCAGGGTAATATTCACGTTCCTTAGCCAATCTTTGTAATTCGGTCCCGTGAGTTTATTTTTGTCTAAAAAAAGCTTAAGTCCCGTCATAGGTATCTGCCATTAGGAGAGAGAAAAGAAGGCACTCAGCGATCGCACTTGCATAATTAGATAGGTTATTAATCTTATCTAACTGATGTCTCCTACTGCTTTTTATCAAATTTTCCTTCAAACCTTTAAAAGGAAAACAAGCCAGGATTAATTGCAATCTACAAGTTCGCTAACCGGTCGGCCAGGCCAGTGTCTGTACTCCGAGGGAGGTTCCCCGTGCTTTCTCACGGACCTAATTAAAGTAAACCTCGTTTTCGTAGAGGCGTAACCCCATTGACACCTTTCTAGACACCTACTGGATTAGCTAATTGTAAAGTGTAAAACTCTCCCGGGAGTAACCTTTACTCACAGTAGGATCGGGATCCAACTATGATATAGAAGGTATGCAATCTCATTGCAAATTTCAACTCTTGAAATTCCCGATATGATTTTTGCCCCTAGGGTCTTATGACCTTAACTATGGTCAACAAATCATAAGCACGAGTCAAGTTCTACCTGCGATTTCGGGATTGATTTAGACCCACCCACAAGACCTTTAACTATGGTTAACAAAGTCATGCGAATGTCCTAATCGATCGCATCAAATGCTTCGTAGGAAGACATCACTTAGCTACCGTACACCACGCCTTAACTATAGTCAACAAACGTGGCACGAATACTAAGTACTATGCTTCCTAAAATGGCGGAGGGCAACGAATGGTTTTTATGAAAACCCTTAACGTTTTGAACTTGATATCATTGTAGAATTGAGTGAGAAGGAGTGATTTAGGCTCCAGTTTTAAAAAATCGAATGGTTTTATAGCATCTTTCTAATTTTGCTAAAGTGGTCACTCCCGGTGAAGGGATCTCGGCTCTTTCCTTATCGAATAAGGTGCTGGATATGTAAATACCCCGATGCAAAGCAAAAGTTAGATCAACTATAAAATCAAGTTGAGTGCTTTGTAACATTTGCCAGTTTCGTTAAAGGGGTCACTCCCGGTGAAGGGATCTCGGCCCTTTCCTTATCGAATGAGGTGCAGAATATTCAAGAATACCACTTTGCAAAGAAAAAGCTAGAGTTACCCATTTTAAAAAGTTTGATTCTACAACATCTTTAGGTTTCTTTTTCTTGACATTAATCACATTAATGATGTCCCATCATTTACGTTTCCTAAACATCACAGAAAAGAAACGAAAATAGAACGTACGCTTATGCCATCCGCATTCGCCACGGGGTCCCGTCATGCACCGTTAGGTTACTTAACTAACGTCAAAGCGGGGGCTGGTCTAGCGCGGGTGCAAAACATAAGCAACGTTTATTATATATCTTATATATAAATATAGTCATTACAGATCACAGATGAATACATTGGATATACTAGGAATTCCGCATTCATTCAAGCCTTAATGAAAGACGGGTTCCACGATCGTGATGAATAGCCAAAACCCAACTCTGGACCCCTACGGGTGCGGCAAACTACCCGCCAAATTCCCGAAGTGGAGCAACCTCCCTCAACAAAGTGAGTAGGCCACTCGGCATTTCGAAAACCCGGTAGTTTCTGCACCCCACCTTGTGTCTATCCTTGAAGAAAAAATAGTAAAAAGAAATTATACAACGGTGGCTACAGCCTCATTCCGGATGTGCCCTGCAAAATAATATTACATTGCATTTTACAAATTACATTGAATGAAAGAAAAGAAAAACGCTCTTCTCACACCCCCCGACCATTCATCAGGACGATCCAACACATTGATATGCACATACCATCTCATAATATCATTACAGAAGTGTGCAACCCCGACTAATCGACTTATAGCAATTAGTCGACGTTTCAAACACACATAACAAATAACTAAAAACCCGATTAGCCCAGCACTTTAGAATTTCGATCAATAATTTTAAACCATGACAACACTTGTCATCTTCCAGTGCACAAACAAATTTGTGAAAATTACAGATGTCCCAGAAACACTATTTCCTTAATATAAGCAAACTGCTAAAAAACGAGTCAACTCGGCCATGACTCGGCCGCAGATCGGCGGCCAAACACTGAGTTTGGCCGTGGATCCGCGGCGTTCCTGGCGAGCTAGAGACTCGTTTTTCTACAGTGTGCTTAGAAAACCTGCTTGTATTTTTAAGGCCACTGAAATGATTTTTTGAACACTTTAAAAAATTGACAGCAACATGGGCAGAAAACGTGTTTTCGGGAGAAAAAATTGTCGATCGAGCTTCTAACATTTGGCTAACAATCTAATTATGGTTTAGTTAGGCTCTGATACCATGTTAGTGCATGTTGCATACTCCCACAACTCTTGTGAGGCAGCGGAAGTGATAAACGAAAATTTTCTTTGCATACAACACGCACATTCCATTAGATCTTGTCTAAACCACAACTAGAAAACCCTAACTAGAGATCTTATCTAATATGTTAGTGGTTATACCTTGATGATCCGGTCCTTCGGGTCTTCTTTGATGATCTCCTTGGCTCCTTGGATGTTGTCGGTGTGCACGATCTACGGCCGCCCCATGACCTAGATGATCCAAGTGAGAGTTGTCATGCAAGCTAAAACCTTTCTCATGAGCTAAACCTAGAGATCAAGTTTGCTAAAAATGGTCACTAGGATGATGTAGAGATTAGTGTATTGGATTACCTTTGATCTTTGGCTTTTGATTCACATCTCATCTGAGTGTTAAAGTAAGGAAGAAGAAGGAGGAGAGAAGAAGGAGAGAGAAAGAGTTTTGCATAATAAGAAAATTCAAGCATGAGAAAATGATATGTTCAAATAGAAATAATTGAAGCATGGAATATAAAATTAGCACCATACTTCAATAGTAACTCCAAAAGATTAAAATATTAAACAACCCATTCTCACAACCATACTTGGACTTTCTAATTTCCACCTCATTTATTTATTTTCATAAAATAAATAATGTATTATGAGGTGGCATCTTCTAGAAGGTATTCTTGTAACAATTAGAAGATTACCCCTCCTCCGTATACCGTATCCCGTATACCGTATACCCGTATCCGAATTCCGAAAAATACGAATACCAATAATCCAATAATATAATACCGGTATCCGGCTTAAACCAAAGCCTACAGTATTATCGTTCCGATTATTATTCCTGTAACAATTACACGAACATAATCGAAACCCTGCCGCAACACCTTACGGCTGCCGTAACAACTTACGGCTGCCGTAACAACGTACGGCCTCTACATCATTCGCCTGAACGAGGGAACCCTCTGTGTGGGACTCTAAAGACTCGACAGTACGCTGGCAATGGGTTTAAACATAAGCACGTCAGTGGCACTCGCTGTGCGTAACGGCTACCCAGGTACATGACGAAAAGGTGGCCGACGAGCGAACTCATCACAACCCCAACGAGCCTGCAAGCAACACTTACCGTACATTCCGGTCTCTTCGTCTGATACGTTGCATATGAAGTCTAGGGTTGGTAAATGACAGACCCCAGCAACTTTATAAGTCATGCTGATTTACGGCTCATAACAGTTCGAGAAACTACTGAGAACACTTATCAGTAAACCTTGAGAACCCTGGCCAGCGATTTGGGTGTTATAGCCGATCAAACATAACGCGACATCAACTCCCTATACCGGGAGAGACGAAACCCCTCCTATCGCTCACTGTCTCCTTGTGATTCGGGACTGTACCTAATGTCCACCTGTTTGCACGACTCAATAGAGCCATGGTAGGGTGGAAATCAAAGTACCGTGGGAACCACACAAGACTCCATGACGATCTCGGGTCTACAGACTGACCTGTACAAGTGTCACCTGAGAACTGCTATCTGACAATTGGTATATATACCATCCAGGAGCTCTCAGCGAGTCCTGTTCGGTGTACCCATTCTCCAATGAGCACCTATGTACAATCTTTGATGTCAAACACCAATGGTTATGGAATCAACCATCGCCACCTAGGGTCGGGAAACGTACACACTAGTCTAACTTGGTAATACCGATGCCCTGTCTTGAAATACCCTCGACTAGGAACCATTAAAGGATACGCTTATAGACTATCTAGGCCCCACTAGTATGATCTCATCATAATCCTGGTACTCAAGCATAATCCTAAGGGCTTCATCAACATGCCTATAAAGATATGAAATATTACATAAGTTGAGATAAAAATAAAACAGATAGCATACTATCATTTCGAGCAAAGATTGTTTCTGTACATATACATACCTAGTATCCTATACAATACAGGCCTCTAGGGCATACATATCTAACACGTATTTGGGGATGTGTATATATGTATATACGCATGGGTATGAGACTATGCATATACATATTCATATACACATGTATGGATGTTGAGAATGGCATGTGGTAATTGGAAATGAGTCGATGAGATTGGACATGATGCCATGAGATCGGTGAAGTGACGTGATTCATATGATGAGATACGACATGATGTTATAGTGGGTCCTTGGGTGATGTGTATTCACACACACGCATACATTCATGTTGATGATATTGTAGTGTACTAGACTTAGATCAGTACCCCCTGCTCACGATATGTGATGATGTGGATACCAGATGAATAATGAGATAAATCTGATATTTGACCCGTACCCAAATTTGGGATGTCGTACAATGGATTTACCGTACGAGCTATTGATGATAGATTCGCACTCTTGACTCGAGAATTTCATATTAGTTGGTGTATCGTATGGGATACTATTGTGGCGGGATCGCCGACTATTATATAGATAGATACATATATTGAGTCAGATGTAAGTGGTTTCTTTACCCTTTTCGATTAGCCTGTTAGCTCAGTCCTGTAGTTTGTTTGTAGATGTTAGACTAGATTCGATTCCTACCTATTTCAAAACTAATGAATCGTGTGTATTTTAAAGACAGGACACGGGATTCTACGGATATTTCAAAGGACGCATCTTTTCTAAAAAATACCGTAGCCCTTATTTTCAAAACACCACGATTCATATTATTTCAAATGGCAAACAGTATTACACAAGTATGGCGATGTAAATTCCTTATTGTTATGTTATCATTCATGTCCCGCATATTATTGTTTCATTTACTATTCATTTGCCATTTGTCTTGTTGTTATCGTCTCATTGTATGTTTACGGTGTATTTAGTAATAATGTGATCATGCTGTCATGACACCGGCACCATTACCGATGATGAGTATGCTCCACATACACTTGCTTGCCGGCTCACACACATCTTCATCGTTAATTGACATGTCACGTACACTTTAGAAAATACCATTTCATTGATATAGCTTGCTAACTGATAGTTGCTATATGTTATAGCTTTCATATGCTAGTTTAATTATTGCATGATATCAGAAGCATTCATATATTCATTCGTTATGCGGTATTATGGAGATTTATGCCGGTTTTCATTGTTGTTGACATGGTGACTTGATGATTTCGGATTCTTCTTGATATTTTCTGGATTTGGAAACCGCAAGTGAAAGTTTTGTAAACTGATGAATTATTTTAAAGAGAAAAATGTGGTTTTCCTTGATATGTTTATTATTGTCCACCATGATGTTTTCTCGGTTCTGAGATGTTTTCAAGACCCGATTCGAGGAGTTGGATGAACCGTCTCGGATACATGGTGGGCCCGGTAAGGTACCCCAGGGCAAGAAGCTCGAGTTGTAGACGATGAGCCCGGCAGGGGCAGACTGCCTACCAGTGATTTTACCTGGCGCGGCGGATATCTGGTGGATACCATTCGTGGTCGTGTGATCGATGACATGGGCCGATCCAGACTGACGGAGCCTGAGGTATTAAGATATTGAGATTTGAGATATTGAGATTTGAGACACTGATATATTGAGACTTGAGACACTGAGATATTGAGATTTGATGATACAGGCCAGTCCGGATAGCCGGAGCCTGAGGTATTGAGATACTGAGATTTATGTTTTGTGTCGATGCTGAACACTCTTTTACCTATTGATTTCATTGATGATACGCGATATATATACATACAGAAATCTCACTAAATAAAGAAAACAGTGGTCTCATTCATGATGTATTCTATTTCATTTGTAATGCATTCATACATCATATATCTGATATGTCGCTATCTGAGGTACAGACACGAGCACGTAGCATTACACTTATATGTAGATGGATCAGGATGTTGTTGAGGATATTACTCGTTATGACCTAGGATAGCGTCATACATGCAATTTCTACACGTAGATATTTTCTACTCACGAGTTGGCAACCACCCCCGTTGTGCCACAGTTCCTTGCAAGTTTTGCCGTACAGGTTTCGTTGCAGCTTGCTGGCACATTGTTCCTTCCGGGTAATTGCTTTGGTAGGTGGGATCTTTTGCATCAGGACCACCATTGTATATTTGTTATTTCAGTTGTATCTAGTAAAAATCTATCAACCAGACTTGTATATTGTTAGAGATAGATGAACAGTGTATATTCTTTCGACCTTAGAGTCTCATGCTGTATTATTATGGTTTTCCTCTGGTTTTCTTGATGATGTTGGATTTTTATCCTGCGTTTGATCCTCGCCTTTCGGCGTTATATATTATATTGCATTGTGTGGTTTTGTCCGTCGGTTGGCGAAGAGATAGCTCCCGCTTGGGGATGCCTTTATTCATTATACATGTTTTATCATGTTTTGTACCCGTTTGGGGTCATTATTTACAAAGGAAACTCTGCCGAAATTTTCAGATAAGACTTGAGATTTTAAAAATGCATACATCGTCTTATGTTGTTAAACTACATTGCTGTAATTTGGTTTTTTCTTCACACTACTGCTTTACATGGTTTGGATTTCTAGGTTTTGCCTTACTTAGATTACGTACGCCTCGAGACGTTTCGTAGTTTAAGTGCCGGTCATGTTCCATACTTTTTGGGTTCTGACACTCTCCAAAGAGATGTCTTTCGAGACTGATTTGGAGAGGGCTCGCATGCAAGGAATGTCTTATGCTTTGGCAGACGGGTCAATCATATATGCGATGTTATGTACCAGACCAGATGTAGCTTACTCACTAGGTATAGTGAATAAGTATCGAAAAGATCTTTGGGAAAACCACTGGACAGCTGAAGAACATTCTTAAGTGCTTGAGAAGGACTAAAGAGACATTCTTGGTGTATGGTAACGGTGAACTCCAGATGGAGTCCTTTACAGATTCGAGCTTTCAGAGTGATAAGGACGACTGAAAGTCGGTCTCGGGTTTTGTCTTCACCCTTAGTTGAGGGACGGTATGTTGGAAGGGTTCCAATCTATATACCATAGCAGACTCATTGATAGAGGCTAATTACATCGCTACCAATGACACTGCCAAAGAGGTTGTCTGGATGAATAGAGTTCATATGATGAACTTGGTTCCTGCCATTGGGCATCCAATACCTATGTAATTGGATGACAATGGAGCTGTGGCTTTGGCCTAAGAACCCCGGTCCCGTCAGCGATCCAGACATATTCTTAGACAGTATCACCTGATCAGGGAGATAGTTGATCTCCGGGAGATCGAGGTCATGAGAGTTGACACCGAGGATAACACAACGGATCCACTAACCGAGGTCATTCCCCAGATGCTATTCGAGAGACTTTTGGGATGTTGGGTATGAGATGCTACAAGAACTGGCCTAAGTGCAAGTGGGAGATTATTAGGAATATGTATGCCCTAGAGGTTATTATTGTTAAGATAGTGGATGCTTGGACATATATATAGAGGACTTTCTTGCTCGAGATGATAGTATACTATCAGGTCACCTTTATCTTAACATGTAGACTGGTATTTATAATGTCTATCTCTTACATGTTAATAAAACCCTTAGGATATCTACTTGACTACCAGGATTATGATGAGATCATACTAGTAAGGCCAGGGTGGTCAACAAGTATATCCTTTAATCAATTCCTAATCTAGGGAATATCGAGACTAGGGCATCGTTATTCCATAATAGACTAGTGTGTACGTTTCTTGTCCCTTAGGGGGCGATAGCCGATCCTACAGCCATTGATGTGTGACATCAAAGATTGTACAAAGGTGCACATTGTAGAATGGGTACACCGAACAAGACTTGCCGAGGACTCCTATGTGGTAGTATACCTGTCGTCAGATAGCAGTCCTCTGGTGACACTTGTACAGGTTAGTCTGTAGACCCGAGATTGTCATAGAGTCTTGTGCGACTCCTACTGTGCTTTGATTTTCTCCCTACCATGCTCAAAGGAGACGTGCAAACAGGTGGATTTTAGGTACAGTCCCGAGTCGCATGGAGGCAATGAGCGATAGGAGGGATTTCGTCTCTCCCGGTATTAGGGGTTGATGTTGCGCTATGATTGATTGGCTATAACTGGAAGTCCCAGGCTAGGGCTGCTTATGAGATTTACTAATATGTGTTATTAGTAGTTTCTCAAACCGTTATATGCCAGACATCGGCAAGACTTATCACGTTATTGGGGTCTGACGTTTACCACCCCTAGACATGATATGCGACATATCAAACAAAGAGACCGGACTGTACGGTAATGTTACCGATAGGCTTCATGGAGACTATGGACAAGCTTACCGGTTGATCTTCATATCGCTCAATACACGGGTAGCCGTTACGTCCAGCTAGTACCGCTGACGGCTTGTTGGTGATTGATGTGATCATCACCTACTGCTGGCGTATTGACGAGTCTTTAGAATCCCACACAGAAGTTTCCTGGTTTAAGCGAAACGAAGTAAGACACATATATGATATGTGTGTGGGCCTGATTAAATACGTGTATGTAATACCGTATTGTAATCTGGCAGTTATCTGTTATCAGTTCGGTTATATGTGATATAACCAGATTATCGAATCAAGTGTTGATTTGATAATGTGATATACAGATAAATGATATTAGTCGGTCATATGTGATATAACCGGATTATTAAATCAAGTGTTGATTTAATAATGTGATATATATTATATGTGATATAATTATATCTTAACTAATATCATTAGCTCACTAATTATTCTTCATAATATATATATTAATACATATGATATATATATATATATATTAATGAAGTATGGCTTGAATTTATATTTTTGAGAAAAATAGAAATGAGGTGGAAAATGAGAGCATGAGATTTATATTTGTTTATTCATCTTGACTCACTATTCAAGCATGATTGCAATTTTATATTGCAAAATTCCATGCTTGAATAAGTGTGGGTCAAGGGTTGCCATTCATTATTGAGCTCATTCTCAACACTTAGTCATTTTTCTTGAGTTGCTCCCATGGTTGCTCTCTAGCTTCTTCTTTTCCTCAATCTCATGGTTCAAGTTTCAACCCTCACATGTGATGTGAACCATGAAGCTTGACACAAACTTGTGAGCTTAAAAAATCCCCTACTTCACCATCCTATATTTTACTAGCGATCGAGTGTAGCTGTTTACTACGCTAAAGAGTATAGTGTAGAGATAGCTTAAGTTGGAGGGACTTCGCGTGGATCATCTACGGTACGAAGGTCATCGGAGAAAGCTTGTCCAAAGGCTGAAGTGGAGCCTAGTGGAGTCGCGGACTACTATACGGAGCATATGAAGTGAAGGACTCGATCTACGAGGGTATAGCCATCTTTCATTTCATATAGTTTTCTTGATATCAAAACATAACCCTAATATTCTAGCAAAGATCTTGTATAGTCTACCTTAGCACCTAATAAAGATTAAAATTAAGCATGCTTGATGCTATTAAAACCTCATGGTGGTGCTAGGGTTGACTTTCATACATCACTTTACGATTTACATCGAATGAAAGAATGAAAAAACCCTCATCTCACATCCCCGGCTATTCATCCACGACGATCCAATAAGTTCATATACACAAACCACAAGAACAGCAACACAGATATGTGCAAGCCAGACTAATCGACGTATGGCAATTAGTCAACGTTTCCAAACACATATATCACAACTTGAAACTTGTTAAACGATGTTAAAACTGCGACTTCGAAACACTCCGTATTGCCACAGGAAAAAGACAACAGTATATCTAAAATTGGCAAAAACAAACAACACCTGAGACCTTAGATCCAAGCAACTAGAACATAGACCAAAATTCAAAGAATTTCACAACAACTAAAAAGGCGGTGTCGGTTTTCTTGAGAATGTGGCCGGCCCAATTCCAGTGAATTTGCTTCATTTTTTGTGTATGTTTATATCACAACAAATATAGCACTCTGCAATTATTTGAAAAAAATTAAAGGCTCGGGAAAAATTGATAGAACTTGGATCTTTGTCTCGATGTTTTTGAGTTATTTCGGTTTCGTAGTTTTACACTTCATCTAAACTGTTAGTTATGGATTAGTCGGCTCTGATACCACTGTAAGTCCATGTCGTGCACCCCGCGTGTCCGCGGGGAGGTGAAATTTTCAAAAAACGATTTTTCGAAGCTCGCAACACGGAATTGAACTCCAAAATCGCTACTAAACCCTAGCTAACAAAATGCTGTGTGAAGTTTAACAACTCGAATGAAAGTTATACCTCAGGGAACCAAGTCCTTCGGGTCTTTTAGTCGCTATCCTCCTAGTCATCGTAAGCTCCAGGATCGTAACGGATCAAAGCTTCCTCGTCGGCTTCCTAGAGTCAAAGACGATCCATCCGAGAGTCTATAGTCCGAGCTCCAACCTCAAATCCGAGGTAATTAGGGCAACTAGCTTGCTAAACTAGAAGGCCTAGGTATTGTAGAGACTGAAGATGAATTAGTTTGTCTCTTGAAACCCTAGGTTACTCAATTCATGAGACTTTTAGGGTTATGAGGAAGTGTAACATTTGAGAAATATAAAATATTATTTTTTGAAATTTAATATTAAAATAATATATTTCGCGAAAACTATTCGATTTTCAAACAGGGTTTTTTCCTAAAATGGTATAAGTATATACCAATATTTAGAAATTTATCGAAGATTAAAATGATTTATTTATTATAATGATATTTATCGGATTTTGGTCAAATCCGTATTTTTTTACATTTTTCCATGGCTAGTGCACCATGTCATGTGCATGTTGTTTTTGTGTTTGTGACTTGTGAATTTGTGAGAAAAAGAGAAGAGAATAAGAAAGGAAAAGAAAAACAATGAAAAGAAAAGAAAAGAAGAGAGAAAGAGTTATGACTGAGAAACAAAAAAAGATATTTATTTGAGAGAGTGAGCATAAGAGTGGGAGAGTGAGACTTGGCTACCCATATTCCTTCATCATCTTTGTTTCTTCACCATTTCTTCTCCATCTCCTTCATCCCTCACTACCTCCATGCATCATCTCAATTTCTTTCTCAAAACCTCATGCCCCCTTCACAATAAACATGCACAAACCTATTCTAAACCCTTTCAACCATCCAAGTTTGGATTTTGAAGACTTTGGGCAACTTAACAATTTTCCTAAGTTGCCAAATTTGGTAATTTCTTCACTTTAGATTAGTGTTTATGTTAAATATCCTAGTTTAGTTTATAATTTGATATAATTAGGATATGTGATCTTAGAAAATTCCAAGTTTCTGTTAAGTGGTTAATTGAGGTGTAATGAGTGTTTACAAGACCTTAGAGATTGATTGCCTGGCCTGAAAATGAGTTTAAAACCCGATACACGAACTTAGAAATTGTTCCGTGTCGGTTTTGTGGAGTTTGTAAGCCTACAGGGTATCTGGAGCTATCTAGGGTATTTCTAAAAAAATCAAACAAGTCTATTAATCTAGATAGACCACTGGTAGACCACCATCAAAACACGAACCCATTTCACCCTACTTCAACCGGTGAGACCGGATTTTTGGATGATGTCGCCGGACCCCCTATCTCCTATGGTGATGTGGTTTTGCCTGTAGCTCACTTACCCTATAACCTATCCCCTATACTTTTTTGTTTAGTTCCCATTTACCTGAGCCAAATTTTAAGAAGTACTTGAGAGTGTTTTGGCTATGTTTTCCGATATGTGAATTTTTGGTTTTTATATTTGAGATTTGAATTGGTCGTTGGATGTTTGTACGTCAACGACGAGGGTTATTTGGTTGATCTTTCATGCGTAGGCTATAGATTCTAACCTATAAGCAATCCGTGTGCCGTATCGGTTTTCGGATATTGGTATTAATTGAATTGCGATTGTGTATTGATTATAGGTACTTTCGCGTGGACTTCCGAGAAGACGAAGCACATCGACATCGGCTAAGCGAGGAGTTTAGCAGTTGAGTAGATTTATATCTACGGGGAAAGTCGGGTGGATGGCGTAAAGCACCTCCGCAACCATTGATATTGAAGATTATATTATGAGTTATAAATATGATTAAAGATGACGCTAATGAATATATTGATATATGAGAATATGAAATGAGAAATTGAATTATGATAAGTATGAATTGAAAGAGGACAAGTATGAGTATCAATGGTATGATACAAGATCGATAAACATGACACGAGATTGAGATAAAAGTGTTGTGAAATTAATAAGATATGACGTTTATACAAATGTGATTTGAGATATATGTGTGTGTGTGTTGTTCCCCTTCGAAAGACGGCGACGACGTGAGGACGTCTTGCCTAAGATTCGGGGCAGATGCTATATGGTTTTATCCGTCTACCTCTCCGAAGATGTCAAGTTGATTTATGGCACCGTGTATCGGAGCTTTAGACGGATGCGGCCGATGTAGCAGACTTCGTCAGATTCCCCTCGCTTGAGGGGTTTTTGATTGTGGGGACGCTCTTCCCTGCAGGCGCAAGCCCCTGCAGTTAATTACGCTACCGCATCACGGTAACAATTTTCTCCTTCTCCAGAATTTCACTTCGTGTCGTGGGTGTTTGTTTTGTTTGTGGTTGCCCGTGGATTGTATACGGAGACTGAGTAATGCCGTCGCCCGTAGGACGTGGATTAGTCCAAATCCGTATTTATTTAGATTTGGGTTTGGTGTTTTTAGTTTAAGGATACGTTAGCCGCATTTGAGACTAAGATCAACTTAAACGTTCGTTAAGGATACGTTAGTCTGATTTGAGACTAAGATCAACTTAACGGGATCGTCTAGATCCATTTCCAGTTTAAGGACGTAGTGTTCCATTTAATATATGGCCATCGGGATCCGTCACCTCTCTGACAACGTTGAAGGATTACAACGACATGTATCAGAGGAGTTTGGAGATGTACCCTTGAACAAAAGTTGATTGGGGGTCTTATAGTCCAATTTGGGACTAAAGTCTGTTTGAATGTTTAAGGATACGTTAGCCATATTTGAGGCTAAGATCAACTTAAACGGGATCGTTTAGATCCGACAAAAGAGCATTTGGGAGCTCTATTGTTCCAGTTTAGGGACGTAGTGGTCCATAGGTAGTTTAGGGACATTGCGGTCCATTGGTAGTTTAAGGACATTGCGGTCCATATTCCAGTTTAGGGACATGGTGGTCCACATTTCAATTTAGGGACGTGATGGTCCACATTTCAGTTTAGGGACGTGATGGTCCATATTCCAGTTTAGGGACGTGGTGGTCCGATATTAGTTTAAGGACGTTTCGATCCAACATTAGTTTAAGGACGTTTCGGTCCACCATTAGTTTAAGGACGTTTCGGTCCACCATTAGTTTAAGGACCCCGCAGTCCGTATTGATGTGTGGTCGTCGGGACCCGTCACCTCTCTGACGTCGTTGAAAGATTACAACGATGGGCGTCAGAGGAGTTCGGAGATGTACCCTTGAACCGGTCGTAAATTGATTTAGGAGAGCATTCTTGCTCAGTCAATTTAGTTTGGGGACTTACGACCATGATTGGGCTAAGTCCCATTGAGAATATTCAATATTTTTCTTGATCTTGGGCCTATTAGGCCTGTGCTAGGGCTTTGCCCATATTTAATAATGCACTGCATTTTATTCTGGCCTGCTAGGCCTTTTTGATTTGGGCTCTGTTTCTTTATTTATGATGCAGAGGATCTATTTTGGTTTGGGCTCTGCCCTTTTTAAAATAATGCATTGCATTTTATTAGGCCTGTTAGGCCTTATTTAGTTGGGCTTGACCCTTTTGTAAGCAATGCAGGGCATTTGTCTAGTGCTTTGCGCCAAGTAATGAGCGCAAGCTCATATGGTGATGACACGTGTCATGCTCTGGCGAGCGCAAGCGCAACAGCGCTGTTCCAGTGCGCTGCGCTTGCGCTGCTGACACGTGGCGCGCTGTGGTGAAATGCGCCAGTTTTAAAGAGAAAGGCTCTGTTTCAAAAGCGCATAGCGCAATTGGTTCAGATGCTGACACGTGGCGCTCTCTAGTGGCTTGCGCCAACCCAAGAGCGCAACAATGCAGTTTTGCAAGTGCAAGGCACAATTAACTTGAGAATCTTTTAGATTCCAGAACCAATGGTTCATAAGTGCAAAGCACTACTTGGTTTCTTGATCTAATTTAGATCAAAGAAAACAAGTGTTTCTTATTTTTCTTGATCTTAGAGAACCAATGGTCCATAAGTGCAAAGCACTATTTTTTATTTTTAAAGATCTATGATCTGTTCATAAGAGAACTTTCTCTTTTTCTAAACGTCTTTACCTTTTTTGTTCTTGAGGAGTTCTTCAGAGTTCTCTTTCTCTCTCTCTTTTTTTAAAAATAAATGTTCCTCTTTTTGAATTGAGGCCTGGGGTCCTTTTTATAGTGCCCATAAATTAGTTAAATTTGTTAAAGAGATTTTTCTCTGAGTGACTTGGGGAATTTTCCCCACCGTTGGATCTTTTGATCCAAGGCCTTCTGTTTTACAGAAGAAAATCTTCTTGTTTTAACAAGAACGGAAAGATTTCTTTTAGAATCTTAATTCTGTTTGGCGTAAATGCCCCAGCGCGTGACACGTGTCGCGCAGGGCACAGCGCAGCGCAACTGCGCTAGCGCATCTGCGCTGACACGTGTCGCGCAGTGCAAAACACAGCGCATCTGCGCTAGCGCATCTGCGCTGACACGTGTCGCGCAGCGCACAGCGCAGCGCAATTGCGCTAGCGCATCTGCGCTGACACGTGTCGCGCAGCGCAGTGCTTGCGCAACTGAAGCGTTGCTTCCTTTAATTTTGCTTAAAATAGAGCTTTGCTCTGATTGGGCGTGCCTTCTTGGGCGCTGCGCTGATGCATCTGCGCCTGACACGTGGCGTGTTGCGCGCAGCGCAAAGAATCTGATGCGTTGCTTCATTTATTAAAATTTTGATTTTCAAGATAGAGCTTTGCTCTGATTGGGGGGATCGGAAGCGTTGCTTCTCCTGAGATATCTTTTCATCTCCTCTTTTCAAGTCAAACTTGTATTTTCCCGAAATTTCGATTTCCCGGGTCTTGGAAATAATTCCACTGCGCACAGAATTTTCTGTGTTTGGGTCTATATATAACTCATGGCCGAGCCTTTTCTTTTCTCACCTTCAGAGAACTTCTTCGATCATTGCTTGCAACCGTCTTCACGCCCGCCGACAACCGTGGGAAGTGCCGATCCGGGATATCGTTCCCTGTTTTGCTGCGTGCTTGGTGGACTCCTCTTTTTCGGACGAGCAGTGCGATGCTGCAATGTACGAGCTTTCGACTCGTGTGGGGTCTCCTCTTCCCCCGGATTCCATTTGGCTTCGGATGATCCTTGCCTCGGTGCTCGCCGACATTCCCCCTCCTCCGGCGGAGATGTCCTCGGCAATGCTTGATGTGGCTGAGGATAAGATCGAGAGCTTTTTCGAAGCGCTCTTGATCACTAAAGCCCTGAGGGACTGCTCTTTCCACTTGCTGAGCCAGATACGGGCTCGCTGGGTTGTCATTATCACCTTTTCCAAAGAATGTGGCGACGATCGTTGGATGTCTTCTTCTCGGGAGGATCGCCGCTTTGACGTGGTGGAGAAGGCAGAAAGGGAGCTGGGGAATCTCTTTTTTATTTTTGCGAACCATTATCTTTCCGATCCCACGTTTGGTGATCTCTTTTAAATGTAATAATAAATAAATATTTTAATTAAGTATTTATTATCTGTTAAGTGTTCTTTTTATTTTAACTCTCTGTTGTGCTTGTGCATCTCATGATTTAATTTGCTATTATTAAATGCATGTGATTCTTGCGAGGATAAATTGCCTTTGGTGTTCAGACTCTTTTATGAACCAGTGCTTTACTTTTCAGTTTTAGAATAGAGTTTCGTTCTAATTGGGGGAAACAAATGCCCCCCCACCGTTGCACTTGCATGGTTCTAAATGCGAGCGCAACGGTGGCAGAATTCCAACCGCTATGGCAACCTTTGGAAGTTGAAAGGGCACTTGATGCCTATAAATAGGACCTTTGGTCCTGCACAGACGACTATCTTTAAAATTTTCATTTTCAGATACTTCAGAGCTTTGCTCTCGCTTTCAAGAACTCTCTGAGTTATATTTTCCTAAACAATAACTATTCAAGTAAGAATTAGTCTTGAATTAGATCAACCTTAATTAATAGAGTTTTGTTCTCAAGAAGTTCAACTCTCTGTGTATTTTTTTATCACTAATCTTCCTGTGATGTTTCCTCCAGGCATAATGGCGGTGCGTCTATACAGTTTGCACGAGTTCATCACCTATGACGATATCCGCGCACAGGGTCGTCAACAAAACCAGGAGTTTACAGACGCTCAATGTGCAGAGGTCATGGGTCGTCTGACCGCAAGCGGTGGTTGGCTGCTTCCTCGTCGTTCGGCTCTCTTAAAAGTCGTGCTGGGAGCAATATGGAGAGCATTTCCGGGTCTTCACGAGGCCCTACCGCTCAACGCGCTGGATGATGCCGAAGACAAGGTGCATTCAGTGTACCTGACGGGGCTGATCTCGAAGAAACGGCGGGACGGCCTCATTGACATTCTACATCAAATCTTCCAGCAGACGATGATAGTTGCTGCTTATAGAAGGCCGGGAGGGCTTGCTGAGGATCTTGACACACAGGAGCGTGAATGGCTGTGCATAAGAATAATTAGAAAGGCCAGAAGAACTCTGGATAGCCTTACTTTTGAATTCCTCAATCCGTGCCCCGGATCTGAGGTTATACCATTGTAATAATTTGAATAATGTTTCTTATTCATTGCTTTTACGATTGTAAGAATTTTAGCAACATGAATGGATACCCCCTTTTTTTTATTTCAGCTTGTCTTATTTATCGTCCTGAGTCCTCTGCCCATGTATAAATGAGTGTGTCTCGAACGCTTGGTTAAATGTAAATCGGATGTTCATTCTGTCATTTTCTTCTTTCTTTTATTGTTAGCAGGCTGTCTTAATAACCATGGTTGACGGATGATTAGAGCGAGTATCCCGACCCTCTCAAGAAACAGCGATGGCTTAGGCCGCAGGTTCAGATCTGTTGCCTAAGACTTTTCAACTCTATGAGCCGTGAGGGTCTCATAGAGACTTTTCTCCCCACGGATCGAGAGGATCTCGTAGGTGGGTTTTTCTCCTTAGGAATCGTGAGGATTCCTAAGTGCGATTTTCTCTTATAAGTCGTGAGGATCATATAAGAGAATTTTTCCCTCTTACGAGTCGAGAGGACTCGTAAGCGGTTGTTTCCCTCCTCGTCGAAATTCGACTTTGAAGAGTGAGACCCGTGAATAGTATGCAAGAGAACGTCTAGATCGACTTGCAGGGTCCCATTGTTTAGGAAGCAAGTTTTTTAATCCCTGCTGCCTGAGGCTTCATCTTGCAAGTTGAGACGAATCAGGAATTTTCCCGCGGAGACACTGGTTTCTCTGCGAACCGACGCGAATCAGGAGGCTCTCGTCAAGGAGTGTTTCTATCCGTGAGTCGAGGAGTTTTCTAGGGATTATTTGTTTCCCGAGTGCCAAGGATTATTTGTTTCCTTGGGGTTTGAAACGAGTCGAGGACTTCCCACGAAGGCACTGGTGGCTCTGCGAGTCGACGCGGATCAGGAGGCTCTCGTGAAGGAGTGTTTGTATCCGTGAGTCGAGGAGTTTGCTAGGGATTATTTGTTTCCCAAGCGCCAAGGATTATTTATTTCCTTGGGGTTTGAAACGAGTCGAGGATTTCCCACGGAGGCACTGGTGGCTCTGCGAGTCGACGCGGATCAGGAGGCTCTCATCAAGGAGTGTTTGTATCCGTGAGTCGAGGAGTTTGGTAGGGATTATTTGATTCCCAAGCGCCAAGGATTATTTGTTTCCTTTGGGTTTGAAACGAGTCGAGGATTTCCCACGGAGGCACTGGTGGCTCTGCGAGTCGACGCGGATCAGGAGGCTCTCGTCAAGGAGTGTTTGTATCCGTGAGTCGAGGAGTTTGCTAGAGATTATTTGTTTCCCAAGCGCCAAGGATTATTTGTTTCCTTAGGGTTTGAAACGAGTCGAGGATTTCCCACGGAGGCACTGGTGGCTCTGCGAGTCGACGCGGATCAGGAGGCTCTCGTCAAGGAGTGTTTATATCCGTGAGTCGAGGAGTTTTCTTGGGATTATTTGTTTCCCAAGCGCCAAGGATTATTTGTTTCCTTAGGGTTTGAAATGAGACGAGGATTTCCCACGGAGGCACTGGTGGCTCTGCGAGTCGACGCGGATCAGGAGGCTCTCGTCAAGGAGTGTTTGTATCCGTGAGTTGAGGTGTTTGCTAGGGATTATTTGTTTCCCTAGCGCCAAGGATTATTTGTTTCCTTGGGGTTTGAAACGAGTCGAGAATTTCCCACGGAGGCACTGGTTGCTCTGCGAGTCGACGCGAATCAGGAGGCTCTCGTCAAGGAGTGTTTGTATCCGTGAGTTGAGGTGTTTGCTAAGGATTATTTGTTTCCCTAGCGCCAAGGATTATTTGTTTCCTTAGGGTTTGAAACGAGTCGAGAATTTCCTACAGAGACCCTGGTTGCTCTGCGAGTCGACGCGGATCAGGATGCTCTCGTCAAGGAGTATTTGTATCCGTGGGTCGAGGAGTTTTCTAGGGATTATTTATTTCCCAAGCGCCAAGGTTTATTTGTTTCCTTGGGGTTTGAAACGAGTCGAGGTTTTCCCACGGAGGCACTGGTGCTCTGCGAGTCGACGCGGATCAGGAGGCTCTCGTCAAGGAGTGTTTGTATCCGTGAGTCGAGGAGTTTGCTAGGGATTATTTGTTTCCCAAGCATAAAGGATTATTTGTTTCCTTGGGGTTTGAAACGAGTCGAGGATTTCCCACGGAAGCACTGGTGGCTCTGCGAGTCGACGCGGATCAGGAGGCTCTCGTCAAGGAGTGTTTGTACACGTGAGTTGAGGTGTTTGCATCCGTGAGTTGAGGTGTTTGCTAGGGATTATTTGTTTCCCTAGCGCCAAGGATTATTTGTTTCCTTGGGGTTTGAAACGATTCGAGAATTTCCCACGGAGGCACTGGTTGCTCTGCGAGTCGACGCGAATCAGGAGGCTCTCGTCAAGGAGTGTTTGTATCCGTGAGTTGAGTTGTTTGCTAAGGATTATTTGTTTCCCTAGCGCCAAGGATTATTTGTTTCCTTAGGGTTTGAAACAAGTCGAGAATTTCCTACAGAGACACTGGTTGCTCTGCTAGTCGACGCGGATCAGGAGGCTCTCGTCAAGGAGTATTTGTATCCGTGAGTCGAGGAGTTTGCTAGGGATTATTTATTTCCCAAGCGCCAAGGATTATTTGTTTCCTTAGGGTTTGAAACGAGTCGAGGATTTCCCACGGAGGCACTGGTGGCTCTGCGAGTCGACGCGGATCAGGAGGCTCTCGTCAAGGATTGTTTGTATCCGTGAGTCGAGGAGTTTGCTGAAGACATTGGTTTCTTCGGAATTGGACTGAACCGTCGAGATTTGGCTTCGTCTTCTGGCGGAGCCTGTTGGGAAAGTATGGTTCCCTCTTTGTTTACGCCCTTGGATTGTATACAGGGATCGATGTGATCTTAACTGTAGGGCCAAAGTTTTATCATCCTTTTTTTTGTTTTATCTCCGAGATGCTCTATCATTTCAGCATTTATATCGCGAAGGTCGCGTTTGCCCAATCATTTCGGCTATTTTTCGCGGTGCCCAATCATTTCGGCTATTTATTTTATTTTTACTCGCTGCTTTTTATTGCGAGTTGCCCAATCATTTCGGCTATTTTGTATGCATACATTTTTACTTGCTACTTTTTATTGCAAGTTGCCCAATCATTTCGGCTATTCCGTATGCATGTGCGGCCTACTGGCTTTCCGCCGTAAACCTGGAATTAGACACCGATTTCGGCATCAGCACCGCTACAACTGGGATATTGCCAGGAGCGAATCATCATCTGCCTCCGTCGATGTTGAACAAAGGTAGCTTAGCGACCAAGGTTAGGGTTCTGTCGTCTAAGGCTTTTAACTTCATGAGCCGTAAGGGTCTCACAAAGGTATTTCTCCCTACAAGTCGTGAGGATCTTGTGGGTGTATTTTCTCCTTAGGAATCGTGAGGATTCCTAAGTGTGTGTTCCTCCATAAGTCATAAGGATCCAACCAGAGGGTTTTCTCCTTGTAAGTCGAGAGGACTTATAAGGGTTGTTCATCATGCGAACATATCCCCAGTCTCGGATGAGACTAGATTAGGGAATGTTTATTCGCGCCCGTAGATTGTATACAAGGGTCAGTATTGAACCACTTGTAGGGCAATATCAGAAATTATGGGGATTGCTTAAGCACAGGTTTAGGTCTCTGTAACTTAAGACTTTCAAATCTTATGAGCCATGAGGGTCCCATAAGAGAGTTCTCCTTACGAGTCGTGAGGATCTCGCTAGTGTATTTTCTCTTTAGGGATCATAGGGATTCCTAAGTGTGTTACTCCCTTGTGAGTCGTAAGGATCTCACGCGGGTGGTTTCTCCTTACATGGTCGAGAGGACCCTATAAGTGTCTTTTAACGAGGTTGCGCCCTATCTGGTTTTCACAAACACTCGCCGGTAGCCCTGCTGTTTTATACTCACGGAGCCCTTTCGGGTTTTCATCCGTGCCCATTTTGCTCATGGACGTACCGCTTTTTTTTTATTCTTTTTATTTATATATATTTTTTACGAGGTCCTGCCCTTTCGGATTTTCACGAACACTCGCCGGTAGCCCTGCTGTTTTTACTCAAGGAGCCCTCTTGGGTTTTCATCCGTGCCCTTTTTGCTTATGGACATACCGTTTTTATTTTATTTTTATATATTTTTTTTATATCTCGTCAGCCTAAAAGATGCTACGGTAATAGTTTAAAGACTTTTCGGTCTGCTATTAGTTTAAGGACATTTCGGTCCGACTTTGAGATGGTTGGCTACTGCTGATAGAGTTTGAGCTTAGGAAGATAGCGAGCGGATATAGTCGTCGTCATTTACCATTGACCTAGGTTGTGGCTCATTAAGCATAGTATTTCTTTAGGAAGCGACCGTTTATTGGCCTTGTAAGTCCATGCTACCTCTCCCGGTACTTTCGGGCATGCGGAATTTGATAAAAAACGATTTTCTTAAAGATGGTAACATGGACTCAAAACCCGGATCTTTGTTAAACATCTAACTAACAACCTAAGTAGGAGTCGTTAACTACTCGGTTAGGGGGTTTATACCTTGCTTGTCTTGAACTCCTTCATCTTCAAACCTCGATGGTGGTCCGGATCGGCTTCTTCCCGTCGTCTCCTTACGCCGAAGATAGATCCACCTGAAAGCTTCAACCTTTGGCTCCTTCTTCGATCTTTGAAGAAACTAGTTCACTCGGTTTGCTAAACCTTGTGAACTAGAGTGAGTAGAGAAGAGTTTGTATGGGATTTTATCTATGGTTCTTGATTCTCAACTCATAAGACAAGTGAACCATAGAGTCAAGAGAGGGAGCAAGAGGAAGAGGGTGAGAGCAAGAGTATGAGAGCTCAAGAACAAGAGAGAGAATGGGCAAGTGAGAATGAGCCTCTCTTTTCTCTTTCACCCTCTCATAATCCAAAACAATGATAACATATCATATCAATCAAGTGTTATGTGATGGTTTAAGCAACCATAGCCATATCATTTCATGCACTCATTTTGCACAAAAGAGCAAGCAAGCAAAAGTCTTTGCCATGAAATGATAGCTATGGTTATAATGATGGTCAACTAGTCAAGCCTAGTCAACCGGTCAACAAAGTCAACAAGTCAACAAAAGTCAACAAGTCAACAAAGTCAACAAGTCAACAACCATGTCACCATAATACCTAATTAATATAATTGTTAATCACATATCATATTCTCATTAGGGTTGAGCAAAAAGTCAATAGTCAACGGTCAACGGTCAACAACCCTAATGAGAATCCTCTGCCTCTGTCTCTCTGTCAACTGTGCATACACACCCGCATCCGCGTTCCGAGGAACACGAATACATACAGGATAAATCCAATCCCAAAAGGTACACTAGGATCTGGCTTAAACCAAAGCCTGCTAGAGTAAACTGTCCGGACACTGTACATGCACAAGTGCAGGGATGTGACCGAACCCTGTCGCAAAACCATGCGACCTGTCGCAAAACCATGCGACCTCTACTCTTTTGCCTAAAGGCGAATAGCTTTCTGTGTGGGACTCTAAAGACTCGACACTACGCTGACAGTGGGTTTAACCACAGACTGCAAGCGGCACTAGCTGTGCGTAACGGTCCCCAGGTAATGCCGACAAGAAGACTGACGAGGCGAGACCCATCTGAACTCCTACTGAGCCTGAATGTGACATTCTCCGTACAGTCCGGTCTGTTCGTCTGATACATCGCATGGTGGGCCTAGGGGGCGGTAAACGTCAGTCCCCGAATAGCGGTACAAGTCGTGTCGGAGTGAAGCCCAAAACACCCTGAGATAACACTGGAAGCCTACCAGTATATCTCGTTTGCCCTGGCCAGGGACTACTCGTGTAATGGCTCTCCTAGACACAGCGCGATGTCAACCCCCAATACCGGGAGAGACGAATCCTGTCTAACCGTCACTGCCTACAAGTGCTTCGGGACTGCACCCAACTACCACCTGTTTGCACGACTCCTTTAAGCCGTGGTAGGGTAGTAATCAAAGTACAGTGGGAACACACTCGAGGCGAAGTGACAGTGTCAAGTCAGCGGACTAAGCTGTACTCATGTCACCTGGGAACTGATAACTGACGATAGGCATAATACCAACTAGTCAGTTCCCGACGAGTCCTGTCCAGTGTACTCGTAACCCAACGAGCACCTGCATACTATCTCAAGTATGACGTACCGACGGCTGTGGGACAGACCGTCTCCCACACTGGGATGAGAAGCGCATGTGCTAGTCTACTCCGGAGTATCGATGCCCTGTCTCGATAGTCCTGCGACCAGGGACCTGCATAAGGATGTGCTTATAGATTACCCAGCCCCACTAGTGTGACTGCCATCACAACGCTGGTAATCAAGCAAAGATCTTAAGGGCTCCACTAATGTGTATAGGCGGTATACTAAAATAAACACATGTACACATTGAAGTAGAAACAAACCAAGTAGCATACTACTATTTTGAGCAAGATTGTATATACAAGGTGAATATCCCAAGCTTCCATTAAGTAATATACAAACTAGTATGATACAGTAATGGTCTCTAGGGCATATACACTAACAATCTCCCACTTGCACTAAGGCCATGTACTGGCGTATCGAAGACCTATCATCTCGATCAGCCGCTCGAACTGAGTCTGGGGCAAGGCCTTGGTGAATGTATATGCAGTGTTATCTTCTGAAGCGGCTCTCCGAACCTCGATCTCCTGGCGATCCACGATCTCCCTGATCAGGTGATACCGCCTTAAGATGTGTCTGGATCTCTGATGGGACCTGGGTTCCTTCGCTAAAGCTATAGCCCCGTTGTTGTCGCAATACAGAGGTATTGGATCAACAATGGACGGAACCTCCTAAAGCTCTTTCAAGAACTTCCTCATCCAGACAGCTTCTTTTGCGGCATCAGATGCAGCGATGTATTCCGCTTCCATCGTCGAGTCTGCAACGGTTTCCTGTTTGGAACTCATCCAACACACCGCCCCTCCATTGAGGGGAAAGACAAAACCCGACATGGACTTGGAATCATCCTTGTCACTCTGGAAGCTGGAGTCAGCAAAGGCCTCGATCTGGAGGTCTTTTCCGCCATACACCAAGAACATCTCCTTAGTCCTTCTCAGGTACTTGAGAATGTTCTTTACTGCTATCCAGTGTTTCTCCCCAGGGTTAGACTGATACCGGCTTACCACACTCAGTGCATAAGCTACATCCGGTCTGGTACACAACATCGCATACATTATAGAGTCTACCGCAGAAGTGTAGGGTATAATAGACATGCGATCCCTCTCCAAATCAGTCTTGGGAGACATCTCTTTAGAGAGGGTGATCCCGTGACAAGCCGGTAGGTTACCGCGCTTGGAATCTTCTATACTGAACCTCTTCAGTATGGTGTCGATGTACCTGGACTGTGAAAGTCCTAATATCCTCTTGGATCTATCACGATGGATCCGGATCCCCAGGATGTATGAGGCATCACCCAGGTCTTTCATGGAGAACCTTTGTGACAAGAACCCCTTGACAGATTGTAGCTTAGGAATGTCATTTCCTATTAAGAGAATGTCATCCACGTACAAAACGAGGAATACTACAGTTCTCGCTACAAATCTACAATAGATGCATGGTTCATCTGGATTTTTGATAAAGCCAAATTCCTTGACCGTCTCATCAAAAGAGATGTTCCAACTCCGCGATGCCTGCTTTAGTCCATAGATGGACTTAAGCAACTTGCACACCTTTCTGCTGCTCCCACTCTGAATGAAACCCTCTGGTTGGTCCATATAGACACACTCCTCTAAATTTCCATTTAGAAAAGCGGTCTTTACGTCCATTTGCCAGATCTCATAGTCGTGGAAGGCAGCAATGGCAAGAAGGATCCGAATGGATTTCAGCATAGCCACTGGAGAAAAGGTTTCGTCATAGTCCAAGCCAGGTCTTTGACGGAAACCTTTTGCAACAAGTCTAGCTTTATAGGTCTCAACCTGTCCATCTACACCAATCTTCCTTTTGAAGATCCACTTGCATCCTACGGGTTTTACCCCGTCTGGAGCAATGTCCAACGTCCATACTTTGTTGGTGTACATGGACTCCATTTCGGTCCGCATTGCATCCAGCCATTTTACTGAGACAACGCTCTGAACGGCCTGCTGGAAGCTAGTAGGCTCATCATAATCTATGATGCAATCCTCTCTATCCCCGTCTATAAGAAAACCGTAGTATCTCTCGGGTGGATGAGACTGCCTACTACTCCTGCGGAGCGGCGTAGGAATGTCCTGTTCTTTTGAACCCTCTGGTTCCACTAAACTTTCAGTAATAGTCTGTGGTTCTAGAATTTCTTCCAGTTCTACTGCGCTCCCACTAATTTCCTTTTCTAAGAACTGGTGTTCTAGAAAGTGGGCATGACGAGAAACAAGGACTTTTTGTTCCTCTTCGCAGTAGAAGAAATATCCCTTGGAATTCTTTGGATATCCCACAAACTTACACAGTACTGAGCGTGCCTCGAGCTTGTCCGCATGCTGCTTTTTGACAAAAGCTGGACTTCCCCATGTCTTAATCTGATTAAGATGGGGTCTCTTCCCACACCACATCTCATATGGTGTAGTAGGCACAGTCTTAGTAGGAACTCGGTTCAAAAGGTATGCAGCTGATTCTAGCGCATACCCCGAGAATGATCGCGGTAACTCAGCATTACTCATCATGGACCGTACCATATCCAATAGGGTTCGGTTCTGTCTTTTCGATACACCGTTATGTTGCGGAGTGTATGGAGGAGTAAGCTGAGAGAAAATTCCGTTCTCTTTTAAATAGTCCAGGAACTCGGCACTTAAGTATTCTCCACCTCGATCCGATCTTAGAATCTTGATACTTTTGCCGGTCTGTTTTTCTACTTCACTCTTATATTCCTGGAACTTTCCAAAGGCTTCGGACTTATGTTTCATTAAGAAGACATAACCGTACCTTGAGAAGTCATCCGTAAAAGTGATGAAGTAAGAATAACCGCTTCGCGCATGTGTAGACATTGGACCGCAAACGTCGCTGTGTACGAGTCCCAAGAGCTCGCTCGCTCTTACTCCGTGTCCAGTGAACGGAGTCTTTGTCATCTTTCCTTTGAGACAGGATTGACAAGTGGCATACGATTGATATTCGAACGAATCCAAATATCCTTCAGTATGTAACTTAGTCAACCTTCTCTCATTGATGTGACCCAGTCTACAATGCCACAAGAAAGTCTGATTTATTTCCGGAGACTTTCTTTTGTGTGTATTCTGGATGTTGAAAATCTGTGGTTGGTTTAATACGTATATACCATTACTCAATGTACCTGACCCAATCAAAACTTGAATAAGGTGAATGTTTACAACATTACTTACAAACGCAAATTCATAACCTTCTTTAGAAAATAAAGATACAGAAATGATATTACAAGTTGCGTTGGGTACAAAAAAGCAATTACGCAAAACCAAAACATGTCCATCTGACATTCCCAGGTGATAGTCCCCCACGGCTTTAGCATCCATGCTAGCTCCGTTCGCAACTCTGAGGGTCATGTCACCTGCCTTCAAAACCCTACGGTTTCTCAACGCATGCAAAGAATTACAGATATGAGATCCTGATCCGGTATCCAATACCCAGGAAGTAGAGTTTATTGAAAGACAGTTTTCAATAACATACACACCTGAAGCTGAAGCTGCAACCTGCTTCAATTCCTGTGTCCTGGCTTTCCAAGCCCTGCAATCATTTTTCCAGTGTCCTTTCTTATGACAATAGAAGCATTCTTCCTTATCCACAAGCTTCCCCGCTTTCTTTGTTGCTTTTGCTTTTCCCTTCGTATCCACTTTACTAACACCGCCTCTTGGTTTGGCGGGGGCTTTCTTCTTCTTTCCCTTGGCTTTCGCCTTGGACCTAGAAGAAGATGATCCTCCTACAAACAAAGTTGATGTTTCCCTACTTTTCTATAGGGTGCCCTCTGCGCTCCTCAGCATGTTGAGGAGCTCTGAAAGTTCAACCTCTTTTTCTTGTAGGTTGAAGTTCAGTATAAACTGGGCGTAAGTGGAAGGAAAGGACTGGAGAACTAAGTCCGTATAGAGCTCACTCTCCAATGTGGTCCCTAGGTCCGCGAGCTCCTCAATGTAGCCGATCATCTTTAGCACGTGCTCTGCTACTGATGATCCGGCGGCCATCCTTGCCGAAAATAACTTTTTCGACGCTTCGTATCTTGCGATACGAGATTGCTCTCCATACAGTTCTTTTGTATGAAGAAATATGGATTCCAAGTCCATATTCTCGTGCCTCCTCTGATGTTCATTGTCCATAGAGGCAAGTACGAGGCATTTGGCCTTCACGCTATCAATCTTCCAAGTCTTACGGATTTCCTTATCTGCGACGCTGGAAGTGGGACCAGGGACAGGGGAGCTTTGGTGGTAAGAAGATACCCCTGCTTGTCGTAAGTGATTGCCATTTTGACATTCCTGAGCCAATCTTTGTAGTTTGGCCATGTCAGTTTGTTTTTATCTAGAAGTAACTTAAGTCCAGTCATGTCGATTGGTCGCTGCAATTAGGAGAGAGAAGAAACACTCAGCTTGATGCTCTTGCAAGTTTAGAATGGTTTTTAGTTTGCTTAAACAGGATGGCTCCCACTGTTTCTCGAATCCCTCCTCAAACCATAAAGGAAGAATTAGTCGGGATCAATCCCACCGCTCAATACTTGCTTAACCGTTCAGCCAGGCCAGTGTCGGTACTTCGAGGGAGGTTTTCCAACGCTTTCGCGAAGTTCCTTAATTCAAGAACCTCTTTTCCCCGGGGGCGTAGCCCCGCTAATACCTTTCTAGGGACCTACTAGGTTTATAGCATTGATCGATTAGTGAGAAATTTCCCGAGGAGTAGCATATACTCACAGTATGATCGGGATCCAAATATCATCGCGTGACGAAACTGAAGGAATCCTACCAGAATCATCACACTCCAAGTGGTATGCAAATCTAGCAAGTTTCAGTACTTATGAAACTCCCGATGTGGATTTTTGCCCCATGCTCTGATGACCTTGACTTTGGCCAAAATATCATAAGTCACATGTCAAGTTCTACCCGTCATTATCCAGGTTAATTTTGATCCATCCGTACCTACCCTTGACTTTGGCCAAAATGGCAGTGCGACTGTCCCAAACTAACGCATCTATCTATGCTATACATGAATACCCAATAGCTACCAATCACTATGCCTTGACTTTGGCCAACATACACGGCTTGAATAATATTGACTATTCATGTGAAACGACAGAGGGCTACGAATGGTTTTGGCAAAACCGTGAACGTAGTGAACTTGATATAATCGATGGAACGAGATAGCTTTTAAAAGGAGTGGCTCAAGCTCCGCATTTAAAAGTTAGTTTTGAAAAGAACCGAGTGGTTTTTCGAAAGTGTTCTAACGATTTTAACTTGGTTTATTTTCTTGCATTAGTTCTTTTAATGCGTGATATTCTTGCATTAGTTCTTTTAATGCGTCTCATCATTTAATCCTACCATTGCAGAAAACAACCAAAATATGACGTACGCTTATGCCATTCGCATTCGCCACGGGGCCCCGTCATTACCCGTTAGGTTACTTAACTAACGACAGAGCGGGGGCTGGGCTAGCGCGGCTGTAAAACATAAGAAAAGCCTAAATAATATCATATATAGATATATTGCAATGATAGCCATTTCAGATCACAGACGAATACATTGGATATACTAGGAATCCGCAATTCGTATGAGCCTGTAACGAAAAGCAGATTACACGGTCGCGGTGAATAGCCAAAACCCCACCCAAGACCCCTACGGGTGCGGCAAACTACCTGCCAAGTACCCGAAGCGAAGCAACCTCCCTCAACTCCGTGAGTAGGCCACTCGGCACTTTGGCATAACCGGTAGTTTGTGCACCCCCTCCATGGGTCTATCGTAGGAGCAAAAACAGTAAAAAGAAATTATACAATGACGGCTACAACCCCGACCCGGTTGTGCGGCCATACAAATAATTATTACATCAATTTACAAATTTACATGAATTGAAAGAAAAGAAAACTCTCGTCTCACAACCCCCGGCTATTCACCCGCGACAATCCAACATATTCATATACACATTCCAGCAACATTACAGATCACAGATTTGTATAACCCCCACTAATCGACATATAGCGATTAGCAGACGTTCAATACAAATATCACATTACAGAAAAACCCATCAGCTAAAGTCCTTTAGAAGTTCGATCAAAAATACGGATTTTCAGGACCCCAAAAATAAAATTTTTGTTCTGGAAAATCTGGGTTGAAAATAGATGTACCAAAATTCCCAAAATACCCGTGCAAGTACACTGTAGCAAAGAACCACCAGAGAGGAGCCAAGGAGGCCGCGGAACCGCAGCAATAGCAAGCTATTGCCGCGTTTCCGCGGTGGTTTAGGGGGATCTCTGGGTGATTTTTCTACAGTAGCTTTTAAAAACCCTGAGTCGATTTTTGATGCATGATTTATCATTTTTACAGAACATAAAAAATCGACAGCAAGTTTGAAAATCGGGTTCATTTCGGGACTTTTTCTTTGGTCGATCTTCTAGCTACTTTGCTAACATGTTAGGTAGAGTTTAACTAGGCTCTGATACCACTGTAAGTCCATGCTACTTCTCCCGGTACTTTCGGGCATACGGAATTTGATAAAAAACGATTTTCTTAAAGATGGTAACATGGACTCAAAACTCGGATCTTTGTTAAACATCTAACTAACAACCTAAGTAGGAGTCGTTAACTACTCGGTTAGGGGGTTTATACCTTGCTTGTCTTGAACTCCTTCGTCTTCAAACCTCGATGGTGGTCCGGATCGGCTTCTTCCCGTCGTCTCCTTATGCCGAAGATAGATCCACCTGAAAGCTTCAACCTTTGGCTCCTTCTTCGATCTTTGAAGAAACTAGTTCACTCGGTTTGCTAAACCTTGTGAACTAGAGTGAGTAGAGAAGAGTTTGTATGGGATTTTATCTATGGTTCTTGATTCTCAATTCATGAGACAAGTGAACCATAGAGTCAAGAGAAGGAGCAAGAGGAAGAGGGTGAGAGCAAGAGTATGAGAGCTCAAGAACAAGAGAGAGAATGAGCAAGTGAGAATGAGCCTCTCTTTTGTCTTTCACCCTCTCATAATCCAAAACAATGATAACATATCATATCAATCATGTGTTATGTGATGGTTTAAGCAACCATAGCCATATCATTTCATGCACTCATTTTGCACAAAAGAGCGAGCAAGCAAAAGTCTTTGCCATGAAATGATAGCTATGGTTATCATGATGGTCAACTAGTCAAGCCTAGTCAACCGGTCAACAAAGTCAACAAGTCAACAAAAGTCAACAAGTCAACAACCATGTCACCATAATACTTAATTAATATAATTGTTAATCACATATCATATTCTCATTAGGGTTGAGAAAAAAGTCAATAGTCAACGGTCAACGGTCAACAACCCTAATGTGAATCCTCTGCCTCTGTCTCTCCGTCAACTGTGCATACACACCCGCATCCGCGTTCCGAGGAACACGAATACATACTGGATAAATCCAATCCCAAAAGGTACACTAGGATCAGGCTTAAACCAAAGCCCGCTAGTGTAAACTGTCCGGACACTGTACGTGCACAAGTGCACGGATGTGACCGAACCCTGTCGCAAAACCATGCGACCTGTCGCAAAACCATGCGACCTCTACTCTTTTGCCTAAAGGCGAATAGCTTTCTGTGTGGGACTCTAAAGACTCGACACTACGCTGGCAGTGGGTTTAACCACAGACCGCAAGCGGCACTAGCTGTGCGTAACGGTCCCCAGGTAATGCCGACAAGAAGACTGACGAGGCGAAACCCATCTGAACTCCTACTGAGCCTGAATGTGACATTCTCCGTACAGTCCGGTCTGTTCGTCTGATACATCGCATGGCGGGCCTAGGGGGCGGTAAACGTCAGTCCCCCAATAGCGGTACAAGTCGTGTCGGAGTGAAGCCCAAAACACCCTGAGATAACACTGGAAGCCTACCAGTATATCTCGTTTGCCCTGGCCAGGGACTACTCGTGTAATGGCTCTCCTAGACACAGCGCGATGTCAACCCCCAATACCGGGAGAGACGAATCCTGTCTAACCGTCACTGCCTCCAAGTGCTTCGGGACTGCACCCAACTACCACCTGTTTGCACGACTCCTTTGAGCCGTGGTAGGGTAGTAATCAAAGTACAGTGGGAACACACTCGAGGCGAAGTGACAGTGTCAAGTCAGCGGACTAAGCTGTACTCATGTCACCTGGGAACTGATAACTGACGATAGGCATAATACCAACTAGTCAGTTCCCGAAGAGTCCTGTCCAGTGTACTCGTAACCCAACGAGCACCCGCATACTATCTCAAGTACGACGTACCGACGGCTGTAGGACAGACCGTCTCCCACACTGGGATGAGAAGCGCATGCGCTAGTCTACTCCGGAGTATCGATGCCCTGTCTCGATAGTCCTGCGACCAGGGACGTGCATAAGGATGTGCTTATAGATTACCCAGCCCCACTAGTGTGACTGCCATCACAACGCTGGTAATCAAGCAAAGATCCTAAGGGCTCCACTAATGTGTATAAGCGATATACTAAAATAAACACATGTACACATTGAAGTAGAAACAAACCAAGTAGCATACTACTATTTTGAGCAAGATTGTATATACAAGGTGAATATCCCAAGTTTCCATTAAGTAATATACAAACTAGTATGATACAGTAATGGCCTCTAGGGCATATACACTAACAGGCCTGAAAGGCCTTTCACCGTGCATGTCCATGAGTAGATAGGCCCCACCCTGGTAGACCTTATCTATGATATATGGGCCTTCATAGTTTGGCTCGAATTTTCCTCGCTTGGCGCGATTGGGGATCATAGGCCTTTTGACCACTAGCACCAGTTTGCCTTGGCGGAATGTCCTCGGTCGGGTCAATCTTTCATATGAGCGCGTCATCTTTGCTTTATAAGCTTCCAGATTTTGCTGGGCTATGAGCCGGGTTTCATCAAGGGCGTCAAGCTCCTCAAGCCGAAGGTAAGCATTTTCTTCATCCGTCAGCTCGTAGTGGACTGCCACTCGTAGAGAGGGTAACTCTATCTCGAAGGGGAGTACTGCTTCCGTCCCAAATATCAACGCGTACGGCGTTGTGTTTGTGGCCGTCTTGAACGCAGTTCGATACGTCCAAAGAGCCTCTTGCAGTCTCTCGTGCCAGTCTCTCTTATTTCGGGACACTGTTTTCTTTATGATCTTCGTCAAGTTCTTGTTGAAGGCCTCAGCTAGACCGTTAGCTCGCGGATTATAAACCGAGGAATATCTGCAGTCTATATTGTGCTGCTGTGCAAAGCGACTGATCTTATGGTTTCTGTAAGCTGTCCCGTTATCGGAGATGATCCGTCGCGGAGTTCCAAACCGATATATGACATGCGTCTTGAAGAAATGGAGGATATTCTCCGTCTTAACTTCTCTTAACGGTACTGCTTCTGCCCATTTAGAGAAGTAGTCAGTCGTCGCCAGGATGAAACGATGTCCCCTAGACGATGCTGGTCCGATAGGGCCGACTATGTCAGTTCCCCACATCTCGAACGGCCAGCTAGACGCCGTTGGATGTAATGGATATAGATGCTGATGGATGAAATCCCCATGAATTTGACATGAGTGACACTGCTTCGCATATTCGAGGCAGTCCTGAATCATCATGGGCCAGTAGTAGCCCATCCGTTTGATCTTCAACTTCATCTTTGGGCCCGCTTGATGAGAACCGCAGAGTCCGTCGTGAACTTCCGGGACGACTTTTTTCGCTTCGTCAGGTCCTAAGCATCTCAGCCACAGAGAATCAAACGATCTCTTGTACAGAGTATCATTGACGAAGGCGAAAGACAGAGCTCGTTTCATGAGCTGATGTCTTGCGGACGCTTCTTCAGGCATTCGGTGGGATTTAAAGTAATCTATGAAGACTTCTCTCCAATCCTCGGTATTTTCCCAATCTTTTACTTGCAGGGTCGTCTGCTCGCTCGCTCCTTTTTCTTCGGATGATTCCGGAGATATTTCTGCTGGGGCAAGCACCCGGCGGCTTTGTACCATGATTCTGACGTCATCGAGGTTCTCGTCAGCCAGCTCTTTAGCAAGTTTGGCCAACGCGTCTGCTTTGCTGTTTTCCGCGCGCGGTATGTTCTCCGAAGTATAGGAGGGAATTTGGGTCAACAGTTGTTGCACCTTTTCCCCGTACTTCACCAACTCCGGTTTGCACGTTTGGTAGTCGCCGTTTACTTGACTAACGACCAGTTGAGAATCTCCGTATATAAGGAGGTTTTCAATTCCCATGTCGATGGCGATCTCAAGACCTGCTATCAAGGCTTCATATTCGGCTTTGTTGTTCGTCCTCGGCTCTGTTAAGGAGAAAGCGAAACGCATTATCCCTCTATGTGGAGTCACGAAGATGAGGCCTACCCCCAATTTGATTATAGGGGTACTTTGTTTGTGTTTTTTCATGGAAGATGCTCCATCGAAATAAAGTTCCCATCGGGTATCACTACCATCGATCGCGTCAAAAGCATGTTCGTCTGGCAAATCGCAATTCAAAAGAGAATCGGCAGGTATCGAGTGCTCAGCGAGGAAGTCGGCGATGGCCTGGCCTTTCACTGCCTTGAGAGGTTGATATGTTATTGAGAACTCCATCAAGAGCAGGGCCCATTTAGCGAGTCGACCTGTTAGTATGGCCTTCGACATCAAGTATTTAAGGGGGTCCACCTTTGAAATGAGACGGACTTCGTGCGCCAACGCATAGTGCCTGAGCTTTGTTATTGCGATGATCAACGCCGGGCGGTGTTTTTCAATGGGAGAGTAGTTGCTTTCTGCCCCCAGCAGAACTCGACTTAAGTAGTAGAGTGCTCCTTCTTTTCCTTGATCGTTCTCTTGTGCCCATAATGCGCCTAAGGAACCTTCGAGGGCGGTTGTATAAAGAATGAGGGGCTTTCCATTGACCGGAGCAGCCAACACCGGCGGGTTCTGCAGGTACTGTTTAATTTCGTCCGGCGCGCCCTGGCATTTTTGATCCCAGACGAATGGGGTTCCCTTCTTCATCAGGTGACTGTAAGGTCGGCACTTGCCAGAGAGGTTGGCTATAAATCGCCGAATAAATGCGAGCTTTCCTTGGAGAGACCGCAACTGTTTGAGGGTCCTTGGCGGAGGCATTTCTATGATCGCCTTGATCTTGGATGGATCTATTTCAATACCCCGGTGTCGGACGATGAATCCTAAGAATTTGCCCGAGGAAACTCCGAATGCACACTTAAGAGGGTTCATCTTCAAGTTGTATAGTCGAAGGCGTTGAAATACAGTCTTTAGATGCTCGAGATGTTCTTCGTATGATTTGCTCTTAACCACGAGGTCGTCGATATAGCACTCGACGATTTCATGTATAAGGTCATCGAAGATCTTCATCATGGCCTTTTGGTAAGTGGCACCGGCGTTCTTTAATTCGAAGGGCATCACTTTATAGCAGAATATTCCCAAAGGGGTCCTGAAGGCTGTGTGCTTCTGGTCTTCGGGATGCATTTTTATCTGATTATAACCTGACGAGCCGTCCATGAAGGAGAAAACTTCATGAGTGGACGTATTGTCTATCATCAGTTCGGTGACTGGCACTGGACAATCATCCTTCGGGAAAGCTTTATTAAGATCCCGGAAGTCTACGCATATGCGCACTGTCCCATTTTTCTTCATCACCGAGACGATGTTGGCGATCCATTCAGGGTATTGAACTTCCTGGATGAAGCCAGAGTCGATCAGCTTCTTGACCTCAGCATTGATGCTCATCTCAAGCTCGAGCCGCATTCTCCTCGGCGCCTGTTTGACTGGCTTGATGTCCGGGGATATCGCCAATCTGTGCACAGCAATTTTTGGATCTAGTCCCGGCGTTTCGGAATAGTTCCATGCGAAGCAATCTTTGTGCTACATAAGCAGGTCTTTTAATGAGGCCACCTTTTCTTCAGACAGCAGCTCACTAATGAACGTCGGTCGGGGGTCATTCGCCATTCCCAACTCAATTTTCTTAAGGTTATCTGCTTTTGTATGGATTCCATCTTCCAGCTCTTTCGGCGCTGGTGGGAATTCTAAGATTACCTCGTCGTTGCTGTTTTCGAAGCACCAGGGAAGGTTGTCCATATTCTCGGGCTCTTCTTTTAATATTGCGACAGGTGCGAATTCGCTTCCAATCCCAATGTGGAACCGGTTCTTCTTTCGTGGCCCTGGGCTCATGCTTTTGTGGCGGTGCTACCATCCAGTTGTCAGACAGAGCGAACTTGCCAAGCTGATACTGGTCTTCAACCCAATTCTTGAAGGTGAAGCAGTCATCGAGAGGGTGTCCTATCAGTCGGTGATAAGGGCAATAGTCCGAGTGAGAGACTTCGCCTGCTTGTTCGGGGTATTTAGACTCCGGCAGTGTAAGCATTTGATGTTTTAGAGCAAGGTCAAGTATCCTCTTCGTTTTATCCTGAGGAAAATAGTATGCTCGACTCATTTTCTTCATGAGGGATAGATCAATAACGCTCGATTCCTGTTTGCGTGGCTTCTTAGCCCTGGTTTGTTGCTGTTGAGCGCATTTTTGGCCTTTCGACTTATTTCTGCTTCTACGTCGAGATTTTTTTATAACAGGTTGACAAGGGCCGGCATTTTCATCTTTCACGGCCTGTTGAAGGAGGCGTTGCGTTCTGGCTTTCTCGTAGATGGCCATCTCGCGGTTGTGATCATCTCAGACTTTTTGACCAGCTTCCCTTATAAGCCTGTCCATTTGTCTTTCAAACGACGGATTGGGCACTCTTGCATCAGGAACTTTTACTGGTTCAGGATTAGTGTCCTCCCATTGCGCATCTGCTTCATTGAAGTCGTGTACGACGTAACAGTCGCGGAGCAGCTCTCGTTTCTTGGAGCGAATGTATCCGAGCCCGATCTTCTCCATCCTGCCACTAGGCAGCTTGTGCTGAGTTCCGGGGACGTTCCAGACCCTGTCATAGAATTTAGCCTTTCTAACGGTCTGTTTGAAGGGTATCCCTTGGCGCTTCAACAACTTCTTCAAGCCTTCTGTATAAAATCTGGGTAGACGGATGGGTTGAAGTCTGTCCAGCGTAGGATCTTCCCCATGCCAGATTTCTTTCTCCACTTTGTTTTCTTCAGAACGGTAGAATAGAATTGCCTTCTGGCCTTCTCGCCTGGGAGGGATATAGAACGTTTGCAGCTCTTTTACATTGTAAATATCGAGTGCATCCAGTTCTTTACGGTGTTTAAGCGGCACCATAGCAACTTGTAAACTTTGCTCTTCGTCAGCGGACGTTTGTATTGAAGGTCGAGCAGAGGATACAGCATGGACATCATCTTCCGAATCGCTACCAAAGATCAATGCAGGAGCCGAAGGTCCCGGCTTGGTGTATTGGGGCGGACCCGAATAAACTCTCTCCTCTTCCTCCTCGGTATCACTGCCGAAGACAGGGATGGTGGCATTAGCTTTATTCTCCGGCTTGTGACACTTCTCCGTATCTTCGAAATCCGGTAAGAAGTATTTGGCATCTTCGTATTTGCGGACCTCGTTCACAGAGAACGGGTTCAGTTCTCCCGTCACTGTATACTCGAAACTATCCTTAAAATACTTCATACACTGATGTTGTGTAGAAGGGATGATGTTGTACTCGTGTAACCATGGTCGGCCGAGCAAAGCGTTGTAGCATGTCTTGGCGTCTATGACGTGGAACTTAATGTCCGTGACGAGTAGCCCGAAGCGTAGCGTCAGTATCACAGACCCAAGAGTTCTTGATGACTGGGAGTCGAACCCGGAGATGGTGATCTTGTCACGAGCAAGGTGTTGGACGCTCATGCAGATTTCTTTCAAGACCCGTACATTGAGTAGGTTAACGGAAGACCCGTTATCGATCAGGATTTTGCCTATCTTTATATCATGGCAGTATCCCGAGACGTAGAGGGGGCGATTGTGCTCGCACGTCCCAAGGAGAAGGTCCTCGTCGCCGAAAGTGACATCGGCCGTGTGCACTTCCTCCAATTCATCCTTCATCTTTTCCTCGGCCAGGCATGCTTGGAATTGTTCCGGATCTTGGAGTGCCTTAATTAACGAATCTCTCGCCTCTTTTGATAGCAAAAAGGCATCAAGAATGCTGAGCTGTGAGGGCAGCTTCCTCAGATGTACTAAGACGTTGTAATCCACCTTATTCTTCTTTGGCGGGTCCTTGGCAGCTAGCTCTTCCACCACTTGGTCATCTAATATGATATCTTCAGAGACCTTTTTTCCCTTTATCTTTCCTGTTTAAGGGTCCGAGGTTCTTTTCAGGCAGCGTTCGATTCCGCAGCCGGATATTTTCGCAGACCTTCGGCTCTTCTTCTTTTCTCGAAGTGGATTCTTTAAAGAGAGGGGCAAGTTCCAGCTCCTCATCAGAATCGCTCCCGAATGTAGGCACTTGTGACCCGCCGATGTTAACCACGCGACAATCTCCGGTAGTTCTTTTAATCCCTTCGGTCGTATTTCTTTGCTCTCGACGAGTTTTACGCTTTTTCCCGCTTAAAGCGTTGTCGATGAGCAACGTATCCTTGCCACCATCTATCGAAAGCTTTGCACTCTTGTGTGGGGTGCGAAATCTTTTGATGATATAAGCAATAGGAAGGGTGCGTTTCCACTTCACCGGTGATGTTTCTTTCAGAGGATGGTAGCTTCATGCCTATTGATATGGCCTTAGCAAACTTTTTCCTCATCTTGAATTGGCTTTTGTCAGCCGCGGAGGTGTTTTGCTCCAGCGGGATCATCTCAGCTCTTTCATCAAGTCGTTGGCGTTTGGCCCTTTCGAATATAACCGCCTTGCGCTCCCGATCAGTTTTGCTTTTTAAGAGAGCTTCATTAAGGAATGCATCAATTACTTCATCCGACGGCCCTGAAATTTTTGGTTCAGGATCTGCCCCCAGCGTTTCAGTACAAGAAGTCTCCTCATCGTTTGTGAACGACTGGGAAATCATATGACAGCTCACCACGCATTCTTCAGATTCATCTGACGAACTTTCTCCCTCACATTCCTCTTGAAAGACGTGTTTGAGAAACTCCTGGAATGTAATGGGAGTCCGTGCCTTCTGGTTGTATTCCTCCAGTGTGTCAATTTGCTTTTGCAGGTCCGTGCACTTGTCGCCAGGCTTCACGGGTTTCTTTGACTTCTTTTTCTTCTTCTTCGAGGATTTTGACGGCTGGTTGCGAGTGCTTGAGCCACTACCATCGGTCTTTGGAGTTGGACGTGGCTTCAACATCCCCTCAATGACCTGCGGTTCTAACGGGTTCTTCTACCTAATTGCCGGACATGTCTGAAGGTCGTTCAGCATCCTCTTTGTCTTGGCTGATAATACAACCTCCTAAGGAGCTTCTTCAACGACGGAGCATGTTGCCCCCGGTGTATTCCTCCCCTTAGAGGTGTGGGGCTGCGGGGGATTCACCTTCCATTTGTCAGATAACGCGAACTTGCCCTGTCGGTACTGGTTTTCAAGCCAATTTTTGAAAACGTAGCAATCTTCGATCGGATGGCCTAGTGCTCGATGATAAGGACAGTAGTTGGGTTCGTTGACGTCACTTGGTTGCAACGGACGTTTTGGATCCGGCAGATTTATGAGTCTGTTGCGTAATGCCAGCTCGAATAACCTTCTTGTTTTATCGCGGGGAAACGAGTAAGGATGCCCCAGTCTCTCCTCAAGGTCTACGTACGGACGCATATTATTTTGATGCACAACCGGCTTCGAGTTGCTCGGTTGCTGTTGAGCATTAGCGACGACGATCGCTTTTCCCTTCCCTTTGTCATTTCGGGAGTCCGGCTTTGGAAGAGGGGGTTTATGGCCCATCTGATCCATCTGCGCTAGCTTGTTGATCAAAGCTTGGAAGGTAGTCGGCTTGAAAAACATCATAAATTGCGAGATGGTTGCTTGTGGATCAAAGGTTCCTACAAACATACCCACCGCGGGAGCTTCTTCAATGCACTGCTCGCACTTCGACCATAAGTTCCGCCATCGTATAGCATACTGAACCCACGTCTCGCCTGGCTTTACCCTGGCGTTAATCAGTTCTGTCATCGGGGTACGTTCACTGGCGCTTGCAAAACGCTGAGTAAACAATAGCTCCATTTCCGCGAAGGTTTTGATAGAGTCGTTCGGGAGCTCAGAGTACCACTCGAACGCCGTATCCGATAAACTTCCAACAAACTGGCGAAGTAAAAGCTTGTCGTCATCACCGGTGTTGCCTCAGAGCGCCCTGAACTGGGCAACGTGCTAGTGAGGATTGCCCGTCCCCTTGTAGACATGGAACTTGGGAATTGTGTAACCTGGCGGGTACTTGATTTGGTCGTACCAACTTGGATATGGCCGCCCCGTTTTTACGACATGGCCAGCTGCTTCGGTCGCATGATGAACCCGTATTTGTTGGGCTATGTACTCATCCAAATCAGCTTTAGAGATTGTATCCTCCTTAGCTGTTGATAGGGCTGGCGGAGGATTTGATGTCTCTCCCCTATCATCTCCAAGGACGATCGGGGGCTCTTCGGTCGGAGGATCTTGCTGTATCATCATCCCTATCATGTCTTGGAAGAGGAGGCCCATACGCTGTATGTTGGTTGCTTGTTCAGCACCCTCTTTGTCCTTCTTTTCCAATATCCGACGAAGGAACTCGGCGTCGGTTTCTTCCTCTTGGCGTTCATCCGAGGACGTTTCAGGGTTTTCTTTTGGCCCTGTAAGTGCGGCCATAGCGTTCATCATTTCTTGGAGCTTCTGCTGCTACTCCTGAGCCTTGGTCACTGACCTCGTGTGCGGTCTATGACCTGTTGATATGCGGCTATCCTCCTTTCCCGATGCCACATAAACTGTATGAACTATCATACCCCCGGACTTAGGGCGTTTAGGCTCACCACCTTTGGCATTTGCCGCGGGCACGGGGGTTTTCTCCGGCCTTCTTCTTTTGTAGGCCGTTGAGGTTGGAGGGGCCGTTGCAGTGGGCACCCTAGCGACTGTCATCCTTTCCTGTTTGATCGGACTGTCCTTTTCTTTTTCCACTTTCGCCTTTTTCTGTTGACGAGAGCGACCTGGGTCAATGACGGAGTCTTGAACTCTCCGCCAAACTTTATAAATTTTTGAGGATAGCCGTTGAGGGGGCTGTTCTTGCTTCGTTTCCGGAACTCTCTCCGCGGGCGGAGGAGATCTTTTCAATGTAGCGGTTGGAGAGTTCTTCCGTACCCTTCTCAGCAGTTCAAAGCTGTTCCCAGTTGGAACAGCAGCGTTGACTTCCCCTACTGGAGCCGGTGGAGTTAGCCCTGAGGGGGAGTTTCCCCCTGCCTTCCTTACTCGTTGCCAGTGGCGACGTCGAGCACGATGAGCCGTTGGGACTGGCTCGGAGATAGTGGTTGCTTCTTTTTGCCCCCTGTCTGAATGAGGCACGGCTGGTGTTAACTACTTAAAGACTGAGGTTGTCTTTTGAGGGGTGATATTTAACCTGTCGAAGACAGATCCTCGGGCAAGGGCAGGAGCAAGAATCGTCAGTCTTGAAAAGACTGACTCTTTGACAGGGGAAGCCGCCTTGACGACTTCTGGAGCAGCAGTTATTGCTTTCCTTGGGACAGCCAATTTAGAGTTCTGATTTAGCCTTATGAAAACAGAGGCTGTCGGTTTGGTAGTGGGCGACCCGTTGACAGGGGCCGTCGTAGCAGTAAGCCGGTCGAAGACCGACTTCTTGTTCACGTCCGGTGCAGGTATTGGCTCAGAGAAGCTTGTTGGTGGGATCATGGTCCTGAAGAACAGGCCAGTGGTGGCCTGGGTCACCTGGTCTACTGGCAGAGTGAGGAAGGAAGCCGCTTGGGGCCCATATGCTACACCTCCCAGTGAGGTGGAGCGTCCGTAGCAGTGGCACTTCGAGCAGTTGGGGCAATTAGAGGCCATTGAATCTTGAGTTCTGCACCAGGAAAAAGATCAAATCTTAGTAACTTGAAATCCGAAGGCAACCATTAACAAACCGCGACAGGTTCACGAAGACGACACACGAAGTGTGCAGTGGAAAGAGGAAAAGGTCCCACCGGGCGTGCCAGAATCTGTTCCCCTCCGAAAGACGGCGACGACGTGAGGACGTCTTGCCTGAGATTCGGGGCAGATGCTATATGGTTTTATCCGTCTACCTCTCCGAAGATGCCAAGTTGATTTATGGCACCGTGTATCGGAGGTTTAGACGGATGCGGCCGATGTAGCAGACTTCGTCAGATTCCCCCTCGCTTGAGGGGTTTTTGATTGTGGGGACACTCTTCCCTGCAGGCGCAAGCCCCTGCAGTTAATTACGCTACTGCATCACGGTAACAACTTTCTCCTTCTCCGGAATTTCACTTCGTGTCATGGGTGTTTGTTTTGTTTGTGGTTGCCCGTGGATTGTATACGGAGACTGAGTAATGCTGTCGCCCGTAGGACGTGGATTAGGCCAAATCCGTATTTACATAGATTTGGGTTTGGTGTTTTTAGTTTAAGGATACGTTAGCCGCATTTGAGACTAAGATCAACTTAAACGTTCGTTAAGGATACGTTAGTCTGATTTGAGATTAAGATCAACTTAACGGGATCGTCTAGATCCATTTCCAGTTTAAGGACGTAGTGTTCCATTTAATATATAGCCGTCGGGATCCGTCACCTCTCTGACGACGTTGAAGGATTACAACGACATGTGTCAGAGGATTTCGGAGATGTACCCTTGAACCAAAGTTGATTGGGGGTCTTATAGTCCAATTTGGGACTAAAGTCTGTTTGAATGTTTAAGGATACGTTAGCCATATTTGAGGCTAAGATCAACTTAAACGGGATCGTTTAGATCCGACAAAAGAGCATTTGGGAGCTCTATTGTTCCAGTTTAGGGACGTAGTGGTCCATAGGTAGTTTAGGGACATTGCGGTCCATTGGTAGTTTAAGGACATTGCTGTCCATATTCCAGTTTAGGGACATGGTGGTCCACATTTCAGTTTAGGGACGTGATGGTCCACATTTCAGTTTAGGGACGCGATGGTCCATATTCCAATTTAGGGACGTGGTGGTCCGATATTAGTTTAAGGACGTTTCGGTCCAACATTAATTTAAGGACGTTTCGGTCCAACATTAGTTTAAGGACGTTTCGGTCTACCATTAGTTTAAGGACGTTTCGGTCCGTATTGATGTGTGGTCGTCGGGACCCGTCACCTCTCTGACGTCGTTGAAGGATTACAACGATGGGTGTCAGAGGAGTTCGGAGATGTACCCTTGAACCAGTCGTAAATTGATTTAGGAGAGCATTCTTGCTCAGTCAATTTAGTTTGGGGACTTACGGCCATGATTGGGCTAAGTCCCGTTGAGAATATTCAATATTTTTCTTGATCTTGGGCCTATTAGGCCTGTGCTAGGGCTTTGCCCATATTTAATAATGCACTGCATTTTATTCTGGCCTGCTAGGCCTTTTTGATTTGGGCTCTGTCTCTTTATTTATGATGCAGAGCATCTGTTTTGGTTTGGGCTCTGCCCTTTTTAAAATAATGCATTGCATTTTATTAGGCCTGTTAGGCCTTCTTTAATTGGGCTTGACCCTTTTGTAAGCAATGCAGGGCATTTGTCTGGCGCTTTGCGCCAAGTAATGAGTGCAAGCTCATATGATGATGACACGTGTCATGCTCTGGCGAGCGCAAGCGCAACAGTGCTATTCCAGTGCGCTGCGCTTGCGCTGCTGACACGTGGCGCGCTGTGGTGAATTGCGCCAGTTTTAAAGAGCAAGGCTCTGTTTCAAAAGCGCATAGCGCAATTGGTTCAGATGCTGACACGTGGCGCTCTCTAGTGGCTTGCGCCAACCCAAGAGCGCAACAATACAGTTTTGCAAGTGCAAGGCACTATTAACTTGAGAATCTTTTAGATTCCAGAACCAATGGTTCATAAGTGCAAAGTACTACTTGGTTTCATGATGTAATTTAGATCAAAGAAAACAAGTGTTTCTTATTTTTCTTGATCTTAGAGAACCAATGTTTCATAAGTGCAAAGCACTATTTTTATTTTAATTTTTTTTTTAAAGATCTATGATCTGTTCATAAGAGAACTTTCTCTTTTTCTAAAGGTCTTTACCTTTTTTGTTCTTGAGGAGTTCTTCAGAGTTCTCTTTCTCTCTCTCTTTTTTTTAGAAAATATTCCTCTTTTTGAATTGAGGCTTGGGGTCCTTTTTATAGTGCCCATAAATTTGGAAAATTTGTTAAAGAGATCTTTCTCTGAGTGATTTGGGGAATTTTCCCCACCGTTGGATCTTTGATCCAAGGCCTTCTGTTTTACAGAAGAAAATCTTCTTGTTTTAAAAGGAACGGAAAGATTTCTTTTAGAATCTTAATTCTGTTTGGTGCAAATGCCCCAGCGCGTGACACATGTCGCGCAGCGCACAGCACAGCGCAACTGCGTGTCACGACCCGAAAGTACGGAACGTGACCGGCACTTAGATTACGAAGCGTCTAGAGGCGCCACGTGACCTAAGTAAGCCGAAGCCCAGAAATCTAAACCATAAAAGAAGAAAAAGAAGAAAAGAAAAGAAAATAAGTATAAAAACATCAGCAAATTTTACCAAAAATTTCGGCAGAGTCTCCTCTGTAAAAACTGGCCCCCAAACGGGTACAACAAGTATAATATACATAAACAATAATAAAAAAAAAACATCCCCAAACGGGAGCTAGCATCAACGCCAACAGGCGGAAACAACCACAACAAGCACAATAATATACAACGCCAATAGGCGAGGCTCAAAACTTAAAAGAAAACAAAACCACCAGATCAGAATAATACATGCGCGACTCTAAGGTCGAAATAAAAGACTGGTCCAATAAACTTATCAAGTAATACAAGTATGGTTGATGGAGCTTACTAGATACAAATGAAAGAATAAAAGTACAATGGTGGTTCGGATACAAGTGAACCAACCTACCGTGCAAATCACCCTGAAAGAATAGATGTGCCAGCAAGCTGCCAGGGAAACCTGTACATCGAACCTGTAATAAAATTTAGCACAACGGGGGTGAGTTGCCAACTCGTGAGTAGAAGACATCTAGGAAAAGAAATCGAATGCACGACGCTATCCTAGGTCATAATAATACACTACTATATCTCAATCATCTAGAATAGCAGGGTAATACTACGTGTAAGTGCAAATACTCCGTGTCGTGTCAGTGCCTCATATAGTACTATGTCATATGAAATGAAATGCATGCACCATGAATGTAAAGTAACAAATCCTGAAATCCAGATATATATGTATGAGAACTCTTTAGCTGTTATCATAGTAAAGTGTGTATAAGCATCTAAAATCTCAACAATGAAATCCATGGAAATCCGTGTCAAGCATCGACACAACACATGTAACCTCAAGTCTCAATATGTCGGGCTCCGTCAGTCCGGATCGGCCCATATCATCAAATCTCACGACAACGGTCGGTATCCTCCGGATATCCGCCGTGCCAGACATCACCGGTAGGTAGCCTTCCCCTGCCAGGCTCATCGTCTACAACTCGATCTTCTTGCCCCGGGGTACCATACCGGGCCCACCATGTACCCGAGACGGTTCATCCACTCCTCGAATCGGGTCTCGAAATCCAACAGAAAACATGAAATCTCATGGTGGACGACACATACATCACGAGAAAACCGCATCTTATTTTAAAAAGAGAAGAGGAGAGAGAGAGAAGTTTTATATATTTTTGCGGTTTTCCCCAAAAATCCAGAAATCTCAAAGAAATCCAAATCTCAAAATCATGAGTAAGTATATGATAAGTGTCGGCATATGCCCATACTACTGTGCGATAACATGAAAATATGAATGCATGAATGTCTAAGTAATAAATATCATGTCTTATACTAACATCAGAGAGTGATCACAATATTATATCGGTTTAGTTGTTAACTGATTCTATCAATAAAAGATAATATGATCTAAAGTGTACGTGACATAGCAATTACCGATGATGATGTGTGTGAGCCGGCAAATAAGTGTGCGTGGAATATGCGCATCATCGGTAATGGTGCTGGTGTCCTAACAGGTATGGTTTGTACTGATTATTGCAACATATGTAAGAACATGCACCATGATGATTACAGTAAGAATGTAAATACGGGTGTGCATTATCCACTCCTCCGCGAGATACGAGTACAACTACCACTATGTGAGTCGAACCTAAACCAGTGTCCATCTAACATCCTAAGGAACTAAACCTAATAGACTAGTCAGTAAGAAACTAGAGTCTACCTAAGGTCTAAATCAATATCTCTAATAGTCGGCGATCCTGCCTCAATAGCGTCACGTACGTAGTACGGCGTCCTCGAATCAAGAGTGCGGATCAATCATCAAATCTAAGCCTCGTACGATAAAATCCATCGTACGGCATCCCAATATCGGGGTACGGTCAAGTATCTCCTAGGTGTCTCCTCATTCGTATAATGTCGTCATCAACACATCTCATGATCAAGGTGCTAAACTGTGATCGCATACATCAATCATATATCATTGCCATCATGATAAGCATCATTAGTTTATCCACAGAAATATCATGTCATATGTGTAATATTGTGATTAAATCATACCGATATCTTATCGTCATCAAGTCACACCTATACGATATCGACATCAGGTCACACCTATATGATGTCGTAATCAAGTCATACCTATATCATATCGTGATCAGTCACAAGCTACAGCCCAGGTACTATTTTAGCATCCCATGTACCTCAATATCACCACCACCCTTTATAATTTATATGTTCATGTTCATTATCTCATTCTCTAATGATCCGCTAACACTTTAATACGACTGTATAGTCAAGAATCACGGCATCAAGCCCAGTTATACTGTTTCATCATGCCTCAGATATCATATCACATCAATGAATCCCATATACGTGTGGTGTATATATATACACCTATACGTAGTTTTATATATATACACACATATACGTATACGCCATGTCAAGTTTTAGTGTGTGCGTGTGTGTTTCTATCAGAAACCTACGGACCTTTCCCAAAGTATTCATCCTCAGGTATGGTTTTCCTAAATCAGTCTAGTCCCGCCTAGGGTCATTACTAGGGTCCTGCTCAGTAAGAATCTAGGGTCACATCGGGTTTCCTAATGTCAATAAGTACTATTCCTATTCTACGTTGCGGGGGTGCTAAACGACATCCACCCGACTTCCCCCCGTAGATATGCATCTACTCACCTGGTCTATGTCTGCCGAAGACAGTGTCGCCATCCTCCTCTTCATCGCCCGCAGTACACGTGGGGGGTACCTAGACGCAAACATATAAATAGCATCGTAAACTGAATCACATACGAAAGTCAAACGATCTAAAGGAACAAGCATAGGTTAAAACCTATGTCCCGTCCACGCAAAAGAACCAAATACCGCTCGATATCGGCGTACAAACTCCGATGGATCGAGATAACATCATCAAACAACTTGTAGTTTTAAAACACATTACTTATACCATAAAACACGATTAAATCCATCGAAACCCTAAAATCCATCAAACCGTCCAATTTCGTAAAACCCGAAAATGCCAGTATACCGTTTTTCATCAAAACTTGACATTTAAATGAAACTAATGGTCATAAAACTCATTAAATAGCATTACTAGCCTATACAAACCATTACTATATTTTTATTACACAATTTTGCATTTATTTGAAATTTCTAGTTTGCAACTTTTAACAATTTTAACATTTTTCAAGCAAAATACCACAATTCCACCACAAAACATGATTTTGCATAAATTAATGACTTAAACCACAATTCATGATGATAATGATTTAATGAAACCATAATTATATTTTTAATCTCATTTATTTAGGAATTTTCAAAATCTAGTTTACAAAATAATAGCATTTTATTAGTATTTTCAAATTCTCAAAGTAATCTAGTGATCAAACTAAGTTTTTCTTTCCATTTACATGCTAATACTCTCACTAAAACTACAATCTAATGATAGCAACTTTAATTGGAATTTTATATTACCCACAAATACATTTTAGAAAAATCTAGTTAGCTAATTTCCTTATTTAAAACAATTTTAATTGAAAATTTTACAATTTAACAACCATACAATATTTTCCAATTCTAAAAGTGTTAAACTAATTATTATAACCCTAATTAATTATTAAAAATCCTAACTTGAATTTACAACCCTAACTTGCATTTTAAAAAAAAAACATAGAATTAATTCATTAAATCTAATTAAGCTTAAATGAACATCTAAAACAATAAATCAAAAGAAAGAAATTATACCTCCCAAAATATGAAATCCCAACAAGAAATGAGCCTCCAAAATACATGCTTTCCCACTCCAAAATCCATATAAAGAAGGGTAGAGAATAAAGGGTATGAAGAAATTAGGATTTTGTGGAATTTTAATTGAATTTTTGAAGTATTTTTGATGAATTTTGAACAAAAATGAGGTGGAAAATGGGGGGGGGGGCAGCCATGGGGGGTTTGTGGCCGGCCTTGGTGAGGTGAGGGAGAGAAAGAAGTGAGTGTGAAAGTGTGTAGAACTTTCAAGAGAAGAAAACATCACATAAAGTATTTTCATGCTTTATTTAATTATTTATTTATTTATTTACTATAGCAACTCAAGAAAGCTCTAGAAAATAGGAAAAATTTGCAAATAATTTTTGCATGATACACACTAAATTCTAATATGCCATGGTTCATTTTTACAAATTAAAACCATTCAAATTTGTAATTTACACTAATTTAATGTAAAAATAAAGCTTATGTTAATATTTAAAATAATTAATTTAGGAAAAATATTTTATTAAACTAAAAATTTATAAGTGGCTAAATAAACACTATTTACTAGTAATTACATAATTAAATAGGTATTTTTGAATTTATAATGAAAAACAATTGCGGTTTGATTTTACGAAAAATACATTTTGCTTTACCGAAAATCATAAAATTCACTTAAACAATTTTATTCATTTAATTATTTATTTAATTATTTTTAAAACGTTACAATCTTCCCCCCTTTAGAAAATTCGGTCCCCGAATTTAAATTAAAACTCCCCTTCCAAATACTAAAACATTTAGCAAAATACTCAAATCGTCGGGGCTCCGAAATCATCAACATATAACAAAAATCAACTCCGTCAAGCATGACGCCATCGTCGGAGTTATGGCGATAATAAAATATCATAACCCAATGTGAAAACCATCATAATATACATTAATCTATAACTTATATATAGTTCGCATCCTAGTAAAATCGCCGAATCATCATAATAAAGAAGCATACAAAAACCCCTTCTTGAAAATCGCCGTGCAATGCACGTGTCACGGTCTAAGTAGCGGACGATTAATTTTAAAAAATAGCTATATATATATCTTTTATTTAACATACACGTCCTGCCTGGTTACTAAATCAAATAATAATGATTATGAAAACATACTGCTCAAACTAAAATCAATCCCAATCACATCAATAAAATGTCATGTGCGTCCGGTGCGCACTGAAATCGAAACCAAATGCAGAAACCATGAATACCCACAAAACAAAACTAAGTGCAACAGGTGTGCACCAAAAACATCTGTCAAGTGCAACGGGCGTGCACGACTCAAAATCAGGTGCATCTAATCTGCACAAAACCCCGATTTAGTGCATCTGGTGTGCACAAAATCGCATCAAGTGCGCCAAGTATGCGCAAGAATCCTAATCAGGTGCACATGGAGCACGAAAACATACATCGAATATCAGACTCGAATCACAGTACGAAAATGGATAAAAACTAGGTCGAAGCATATATCAAAATCATGTGTAACCCAAATGCACGAAATCAAATCAAAATCACAAAAGGTATTAAAACCAAATCAAGTGCACTGGTATGTACTAAACAACATCAATACAACCGGTATATGAAACACAACTAGAATGTAATGAAGGTACACACATGAAATACCAATCGTAAAACGAATTCCTCAAAATGCCAAAATCCAATAACAGAAAATATGAAATTCAAATCACTAAATCACAATCGTAAACACTATCGTCAATGTACGCCTCTTTCCTCTGATGTCGACTGCTTCGAACTCGTCTCTTCGTAGCTGTGCTGACTGTGCTACCAACGGCAATACTCATATCTAGAGTCTCCCACGTAGTCGATCCCTTCACCTGATATCCGGACTACATTAAACTTTTCGATCGATCCATCAAAATCCCATAATTCCCCAAGAGCTCAACACTCAAGTACAGTTTAAAAATATCCGGTACATACCCCAGCATCGATGATCCATCTGTAGAAGGGCAAACCCAAGCCTCACTAATGACACTGCGAAACTGCCGTAAACCCTAAGGTTCAAGGGCGTTCTCATGGTCATTATGTCGAGTTAGGGTTTCATTCTTCTAGAGGGTCCATCGAAATACCTGCATGTTCTTCCGAATACTTTAAACTTAGGAAAATGGTTTTCTGATAATCGTTCGAACCCTTTAACTTCATCCGGACGGCATGTGAATACCCTTCGTCCGCACGCTAAGCAATGCTTCAATCGTCAAGAATAACCAATACTCTAATGGTTATCGCATTCGAGCCGCAGCTCCCTCTGCCCGTGCGCCCGTGGTAACAGAACCACCCTCCGACATCGACGAAGATAGATCCAGGAACGAATGAAATACGGTGCAAACAAATGTACATCCTAAGGCTCCTTAAGCAGAGTAGCGTATCGTAAGTATGCCGCGGATCATACCCACGGTATGTTACTCTACCTAAATCGCCTACTCCATCAACCAAGGGTCGCCTAGACTTATACAGGGTTAAACCTAGCGCTCTGATACCAACTTTGTCACGACCCGAAAGTACGGAACGTGACCGGCACTTAGATTACGAAGCGTCTAGAGGCGCCACGTGACCTAAGTAAGCCGAAGCCCAGAAATCTAAACCATAAAAGAAGAAAAAGAAGAAAAGAAAAGAAAACAAGTATAAAAACATCAGCAAATTTTACCAAAAATTTCGGCAGAGTCTCCTCTGTAAAAACTGGCCCCTAAACGGGTACAACAAGTATAATATACATAAACAATAATATAAAAAAACATCCCCAAACGGGAGCTAGCATCAACGCCAACAGGCGGAAACAACCACAACAAGCACAATAATATACAACGCCAATAGGCGAGGCTCAAAACTCAAAAGAAAACAAAACCACCAGATCAGAATAATACATGCGCGACTCTAAGGTCGAAATAAAAGACTGGTCCAATAAACTTATCAAGTAATACAAGTATGGTTGATGGAGCTTACTAGATACAAATGAAAGAATAAAAGTACAATGGTGGTTCGGATACAAGTGAACCAACCTACCGTGCAAATCACCCTGAAAGAATAGATGTGCCAGCAAGCTGCCAGGGAAACCTGTACATCGAACCTGTAATAAAATTTGGCACAACGGGGGTGAGTTGCCAACTCGTGAGTAGAAGACATCTACGAACAGAAATCGAATGCACGACGCTATCCTAGGTCATAATAATACACTACTATATCTCAATCATCTAGAATAGCAGGGTAATACTATGTGTAAGTGCAAATACTCCGTGTCGTGTCAGTGCCTCATATAGTACTATGTCATATGAAATGAAATGCATGCACCATGAATGTAAAGTAACAAATCCTGAAATCCAGATATATATGTATGAGAACTCTTTAGCGGTTATCATAGTAAAGTGTGTATAAGCATCTAAAATCTCAACAATGAAATCCATGGAAATCCGTGTCAAGCATCGACACAACACATGTAACCTCAAGTCTCAATATGTCGTGCTCTGTCAGTCCGGATCGGCCCATATCATCAAATCTCACGACAACGGTCGGTATCCTCCGGATATCCGCCGCGCCAGACATCACCGGTAGGTAGCCTTCCCCTGCCAGGCTCATCGTCTACAACTCGATCTTCTTGCCCCGGGGTACCATACCGGGCCCACCATGTACCCGAGACGGTTCATCCACTCCTCGAATCGGGTCTCGAAATCCAACAGAAAACATGAAATCTCATGGTGGACGACACATACATCACGAGAAAACCGCATCTTATTTTAAAAAGAGAAGAGGAGAGAGAGAGAAGTTTTATATATTTTTGCGGTTTTCCCCAAAAATCCAGAAATCTCATAGAAATCCAAATCTCAAAATCATGAGTAAGTATATGATAAGTGTCGGCATATGCCCATACTGCTGTGCGATAACATGAAAATATGAATGCATGAATGTCTAAGTAATAAATATCATGTCTTATACTAACATCAGAGAGTGATCACAATATTATATCGGTTTAGTTGTTAACTGATTCTATCAATAAAAGATAATATGATCTAAAGTGTACGTGATATAGCAATTACCGATGATGATGTGTGTGAGCCGGCAAATAAGTGTGCGTGGAATATGCGCATCATCGGTAATGGTGCTGGTGTCCTAACAGGTATGGTTTGTACTGATTATTGCAACATATGTAAGAACATGCACCATGATGATTACAGTAAGAATGTAAATACGGGTGTGCATTATCCACTCCTCCGCGAGATACGAGTACAACTACCACTATGTGAGTCGAACCTAAACCAGTGTCCATCTAACATCCTAAGGAACTAAACCTAATAGACTAGTCAGTAAGAAACTAGAGTCTACCTAAGGTCTAAATCAATATCTCTAATAGTCGGCGATCCTGCCTCAATAGCGTCACGTACGTAGTACGGCGTCCTCGAATCAAGAGTGCGGATCAATCATCAAATCTAAGCCTCGTACGATAAAATCCATCGTACGGCATCCGAATATCGGGGTACGGTCAAGTATCTCCTAGGTGTCTCCTCATTCGTATAATGTCGTCATCAACACATCTCATGATCAAGGTGCTAAACTGTGGTCGCATACATCAATCATATATCATTGCCATCATGATAAGCATCATTAGTTTATCCATAGAAATATCATGTCATATGTGTAATATTGTGATTAAATCATACCGATATCTTATCGTCATCAAGTCACACCTATACGATATCGACATTAGGTCACACCTATATGATGTCGTAATCAAGTCATACCTATATCATATCGTGATCAGTCACAAGCTACAGCCCAGGTACTATTTTAGCGTCCCATGTACCTCAATATCACCACCACCCTTTATAATTTATATGTTCATGTTCATTATCTCATTCTTTAATGATCCGCTAACACTTTAATACGACTGTATAGTCAAGAATCACGGCATCAAGCCCAGTTATACTGTTTCATCATGCCTCAGATATCATATCACATCAATGAATCCCATATACGTGTGGTGTATATATATACACCTATACGTAGTTTTATATATATACACACATATACGTATACGCCATGTCAAGTTTTAGTGTGTGCGTGTGTGTTTCTATCAGAAACCTACGAACCTTTCCCAAAGTATTCATCCTCAGGTATGGTTTTCCTAAATCAGTCTGGTCCCGCCTAGGGTCATTACTAGGGTCCTGCTCAGTAAGAATCTAGGGTCACATCGGGTTTCCTAATGTCAATAAGTACTATTCCTATTCTACGTTGCGGGGGTGCTAAACGACATCCACCCGACTTCCCCCCGTAGATATGCATCTACTCACCTGGTCCATGTCTGCCGAAGACAGTGTCGCCATCCTCCTCTTCATCGCCCGCAGTCCACGTGGGGGGTACCTAGACGCAAACATATAAATAGCATCGTAAACTGAATCACATACGAAAGTCAAACGATCTAAAGGAACAAGCATAGGTTAAAACCTATGTCCCGTCCACGCAAAAGAACCAAATACCGCTCGATATCGGCGTATAAACTCCGATGGATCGAGATAACATCATCAAACAACTTGTAGTTTTAAAACACATTACTTATACCATAAAACACGATTAAATCCATCGAAACCCTAAAATCCATCAAACCGTCCAATTTCGTAAAACCCGAAAATGCCAGTATACCGTTTTTCATCAAAACTTGACATTTAAATGAAACTAATGGTCATAAAACTCATTAAATAGCATTACTAGCCTATACAAACCATTACTATATTTTTATTACACAATTTTGCATTTATTTGAAATTTCTAGTTTGCAACTTTTAACAATTTTAACATTTTTCAAGCAAAATACCACAATTCCACCACAAAACATGATTTTGCATAAATTAATGACTTAAACCACAATTCATGATGATAATGATTTAATGAAACCATAATTATATTTTTAATCTCATTTATTTAGAAATTTTCAAAATCTAGTTTACAAAATAATAGCATTTTATTAGTATTTTCAAATTCTCAAAGTAATCTAGTGATCAAACTAAGTTTTTCTTTCCATTTACATGCTAATACTCTCACTAAAACTACAATCTAATGATAGCAACTTTAATTGGAATTTTATATTACCCACAAACACATTTTAGAAAAAATCTAGTTAGCTAATTTCCTTATTTAAAACAATTTTAATTGAAAATTTTACAATTTAACAACCATACAATATTTTCCAATTCTAAAAGTGTTAAACTAATTATTATAACCCTAATTAATTATTAAAAACCCTAACTTGAATTTACAACCCTAACTTGCATTTTTTAAAAAAAACATAGAATTAATTCATTAAATCTAATTAAGCTTAAATGAACATCTAAAACAATAAATCAAAAGAAAGAAATTATACCTCCCAAAATATGAAATCCCAACAAGAAATGAGCCTCCAAAATACATGCTTTCCCACTCCAAAATCCATATAAAGAAGGGTAGAGAATAAAGGGTATGAAGAAATTAGGATTTTGTGGAATTTTAATTGAATTTTTGAAGTATTTTTGATGAATTTTGAAAAAAAATGAGGTGGAAAATGGGGGGGGCAGCCATGGGGGGTTTGTGGCCGGCCTTGGTGAGGTGAGGGAGAGAAAGAAGTGAGTGTGAAAGTGTGTAGAACTTTCAAGAGAAGAAAACATCACATAAAGTCTTTTCAAGCTTTATTTAATTATTTATTTATTTATTTACTATAGCAACTCAAGAAAGCTCTATAAAATAGGAAAAATTTGCAAATAATTTTTGCATGATACACACTAAATTCTAATATGCCATGGTTCATTTTTACAAATTAAAACCATTCAAATTTGTAATTTACACTAATTTAATGTAAAAATAAAGCTTATGTTAATATTTAAAATAATTAATTTAGGAAAAATATTTTATTAAACTAAAAATTTATAAGTGGCTAAATAAACACTATTTACTAGTAATTACATAATTAATAGGTATTTTTTGAATTTATAATGAAAAACAATTGCGGTTTGATTTTACGAAAAATACATTTTGCTTTACCGAAAATCATAAAATTCACTTAAACAATTTTATTCATTTAATTATTTATTTAATTATTTTTAAAACGTTACACTGCGCTAGCGCATCTGCGCTGACACGTGTCGTGCAGCGCACAGTGCAGCGCAACTGCGCTAGCGCATCTGCAATGACACGTGTCGCGCAGCGCAGTGCTTGCGCAACTGAAGCGTTGCTTCCCTTAATTTTGCTTAAAATAGAGTTTTGCTCTGATTGGGTGCACCTTCTTGGGCGCTGCGCTGATGCATATGCGCCTGACACGTGGCGTGTTGCACGCAGCGCAAAGAATCTGAAGCGTTGCTTCATTTATTAAAATTTAGATTTTCAAGATAGAGTTTTGCTCTGATTGGGGGGATCGTAAGCGTTGCTTCTCCTGAGATATCTTTTCATCTCCTCTTTTCAAGTCAAACTTGTATTTCCCCGAAATTTCGATTTCCCGGGTCTTGGAAATAATTCCACTGCGCACAGAATTTTCTGTGTTTGGGTCTATATATAACTCAAGGCCGAACCTTTTCTTTTCTCACCTTCAGAGAACTTCTTCGATCATGGCTTGCAACCGTCTTCACGCCCGCCGACAACCGTGGGAAGTACCGATCCGGGGCATCGTTCCCCATTTTGCTGCGCGCTTGGTGGACTCTACTTTTTCGGACGAGCAGTGCGATGCTGCAATGTACGAGCTTTCGACTCGTGTGGGGTCTCCTCTTCCCCCGGATTCCATTTGGCTTTGGATGATCCTTGCCTCGGTGCTCGCCGACATTCCCCCTCCTTCGGCGGAGATGTCCTCGGCAATGCTTGATGTGGCCGAGGATAAGATCGAGAGCTTTTTCAAAGCGCTCTTCATCACTAAAGCCCTGAGGGACTGCTCTTTCCACTTGCTGAGCCAGATACGGGCTCGCCGGGTTGTCATTGTCACCTTTTCCAAAGAATGTGGCGACGGTCGTTGGATGTCTTCTTCTCGGGAGGATTGCCGCTTTGACGTGGTGGAGAAGGCAGAAAGGGAGCTGGGGAATCTCTTTTTTATTTTTGCGAACCCTTGTCTTTCCGATCGCACGTTCGGTGATCTCTTTTAAATGTAATAATAAATAAATGTTTTAATTAAGTATTTTATTATCTGTTAAGTGTTCTTTTTATTATAACTCTCTGTTGTGCTTGTGCATCTCATGATTTAATTTGCTATTATTAAATGCATGTGATTCTTGCGAGGATAAATTGCCTTTGGTGTTCAGACTCTTTTATGAAGCAGTGCTTTACTTTTCAGTTATAGAAATAGAGTTTCGTTCTAATTGGGGGAAACATGTGTGTGTGTGTGTGTGTGTATTTATTAGTATAACGAGTAATATGTCGTACGAGACTTTAGATCTGTACCCTTATTATTGTATAGGTCGATAGATTCCCTATTCTGTTTGATGACCCCATACGATGGATTACCGTATGCGATGAGATGTACCAGATGATTGATCCGCGCTAGTGATTTGAGGATGATGATCGATGATTATTGTCATATCGGATGTTAGGAGGCGGAATCGCCGATATAAGGATTGCCACCTGAACCATGCTTATTTTCAAAACGACGATGTGTACCGTTTAAAAGTGACCGTATGATTCTTGTTTGGATAGATACACCCATTTATTGTTCATGTTGTGTAAGATATTACCCCTCGTGATGTACATACCACGTGCCGGTATTTAATTCTATATGATATCATTTGTTAGTACACCTGCACAATTACCGTTGATGCGCATGTTACACATACACAGATTTGCCGGCTCACACACATTCTTCATCGGTAATTGCCATGCCACTTATACAGTAGAATTGCTATGTCACTTATACAGTAGAATTGTCGTGCCATTTACATAGGAGAACTTCCCTATCATGATATTAATCTTAAAAGTAAAAGTACATTCATTGTTCAGTACTATCACCTGACATGCTTACACGATATACCGGATATGCTCATATTACTACTCTATATTGCATTCATCGTACCTTATGGTTTTATGCTTACATGATATACCCGATATGCTCATATTACTACTCTAGACTGCATACATCCTACTTTATGGTTATATGCATTGAGATGCTGTTTTTATGAGATCTTTAGATTTGAGAACCGCAGTTTAATTTAAAAGGAAATTGTGTATTGTTTTAAAAATGCGGTTTCACTTGATATGATATTTCGAGGTGTCCACCATGAGTTTTCTTGGTTCTGAGCAGTGAGTATACCCGATTCGAGGAGCGGTAGGCACGGTCTGTGGGTACATGGTGGATCCGGTGAGGTACCCCGGGGCAAGAAGACTCGTATTGTTAGGCGGTGAGCCTGGCAGGGGAGCACTGCCTACCGGTGATTTATAGAACCCGGTGGATATCTAGAGGATACCGTTTTGGAGTTATGATATGAGAAGAATATGAGGACCGATCTGAGGATGCGGCGCCTGAGATGAGATAGATATGAGGGCCGATCTGAATATGCGGCCCCTGAGATATAAGGATTTACGTGTCGATGTTGGACACGGTTTTCATGATGTTTCGAGTGTCGGTGTTGGACACTCAGGTTCCATGATTTTGTTGTGTCATTGATGGACACACGGGGTTGATATCCTTATATATATAGGCATATGTTTTCATGATGTTTCGAGTATCGGTGTTGGACACTCAGGTTCTATGATATTGTTTGTGTCGCTGATGAACACACGTGGTAGATATCCTCATATATATACAGGCTTATGTTTTCATGATCTTCGAGTGTCCGTGTAGGACCCTCAGGTTCCATGATACTGTTTGTGTCATTGATGGACACGTGGATGATATCCATATGCATATAGGCATATGATGTCAGATGTTTATTTATATATATCATTGCATTGACTCGATTGTTGACTTATATGCGTACTTGGTCACCCTAGATATCATAGTATTACCTTCCGGATATAGTGACCTACGAAATCGTTGTTTTATTCTATTTCTACTTGCTGATGTTTTCTACTCAAGAGTTGGCAACTCACCCCCGTCGTGCCACAATTCTTGCAGGTTTGACCTCTTGGGATCAGTTGCGATATTGCTGGCACACAGCTTCATCCAGGGTATTTGCTTTGGTAGCTAGGACACGTGTTGGATCGTACCCACTCTCGTATTGTTATATTGTTTTATATCTAGATAAACTCCATCACAACAGGTCATATCAAATTAGAGACTAGAATTTGTATATTGGTAGACCTAGTCAGATTTGGCTATTGTGCGAGACTTAGAGTGATGGGTTTATGATCGCTTTCTTGAGTTTTGATTTCTTGCTTTTTTATTTGTTCTTTCTGGGTTGATCTTCACCGTTGGGCGTCGTATATAAGTTATTGCGTGGTTTTGATTCCGCTAGTTGGCGAAAAGCTAGCTCCCACTTAGGGATGGCTATATATTGTTGTGCATATGTTTTTAGATCAAAATATTCAAGGGAGGTGATGCCCAAAATTTTAAAACTCGGAACATAATTCATTATACCTTATTTCAAAACTGCACCCCCACTATTTTTCGCAAGAAGGTTTAGATTTTCTGGGCTTCAGCTTACTTAATTTACGTCACGCCTTTAGACGTTGCGTAATTTAAGCGCCGGTCACGTGCTTAATTACGAGTCGTGACAGGAAGAAGAAGGTGACTTGAAGAAAAGAGAGTGGAGTTGTGAACCTTGAAAAAGAGCATGGATGCCTCTATAGATGAATGTGAAACATATTAATAATTGAGGAGAAATATCTCACACAAATATCTAATTAGCTTCACAAAATATCTTATGGTGAGTCATGGCCATGAGTCACCAAGTAGCCATGCTAGATTCAATGTAATAATCCACCTCATTTCCTCACCTAATAAAGTTTAATATAATAAAGAAATCAAACCCTAATAAGTTTCCACTTGTAGAAGCTTTCCCGATAAATTAGGAGAATGCCCTCATCCATATATACATACCCGTATCGGCATTCCGAAGAATACGAATACAAAGAGACGAAATAAATCCATCAATATAATACTATGATCCGGCTTAAACCCATGCCCACTAGTATTATCCGTCCGATCATCATACGCGCACAAGTGCATGGAAGTGATTGTAGCCCTGCCGTAAAACCGTACGGCCACTACATATTTTGCCCGATTGAGGGAAACTCTCTATGTGGGACTCTAAAGACTCGATAGTACGTTGGCAGTGGGTTTAACCACAAGCCGTAAGCGGTACTAGCTGCACGTAATGGCTACCCGGTTATCTGTCGTGAGAAGGCCGGTGAGCAAACTCATCCGAACTCCTACTTAGCCTATATGTGACAATCTCCGTACAGTCTGGTCTGTTCGTCTAAGAGTATCGCATATCTGGCCTAGAGGGAGGCAATCGTCAGACCCCTAATAGTGCAATAAGTCATGCCGGAGTGTAGCCCAATACACCATGAGAAACTACTGGAATACCTACCAGTAAATATCGCTTGCCCCGGACAGGGACTTTGTGTAATGGCTCTCCAAACACAGCGCGATATCAACCCCAGTACCGGGATAGACGAATCATATCTAACTACCACTGCCACCAAGTTCTTCTTGACTGCACCCAACTACTATCTGTTTGCATGACTCCTTTGAGCCCTGGTAGGGTAGTATAACGCCTTAGATTTTGATTTGTGTTAGTTTAGACGGTAATGCGGGTTTTTGGTAAAAAGTTTACCAATTTGGGTTCCTCACATTTTATAACATGTAATTAGTAATTTATTATTTTTTGTTATGGCATGCATACAAATGAGCATGTTTATGTGAGGTTGTGTTTGTGTTATCTCGATTAGTGACCATGACAACTTAACCCTAATCCAATGCTTGTTTAACCTTAACCTAAAAATCTAGATATTTGTTGTGAGTGAGAGATATTTTCCTTTGGGTTTTTGTTTGGAGAGGATGTGGCATGTGAGTCATGCTTGCATTAATGTGAGAATTAATGCAAGGGTGCACTCACTTTAATCTCACCTCACTCTCTCTCTTTATCATTTCTTTCACTCCCATTCTCTCTCAATCTATCTCTTTCTCATACTTCTCATCTCCTTCATTCCCTCAACTGAGCACTTGCTAATCCCTTCACTAATCCTACACTAAATTTCACAAAATCTCACTAAAATTACATCTTTAGACTAGTTTTGCCTCTTAGATGCCTTGGAGCTTGGAAAGCTAGGATCTTTGAGCTTGTGGGAGTAGGTAATGAACTCTATCTGTTCTTTATGTTGTTATTATGTTGTGTAGACTTTTAGTTTTAGTTTTGATCCTTTAAAGTTAAGTTTCGTGCAAATATCGTATTTTTTAGCGTCGTTTGTGATATCTGTGATCTGCTGTGACCCCGAGAGTATACTAGAAAACCAAACAATGTAGTTGTGTTGTACCTGAGACCATAGGACATCACCTGGAGCACGAACCCCCTTGCTCGGATCTTGGCCGGCGACGAGAAGACTTTTTCCGGCGACATCGGTTTTTGGTTGGAGTTTTGGTGTGGGTAGTTGTCTGCTTTAGTTTATGTGTGTTTGGTCCTGTTTGATTTTTGGGTTTTCTCTGTATACAAAATCTGGGATCACATAGCCAGTTTCTTGTGTTACGATTACGAGTGTAACGTTTTACGACACGGTTCGTGCATTTTATGTGGTTTTGCTCTTGGGTTGGTTTTGTAGTGCCGCTACGCACGTTAGCCAACACTTGAGAGTATGTTTTGAGTTGATGCGTCGGTCAAACTTAGTTTGTACGTGTTTTAGGTCTATTGCTAATATATACTTGTTATATTGTTTTATGTTTTTGGTTCGCAGGCGGCGACTTCGGATGCTGAGAAGAAGGAGAAACAGGTGGTTGGCTTTATTTAGCCAGGAGCGTTTGTGAGTTGATTTAATATCTACAGGGGAATCGCCCGCATGGCGTTATGCGTCTGGGCTAGGGATGATATGATATTAGTCGCATAATCTATTGCATATATAGATTCTGCGCATACACCTCATTGCATATTATTATTTGTTGTGCTTGGACTTGTACTCTTAGGACACTGCACCATTATTGACGGCTAATGTTACACGAGCACTGATTATATGCCACTTACACCGTCAATAATTTCCATAACACGCACAACACCTATACATATGTGATATTGCATTATTTAGGGATATTGCGACATGATCCTTATTTTCCTTCGTGCATTTGACATATAGTATACCTGTATACCTACATGCTTACACATATGCCTTGACATGCTTACATGCTAGTTACCTGTATACCTATATGGTATTGTACCATTAGAGATAGGTATATCCACACATGAGACATAGCTACATGTACATCTTGCATACATACTTATGCATATACCTGGAGGGTATTACATCATTACTGATAGGTAGATACATATACCATGCTATACCTACAGGTTTACACATATATCTGGTTATAGCTACATGTTCACCTTTATTTGATGTTATATGGACTTGGAGAAATTGAGAACCGCATGATATATATATATTAACTTGTTGCAGTTAAATAGCGGTTTTTCCTTTATATGCTCACATTACAGTTTTATGTTGCATATATTATATTCATGGATTTTCGTATTGAGATATGTATTTTTCATGATGTTTTCTGGATTTGAGGACCGTGGTAGTTTCATGAAATTATGCATTATTTGAAAAACCTGGTTTCTCTTAATATGTAATTTCAGTAGCCACCATGTGATTTATCGGTTCTGATATATATACCTCATGCTAGGAGGCTTCGTAGGCCGTGTGCAGGTACATGGTGGGGCCCGAAGGTACCCCGGGGCAAGAAAGGTATTTCGATAGACCACGCCGATGAGCCTGATAGGGGAACTATACGTAACGGTGACAGTACCTATGACTCGGCGGTTATCGTGGGGATACCGACCGGAGTCATGTACTTATGGATACATCGAAAGGTGAGGGTCGAAGCTGGGCACTCGGGTTTTCGAGATAGCGTATGATACGTACCTATCACGGGGCCAATCGTGGTGACAGCACCTGATAGATCAGTATTTATGTGTCGATGCTTGACACTTGGTTTCATGATATTTTTACTCCTAAGTATATATAACAGTGGAATGGGACGCTGTTATATATATATATATATATATATATTAGTGGTATGGGACGCTAATATATATATATACATATCAAATTTATACACATCATCATAATGATTCAGGAAAATATACTTATTCAGGATATATGAGATCCACTTGATATTGGATACAGGATATATGAGATTCACTTGATATTGGATACAGGATTTATGAGATTCACTTGATATTGGATACTGGATATATGAGATTTACTTGATATTGGACACTCAGGATATATGAGAGTTACTTGATATTGGACACTCAGGATATGTGAGACTTACATGATATGAGAGCCAATTTGGGGGCTGATTTGAGGAAATTGGGATTTCGATTTGTCATGATGGACTTTGGTCCTACCACGAGGTCAGGATTCTGTGAGGATGACATGTTTTATCCCATACTCCGCATTTATTCTATATGCATTGCTTCATGTATTAGTAGTACCTGATAGAGTACCTTTCATGACTGTTGCATATACATATTGTCATATTATTGCTTCATGTATTAGTTGTACCTGATAGAGTAACTTTCATGACTGTTGCATATATATATCGTCATGTTATTGCTTCATGTATTAGTAGTACCTGATAAAGTACCTCACATGACACTTGCATGCATATGACTATTATTGCTATTAGCTTGTATATGTTAGATTCGCGCTGTACGTGCATACTTGTGATTACTTGCATATGTTATTTACTATTCACGGGTTGGCAACTCACCCCCCCGTTGTGCCACAGTGTTTTGCTTGTTGTTCCTCAAAGTAGTCAGAAGCATAACTTTTCATCTATCATATCACCTTTTGCTGCGGATACCGCTACGGCTGACTGTGTACAGTTTTGCTATAGGTGGGTTTCGCGGTTATCCGATGTTGCTCATTGTATATCTTTGTACCATGTACTCTCCATCTACTACTTTTATGTATGACTTAGAGGCTTGATGTGAGGACGATATTGTATATTACTTTGTGACATGGAGGCCTTTTATGCAGTTTTATTTATATCGTCTTTTATTTCTTCGCTACGGCGTCGTATATCTGTTGTGGTGGTTGTTTTCCGCCTTTGGGCATGTATTTGCCCCCGTTTGGGGATGCTTTACTTATATTTTTGTTGTACCCATTTTTGGGGCTGCTTTTTACAAAGGAGGTGCTGCCAAAATTTTAAAGGAAGAAAAGTTGGACTTTAAAGAATTTGGTTTGAGATTTCAAAAGTTTTAAAATTGTTATTTTCACTTGCTACTTTTGATGGTTTAGATTGCTGGGTTTTCGGCTTACTTAAATTGTGTTCCGCCTGTAGATGTTGCGTAGTTTAAGGGCCGTCACGTGCCAATTTCGGGTCGTGACAAAGTTGGTATCAAAGCGCTAGGTTTTACCTTTCAGAGTGTAGGATGACCTTGGTATGATGGAGTAGGTAACTTAAGCAGTGTGTATATATCCGCGGCATACTTACGACACGGTACTCCTCCTAAAGTAACCTAAGTACTAATTGCTTGAAATTCCTTCTTTGTTGATACTTATCCTTGTGATTCGATTTCCGTGTTCTTATCGAATCCTTTTCCATTTATAGCCTTTGCCGCCGATGACTATGGGGACTCAGAGAGGTGCTGTGAGGGCCGAGCTCAGAGTTGACTCATTTGGGACGAGGATTGACCAGGATGGTACGCTCGCTCTATAGGAGCAGATGGATCCGCCTTCGATAGATCGTATCGCTAGGCTTGAGACAGAGATGCAGGACTTGCGCCAGACGATGAGGTCAATGGTTGAGGCCAGTCGAGAGCGGCGATAGGAGGTTTCCACCCCTGTTACCCAGTTGTTCCTTGCGATCAGCACACAACATTTCGTCACCTACACAGCACCAGTGGACGCAGCCCTTTTGGACGAAGGGCGTCTTTCCGAGACTTTGGGAGTCCGAGGAAAGAGGAGGGCTCGTACAGGTGTATCAGCCCAGAGACAAAGGTTCAGTCGCTGTTATAGATTTCATGCACGTCGCGGGAGTAGCAGAGACTTAGGTCGGGGACAGTCGCTCAGCACTCATCCCTAGGAGGGTCAGCAGCCATCATATGGGTGTTTTCGATGTGGGAGCCTTCAACACTTCGTCAGACATTGTTCCTTAGCACCGCGTCAGGCTTGTGTTCAGAGAGGTCGTAGTCGCGAAGGATTCGCTCAGAGGGGAAAGGTTGGCAGAGGAGGTGTTCAGCCAGTTGTGGGCAGGGGGCAGACATGAGAGTTTCCTTCTACTCATCGGGACGCGCGGGCGTCCAATGCAGAGTTTTTAGGTATTCTTAATTCGTATGTTCTTTTGATGCACTTGTTTGTTTTACACACTTTGTGCCGTGGTTGGGCCGAGAGTCGTTTTATCTAGATCAGCCGTTTTTTGTGTTAACTTCTGTCAGCGATTCTTTTGTTGCGCGACACGTATTTCGGTCGTGTGCCAATCGGATAGGAGAGAGAGATTCGTCCATCATTTTGATCCTTCTAGAGATGTTTGATTTGACGTTCTCCTGGGCATGGACTGGTTAGATACATGCTAGGAGTCTATGGACTGCCGTGAGGAAACAGTCAGGTTTTGTTCTCCTGGCAAGTCAGTTCTTGTTGTGCGGGGGGACAGTGGTGTCGCCTCTTACAGCTTGAATTCAGCCTTTTTTGCAAGTCGGCTTTAGAGGAAAGGATGCTGAGGATTCTTGTCTTTCATTCGTGATACCGGAGCCATAGTGGGTTTGCTGGATCGGCTTTCCATCGTACGAGAGTTTTCCGACGTTGTTCCAGATAAGCCGGCGGAGTTTAGGGAGCTTAAGGATCAGCTACAGAGTTGTTTGTTGGGGGACTTGTACATCCAAGTGTTTTTCTATGGGGACTCATATTCTGTTCGTCATGAGAAGGACGGCAGTTGAGGTTGTGTATTGATGGATCGTCAATTGAACTGGGTTACGGTGCAGATAGGTATCCTTACCTCGCATTGACGATTTCTTCGATCAGCTCAAGAGTGCAAGACTTTTTCTAGGTTTTTTTGGGATCAGGTCATCATTGGTTGCGGGTTCGGAGTGATGTCATTCCGGAGACTGCTTTTGTGCGTGCTACGGGCAGTATGAGTGTTGGTGGTGTCGTTGGACTCACCAATGCCCTAGCAACATTTGTGGATATGATGAACCAGATTTCCTCAGGCCGTTCCTCGACCAGTTTATTGTTGTGTCATTAATGACATTATGATATTTTCTAAGAGTCATGAGGAACGTGAGCAGCACATGAGGATTTGATTTGCAGACATTGGGAGAGCACCAGCTGTTTGCTAAATTCTCGGAATGTTCCTTCAGGCTTGATTGTGTTGACTCCTAGGTCTTGTAGTTACGGGAGACGGTTTTCATATGGACCCAAGGAAGATCGAGGCCGTACAGCTTTGGCCAAGACTTGTGTATGGGACGGAGGTCCGCAGATCTTTGGGCTTAGCAGGTTTTTACCGCCGTTTCATGCAGGATTGCTTGTATATCGCTGCACCATTGACTTGACTGACCGGAAAGGAGGTTCCCTTTCTTTTGACTGAAGCATGGGTGCGGAGTTTTCAACAGTTGAAGACTCGGTTGACGACTGCACAGGTTCTTTCTTTGCTTTTGGATCGGGCGACTTTGTTGTTTAACTGTGATGTTTCGCGAGTGGGGCTCGATTTTGCGTTGATGTGACATTATAGAGTTATCGCTTTGCTTTCCGACAGTTGGAGAAAGTACGAGGAGGATATCCCACTCATGATCTGGAGATGACCGCGGTGGTCGTACGTTGGAGATTTGGAGACATTACTTGTGTGGAGAGTCGTGTCAAATTTTCACGGACCGCCAGAGCTTAATATACATCTTCCTCTAGCGGGTTTTGATTGTTGAGACAGCGCCGTTGGATGGAGCTTGTGAAGGATTGTGTTTGTGAGATCCTCGTTACCCATGGCAAGGCGATTGTGGCAGCTGATGCTGGAGTCGTATGCCCGGGGTTAGCTTGTCCCAGTTGTGCGCAGTTTTGAGACAGTCTTCTGCAGATTTACAGTTCTTGTGCGATCGTTGAGTATAGTTTAAGTTTGCCTCTACTAAGGGGACATCTTGCTCATGTCCGTGCCCGTCCATTTTTCCTTAATCGTTTTGACGAGGCATAGCGCTGCGATGCTCGTTTGTCAGAGATTCTTGAGCATACTCGGCTGGGTAAAGATTCGGAGTCCTTGATTTGTGACCAGGGTGTGCTACGTTTAGGGACGCGTTTGTGTGTACCTGTTACTGATGGGTAGAAATGTGAAATCCTAGAGCAGGCACATCTGTCAGCTTTCTGTGTTCATTTAAGTTGCACCAATATGTGACATGACTTGTGAGATTGTTACGGGTCGGCAGGGATGAAGAGTGAAGTTTCGGATTTCGTTTCGGGGTGTCTGTCTTGTTTTGAGCTAAGGTTGAGCATTTGAGACCGGCCGGGGAGTTGCAACCTTTAACCGTTCCGGTGTAGGAATGGGAGCAGATCTCCATAACTTTCGTTGTGGTGTCTACCCAGGTCTAGATAGGGTGTGACTCCATTTGGGTGTTTGTTGTCCGATTATGCTCAGTTTGCTCAGTTGTTCTTTGTTAAGTTTGTGTGTTGCACGGAGTTCCTTCATGTATTGTATCCAATGGAGGCACCCTGTTCGCTTGCCGTCTTTGGCAGAAGCTTTAGGAAGCCTTGGGTACTGGTTGAGCTTTAGCTCCGCTTTTTCTATTCGCAGGATGAGGGTTTGTGAGAACGGGCTATACAGACTCTGGAGGATATTCTTGTGCGTGCGTACTAATTGTTGTTGGAAGTTGGGATTGTCACTTGCCATTGTTAGGGTTCTCCTTCGATAGCTGTTATCAGGAGACATTCTAATTGGCAACCTTTAGACTTGATGTTGGGTGGTGTCGATCGTCAGTCTATTTTTCTGACTCTGCGTGAGTAGGAATTTTGGACCCCAGCTTGTCGAGAGGCTTCGGAGATAATTCAGTTGATTCAGGTCAGGATGAGAGCAGCCCAGTGCAGACAGAGGTCTTATGTCGACCGTGGTGGTCGCAGACTTGAGTTCGCAGAGGGAGATCATGTATTCTTACGGATTTTCCGATGAATGACGTGTTGAGTTTTGGGAAGCTTATCCCAGGATTGTAGGTCCTTTTGAGATCCTTAAAGCGAGTTAGTTCCATTGCCTATAATTTGGCACTTCCACCCAGATTATAGATTATTCACCCCGTATTCATTATGTCGATACTTCGCAAATACCTTCATGACCTTTCTCACATGATTTAGCACCAGACCATTTATTTGGGACGCAATCTTTTCGTTCACCGGCAGCCAATTGTGTTAATGGTTCAGCAGGTGGAGAAACTTCGGTCAAGGGTCTTGCCATCTGTGGAGGGTTTTCTTGGGCGTAGCCGTATAGTAAGGTGATCACTTAGGAGGCTGGGAGCGAGATTTGGAAGTTTTGTACTCATCTCTTTAAAGGTACGCTTAGTGAAAATTTTAAATTCGGTGACGAATTTCTATAAGGTGGCCTTAGATTTCGATTAGTGTTAGTTTAGATGGTAATGCGTGTTTTTGGTAAAAAGTTTACCAATTTGGGCTCCTCACATTTTATAACATTTAATTAGTAATTTATTATTTTTTGTTATGGAATGCACACGCATGTGCATGTTTATGTGAGGATGTGTTTGTGTTATCTAGATTAGTGACCATGACAACTTAAGCCTAATCGAATCCTTATTTGACCTTAACCTAAACATCTAGATGTTTGTTATGAGTGAGAGATATTTTCATTTGGGTTTTTGTTTGGAGAGGAGGTGGCATGTGAGTCATGCTTGCATTAATGTGAGAATTAATGCAAAAGTGCACTCACCTTAATCTCACCTCACTCTCTCTCTTTATCATTTCTTTCACTCCCATTCTCTCTCACTTTATCTTTTTCTCATACTTCTCATCTCCTTCATTCCCTCAATAGAGCACTTGCTAATCCCTTCACTAATCCTACATTAAATTTCACAAAATCTCACCAAAATCACATCTTTAGACTAGTTTTGCCTCTTGGATGTCTTGGAGCTTGGAAAGCTAGGATCTTTGAGCTTGTGGGAGTAGGTAATGATCTCTATCTGTTCTTTATGTTGTGTAGACTTTTAGTTTTAGTTTTGATCGGTTAAAGTTAAGTTTCGTGCAAATATCGTATTTTTTAGTGTCGTTTGTGATATCTGTGATCTGCTGTGACCCTGAGAGTATACTAGAAAACCAAACAATGTAGTTGTATTATACCTGAGACCGACATCACCTGGAGCACGAACCCCCTTACTCGGATCTCGGCCAGCGACGAGAAGACGTTTTCCGGCGACCTCGGTTTTTGGTTGGAGTTTGGGTGTGGATTTTTGTGGGTATCTTTCTGCTTTGGTTTAGGTGTATTTGGTCCTGTTTGATTTTTGGGTTTTCTCTGAATACAAAATCTGGGATCACATAGCCAGTTTCTTGTGTTACGATTACGTGTGTAACGTTTTACGACACGGATCGTGCACTTTGTTTGGTTTTCCTCTTGGGTTAGTTTTGTAGTGTCGCTACACATGTTAGCGACAATACGAACACTTGAAAGTATGTTTTGAGTTGATGCATCGGTCAAACATAGTTTGTACGTGTTTTGGATCTATTGCTAATATATACTTGTTATATTGTTTTATGTTTTTGGATCGCAGGCGGGGACTTCGGACGCTGCGAAGAAGGAGAAACAGGTTGTTGGCTTTACTTAGCCAGGTGCGTTTGTGAGTAGATTTAACATCTACAGGGGAATCGCCCGCATGGCGTTATGCGTCTTGGCTAGGGATGATATGATATGAGTCCCATATTCTATTGCATATATAGATTTTGCGCATACACCTCATTGCATATTATTACTTATTGTGCTTGGACTTGTACCCTTAGGACACAGCACTATTATTGATGACTCATGTTGCAGGAGCACTGATTGTATGCCACTCACACCGTCAATAATTGCCACGACACCCACAACACTTATACATATGTGATATTGTATTGTTTAGGGATATTGAGACATGATCCTCATTTTCCTTCGTCATTTGACATATAGCATACCTGTATACCTACATGCTTACACATATGTCTTGACATGCTTACATGTTAATTACCTGTATACCTATATGGTATTGTACCATTAGAGATAGGTATATCCACACATGAGACATAGCTACATGTACATCTTGCATACATACTTATGCAAATACCTGGAGAGTATTACATCATTACTGATAGGTAGATATATATACCTTGCTATACCTACATGTTTACACATATATCAGGTTACAGCTACATGTTCACCATTATTTGATGTTATATGGACTTGGAGAAATTAGGAACCGCATGATATTTATTAACTTGTTGCAGTTAAATAGTGGTTTTTCCTTTATATGCTCACATTACAGTATTATGTTGCATATATTATATTCATGGATTTTCGCATTGAGATATGGATTTTTCATGATGTTTTCTGAATTTGAGGACCCTGGTAGTTTCATGAAATTATGCATTATTTGAAAAACCCGGTTTCTCTAGATATGATATTTCAACAGCCACCATAAGATTTATCGGTTGTGATATATATACCCCATGCGAGGAGGCGTCGTGGGCCGTGTGCGAGTACATGGTGGGGCCCGGAGGTACCACGGGGCAAGAAAGGTATTTCGATGGACCATACCGATGAGGCTGACAGGGGAACCATACCATCCGATGACAGTACCTATGACTTGGCGGTTATTGTGGGGATACCTAACGTAGTCATGTACATGTGGATACATCGAAAGGCGAGGGTCGAAGCTGGGCACTTGTGTTTTCGAGATAGCGTATGATACGTACCTATCAGGGGGCCAGTCGTGGAGACAGCACCTTATAGATCAGTATTTATGTGTAGATACTTGACACTTGGTTTCATGATATTTTTACTCCTAAATATATATAACAGTGGAATGGGACGCTGTTGTGTACACACACACACACACACACAAATATATATTAGTGGTATGGGACGCTAATATATATGTATACATATCAAATTTATATACATCATCATAATGATTCAGGCAAATATACTTATTCATTATATATGAGATCCACTTGATATAAGATACATGATATATGAGATTCACTTGATATTGGATACAGGATTTATGAGATTCACTTGATATTGGATACAGGATATATGTGATTTACTTGATATTGGACACTCAGGATATATGAGAGTTACTTAATATTGGACACTCAGGATATATGAGACATACATGAAATGAGAGCCAATTTGGGGGCTGATTTGAGGAAATTGGGATTTGGATTTGTCTTGGTGGACTTAGGTCCAACCACGAGGTCAGGATTCCGTGAGGATGACATGTTTTATCCCATACTCCGCATTTATTCTATATGCATTGCTTCATATATTAGTAGTACATGATAGAGTACCTTTCATGACTGTTGCATATACATATTGTCATATTATTGCTTCATGTATTAGTTGTACCTGATAGAGTACCTTTCATTACTGTTTCATATACATATCGTCATATTATTGCTTCATGTATTAGTAGTACCTGATAGAGTATCTCACATGACTGTTTCTTGCATATGACTATTATTTCTATTAGCTTGCATATGTTAGATTCGCGTTGTACGTGCATACTTGTGTTACCTGCATATGTTACTTACTATTCACGAGTTGGCAACTCACCCCCCGTTCTGCCACAGTGTTTTGCAGGTTGTTCCTCAGAGTAGTCAGAGGCAGGGCTTTTCATCTATCATATCATCTTTTGCAGCGGATACCGCTACGGCTGATTGTGTACAGTTTTGCTATAGGTGGGTTTTGCGGTTATCCGATTTGCTCATTGTATATTTTTGTACCATGTACTCTCCATCTACTACTTTCATGTATGACTTAAAGACTTGATGTGAGGATGATATTATATATTATTTTGTGACTTGGAGGCCTTTTATGCAGTTTTATTTATATCGTCTTTTATTTCTTCGCTACGGCGTCGTATATCTGTTGTTGTGGTTGTTTTCCGCCTTTGGGCGTGTATTTGCTCCCGTTTGGGGATGCTTTACTTATATTTTTGTTGTACCCATTTTTGGGGCTGGTTTTTGCAAAGGAGGTGCTGCCAAAATTTTAAAGGAAGAAAAGTTGGACTTTAAAGAATTTGGATTGAGATTTCAAAAGTTTTAAAATTGTTATTTTCACTTGCTACGTTTGATGGTTTAGATTGTTGGGTTTTCGGCTTACTTAAATTGCGTTACGCCTGTAAATATTGCGTAGTTTAAGAGCCGTCACATGCCAATTTCGGGTCGTGATAGGTAGTAATCAAAGTACAGTGGGAACACACTCAAGGCAAAATAGCTGTGTCAAGTCGACGGACTAAGTTGTACTCATGTCACCTGGGAACTGCTACCCGACGATAGGTACAATACCCACCAACTGTTCTCGACGAGTCCTGTGCAGTGTACTTATAACCTAATGAGCATGGAACATTTTCAGAAAAATAAAATATTATTTTTGTGAATTTTTATAATTAAATAATAAATATATTGAATATTTTAATATTGCGGTATAATTAAATACCGATAAATTGGGAAAAATTTGGAAAATTATAGAAATTACTAAAAAGAGGGTATTTTATGTGATTTATGCAAATTATGAAATTTTATGATTTATTATACACTAATTTAATGCTAATCGCGATTAAATATCGCTAATCGCGCATTAAGCTGGTTTTGTGCACATGACATGCACCATATCACATTTTTATACTTGTGCATTTTGATAACCATGACATTTTGCTTCTAGATTTTCATTTGGGTTTACAGATAAAAGAAAACAAAACAAAACAAAAGAAAATAATAAAGAAAGAGGGATGGGCAAGAGAGAGCGGTGAGGGATCAACCTAACACCATGGCTCCTTGTCCCGTCATTGTTTCTTCTTCATTTCTCTCCCCTCACTTCTCTTAAGGTAGTACCCATCTCCCTCCTCCTTCTAATCACCTCATTTCATCATCAAAAACACCTTAAAACTCTATCCCCGCTTCTTTAAAAATGTGCACAAGCCCTCTAGCTACACTTTGGACCAAGAAAGCAAGGATTTTAGACACATGGAGCAACTCAAGAAAATTCTTGAGTTGCCAAGTTAGGTAATTTCTGAACCATTAGTGTAGTATTTGGTTTACCTTAGCTTCCATGCATGTTTAGAAGTGATTAGGCGATGTTTTTTGAGGTTTGGAAATTCTAAGTTTAAAGTTAGGGTTTGAATTGAATTGTGATAGTGTAATTGAGTTATTAGTGACCTTAAACCCCCTTAGTGATAGTATTTTGGACACAAAACCAGAGACAAACCCCAATTCATGAACTTTGAAATTCTGCCGATATCGTATTTTGTGGAAATTGTGATGAGAAATTGAATATGCTAACACTCGGGGACCTGGAAAATTATTTGGCAAGGACAGTAATGCATGCAGGCAACCTATGACCCCCCACTGAAACCCTAGCCCCATACCCCAACACCAGGCCGCAGAAATAATCCTTCTGGCCGCAATTTGCGGCTAGACCTGGGGCACTTTGTTTCATGCTTGTTCTGTAGTTCCATCTCCAGTAAACTAGACTCTTTACCTATGCAAAATTGGCTAATTTCACCTAGGGTAAAATCTGGGACCATTTTCTTGAGTTGCTACATTATTTTGCGACTTCGTTTTAATTTGGGATTTGGTATTTGATTTTGTGTTCCGTCGTCTGATGTTTGTACATCAGCGACGGGGGTTGTTTGATAGTTTTGCAGGCGTAGGCTATAGGTTCTAACCTATAAGTGATTCGCATGCCGTTTTGGCTTTCATGTTCGATTCTTGATACTATATGACGCATTGGAAATTGTAGGTACCCTCACGTGGATTTCGAGACGACGAGGATGAGCATGGCGTCATCGACTCCAGCAAGTGAAGATCAAGGTGAGTAGATACACATCAACGGGGGAAGTCGGGTGGATGGCGTATAGCACCCCCACAGTTCGTAGTGTACCTTATGTTATGTTATACATTTACATATGTGTTGTGAATTTGGATGATTAATAAGTAGGATCTTAAAAGATCATGAGATAAATGTTGGTGTATTTGGAAGATAGTGTCATGGTTGATTTCTTAGTCGCGAACCATAGAATAGGTTTGCACACACGCGCACACACACCCTTGCATGCATTATTATTATTATTACTTGTTCGTATATGGGGATACGTATATATATATACACACATAGGTATGGGACTAGGTCTATATATATATATACGTATACCTATACATGGATAATGAGGATAGTGGACGATATTTGGAGATGAGTTGCTGAGATTGGGCATGATGCCATGTGATCGGTGATATGTTTAGATTCGTATTATGAGATACGGCATTAGATTTTAGCAGGCCTTTAGGCGTTTGTTTTCATACACGTATAAATATATATAGATGGTATCAGTATGTACTAGACTTAGATCAGTACCCCTAATACAGGATATGATGATAATGGATACCAGATGAATAATGAGATGAATGTTATATTTGACCCGTACCCAGATTGGCATGCCGTACGATGGATTTACCGTACGAGCTTTATATTGATGATAGATCCGCACTCTTGACTCGAGTATGTTATGTTATTTATTGTATCGTATGTGATACTATTGAGGCGGGATCACCGACTATTATATTTATATCTATCGACTCAGTTTTAGATGGTTTCCTTACCTTTTCGTTTAGCCAGTTAGTTTAGTCCTGTAGTTTACGTATAGATGTTAGACAAGACTCGAGTCATACCTATTTCAAAACTAACGAATCGTGAGTATTTCAAAGATAGGCCAAGAGATTCTACGGATATTTTCAAAAGACGCATTTTTTCTTAAAAACACCGTAGCCCTTATTTTTCTAAACACCACGATTCGTGTTATTTCAAATGGCAAAACTGTATGACATAAATATATTGATGTAGATTCTTCACTGTTGTGTTTATTAATCATTTTCTGCATATTCTTTCTATTCGCATCGCATTGCATGTTTAAATGTGTTTATTGTTATATTAAACCCATGTTGTCAGGACACCAGCACCATTATCGATGATGCGTATGTTCCGCATACACCTGCTTGCCGGTTCATACTCTTCATCATCGATAATTGCCATGTCACTACACAGTAGGGTTGTTGCATCAAGATATGACTCCTTGTATGACATACTGGCGTACATACATATTGTACACCCATACTGGCGTACACACATATTGTACACTTATACTTGCATACATACATATTTGCATATACATAGATGATTCTGGCTTAATTTTGGAGATTTGGGAACCGCATGATGTATTTTTTTAAACTGGATTCATTTAAAAGAGCGGTTTTCCCTCGATATGTGCATATTACTGTTTTATATTGCATGATATACCGATATGCTTACATTTCTATTATATGTCGCATACATCATGCTTTATGATTATACGCATTGTGATATGTTGTTTCCATGATATTTCTGGATTTGAGAACCGTGTGTATTTTTAAAGTAAGTATGTACTCTTTTAAAAACCTGGTTTCTCTTGATATGATATTTCAGCAGCCACCATGAGTTTTATCGGTTTTGATATATATATACCCCATGCGAGGAGGAGTCGTGGGCCGTGTGCGGGTACATGGTGGGGCCCGGAGGTACCCCGAGGAAAGAAAGGTATGTCGATGGACCATGCCGATGAGCCTGACAGGTGAAGCATACCTACCGGTGATAGTATTTGGTCTCGGCGGATATCCGGAGGATACCGACCGGAGTCGAGAGATGATATGGGCCGATCCGGACTGACGGAGTCCGTGGGCCGATCCGGACTGACGGAGCCCGATATATGAGGATTTACGTGCCGATTCTGGGCATGGCTTTCATGATGTTTTCGAGTGCCGATACTAGACACTCAGGTTCCATGATTTTGATGTGTCGCGAGCGACACGCGTTGATTTATATCCTCGTACTTTCATAAATATGCTTTTATGACTTTTACATGCATGATTTTGTTATGTCATTGGTTGACACATGGACGAGATCCACATGCATACAGGCATTGATTACATAGTTGGATGATATCCACATACTGATTGTAACACCCTTGTTCATTTATACCAATTCCAGTTCACGTAGTTCTTTAATTATGGTATTTTCCTGATTTATCGTGCGAATAGTATTTTACTTTAGTATTGCATCCGACCCGACCTGCTTGCTTGGAACCTGTCTTGGTTCATGATTATGAATTATCCTGACCTGTTACATAGACATGTGCCATTTCATTTATATCGCATACTCGCATTTTATCTAGTAGTGCATCTTTTACCAAATAACATTTTAAGTCACGTAAAATATTTTAAAGTACATTGCATTGCCTGGATGATACTCCTAACCCAGTGGTAGCATCCGCGCATCTTATTCTCATCCCGTTCAATGAAACAGACTTGTTTGGAAGACTACGCGCACGTACGTGCATCCGTTCTTGGGGTATGCATTTTTGTTACCCGAGCATTCATTTTTTAATTTTTGGTCGTCGCATATATTTTTCATCCTTTAAAACTGAATTTTTAGACCCGACCCGGGCATGTTTTGGAATATTTTTGTATCCCGCCAAAATTCGAATTTTATTTAATTTAATCGACAGTTTAAATTTTATTAACAGATTTAAAATTTAATTAAACCAACTAAAATATTTTATCAACTTAAAATCAAAACAGATTACAACCTCACTCTCTCTTTCTCTTTCTTCTCTGGCCCAATCATTTCTCTTCTCTCTCTTCTCTCTCTTCTCTTTCTTTCTCTCTCCTCTTCGCTCAGCCTCTCTCTCTCTCTCCCCGCACTGTCTCTCTCTCTCTCCCCTCTTTCTCTCACCTCTCGCACCCTCTCTCTCTCCTCTCGCGTTTACTGTTGGTATCTCGGATGTGGTCACCGCCCGAGGATCTCGTCACCTCCTTACACAAAAATCCCTTCTTCTCCCTCGTCTATTCCTATAATAGCCAGAGCCTTCTTTCTTCAACCCATCATCACAACTCTCAACTCTCAAACCCTAACCCTAAACTCCCTGCCTCCCCAACTCCATCTCCCTCACAGAGACTCCTCCTTCTCCTCGCCATCTCCTTCCTCTCCCTCCTCATCCCCGAGCACCCCTGCACACCCACTGCACACCGAGAACCCATCACCACCACCTCACCTCATCACCGATGACACCTTCACCTCGCCGTCGCCATCTCCTTCCTCTTCTCGTCTCCCTTTCCTCTGCATTCTCCCTCCTACACCAACCCTGCACCCAAAACCACAGCAAACAACACCCGAGCCTAACCCTAACCTAACCCTAACTCCTCTAAGCAACCCTAGCCTCGCCGGAGTTCCGTCGACCTCGTCGTCACCCTCACACCTCTTCTCTGAAAACAACGGAGCACTTACAATCCCAGTAAGCATCATCCCCTCTCTCCTTTCTTCTTCTTCTTCCTCTTTCTTTCTTTCCTTTCTTTAGTTCTTGATTTCTATATTTCATAGTTCGCCGGAGCCGGGCTTGACGCCGACGATCCAGACGACCCAGGAGAAGTACCTTACCTACGTGATCACTCTCTTGCGTTGCTTGGACCCGTCCCGTATGCCGTACGTGCGTCGCGACATTTTGCCGACGTCGAATGTACCGTACATATCCGTTTCGAGATCAATCTAGGCAAGTTTATCTTGCTACATGCTACATTACTTTATATACATCTATTTTAACAAATATAATACTTGTATTTCAAATCGTGCATCCCATATTTAGTTTTTCATGTTTTCGGATATTCGTATCCATCCATATCAGTAATTGCATATCTAGTCGCATGCTAAATCATCTTGCTACATGCTAGGTATAGTATTATACATCCATATGAATCAAATGTTACCCGTTTATCACATTATTCATCTATATTAAAGTTTTACAGTTTTCGGATACCCGTTTGCATCCATATCATATAGTATTGATATAGCTGTATCTACAGATCACATTAATGCATAATATTGTTATATTAGCACCCCATGTTTAATAAAATGCATCCGAATTAGTACTAGAACTATAAATGTAACCCTAATCGAAAATTGTGCATCCATACCATTGATTTTATATCTATTTGCATACCATGTTACTCTATTTCATTTTATTGTTATATTAGTACTCCATACTTGATATTGTGCACCCTACATTAATGAAGTAAGCCCTGATAAATATTTGTGCATCCATGCTTCTATTGTACATCCGTACCTGCTACAGTTTTATTATGAGCATACTTGATACCTGTGCACTACTTGACATGACCTTATACACTACTACTTGACCCGACATGATACATGTACACTACCTGACATGACCTGGTGTACTACTGCTTAACCTGATACCTGATCTTGTTACTAATGCCGACAATCTTGACATGTTGTCCCTACGGACATATCATGTTATCTATTTAGACAAACCTGTACCTGCTGGATCATGTGTTTGCATTAGCTCCAGATTATTAAATACCTGACTTGAACACATAACTTGGGGGTATGGGGAAATCAATGATGAAACCTGACTTGTAACTCGACAGTTCGATACCTTTACTGATCAGTATTACGGGCTAAGCCAGCCCCGGAATGATGCTGCTGACATCATTAGTCTATACATGTTACCTATTTACTGCCTAGCGGCACATCTCGGATTCAGCCCGAGAGTCGTGACCGTGGCCCTGGGCACGCACGGGATACTATTGAGTTACATCGATGATTCATTAAACTGATTTCAAAGACTTGAGAGTAGTTAACCGAGTAGATCAGTTTAGATTACACACTGCACGTCACATATACTTTAGCCTTCACTGTTTCATATTTACGTTACTGTTATACCTTTATTACTATTCATACTCATGCCTGCTTGTCTTGCCACCCTTGATTATGTTATTGTTGATATTATAACGCACCGACGTCCGGGTTTTGCATGGCTTAGATCCTTTACCTTTGCCGCGGGCTGACCAGGAGTATTTTGATCAACAGGCCGAGCAATGAGGACCTCTTATTAGTTTAGTTTAGTTTTCCTTTCAGTATTTTCATTCCTGATGTGAGCCCGTATTTTTGGGACGTACATTCCAGATTATTATTGTATTTGGATCTTTTGCTTCCTCATTATTTTATTTCTTGACTCGTTTATTCTGGCTAATGGACATGTACTAGATAGTTAATTATTTCTACTATTCTTGATTTCTCTAGATACCCGTGATGTGACTATGGATGGATCTTTGCTAGACACAGGTAGCATGGTTGGCTCTGTCACATTCCGATCTTAGCGCACTCTGGGAAGCGGGGCGTGACAGGGTTTGTTTGGTATCAGAGCCATATGATTTAGGTTAATCGGGTTGATTCTTTTGTAGCTGGGTATTAGACCAAATACACGAATCTGAATACTCGTGATTAGGAACATGTCCTGCCGCTTTACCATCTTTCCATTATTGAATCTTAACTTCCTCCTGATCCTTTTCCTTGACGATATGCAAACCACTTTACATCTCGACTTGAAACTTTTGGTACCCTATTGTTTATCTCTAGGATTTGGGCGACTTGAACTGAGTTATGTGATTGTAACTATGAACTGCAGCATGGTTATAATGCGGTACTCTATTTAAGTAACTTGGACTTCTAGTCTTGATTCATGGTCATCATTCATCGCAAGTTTTGAATCTTATTTATCATACTAACCCTCTTCTTTGTCTTGGTAGCAGGATCATGGCAGCCAGGAATCTACGATCGTACCAGAGGCGTGTGGATGACGCCGCTTTACTTGGAGTAATTCATGACTTGCTAAAGGACCACAAGCGGCAAAGCGAGTTGAATCAACTGCAGGCAGTTGTAGTGCAGAAGCCGGCGTTCGTGCCAAACCAAGCGCCCGTACGTAGAGGTATTCCGGTGAATCGACGTGGCGTTGCACCGATGAAGAAGCCCGTCGTTGAAGATCAGAGAAAGGGCGTAATTTGTAACTTTTGCCATCTACCTGGGCACCTGCAGAAGGATTGTCGAAGGATGCGGGGACTCTGTTTTGTTTATGGATCAGCGGGTCATGCTATCAGTGTTTGTCCGTCGAAGCTTCGTTTAAAGGAAGATGTTCAGAGGTCGGTTTTGCCTGAGCAAAAAGGAAGGGCGTTGTGTGATTACTGCCAACGACCGGGTCACTATCGAAGAGATTGTCGTAAGAGGCTTGGACTTTGTCTTATTTGCAGATCAGCCGATCACACCATTGATATTTGTCCGTCAAAGCTATGTTTGAAGGATGATACTCAGAAGCCACTGCTGAAGCAGTTTCAGGAGCAGAAGCTGATAACTCAGGGACACGATCAAGCTCGAGCATTTACCCTGACGGCTGAAGAGGCTAAAGCTTCAGAGGAAGTCCTTGAAGGGTTACCCTGGTGCCCCGGCCAACTTCCGTGGCCAAATGCGGAACAAAAATTTTGAAACGAGCGAAAACATGGCACTAGAATAAAACTTGACCGGATCTTTAACCATAAACCTAGCTAGCAAAAAGTGAGTTCTATCTACTATGAAAGAAGATATACCAAGAGGCTCAAGTCCTTCGGTCTTCTCTCCTCGTCATGTGCTCTATGTGGCCTCTTTGAACTTGTTCGATCATCATCTCCGGCTTCATCGGTCCTCCGGGATCGAGCTTGTTCTCCGGCTTCCTTTTGTCGTAGATGATCCACCCAGGGAGTATGATCCATGGCTCTAGCTCCTAACTATATAACAAAAGGAGCAACTAGAGAACTTGGTTTGCTAAACCAAGTAATCTAGGGTGTTGTTTAGGGTGTCATAGTGTTTAGCTATCTCTTTCTTGCCTCTTCACTTGATTCTCAACACATGAGAAGGTAGTGAAGAGGAAGAAGATGAAGGTGGAGGAAGCTAGAGGGGAGGGAGGAGCTTGTAGAGAAAATGGAGCTCAAGAAAATAATGAGCAAGCATGAGAGAGAAAATAACACACAATGGTTTTGTATGCAATTATCTTTCATTAAACAATAGCAACCATGCTTCAATAGTAAACCCAAAATGAATTATAAATTCATTTGTAAACTATAGAAGCATGGTCAACTCCATTCCTCTCTCACCTCTCACTTTCCACCTCATTTCCATTTATCAAATAAATGGAAAATCCAAAATGTTGTGGCCACCTTCTAGAAGGAAATCTATAGTAAATACGGATTTCAGTCTACAGTGCAAATATACCGGCAATCAGATAAAAATCCGAATGCCCAAAAGAGATAGAATAACACGAAGAACGTAATACTAGAATATATATATCGAAATACATATATGTAAATTATTAAATCAATACTTGATTTAATAATCCGGCTCAAACCCGAGCCGGCTAGTATTACAAATTGTCCGATCGACAATCCGAGTACCAAGTACATCAGTCGATCGAACCCTGCACGTATCCAATACGGCTACTACATCGTTTTGCCTGGATCAGGGAAACCCTCTGTGTGGGACTCTAAAGACTCGACAGTACTCTGGCAGTGGGTTTAACCACAAGCACGTCAGCGGCACTAGCTGTACATAACGGCTGACCAAGTACCTGTTGAAAAGGAAGGCCGACGAGCAAACTCATCCGGATCTCCTACTGAGCCTATCCGTGACAATATCCGTACAGTCCGGTCTCTTCGTCAAAGAGTATCACATACCGGGTCTAGGGGATAGTGAACGTCAGACCCTAACAACCTGATTAATCGTGCCGATGTGGCTCAGGACCAATCCGGGAAACTACTGATCAACCGATCAGTAAATCCCAAGTGCCTTGGCCAAGGTCTTATGGTCCTAACCAATCGAATCACGGTGCGATATCGACTCCCTATACCGGGAGAGACGAATCCCCGACAATCGCTCACTGCCCCCATGTGGCTCGGGACTGAACCCAACCAAAACCTGTTTGCACGACTCAGTTGAGCCGTGGTAGGGTAGTGATCAAAGATCAGTGGGAACTCATACGAGACAAATACCGATCTCGAGTCCAAAGACTAACCTGTACATATGTCACCTGAGAACTTCGATCTGACGATAGGTATAGTACCACATGGAAGTTCTTGGTGAGTCCGTCTAGTGTACTCACGCCCAGTGAGCACCTGTAGACGATCTTAGGTGCATTAGACCAATGGCTGCGGGACCAACCATCCCCCGACGGGGGTAGAAACGTATACACCAGTCTACTCTGGAGTATCAATACCCAGTCTCGATACTCACGCGACTAGGGACCATTTAAAGATGTGCTTAAGGACTACCCTGCTCCCACAAGTATGATCGCCATCACAACGCAGGTAGTCAAGCAAGATCCTAGGGGCTTTATCAATATGTAACCGCAATATGTAATAACGAGTATGACATATGCCATGTTAAGATAAAGATAAACCACCATAGTATACTACCGTATCTAGTCTTTATCAATATGTGTAAACCAGACATAACAACAATACAAATAAATACACATATCCCGATAAAGACAAGTCATATAATATACTATAAAACTGAGCATGATTGTTCTGTACATACATATCCCTAGTGTCCATATGTATACATATACAATACTGGCCTCTAGGGCATATACATCCAACAATCTCCCACTTGCACTAAAGGCCAGTGATTGGCGTACCGAATACCCAACGTCTGCTCTAAGGCCAGCTGCTGGCATACCGCATACCCAACATCCCAAAAAGTCTCTCGAACTGTGCTTGAGGGAGTGCCTTTGTAAATGGATCCGCCATGTTGTCTTTCGTATCCACTCTCCGGACCTCGATCTCCTATCGAACTACGATCTCACTGATCAGGTGATACCGCCTTAAGATGTGCATGGATTTCTGATGGGACCGTGGTTCCTTCTCTAAAGCTATAGCCCCATTGTTGTCACAATACATTGGTATTGGATCAACAATAGACGGAACCACCTGAAGTTCGGCTATGAACTTCTTTATCCAGACCGCCTCTTTTGCGGCATCGCTTGCTGCAATGTATTCTGCCTCCATCGTCGATTCTGCGGCGGTATCCTGTTTGGAACTCTTCCAACATACCGCCCCTCCATTGAGGGTAAACATAAAACCCGAGACAGACTTGCTATCATCTTTGTCACTCTGGAAGCTTGAGTCGGTAAAGGACTCGACCCTAAGGTCTCTATTACCGTAAATCAGGAACATCTCCTTAGTCCTTCTTAGGTACTTGAGAATGTTCTTTACTGCTGTCCAGTGGTCCTCACCTGGGTCCGACTGATACCGGTTCACCACCGCTTAGCGCGTAAGCTACATCCGGTCTTGTACATAGCATCGCATACATTATAGATCCTACCGCCGAAGCGTAGGGTATAGTACTCATGCGAACCCTCTCCTCATCAGTCTTGGGAGACATCTCCTTGGAGAGGGTGATTCCGTGCAATGCGGGTATGTTACCGCGCTTGGAATCTTCCATACTAAATCTCTTTAGTACGGTCTCTATGTACCTGGACTGTGAAAGTCCCAGTAGTCTCTTGGATCTATCTCTGAAGATCTTGATCCCCAGAATGTACGAGGCATCACCTAGGTCTTTCATAGAGAACCTTTGTGATAAGAATAGCTTGACCAACTGTAGCATAGGAATGTCATTTCCTATCAAAAGAATGTCGTCTACATACAAGACTAGGAATACGACAGTTCGTCCTACAATCTTCTTATAAATACATGGCTCATCTTCGTTCTTGATGAAGTCAAAGTCCTTGACTGTCTCATCAAAACAGATGTTCCAGCTCTGCGATGCTTGCTTCAATCCATAAATGGATTTGAGCAGCTTGCACACCTTCCCGCTGCTCCCACTGTCTACAAAACCTTCTTGCTGATCTATGTAAACGCACTCTTCTAAACATCCGTTTAGAAAAGCCTTTTTTACGTCCATCTGCCAGATCTCATATTCATAGAAGGCAGCAATGGCAAGCAGGATCCTAATGGATTTGAGCATAGCCACTGGAGAAAAGGTTTCGTCATAGTCCACTCCTGGTCTTTGACGAAAACCTTTTGCAACGAGTCTAGCCTTATAGGTTTCCACCTGTCCATCTACACCAAGTTTCTTTTTGTAGATCCATTTGCATCCAACGGGTTTTACCCCAGGTGGAGCAACTTCCAGGGTCCACACTTTATTGGTGTACATGGACTCCATTTCAGATTGCATAGCATCTAGCCACTTATCAGAGTCCCTACTGATAATGGCCTGTCTGAAACTAGTAGGATCATCTTCTTCCAAGATGCAATCCTCTCGATCCCCATCTATGAGAAAACCATAGTATCTCTCGGGCGGATGAGAAATCCTACTAGATCTGCGGAGTGGCTGAGGTTCGTCCGGGGTTATTGAATCTTGAGGTTCTGCCAAATCTTCAGTTTCAGTTTGTGGTCGCTGAATTTCTTCCAGTTCTACCGAACTCCACTTGTTTCTTTTGCAAGAAATTGCCACTCTAAAAAGGTAGCGTGGCGAGATATAAACACCTTCTGTTCCTCGGTGTGATAGAACAGATATCCTATTGAATTTTTAGGATATCCCACAAACTTGCATAAAACTGAACGTGCCTTTAATTTGTCCGGATTTTGTACTTTTACATATGCAGGACAACCCCATATCTTAATACGTTTAAGATACGGCCTTTTGCCATTCCATATCTTGAATGGTGTCTTAACCACGGATTTGGACAGAACATCGTTCAATAGATATGCTGCTGTCAAAAGGGCATGTCCCTAAAATGAAAGAGGCAACTCAGCACTACTCATCATGGAGCGAACCATATCCAATAGGGTACGATTCCTCCGCTCTGTACACCGTTGTGCTGTGGTGTATACGGAGGAGTAAGCTGAGAGAGAATTCCATTCTCTTTTAGGTAATCTTGGAATTCCGTGCTTAAGTACTCCCCTCCTTTGTCAGATCAGAGGATCTTAATACTCTTGCCAGTCTGGTTCTCTACCTCATTTCTATATTCTTTGAATTTCTCAAAAGCTTCAGATTTGTGTTTCATAAGATACACATACCCGAATCTAGAGAGATCGTCCGTGAATGTGATGAAGTACGAGAACCCACCCCTTGCATGTATAGACATCGGACCACACACATCACTGTGTATGAGCCCCAAGAGCTCCGCTGCTCTTTCTCCATATACAGTGAATGGAGATTTGGTCATTTTTTCTTTGAGACAAGATTGACAAGTTTCATAAGATGAAAATTAGAATGCATCCATGAAACCATATTTATGCAACTTGCTCAGTCTTTTCTCTCCGATATGACCAAGTCTACAATGCCACAAGTAAGATTCGTTCATATATGAACTCTTCCTCTTGCATGTGTTTTGTACATTGAGAACTGTATTCTGATTTAGAACATAGATATCATTACACGGTGTAACTTCTGCAACCAATACCTTATGGAGGTAGATGTTCATGATATTTCTATCAAGAACAAAATTATATCCATCTTTATTAAGCAAAGAAACTGATATTATGTTGCATAACATGGAAGGTACATAGTAGCAATCGTTCAAAATCATAGTATTGCCATTTGGCAACACTAGGTGATATTCACCGACGGGCGCAGCATTGACTTGTGCTCCGTTCCCTACCCTGAGGGACATATCACCAGGTCCAACTATCCTACTTTTTCTCAGTCCCTGCAATAAATTACAGATAGGAGATCCTGATCTGGTATCTAGTACCCAGGAGGTAGGACTGACCGAAAAGAAGTTCTCAATTACAAGAACACCTGAAAAAGATGCAATCGTATGCTTCTTATTCGATGAGGTCATCAAGGAATCCATGCTTTCCTCTTTCCCTTGCTCATACTTACGACTGTTGTCATAAGTTAGTGCCGAACAGACGTTCCCCAGCCCCAAATAAGAATTCGGATCGGTCAAGCGATACATTTTATTATCTTGATTAGGGCGTGAAATGGTTGCTACCTGGAGAGAGAGAGGGAAAACACTCAGCGTGCGCTCTTGCAAGATTAGATTGGTTTATTAATTTATCTGACCGGGATGGCTCCCACTATTTCCTCAAATTCTTCTTCAAACCCTAAAAAAGGAATTAGTCAGGATTAATCGCACGTCACAATACTTGCTTAACCTTTCAGCCAAGCCGGTGTTGGTACTTCGAGGGAGGTTTTCCAACGCTTTCGCAAACTTCCTTAATTATATAACCTCTTTTCCCTGGAGGCGTAGCCCCGCTAACACCTTTCTAGACACCTACTTGGTTTATAGCATTGATTGTTAGGTATGATAATCTCCCGAGAGCAATCCTACTCATCAGTGGGATCGGGATCCAACTATCATTGTGTGATGCACTAGATGGAATCCACTCTAGTCGCCACACTCCAGAAGGTATGCCAAATCTGCAAGTTTCCTATATATTTGAAACTCCCGATGTGGTTTCTGCCCCTAGGATCCTAGTGACCTTGACTGAGCCAACATATCACAAGATCCTAGTCAAGTTCAACCCGTCATTATCTTGATTGCATTAGACCCACCCGTACGAGTCCTTGACTGAGCCAAAATGACTGTGTGACTGTCCTAACCAATCGCATTTCATGCTATAGAAAAATATTACATAGCTACCGAACACTACGCCTCGGCTAAGCACGAAATACGTAGCACGAATACTAAGCAGTACCAATCCGAAATGACGGAGGGCTACGGCTGGGTTTTTGGCGAAAAACCCGTTAACGCAATGAACTTGATATCGTTGAAGGAATCTGAGTAGTTTTATAAATATATAGCGGCGAAAAACCTTTGCTAAAGAGGTCACTCCCTATGATGGGATCTCGGCTCTTTCCTCGTCGAATGAGGTGCAGGATATTCCAAAATGAATACCACGATGCAAAGCAAAAATTAATCGACTATAGTGAAATTATTACCCTGACGCAAACTTTTACTCAAGGGGTTACTCCCGGTGAAAGGATCTCGGCCCTTGCCTCGTCGAATTAGGTGCTGGATATTCCAAATTGAGTACCACTGTGCAAAGCAAAAGAGAACATCTATAATGTCAGTTTTTAAAGCTTGGTTCCAACAACATCTTTTAGGTTTATTATCTTGCATTAATCAAAATTAATGCGGTCCCATCAATTTGTAACCTATCACACCAGAAAAGAACGAATATAAAATGTACGTATATGCCATCCGCATTCGCCACGGGGCCCCGTCATCACCCGTTAGGTTACTTAACTAACGACACAGCGGGGGCTGGACTAGCGCGGGTGCAAAACATATACAACATCTACTAGTATATATATATAAGTATATAAAACATTCGTCCCAGGCATGATAATAAACAACATCACAGATAACATTACAGAATGGTGGATAATTCTTGGAGCCCCGGGTTTCATTAGAGCCGCAAATAAAACCCGACATTCTCTGTCGTGTGGATAGCCTCTACAATGAAAACATGTACCCTCTATGAGTGCGGCGAATAGCCCGCTAGTTCTAGAACGAAGCCCCCTCGGTCTCAGCGCCATGAGATGCGGGCTTGTTGCCTTCTAAAACCCGGCTATCCGTGCACTCCGCCTTGGGGTAATCCTTGTACAGAATATTAACAAAATATATACAACCGGTGACATCGACCTCAGCCCGGTCGTTTCCCAAAATAATATACAAACGGCAAAGACGGCAGTCCACATGTCGGACGCTCGCCCCGCAATAACAAATGTACAAATGAATTATAAACTGTATTCTAACATTGCACCGCAGGCTATCCACCATGACAATCCAACCATAATCACAGCACAAGCACACAACATCAACGCGAATGTCACGTTCACAAAACCCGTCTAAAAGAACATATAGCAATCAGACGAGTTTTACCGATCGAGTGATATTCCCGGTCGCAGATAAAAGTGAATGTACTGATAACAAAATACGTTTTTTAAAATTACGATCGACAAAACTTTCCAAGTGGGCCCCAAGTATTAAACCAACACTGTAACAAAACTGGGCCCAAAAAGAAACTATTCCAGAAACCACAATTCTTAAACTAAGAGGCCCAGAAAAAATTTGATCACGTGGGCCCCCAAAATGGCCGTGGATCAGCCGCCAAAAGGGGGTTTGAGCGGTGGATCCGCGGCGGTTTAGAGGGCTCACGTGCCAAATTTTCTTCTGTGTTCTTATAAAAGCCTGCATGATTTTCTGAGAGCAAAATATTGATTTTTCGAGCACTTTAAAAATCGACAGAAACATAATGTGAGGAAATGCAGTTTTTGAAAAATCCAGTCGATCATTATTCTAAACACGATTTAACAAGCTAGTATAGGTTTTATGGGTGGCATTGATACCATGAAGGGTTACCCTAGTGCCTCGGCCAACTTCCGTGGCCAAATGCGGAACAAAAATTTCGAAACGAGCGAAAACTTGGCACTAGAATAAAACTTAACCGGATCTTTAACCATAAACCTAGCTAGCAAAAAGTGAGTTCTATCTAATATGAAAGAAGATATACCAAGAGGCTCAAGTCCTTCGGTCTTCTCTCCTCGTCATGTGCTCCAAGTGGCCTCCTTGAACCTGTTCAATCATCATCTCCGGCTCCATCGTTCCTCCGGGATCGAGCTTGTTCTCCGGCTTCCTTTTGTCGTAGATGATCCACCCGGGGAGTATGATCTATGGCTCAAGCTCCTAACTATATAACAAAAGGAGCAACTCGAGAACTTCGTTTGCTAAACCATGTAATCTAGGGTGTAGTTTAGGGTGTCTTAGTGTTTAGCTATCTCTTTCTTGCACCTTCACTTGATTCTCAACACATGAGAAGGTAGTGAAGAGGAAGAAGATGAAGGTGGAGGAAGCTAGAGGTGAGGGAGGAGCTCGGAGAGAAAATGAAGCTCAAAAAAATAATGAGCAAGCATGAGAGAGAAAATAACACACAATGGTTTTTTATGCAATTATCTTTCATTAAACAATAGCAACCATGCTTCAATAGTAAACCCAAAATGATTTATAAATTCATTTGTAAACTATTGAATCATGGTCAACTCCATACCTCTCTCACCTCTCACTTTCCACCTCATTTCCATTTATCAAATAAATGGAAAATCCAAAATGAGGTGGCCACCTTTTAGAAGGAAATCTGTAGTAAATACGGATTTCAGTCTACAGTGCAAACATACCGGCAATCAGATAAAAATCCGAACGCCCAAAAGAGATAGAATAACACGAAGAACGTAATACTAAAATATATATATCGAAATACATATATGTAAATTATTAAATCAATACCTGATTTAATAATCCGGCTCAAACCCGAGCCGGCTAGTATTACAAACTGTCCGATCGACAATCCGCGTACCAAGTACATCAGTCGATCGAACCCTGTACATATCCAATACGGCTACTACACCGTTTTTCCTGGATCAGAGAAACCCTCTTTGTGGGACTCTAAAGACTCTACAGTACTCTGGCAGTGGGTTTAACCACAAGCACGTCAGCGGCACTAGCTGTACGTAACGGCTGCCCAGGTACCTGTCGAAAAGGAAGGCCGACGAGCAAACTCATCCGGATCTCCTACTGAGCCTATCCGTGACAATATTCGTACAGTCCGGTCTCTTCGTCAAAGATTATCGCATACCGGGTCTAGGGGATGGTGAACGTCAGACCCTAACAACCTGATAAGTCGTGCCGATGTGGCTCAGGACCAATCCGGGAAACTACTGATCAACCTATCAGTAAATCCCAAGCGCCTTGGCCAAGGTCTTATTGTCCTGACCAATCGAATCACAGTGCGATATCGACCCCCTATACCGGGAAAGACGAATCCCCGACAATCGCTCACTGCCCCCATATGGCTCGGGACTGAACCCAACCAAAACCTGTTTGCACGACTCAGTAGAGCCGTGATAGGGTAGTGATCAAAGCTCAGTGGGAACTCACATGAGACAAATGCTGATCTTGGGTCCAAAGACTAACCTGTACACATGTCACCTGAGAACTTCGATCTGACGATAGGTATAGTACCACATGGAAGTTCTCGGCGAATCCGTCCAGTGTACTCACGCCCAGTGAGCACCTGTATACGATCTTAGGTGCATCAGACCAATGTCTAGGGGACCAACCATCCCCCGACGGGGGTAGAAACGTATACACCAGTCTACTTTGGAGTATCAATGCCCAGTCTCGATACTCACGCGACTAGGGACCATTTAAGGATGTGCTTATGGACTACCCTGCTCCTACAAGTATGATCGCCATCACAACACAGGTAGTCCAGCAAGATCCTAGGGGCTTTATCAACATGTAACCGCAATATATAATAACGAGTATGACATATGCCATGTTAAGATAAAGACAAACCACCATAGCATACTACCGTATCTAGTCTTTATCAATATGTGCAAACCAAACATAACAACAATACAAATAAATACAGATATCCCGATAAAGAGAAGTCAAATAATATACTATAAAACTGAGCAAGATTGTTCTGTACATACATATCCCTAGTGTCCATATGTATACATATACAATACTGGCCTCTAGGGCATATACATCCAACAGTCGTTTCAGGTATCCTACTTGTTCGTAATTTTTTCCCGCATTAGTATTATTCGATTCTAGTGCATCCCATTGTTTTATATCGTCCAGGTTTACTGCTACACACTCGATTACTTGCACGACCCTGTCTAGTTGTTGGGACATACACACTGGGAATGGGAAGATCAAAGCTAGTAAAGAATGTAAGGATTGTTCTGTAGTTATTTGCGGACGGGAGTTATTCGCAGATTTCTTGGTGTTTGATACCGGAAGTTATGAAGTTGTCTTGGGAATGGATTTTCTCACTTTCCATGCTCATATTGATTGTAGGCAAAGAAAATGATTTTCCAGATTCCCGGACATCCGGAGATTGTATTTCCTGGAGGTAGCAGTTCTGTCGGGCCAGTCGAGTTTAGGGCTAGGCCGACAAACAATGTTCTTTTGTCGATGGAAGTTGTTATGAAGGAAGCGCCATCGGTAGTTCGAGATTTCATGGACATGTTCGAGGACATCTCGGGTTTACCACCAAAACGAGATGTCGAGTTCGCGATCGATCTTGTTTCTGGTGCAGCGCCTGTCTCAAAGGCGTACTATCTAATGGCACCAGTGGTGTTGAAAGAAGTCAAGAAGCAGGTTACCGAATTACTAGAGAAGGGTAGGATTCGTAGCAGTAACTCACCTTAGGGTGCTCCAGTTCTTTTAGTAAAGAAGAAAGATGGCACACGGAGGATGTGCATCGACTATCGAGAATTGAACCGAGTGACTATTAAGAACAAGTACCTGATCCCTCGCATTGGCGAATTGTTCGAGCAACTTAATGGCGCGAGGGTATTCTCGAAGCTGGATTTATGATCCGGATATCATCAAGTCCGAGTTAAACCACAGGATATTTGCAAGACTGCGTTCCGAACTCGGTATGAACATTACGAGTATTTAGTGATGCCATTCGGAGTCACGAATGCACCGGCAATATTTATGGACTTGATGAACCGAATATTCTCACCGTTCTTGGACCAGTTTATTGTGGTGTTCATCGATGATATTCTGGTCTACTCAAGGAGCATTGAAGAGCGTGCAGAACACTTGAAGATCACACTGCAGACATTGAGGCAAGAAAGATTATATGAAAAGATAAGCAAGTGCGAGTTTTGTCTTGAAGAAGTTAAGTTTTTGGGGCATGTCGTATCTGGAAGTGGAATCGCCATTAATCCCAAGAAGATTGCAGAAGTTTCGAGAATAAGTTGAAGGAGGACTTCGAATGCACTTGTTGATTCATGAAGATGGTTCGTTGCGGTATGGTAGCCGTTTGTGTGTGGCAAAAGGAGGCATTCGTGAAGAAGTTATGAAGGAGGCACACGGTTCCACGTATTCCGTACATCCTGGAGGCACGAAAATGTACCGTGATCTACGACAGCATTTCTGGTGGGAAGGCATGAAAAGGGAAATTGCCAGTTTTGTAGCGAAGTGCTTGGTGTGTCAGCAAGTTAAATCTGAACATCAAAGGGTTGCTGGTTTATTGCAACCACTTCCGATTCCTCAATGGAAGTGCGAACATATAACCATGGATTTCGTGACAGCTTTATCGCGGAGTCCAAAGGGCAACAATGCAGTTTGGGTGATTGTCGATTGATTGACCAAGACAGCTCAATTCATACCATTTCGAGTTGTTCAGTCAACAGAAACGTTAGCAGAATGGTACATGCAGGAGATTGCGTGATTGCATGGAGTACCTGTGAGCATCGTTTCTGATCGTGATACCTGATTCTTATCCCACTTCTATAGGAGCTTACAGGAAAGTTTGGGGGCTCGATTGAAGTTTAGCACAGCTTATCATCCTCAGACAGATAGCCAGTCGGAAAGAACGATCCAAACTCTTGAAGACATGTTGAGAGCTTGCATGTTAGACTTCAAGGGTTCATGGAGGATCATCTACACTTGGTGGAGTTTTCTTACAATAACACCTTCCAGGTGACTATTCAGATGGCTCCATTCGAAGCGTTGTATGGTCGCAAGTGTCGCTCACCCGCTTGTTGAGATGATGTTGGAGAGCGAAGATTGTTGGGACCGGATTTGATCATGCAAACAGTTGGGAAAGTTACTGCTATCCGAAATCACATGAAAACAGCACAAGATCAGTAGAAGAGTTGGACCGATACATCGAGAAGACCTCTAGAGTTCGCTGTTGGTGATCTTGTGTTCTTGAAGATATCACCTACTAGAGGAGTGATTCGTGTTAGGAGTCGAGGCAAGCTTAGTCCTCGATTCGTAGGGCCTTTCGAAATTTTCGAGCGTGTTGGAGAAGTGGCTTATCGATTGGCTTTACCACAATCTTTGGTGAATGTTCATGACATGTTTCATGTATCTCAACTCCGAAAGTATGTTCGAGATGAAACACACGTGCTGGATCATTCGAAGCTGACTGTAAGAGAGGATTTGACCTTTGAGGAACGACCGATGTCGATTGTTGATCGAAGAGAAAAGGTCCTTAAGAACAAGGTTATCCCTCTCGTACTTGTTTCTTGGGGAAATCGCTCGCATGGAGGATCAACTTAGGAACGAGAAGACGAGATTCGACAGAACCTTCCAGATCTCTTCCTGTAGTTTTGTGTTTGTTTAACTTTTCTTGTTTTGGGAATTTCGAGGACGAAATTCTTCTTGTAGTTGGGTATAATGTAACACCCTAGTTCATTTATACTAATTCCAGTTCACGTAGTTCTTTAATTATGGTATTTTCCTGATTTATCGTGCGAATAGTATTTTACATTAGTATTGCATCCGACCCGACCCGCTTGCTTAGAACCTGTCTTGGTTCATGATTATGAATTATCCTGACCTGTTACATAGACATGTGCACTTTCATGTATATCGCATACTCGCATTTTATCAGGCATTGCATCTTTTACCATATAACATTTTAAGTCACGTAAAATATTTTAAAAATACATTGCATGGCCTGCATGATACCCCAAACCAGTGGTAGCATCCCCGCATCTTGTTCTCGTCCCGTTCAGTGAAACGGACTTGTTTGGATGGCTACGCGCACGTACGTGCATCCATTCTTAGCGGTATGCATTTTCGTTACACGAGCATTCATTTTTTAATTTTGGTCGTCGCATATATTTTTCATCCTTTAAAATGGAATTTTTAGACTCGACCCGGGAGTGTTTTGGAATAATTTTGTACCCCGCCAAAATTCGAATTTTATTTAATTTAATCGACAGTTTAAATTTTATTAACAGCTTTAAAATTTAATTAAACGAACTAAAATATTTTATCAACATAAAATCAAAACAGATTTCAACCTCACTCTCTCTTTCTTCTCTGGCCCAATCATTTCTTTTCTCTCTCTTCTCTTTCTTTCTCTCTCCTTTTCGCTCAGTCTCACTCTCTCCCCATACTGTCTCTCTCTCTTTCCTCTTTCTCTCTCCTCTCGCACCCTCTCTCTCCTCTCGCGTTTACTGTTCGCATGCGGTCACTGCCCGAGGATCTCATCACCTCCCTTAACAAAAATCCCTTCTTCTACCTCTTCTATTCCTATAAAACCCAGAGCGTCCTCTCTTCAACCCATCATCACAACTCTCAACTCTCAAACCCTAACCCTAAACTCCCTGCCTCCTCAACTCCATCTCCCTCACAGAGACTCCTCCTTCTCCTAGCCATCTCCTACCTTCTCCCCGAGCACCCATGCACACCCACTGCACACCGAGAACCCATCACCACCACCTCACCACTGTTAGTTATATGTATGCCCTAGAGGCCATTACTATACATACGATGTATATTGTAGTGGATGCTTGGATATATATAGGGAGGATTTTCTTGCTCGACATGATAGTATACTATCTGGTTGCACTTTATCTTAACATGTACTCTGATTGTCTCTATGTTACATGTTGATAAAATCCTTAGGATGAGTACTTGACTACCAGGACTATGATGTAGATCATAATATTAGGGACAGTGTAGTCGCTAAGTACATCCTTCAATTGTCACTAATCGTAGGTGTATCGAGACTGGGCATCCATATATCAGAGTAGACTAGCGTATAGCTTCTCGACCCATGTAGATGGGCGGTGGATGATCCCATATCCATTGGTGTTTGACATCAGAGACAGTATACGGGTGCTCAGTGGAGACTGGGTACACTGGACGGACTCGCCAAAAACTCCCAGATGGTATTATTCCTCACGTCAGATGGCAGTTCTCTGATGACACTGGTACAAGTTAGTCTGTAGACCCGAGATCGTCATAGAGTCTTGTGTAATTCCCACTGTGTTTTGATTTCCATCATACCACGTCCAAGAGGGCGTGCAAAACGGTGTCTTTTGGGTACAGTCCCGAATCACATGGAGGCAATGAGCGATAGGAGGGGCTTCGTCTCTCCCGGTATTGGGAGCTGATGTTGCGCTGTGTTCGATTGGCTATAACAGGAAGTCCTTGGCCAAGGCAGCTTCAGAGATATACTGGTAAGTGTTATCAGTAGTTTCTCGACCCGTTATGAGCCTAATATCAACACAACTTATCGGGTTACTAGGGTCTGACGTTTACCACCCCAAGACGAGATATGCGACATATCAGACAAAGAGACCAGACTGTACAGTAGTGTTACTGATTGGATTTGCAGGAGTGTGAGTAGGAATGCTTGTTGATCTTCTAATTTCTCAATGCCCGGGTGGCCGTTACGTTTGGCATACCGCTTGCGGCTTGTGGGCGTTTGATATTATCATCACCTACGGCCGGCGTATTGACAAGTCTTTAGAGTCCTACAAAGGGGTTTCCTGGCTCAAGCGAAACGGAGTAGGAGCAAATATGTGATATGTGCGGGACCGAGATTAATACGATATGTGATACCGTATTCTATTCTCGTGATTTGTGACATTGATCGGTTGTATGCGATATAGCCGGGTTATCGGATCAAGTGTTGATTCGATAAGTTGTTACACTTGATATTAGTCGGTTATAGCCAGATTATTAATTCAGGAGTTGATTTAATAATTTAATGTATAATTATATATTTGATATATTACATTACATTAACTAGTATTAGCTCACTTAAGATTTATTTTCTCACTAAATTGTGCACATTGTTTATATGTGATATATGCAAGTGTACATGTTTGTATCATGCTTGATGATACATACAAGATGGGTGTATGAGACTTATACCATGATTAGGTTTAAGATTAGGGTTTTGTTTATATCTTAAGATTTATCAAATGAGAAAGACATAGTCAAAGTTCTCAAGCTTGGAAGAAGTTTGGAGAAACATTGACAAAGTCCACTCTTTTGTCATTTCTCTTGATATTCTTTAACCCTACCCTTAACCTCATACCTTGGTCAATTCTCTACATGAGTTAAGCATGATAGCTTAACTCACCCATGGTTACATTATTGAGGGGATTAATTCATATGATGAATTATTCTTTCTTCTTCTTCTTGATCAAGCTCCATTAAAAGCTTGCTAGCTCTAATGGTGGAATGAGAAAAAGTGTGAGAAAATCAATTCTAAAGTGAGCCCACTTCCTACTTCATCATCCTCTACTACTTGCCATGTAGTATAGGGTGTTCTCTTCATAAAGTTCTTGACCTAGTGAAGGAATAGCTTAAGTTAGTGTCTCCCCGACGTAGATCATCTTCGGCCTCGAAGTCTTCGAAGCAAGCACGCTCGTTTCTTCTACGGAGCCTCTCCAGAGTTCGGAGCTTGAGATCGATGTGGAGGGGACTACTACACGGAGCTATTTGAAGTAAAGGACTGGTCTACAAGGTTGTATTCCTTGCTCACTATTAATTGCAATGAGTTTGCAAATGTTTCCCGTATTATTTCTAGTTAACGATTCTAGTTAGGGTTATCTAAATCGGCAAAATATTAATTTAGCATGGTCGATGCTTCCCGAAACCTTGCTGCCGTCGTAGGTAACACTTCAGTGGTATCAGAGCCATGCTAGAAAAAAATACGGATTTTGTTAGATTACGAAACCGTAACAAACTCCATAACTTGAAACAGAAAATCATAGTTTCTGTCGATTTTAAAAGTTGTCAAAAAATTTTGCAATCAAGTACAGAGTGATGTATATGATATATCATGAACACTGTAAAAATTTCAGGGGGTTTCTTGTAAAAGTGGCTGGCCACCATAGGGTCCATATCGGCCCAATCGGAGCACCCCCCTCCCCCCGAAATTTTGCTTGTGTTCCAGTGACTTGGTTTTGATGTTCCCGGTGTTATTTATTTTTGCTAATTTTGCATGTGATTTAATTTTACACTATAAGCAATTCGGAGTGTTTCGTATTCGTAGTTTTAACATTGTTTCGGGTGTTTCACGTATTGTCTAGGAGAAGTTAAAGGGTTCGATCGAATGTTAAAAACCCTTTTTTCCAAGTTTAACGTACTCGGAAAAACATGCAAGTGATTCTTTGGACCCTCTAGAAGAACGAAACCTTAACTCGATTATATGGCCATCAAAACCATCACTTGAACCCTAGGGTTTGTGATAGTTTAGCATTTCACATGTGAGGCGTTGGTTTGACCCTTCAACGGCTGGTTCATAGGTATTGTGGCATCTTCTGGATATTATTAAAACTGTGCTCAAGTGTTGAGCTGTCGGAAAATTGTGGGTCTTTGATGTATCGATCGAAGAGTTTATCGTCGTCTGGATATTATGTGATGGGATAAAATATTTGGAATCCACATGTAGTTAAGAGATAACTAATTTGAATGTTATAAATCTAGCAGTTTAGTCTCATTTGATCGATTGCCACGGAATTTTGATGTGATCAAAAGTCCATCACAATCACATAGCGTACATGGATACTCGCCGGTTAAACTTAATAGATAACCACGCCCCATCGCCCCGACCAAGTGACTGTAGGAGAACCCCGTCGCCTAAAGCATCCGTTCGGGTGCTCGTGGCAGCGGTGTTCCGCCTTAGTGCACTTCGTCGACGACATCGGGGTTGCGGCCGTCTACTAAAGTTTCCGACGAGCATTCGATCAGGATGTCAGGAATCTTGTTGAATTACCTGAAATGTTATTGAAAAGTGTTTTCGGTATCGAGACTAAAATGCGGGGTTTATAATTGTTAGGCATGCGATGTCTAAGGAATTCATTTGATTAGGCATGCGATGTCTAAGGAGGTTGCGGATTCCAACTGTTGTAGTTTTTCACTTTCTTTTCTGCGGCCGTAAGTGTAATATGTGGTGTATCGCTGATTTCGGTGCTATATGTCAACGACAATTGGGATACGCATATTTACTTACGTTGATGACATGTGTTGTTATGTGTTGCTGTGATATGTTATATTGGATCGTCGTGATTGAATCGCTGGGGGTTTTATGTGAGATGGGAGTTTTTCTTTTTCATTCATGTAAAAAATCATTGTATGTAATATTCTTTTATTGGGGCACTTCCGGGTTGAGGAAGATGTCACCATTGTATATTATTTACTTTTCCGCATTAGGATAGACCCAAGATGGGGAGCACAAGTAACCGGGTTCTGGAGTCCAGTAGGAGACCATCTCAAGGAGTCGTGACCGGGTCTCTGATCGCACGCTTTTGGCATGTCGGATGTTCAAAATTCTAAAGTTATTACCGCGATCAGGACGGTGTCGCTTTGCAGCTAGCCGGTTGAGCACGGGTCGATCCACAGGGAGATGGTTTAATATCCTTTCTTGTTTTAGACGAGTCAATAAAGAATGTGTATATGTTTGTTCGATTCTAACCTATGTGTTATATGCAAGTATAAAGTTGTTAAGAAAAAGATATGAAATTGTAAGCTAAAGAAATCCGTACTCAAAACCTTTAAGCCGAATCTTGACCAATTGAAGCTAGAGCAATCGGCAACAACGTGGATTAGGGGATTTAAGCACGGTATTCGTGGAATCCGGCTTATTTACCCTTGTCCTTCCGTTCTTGTCTCTTGCTTTCGCCTCCGGCCAAACCGAACGCAACCGGTCGCGGTTAGGAATCACCGTTACCTTGGTAGGGTAGGGTGCCTAACGGAGCGCTTGCGTAACGTTTGGGCGGAGTTCAATGGAAAATAACGGGAAAAGGAAATGAGCAAAGAAATATTAACTTACAATACCGTATTTATTCTTAACAACGATAATTACAACCATTCACAAAAACGAACCAAAAAGAGCAAAAGAAAAGAAAAGATTACAAGTAAGTAAGTGCATGGAATTTAAGTGCAAGAAAGTAAAGCATGAATGCAAAGCAAGTAATAAAAAGAAAGAAAGAAATAAGCAAGAAAGTAATTACAAGAACATAGAACTCAAGACAAGCATGGGATCAATAGCCAACCCATAAACTTGCAAGCTCAATCAAGAGGTTGCAAGATCAAGAGAAGGGTAGAGAACTCATGTGAAATGAAGCACTAATTCCATAAGAAGATACAACCCTTGAAATCAATAACAAACCCTTAAACTTTCAAGCTCAATGAAGAGGTTGAAAGATCAAGAGAAAGCAAGGATCTCAAAGGGAAGCTAAAACAAAAGAATGATACAAAAACCCTCATCTTCATTTCATCATCCACTCAAAAAGCTCTCACTACAATTTTCATGGGGGAAAGAATGAAGAAGAAGAAGAAGAAGACTAAACTACACTAAAAGAGGCTAAAGAACTTCACCCCTTGGTTTGGCTCAGTTCTGGGGTATTTATAGGAGGGGAACTGGAAACCTAGGGCAAGAATCTGCCACTACAAGAAAAGACCAACATGCCCCTGAAAAACGACAACGAGAGGAGACTAAATGGCCGCGGTTTCGCGGCCTAAGCGCGCTTATACCGCGGAACCGCGGCCGTTTAGAGGAGTTAGGCCATGAAATTTGGTGGTTTTCCCTAGTTTTTAGTACTCTTCAGTGTGGTATATGACTTTTTCTCAGAAACTCTTCCCATTTCTTCCAGAATTTCAGTAGATCAAAAGGTGATGTGATGTGGATCTTTTGCCAAGATTTCCTCGAGCTCCGCATAGATATGTTGGATCTTGTGTTGACATTGAGCTTTGTGCACGAAAATGACATCGATTTTCCATTTTGTCCTTTAAACTGGTGTGTGGCAACATACGGATAAAGAACGGAGACCCGTGTTTTATCTGTTGTTGGCAGTAATCCGGAATTTGACGTACTTTTCTATGAATTTCACTGTCTCGAGCTGAGAACCAGTATCCTGTAAATATGTAGCAAACACTGATTAAAAGCACCTGCCTATAACCAAACGAGCGTAAGAATGGGCGGTATAAAATGCAATATTCTGGTATGAACAAATACCCCCAAACGTAACTTTTGCTCGTCCCGAGCAAAACCAATTATTCACAAAAAAAGTCCTAACCGCACTTTCGCAGGGAACGCGATTGCACTGAGCACGTGCAACAAGCCGTTAAACCTCTAGGTGTCCCTAGTAGGAGGAGTGTTGTCTCCTGAGGGTTTTCAGCGGATTACACCCACAAAATCTCGTCTAGCTAGTGTCATAAGTTAACGTCGATTCTACTCCTACAGTTTAGTATTTACGTTAGAAATTCTATCATCCTAAGTTAGAAATATCCAACCCTTATTTTTCACACCTCCTATCTATTAAACCTTGGATCTCCTGAGTTTTCCTTCTAAAGTGCGGCCTCAAATCAGGGATTTTTATCAACTTTACAGAAAACACATGTCTTATTCTTTATTTCTATCTTTTATCCAAACATCGATTGTATACCCCTACGTGTGTGTATATTTGCACCCCTACACTCAAGAATTCAATTCAAGCTATAATACCCTTGCCCTAATACCTAATACTACTTCTTTTCATTAAGGATGGACGGATTTGCTCACACACCTTTCATGCGACTATTAATGCTTCTTGAGGCACTAACGACCGATTACTGAATGTGTAAACTTTAAAGCGTAAATAGCAGTTTCCAGGTCTTGAATTTATTCTATATTTTCTTTTTCTTTTTCTTTTTCTTTTTCTTTTTCAAGACCGGATATATTTTTCAATATGCTCTTTTGGTGTTTAGCTTTAAATACCATTTTTTCTTTCATACTAGGCTTTCAGGCAAGAGTATTTCTAGGTATCCTCTACTATCCCAAGTTTCCAGGTGTGTGTAAGTGCAGTTTGTAGGGTATATACTTTCTAAATTTGAACTCAAGAAAAGAAACTATTTTTCAGACTTATCCTCCAGTAAAGCTTCAATACTTTCCCTTCATCTTGACATAACTCAAGAACTGAACTCAAAAAACTGTAAGGACGTATACTTACCAAAGTTAGACAGAATGAGGGTTATTTTAAGGATTTTCAATTCCTAAGTCTAGAATTTAGTTATTTCTAACATATCAACAAAACTTTCAGAATAAAAATCTAAGTTACCCTATTAGCTAACTTGACGACAAAGTTTTTATATTTTTTGGAAAATTTTCAAATTTTTATGGATTTTATGGATTTTAATATGCAGATGCAGAATATACATATGAATGCGAAGGTTAGAAATACATACCGAGCGTACCCCCAAACTTAAACTGGACAGTGTCCTCACTGTCATTGCATGAAGAGATCATTTGAAGGGTCAAAATTGTCGGTTAGCGATACACAATTTTTTTTTTGTTTTTTTGTTTTTGTTTTTAAAGAAAAGAAAAAGAAAAAGAATATCCACAAATATATACAAAATGGTTTATACATACCCCCAAACTTATTTGGAACAGTGTCCACTGTTCTTGGCTGGATAACCGATGTTTGGTGGTAGGCAGAGGAAGATCATGCAGGGTAAACCGGCTCATGTAAGAATAGGAGCTCCTCTGTTGGTTCGGCGCTAAGGTACGGTTTAAGTCGGTGTCCGTTCACTTTGAAAAATGAACCGTCCTTTGGATTCTCCAAATCCACAGCGCCATGCGGATACACATTCCGCACAAAATACGGCCCTTTGCAGCGAGATCTGAGCTTTCCTGGATGGAAGTGTAGTCGGGTGTCGTAAAGCAGTACCTGTTGACCAGGTACGAAAGTTTTGCGCAAAAGGTGTTTATCGTGAAACACCTTCGTTCGGTTCTTAATGACAACCGCGTTATCGTAAGCCTCATCCCTAAGCTCGCTTAATTCGTTCAACTGCAGCTTCCGATGGCTGCCCGCATCTTCGAGAGACAGATTCAGCTCCTTTATCGCCCAAAATGCGCGATGCTCTATTTCGACAGGTAGGTGGCAAGCTTTTCCGTACACAAGCCGATAGGGAGACATGCCAAGATCGGTCTTATAAGCGGTTCGAAATGCCCAAAGGGCATCAGTGAGTTTCAGCGACCAATCCTTACGGTTCTTGGAAACCGTCTTCTCCAGTATCTGCTTGATTTTCCAATTTGAAACTTCGGCCAGCCCGCAGGTTTGGGGGTGGTAGGGCGTGGATAGCTTATGATTAATGGAGTATTTCCGCATCAAGGCCTCGAAAGTTTTGTTGCAGAAATGACTTCCATTGTCGCTAATGATCGCTCGGGGGTGCCCAAACCGGGAGAAAATGTTTTCTTTAAGGAACCTAACGACAACCTTGTTGTCGTTAGTCCGGCTGGGCACAGCCTCGATCTATTTAGAGACGTAATCAACATCGAGAAGGATGTACAAGTTCCCAAAAGAGCTGGGAAACGGCCCCATGAAATCTATCCCCCAAACATCGAAAATCTGCACAACCAAGATCGGTTGGAGCGGCATCTCGTTCCTCCGGGATATCCGGCCCAAGTGTTGGCACCGGGAGCAAGTCTTGCAATAGTCATGAGCGTCTTTGAAGAGTTGTGGCCAGTAGAAACCACATTGCAAGATCTTCTCAGCTGTCTTTCTGGGGCCAAAATGCCCGCCACACGCTTGATCGTGGCAAAATGACAGCACACTCTTGAATTCCTCGTTAGGGACACACCGACGAATAATCTGGTCGGGACAGTACTTGAACAAATAGGGCTCGTCCCAGTAAAAGTGTTTTACTTGGGATAAGAAGCGAAGTCTGTCCTGACTTGACCATTCAGTCGGTAGTAATCCCGTGGCCAAATAGTTCACAATATCTGCGAACCAGGGTTCACAAGATACTGTCAAGAGCTGTTCATCCGGGAAAACATCGTTGATCGGAATTGGAAGCGAAGGCGAAGAAGGAAGTCGTGAGAGATGGTCGGCAACTACGTTTTCACATCCTCGTTTGTCTTTAATGACAAGGTCAAACTCTTGAAGCAAGAGGATCCAACGTATTAGCCGAGATTTTGCATATTTCTTCGCAAAAAGATGGCGCAGAGCAGAATGGTCTGTGTAGACAATGACTGGAGAGCCGATGATGTAGGGCCTGAACTTTTCTAAAGCAAATACAACAGCCAAGAATTCCTTCTCAGTTGTTGTATAATTGAGTTGGGCGTCGTTCAGGGTTCGGCTTGCATAATAGATTATGTGCGGCATCTTGTTGATGTGTTGTCTAAGGACAGCACCAATGGCAAAGTCGGATGCATCGCACATAATCTCAAATGGGTGCGTCCAGTCAGGTGAAGAAAGAACGGGAGCAGAAGTGAGTGAGCTTTTCAATGACTCAAATACAGTCATACAGCTCGAGTTGAAGTCGAATGGCGTATCCTTGGCCAGCAAAAGAGTCAAGGGCCTAGCAATCTTGCTAAAGTCCTTGATGAACCGTCTATAGAAACCGGCATGGCCAAGGAAGGCTCGGATAGAAACCGGCATGGCCGAGCTTCCCCTTCTCTCGCTCGCTTAAGGCCGCATTCAGCTGTGCAATCTGGGCCTCGATGGTCTTGATGCTTTGCCCGTGAGCGGCAGTGTGTTGCACTAAGGACTGAATGGAAGACTGGATGTTGGCGGTGGATTGTGTCAATTGTTTAACGAACGCCTCCTGACTTCGTTCGAGCGAGGAAACCTTATCGTTGTTTGACGGAACAAAGTTGTTTGGTGGAAAAGAATTGTTGGGTGCAAAGTTGTTCGTCTGATTTTGAAAAGGTTGGGGTTGGAAGGGCTGCTGAAATTGATGTTGAGTTTGTTGTTGCGCTTGTTGTTGCGGCGGAGGGGGCCTTTGGAAATTGTTCCCTTGGAATTGATTCTGATTCTGATTCCAGGCGAAATTGGGGTGGTTCCTCCAACCGGGATTGTAGGTGGAAGAGTATGGATCATTCCTCGGTCTTTGCTGGAATGCAGCATTAACCTGATCCTGTCCTTGCGATGGTGGACTGTAAGGACACTCTTCGGTTAAGTGAGAAGGATCGGAACAACAAGCGCAAATGGTACGAAGGGGAAGAACAGGGGCAGGAGCAGGAGAAGAAAATTTGCTCTCTATCGCTTCAAGCTTTCTCGTTATTGCAGCCATTTCAGCTTTCATCGCAATAGAGACGTCAAGTTGGTGAATTCCTACCCTAGACTGACCGGTAGAAGTGGAGGTAGAAGAAGAAGAAGTCGGTCTGGTGCTCTCCCATTGTAGCGTTTGCTCCGCAAGGTCGTTAAAGAATTGCCACGCTTCCTCGTCAGATTTCAATAGGAAGTGGCCCTGACAGATGGTTTCCAACAACTGCTTCGTTGCTGGGTTCAGGCCTTCGTATAAGGTTTGGCAAAGTTGCCATTTCTCTATACCGTGGTGAGGACACTGAACAAGAAGGTCTTTGTACCGGTCAAAGCACTTCCAGAAGGGTTCAGAAGGAAGCTGAGAGAATTGGTTGATTTCATTGCGAATCCTTGCGGTTTTATGATTCGGATAAAATTCCTTTAGAAACGCTTTTACAAACTCGTCCCAACTGGTTATGGAGTGGGAAGCGGTGCTATACAGCCATTTTTCAGCAAGATCGCATAAAGTGGACGGAATGACCCGTAGACATATAGCATCGTCCGACAGTTGGGTAGTTTTCATCATGGCACAAACGTTTTGAAATTTATTGATGAAGATATAGGCATCTTCAGATTCAAGCCCATGAAATCGTGGAAGCATGTTGATGAAGTGGGGCTTAATTTCAAAATTATCCCCATTGGCCGGTGGAAGAGAAAGGCAGGTGTGAAGTGCAGAACGGGTAGGATAGAAACGATCCTTGAGCGCGATTTGCTGCGGCGCTACAACAGGCGGTGGTGGTGGGTTATTGGTCTCCGTAGGAGGTGGAGCCAATCCAGGGGTAGTCAAAGAGATGTTCAGATTAAATCCTGACATCGCGGAAGAAGAGGTTGGTGATGGTGAAGGTGAAGATGTATGAACAGAATTCCGGTCAACGTCGGAGTTGGCCGGCAAAGGTAAAGGTGAAAGAGGAGTGGACGGAGTTTCGACGTCTGAGTCGATAGCGTAGTCGGTAGCGACTAACGTAACGCGGACTAGACGGGCGCTAGTGTCCCGAGTCCAAGCGGACATACACTAAACGAGTTTAGTATAGTCAAAGCGGAGAAGGTGAGGGTAAGAAAACGCCAATGGAGAAATACGATGGGTGGTGGGTGAAAAATGGATTTGGTGACAAAAGGGCAAGTTTTTATAAAAGTTTTTGATTTTTTTTTCTTTTTTTTCAGAAAGAGCTTTACAGAAATATGTACGGACTTACGGCTTTAAGCAATCACAAACAAGATATGCACAATCTCACCTAGATCTAGGGTCACCTAGGTCTGCTAGACAGCTCCTAACTGTTCCAGAGGGCTAGAAATAGGACCTCAAACCGCCTCTTCTCCGTCTAATGCGGCCAGATAAGTGCCAGGTAAGTGGGAGGTTGTCCAACGCTTTCGCGAAGTTCCTTAATTAAATAACCACTTGCCTTCGTCACACTTGCCTAGGCACCGCAAAAGTCAGATAGGATAAACGGCCGATGCCTGTAACTAGTCCTCTGTCCTATTGAGCGCGAAGTCCTTAGGGCTGAGTCTAGTATTTTTTAATTAATAATGGTCAATGCATATGCTTTTTTTGATTTCTGGGGTCCTTGGAAGGGTGATGAAATCCCCACCCAATCTGAATTGGTTTCAAGCCCCTTAAGTCCGTATTAATGAATGCAAAGCGGTAACAAATCAACTGCAAACAATTTTTATTTTTAGCGCGGCGCAAAGAATCCTGCACAAGAACAGTTTATTGGAAGGGGGAAGAAAATTTGTGCAAAGAATGCTGCAGAAAACACAGTTTATTGGAGTCCAGAGGAGTGAGAGAGAGGAGAGAAACACTTACAGGGATTTTGGCACCCTGAGGCCACCAAACGGCCGCGGTTCCGCGGCCTAATCCTCCTTATGCCGCGGTTCCGCGGCGGTATGATGAGCTTGGGCCTTCATATTTCTAGGTTATGCTCTGTTGGGTGTCCTCTGCTTGTCTGGATGTGCTGAATTTTGACTGGCTTACTGTATCTGCTCCAGATTTTTACAGTAGACCATTTGCTTCGTTTTGATCCGTCGCGGTGTAGCCGCGAAATGTGGGTCTATCTTCCCACGTCTTTGGCACTGAACTTGAACTTCGAATATCCCACGTCTTTGGCACTGAGCTCGAATTCCGTATTATCCTGCACACTTGCACAAAAACTAATCAAAAATAACAAAATGATTTTTTACAAAGTATATTTTTTTGTTTTGTTTTTCGGTTATATTTATATTCACAAGTTAACCCGAAATTACACAAAGAAATAAACTACCGCCTCCCCGGCAACGGCGCCATTTGATCGCACGCTTTTGGCGTGTCGGATGTTCAAAATTCTAAAGTTATTACCGCGATCAGGACGGTGTCGCTTTGCAGCTAGCCGGTTGAGCACGGGTCGATCCACAGGGAGATGGTTTAATGTCCTTTCTTGTTTTAGACGAGTCAATAAAGAATGTGTATATGTTTGTTCGATTCTAACCTATGTGTTATATGCAAGTATAAAGTTGTTAAGAAAAAGATACGAAATTGTAAGCTAAAGAAATCCGTACTCAAAACCTTTAAGCCGAGTCTTGACCAATTGAAGCTAGAGCAATCGGCAACAACGTGGATTAGGGGATTTAAGCACGGTATTCGTGGAATCCGGCTTATTTACCCTTGTCCTTCCGTTCTTGTCTCTTGCTTTCGCCTCCGGCCAAACCGAACGCAACCGGTCGCGGTTAGGAATCACCGTTACCTTGGTAGGGTAGGTTGCCTAACGGAGCGCTTGCATAACGTTTGGGCGGAGTTCAATGGAAAATAACGGGAAAAGGAAACGAGCAAAGAAATATTAACTTACAATACCGTATTTATTCTTAACAACGATAATTACAACCATTCACAAAAACGAACCAAAAAGAGCAAAAGAAAAGAAAAGATTACAAGTAAGTAAGTGCATGGAATTTAAGTGCAAGAAAGTAAAGCATGAATGTAAAGCAAGTAATAAAAAGCAAGAAAGAAATAAGCAAGAAAGAAATTACAAGAACATAGAACTCAAGACAAGCATGGGATCAATAGCCAACCCTTAAACTTGCAAGCTCAATCAAGAGGTTGCTAGATCAAGAGAAGGGTAGAGAACTCATATGAAATGAAGCACTAATTCCATAAGAAGATACAACCTTTGAAATCAATAACAAACCCTTAAACTTTCAAGCTCAATGAAGAGGTTGAAAGATCAAGAGAAAGCAAGGATCTCAAGGGGAAGCTAAAACAAAAGAATGATACAAAAACCCTCATCTTCATTTCATCATCCACTCAAAAAGCTCTCACTACAATTTTCATGGAGGAAAGAATGAAGAAGAAGAAGAAGAAGATTAAACTACACTAAAAGAGGCTAAAGAACTTCACCCCTTGGTTTGGCTCAGTTCTGGGGTATTTATACGAGGGGAACTGGAAACCTAGGGCAAGAATCTGCCCCTACAAGAAAAGACCAACATGCCCCTGAAAAACGACAACGAGAGGAGACTAAATGGCCGCGGTTCCGCGGCCTAAGCGCGCTTATGCCGCGGAACCGCGGCCGTTTAGAGGAGTTAGGCCATGAAATTTGGTGGTTTTCCCTAGTTTTTAGTACTCTTCAGTGTGGTATATGACTTTTTCTCAGAAACTCTTCCCATTTCTTCCAGAATTTCAGTAGATCAAAAGGTGATGTGATGTGGATCTTTTGCCAAGATTTCCTCGAGCTCCGCGTAGATATGTTGGATCTTGTGTTGACATTGAGCTTTGTGCACGAAAATGACATCGATTTGCCATTTTGTCCCTTAAACTGGTGTGTGGCAACATACGGATAGAGAGCGGAGACCCGTGTTTTATCTGTTGTTGGCAGTAATCCGGAATTTGACGTACTTTTCTATGAATTTCACTGTCTAGAGCTGAGAACCAGTATCCTGTAAATATGTAGCAAACACTGATTAAAAGCACCTGCCTATAACCAAACGAGCGTAAGAATGGGCGGTATAAAATGCAATATTCTGGTATGAACAGTCTCCTAACTTTAAAATCGGTAGGGTTGCTTGCCGCTCTCGTAGGGGTCTAGGGGTGTAGGATTGGCTATTCATCACGACCGTGGAATCCGTGTTTTATGCAGGTTTAAAATAAAACACGGAAATTCTAGTATATCCAATATTTCATATGTTGTTCTTCTGCTGTGATATCTGTGATGTGATCATTTGATATGTTGAGATGGATACAGGATATAGTATATGTGATATATTATATAGATGTTGCTTAAGTTTTACACCCGCGCTAGCACTACCCCGCTCCGTCGTTAGTTACCTAACCTAACGGTGCATGAGGGGACATCGAGACGAATGTGGATGGCATAAGCGTACGTTGTATTTATCTGTGATGTTTAGGTAACTTAAAATGATGGGACTTTATTAATGAGATTAATGAAATAAAAGAAACCTAAAGATGTTGTAGAAACTTGTCTCGAAAACGGGTAGCTCTAGTTTTTGCTTTGCATAGCGGTATTCCTTGTAGAATATCCAGCACCTTATTCGAAAAGGAAAGAGCCAAGATCCCTTCACCGGGAGTGACCTCTTTAGCAATAACTGGCATATGCTACGACCCTCGATTTGTCTTTTGATTGATTTTCTAGTTTTTGCTTTACATAGTGGTATTTGTGAAATTTCCTGCACCTTATTCGATAAGGAAAGAGCCGACGATCCATTCACCGGGAGTGACCTCTTTAGAAAAACTAGAAAATGCCTCAAAAACACTCCTTTTAAATCATTTGATTCTACAACGATATCAAGTTCATTACGCAAAGTGTTTTCTTAAAACCTGTCATAGCCCTCCGTCATTTCAGATAAGTACTACTTATTATTCGTGCTGCGGTAGTTTGGGTTTTGTCAAGGCGCGGTGTTCGGTAGCTAACTAGTGCTTATCTGCTGCATACGATGCGATTGGATTAGGGTATTCGTACAGCATTGTTTGGCATTCGTCAAGGGTCGTGCGGGTGGGTTTAATTCAATCAGGAAATGTACGGGTTGAACTTGACTAGCGGACTATGGGTTGTTTGGCATTCGTCAAGGTCATAGCACTTAGGGGTAAAATATTATTGGGAATTTCAAATGTTGAAATTTGCAATGAGATTGCATACCTTCTATGAGATAGTTGGATCCCGATATCCACTGCGAGTAAGAGTTACTCCTGGGAGAGTTTTACACATTACAACTAGCCGATCAAGTAGGTGTCTAGAAAGGTGTTAACGGGGTTACGCCCCTGGGAAAATGAGGTTTATTTTAATTAGGTCCATGCGAAAGCACGGGGAACCTCCCTCAAAGTACCGACACTGGCTTGGCTGAAAGATTAGCGAACTTGTAAGCTGTAATTAATCCCGGCTAGTCTTTCCTTTTAGGGTTTGAAGGAAGATTAGACAAAAACAGTGGGAGCCATCCTGATTAGATATATTAATAACCAATCTAATCTTGCAAGAGCATACGCTGAGTGTTTTCTTCTTTCTCTCTAGATAGCGACCATGTCAGGCCTTAATCAAGATAATAATACGGATGTATTGACCGAACCCGCTTGTTATACTGCGCTAAGGAACGTTTGTCCCGCTCCAACTTATAATTGTTATAAGACCGAGCAGGAAATAGAGGATTACCAGAATTCCCGTGCCGCCCAAATGATGAAAGTGCATGATGATGCATCTTCTTCGGGTGTGTTCATTACAAAGAACCGTTTCTCGATATCCTTTACGTCCTGGGTATGAGATACTGGATCAGGATCCTGAATATGTAATTAGTTACATGGGCTATAGAAAGGTAAAGAACTGGGAACGGTGATAATTTTTAAGAGTTAAAAATTGGTGCAAGTGTTGCAACCAGGTATGTTGGCAGTTATCACCCTGTATCACTAAATACATTGATTCTGAACGATTGTTATTAGGTACCAAACCTGATATACAACATCATATTTTCTCTCTATTTAATAAAGAAGGATATAATTTTATATTGTTGGAAAATGGTTTGAACATTTCCTATATCAAGAGTTGATTGGTTCAGGCACGTTATCTAAAAGCATATACGTTCTAAATCAAACCACAGTTCTTAACGTACGGAACACACACAAGAGGAAAAGTTCAGAAATGAACGAATCCTTCTTATGGCATTGTAGACTAGGTCATATCAATATGACCCAACTAGCTAAGTTACATAGAGATGCATATTTAAATCAGTTTGAACTTACATCTTGTGAAACTTGCCAGTCATGTCACAAAGATAAGATGACCATATCTCCGTTTATTGGAAACAGAGAAAGAGTTAGTGAACTTTTGGGATTGATACATGCTGATGTATGAAAGTCCCCTGTCTACACATGTCAGGACTGGTTATTTGTACTTCATTACATTCACTGATCATCTCTCAAGATTCGGACATATGTTCCTGTTGAAACATAAGACTGAAACTTTTGAGAAATTCATAGAATATAAGTCAGAAGTAGGGAACCAAAACAAGTATAAGTATCATGTCATATGATGAGATCAGGGAGGAGAATACTTGAGCACGGAATTCTTGGACTATTCAAAGGGAGAATGAGATTCTCTCTCAGCATTACTCCTCCGTATACACCACAGCACGTTAGTATATCGGGGCGGAGCAATCGCACCCTATGTGATATGGTGTGCTCTATCATGAGTACTACTGAGTTGCCTATTTCTTTTTGGGGCTTATGCACTTGTGAAGCTGCATACCTATTGAATAGGGTTCCAATCCAATCAGGTGCCTACCACCCCATATGTGATATAGTATGGGAAGAGCCTATCTCTTAAGGATGTTAAGATTTGGGGTTGTCTAGCCTATGTCAAAAGCAAAATCCGGACAAACTCGAGGCAAGGTCAGTTCTGTGGAATTTTGTTGGATATCCCAAGCATTTGCAAGGGAATATCTTCTACCATACTGAGGAGCAAAATAAGTTTTGTCTTCTCAGCATGCCACCTTTTAGAGAAAGGGAATTTCTTGTGAAGAAATTAGTGGTCATGAGGTAGAACTGGAAGGAGTTCCAGCTATACAAACTGCAGCTGATGATTTGGTAAATCCAGAGGATTCAATAGTTTCCAACGAACTTCAGCCTCTCCGCCGATCTGGTAGGGTTCCTCATCCGCCTGAGAGATACTTCGGTTTCTCTATAACAGTGGGAGCGAGGATGGCATCATGAGATGATGACCCAACTAGTTTCGAACAGGTTATCTGGAGTGGGGACTCTGTAAGAATGGCTGGATGCTAAGCGATCTGAGATGGAATCTATATACACCAACAAAGTATGGACTTTGGTTGCTTTATCTGAAGGGTTAAATCCCTATCAGAAGCAAGTATATCTTGAGAAGATTACTTGGTGTACATGGAAAAGTTGAGACTTTCAAAACTATGCTTAAGTCCATCCAGATCCTACTTGCCATTGCTGCATACCATGACTTTGATTTCTGGCGGTTGGGTGTTATGACTGCTTTTCTAAATAGTGATTTAGAAGAGAGCGTCTATAAGTACACAGCCAGAGGTCTTCGTAGATAGTGGGAGCAGCGGAAACGTGTGCAAGTTGCTTTATGAGTTAAAGCAGGCATCGCGGAGTAGGAACATCTGTTTTGATGTGGTAGTCAAAGAGTTTGACTTCATCAAAATGATAGATGAACCTTGTATATACAAAAAGGTAGTCGGGAGTATGGTGGTGATCCTCGTATAATACGTGATAGTTATATGTATGCGCTAGACGCCATTACTGTACATACGATGTATATTGTAGTGGATGCTTGGACATATATAGGGAGGACTTTCTTGCTCGACATGATAGTGTGCTATCTGGTTGTACTTTATCTTAACATGTACTCTGATTGTCTCTATGTTACCTGTTGATAAAGCCCTTAGGATATGTACTCGACTACTGGGACTATGATGAGATCATACTAGTTGGGACACGTAGTCGACGAGTACATCCTATAACTGTTCCTAGTCGAGGGTGTATCGAGACAGGGCATCGATACACCAGAGTATACGCATCTTGACCCATATGATGGGCGTTGGATGATCCTATATCCATCGGTGTTTGACCTCAAAGATGGTGTACGGGTGCTCAGTAGAGACTGGGTACACTGGACGGACTCACCGAGAACTCCCAGATGGTATTATACCTCACGTCAGATGGCAGTTCTCTGGTGACACTGGTACAGGTTAGTCTGTAGACCCGAGATCGTCATAGAGTCTTGTGTGATTCCCACTGTGCTTTGATTTCCATCATACCACGTCCAAGAGGGTGTGCAAAAAGATGGCTTTTGGGTACGGTCCCGAATCATATGGAGGCAATAAGCGATAGGAGGGGATTCTTCTTTCGCGGTATAGGGAGTTGATGTTGCGCTGTGTTCGATTGGCTATAACTGGAAATCCCTGGCCAGGGTTGCTGAGATTTACTGGTAAGTGTTATCAGTAGTTTCTCAAACAATTATAGACCTCATATCGACATGACTTATCAAGCTACTGGGGTCTGACGTTTAGCACCCCTAGGCGAGATATGCGACATATCAGACGGAGAGACCGGACTGTACGGGAGTGTTACTGAATATACAGGCTTGTTTGTTGATCTTCTAATCGTTCAATACCTGGGTGGCTGTTACATTTAGCTGACCGCTTGCAGCTTGTGGGTGTTTGATATGATCATCACCTACTGCCGGTGTATTAACGATTCTTTAGAGTCCTACACAGAGGTTTTTTGGCTCAGGCAAAATGGAGTAGGAGCACATATATGATATGTGCGGGACCGAGAACAATACGTGTATATGATACCTTATTAGATTCTCGCGATATGAGATATCGGCCGGGTATATGTGATATAGCCGGGTCTTCGGATCAAGTGTTGATTCGATGAACTGATACAGATTATATTAGTCGGTTATTTGTGAAATAGCCGAATTAGCAGATCAAGTGTTGATTCGATAATTTAATGTATAATTATATATTTGATATATTAAATTACATTAACTAGTATAAGCTCACAAAAAGATTCTTTTTCTCACTCGGGTAATACATTGATATATATGCGATATATATTAATTGTATTATTTTATTTTGTTACAATAAATATTGTATATGTGATATATAATATTGTAACATGTTAGGGTTATTAATGCAACGTGATTAGTGGAGATTAAACATGATTAAGGTTTGATTTGGGTTAATTTTTTCTAAAAGGTTTTCTTTTGTTTTTGCAAAGAAATTTTGTAAAGATATTTTTGTATGATATTTGTTAACCCAACTCAACCCTTGACCATGGTTCATTCTCTACCTAGGTAAAGTTATCATACTTAACCCATGGTTGGATTTCTAACCTCACCACAATTCATTATTCATCACAAAAGAAATGCTTCTTCTTCTTCCTTCTTCTTTCATGAAAAGCTTTCTAGCTTTTTATGAAGTGATGAAAATGAGTGAGTTAATGAAAATAAATGAGAGCTAAAATCCTACTTCATCATCCTAATCTATCCTAGCCATTTAGATTAGGGTGTTCACTTCATTTATGAGTGAGAGCTTGTGTTAAAGAAACTTCAAGGTAGATCATCTTTGTTATCGAAGATCGGAAGTAAGTTTTCATCATTCTCTTCATAGAGTCCTTCTAGAGTCCGGAAACTCGATGATCGCAGGGAAGGGACCTCAACACGGAGCTTTAGAAGTGAAAGACCGGACTACAAAGGTTGTAATTCCAAACTCTTCGATGTTAAAGTGTTTAACATGCTTTGTTTCGCCCAATCTCTGGTTTAAAGATCTTGGTTAGGGTTGTTCGGCACGTCTAATTTTTGAATCGGACAAGGTTGATGCCTTATTGGCCCTTGTGAGAGTGCCTAGTAACCCTGCAGTAGTATCAAAGCCAGGCTAGAGCTTTAGGCGAAGTCTAGACTTCAATCTCAACCGGCCTATTCTAGTCCCTGGAAGCGGCTTGCTGTGCTATTAGCCATTCTCCCCCTAAGTCCGATCGAACCTCGAAACCCTGTTTTTTACCCCTCTCTGGAATTTTTCTAAAATTGTGATTTTTCTGCATTAAAAATACTCAAAAAAATCAGCAGGGAATTGTAAGGATTACTGTGAAAAATGAGCAATTAATACCATTAAAGAGCCGCGGAACCGCGGCAATGACATGCCATGCGCGGCGATTCCGTGGTCGTACAGTGGAATTTTTGTTTTCTTTTTGCACAGTTATATCCGTATGTATTTCCTCTGGCTTCTGAGTATTTTTAATCTTACTCAAGTGTTGAGTTCGCTGGAAATCTTTTGTATTCGTTGATTCGATCGGAAAGTTTAACTTCATTTAAGTTTTTCTGGATAATTTTAGAACGTGTTAAAAAGTTCGAACGGATATCAATAACTCACTTTTTCCCCTGCCGGAAAATTTCCAAGCATTGGATTTTTCCGTAGTTTAAGAACGTTCTAAGTCATGCAAGTAACGCGGTGGACCCTCTAGAAGAACACAAACCTTAACTCGATTATATAACCGTCTGAACTGTCTCTAAAACTTAGGGTTTGTGGCAGTACGGCATTGCTACATGTGAGGCGTTGGCTTGACCCTTCTACGGCTGGACCATTGGTACTGTGGCATGTGATGGATGTTTTTAAACTAATTTTAAGTGTTGAGAATTATTAGGGTAATCTTGGGTGTTTGTTTATTCGATCGGAAAGTTTAACATTGTCTGTTTATCTGTAATGTGATACAATATTTGGAATCCACAAGTAGTTATGAGATAACTAATTTGAATGTTATAAATCTAGCAGTTTAGTCTTATTTGATCCGTTGCCACGGGATTTTGATGCGATCAAAAGTCCGTCGCAATCGCGTAGCGTACGCGGATACTCGCTGGGTAAACTTAATAGATAGCCACGCCCCATAGCCCCGACCAAGTGACTGTAGGAGAACCCCGTCGCCAAAAGCATCGGTTCGAGTGCTCGCGGCAGCAGTGTTCCGCCTTAGTGCACTTCGTCGACGGTATCCGGGGTGCGGACGTCTACTAAAGTTTGAGACGAGCATTCGATCAGAATGTCGGGAATCTTGTTGAATTGCCTGACTTGATATTGAAAAGAGTTTTCGATAATGAGACTAAAATGCGGGGTTTATAATTGTTAGGCATGAGATGTTAAAGGAATTCATTTGATTAGGCATGCGATGTCTAAGGAGGTTGCGGATTCCAACTGTTATAGATTTACACTTTCTTTTCTGTGACCGTAAGCGTAGTATGTGGTGTATCGCCGGTTTCGTTGCTATACATCAACGACAATCGGGATACGCATGCTTGCTTACGTTAATGATATGAGATATTATGTGTTGCTGTGATATGTTATATTGGATCGTCGTGTTCTGAATAGCTGGGGGTTTTTATGTGAGATGAGTTTTTTTATTTTCATTCATGTAAAATTCTTTTGTATGTAATATTCTTTTATTGGGGCACTTCCGGGCCGAGGATGATGTCACCATTGTATATTATTTAATTTTCCGCATTAGGTAGACCCAAGGCGGGGAGCATAAGTAACCGGGTTCTAGGGTCCAGTGGGAGACCATCTCGAGGAGTCGAGACGTGGTCTCCTAACCTTAGAATTGGCAGTGTTGCTTGCCGCTCTCGTAGGGGTCTAGGGATGTGGGTTTGGCTATTCATCGCGACCGTGGAATCCGTGTTTTATACAGGCTCGTATTAAAACATGGACGTCCTAGTATATCCAATATTTCATATATGTTCTTCTGCTGCAATGTTCTGTGATGAGATCATATTACTGTCTGAGACGAATGTTTATATTATATATATGAGATATATGTTATATTGCAGATTTCGTTTCAAAAGTGATGCTTATGAAGCATAATAAAAATGGGACTTCATTAATGAGATTAATGAAACTAAAAGAAACCTAAAGATGTTGTAAAAACTTGTTTAAAAACTGGTATCTCTAGTTCTTGCTTTGCATAGCGGTGTTCCTTGTAGAACATCCAGCACCTTATTCGATAAGGAAAGAGCCGAGATCCCTTCACCGGGAGTAACCTCTTCAGCGAAACTAGCAGATGCTACAAACACGGTTTGTCTTTTGATTTCTTATATAGTTTTTGCTTTGCATAGTGATATTTGTGAAATATCCTGCACCTTATTCAATGAGGAAAGAGCCGATGATCCCTTTACCAGGAGTGACCTCTTTAGAAAAACTAGAAAAGGCCTCAAAAACATTCCATTTAAAAATCACTCGATTCTACAACGATATCAAGTTCATTACGCAAAGGGTTTTCTTAAAAACCTGTCGTAGCCCTCCGTCATTTCAGATAAGTACTACTTAGTATTCGTGTTGCGGTAGTTTGGCATTCGTCAAAGCGTAGTGTACGGTAGCTAACTAGTGCTTATCTGCTAGCATACGATGCGATTGGATTAGGGTATTCGTATGGCGTTGTTTGGCATTCGTCAAGGGTCGTGCGGGTGGGTTTAATTCAATCAGGAAATGTACGGGTTGAACTTGACTAGCGGACTATGGGTGGCGTGGCATTCGTCAAGGTCATAGGACGCTAGGGGTAAAATATTATTGGGAATTTCAAGTGTTGAAATTTGCAATAAGATTGCATACCTTCTATGAGATAGTTGGATCCCGATACCCGCTGCGAGTAAGAGTTACTCCTGAGAGAGTTTTACACATTACAATTAGCCGATCAAGTAGCTGTCTAGAAAGGTGTCAACGAGGTTATACATCTGGGAAAATGAGGTTTACTTTAATTAGGTCCGTGCGAATGCACGGTGAACCTCCCTCAAAGTACCGGCACTGGCCTGGCTGAAAGATTGGCGAACTTGTAGCGCGTAATTAATCCCGGCTAGTCTTTCCTTTTATGGTTTGAAGGAAGATTAGACTAAAACAGTGGGAGACATCCTGATTAGATAAATTGATAACCAATCTAAACTTGTAAATGCGCACGCTGTGTTTTCTTCTCTCTCTCTTTTGGTAGCGACCATGTCACGCCTTAATCAAGATAATAATACGGATGTATTGACCAAACCCGCTTGTTATACTGCGCTAAGGAACGTTGGTCCCGCTCCAACTTATAATTGTAATAAGACAGAGCAGGAAATAGGGGATTACCAGAATTCTCGTGCCACCCAAATGAAGAAAGTACATGTTGATACATCTTCTTCTGGTTTGTTCATTACACAGAACTGTTTCTCAGTATCCTTTACGTCCGGGGTATGAGATACCGGATCAGGATCCCGCATATGTAATCTGTTACATGGGCTACAGATAGGTAGAGAAATGAGAACGGGTGATAAGTTTCATGAGATAGAAACGGTGCAAGTGTTGCTGCCAAGTCTGTTGGTAGTTATCACCCTGTATTAGAAAATACATTGATTTTGAACGAATGTTATTAGATACCGAACCTGATATACAACATCATATCAGTCTCTTTATTAGTAAAGAAGGATATAATTTTGTATTGTTGGATAATGTTTTGAACATTTCCTATATCAAGTGTTGATCGGTTCAGGCACGTTATCTAAAAGCATTGACGTTCTAAATCAAACCACAGTTCTTAAACGTATAGAACACACACAAGAGGAAGAGTTCAGAAATGAACGAATCCTTCTTGAGGCATTGTAGACTAGGTCATATCAATGCGACCCGACTAGCTAATTTACATTTAGATGCATATTTAAATTAGTTTGAATTACATCATGTGAAACTTGCCGGTCATGTCACAAAGATAAGATGACCATAGCTCTGTTTATTGGAAACAGAGAAAGAGTTAGTGAACTCTTGGGATTGATACATGGTGATGTATGTAAGGTCCCCTGTCTACACATGCCAAGACTGGTTCTTTGTACTTTATTATATTCACTTATAGTCTCTCAAGATTCGCATATGTGTTCCTGTTGAAACACAAGTCTGAAACTTTTGAGATAATCACAGAATATAAGTTAGAAGTAGAGAACCAAAAACAGGTAAAAGTATTATGTCCTTCGATGAGATCAGGGAGGAGAATACTTGAGCACGGGATTCCTGGACTATTCTAAAGGAGAATGAGATTCTCTCTCAGCATTACTCCTCCATATACACCACAGCTCGTCGGTGTATCGGGGCGGAGCAATCGCATCATATTTGATATGGTGCGCTCTATGATGAGTACTACTGAGTTTCCTATTTCCTTTTGGGAGTTATGCACTTGAGAAGCTGCATACCTATTGAATAGGGTTCCAATCAAATCAGTTGCCTACCACTTCATATGTGATATGGAATGGAAAGAGCCAATATCTTAAGTATGTTAAGATTTGGGGTTGTCCAGCCTATGTCCAAAAGCATAATCCGGACAAGCTAGAGGCAAAGTCAGTTCTGTGGAAGTTTGTTGGATATCCCAAGCATTCGCAAAGGAATATCTTCTACCAAACCGAGGAACAAAAGATGTTTTGTTTCTCAGCATACCACCTTTGTGAAAGTGAATTTCTGTTGGAGCTAGTGCCCTCAGTGTCAATTATTGGATCACAGGCACGTGATTGCAAAGATTGAGGGAGGACCTATACCGGTAGGACAGTGTTACTCAAGATGATAGTATGCTATCTGGTTTATCTTTATCATCGTGTACTGCTTTAGGTGACCTTACAGGTCAGTATTGCGCGTTGATAGAGCCCTTAGGATTCTTGCTTGACGGCCAGCAGTATGATGGCGATCATATACATGGGAGCTGGGATTTATAAGCACATCCTTAAAAGGTCCCTATTCTTAGGAGTTTCGAGACAGGGCATCGATACTCCTGAGTAGACTAGTGTATACAGTCGAGACCCCGACGAGGGGCGGTGGCCGGTCTAACAAGCCACTGGTGTCAGTTGGTTCACCTAAGATGTATACAGGTGCTCATTGGGTTATGAGTACACCGGACAGGACTCACCGGGAAAATGCTAGTTGGTCTTATACCAGACGTCAGATAGCAGTTCCCTGGTGACATGTATACAGGTTAGTTCATCGACCTGAGATCTTCATTTGTCTCGTTTGAGTTCCCACTGTACTTTGATTACTACCCTACCACGCTCAAAGGAGACGTGCAAATAGGTTTTAGTTGGGTACAGTCCCGAGCCACATGGAGGCAGTGAGCGGATCTGCACGGGTTCGTCTCTCCCGGTATTGGGGGTGAAGTCGTGCTGTGTCTAGGAGAGCCATTACACGAAGTCCTTGGCCAAGGCAGGAGATTTACTGGTAGGTATTCCAGTAGTATCTCAGGGTGTTCTGGGCTACACTCCGACACGACTTGTACCGCTTTTGGGGGTCTGACTTTTACCAACCCCCTAGGCCCGCCATGCGATGCTCATAGACGAACGGACCGGACTGTATGGATATTGTCACTGACAGACTCAGTAGGGTGTCAGGGTGAGTTCGCTCATCGACGTCCCTTTTGGTCAATACCAGGTAGCCCGTTACGTATGGCAAATACCTTTGACGTGCTAGTGGTTAAATCCACAACCAAAGTATTGACGAGTCTTTAGAGTCCCCCACAAACCGTTTTCTCAAGTTTCGGGCGAAACGCTGTAGAGGCCGTATGGAGATATGGCAGGGTTCGATCATATACGTGCGGTATTGCACGGATCATGATCGGACGGATAATACTTGCGGGCTTTGGTTTAAGCCGGATCCTAGTATTGTACTGTGTAGATTTTGTCTCATTGCATTTGAATTCGGTCGGAATACAAATGCGGGTATGTATATTCAGTCGCGGGGTTTTCCTGTAATTTATTACGGGATCAGTTTTCTGAAGTTGCCAGTTTGCATTCCTATTCGGCCTTTTTCCTTTGTATCTTTCCTTGGCTGAAAGTTGGTGGAGGAGGGCTTATTTGCAAGTATGCAAATTTGATTTGTGGAGGGTGGTCTTTGCATATTGTTGCTTCATGATAGCTCTTGTTTGACCTTGACATCCTTTGATCATCATTGCTTGACTTTGCTTGATGGTGATGGGTTATGATTAGGTTGGTGGAGTGTTGGATTTGGTTGGTGATCATTTCTTCTCATCATCACTTCACATTCTCTCTTGTATTATTGATCTACACCCCCCTTGGATTTCTCTCTCTCCCTTCACCACATGAAGCCGGCCACTATGAGGGAGTGGGCTGTCCCAATTTTTTGGGTGTAGTTTGTTCTCATTTTGGTTTGCAAAACTCCCTTTGTTCATCACAAAAAGCTTGCACCTCCTTCTCCACAAAATACATGTCAACTTCCTTAACCCCATTGAGACATGAGTTCTACAGTTAACCTACAGCATCCTTGGGCACGTCGGCTCGCTAATTTCGTGCCCGTGTTGCCTCGGTCCAGAAGTGGGAGCCCGTAAAAGAACCCGACGATGTGGTGCCCTTCCGGCGAGGAGGTGAAGACCGGAAATTTCGCACGGAGATCGGGACGACGACGAGAATGTTGGAGATAGTGCCCTCAGAGTCAATTATTGGATCGCAGGTACGTGATTGCAATGATTGCGGAGGACCTATACCGGTAGGACAGTCTTACTCGAGATGATAGTATGCTATCTGGTTTTCCTTTATCAGTCGTGTACAGTTTCAGGTGACTGATCACTGTTACACTTTGATAGAGCCCTTAGGATCTTGCTTTACTATCTACAGTATGATGGCGATCATATACGTGAGAGTAGGGTGGTTTATACGCATATCCTTAATTGTGGTCCCTAGTCGTGGGAGTTTCGAGACAGGGCATCGATACTCCGGAGTAGACTAGTGTATACAGTCGAGACCCCGACGAGGGGCGGTGGCCGGTCTCACAAGCCACTGGTGTCAGTTGGATCACCTAAGATGTATACAGGTGCTCATTGGGTTATGAGTACACCGGACAGGACTCGCCGGGAACCTACTAGTTGGTATTATACATATCGTCAGATAGCAGTTCCCTGGTGACATGAGTACATGTTAGTTCATCGACCTGAGGTCGTCATTTGTCTCGTGTGAGTTCCCACTGTTCTTTGATTTCTACCCTACCACGGCTCAAAGGAGTCGTGCAAACAGGTAGTTTTTGGGTATAGTCCCGAGCCACATGGAGGCACGTGAGCGGATCGGCAGGGGATTCGTCTCTGCCGGTATTGGGGGCGAGATCGTGCTGTGTCTAGGAGAGCCATTACACAAAGCCCACGGCCGTGGCAGGAGATTTACTGGTAGGTACTCCAGTAGTATCTCAGGGTGTTATTGGGCTACACTCCGACACGACTTATACTGCTATTGGGGGTCTGACGTTACTAGCCCCCTAGGCAGATATGCGATACTCATAGACGAACGGATCGGACTGTATATACACTGTCACTGTTGGGCTCAGTAGGGTTTCTGGGTAAGTTCGCTCATCGGCCTCCCTTGAGGTCAGTCCATGGGCAGCCGTTACGCATAGCTAGTGCCGCTGACGGTTTGTAGTTAAACCCACTGCCAGGGTACTGACGAGTCATTAGAGTCCCCCACAGACAGTTTCCCAAGTTCGGGCGAAACGTTGTAGAGGCCGTATGGTTTTATGGCAGGGTTCGAAAAATGCACGTGCGTTTACGCACGTGTCAGTTTTCGGGCAGATGATACTGGTCGGCTTTGGTTTAAGCCGGATCCGAGTATTATATTGAGTAGATATAATATTTTTGTCTCAGTTGCATTTGTATTCGGTCGTAATACAAATGCGGGTATATTTATACAGTTACGGGGTTATCCTGAAAGTCGTTTCGGGATCACTTTTGGAACTTGCCAGTTTTCAGTTTTCTATCAGCCGTCTTTTAACATTCGGTTAAAGACGGATTTATCTTTTCTTGAGATGAGTGTGGAAGTTTCTAGAAGCATCTAGAAGTGGTGACTAGGTTAAATAGTGTTGTGTTTTCATTGGTTGCTTTTGGTGTGTTCATACTTTGTGTTCACACTTGAGATATTTGTTTGTGTTCACACATGATATTTTCTCTTGTGGTCACCCTCTTCCCTCCTACACTCACCCCCCCATTCCTACATATGGCCGGCCCCTCTCCCCTCACTCACTTACTTAAGGTTTTCACTTGATGGTAGAAAAAGATTATGATAGTTTTCGGTGTATGGAATTTCACAACTCATTTTATTCCATCACCCGATTCCCACGGCAACTTCATTAACCATTCGTCCATGGTTTTGGACGAAGCGAGACAAAGTATTCCACTCATTCTCTACATCAATCTTGGTCGTCTCTTTTAGCAAACTTGACGACCGAGTTGCCTCAAGTCAAAGGCGGGAGCCCGTTTAAAGAATCGTCGACGTGGTGCCACCTGGACGAGCAGATCGGAGATCGAAGAAATCGGAGCAGCCGCAACGGAGCGTGGGATGATGGTTAAAGAACGAAGGACTCGGATCATTCGGTATAACCTTTCTACACTCTTTACAGTTTGTTAGTTTAGCAATAATGGCAGATCCGGGTTAAAGTATACGATAGCGCCAGTTAAAAAGTTTTTGTTCCGCATTTGGCGTCTGTAGACGGCCGGGGCGCTACCGTAGACTTACAGAGAAGACCGAAGGACACGGATCGCTCGGTATATCTCTTTACCCCTTCTCTAGTTAGCTAGGATTAGATTAATGGCCCGATCCAGGATTTTCGTGCGCGGTGGTGCCGGTTCTAGTTTATAGAAAAGTTTTATATTCCGTATTTTGGCCTCGTTCCGACGGCCGGGGCGCCACCGTGCACTTACACTGGTATTAGAGCCACGCCATTAACCTATTCTAGCTTGCTCTAGCATGTTTAAAACTTCGATGGAACAAATATCCCAAAACCGCGATTTCAAACCATCAGTTTTCTGTCGAATTATTTTTGGCTCGAAATTTTTTTCAGTGTGTTGCAGAAATACATGCAGGAAGTTTTAAGACTTCTGTGAAAAATTGGTCATGTGACACTGTAGATCGGCCGCGGAACCACGGCCAAACCCCTATTCATGCCGCGGTTCCGCCGCAGTAATAGGTGATCACCATACCAATTTTCTACAGAGCTCTTTGGACTTGGAAATGGGGGTTTTGGAATGTTCTGTTTAGGCCCAAATTTTCTTTGAGTGCTACAGTAGTGCTTGGGGCCCACTTGGGAAAATTTAGTCGATCGAATATTTTAAACATGTTAGTCCACAGTATTTACATTATATCTGCGACCGTGAATGTCATTTGATCGGTAAATCCTGTCTAACTGCTATAGCCCTTTTAGACGGATTTGGGAACGTGCATTCACGTTGATGTTCTTTGTTGTGCTGTGATGTTGCGGATTGGTCGTGGGGGATAGCCTGGATGCAATAGTAGTACAGTTTGGTTTATTATGTACATTTGATATTGCGGGGCGAGCGTCCGACATGTGGACTGCCGTTACTTCCTGTTTGTATATTATTCTTTTGAGGCACGACCGTGCTGAGGTCGATGTACCCGTTGTATGTATATTTTACTTTCTGTACTAGGATTACCCTAAGGTGGGGCGCACGGATAGCCGGGTTCTAGAGGGCAACGGGCCCGCATCTCATGGCGTTGAGACGGACGGGGCTTCACTTTAGAATTGGCGGGCTATTCGCCGCACTCGTAGGGGGTACAGGTTGACCCAAGGAGGGGTGCCTAAGTTACCGGATTCCGTGAAGTGCTGGGTAGTCCATTCACGTTGCTGAAAGGGGCTTCCTCGCTTCAGGTTTTGGCGGGTAACTTGCCTTGCCCGTAGGGGTCTAGGATTTCATTGCACAGGATATCCACACGACCAGGGGAACGTCGGGTTTCAGTAGCGGGTCTGTGAAACCCGGGGATCCCAGATATCTGTATTATTATGTGATGCTTATTACATTTCTGTGATGTAGCGTTTTATCATGCCTTGAGTGAATATTATATATTGAAATATATACTAGTAGATGTTGTATATGTTTTGCATCCGTGCTAGTCCAGTCCCCGCTCTGTCGTTAGTTAAGTAACCTAACGGGTAATGACGGGACCCAGTGGCGAATGCGGATGGCATATACGTACATCATTATTTTTGTTCTTTATTGGTGTGATCAATTGATGGGACTGCATTGATTCGGATCAATGCAAGCTAAACAAACCTATTCTGATGTTGTTGGAATAATTTTCAAAAAGCTGTTATTGCAAGGACATTCACTTTTGTTTTGCACAGTGGTATTCAGTTGGAATATCCTGCACCTCAGTCGACGAGGCAAGGGCCGAGATCCCTTCACCGGGAGTGACCCCTTGGACAGAAGTTTGCGTCAGGGTAATAACTTCACTATAGCCGATTGCCTTTTGCTTTGCAACATGGTATTCAGTTGGAATATCCTGCACCTCATTCTATGGGGAAAGAGCCGAGATCCATTCACCGGGAGTGACCTCTTTAGCAAAGGTTTTCGTCACTATATTCTTATAAAACTATCCGGTTCCTTCAACGATATCAAGTTCATTACGTTAAAGGTTTTTCGCCAAAAACCATTCGTAGCCCTCCGTCATTTCAGACGGGTAGCAGGTAGTATTCATTCTATGTTTGTTGGCCTTAGTCAAGGCATAGTGTATGGTAGCTGCTTGTTACTTTTCTGCTGCATAGATAGATGCGTTGGTTTGGGATAGTCGTATAGCCTTGTTGGCCCTAGTCAAAGGCTTGTACGGGTGGGTTCAAATTAACCTGGACAATGACGGGTAGAACTTGACATGTGACTTATGATTTGTTGGCCTTAGTCAAGGTCATAACAGCATGGGGAAAAAATCACATCGGGGGTTTCTAAAGAAACTGAAACTTGCCAGATATGCGCATACCTTCTGGAGTGTGATAACGTGAGTGGATTCCGTCCCGTTATCATGCGATGATAGTTGGATCCCGATTCACACTGATGAGTTGGTTTACGCCTCGGGTGATCCCGACTAATTCTTCTTTCAGGTTTGGAGAAGAATTTGACGTTACAGTGGGAGGTTTCCTAATTAGATAAATTGATAACCATTCTTATCTAGGTTAGAGTGCACGCTGAGTGTTTCTTTTCTCTCTCTCTTTGGCAGCGACCATGACCCGACCCTTGACTATGACTCAGTGACCAAAATTGATCGAACCTTCTTAAACACTGGCTTTTAGATTGTCAGAGTTGCAAACCTCATTGCCACTCCTACTTTTACCCTTTTCTCCAGAGCACCCCGTATTACTACGAACGTCCACTTACATTGGACAAAACCATCGTATGGTTATATACGAACTCGAAGGAATTTATTCGAGGATGGTTTCCGGTTCTGGAGAAAACGAATAGAACTATTCAGTTGTCTTTTCCTTTTACCATCTCTCAGGTTGCGAGTACTCCTTGGTTTAGGAGATAGTACACCTATTACGCAAATTGGATAGACTTCATCCAAACCTTAGGCTGGTGCCAAACGGTGAGGAATGAAGAAAACCAATTAGCATAACGATGGTGTACAGAAGGTATTAAGTAAAGACATATCAAGGGATTAGTAAGAGGGCAAAGTAAATTGCGACTGCTATTCATGACCAAACCAAGTATTTTTTCGCCAATCCTAAATCACCTTTGTATTTCTCCAGGACACTCCGTATCACTACGAGGATCCACAGTGTATTGGATACTCCATCGTATGGTTATATACGAACTCGAAAGGAACTTGTTCCATTTCGGGGATGGATTCTGGTTCAGGAGAAATAGGAATAAGGTTTATTCGGTTGTCTTTTATCTTCATCTTCTCTCGCATTGCGAGTGCTCCTAGGATTAGAACAGTACACCCATTATACTTATTGGATAGTCTTCTTCCAAACCATAGGCTGGTGCCGAACGGTAGGAAAGGAAGAAAACCATTTGGCCTAAAGGGGTGTACAGAAGATAAGGACTAAAGACATATAAAGAAATTTGGAGAGATGGCAAAGAATTATACGGTTACAGTTATGAATTTGGATAATGGAAGAGGCAATACTAGGAATACCAGCATACCCCTACGAAACAATTCAATGTTTCAGTTTCACAGTGTATTGTTTAAAGAAAACTGATTTCCCAATTAGTCCTTACTCCAGGGTATGTATTTACCAGGTTTGATTCTCACATCTGTATAGTTTTACAAATGTTGAGTGGGAGTAAGTTATTGAGAATTAGGTGATTATCCTCATTATATCGGAATTCGTTGTAATTGGTGATATTTGAGAAAATCACCTGGGTAGTTTGCCGGACGGCAAATATTATGTTTTGAATATCCGTTGTTATGCACCAATTTCAAATTGATATATCTGTACGTCTATTTTTATAGAGTGAGATATACCTTTTTAAAATTATGTCCAAGACATTTACCTATATCAGTGGATGGTTAGGTAAGGAGTATTAAACAATGGTGTAATTCTTCTTAACCATAGGTAATGTTTTCAACCTACGACACACAGGGAATGAGTTACTAGACTCAAGGGACTTATACAGAGTATTGTATGTTGTCCAGCGTCCATGAGGACAGAGGGGTTGGTCCTCGTACTATATTCGGTTTACTTATGACTTCTCTAGCTCTTAAACAAGTGTTTCATAGAGATACAAGGTCTGAGTTTTGAGAAGTTATAGGTATATTAACAAAGTAGAGAACCAGGTGTTGCAAGTATCGGGATACTTCAAAATGATCGAAGATGTAGATACTTGTGTATGGTATTCAGTTGATAGTAATGATTTTGAGAAACTTGTTTCTCTTTCAGGTCACTCATAATTGGAAGCATTCTTAAGTTGAGTAACGCTGATAGGCCTCCTTCCATTTAGTTGACATGCACTGGAGACAGTTGCATGATTTGAATCTGGTTCAATTAAATCAGAGCCTCTGTTTCTGTATTGGATATAGAACAGTTCATATCTTAACGATGTTAAGGTACGGGGAGTTGTCCGGCTTATGCTTAAAACCAGACTCTGGATAACTCAAGGCATGTTTCTGTAATGACTGTTTGTGGGTTGACCCAGGCTATGACGAAGGTTGACTTTCTACCATCTGGAAGATCAATAGTGATATTGTTCTTGACTCGCCACGGTTTTTAATAAAAATGGATTTTTTCAGAAAACAGTAGTGGGAGTATGGTAGAACTGGAAGCGATTCCAGAACCCCAAACGATTACTGGAAATTTAGCAAGAACCTAAAGATTCAATCTGGATTGACATTCCATTGGCCACTCCGCAGATAAGGTGGGTAACCTCAGGCACCCGAGAGGTACTCCGGTAGCCTCAAGGACGGTAGCAGGGAGGTTCTTGTTTACCCAGACTTGCCATTGCTGTTGTTCCAGACTATGAGACCCGGCAGGAGGATGAGTATAGCGTTGTTCTGAACTGGCTTTAGAAGCGTATGTGTATATGACTCTGCCATAGGGTTGTCATGGTCAATGGGAGCAGCGGAAGCATTGGTGGACGAGTGGCTTATGTCTATTAAGAGACTAAAGCAGAAATAGCGGAGATAGATCATCTATTTCTAATGTGACAGTCATAGGTTTGACTTTATCAGAATAGGGGATGGATCTGTTAAGAAGGTAGTAGGGTGTGATGTCCTGGTATCTGGATGACATACGCAGAGTAGGAAGTGATATTCCTATACTACGATCGGTTATACTTTGGTTGTCACACAGTGGTTTCTCCACATGGGACTTGGATATAATATCAAGACATTCTGGTTACTAGATCTATAGATCTAGATTTGGGTGGTTTCCCAATCAGGGTACTTAGACAGCATTCTGAAGGTATTTTAGAATGGGCGACTCCAGGCACGGTAGTGTACCTGCAGGTGATGGAGTCACCCTCTATAAAGGTGTCTTACAAACTAAAGGGGAGAGGGATGTGCATGATTGGCAGATCACTTGCTTAGGCAATTGAGTCAATCATGAGATGTCAAGTACCACACCAGATGTTATTTTTACAGTGGATGCAATAAATTGATATTGATCCTATCCGGGAGAAACGATCGGAAGCAATTTTAGAACATAAGTGGATGTTCTAAGGATATGATAACGACAGCCTCATTCGGGAGACAGTTATCATTCCAGGCTTCCAAGGTGACATGGATGACAGAGTGACTGTCAGAGTTATAGTTTTCCCTGTGACGAGGGGCAGTATTTGGACAGGTGGTCCAGGTAGATACTGAGGGAGACATGGCGTAGGATACTGATTAAGTTCAGTTGATGATACAGTCTAAGAAGTTTGGATTTGGAGTTCATTTATGAGCTAGGTCCCATCAGATATCCAGACATATTCTAAGATAGGTATTTCTCATTTCGGGAGATGGCTTTCTCCACGAACTTGAGATATAGAGAGACATAGAAAGAAACATCAAAGCGGATCCACTCACTGAGACTATTCCTCGAACGCAATAGTTTCGCAAACGGGTTTTGTGAGACTGACTAGTAGAGGAGTTGGGTGTTCGGTATCACACGGGCTGTGAGTATGCGACATCACAATAATTAGCCTTAAGTGCAAGTGGGAGATTGTTGGAGCTAGTGCCCTCAGAGTCAATTATTGGATCACAGGCACGTGATTGCAATGATTGAGGGAGGACCTATACCGGTAGGACAGTCTTACTCAAGATGATAGTATGCTATCTGGTTTATCTTTATCATCGTGTACTGCTTTAGGTAACCTTACAGGTCACTATTGCGCGTTGATAGAGCCCCTAGGATTCTTGCTTGACTGCCAGCAGTATGAGGGCGATCATATACGTGGGAGCTGGGGTCTATAGGCACATCCTTAAAAGGTCCCTAGTCGTGGGAGTTTCGAGACAGGGCATCAATACTCCAGAGTAGACTAGTGTATACAGTCGAGACCCAGACGAGGGGCGGTGGCCGGTCTCACAAGCCACTGGTGTCAGTTGGTTCACCTAAGATGTATACAGGTGCTCATTGGGTTATGAGTACACCGGACAGGACTCGCCGGGAACATGCTAGTTGGTCTTATACCAGACGTCAGATAACAGTTCCCTGGTGACATGTGTAGAGGTTAGTTCATCAACCTGAGATCGTCATTTGTCTCGTGTGAGTTCCCACTGTACTTTGATTACTACCCTACCACGCTCAAAGGAGACGTGCAAACAGGTTTTAGTTGGGTACAGTCCCGAGCCACATGGAGGCAGTGAGCGGATCTGCAGAGGTTCGTCTCTCCCAGTTTTGGAGGTGAGGTCGTGCTGTGTCTAGGAGAGCCATTACACGAAGTCCTTGGCCAAGGCAGGAGATTTACTGGTAGGTATTCTAGTAGTATCTCAGGGTGTTCTGGACAACACTCCGACAAGGCTTGTACCGCTTTTCGGGGTCTGTCTTTTACCAAACCCCTAGGCCCGCCATGCGATGCTCATAGACGAACGGACTGGACTGTACGGATATTGTTACTGACAGGCTCAGTAGGGTGTCAGGATGAGTTCACTCATCGACGTCCCTTTTGGTTAATACCTAGTAGCCAGTTACGTATGGCTAATACCTCTGACGTGTTAGTGGTTAAATCCATAACCAAAGTGTTAACGAGTCTTTAGAGTCCCCCACAGACCGTTTTCTCAAGTTTCGGGCGAAACGCTGTAGAGGCCGTATGGAGATATGGCAGGTTTCGATCATATACGTGCGGTATTGCACGGATCATGATCGGATGGATAATACTAGCGGGCTTTGGTTTAAGCCGGATCCTAGTATTGTACAGTGTAGATTTTGTCTCATTGCATTTGTATTCGGTCGGAATACAAATGTGGGTATGTATATACAGTCGCGGGGTTTTCCTGTAATTTGTTACGGGATCAGTTTTCTAAAGTTGCCGGTTTGCATTCCGTTTCGGCCTTTTTCCTTTGTATCTTTCCTTGGCTGAAAGTTGGTGGAGGAGGGCTTATTTGCAAGTATGCAAATTTGATTTGTGGAGGGTGGTCTTTGCATATTGTTGCTTCATGATAGTTCTTGTTTGACCTTGATTTCTTTTGATCATCATTGATTGACTTTGCTTGATGGTGATGGGTTATGATTAGGTTGGTGGAGTGTTGGATTTGGTTGGTGATCATTTCTTCTCATCATCACTTCACATTCTCTCTTGTATTATTGATCCACACCCCCCTTGGATTTCTCTCTCTCCCTTCACCACATGAGGCCGGCCACTATGAGGGAGTGGGCTGTCCCAATTTTTTGGGTGTAGTTTGTTCTCATTTTGGTTTGCAAAACTCCCTTTGTTCATCACAAAAAGCTTGCACCTCCTTCTCCACAAAATACATGTCAACTTCCTTAACCCCATTGAGACATGAGTTCTACAGTTAACCTACAGCATCCTTGGGCACGTCGGATCGCCAACTTCATGCCCGAGTTGCCTCGGTCCAGAGGTGGGAGCCCGTAAAAGAACCCGGCGATGTGGTGCCCTTCCGGTGAGGAGGTGAAGACCGGAGATTCCGCGGGGAGATCGGGACGACGACGAGAAGACCGAAGGACACGGATCGCTCGGTATATCTCTCTACCCCTTCTCTAGTAAGTTAGGATTAGATTAATGGCCCGATCCGGGATTTTCGTGCGCAGTTGTGCCGGTTCTACTTTATAGAAAAGTTTTATATTCCGCATTTTAGCTTCCTTCCGACGGCCGGGGCACCGCCGTGCACTTACAATTTCTTGTGAAGAAATTATTGTTCATGAGGTAGAACTGGAAGGTGTTCCAGCTATACAAACTGCAGCTGATGATTTGGTAGAACCGGAGCATTCAATAGTTTCCAACGAACCTCAGCCTCTCCGCCGATCTAGTAGGGTTCCTCACCCACCTGAGAGATACTTCGGTTTTCTCTATGACAGTGGGAGCGAGGATTGCATCATGAGATGATGGCCCAACTAGTTTTGAGCTGGCCATCAGGAGTGGGACTCTGTGAGAATAGCTGGATGCTTAGCGATCTGAGATGGAATCCTTATGCACCAACAAAGTATGGACTTTGGTTGTTTTATCTGAAGGGTTAAACCCCCATCAGGAGCATGTATATCTTGAGAAGATTACTTGGTGTACATGGAAAAGTTGAGACTTTCAAAGCTATGCTTAAGTCCATCCAGATCCTACTTGCCATGGCTACATACCATGACTACGATATCTTGCGGTTGGGTGTCATGACTGCTTTTCTAAATGTTGATTTAGAAGAGAGCGTCTATAAGAACACAGGTAGAGGGCTTCGTCGACAGTGGGAGCAGCGGAAACGTGTGCAAGATGTTTTATGTGATAAATCAGGCATCGCGGAGTTAGAACATCTGTTTTGATGTGGTAGTCAAAGAGTTTGACTTCATCAAAATGGTAGATGAACCTTGTATATACCAAAAGGTAGTAGAGTGTATGGTGGTGATTCTCGTAGAGTACGTGGATGACATACTCTTGATAGGGAAGGAGTTTCCTATGCTACGCTCGGTCAATCTCCGCTTATCACAAGGATTCTCCATATAGGATCAAATAGATACCTCCTAAATCCTGGGTTTAGGATCTATGAGATAGATCTAATTGGATGTTAGGATTCTCACTAGTTGTAGTGAGATGGTATCAATCGATCCTGGGGAGAATCACTGGAAAGGTTCCAGTGTGATAAGGACGACTGAATGTCAGTCGCAGGCATTGTCTTTACCCTCATTGGAAAGACGGTATGTTGGAAGAGTTCCAAGCTAGATACCGTGACATACTAGACGATTAAAAGCAAGATACATCATTACCAAAGATGCTACAAAAGAGGCAGTCTGGATATATTTTAGTTCATAAGATGAACTTCGTTCCTACCATTGTGTGATAATGGAGTCGTAGCTTATGCCAAGGAACCCCCGTCCCGTCAGAAATCCGGATATAATTCTTTGGCAGTAACACCTGATCATGGAGATGGTTGATCTCCAGGGAGATCGAGGTTAGGAGAGTAGACACAGAGGACAACAGCGCGGATCCACTCACAAAGGCCTTTTTCCCAGTAGAGACTTTTATGGGATGGTTGAGTATGAGATACTTCAACCACAGCTAATTGTTGGGTATGTGATACCACAACAGATGGCCCTAGTGCAATTGGGAGATTGTTAGTTATATGTATGCCCTAGAGCCTATTACTGTACATACGATGTATATTGTAGTGGATGCTTGGATATATATAGGGCAGACTTTCTTGCTCGACATGATAGTATGCTGTCTGGTTGTACTTTATCTTAACATGTACACTGATTGTCTCTATGTTACCTGTTGATAAAGCCCTTAGGATATGTACTCGACAACTGGGACTATGACGAGATCATACTAGTGGGGCCACGGTAGTCGACGACTACATCCTATAATTGTTCCAAGTCGAGGGTGTATCGAGACAGGGCATCGATGCACCAGAGTAGACTAGCGTATACGCATCTTGAGCCATATGATGGGCGATGGATGATCCCATATCCATCGGTGTTTGACATCAAGGATGGTGTACGGGTGCTTAGTAGAGACTGGGTACACTGGACGGACTCGCCGAGAACTCCCAGATGGTATTATACCTCACGTCAGATGGCAGTTCTCTGGTGACACTGGTACAGGTTAGTCTGTAGACCCGAGATCGTCATAGAGTCTTGTGTGATTCCCACTTTGCTTTGATTTCCATCATACCACGTCCAAGAGGGCGTGCAAAAAGGTGGCTTTTGGGTACAGTCCCGAATCACATGGAGGCAATGAGCGATAGGAGTGGATTCGTCTCTCCCGGTATAGGGAGTTGAAGTTGCGCTGTGTTCGATTGGCTATAACTGGAAATCCCTGGCCAGGGTTGCTGAGATTTACTGGTAAGTGTTATCAGTAGTTTCACGAACTGTTATAGACCTCATATCGACACGACTTATCAAGCTACTGGGGTCTGACGTTTACCACCCCTAGGCGAGATATGCGACATATCAGACGAAGAGACTGGACTGTACGGGAGTGTTACTAATTGGAGTCGTGGGAGAATGTACAGACTTGCTTGTTGATGTTCTGATCGCTCAATACCTGGGTGGCTGTTATGTTTAGCTGACCGCTTGCAGCTTGTGGGTGTTTGATATGATCATCACCTACTGCCGGCGTATTGATGATTCTTTAGAGTCCTACACAGAGGTTTTTTAGCTCAGGCAAAATGGAGTAGGAGCACATATATGATATGTACGGGACTGAGAATAATTCGTGTATATGATACCGTATTAGATTCTCGCGATACGAGATATCGGCCGGGTATATGTGATATAGCCGGGTCATCGGATCAAGTGTTGATTCGATGAACTGATACAGATTATATTAGTCGGTTATTTGTGAAATAGCCGGATTATCGGGTCAAGTTTTGATTCGATAATTTAATGTATAATTATATGTTTGATATATTAAATTATATTAACTAATATAAGCTCACAAAAGAATTCTTTTTCTCACTCGGGTAATACATTGATATATATGGGATATATGTTAATTGTATTATTTTATTTTGTTACAATAAATATTGTATATGTGATATATAATATTGTAACATGTTAGAGTTATTAATGCAACGTGATTGGTGGAGATTAAACATGATTAAGGTTTGATTTGGGTTAATTTTTTCTAGAAGCTTCTAGAAGGTTTTCTTTTGTTTTTGCAAAGATATTTTGTAAAGATATTTTTGTATGATATTTGTTAACCCAACTCAACCCTTGACCATGGTTCATTCTCTACATGGGTTAAGTTATCATACTTTACCCATGGTTGCATTTCTAACCTTACGACAATTCATTATTCATCACAAAAGAAATGCTTCTTCTTTTTCCTTCTTCTTTCATGAAAAGCTTTCTAGCTTTTTATGAAGTGATGAAAATGAGTGAGTTATTGAAAATAAATGAGAGCTAAAATCCTACTTCATCATCCTAATCTATCCTAGCCATTTAGATTAGGGTGTTCACTTTATTTATGAGTGAGAGCTTGTGTTAAAGAAACTTCAAGGTAGATCATCTTTGTTATCGAAGATCGGAAGCAAGTTTGCATCATTCTCTTCGTGGAGTCTCTCTAGAGTCCGGAAACTCGATGATCGCAGCGAAGGGAGCTCAACACGAATATTTGGAAGTGAAGGACCGGACTACAAAGGTTGTAATCCCAAACTCTTAGATGCTAAAGTGTTTAATATGCTTTGTTTCGCCAAATCTCTAGTTTAAAGATCTTGGTTAGGGTTGTTCGGCATGTCTAATTTTTGAATCGGGCATGGTTGATGCCTTATAGACCCTTGTAAGAGTGCCTCGTAACCCTGCAGTACGTGGATGACATACTCTTGATAGGGAAGGAGTTTCCTATGATACGCTCGGTCAATCTCCACTTATCACAAAGATTCTCCATATAGGATCAAGGTGATACCTCCTTAATCCTTGGTTTTGGATCTATGACATAAATCTAATTGGATGTTAGGATTCTCACTAGATGTAGTGAGATGGTATCAATCGATCCTGGGGAGAATTACTGGATAGTTTCCACGGTGGTAAGGTCGACTGAATGTCAGTCACAGGTATTTTCTTTACCCTTAGTAGAGAGACGGTATGTTGGAAGTGTTCCAAGCTGAATACCGTGACAAATGTAGACGATTAAAAGCTAATACATTGCTACCTAAGATGCTACAAAAGAGTCAGTCTGGATGTATATTAGTTCATGAGATAAACTTCGTTCCTACCATTGTGTGACAATGGAGTTGTGGCTTTGGCCTAGGAACCCCCGTCCCATCAGAGATCCAGACATATTCTTAGGCAGTATCACCTCATCATGGTGATGGCTGATCACCAGGGAGATCGAGGTTAGGAGAGTAGACACAGAGGAAAACAGCGTGGATCCACTCACAAAGGCCTATTTCCCAGCAAAGACTTTTTATGGGATGGTTGAGTATGAGATACTTCAACCACTGCTAATTTTTGGGTATGAGGTATTACAACAGATGGGCCTAGTGCAAGTGGGAGATTGTTAGTTATATGTATGCCATAGAGGCCATTACTATACATACGATGTATATTGTAGTGGATCCTTGGACATATATAGGGAGGACTTTCTTGCTCGACATGATAGTATGCTATCTGGTTGCACTTTATCTTAACATGTACTTTGATTGTCTCTATGTTACATGTTGATAAAGCCCTTAGGATGAGTACTTGACTACCAGGACTATGATGTAGATCATACTAATGGGGACAGAGTAGTCGCTAAGTACATCCTTCAAATGTCCCTAGTCGTAGGTGTATCGAGACAGGGCATCGATATACCGGAGTAGACTAGCGTATAACTTCTCGACCCATGTAGATGGGCGGTGGATGATCCTATATCCATTGGTGTTTGACATCAGAGACAGTATACGGGTGCTCAGTGGAGACTGGGTACACTGGACGGACTCGCCGAGAACTCCCAGATGGTTTATACCTCACGTCAGATGGCAGTTCACTGGTGACACTGGTACAGGTTAGTCTGTAGACCCGAGATCGTCATAGAGTCTTGTGTAATTCCAACTATGCTTTGATTTCCATCATACCACGTCCAAGTGGGTGTGCAAAACGGTGGCTTTTGGGTACAGTCCCGAATCACATGGAGGCAATGAGCGATAGGAGGGGTTTCGTCTCTCCCGGTATTGGGAGTTGATGTTGCGTTGTGTTCGATTCGCTATAACAGAAAGTCCTTGGCCAATGCAGCGTCAGAGATATACTGGTAAGTGTTATCAGTAGTTTCGTGACTCGTTATGAGCCTCATATCGACACGACTCATCGAGTTACTGGGGTCTAACGTTTACCATCCCTAGACGAGATATGCGACATATCAGATGAAGAGACCGGACTTTACGGTGATGTTACTGATTGGATTCGCAGGAGTGTGAGCAGGCTTGCTTGTTGATCTTCTGATCGCTCAATACCCGGGTGGCTGTTACGTTTGGCAGACCGCTTGCGGCGTATGGGTGTTTGGTATGATCATCACCTACTGCCGGTGTATTGACGAGTCTTTAGAGTCCTACACAGGGGTTTCCTGGCTCAAACGAAACGGGGTAGGAGCACATATGTGATATGTGCGGGACCGAGATTAATACGATATGTGATACCGTATTCTATTCTCGCGATTTGTGACATTGATCGGTTGTATGCGATATAACCGGGTTATCGGATTAAGTGTTGATTCGATAAGTTGTTACACTTGATATTAGTCGGTTATAGCCGGATTATTAAATCAAGTATTGATTTAATAATTTAATGTATAATTATATATTTGATATATTTCATTACATTAACTAGTATTAGCTCACTTAAGATTTATTTTCTCACTAAATTGTGCACATTGTTTATATGTGATATATGCAAGTGTACATGTTTGTATCATGCTTGATGATACATACAAGATGGGTGTATGAGACTTATACCATGATTAGGGTTAAGATTAGGGTTTTGTTTATATCTTAAGATTTAACAAATGAGAAAGACTTAGTCAAAGTTCTCAAGCTTGGAAGAACCTTGGAGAAACATTGACAAAGTCCACTCTTTTCTCATTTCTCTTGATATTCTTTAACCCAATCCTTAACCTCATACCTTGGTCAATTCTCTACATGAGTTAAGCATGATAGCTTAACTCACCCATGGTTACATTATTGAGGGGATTAATTCATATGATGAATTACTCTTTCTTCTTCTTCTTGATCAAGCTCCATGAAAAGCTTGCTAGCTCTAATGGTGGAATGGGAAAAATTGTGAGAAAATCAATTCTAAAGTGAGCCCACTTCCTATTTCATCATCCTCTACTACTTGCCATGTAATATAGTGTGTTCTCTTCACAAAGTTCTTTACCTAGTGAAGGAATAGCTTAAGTTAGTGTCTCCCCAACATAGATCATCTTCGGCATCGAAGTCTTCGAAGCAAGCACGTTCGTTTCTTCTACGGAGCCTCTCTAGACTCCGGAGCTTGAGATCGAAGCGGAGGGGACTACTACACGGAGCTATTTGAAGTGAAAGACCGGTCTACAAAGGTTGTATTCCTTGGTCACTATTAGTTGCAAAGAGTTTGCAAATGTTTCCCGTATTATTACTAGTTAACGATTCTAGTTAGGGTTATCTAAATCGGCAAAATTTTAATTTGGAATGGGCGATGCCTCCCGAAACCTTACTGCCGTCGTAGGTAACCCTTCAACCTCATCGCCGACGACACCTTCACCTCGCCATCGCCATATCCTTCCTCTTCTCCTATCCCTCTCCTCTGCATTCTCCCTCCTACACCAACCCTGCACCCAAAACCGCAGCAAACAACACCTGAGCCTAACCCTAACCTAACCCTAACTCCTCTAAGCAACCCTAGCCTTGCCGGAGCTCCGTCGACCTCGTCGTCACCCTCACACCTCCTCTCTAAAAACCACAGAGCACTTACAATCCCAGTAAGCTTCATCCCCTCTCTCCTTTCTTCTTCTTCTTCCTCTTTCTTTCTTTTCTTTCTTTAGTTCTTGATTTCTGTATTTCATAGTTCACCGGAGCCGGTCTTGACGCTGTCAATCCAGACAACCTAGGGGAAGTACCTTACCTGTGTGATCACCCTCTTACGTTGCTTGGACCCGTCCCGTGTGCCGTACGTGTGTCGCGACATTTTGCCGACGTCGGATGTACCGTACATATCCGTTTTGTGATCAATCTAGGAAAATTTATCTTGCTACATGCTACGTTACTTTATATACATCTATTTTAACAAATAGAATACTTGGATTTCAAATCGTGCATCCCATGTTTAGTTTTTCATGTTTTCGGCTATCCGTATCCATCCATATCAGTAATTACTGTATGTCTACGGTACCGCCCCGGCCGTCTGTTCGAGGCCAAAATACGGAAAACAAAAACTTTTTCAAACTAGAAACCGGCGTTATCGTATGCTTAAAACCCGGATCGAACCATTAACCTACAACTAGCTATCTAGAGAAGGGATAGAAAGGCTATACCGATCGATCCGTGTCCTTCGGTCTTTGGCCACCATCCCAAGCTCCCCGCGGCAACTCCGGTCTCGATCTCCTCGTCGGAAAGGGCACCACATCATCGATTCTTTTTACGGGCTCCCGTTTCGTCCGAAGCAACTCGGGTACGAAGTGTGCTAGCCGACGTGTCCAAGATGTTGTAGAGAATGTTTGTGATCACTTTGTCTCTTGCATCCATAGATTTGGATGGAGGTTGAAGGTGTTGCCATTAATGAAAATGGTGAGCTAGAGAAGAAAGAGGAAGAAGATGAAGAGAAGGTTTTTTCTTTCTCATGTGTGATATGATAAAAAGAGAGAGTTAGAAAAACAAAACACAAGAGCTCACCCATCTCATGGCTGCCCTTTCTCTCTCTTCTTATCATTTCACCACAAAATCAATCACATAATGTGATATTTGCACAAGAAATGATACCATGACTCACCTATGAAGTACATGTATCTTTTAATGCACAAAATGATGGTTTAAGCTCACAATTTCCCTTAACAAACATTAATCCAACAAAAAAATCCGGCAACATCTAAAGTAAACTCGTGACGGATCACAAGGATACCCCTCACCTGTATATACATACCTGCATTCGCATTACGGCTGAATATGAATGCAATGAGACTAAAGTAATCCAACAAATCTAATACTAGGATCCAGCTTAAACCAAAGCCCCCTAGTATGATCCGTCCGATCATGATCCGTGCAATACCGCACGTATAAGATCGAACCCTGCCATATATCATACGGCCTCTACAACGTTTCGCCCAAAATATGAGAAACTGTCTTTGGGGGACTTTAAAGACTCGTCAATACATTGGCTGTGGATTTAACCACGAGCACGTCAGAGGTACTAGCCGTACGTAACGGGCAACTAGGTATTGACCAAAAGAGAGGTCGATGAGCGAACTCATCCTGACACCCTACTGAGCCTGTCAGTGACAATATCCGTACAGTCCGGTCCGTTCGTCAATGAGCATCGCATGTCGGGCCTAGGGGGTTGGTAAAAGTCAGACCCCCAAAAGCGGTACAAGTCGTGTCGGAGTGTAGCCCAGAACACCCTGAGATACTACTGGAATACCTACCAGTAAATCTCCTGCCTTGGCTAAGGACTTCATGTAATGGCTCTCCTAGACACAGCGCGACCTCACCCCCAATACCAGGAGAGACGAACCCCTGCCGATCTGCTCACTGCCTCCATGTGGCTCGGAACTGTACCCAACTAAAACCTGTTTGCTCGACTCCTTTGAGCCGTGGTAGGGTAGTAATCAAAGTACATTGGGAACTCACACGAGACAAATAACGATCTCAGGTCGGTGAACTAACCTGTATACATGTCACCAGGGAACTGCTATCTGACGCTAGGTATAATACCAACTAGCATGTTCCCGGCGAGTCCTGTCCGGTGTACTCATAACCCAATGGGCACCTGTATACATCTTAGGTGATCCAACTGACACCAATGGCTTGTGAGACCGGCCACCGCCCCTCATCGGGGTCTCGACTGTATACACTAGTCTACTAATGGAGTATCGATGCCCAGTCTCGAAACTCCCATGACTAGGGACCACTTTAAGGATATGCTTATAGACTCTATCTCCCACGTATATGATCGCCATCATACTGCTGGTCGTCAAGCAAGAATCCTAAGGGCTCTATCAACGAGTAATAGTGACCTATAAGGTCACCTGAAGCAGTGCATGATGATAAAGATAAACCAGACAGCATACTATCATCTTGAGTAAGACTGTCCTACCGGCATAGCTCCTCCCTCAATGATTGCAATCACGTGCCTGTGATCCAATAGTTGACTTTGAGGACACTATATCCAACAATCTCCCACTTGCACTCAAGGTTAATTATTGCGATGTCGCATACTCGCAGCCCGTGTGATACCGAACACCCAACTCCTCTACTAATCAGTCTCACAAAACCCGTTTGCGAAACTATTGCATTCGAGGAATAGCCTCAGTGAGTGGATCCGCCCTGATGTTTCTTTCTATATCTCTCTTTATATCAAGTTCGCGGAGAAAGCCATCTCCCGAAATGAGCAATACCTGTCTTAGAATATGTCTGGATATCTGATGGGACCTAGTTCATAAATGAACTCCAAATCGAAACTTCTTAGACTGTATCATCAACTGAAACCAATCAGTATCATGCGCCATGCCTCCCTCAGTATCCGCTTGGACCACTTGTCTAAAATACCGCCCCTCGTCAGAGTGAAAACTATAACTCTGACAGCCACTCTGTCATCCAGGTCACCTTGGAAGCCTGGAATGATAACCGTCTCCCGAAAGAGGCTGCCGTTATCATATCCCTAGAACACCCACTTATGCTCTAAAACTGCTTCCGAACGTTTCTCCAGGATAGGATCAATATCAACTTATTGCATCTAGTGCAAAAACAACATCTGGTGTGGTACTTAACATCTCATGATTGACTCAATTGCCTAAGCAAGTGATCGGCCAATCATGCACATCCCTCTCCCCTTTAGTCTGTAAGACACCTTTAAAGAGGGTGACTCCATTACCTGCAGGTACACTACCGTGCCAGGAGTCTTCCATTCTAAAACATCTTTAGAATGCTGTCTAGGTACCCAGATTGGAAAACTACGCAAATCTAGATCTAAAACCACAGATCTAGTAACCAGAATATCCGATACAATATCCATATCCTATGTCGAGAAACCACTGTGTGACAACCAAAGTATAACCGATTATAGTATAGGAATTTCACTTCCTACTCTGTGTATGTCATCCAAATACCAGGACATCACACCCTACTACCTTCTTAATAGATCCATCCCCTATTCTGATAAAGTCAAACCTATGACTGTCACATCAGAAATAGATGATCTATCTCCGCTATATCTGCTTTAGTCTATAAATAGACATAAGCTACTTGTCCACTATACTTCCGCTGCTCCCACTGACTACGACAACCCTCTGGCAGAGTCATATATACGTACACTTCTAAAGCTAGTTTAGAACGACGCTATACTCATCCTCCTGCCGGGTCTCACAGTCTGGAACAACAGCAATGGCAAGACTGGGTAAACAAGAACCTCCCTGTCACCGTCCTTGAGGCTACCGGAGTACCTCTCGGGTGCCTGAGGTTACCCACCATATCTGCGGAGTGGCCAATGGAATGTCAAACCAGATTGAATCTTTAGGTTCTTATCAAATTTTCAGTAATAGTTTGCGGTTCTGGAATCACTTCCAGTTCTACCATACTCCTACTACTATTTTCTGAAAAAATCCATTTTTATTAGAACTGTGGCGAGTCAAGAACAATATCACTATTGATCTTCCAGATGGTAGAAAGTCAACCCTCGTTATAACCCGGGTCAACCCACAAACAGCCATTACAGAAATGTGCCTTGAGTTATCCAGAATCTGGTTTTAGGCATAAGCCGGACAACTCCCCGTACCTTAACATTGTTAAGATATGAACTATTCTATATCCAATATAGAAACAGAGGCACAGATTTAATTAGAACCAGATTCAAATCATGCAGCTGTCTCCAGTGCATGTCAACTAAATGGAGAGAGGCCGATCAGCATTACTCAACTTAGGAGTACTTCTAATTATGAGTAATCTGAAAGAGAAGTAAGTTCTCTTAATCATTACTATTAACTGAATACCATACACAAGTATCTACATCTTTGATCACCTTGAAGAATCCTGAAACTTGCAATACCTGGTTCTCTACTTTATTCATATACCTATAACTTCTCAAAATTTAGACCTTGCATTTCTACGAAACACATGTCTAAGAGCTAGAGAAGTCACAAGCAAACAGAATATAGTACGAGTACCAACCCCTCTGTCCTCATGGACACTGGACAACATACAATACTCTGTATAAGTCCCCTGAGTGTAATAACTCATTCCCTATGTGTCGTAGGTTGAAAACTGTACTTATGGTTAAGAAGAATTACACCGCTGTTTAATGCTCCTTACCTAACCATCCACTGATATAGGTAAATGTCATAGACATAATTTCAAAAAGTTATATCTCACTTTATGAAAATAAACGTATAGATATATCAATTTGAAATTGGTGTATAACAATGGATATTCAAAACCAAATATTTGCCGTCCGGCAAACAACCCAGGCGATTTCCTTAAATATTACTAATTACAACGAATCCCGTTATAATGAGGATAATCACCCAATTCCCAATAACTTACTCCCACTCATCATCTTTTAAACCATACAGATGTGAGAATCAAACCTGGTAAATACATACCCTGGAGCAAGGACTAATTGGGAAATCAGTTTTCTTTTAACAATATACAGTGAAACTGAAACATGTAAATGTTTTGAAGGGGTATCCGGGTATTCCTTACTAATGCCTCTTCCATTATCAGATTCACAACTGTAACCGTATATTTCTTTGCCATCTCTCTAAATCCCTTTATATGTCTTTAGTCATTACCTTCTGTACACCCTCTTAGGCTAAATGGTTTTCTTACTTCCCTACCGTTCGACACCAGCCTATTGTTTGGAAGAAGACTATCCAATAAGCATAATAGGTGTACTGTCCTAATCTTAAGAGCACTCACAACCTGAGAGAAGGTGAAGATAAAAGACAAATGAATAAACCTTATTCCTATTTCTCCTGAACCAGAATCCATCCCTGAACTGGAACAAGTTTCTTCGAGTTCGTATATAACCATAAGATGGAGTATCCAGATAACTGTGGATCTTCATAGTGATACGGAGTGTTCTGGAGAAATACAAAGGTGATATAGGATTGGCGAAGAAATATTTGGTTTGGTCGAGAATAGCAGTCGCAATTTACTTTGCCCTCTTACTAATCTCTTTATTTGTCTTTTCTTAATACCTTCTGTACACCTTCGTTAGGCAAATTGGTTTTCTTCATTCCCTACCGTTTGGCACCTGCCTATGGTTTGGTACAAGACTATCCAATAAGCGTAATATGTGTACTGTCTTAATCCAAGAAGCACTCGCAACCTGAGAGAAGGTAAAAGGAAAAGCCATCTGAATAGTCCTATTCATTTTCTCCAGAACCAGAAACCATCCTCGAATCTGGAACGAGTTCCTTCGAGTTCGTATATAACCATACGATGGTTTTATCAAATGGAAGTGGATGTTCGTAGTAATACGGGGTGTTCTGGAGAAAAGGGTAAAAGTAGGAATAGCAATGAGGTATGCAACTCTGAAAATCCAATAACCAGTGTTTTTAAGAAGGTTCGGTCAACTTGGTCACTGAGTCATAGTCTAGGATCGGGTCTTGGTCGCTGCCAAAGAGAGAGAAAAAAGAAACACTCTGCGTGCACTCTAACCTAGATCAGAATGGTTATCACTTCATCTAATCAAGAAACCTCCCACTGTAACCTCAAATTCTTCTCCAAACCTCAAAGAAGAATTAGTCGGGATCACCCGAGGAGTAAACCAACTCATCAGTGGGAATCGGGATCCAACTATCATCGCATGATAACGTGATGGAATCCACTCACGTTATCACACTCCAGAAGGTATGCGCATACCTGGCAAGTTTCAGTTTCTTTAGAAACTCCCGATGTGATTTTTACCCCTAGGACCCAAGTGGCCTTGACACAGTCAACAAATCAAAGAGTCCTAGTCAAGTTCAACCCGTCATTAACCTGGATTGCAATAAATCCACCCGTACGAGCCCTTGACACATTCAACAAGGCCGCACGACTGTCCTAACCAATCCCATTAATATGCCACAAACGAACACTACTTAGCTGCCGTACACTACGCCTTGACACAGTCAACAAACGCAGCACGAATACTAAGTAATGCTTGTAAGAAATGACGGAGGGTTACGAATGGTTTTTGGCGAAAAACCTTTAACGTAATGAACTTGATATCGTTGAAGGAACCGGATAGCTTTTCATAAAAATATAGTGGCGAAAACCTTTGCTAAAGAGGTCACTCCCGGTGAAGGGATCTCGGCTCTTTCCCCGTAGAATGAGGTGCAGGATATTCCAACTGAATAGCAGAATGCAAAGCAAAAGGCAATCGGCTATAGTGAAGTTATTGCCCTGACGCAAACTTCTGTCCAAGGGGTCACTCCCAGTGAAGGGATCTCGGCCCTTGCCTCGTCGACTGAGGTGCTGGATATTCATAACCGAATACCATTGTGCAAAACAAAAGAGAACGTCCTTGCAATAACAGCTTTTTTTTTTTGAAAAATGTTCCAACAATATCAGAATAGGTTTGTTTAGCTTGCATTGATCCGAATCAATGCAGTCCCATCAATTGATCACACCGCAAAAGAACGAAAATATGATGTACGTATATGCCATCCGCATTCGCCACTGGTCTCGTCATCACCCGTTAGGTTACTTAACTAACGACAGAGCGGGGACTGGACTAGCGCGGGTGTAAAACATATACAACATATACTAGTATATATATCAATATATAATATTCGCTCAAGGCGTGATAAAAATGCAACATCACAGAAATGTAATAAGCATCACAGAACAATACAGATAATCTGGAAGCCCCGGGTTTAACAGAGCCGCAACTGAAACCCGACGTTCCCCTGGTCGTGTGGATAGCCTGTGCAATGAAATCCTAGACCCCTACGGGCGTGGCAAGTTACCCGCCAAAACCTGAAGCGAGGCAGCCCCCTTCAACAACGTGAATGGACCACCCAGCACTTCACGGAATCCGGTAACTTGAGCACCCCTCCTTGGGTCAACCTGTACCCCCTACGAGTGCGGCGAATAGCCCGCCAATTCTAGAGTGAAGCCCTCTCTGTCTCAAAGCCATGAGATGCGGGCTTGTTGCCCTCTAGAACCTGGCTATCCGTGCACCCCTCCGTGGGGTAATCCTAGTACAGAAAGTAAAATATACAACGGGTACATCGACCTCAGCCCGGTCGTGCCCCAAAATAATAATATACAAACAGGCAGTGACGGCAGTCCACATGTCGGATGCTCGCCCCGCAATATCAAATTTACAAATATAACCAAACTGTACTACCATTGCATCCAGGCTATCCACCACGACAAATCCGCAACATCACTGCACAACAAAGAACATCAACGTGAATGTCACGTTCGCAAATCCGTCTAAAAGAACTATAGCAATTAGACAGGATTTACCGATAAAATGACATTCACGGTCGCAGATATAATATAAATACTGTGAACTAACATATTTAAATTTTCGATCGACAAAATTTCCCGAAGTGGGCCCCAAGCACAATATCCAGTACTCAAACAAATCTGGGCCCAAAATAAAATTACCAGAAACCCCATTTCCAAGTCAGAGAGCACTGTAGGAAAAATGGTGCAATGAAGCTACTGTTCGACGGCGGAACCGCAGCCAAAATGGGGTTAAGGCCACGGTTCCGCGACGCTACAGTAAGATCATGGTACCAATTTTCTGTAGTGTTCTCTGAAAACCCTGCCTGAATTTCTACAATGCTCGAAATAATTTTTTGACAATAAAAAAAATTCGACAGAAACTCAGAATTTGGAAATCAGTTTTTGGAACTTCCGACCGATCGAAGTTCTAAACACGTTAGAGCAAGCTAGTAAAGGTTAATGGCGTGGCTCTGATACCATGTAAGTCTACGGTAGCGCCCCAGTCGTCTGTTCGAGGCCAAAATGGGGAAAACAAAAAGTTTTTCAAACTAGAAACCGGCGCTATCGTATGCTTAATACCCGTATCGAACCATTAACCTACAACTAGCTATCTAGGGAAGGGATAGAAAGGCTATACCGAACGATCCGTGTCCTTCGGTCTTTGGCCACCATCCAAAGCTCCCCGCGGCAACTCCGATCTCGATCTCCTCGTCGGAAAGGGCACCACATCATCGATTCTTTTTACGGGCTCCCGCTTCGTCCGAAGCAACTCGGGTACGAAGTGTGCTAGCCAACGTGTCCAAGATGTTGTAGAGAATGTTTGTGATCACTTTGTCTCTTACATCCATTGATTTGGATGGTGGTTGAAGGTGTTGCCATTAATGAAAATGGTGAGCTAGAGAAGAAAGAGGATGAAGAAGAAGAGAAGGATTTTTCTTTCTCATGTATGATATGATAAAAAGAGAGAGTTAGAAAAATAAAACACAAGAGCTCACCCATCTCATGGCTGCCCTTTCTCTCTCTTCTTATCATTTCACCACAAAATCAATCACATAATGTGATGTTTGCACAAGAAATGATACCATTACTCACCTATGAAGTACATGTATTATTTAATGCACAAAATGATGGTTTAAGCTAACAATTTCCATTAACAAATATTAATCCAAATGTTTGGACCAACAAAAAGGATCCGGCAATATCTAAAGTAAACCCGTGACGGATCACAAGGATACCCCTCACCTGTATATACATACCTGCATTCGAATTCTGACTGAATGCGAATGCGATGAGACTAAAATAATCCAACAAATCTAATACTAGGATCCTGCTTAAACCAAAGCCCACTAGTATGATCCGTCCGATCATGATCCGTGCAATACCGCACGTATAAGATCGAACCCTGCCATATATCATACGGCCTCTACAACATTTCGCCCGAAACTTGAGAAACTGTCTGTGGGGGACTCTAAAGACTCGTCAATACATTGGCTGTGGATTTAACCACTAGCACGTCAGAGGTACCAGCCGTACGTAACGGGCAACCAGGTATTGACCAAAAGGGAGGTCGATGAGCGAACTCATCCTGACACCTTACTGAGCCTGTCAGTGACAATATCCGTACAGTCCGGTCCGTTCGTCTATGAGTATCTCATGTCGGGCCTAGGGGGTTGGTAAAAGTCAGACCCCCAAAAGCGGTACAAGTCGTGTCGGAGTGTAGCCCAGAACACCCTGAGATACTACTAGAATACCTACCAGTAAATCTACTTCCATGGCCAAGGACTTCGTGTAATGGATCTCCTAGACACAGCGCGACCTCACCCCCAATACCGGGAGAGACGAACCCCTGCCGATCCGCTCACTGCCTTCATGTGGCTCGGGACTGTACCCAACTAAAACCTGTTTGCACGACTCCTTTGAGCCGTGGTAAGGTAGTAATCAAAGTACATTGGGAACTCACATGATACAAATGACGATCTCAGGTCGATGAACTAACCTGTACACATGTCACCAGGGAACTGCTATCTGACACTAGGTATAATACCAACTTGCATGTTCCCGGCGAGTCCTGTGTTAGTGTATATGCCCTAGAGGCCATTACTGTATCATACTAGTTTGTATATTACTTGATGGAAGCTTGGGATATTCACAGTTGTATATACAATCTTGCTCGAAATGGTAGTATGCTACTTGGTTTGTCTCTGCTTTAATATGTGCATGTGTTTCTTTTAGCATATCGCTGATATATATATTAGTAGAGCCCTTAGGATCTTTGCTTGATTACCAGCGTTGTGATGGCGCTCACACTCGTGGGAGCTAGGTGATCTATAAGCACATCCTTATACAGGTCCCTGGTCGTTGGACTATCGAGATAGGGCATCGATACTCCGGAGTAGACTAGCGTATGCGCTTCTCATCCCAGTATGGGAGACGGTCTGTCCCACATCCGTCAGTACGTCGTACTTGAGATAGTATGCGGGTGCTCGTTAGGTTACGAGTACACTGGACAGGACTCGTCGGGAACTGTTGGTTGGTATTATACCTATCGTCAGTTATCAGTTCTCAGGTGACATGAGTACAGCTTACTCCGCTGACTTGACACTGTCACTTCGCCTCGAGTGTGTTCCCACTGCACTTTGATTACTACCCTACCACGGCTCAAAAGAGTCATGCAAACAGGTAGTTTTTGGGTGCAGTCCCGAAGCAATTGGTGGTAGTGACGGTTAGACAGGATTCGTCTCTCCCGGTATTGGGGGTTGACATCGCGCTGTGTCCAGGAGAGCCATTACACGAGTAGTCCCTGGCCAGGGCAAGAGAGATATACTGGTAGGTTTCCAGTGTTATCTCTGGGTGTTCTGGGCTACACTCCGACACGACTTGTACCGCTATTAGGGGACTGACGTTCACCGCCCCCTAGGCCCGCCATGCGATGTATCAGACGAACAGACCGGACTGTACGGAGACTGTCACATACAGGCTCTGTAGGAGTTCAGATGGGGTTCACCTCGTCAGTCTTCTTATCGACATCTACGTGGGGACCGTTATGTACAGCTAGTGCCGCTTGCGGTCTGTGGTTAAACCCACTGCCAGCGTAGTGTCGAGTCTTTAGAGTCCCACACAGAGAGCTATTCGCCTTTAGGAAAAATGAGTAGAGGTCGCATGGTTTTGAGACAGGGTTCGTTCACATCCGCGCACTTGTGCACGTTTGCTGTCCGGACAGCTTATACTAGCGGGCTTTGGTTTAAGCCGGATCCTAGTATATGATTTGGGATTGGTTTTATCACATTGTATTCGTGTTCCTCGGATCACGAATACGGGTGTGTATGCACAGTTGCTTGAGATAGAGGGAGAGGACTTTGATTAGGGTTAATGACTATTGTCATTTTATTAACCCTAATGCTTATGTGTGTATTATGGTTAATTGATATTAGTTTAAATAATTGTGCATGGTTATGGTTGTTGACCATTTGACCTCCTTGACTTGTTGACCTAGGTTGACACTTTGACAATCATCATTTCATTTGGAAGATGTTCTTTGATCCTTGCAAATTGCATTAAAAATGAAATGATAATGGTCATGTCTTAGTTAACCATAACAATTATCTAGCTAATTATCTAATTACAATAATTCACACATATATGAGGGAATGCTTCATATTTTCTCTCATTCTATTATTCACTTTCTCTCTCTTGTTCTTCCTCTCCCTCAATCTCTCCCCTCTCATGTGTTGAGAAACACTTGAGCTTGAGAAAAACCCCTTCTTGATAATCTCTACTCTCATCTAGGGTTTAAGGATTAGCACTTCTTGCACTCTAGTTACTTCTAGCTTGGAGTTGAAGCCAAAGGTTGAGACTTTCGGGTGGATCTTTCTTCGACGTGAGAAGACGACCAAGGTGACCTCTTTCCACTACTCCAAGGAGTAAGGAGAGAAGGACATAAAGCCCTAGGTATAACCTTTCTAACACTTAGCTAGTTTCTAGTTAGCTTTAGCTTATTTTTGTTTAGCAAAGATCCTTCTTTGTCTAGTCCATGTTGCCTAAGTTGATAAAAATTTGATTTTTATTCCGTTTTCCGCCTCCCCGTAAGTACCGGGGTGGGCAACGTGGACAGACAGTGGTATCAGAGCCTAACTAAACATAAACCAGCTAGGTAGTAAAGTGTATGGAAGTTCGACGAAAAAAAAAATCGAAAAACCGAGTTTTCAAAACCCTAAGTTTCTGTTCAATTTTTTTCTGTTCAAAACAAAATAAATCATACTCCAAAAATCATCTCAGGGTTTTTTGAAGAAAGCCACCAGAAACGATCCAGAGATTCGACCAAAGAGCCGCGGTTCCGCGGCAATAGCAAGCTATTGCCGCGCAACCGCGGCCGTTTTGGCTCGGCTCTGGGTCGAGTTTGGTGCAGTGTCTTTCTGGCTTGGTTTTGGGATTTTTAAGATGGTTAATATGTGCCCAGATTTTCCAGAATAGAAATTTGTTTTTGGGGGCCTATAAATCCGTATTTTTTATCGAACTTCACTACACTTTGACTAAAGGGTTATATCTGTGATGTTTATATGTATTGAACGTCGGCTAATCGCTATATGTCGATTAGTCGGTGTTATACATATCTGTGATCTGTGTTTGATGATGGTATGTGTATATGAATGTGTTGGATTGTCGCGGGTGAATAGCCGGGGTGGATGTGAGATGAGTGTTTCTTTTTCTTTCATTCATTGTAACATGTAAATTGATGTAATATTATTTGTATGGCCGCACAACCGGGTCGGGGTTGTAGCCGTCATTGTATAATTCTTTTTACTGTTTTTGCTCCTAGGATAGACCCATAGAGGGGTGCACAAACTACCGGGTATCTCGAAGTGCCGAGTGGTCTACTCACGGTGGTGAGGGAGGTTGCTTCGCTTCGGGTACTTGGCGGGTAGTTTGCCGCACCCGTAGGGGTCTTGGGTGGGGTATTGGCTATTCACCGCGACCGTGTAATCCGCTTTTCGTTGCAGGCTCGAACGGATTGCGGATTCCTAGTATATCCAATGTATTCATCTGTGATCTGTAATGTCTATCATTGCTATATATTTATATATGATAACTATTTAAGCGTTGCTTATGTTTTACAGCCGCGCTAGCCCAGCCCCCGCTTTGTCGTTAGTTAAGTAACCTAACGGGTGATGACGGGGGCCCGTGGCGAATGCGAATGGCATAAGCGTACGTCATATTTTGGTTGTTTTCTGCAATGGTAGGATTAAATGATGGGACGCATTAAAAGAACAAATGCAAGAAAATAAACCAAGTAAAAGTCGATTGGAACACTTTGAAAACCACTCGGTTCTTTTCAAAACTAAACTTTTAAACGCGGAGCTTGAACCACTCCTTTTAAAAGCTATCTCGTTCCATCGATTATATCAAGTTCATTACGTTCACGGTTTCGCCAAAACCATCCGTAGCCCTCCATCATTTCAGTTAAATATTCGGTAGTATTCAAGCTATGTATTTTGACCTCACGCCAAGGCATAGTGATTGGTAGCTGCCGGATATTTATCTGTTGCATAGATAGATGCGTTGGTTTGAGACAGTCGTACTGCCATTTTGGCCTACGTCAAGGGTAGGTACTGGTGGGTTCAAATTAACCAGGATAATGATGGGAAGAACTTGACATGTGACTTATGACATTTTGACCTCACGCCAAGGTCATAAGAGCATGGGGCAAAAATCCACATCGGGAGTTTCATAAGTACTGAAACTTGTTAGCGCTGCATACCATTTGGAGTGTGATAATTCTAGTAGGATTCCTTTGGTTTTTATCACGCGATGATATTTGGATCCCGATCCTACTGTGAGTATATGCTACTCCTTGGGAAAACTCTCACTTAACGATCAATGCTATAAACTTAGTAGGTGTCTAGAAAGGTGTTAGCGGGGCTACGCCTACAGGGAAAAGAGATTACTTAATTAAGGAACTTCGCGAAAGCGTTGGAAAACCTCCCTCGAAGTACCGACACTGGCCTGGCTGAACGGTTAAGCAAGTATTGTACGGTGAGATTGATCCTGACTAATCCTTTCTTTACGGTTTGAGAAGGGATTCGAGAGACAGTGGGAGCCATCCAGTTTAGACAAACTAAAAACCACTCTAAACTTGCAAGAGCATCATGCTAAAGTGTTTCTTTTCTCTCTCCTAATTGCAGCGACCATTCAACATGACCGGACTTAAGTTATTACTAGATAAAAACATATTGACAGGGCCAAACTACAAAGATTGGCTCAGGAATGTCAAGATGCCAATCACTTACGACAAGTTGGGGTATGTCCTTACCACCAAAGCTCCCCCTGTCCCAGGTCCCAAAACCAGTGTCGTAGATAGGGAAATCTAAAAAACCTGGGAAATAGATTGCGCGAAGGCCAGATGCCTCGTACTAGCCTCGATGGACAATGAACATCAGAGGAGGCACGAGAATATGGACCTAGAGTCCATATTTCTTCATACAAAAGAGCTGTATGGAGAGCAGTCTCGTATCGCAAGATACGAAGTGTCGAAGAAGTTGTTTTCGGCAAGGTTGGCCGTCGGATCATCGGTAGCGGAACACGTGCTTAACATGATTGGCTACATAGAGGAGCTCGCGGACCTTGGGACCACGTTGGAGAATGAACTCTATACTGATTTGATTCTCCAGTCCCTTTCTTCCACTTACGCCCAGTTTATTCTTAACTTCAACATGCAAGGAAAGGAGGTTGAACTTTCCGAACTTCTGAACATGTTGAGGAGTGCTGAGGGCACCCTACAGAAGGGTAGGGACACATCCACTTTGTTTGTAGGAGGATCTTCCTCTTTTAGATCCTGGGCGAAAGCCAAGGGTAAGAAGAAGAAAGCCCCCGCCAAACCAAGAGACGGTGTCGGTAAAGTGGATACGAAAGGGAATAGGAAAAGCAACAAAGATAGCGGGAAAGCTGGTGGGGAAGGAAGAATGCTTCTATTGTCACAAAAGTGGTCACTGGAAACAGGATTGCAAGGCTTGGAAGGCCAGAACACATGATTTGAAGCGAGTAGCAGCTTCAGCTTCAGGTGTGTATGTTATTGAAAACTGTCTATCAATAAACTCTACATCCTGGGTATTGGATACCGGATCAGGATCTCATATCTGTAATTCTTTGCAGGCGTTGAGAAAGCGTAGAGTTTTGAAGGCGGGTGACATGACCCTCAGAGTTGCAAACGGTGCTAGCATAGATGCTGAGGCCGTGGGGAACTATCACCTGGGATTGTCGGATGGACACTTTTTGGCTTTGCGTAGTTGTTATTATGTACCAAATGAAACCTGTAATATCATTTCTGTATCTTTATTATCTAAAGAAGGTTATGAATTTGCATTTGTAAGTAATGTAGTGAACATTCACCTTAATCAAGTTTTGATTGGGTCAGGTACATTGAACAACGGTATATACGTATTAAACCAACCACAGATTTTCAATGTCCAGAATACACACAAAAGAAAGTCTCCGGAAATCAATAAAACTTTCTTATGGCATTGTAGACTGGGTCACATCAATGAGAGAAGGTTGACTAAGTTACATGCAGAAGGATATTTGGATCCATTCAAATATCAATCATATGCAACTTGTCAATCCTGTCTCAAAGGAAAGATGACAAAGACTCCATTCACTGGACACGGAGTAAGAGCGAGCGAGCTCTTGGGACTCATACACAGCGACGTGTGCGGTCCAATGTCTACACATGCGCGAAGCGGTTATTCTTACTTCATTACTTTTACGGATGATTTATCAAGGTTCGGACATGTCTTCTTGATGAAGCATAAATCCGAAGCTTTTGAAAAGTTCTAGGAATATAAGAATGAAGTAGAAAAACAAACAGGCAAAAGTATCAAGACACTAAGATCTGATCGAGGTGGTGAATACTTGAGTGCCGAGTTCCTGGGTTACTTAAAAGAGAATGGAATTCTCTTTCAGCTTACTCCTCCATAAACTCCGCAACATAACGGTGTATCGGAGAGACGGAACCGAACCCTATTGGATATGGTACGGTCCATGATGAGTAACGCTGAGTTGCTGCGATCGTTCTGGGGATATGCGCTAGAAATAGCTGCATACCTTTTGAACCGTGTTCCCACTAAGACTGTGCCTACCACACCATATGAGTTATGGAGTGGGAAGAAACCCTATCTTCAATACTTAAAGATTTGGGGATGTCCAGCTTATGTCAAAAAGCAGCATGCGGACAAACTAGAGGCACGCTCAGTACTGTGCAACTTTGTGGGATACCCTAAGAACTCCAGGGGGTATCTTTTCTATTACGCAGAGGAACAAAAAGTCCTTGTTTCTCGTAATGCCCATTTTCTGGAACACCAGTTCATAGAAAAGGAAATAAGTGGGAGCACAATAGAACTGGAAGAAATTCCGGAACCACAAGCTATTACTGAAAGCTTAGTAGAACCAGAGGGTTCGAAAGATCAAGACATTCCCACGCCACTCCGCAGGAGTAGTAGGCAGTCTCATCCGCCCGAGAGATACTACGGTTTTCTCATTGACGGGGATAGAGAAGATTGCATCATAGATTTTGATGAGCCTACTAGCTTCCAGCAAGCCATTCAGAGCATCGACTCGGTAAAATGGCTGGATGCAATGCGGACCGAGATGGAGTCCATGTACACCAACAAAGTATGGACGTTGGACATTGCTCCAGATGAGGTAAAACCCGTAGGATGCAAGTGGATCTTCAAATGGAAGATTGGTGTAGATGGACAGGTTGAGACCTATAAAGCTAGACTCGTGGCAAAGGGTTTTCGTCAGAGACCTGGTTTGGACTATGACGAAACCTTTTCTCCAGTAGCTATGCTGAAATCCATTCGGATCCTTCTTGCCATTGCTGCCTTCCACGTTTATGAGATTTGGCAGATGGACGTAAAGACAGCTTTTCTAAATGGACATTTAGAGGAGTGTGTCTATATGGACCAGCCAGAGGGTTTCATTCAGAGTGGGAGCAGCGGAAAGGTGTGCAAGTTGCTTAAGTCCATTTATGGACTAAAGCAGGCATCGCGGAGTTGGAACATCTGTTTTGATGAGACGGTCAAGGAATTTGGCTTTATCAAAAATCCAGATGAACCATGCATCTAGTGTAGATTTGTAGTGAGAACTGTAGTATTCCTCGTTTTATACGTGGATGACATTCTCTTAATAGGAAATGACATTCCTATGCTACAATCTGTCAAGGGGTTCTTGTCACACAGGTTCTCCATGAAAGACTTGGGTGATGCCTCATACATTCTGGGTATCCGGATCTACCGTGACAGATCTAAGAGGATATTAGGACTTTCACAGTCCAGGTACATCGACACCATACTGAGGAGATTCAGTATGGAAGATTCCAAGCGCGGTAATCTACCGGCTTGTCACCGGATCACCCTCTCTAAAGAGATGTCTCCCAAGACTGATTTGGAGAGGGATCGCATGTCTATTATACCCTGCGCTTCTGCGGTAGGCTCTATAATGTATGCGATGTTGTGTACCAGACCGGATGTGGCTTATGCACTGAGTATGGTAAGCAGGTATCAGTCAAACCCTGGTGAGAAACATTGGATAGCAGTAAAGAACATTCTCAAGTACCTGAGAAGGACTAAGGAGATGTTCTTGGTGTATGGCGGAAAAGACCTCCAGATTGAGGCCTTTGCTGACTCCAGCTTCCAGAGTGACAAGGATGATTCCAAGTCCATGTCGGGTTTTGTCTTCACCCTCAATGGAGGGGCGGTGTGTTGGAAGAGCTCCAAACAGGAAACCGTTGCTGACTCGACTATGGAAGCGGAATACATCGCTGCATCTGATGCCGCAAAAGAAGATGTCTGGATGAGGAAGTTCTTGAAAGAACTTCAGGTGGTTCCGTCCATTGTTGACCCAATACCTCTGTATTGTGACAACAGCGGAGCTATTGCTTTAGCGAAGGAACCCAGGTACCATCAGAAATCCAGACACATCTTGAGGCGGTATCACCTGATCAGGGAGATCATGGATCGCCAGGAGATCGAGGTTCGGAGGGTTGCTTCAGAAGATAACACAGCAGATCCATTCACCAAGGCCTTGCCCCAGACTCAGTTCGAGCGGCTGATCGAGATGATAGGTCTTCGATACGCCAGTATATGGCCTTAGTGCAAGTGGGAGATTGTTAGTGTATATGCCCTAGAGGCCATTACTGTATCATACTAGTTTGTATATTACTTGATGGAAGCTTGGGATATTCACAGTTGTATATACAATCTTGCTCGAAATGGTAGTATGCTACTTGGTTTGTCTTTGCTTTAATATGTGCATGTGTTTCTTTTAGCATATCGCTGATATACATATTAGTAGAGCCCTTAGGATCTTTGCTTGATTACCAGCGTTGTGATGGCGCTCACACTCGTGGGAGCTGGGTGATCTATAAGCACATCCTTATACAGGTCCCTAGTCGTTGGACTATCGAGACAGGGCATCGATACTCCGGAGTAGACTAGCGTATGCGCTTCTCATCCCAGTATGGGAGACGGTCTGTGCCACAGCCGTCAGTACGTCGTACTTTAGATAGTATGCGGGTGCTCGTTAGGTTACGAGTACACTGGACAGGACTCGTCGGGAACTGTTGGTTGGTATTATACCTATCGTCAGTTATCAGTTCCCAGGTGACATGAGTATAGCTTAGTCCGCTGACTAGACACTGTCACTTCGCCTCGAGTGTGTTCCCACTGCACTTTGATTACTACCCTACCACGGCTCAAAGGAGTCATGCAAACAGATAGTTTTTGGGTGCAGTCCCGAAGCACTTGGAGGCAGTGACAGTTAGACAGGATTCGTCTCTCCCGGTATTAGGGGTTGACATCGCGCTGTGTCCAGGAGAGCCATTACATGAGTAGTCCCTGGCCAGGGCAAGTGAGATATACTGGTAGGTTTCCAGTGTTATTTTAGGGTGTTCTGGGCTACACTCCGACATGACTTGTACCGCTATTAGGGGACTGACGTTCACTGCCCCCTTAGGCCCGCCATGCGATGTATTAGACGAACAGACCGGACTGTACGGAGACTGTAACATACAGGCTCAGTAGGAGTTCAGATGGGGTTCACCTCGTCAGTCTTCTTATCGACATCTACCTGGGGACCGTTACGTACAGCTAGTGCCGCTTGCGGTCTGTGGTTAAACCCACTGCCAGCGTAGTGTCGAGTCTTTAGAATCCTACACAGAGAGCTATTCGCCTTTAGGCAAAATGAGTAGAGGTCGCATGGTTTTGCGACAGGGTTCGTTCACATCCGCACACTTGTGCACGTTTGCTGTCCGGACAGCTTATACTAGTGGGCTTTGGTTTAAGCCGGATCCTAGTATATGATTTGGGATTGGTTTTATCACATTGTAATTGTGTTCCTCGGATCACGAATACGGGTGCGTATGCACAGTTGCTTGAGACAGAGGGAGAGGACTTTGATTAGGGTTAATGACTATTGTCATTTTATTAAGCTTATGTGTGTATTATGGTTAATTGATATTAGTTTAAATAATTGTGCATGGTTATGGTTGTTGACCATTTGACCTCCTTGACTTGTTGACCTAGGTTGACACTTTGACCATCATCATTTCATTTGAAAGATGCTCTTTGATCCTTGCAAATTGCATTAAAAATGAAATGATAATGGTCATGTCTTGATTAACCATGACAATTATCTAGCTAATTATCTAATTACAATAATTCACACATATATGAGAGAATGCTTCATATTTTCTCTCATTCTATTATTCACTTTCTCTCTCTTGTTCTTCCTCTCCCTCAAGCTCTCCCCTCTCATGTGTTGAGAAACACTTGAGCTTGAGAAAAACCTCTTCTTGATAATCTCTACTCTCATCTAGGGTTTAAGGATTAGCACTTCTTGCACCCTAGTAACTTCTAGCTTGGAGTTGAAGCCAAAGGTTGAGGCTTTCGGGTGGATCTTTCTTCGACGTGAGAAGACGACCAAGGTGACCTCTTTCCACTACTCCAAGGAGCAAGGAGAGAAGGACATAAAGCCCTTGGTATAACCTTTTTAACACTTAGCTAGTTTCTAGTTAGCTTTAGCTTGTTTTTGTTTAGCAAAGATCCTTCTTTGTCTAGTCCATATTGCCTAAGTTGATAAAAATTTGATTTTTGTTCCGTTTTCCGCCTCCCCGTAAGTACCGGGGTGGGCAACGTGGACTTACATCCTGTCCGGTGTACTCATAACCCAATGAGCACCTGTATACATCTTAGGTGATCCAACTGACACCAATGGCTTGTGAGACCGACCACCGCCTGATTGAAAGAATTAAAGTTAACCGCAATCAAGACGGTGTCGCTATGCAGCTAGCCGGTTGAGCACGGGTCGATCCACAGGGAGATGGTTGTATGTCCTTTCTTGTTTTAGACGAGTCAATAAAGAATTTGTGTATGTTTGTTCAAGACTAACCTATGTGTATTTATTTGCAAGTATGAAGTGTTGGAGATAGTGCCCTCATAGTCAATTATTGGATCGCAGGTACGTGATTGCAATGATTGCGGAGGACCTATCCCGGTAGCACAGTCTTACTCGAGATGATAGTATGCTATCTGGTTTGCCTTTATCAGTTGTGTACATGTTCAGGTGACTGATTGCATGTTACACTTTGATAGAGCCCTTAGGATCTTGCTTTACTACCAACTGTATGAGGGCGATTATATACGTGAGAGTTGGGTAGTTTATATGCATATCCTTAATTGTGGTCCCTAGTCGTGGGAGTTTCGAGACAGGGCATCGATACTCCGGAGTAGACTAGTGTATACAGTCGAGACCCCGACGAGGGGCGGTGGCCGGTCTCACAAGCCACTGGTGTCAGTTGGATCACCTAAGATGTATACAGGTGCTCATTGGGTTATGAGTACACCGGACAGGACTCGCCGGGAATCTGCTAGTTAGTATTATATCTAACGTCAGATAGCAGTTCCCTGGTGACATGTGTACAGGTTAGTTCATCGACCTGAGGTCGTCATTTGTCTCGTGTGAGTTCCCACTGTGCTTTGATTTCTACCCTACCACGGCTCAAAGGAGTCGTGCAAACAGGTAGCTTTTGGGTACAGTCCCGAGCCATATGGAGGCACGTGAGCGGATCGGCAGGGGATTCGTCTCTCCCGGTATTGAGGGCGAGATCGTGCTGTGTTTAGAAGAGCCATTACACAAAGCCCACGGCCGTGGCAGGAGATTTACTGGTAGGTACTCCAGTAGTATCTCAGGGTGTTATTGGGCTTCACTCCGACACGACTTATACTGCTATTGGGGGTCTGACGTTTCTAGCCCCCTAGGCGGATATGCGATACTCATTGACGAACGGACCGGACTGTATATACATTGTCACTGTTAGGCTCAGTAGGGTTTTCGGAGGAGTTCGCTCATCGGTCTCCTTTGAGTTCGCTCCTCGGCCACCCTTGAGGTCAGTCCGTGGGCAGCCGTTACGCATTGCTAGTGCCGCTGACGGTTTATGGTTAAACCCACTGCCAGGGTGCTGACGAGTCATTAGAGTCCCCCACAGGCAGTTTCCCAAGTTCGGGCGAAACGTTGTAGAGGCCGTATGGTTTTATGGCAGGGTTCGGAAAATGCACGTGCGTTTACGCACGTGTCAGTTTTCGGGCAGATGATACTGGTCGGCTTTGGTTTAAGCCGGACCCGAGTATTATATTGAGTAGGTATAATATCTTTGTCTCAGTTGCATTTGTATTCGGTCGTAATACAAATGCGGGTATATTTATACAGTTACGGGGTTATCCTGAAAGTCGTTTCAGGATCACTTTTGGAAGTTGCCAGTTTCCAGTTTTCTATCAGCCGTCTTTTAACATTCGGTTAAAGACGGATTTATCTTTTCTTCAGATATGAGTGAGTCATCATTCTAGAAGCTTCTAGAAGTGATGAAGTGGCTAATGAGTCATCTTGGCTTTAATGGTGCATTTATTAAGTGGTGACTATGCTTAATGACTCATGCTTTGTAGTTAAAGCCTTTTGTTTTCCTTAAGATATTTTCTTCTTGATCTTTTAAGTGAGAAGCTTTCTTGTGGTCACCCCCCTCTCTCCTACGGTCACCTCCCTCTTGCTATATATGAAAAGCCTCCTCTCTCTCTCTCATTCACTCTCACTTGTTGATTTCATTTCAAGAGAGAAAAGAATATGATAGGTTTTTGGGGTGTATGGAATTTCACAGCTCATTTCATTCCATCACCCGATTCCTTCGGCAACTTCATTAACCGTCCGTCCATAGCTTTGGACGGAACGAGACAAAGTCATCTACTCATTCTCTACATCAATCTTGGTCGTCTCTTTTAGCAAACTTGACGATCGAGTTGCCTCGAGTCAGAGGCGGGAGCCCGTTTAAAGAACCGATCATGTGGTGCCACCTCGACGGAGGAGATCGGAGATCGACGAGATCGGAGCAGCCGCAACGGAGCGTGGGATGATGGTTGAAGAACGAAGGACTCGGATCGTTCGGTATAACCATTCTACACACTTTACAGTTTGTTAGTTTAGCAATAATGGTAGATCCGGGTTAAAGTATACGATAGCGCCAGTTTAAAATTTTTGTTCCGCATTTTGGCGTCTGTAGACTGCCGGGGCGCTAGCGTAGACTTACAGTGGTATCAGAGCCTAACCATTTTGCTATACTAACTTGTGCTAACGCGTTTAAAACATCGATCCGACCGAAAATCAAAAACGACAAAATCCTTGCATGACAGTTTCTGTTGATTTTAAACGGTGTCAAAATTGATTTCTGGATATCTTAAAAATCCGTGCAGGCGATTATAAGACCCACGACAAAATTTGGAGTCGTGACTCCTCCAAGTTGCCGCGGAAGGGCGGCCAAACCCATGGTTTGGCCGCGCTTCCGCGGCCATGTGAGGAGCACGTGCTCCCAAATTTTTGCAGTGGGTTCTTCTGTGGATTTTGGGGTTTTTAATATATTTAGTTTTGGCCCAGATTTTGTTACTGTTCACCAGTAAGCTTTGGGGCCCACTTTTTGATATTTGGTCGATCGAAATTTAAACAAGTTAGTTTACAGTGCTTACATTATATCTCCGACCGGGAATGTCATTTGATCGGTAAACTGCGTCTGATTGCTATAGTTCTTTTAGACGGGTTTGCGAACGTGACATTCGCGTTGATGTTCTGTGTTGTGCTGTATTGTTGCGGATTTGTCGTGGTGGATAGCAGTGTACAATGGTAGTACAGTTTGAGTTTATTTGTACATTTGATATTGCGGGGCGAGCGTCCAACTTGTGGACTGCCGTCACTGCCTGTTGTATAATATTCATTTGGGGCACGACCAGGTTGCGGTCGATGTACCTATTGTACTATTTTTCATTACTGTACTAGGTTTTACCCCGCGACGGAGTGCACGGATAGCCGGGTTCGGGAAAGCAACGGGTCCGCATCTCATGGCTTTGAGAGGCAGAGGGGCCCCACTTCAGAATTGGCAGACTATTCGCCGCACTCGTAGGGGGTATAGGTTGACCCAAGGAGGGGTGCCCAAGATTACCGGATTCCGTGAAGTGCCGGGTGTTCCATTCACTATGCTGTGGGGACTACCTCGCTTCAGGTTTTGGCGGGTAACTTGCCGCACCCGTAGGGGTCTAGGTTTCATTGCACAGGCTATCCACACGACAGGGGAACGTCGAGTTTCAGCAGCGGCTCTGTGAAACTCGGGGATCCCAGATTATCTGTATTGTTCTGTGATGCTTATTACTTTTCTGTAATGTTGCATATTATCACGCCTGGAGCGATTATGTATATTGGTTTATATACTATTAGATGTTGTATATGTTTTACACCCGCGCTAGTCCAGTCCCCGCTCTGTCGTTAGTTAAGTAACCTAACGGGTGATGACGGGACCCAGTGACGAATGCGGATGGCATATACGTACATTTTATTTTCGTTCTTTTCGGGTGTGATTTATTGATGGGACTGCGTTGATTCTGATCAATGCAATGTAATTCAAACCTGTTTTAGTTGTTGGAACAAATTTAAAAAGTGTTATTGCAAAGACGTTTCCTTTTGTTTTGCATAGCGGTATTCGGTGGGAATATCCTGCACCTCATTCGACGGGGCAAGGGCCGATATCCCTTCACCGGGACTGACCCCTTGGGCAGAAGTTTGCGTCAGGGTAATAACTTCACTATAGTCGATTACATGTTGCTTTGCATAGCGGTATTCAGTGGAATATCCTGCACCTCATTCCACGAGGAAAGAGCCGAGATCCCTTCACCGGGAGTGACCTCTTTAGCAAAAGGTTTTCGCCACTATATTTTAAAGAAAGCTATCAGGTTCCTTCAGCGATATCAAGTTCACTACGCTAAAGGTTTTTCGCCAAAAACCAGCCGTAGCCCTCCGTCACTTCTTTTGGGTATTCAGTAGTATTCAAGCTATGTATTTTAGCCAAAGTTAAGGCATAGTGTTTGGTAGCTGCTGGGTATTCAATTGTTGCATAGATAGATGAGTTAGTTTGGGACAGTCGTTCTGCCGATTGGCCAAAGTCAGGGGCATGTGCGGATGGGTTCAAATTGACAAGATAGTGATGGGTAGAACTTGGCATGTGACTTATAACATTTTGACCAAAGCCAAGGTTATAAGAGCATGGGGCAAAAATCTGATCGGGAGTTTCTAAAGAAACTGAAACTTGCCAAGTATGCGCATACCTTCTGGAGTATGAGTAACGTGGATGCATTCCATCACGTTATCATGCGATGAGAGTTGGATCCCGATTCCCACTGGTGAGTTGGTTTACTCTTCGGGTGATCCCGATTGGTTCTTCTTTAGGTTTGGAGGAGAATTTGACAGGACAGTGGGAGGTTTCCGGATTAGATAAAGTTATGACCATTCTGATCTAGGTTAGAGTGCACGCAGAGTGTTTCTTTTCTCTCTCTCTCTTTGGCAGCGACCTTTGACCGACCCTAGACTATGACTCAGTGACCAGGTTGACCGAACCTTCTTAAAATACTGGCTTTTGGATTGTCTATGTTGCATAAGTCATTGCCACTCCTTCTTTTACCCTTTGCATTTCTCAGAACACCCGTTTTACTACGGATATCCACTTCCATTGGATAGATCCATCATATGGTTATATACGAACTCGAAGGGACTTCTTCGAGGATGGATCCAGGTTCAGGAGAAATAGAATTGGTTTATTCAGTTGTCTTTTATTATCACCTTCTCTCAGGTTGCGAGAGCTCCTTGGTTTAGGAGAGTACACCTATTACGCTTATTGGATAATCTTATTCCAAACCATAGGCAGGTGCCGAAAGGTAGGGAATGAAGAAAACCAATTAGCCTAAGTAGGGTGTGCAGAAGGTAATATGTAAAGACAAAATAAAGGGATTAGAAAGAGGGCAAAGTAAATTGCGACTGATATCATTCACGACCAAAACCGCGTACTTCATCGCCACTCCAATTTCACCTTTAAAAGAATAAGGTATTATTCAGTTGTCTTTTATCATCACCTTCTCTCAGATGCGAGTGCTTCTTGGTTTAGGAGGGTACACCTATTATGCTTACTGGATAGTCTTCTTCCAAACCATAGGCTGGTGCCGAACGGTAGGGAAGGAAGAAAACCATTTAGCCTAACGATAGTGTACAGAAGGTAACGACTAAAGACAAATAAAGGGATTTGGAGAGATGGCAATAAAATATACGGTTGAAGTCATGAATTGGATTATGGAAGAGGCATTGCTAAGAATACCAGGATACCCCTACGAAACATTTTCGTGTTTCAGTGCATTGTTAAAGAAAACCTGTTTTCCCGATTAGACACTTACTCCAAGGGTATGTATTTACCAGGTTTCATTTTCATATCTGTATGGTTTTACAGATGATGAGTGGGAGTAAGATATTGGGAATTAGGCGATCATCCTCATTATATCGGAATTCGTTGTAATTGGTGATATTTGAGGAAATCGCCAGGGTACAGTTTTCAACCTACGACGCACAGGTTTTGAGTTGTTCAACTCAGCGGACTTATACAGAGTATTGTATGTTGTCCAAGTGTCCATCAGGACAAAAGGGTAGGTCCTCGTACTATGTTCTGTTTACTTATAACTTCTCTAGTATTTAGACAAGTGTTTCGTAGAAATACAAGGTCTAAGTTTTGAGAAGTTGTGGGTATAAGAATAAAGTAGAGAACCAGATATCACAAGTATCGGGATTCTTCAAAGAGATCGAAGATGTAGATTCTTGTGTTTGGTATTCAGATGATAGTGATGGTTTTGAGAAACTTGTTTCTCTTTCAGGTTACTCATAATTGGATGGATTCCTAAGTTGAGTAATGCTGATTAGCCTCTTTCCATTAAGTTGATATGCACTGGAGACAGCTGCATGATTTGAATATGGTTCCAATTAAATAAGTGCCAAAGTTTCTGTATTGGATATAGAATGGATCATACCTTAAAAAAAATTAAGGTACGGGGAGTTGTCCAGCTTATGCTTAAAACCAGACACTGGATAACTCAGGGCACGTTTCTGTAATGGCTGTTTGTGGGTTGACCCTGGCTATGACGAGGGTTGATATTCTACCATTCCGAAGATCAATAGTGATATTGTTCTTGACTCGCCACAGTTTTAGTAAAAATGGATCTTTTTCAGAAAACAGTAGTGGGAGTATGGTAGAACTGGAAGTGATTCCAGAACCGCGAACGATTACGGAAAATTTAATAGGACCTATACATTCAATCAGGTTTGACATTCCAATAGCCACTCCGCAGATATGGTAGGTAACCTCAGACACCCGAGAGGTACTTCGGTAGGCTCAAGGACGGTGACAGGGAGGTTCTTATCTACCAAGACTTGACACTACTGTTGTCCCAGGCTGTGAGACCCGATAGGAGGGTTGTCGTAGTCAGTGGGAGCAACGGAAGCATAGTGAGCAAGTTGCTTATATCTATTTATAGACTTGAGCAGTTATAGCGGAGATAGATCATCTGATTTTGATGTGATAGTCATGGGTTTGACTTCAATCAGAATAGGGGATAGATCAGTTAAGAAGGTAGTAGGGTGTGATGTCATGGTATCTGGATGACATACACATAGTAGGAAGTAAAATTCTTATACTACGATCGGTTGTACTATGGTCGTCACACAGTTGTTTCTCCAGACAGGATATGGATATAATATTTGACATTCTGGTTTCTAGATCTATGGTTTTAGATCTGGATTTGGGTAGTTTCCCAATGTGGGTACTTTGACAGTTATTCTAATGGTTTTTAGAATAGTTGACTCCTAGCATGGTAGTGTACCTGCAGGTGATGGAGTCACCCTCTCTAAAGGTGTCGTACAGACTAAAGGGGAGAGGGATGTGCATGATTGGCAGATCACTTGCTTAGGCAATTGAGTCAATCATGAGATGTCAAATACCACACCATATGTTGGTTTTGCACTAGATGCAATAAGTTTGTATTAATCCAATCCTGGAGAAACATAAGGAAGCAGTTTTAGAACATTAGTACATGTTCTATGGATTTGATAACGGCAGCCTCGTTCGGGAGACGATTATCATTCCAGGCTTCAAAGGTGACATGGATGACATAGTGATTGTCAGAGTTATAGTTTTCCCTCTGACGAGGGACAGTATTATAGACAGGTGGTTCCAGAGGATACTGTGGGTGGCATGGTGCCGGATACTGATTAGGTTCAGTGATCCATACAGTCTAAGAAGTTTGGATATGGAGTTCATTTATGAACTAAGGTCCCATCAGATATCCAGACATATTCTAAGACAGGTACTACTCAATTTGGGAGATGGCTTTCTCCGCGAACTTGAGATTATGAGAGATACAGAAAGAAACTTCTAGGCGGATCCACTCACTGAGGCTATTTCTCGAACACAATAGTTTTACAAACGGGCTTTGTGAAACTGATTAGTAGAGGAGTTGGATGTTCGTTTTCACACGGGCTGTGAGTAGTCGACATCGCAATAATTAGCCTTGAGTGCAAGTGGGAGATTGTTGGAGATAGTGCCCTCATAGTCAATTATTGGATCGCAGGTACGTGATTGCAATGATTGCGGAGGACCTATCCCGGTAGCACAGTCTTACTCGAGATGATAGTATGCTATCTGGTTTGCCTTTATCAGTTGTGTACATGTTCAGGTGACTGATTGCATGTTACACTTTGATAGAGCCCTTAGGATCTTGCTTTACTACCAACTATATGAGGGCGATTATATACGTGAGAGTTGGGTAGTTTATATGCATATCCTTAATTGTGGTCCCTAGTCGTGGGAGTTTCGAGACAGGGCATCGATACTCCGGAGTAGACTAGTGTATACAGTCGAGACCCCGACGAGGGGCGGTGGCCGGTCTCACAAGCCACTGGTGTCAGTTGGATCACCTAAGATGTATACAGGTGCTCATTGGGTTATGAGTACACCGGACAGGACTCGCCGGGAATCTGCTAGTTAGTATTATATCTACCGTCAGATAGCAGTTCCCTGGTGACATGTGTACAGGTTAGTTCATCGACCTGAGGTCGTCATTTGTCTCGTGTGAGTTCCCACTGTTCTTTGATTTCTACCCTACCACGGCTCAAAGGAGTCGTGCAAACAGGTAGCTTTTGGGTACAGTCCCGAGCCATATGGAGGCACGTGAGCGGATCGGCAGGGGATTCGTCTCTCCCGGTATTGGGGGCGAGATCGTGCTGTGTCTAGGAGAGCCATTACACAAAGCCCACGGCCGTGGCAGGAGATTTACTGGTAGGTACTCCAGTAGTATCTCAGGGTGTTATTGGGCTTCACTCCGACACGACTTATACTGCTATTGGGGGTCTGACGTTTCTAGCCCCCTAGGCGGATATGCGATACTCATTGACGAACGGACCGGACTGTATATACATTGTCACTGTTAGGCTCAGTAGGGTTTTCGGAGGAGTTCGCTCATCGGTCTCCTTTGAGTTCGCTCCTCGGCCACCCTTGAGGTCAGTCCGTGGGCAGCCGTTACGCATTGCTAGTGCCGCTGACGGTTTGTGGTTAAACCCACTGCCAGGGTGCTGACGAGTCATTAGAGTCCCCCACAGGCAGTTTCCCAAGTTCGGGCGAAACGTTGTAGAGGCCGTATGGTTTTATGGCAGGGTTCGGAAAATGCACGTGCGTTTACGCACGTGTCAGTTTTCGGGCAGATGATACTGGTCGACTTTGGTTTAAGCCGGACCCGAGTATTATATTGAGTAGGTATAATATCTTTGTCTCAGTTGCATTTGTATTCGGTCGTAATACAAATGCGGGTATATTTATACAGTTACGGGGTTATCCTGAAAGTCGTTTCAGGATCACTTTTGGAAGTTGCCAGTTTCCAGTTTTCTATCAGCCGTCTTTTAACATTCGGTTAAAGACGGATTTATCTTTTCTTCAGATATGAGTGAGTCATCATTCTAGAAGCTTCTAGAAGTGATGAAGTGGCTAATGAGTCATCTTGGCTTTAATGGTGCATTTATTAAGTGGTGACTATGCTTAATGACTCATGCTTTGTAGTTAAAGCCTTTTGTTTTCCTTAAGATATTTTCTTCTTGATCTTTTAAGTGAGAAGCTTTCTTGTGGTCACCCCCCTCTCTCCTACGGTCACCTCCCTCTTGCTATATATGAAAAGCCTCCTCTCTCTCTCTCATTCACTCTCACTTGTTGATTTCATTTCAAGAGAGAAAAGAATATGATAGGTTTTTGGGGTGTATGGAATTTCACAGCTCATTTCATTCCATCACCCGATTCCTTCGGCAACTTCATTAACCGTCCGTCCATAGCTTTGGACGGAACGAGACAAAGTCATCTACTCATTCTCTACATCAATCTTGGTCGTCTCTTTTAGCAAACTTGACGATCGAGTTGCCTCGAGTCAGTGGCGGGAGCCCGTTTAAAGAACCGATCATGTGGTGCCACCTCGACGGAGGAGATCGGAGATCGACGAGATCGGAGCAGCCGCAACGGAGCGTGGGATGATGGTTGAAGAACGAAGGACTCGGATCGTTCGGTATAACCATTCTACACTCTTTACAGTTTGTTAGTTTAGCAATAATGGTAGATCCGGGTTAAAGTATACGATAGCGCCAGTTTAAAATTTTTGTTCCGCATTTTGGCGTCTGTAGACTGCCGGGGCGCTAGCGTAGACTTACATGAAGTTGTTAAGAAAGAGATACGAAATTGTAAGCTAAAGAAATCCGTACTCAAAACCTTTGAGCCGAGTCTTGACCAATTGAAGCTAGAGCAATCGGCAACAACGTGGATTAGGGGATTTAAGCGCGGTATTCGTGGAATCCGGCTTGTTTACCCTTGTCCCTCCGTTCTTGTCTCTTGCTTTAACCTCCGGCCAAACCGAACGCAACCAGTCGCGGTTAGGAATCACCGTTACCTTGTTAGGGTAGGGTGCCTAACGGAGCGCTTGCGTATGGTTTGGGAGGAGTTCAATGGAAAATAACGGGAAAAGGAAATGAGAAAAGAAAATCTTTAACTTATAATATCGTATTTCTTCTTAACAATGATAATTACAACATTCAGAAAATGAACAACAAAGAACAAAAGAAAAGAACAAAGAAAAGAGAAAAGAAAAGATTACAAGTAATTAAAGTGCATGAAATATAAATTGCAAGAAAGTAAAGCAAGGTAATAAAAAGAAAGTAATAAATAAGCAATAAAAAGAACAAGAACTAGAACTCAAGAAAAGCATGTGATCAATAGCCAACCCTTAATCTTGCAAGCTCAATCAAGAGGTTGCAAGATCAAGAGAAGGGTAAAGAACGCATGTGAAATGAAGCACTAATTCCATAAGAAAATACGAAATGATACTACCCCTTGAGACCAATGACCAAAGCCTAAACTTGCAAGCTCACTTAAGAGGTTGCAAGATCAAGTTAAGGTAGAGAGCTCAAGGGGGAAGCTAAGAAAAAAGAATGATACAAAAACCTTCATCTTTATTCATATCCACAAAAAGCTCTCACTACAATTTCATGGAAGAGGAATGAAGAAGAAGAAGAAAAAGAACTAAAACTAAACTAAAGAGGAACAAAAGAATGACCCCCAAAGCTTGGCAAGTTCTGGGGTATTTATAGGAGGTGAACTGAGAACCTAGGGCAACAATCTGCCATAATATGAAGTCCCCAAAATGCCCCCAAAATACGACAGAGAGAGGAGTCAACATGGCCGCGGATCCGCGGCCTAGACCCCCTATTGGCCGCGGATCCGCGGCCCTGTAGTGGAGTTGGGTTGTGGGCTTTTGTCGTTTTCCCTGGTTTCATGTTGTCTGCTATGTGGTATATGACTTTTCTCAGAAACTCTTCACAATTATTCCAGAATTTTAGTAGAACAAAAAGGTGATGTGATGTGGATCTTTTGCCATGATTTCTTCGAGCTCCGCGTAGATTTCTTGGATCTTGTGTTGACCTAGAGCTTTGTGCATGACATGACAATTGATTTGCCATCTTGTCCCTAAAACTGGTATGTGGCAACACACGGATAGAGAGCGGAGACCCGTGTTTTATCTGTTGTTGGCAGTAATCCGGAATTTGTCATACTTTTCATGGATATTCATTGTTCAGAGCCGAGAACCTGTATTCTGCAATTATGTAGCAAACACTGATCAAAAGTACCTACCTATAAACACACGAGCGTAAGAATGGGCGGTATAAAATGCAGTATTCTGTTATGAACAAATACCCCCAAACTTAACTTTTGCTCGTCCCGAACAAAACCAATTATTCACAAAAAAAAGAAAATCCTAACCGCACTTTCGCAGGGAACGCGATTGCACTGAGCACGTGCAACAAGCCGTTAAACCCCTAGGTGTCCCTAGTAGGAGGAGTGTTGTCTCCTGAGGGTTTTCAGCGGATACTACCCACAAAATCCCGTCAAGCTAGTGTCATAAGTTAACATTGATTCTACTCCTACAGTTTAGTATTTACGTTAGAAACTCTATCATCCTAAGTTAGAAATATCCAACCCTTATTTTTCACACCTCCTATCTATTTAACCTTGGTTCATATACGTTCCAAAAAAGTTTAGAAAGATGTTGGTTCTCCTGAGTTTTCCTTCTAAAGTGCGGCCTCAAATCAGGGATTTTTATCAACTTTACAGAAAATACAAGTCTTATTCTTTATTTCTATCTTTTATCCAAACATCGATTGTATACCCCTACGTGTGTGTGTATTTGCACCCCTACACTGAAGAATTCAATTCAAGCTATAATACCCTTGCCCTAATACCTAATACTACTTCTTTTCATTAAGGATGGACGGATTTGCTCACACACCTTTTATGCGAATATTAATGCTTCCTGAGGCACTAACGGCCGATTACTGAATGTGTGAGTTTAAAGCGTAAATAGCAGTTTCCACGTCTTGACTTTATTCTATTTTTTTCTTTTTCTTTTTCTTTTTCTTTTTCTTTTTCTTTTTCAAGACCGGATATATTTTTCTATATGCTCTTTTGGTGTTTAGCTTTAAATACCGTTTTTTCTTTCATACTAGGCTTTCAGGCAAGAGTATTTCTAGGTATCCTCTACTATCCAAAGTTTCAAGGTGCGTGTAAGTGCAGTTTGTAGGGTATATACTTTCTAAATTTGAACTCAAGAAAAGAAACTATTTTTCAGACTTATCCTCCAGTAAAGCTTCAATACTTTCCCTTTATCTTGACTTAACTCAAGAACTGAACTCAAGATTACCTATTTCTCAAAAAAACTGTAAGGACGTATACTTACCAAAGTTAGACAAAATGAGGGTTATTTTTAGGGTTTTCAATCTCTAAGCCTAGAATTTAGTTATTTCTATCATATCAACTAAACTTTCAGAATAAAAACCTAAGTTACCCTATTAGCTAACTTGACGACAAAGTTTTTATATTTTTTGGAAAATTTTCAATTATTGTGGGTTTTTAATAGGGTATGCAAATGCAAAATATACAAATGAATGCGAAGGAAGAAAGCTTACCGAGCACACCCCCAAACTTAAACTTGACAGTGCCCTCACTGTCAGGCTATACTAAGAGGGTCAAAATTGCCGGCGCTCCCTAAAAACAAATTATATACAAAACAAAAAAGGAAAACAAAAAATATATACAAAAAAGGTGTTCCCCCCCCAAACTTAAGTAAAACAGTGTTTCCACTGTTAAGCGTTGAAATTCAGGATTAGCTGGGAAAGAGAACAGTATCAAGCTATACAAGGCCTTACACAGGCCAAAAGTTAACACCAACCATTCAAAGATCTTATCGTGATAAAGCAATGGCTGGTGAAAGAAGGTGTAGAGAAAAGAGATGGAGAATACGCGAGACCATATGCGGAGAGAAGCAGGATATGGTCTCGGTATATGAGAGGAAGAAGAATGGCGGAAGGGAAAAAGAAGTGGAATACGAACTTGAGGGAGGAAATGGAGTGAATAGATTAGCACAATTTGTGATGAGCGATGTGTAAACAGCGATTGTGCTAATCTATTAACCCGGCGAAAGATTGGGTCAAATCCCTCAAGATTCGTAAGAACCCATGGGTACGCCGAACTTGGTAAACCAGACATACGAAATGAAAGTGAGACGGTTTCTTGCAAGGTCGGAACGATGGAAAGAATGGAGGGAAGTGGTTGAGGAAGGTTATCGGTTAAAGGTTTAGGAGGGTGTACACAGTCAGTGGAAGGGATAGGATGAATTGGAAAATCCGACTCATCAATTATAACTGGTTCATCCTCAAAACTATCCTCAGAATTCTCCTCAAAGTTAAGCTCATCCATGCCTTTATCATCAATATCAAGACGCATATGAAGTTCGGGAAAAACATTTAATGACTCGGGATGATGATTTGAAGAGAAAAACTCAGCCAAATCTATGGGTTCATCATCCAAAATATTCCCAGCGTCAATATCCTCAATCAAGTGAAAATCAATATTCTCAGACACCTCATCAAAAGCATGGATTTCAATCAATTCAGGTTCTAAGATGGCGGTGTAGAGGTCAAAAGGATTGGGTGTGGTTTCACTTGGCAAGGTCCTTTCACAATCTGGCAAATCAAACACTACAAAGTCGCACAACTCATTAAACATTCTATCTTCAACTGATAATTCATTTGGGACACTTGATAGACTTTCAACACAGGAGTTGTGGGATTCAATTTGAAACAGGTAGGTTTGATTTGGAAGGGGGTACAGCTCACTCTCTTCACTCAAATTCACAGCCTGTCCGACCGCCTCTTCATACATTGGAAAATTTGGAACTAGTTGAAAACTAGCTACCGGGTCACTAGGTTATATGAGGGCAGCCATGGACGCATTCAAATCCATCATCTGTTGGCTTGACGCTACCCTAAAGTCTTCCAAGGACTGTTCTAGACTAGACATTGGTTGTGAAGGGGTTTCAGTACAAGATTCAAAGTTGTGTGGATACTGAAAATTCCCAAAAGGCTGTGTAGAAGCAATGTCTAGGGAAGGTGCAAAAGTTGGGTAGGACTGGTAGGAATTGAATGGTTGGACAGGGGTAGGATCAACAGTTGGATAAGAAGGTGAATGAAATTGTTGATCCCAAGAATTTGAAGTGGTGAAAGGAGTGAAAGATCGGCTACGGGATTGTTCAATACGTTCAGCGATAGACAAAGGACGACTTGCAAAAGGGGTATCAACATAAGCGGGTGCGGGAGGTTGAAAAGGTTGATACAAAGTGGATTGCGGAATGCAAGTGTTTGTCCTAGACGCTTCTATCCGATCTTTCAAAGAAATTTTGGGCATGGAGGGGTCGTTCGATGTTCGGCCAAAGCAAGAACCGTAAGAAGTTATGTCTGGTTGTGGGTACCAAAGTTCGGCAAGAGTTTTGCGAGGTGGAGTACCCATGATATGAAGAAAGAAAGAGAGAAAGGCCGAGAAAAGGAAGGGAAAAAGAATGTGATATTTTTTTATTTTTTTTATAGTTTAAATATTAACAGAAGAATGAAATATACACATAAAAAGAATATGGACAAAAACAATCACGACACAAAAATACCACACACCTAATCGTTCTAGGGTTCACCTAGGTCAACTAGACCTGCTCCAGAACTTGATTGTCGAAGTAAAACTGTGTCGAGAAACGGGCTCAAGATACACTGATCACGAGGCCAGGTAAGTGCAGAGATAAGGGGAGGTTTTCCAATGCTTTCGCGAAGTTCCTTAATTAAATAACCCTTTCTCTTTTGGCGGTTGCGCCGTTAACACTTTCCTAGACACCCCGTAAACAATATACCGTTAAGCGAGGTTCTAAACACAGTTAACTTCTCCTAATGAGCGCGAAGTCCTTAAGGCTTAAAGTCTAATTTCTTTTAAAATTTGTGCGGGTAAACGTTATGCTCAAGTTCGTGATTTGTGGGCCACGGAAAAGGTGATGAAATCCTTTACCGTATATTGTGCGGTTCGCTTGCCCTTAAGTCCGTATTAATTGATGCAATGCGCAATTCAATAAAAATTCTATAAAGAATCAAAAAATCGTTTTTTAGTTTAAGCGCGGCACTGCAACAAATACGGGTCAGTCAATTTTTAGCGTTTGCTAGCGAACTTGCAAAGAATCCTGCAAAGAATAGTATATTGGATGCGTCGGATTTGAGAAGAAGGTGTTAGTAAAGTACGTACCGTTAAGTTTTGGGTTAGGAAACCCCCGTTGAATCAAATCCGGTAAGCTTGAAAAGTTCGCTTGCGCGGGTCAAACTACCCGGATCTTTGGCACTGTACTTTGCAATCACCTTAGCCTTGAATGTACACTTTGCTCCCCACAATCGCAGTTTGCAAATCTGCAAAAATCTGCACGCTTGCCCACAAAAATGATCAAAAAAACAAAAAGAATATATATTTTTTTAAATATATACAAAAAGAATATTAACCCGAATAACAAGAAAGAAAATACGCTACCGTCTCCCCGGCAACGGCGCCATTTGATTGAAAGAATTAAAGTTAACCGCAATCAAGACGGTGTCGCTATGCAGCTAGCCGGTTGAGCACGGGTCGATCCACAGGGAGATGGTTGTATGTCCTTTCTTGTTTTAGACGAGTCAATAAAGAATTTGTGTATGTTTGTTCAAGACTAACCTATGTGTATTTATTTGCAAGTATGAAGTTGTTAAGAAAGAGATACGAAATTGTAAGCTAAAGAAATCCGTACTCAAAACCTTTGAGCCGAGTCTTGACCAATTGAAGCTAGAGCAATCGGCAACAACGTGGATTAGGGGATTTAAGCGCGGTATTCGTGGAATCCGGCTTGTTTACCCTTGTCCCTCCGTTCTTGTCTCTTGCTTTCACCTCCGGCCAAACCGAACGCAACCGGTCGCGGTTAGGTATCACCGTTACCTTGTTAGGGTAGGGTGCCTAACGGAGCGCTTGCGTATGGTTTGGGCGGAGTTCAATGGAAAATAACGGGAAAAGGAAATGAGAAAAGAAAATCTTTAACTTATAATATCGTATTTCTTCTTAACAATGATAATTACAACATTCACAAAATGAACAACAAAGAACAAAAGAAAAGAACAAAGAAAAGAGAAAAGAAAAGATTACAAGTAATTAAAGTGCATGAAATATAAATTGCAAGAAAGTAAAGCAAGGTAATAAAAAGCAAGTAATAAATAAGCAATAAAAAAAACAAGAACTAGAACTCAAGACAAGCATGTGATCAATAGCCAACCCTTAATCTTGCAAGCTCAATCAAGAGGTTGCAAGATCAAGAGAAGGGTAAAGAACGCATGTGAAATGAAGCACTAATTCCATAAGAAAATACGAAATGATACAACCCCTTGAGACCAATGACCAAAGCCTAAACTTGCAAGCTCACTTAAGAGGTTGCAAGATCAAGTTAAGGTAGAGAGCTCAAGGGGGAAGCTAAGAAAAAAGAATGATACAAAAACCTTCATCTTTATTCATATCCACAAAAAGCTCTCACTACAATTTCATGGAAGAGGAATGAAGAAGAAGAAGAAAAAGAACTAAAACTAAACTAAAGAGGAACAAAAGAATGACCCCCAAAGCTTGGCAAGTTCTGGGGTATTTATAGGAGGTGAACTGAGAACCTAGGGCAACAATCTGCCATAATATGAAGTCCCCAAAATGCCCCCAAAATACGACAGAGAGAGGAGTCAACATGGCCGCGGATCCGCGGCCTAGACCCCCTATTGGTCGCGGATCCGCGGCCCTGTAGTGGAGTTGGGTCGTGGGCTTTTGTCGTTTTCCCTGGTTTCATGTTGTCTGCTATGTGGTATATGACTTTTCTCAGAAACTCTTCACAATTATTCCAGAATTTTAGTAGAACAAAAAGGTGATGTGATGTGGATATTTTGCCATGATTTCCTCGAGCTCCGCGTAGATTTCTTGGATCTTGTGTTGACCTAGAGCTTTGTGCATGACATGACAATTGATTTGCCATCTTGTCCCTAAAACTGGTATGTGGCAACACACGGATAGAGAGCGGAGACCCGTGTATTATCTGTTGTTGGCAGTAATCCGGAATTTGTCGTACTTTTCATGGATATTCATTGTTCAGAGCCGAGAACCTGTATTCTGCAATTATGTAGCAAACACTGATCAAAAGTACCTACCTATAAACACACGAGCGTAAGAATGGGCGGTATAAAATGCAGTATTCTGTTATGAACACCGCCCCTTGTCGGGGTCTCGACTGTATACACTGGTCTACTAATGGAGTATCGATGCCCAGTCTCGAAACTCCCACGACTAGGGACCACTTTAAGGATGTACTTATAGACCCCACCTCCCATGTATATGATCTCCATCATACTGCCGGTCGTTAAGCAAGTATCCTAAGGGCTCTATCAACGTATAATAGTGACCTGTAAGGTCACCTGAAGCAGTGCACGATGATAAAGATAAACCAGATAGCATACTATCATCTTGAGTAAGACTGTCTTACTGGCATAGGTCCTCCCTCAATCATTGCAATCACGGGCCTGTGATCCAATAATTGACTTTAAGGGCACTATATCAAACAATTACATATCTAGTCGCATGCTAAATCATCTTGCTACATGCTAGTTATAGTGTTATGCATCCATATGAATCAAATGTTACCCGTATATCACATTATTCATCTATATTAAAGTTTTACAGTTTTTGGATACCCGTTTGCATCCATATCATATAGTATACATATAGCTGCCTCTACAGATCACATTAATACATAATACTGTTATATTAACACCCCATGTTTAATAATGTGCATCCGAATTAGTACTGGAACTATAAATGTAACCCTAATCAATAATTGTGCATGCATACCATTGATTTTATATCTATTTGCCTACCATGTTACTCTATTTCATTTTATTGTTATATTAGTACTCTATACTTGATATTGTGCACCGTACATAGTAATGAAGTAACCCCTGATAAATATTTGTGCATCCATGCTTCTATTGTACATCCGTACCTGCTACAGTTTTATTATGAGCATACTTGATACCTGTGAACTACTTGACATGACCTAATACACAACTACTTAACCCGACTTGATACATGTACACTACCTGACATGACCTGGTGTACCATTGCTTAACCTGATACCTGATCTTGTTACTAATGCCGACAATCTTGACCTGTTGTCCCTACAGACATATCCTGTTGTCTATTTAGACAAACCTGTACCTGCTTGATCCTGTGTTGGAATTAGCTCCAGATTATTCAATACCTGACTTGAACACATAACTTGGGGGTATGGGGAAATCAATGATGGAGTTGTAACTCGACAGTTTGATGCCTTTACTGATCATTCTTACGGGCTAGGCCAGCCCCAGGAAGATGCTGCTGACATCATTCGTTTATATATGTTACCTATTTACTGCCTAGCGGCACGTCTCGGATTCAGCCCGAGAGTCTTGACCGTGGTCCCGGGCACGCACGGGATACTATTGAGTTACATCGATGATTCATTAAATTGATTTCAAAGACTTGAGTGTAGTTAACCCAGTAGATCAGTTTAGATTACTCACTGCACGTCACATATACTTTACCCTTCACTGTTTCATATTTACGTTACTGTTATACCTTTATTACTGTTCATACTCATGCCTGCTTGTCTTACTACACTTGATTATGTTATTGTTGATATTATGACGCACTGACGTCTGGGTTTTGCAAGGCCCAGATCGTTTACCTTTGCCGTAGGCAGACCAGGAGTATTTTGATCAACAGGCCGAGCAGCGAGGACCTGTTATTTGTTTAGTTTAGTTTTCCTTTCAGTATTTTCATTCCTGATGTGAGCCCGTATTTTTGGGACGTACATTCCAGATTATTATTGTATTTGGATCTTTTGCTTCCGCATTATTTTATTTCATGACTCGTTTATTCTGGCTTACGGACATGTACTAGATAGTTAATTATTTCTACTGTTCTTGATATCTCTAGACAGCCGTAATGTGACTGTGGAAGGAACTTTCCTAGCCACAGGTAGCATGGTTGGCTCTGTCACATGCCGATCTTAGCACACTCTGGGAAATGGAGCGTGACACTTATAGACTTCATGTTATAGTTGACACTGATTTCATGATGATTACATTGATCACACCTTATGTTTATGATATGTTGCTACCTGAGGCACAGACACGAGCACTTGGTATTACACTGATGTATAGATGTTTACCCTTACCGCCTTATCATGCTTCAGACATTATCATTTTGAGGATATATATCACTGATCGTTTTGACCTAGGATTGAGTCAAACATGTGATTTCTGCTCTGTGATGTTGTCTACTCACGAGTTGGCAACTCACCCCCGTTGTGCCATAGTTTCTTGCAGGTTTTGCCGGAAAGGTTTCATTGCGGCATTCTGGAACACTGCTCCCATTCCGAGTGATTGCTTTGGTAGGTGGGTTCACTCCCATCACGACCACCCTTGTATTTTATTTTCATTGTTGTATCTAGAAACTCCATCAACCAGACTTGTATATTTATTAGACTTAGAAAACCAATTGTATATTCTTTCGACCTTAGAGTCGCGTGTTGTATTAGTATGGTTTTCTTGATGATTTTGAGTTTCCTTTTGAGTTTTGATCCTCGCCCTTCGGCGTTGTATATTATATTGCTTGCGTGGTTGTGTCCGTCGATTGACAAAGAGCTAGCTCCCGCTTAGGGATGCCTTTATTCACATTATGCATGTTATACCCTTTTTGGGGCCAGTGTTTACAAAGGAAACTCTGCCGAAATTTTCAGAAAAGACTTGAGATTTAAAAATGCATATTGGGCTTATGTTATTTAAAAAAAAACTATTGTTTTAAAACATGTTTTCTTCACTTCTTTCTTTAAATGGTTTAGATTTCTGGGATTTCTTGGCTTACATGAATTAGATGGGGTCCTATAGACTTCATATGATTCAAGTACCAGTCACGTGCCATTTCGGGTCATGACAAAGTTAGTATCAGAGCGCTAAGTTAACCTTGGTTCGAGTCTATGTTTGACTATGCGGAGTCTAGGGCGTATATATATTCGGAACCTAGGCTTGACCTTATGGAATTTAGACTTGGTCGAGGGGGTATTAGACCCGAACATTCGTCGCGTAGGTTGACCTTGGTTGATAGAGTAGGTGACTTCAGTAGAGTGACGTACCGTGTGTATATTCCGCGGCATAGTTATGATACACTACTCCGCTTAAGGAGCCTTAGAATGTACATATCCTTGCACAGTATTATATTCATTCTTATGATCTATCCTCATTGATATTGGTTTATGGTTTTGCTGCCACGATGATACGGGCAGAGAGAACTACGGCTAGAGTTGCGTCAGCACGAGCTCGTCATGAATGAGGACTGACCAGAGCGTGATTCAAGGGACATACGATTTATATAGAGGCGTCGTTTTATTGTGTTTTACCGCCATGAGCATTTGATAGATCGCTTTTACGAGATTTCTCGGACGTGCAGATCAGCACCAGAGGATTGGGCTACTGCTAGAGGCCAACCAGAATGTGATGACCGTCGATGCACCGATTATTTTGACGATTGAGGCACTGTTCAGCATGCGGACGAATAAGCCAGTTGTTGCTGCGAATGATGAGATATCGCCTCAGATGTTTGGAGTTATTGCCGCACGAGTTATACTTAGAAATATGATAGAAGATCGCTAGTCACCCATGGAGGAAGGATTAGGACATGTGATTCGTTGCCTACCCCGATGCGAGGTCATCAGATTGATTGATTCCAGCAAGAGACGACTTCACGCAGGTACGTTGGGAGTCGATAGAGACAATCGAATGTCAAAAGCCTATTTTCCAAGTTTAAAGTATTCAGAGACTAATGCAAGTAATGCTATGGACCCTCTAGAAGAATGAAACCCTAACTCGACATAATGACCATGAGAATGCTTTGAAACCTTAGAGTTTGCGGCAGTTCAGCGGTGCCATTAGTGAGGCTTGGGTGTTCCCTTCTACGCTTGGTCCATAGGTACTGTGGCATGTACTAAAATACTATTAAACTGTACCTAATATGTTGAGCTCTTAGGGGATTATGGAACTTTTACAAATCGATCGAAAGGTTCGACATCATTCGGATATCATGTAATGGGATACATTAATTGGGAGACTCCAGATACGAGTATAGCCGTTGGAGCGCAGTCCATGCAGCCATGAAGAGAAGAGTCTGAAGCAGTCGACATTAGAGAAAAGTGGAGTAAGAGGTTCGTACGAGATCTTGATTAGATGACGTTCCACTCCGCCGACATCAGAGATGTGATACGCATGCAGAGGCGTTGTATATGGATATATCTTCCAAAAGGAATCGCGATGAGTATGCAGCCGTTCCGGAACAAGAAACAGATATAGAAAAGGGTGATAACCTCCGGACAGTTCGGCAGAAACGAGATTTGAGAGAGACCTCGACAGGATCTTTCTGGAATACAATACGAGAAGATTTGGACCCAGGATCGGTCATATTACGCACACCCAGCAGGCCAAAGTTCGGCATCGTCGACGAGACATATTATAAGTGACCATGATAGTTGGCCAGAGATCTTTAGAGGATGTGCCAGAGCGGATTGCTTCCATTATCGTTTCTATATTGAACCGTTGAGCCGAGGAGCTATGCACTTAGAAATCTGCAGTGAGAGATGAGAGCTTAAGGGCACCAGACGGCAGGCCACGAACAGTAGGCAAGTAGATATCTTTCTCTGCTAGCATTGGATGAACCGACACCTTCTCGACTTTGAAGGAAGGACATATCGACGATAGTGTTTACGATCTGGGATTTGGTGATTCGACTATCACGCATCCGTCATTTTTGGATTTCGGTATTTTGGGCGATCTATTCCCATGATTGAGTTTTGATGACTGAGTTTCATGATATTTGTTTTCGTGCACCACGGTTGCACCTACTGGCATTCATATCTTGTGCATAGTTATTACACTTATGATATACTTTATACACCATTGTGTTGATTTATGATTTGTGCACAGTTATTGCACTTAATATTGTTTTTGTGCCTTGACTGCACATGTTTATGATTTCATGGATTTCATACAGTTGGGTTGATTTTGTGCATATGGTACGCACACGATTTGGTTTTTGCACTCGGTATAGTTCACATATGCTTGCATTGCATTGATACGTATTTTGTGCACCGCAGTCGCACCTGACTTCGGTTTAAAGTCATTCAATATGTTGATTTTGATTTCATGCCTATGTTATGCATGTGATTTGACTTATGCTTTCGGCATAGTTTTTATGCACTTTTAGTGTTTTGATTAGATTTGTGCACGCTGATGCATATGGTTGTAAGATTATATACTGCGGTATACCTGATTTGGATTGAGATTTATTGTATACCGTAGATTTCGATTATGATATTGATGTCGATTTCGTGCACTCTATGCATTTGATTTGGATTATTGCGCATACTTGGGCGCTTGATGCGATTTTGGTGCACACCAGATACACTAAATCGAGATTCTTCGTGCATATCAGATGCACCTGATATTGCCGTCAGGCACACCGGTTGCCCCTGACAGATGTTTCGTGCACACCCGATGCACTTAGATGTTGTTTCTGTGCACATGTATGGCATATTCATGGGTTTTGATTTACGTGCGAACCAGACGCACGTAGCATTCATATGCACATTTTGGGATTGATTTCTTATGGAGCAGTACGTTTTTATGATATTTGCTATTTGTTTTCGTACTGAGCAGGACTAGTCAGAGAACAGTACCTGGATATATTTTGCATGCATTGATAGTTATCGAAGAGATTTCCAAAAAGGGAGCTATAGTCTCAGTATTTACCTAAGTGTCTGATATGACACGAAACGTTTAAAATAAGGAAACCCTTCTAAATTATTTTCAAAAACGGCGGGACGTATATATTGAAGAAAGGATAAGTATATATATAGTTATTTTCTTACAATAGACGTTCGCCACTGTACCGCGATACGCGCATCGTACACCAACATGAAAGGTTTGGCATGCATTTCCTTCAGATGTTTACATGTATAGTTTTGATTTATATCATATTGGTTTTCGTAATGGATTTGATATTTGTGTCTTCACCATGACTCCGATGATTGCAAGATGCTTGACGGATTTTGATTTGGAGTTATCTGCTCATTGTTCATGCGCATGCATTGCGCTATGATGCGTCTTATGTATTGATAATTTCGGAGCCCCAACGACTTAGACTTTTTACTGAAATGTTATAGTATTTGAAGGGTTGAAATTTAAATTCGGAGACCAAATTTCTTTAAGGGGGGAAGATTGTAATATTTCAGAAAAATAAAATATTATTTTTGGGAATTTTTATAATTAAATAATAATTATATTGAATATTTTAATATTGCGGTATAATTAAATACTGATAAATTGGGAAAAATTTGGAAAATTATTGAAATTACTAAAAAGAGGGTGTTTTATGTGATTTATGAAAATTATGAAATTTTATGATTTATTATACACTAATTTAATGCTAATCGAAATTAAATATCGCTAATCGCGCATTAAGCCGGTTTTGTGCACATGACATGCACCATATAACATTTTTGAACTTGTGCATTTTGTTAACCATGACATTTTTCTTTTGGATTTTCATGTGGGTTTACAAATAAAAGAAAACAAAAGAAAATAATAAAGATAGAGGGATGGACAAGAGAGAGAGCTGAGGGGTCAACCCAAGACCATGGCTCGTTGTCCCTTCATTGTTTCTTCTTCATTTCTCTCCCCACTCTTCTCTCATGGCAGCACCCATCTCCCTCCTCACTCTAATCACCTCATTTCATCAACAAAAACACCTTAAAACTCCATCCCCACTTCTTTAAAAATGTGCACAAGCCCTCTAGCTACACTTTGGACCAAGAAAGCAAGGATTTTGGACACATGGGGTAACTCAAGAAAATTCTTGAGTTGCCAAGTGAGGTAATTTCTGAACCATTAGTGTAGTATTTGGTTTACCTTAGCTTCCATGCATGTTTAGAAGTGATTAGGCGATGTTTATTGAGGTTAGGAAATTCTAAGTTTAGGGTTAGGGTTTGAATTGAATTGTGATAGTGTAATTAAGTTAATAGTGACCTTAAACCCCCTTAGCGATAGTATTTTGGACACAAAACCAGAGACAAACCCCAATTCATGAACTTTGAAATTCTGCCGATTTCGTATTTTGTGGAAATTGTGATGAGAAAATTGAATCTGCTAACACTTGGGGACATAGAAAATTATTTAGCAAACACAGTGATGCATGCAGGCAACCTAGGACCCCCCACTGAAACCCTAGCCCCATACCCCAACACTAGGCCGCAGAAATAATCCTTCTGGCCGCAATTTGCGGCCAGACCTGGGGCACTTTGGTTCGTGCTTGTTCTGTAGTTCCATCTCCAGTAAACTAGACCATTTACATATGCAAAATTGGCTAATTTCACCTAAGGAAAAATCTGGGACCATTTTCTTGAGTTGCTGCATTGTTTTGCGACTTCGTTTTAATTTGGGATTTGGTATTTGATTTTGTGTTCCATCGTCTGATGTTTGTACGTCAGCGACGGGGGTTGTTTGATGGTTTTGCAGGCGTAGGCTATAGGTTCTAACCTATAAGCGTTTCGCATGTCGTTTTGGCTCTCATGTTCGATTCTTAAAACTATATGACGCATTGGAAATTGTAGGTACCCTCACGTGGACTTCGAGACGGCGAGGATGAGCATGGCGTCATCGAATCCAGCAAGCGAAGATCAAGGTCAGTAGATATACATCTACGGGGGAAGTCGGGTGGATGGTGTATAGCACCCCTGCAGTTCGTAGTGTAGCTTATGTTATGTTATACATTTACATATGTGTTGTGAATTTGGATGATTAACAAGTAGGATCTTAGAAGATTATTGGATAAAAATTGGTGTATTTGGAAGATAGTGTCGTGGTTGATTTCTTACTCTCGAACCATAGAATAGGTTTGCACACACGCACACATACACCCTTGCATGCATTATTATTATTACTTGTGCTTATATGGGGATGCGTATATATATATACACACACATAGGTATGGGACTAGGACTATATATATATATATGGATAATGAGGATAGTGGATGATATTTGGAGATGAGTCGATGAGATTGGGCATGATGCCACGAGATCGTTGATATCTTCAGACTCGTATTATGAGATACGACTTGAGATTTTAGCGGGCCTTTAGGCGTGTGTTTTCATACACATATATATATATATAGATGGTATCAGTATGTACTAAACATAGATCAGTACCCCTAATACAGGATATGATGATAATGGATACCAGATGAATAATGAGATGAATGTGATATTTGACCCGTACCCAGATTGTGATGCCGTACGATGGATTTACCGTACGAGCTTTATATTGATGATAGATCCGCACTCTTGACTTGAGGATGTTATTTTATTTATTGTATCGTATGTGATACTATTGAGGCGGGATCACCGACTATTATATTTATATGTATCGACTCAGTTTTAGGTGGTTTCCTTACCTTTTCGTTTAGCCTGTTAGTTTAGACCTGTAGTTTACGTATAGATGTTAGACAAGACTCGAGTCATACCTATTTCAAAACTAACGAATCGTGAGTATTTTAAAGACAGGCCAAGGGATTCTACGGATATTTTCAAAAGACGCATCTTTTCTTAAAAACACCGTAGCCCTTATTTTTCTAAACACCACGATTCGTGTTATTTCAAATAGCAAAACTGTATGACATATATATATATATTGATGTAGATTCTTCACTTTATTGTTTATTATTCATATTCCACATATTCTTGCTATTCACATCGCATTGCATGTTTAAATGCGTTTATTGTTATACTAAACCCGTGCTGTCAGGACACCAGCTCCATTATCAATGATGAGTATGTTCCACGTACACCTGCTTGCCGGCTCACACACTTCATCATCGATAATCGCCATGTCACTACACAGTAGGATTGTTGCATCAAGATATGACTCCTTGTATGACATACTGGCGTACATACATATTGTACACCCATATTTGTGTACACACATATTGTACACTCATACTTGCATACATACATATTTGCACATACATAGATTATTCTAGCTTAATTTTGGAGATTTGGGAACCGCATGATGTATTTTTAAACTGGATTCATTTAAAAGAGCGGTTTTCCCTCAATATGTGCATATTACTGTTTTATGTTGCATGATATACTGATATGCTTACATTTCTATTATATATCGCATACATCATGCTTTATGATTATACGCATTGAGATATGTTGTTTCCATGATATTTCTGGATTTGAGAACCGTGGGTATTTCAAAAGAAAGTATGTACTGTTATAAAAACCCGGTTTCTCTTGATATGATATTTCAGCAGCCACCATGAGTTTTATCATTTCTGATATATATATACCCCATGCGAGGAGGAGTCGTGGGCCGTGTGCGGGTACATGGTAGGGCTCGGAGGTACCCGGGGAAAGAAAGGTATGTCGATGGACCACGTCGATAAGCCGGACAGGGGAAGCATACCTACCGGTGATAGTATTTGGGCTCGGCGAATATCCGGAAGATATCGATAGGAATCGAGAAATGATATGGGCCGATCCGGACTGATGGAGCCCGTGGGCCGATCCGGACTGATGGAGCCCGATATATGAGGATTTACGTGCCGATGCTGGCACGGGTTTCATGATGTTTTCGAGTGCCGATGCTGAACACTCAGGTCCATGATTTTGATGTGTCGCGAGGGACACACATTGATTTATATCCTCATAATTTCATGCATATGCTTTTACGACTTTAACATGCATGATGTTGTTATGTCATTGGTTGACACGTAGACGAGATCCACATGCATACAGGCATTGATTACATAGTTGGATGATATCCAAACACTTATAGACTTCATGTTATAGTTGACACTGATTTAATGATGATTACATTAATCACACCTCATATTTATGATATGTTGCTACCTGAGGCACTGAAAAAAGCACTTGGTATTACACTGATGTATAGATGTTTACCCTTGCCACCTTATCATGCTTCAGACATTATCATTTTGAGGATATATTACTGATCCTTTTGACCTAGGATTGAGTCATACATGCGATTTCTGCTCTGTGATGTTTTCTACTCATGAGTTGGCAACTCACCCCCGTTGTGCCACAGTTTCTTGCAGGTTTTGCCGTACAGGTTTCATTGCGGATTTATGGCACACTGCTCCCATTCCGAGTGATTGCTTTTGTAGGTGGGTTCACTCGCATCTTGACCACCCTTGTATTTTATTTTCATTATTGTATCTAGAAACTCCATCAACCAGACTTGTATATTTATTAGACTTAGAAAACCAATTGTATATTCTTTCGACCTTAAAGTCGCGTGTTGTACTAGTAAGGTTTTTTTTAATGATTTTGAGTTTCCTTTTGAGTTTTAATCCTCGCTCTTCGGCGTTGTATATTATATTGCTTGCGTGGGTTTGACCGTCAATTGACGAAGAGCTAGCTCTCGCTTGGGGATACCTTTATTCATATTATGCATGTTGTACCCTTTTTGGGGCCAGTGTTTACAAAGGAAACTCTGCCGAAATTTTCAGAAGAGACTTGAGATTTAAAAATGCATATTCAGTTTATGTTATTTAAAAAAAATCCTTTGTTTTAAAACAAGTTTTCTTTACTTCTTTCTTTAAATGGTTTAGATTTCTGGGATTTCTTGGCTTACTTGAATTAGATGGAGTCCTATAGACTTCATATGATTCAAGTACCAGTCACGTGCCATTTCGGGTCATGATAGAGCACTTGCATACTATCTCCAATACGACATACTAATTACTGTGGGACAGACCATCTCCCCTGCTGGGATGAGAAGCGTATATACTAGCCTACTCTGGAGTATCGATGCCCTGTCTCGATAATCCTACGACTAGGGACCTGTATAGGATGTTCATATAAACTACCCAGCCCCCGGTAGTGTGACTTCCATCACAACTCTGGTAATCAAGCAAAGATCCTAAAGGCTCTACCAATATGTTTAAGCGATATGCTAAAAGAAACACATGCACATATTGAGGTAGAAACAAACCAGGTAGCATACTACCATTTCGAGCAAGACTATTACTGTATCCGTGTATATCCCAAGCTTCCATTAAGTAATATACAAACCAGTATGATACAATAATGGCCTCTAGGGCTTATAACACTAACAGATTATGTCTCCAAATGGGTCGAGACGGTGTCGAGCCGGACGAATGATAACAAGATTGTCGTTAGATTACTGAAAGAAAACATCTTTTCCCGATTCGGGCACCCTCGCGCTATCATTAGCGACAATGGGACACGTTTCTGCAATAGGTCTTTTGAGGCCTTGATGTGGAAATAAGAGATTAATCACAAGCTATCCATGCCCTGCCACCCCTAAACAAGTGGGCAAGCCAAAGTTTCAAATCGTCGAATTAAGAAAATATTGGAGAAAACGGTTTCCAAGAACCGTAAAGACTGGTCTTTAAAATTAACCGATACCCTTTGGGTATTCCGAACTGTGTACAAGACAGATCTTGCCATGTCTCCTTATCAGCTTATGTACGGAAAGGCTTGCAACCTCCCTGTGAAAATCGAGCATTGCGCATTTTGGGCGATCAAAGAGCTGAACTTCAATCATGAAGATGCGGGCAGCTATTAGAAACTGCAACTTAACGAATTAAACGAGATTAGGGATGAGGCTTACGAAAACGCTGTTGTTATAAAGAACTGAACGAAGGTGTTTCATAATAAATACCTTATGCGCAAAACTTTCACGCCTGGACAACAGGTACTTCTTTATGATACTAGACTCCATTTCCATCCCGGTAACTTTCGATCTCGATGGAAAGGTCCTTTTCTTGTGCGGTGTGTGTACCCGCAAGTTGCGGTGGATTTGGAGAATCCGAAGGATGGTTCACTATTAAAAGTGAACGGACATAGAGTAAAACCGTTCCTTACCGCAGAACCATCGGAGGAGCTCCTGTTATTGCAGGAGCCGGTTTACATTGCCTGATATTCCTCCATTTACCACCAAAACTTCGGTTATCTAGCTATAAAAAATGGAAAAACTGTTTCAAACAAGTTTGGGGGTATGTGTATACAAATCTTTTTGTACATAGTTATTCTTATCTTGTGAATATTTGTTTTCTTCTTCGGGAAATTTTTTGTCTGGTGAAATTCTATTTCTAAAAACAAAAAAAATATCTCCAACATGTTTTTGTTGCCTCCATAATTTTGATTTGTATAGATTGCCAGTGAGGATGCTGTCTGATTTAAGTTTAGGGGTATGTTCGGTAAACCTTCTATCCTTACATTCATTTGTAAATTCTACAATTGCGAACATATTTGAAAAACTCATAAAAATAAAAAAAATTCCAAAAACAAAAAAAAATTTGTCGTCAAGATAGCTGGTGGGAAAGCTTAGATTCAAAATACTGACGGTTTAGTTTGACGAGATAGGAATAACTAAATTCTATTTTTAGAGATTGAAAACGTGAAAGATAAGCTTCATTTAAATTTAACAGTAGCTAATATACGTTTCTGCATCACACTACACGTGTCGTGAGTTTTGAAAGTTAGATGACAAGTCTGATTTGTCTGTAAAACTTTTAAAAATTGATAAATTTCAGGATCAAATAAGTCTGTTTTGAAATAAATAATAACAGGAATAGTTTATAAAGCAAGATGGATATAAAAGGATAGTATTGATGCTTTAGCAGGAACTAAGTCAGAAAAATAACCCATCCCAATCTTGATTGGAGTAATTACACACTTTATCCACACAAACACGTCTTTTATCTAAAAAATTGAACAGCTGGCTATATCTACGTTCGCATTAAATTGTCATGATTGTTACACTAAAATGAGTGTTTTGTTTTAGGGCTCAGGTAACTTGAGCAATTAAGTCCGCTGGGATGTTTTTACACCTAATGCCCTAAAACCAACTGCTTTGGGTGCATTGGCCCAAAACACACTAAGAAACCTAGAAAGCCCATTTTAAAACAAAGTCAAGTAAGTATCCTCTCCGAATTAAAATTCCTAACGCTTCTTTATGTGAGAATAATCTTGGCAAAAAGACAAGTTTGTATAAAAACATTTTAACGGAGATAAGAAGGTTTCATCCATTGATAAAGATTATTGCACGTTCACGAAGGTGTGTATAAATGAAAACAATTTGTCACAACCCGTAATTTAGCACGTGACCGGAACTTAAATCACGCAACATCTAAAGGAGTAACGTAATTCAAGTAAGCCGAAGCCCAGAAAATCTAAACCTTTTTACGGAAAATAGTGGGGGTGCAGTTTTGAAATAAAAGTATAATGCAATAAAGTTTATCTATAAATGCATAATTAATGATATAAGGAAATGCAAGTTGAATGTACTAAAGTTGAGAACATTTTTCGTCTTTAAAATTTTGGGCAGCACCTCCCTTGTATATTTTGAACCGAAACCACATATGAATAACAATATAAAAGGCATCCCCAAGCTGGAGCTGGCTCTTCGCCAAATGGCGGAATCACAACCACGCAAGTAAGCAATATATATATATGACACCTAACGGTGAAGATTAGCACAGAAAGAATGATAAATAAAGCGAGACATCAAACCCCCAAGAAGCGGACATACAACCATCTCTCTAAGTCTCCCAACCACACAAGTCTTCCTAGTCTACTAATATACAAAGTCTAGTTTCTGATTGATTGAGTTTATCTAGATACAATAGGAAATAATAAATACAAGAGTGGGCAGGATCCAATGTGTCCCACCTACCATAGCAAAACACCCAAATGCAAGCTGTATGCCAGCGATACCGCTACTGATCCCAAGCGGTCAAACCTGCAAGAACTATGGCACAACGGGGGTGAGTTGCCAATCCGTGAGTAGAAATCATCAGCAGGTAGAAATCGAATAAAATAACGACTTCTTAGGTCACTATATCAAGAAGGTAAAGCTATGATATCTACGGTGATCATGTGTGCATATATGTCAACAATATAATCAATGCCAATGACATATACAAATAAACATCTGAATCATATGCCTATATGTTAGTGGATATCATCCACGTGTCCATCAATGACACAACCAACAACATGGGACCTGAGTGTCAAACATAGACACTCGAAACATCATGAAAGCATATGCATGTTTGTATGATGATATCAACCAACGTGTGTCTATCAACAACACATCAAAATCATAGAACCTGAGTGTCCAACAGTGACACTCGAAACATCATGAACCCATGTCAAGCATCGACACGTAAATCCGCATATCTCGGGTTCCGTCATTCCGGATTGGTATACGGTCTCCGTCAGTCCGGATCGGCCCATATCCATCTCATGACTCAGGTCGGTATCCTCTGGATAACTTCCAGGTCCAACCAATCACTGGTAGGTAGTAGTCCCTCTGCCAGGCTCATCGTCTATTGCACAACATACCTTTCTTACCCCGAGGTACCATACCGGATCCACCATGTACCCGCAAATGGATCGTCCATCTCCTCGAATGGGGCTTCTAAAACAAATCTCAGAACCGAGAAAACTCATGGTGGACGCATCGAAATATCATATCAAGAAAAACCAGGTTTTTAAAACAATACATACCTTCTTTTGAAATATAACCATGGTTCTCAAATCCAGAATCTCATGAAAATAGTATCTCAATGCGTATAATCATAAAGCATGATGTATGCAAACATAGAACATAAATGTGAGCATATCAGTATATCATGCAACATAGAATAGTGATGTGAGCATATCAGTATATCATGCAAACGAGCAATGTGATAATACTAAACAATTAAGAGTAATAGCATGATATAGCAATTTGACTGTGTAAGTGACATAGCAATTACCGATGATGAAAGTGTGTGAGCCGGCAATCTGTGTAAGTGTGACATACGCATCATCGATAGTTGTCCAGGTGTACTAGCCGACGATTTCATAACAAATAATTGAAGCAAAGGTATATGTAATGCAATGAGAATATCGTTGATGTAGCAGAAAGTAAATCGGAAGCGCACTATTATGAGGTATACGTATCAAATCTAACATCTACATAAGGGCTAAACTAAGTAGTGTAGACAGTGATTAACAGTATCTATAACATATCCGAGTCGATGAATCTATCAATCGGCAATCAAGCCTCATAGCATAACGTACGGTATAATCCATCGTACGGCATCCTGGAGTAAAGGGTATGGATCAATCTCATATCATGTCTTGGCAAAAGTATCTATATTCACATATCGCCTCTCATCCGTATATAGACATATTAAGCCTAGTCATCTTATTTCATAATATTCTTTTTTCATCACATCAGCATCTCACATCAAGTAATCTTATATATATTTATCATATTTTACCGATCCCATAACACATCTATCTCAATATTATCATATTCATTGATCTTATATCATATCCTTATAGCTTTCATCTCATATCTCGATATATGTATTCAATCATTCATATCATCTCCAACTAAATTTTTGATCAGATTCGTAGTTTCCTAGTATAGGTTTCTCCGACTATATTCTATATATCGGTTTCCATTCATAATTAGCGGGGGTGCTATACGCCATCCACCCGACTTCTCCCGTAGATGTAAATCTACTCACCTGCAATATTCCTCGCTAAGCCGAAGTCGATGTGCTTCATCGTCTCGGAAATCCACGTGAAGGTACCTACATATCAACACTTATTGCATCATTATGAAAACCAAGTCCAAAAACCGTTACGGCACACGAATTTGTTATAGGTTAGAACCTATAGCTTACGCATGCAAAAACAACCAAACAACCCTCTTCGTTGATGTACAAACGTCCAATGACCAAATCTCATTAAGAATTTCATAAATCCAAGTTTCAAATATCGGAAAACATAGCAACAACCAAATCAAAATGCTCCCAGATTTTAGCTCAGGTGGACTACGACAAAACAACCAATACAGTAGCTAGGTTATAAGGAGTATGAGCTATAGGAAAAAACACAACACCAGACTCCAAAATTTGGGCGACGAGAAGTGCTACAGTAACGGGTGTCGCCGGCCCAATTTTGGTATTTTGGTCTCGTTCTTATGTGGTGGTCTCCTAGTGGTCTAACTAGGTCAATATTGTTGTTTGTTTTTCTTATACACATCCCGCGTTGTTCCAAATTCCCTGTAGGCTAACAAAACTTCACAAAACCGACACGGGGTAAATCCTAAGTTCGTGTATCAGGTTCTAGTCTCTGTTCTTGGCCAGTAAAACATCACTAAGGGTTTTCAAACACTCAATACACCTCAATTTACCAATTACAAGTCAAGTTTCCCTCTAAATCTCAACTTGGAAATTTCTAAGATCACAAATCCACACTTAATCAAACTCTAAACTAAACTAGAAATCTAAGAAACTAATTACAATGTAGGAAGTGGAGTTATACATCATGGATGTGACTCAAGAAAAACCCTAGATGCCCAAAGTCTCCAAAATCCAAACTTGAAAGGTCCAAAGGGTTTAGGATGAGGTGGGAATCATTTTTAGTGAAGGGAGTATAGGGTTTTGGTGGAGATTTGGAGATGATACATCGAGGTGGAGGTGGAGGAAGCATGAAGATGAAGAAGTTGAAGAAGGGGAAATGAAAGAAGTAATGAAAATGAGGAATGAAAATGGGGAAGGGTCAAGGCTAAGGATGGAGCCATCCTCACTCTCTCTCCTTCACATTCTCTCTCATGCCCATGCCTCATCATGTTGTCCCCCCTCTCTCTCTTCCCAAGCCATCTCTTATTCTTTTTCTTTTCTCTTTTAAAACCAAATATCAACAATTACAATAAAACAAATTGCAACATGACATGTTGCATTAGCCGTGGTTAATTAAAAATACGGATTTGGCATAATCGTGATTAGTAGTTCACTAATCGAGTTTAATTTAAACTTGTATATAATTAATAATAAAAATGCCCAAATCCGATAAATATATTTTTAATAAATAAATAAATTTTAATCTCCCATTATTTTCCAAATATTGGTATATAATTATACCATTTTACGAAAACTCCAATTCGCAAATCGAATAGTTTTCGCGAAATATATTATTTTAATATTAAATTCCAAAATAATATTTTATATTTTCTGAAATGTTACAATCTTCCCCCCTTAAATAAAGTCGGTCCCCGAATTTAAATTTAAACTCCTAAATACTAAAACATTTCAATAATGTTGTTCAGATAAACGGGGCTCCGAAGTCACGGAAGATACATAAATACCACAGCGCATCATGTGCGCATTAAAACGAGTACTAAACTCAAGGTCAAACTCCGTCAAGCCTAACGCAATCATCAGAGCTACAATGGAGATATAGATCTTGAAATACTCTACTGAAATCTAATATACGATTGTCAAAATCATAATACGTATATAGTACGCATCCCTTTTAATTCTTCTAAAAACTAGATAAAACACATGGAAATCTTTTCCGAATCGCCGTGTGATGCGTAGCTCACGGCACAAAGGGCGGATGCTCAATTATAAAGTAGTAAATATATCTATATGTTTTTGCTCAAATTATACGTCCCGCCTTTTGAAATATCCCAGAAGGTTTTCCTTGTAAAATTTCGTGTCACTTACGGACACGTAGGAAATAGCGAGACTATAACTCATTTTTGAAAACCTCTTAATAAACTTTTAATACATGCAAAAGTACTCAGGCACTGTCCTTAGATCAGTCCTGCCCGGTTACTATATATATAGTACCCAACATCAAAATATAGTGCTCAAGAGAAAAAATCGGCCTCAAAAGGCGTATCCAATCATCACGTGCGGCTAGTGCGCACGGAAATTAAGACCCAATACAAGTGCCACGAATGTACACAAAAGCCAAACTAAGTGCAACGGGTGTGCATGAGAGCATCTGTCAAATGCAATAGGTGTGCACGACAACAGTATCAAGTGCATCTAAAGTGTACGAAAATGTCAATCAAGCGCAGCAACCATGCACGAATAAAGTCTCCATCAAGTGCATCCAACACGCGCGAATAAAAATTTCAATCGAGTGCACCCAGTGTGCATAAAACCACATCTTATGCGCCCAGTATGCGCAAAAATCTAAATCAAATACATCAGGTCCGTATAAAGCATCTAGTGCAGTAGCATGCACGATAACGAACTTCAAGTGCAGACGCGCACGAAAATATAAATCTGGTGCAGCAAATGCTTGAAGATATAAATCGGGTGCACCAAATGTACGGAGTATAAATATAGTGCAGCAAATGCTTGAAGATATATATCGGGTGCACCAAATGTACGGAGTATAAATATAGTGCAACCAATGCATGAAATACCAATCTAGTTCAACAAATGCATGAAATACCAATCTGATGCAACAAATGCACGAAATAAAAATCTAAGGCAACAAATGCACGAAATACCAATCTGGTGCAACAAATGCACGAAATAAAAATCTGGTGCAACAAATGCACGAAATACCAATCTGGTACAACAAATGCACGAAATACCAATCTGATGCAACAAATGCACGAAATACCAATCTGGTGCAACAAATGCACGAAATAAAAATCTAGTGCAACAAATGCATGAAATACCAATCTGGTGCAACAAATGCACGAAATACCATCAATATCTCAAATGTGTATTAAAACAACACCGAGTGTACCAAGGTGTATAAAATCATAAACGTGTGCAACTGCGTGCACAAAACACGTATCAATGCACTGCAAGCACAAGTGAGCTATGCTGAGTGCAAAAATCAAATCGAGTGCGTACCACATCCACCAAATAAAATCGGCCGTACGAAATCCACAAAATCATAACCGCGTGCAGCCAAGATGCAAAACCGATATCAAATGCAATAACTGTGCACAAAATAAAATATCCAATAGGTGCAGCCATGGTGTACGAAAACATAGCATGAAACTTAAATCCAAGCGATAACAGTGTGATACTCAGATCACGAAACACGAATCGCAATAAATTACACTGAGGTACACCTCCTTCAATGTCGAAAATATGCCGGTGCGCCTAAAGCTGGCAGAGCAAGATCATCTAATTGCCTCCTGCTCACGGTCTGGCGTCTTCGGTCTCTGGGTCCTCGTTTACTCTCCGAATTACCAATTTCGCAATCCTTCGGCTCGTCGTCCCGGTCAGGTGTACTAACGGAACCGATTCTTCTCTGGCACACCTCTGGTCGTCTCTCGGCCAATTAGCATGACCACCCGTAAAGTAGCACGTCACTGGTGTCGGCATCTGGCCTACTGAATACACGCGACATAACCGATCTTAGGTGCAAATCGCATCGCAGCAGTGCCCTGGAAAGAACCTACTCAAGGTCTCTCCCGATCTCGCCTATGCCGAACTACATGGAGGTTGGCACTCTTTACTCAATCCTTTCTCGTTTTCTTGACATTTGCGCTCTCAGCACAGCTTTTCCTCGGGAATTGGCCATATCCCAATGCCTCTATACACATGTATCAATCCTCTAGCATCAACGGAGCGTAACAACTGCTCGCTAACATCTCGCACGAACCTCTTGTTCCACTCGGATTTATTATCGTCCACTTCGACGTCATCTCTTGCTGTCTGCATATTGCAATTTGTCCTCGGCTACAGTCAATCCGGAGTCTCTCACACAGACTCAAAATTACGAACTCAGTATCTTCATCACTCTGTAGAAGATATCTAGTCGAACACGCCCTCGGTAACTCGTCCAAATCATCAGAGGAATACACTTTATTCATCCGTTCTTGATCGCTCACAACGTATCAGGGTGAGGTCTTTCTATCCGAAACTAGTCAACTTACCGATCTCACATCGGAGCATCCAACGAACAACGTCCTCTCTCGATCGATCTACTTTAGATCCAAGTAAGATCCTTCAACTGGAATTCTTCATCTCAACTGAGACTGCGTCGGCACATCAAATCTGACAAATCATATCAGTCACTCAACTCAAGATAGACTAGCTATCTCTTATCACATCTCTGCCTGAAAGCTCCAGTGGTTTCAGCTCATAAGCTCTAGAAGCGACATCCTAACAATCTCAGCAACAGTTGGGTCATCTGTCTACACGGTAGACAACATCACGACCTCAGGGTTAGGCAGTACATCAACAGTCCATTCAATCTGGCAGCCTCTATCAATGGCCTGATCATCCAGCGGAAAACCGAACACTCGCCTCAAACGAAAGATCACAACACCAACACTATACCTATATGTCCCTATGTCACCATGAACAACATAGTCAGCCCTCATCCGGGACGAGCTAGCTCTGACCGCAACACTAGCAGTAGCTCAATCTGTGCTTAAATCATGGTGACAGGAACCTCAAGCAGGTTTCGATGAAGATAAATGAGAGGGACGAAAGAAATTAACAGATCCCAAATGGAATATGATCATAGGAACGAAGAAAATCACAGATCTCAAAATAAGTACATCCTGAGGTTACTTAAGTGGAGTATCATATTGTAAGTATGCTGCGGAATATACGCACGGTAGGTTACTCTACTTGAGTTACCTACTACATCAATCATGGTCAACCTATGAAACGAAAGTTTGGGTCTAGTACCCCCCGTCAAGTCTAAGTTCCGTAAGTTCAAGCCTAGGTTCCGAAATATATATACGCCTAGACTCCGCATAGTCAAACCTAGACTAAAACTAAGGTTAAACCTAATGCTCTGATACCAACATTGTCACGACCAGTAATTTAGCACGTGACCGGCACTTAAATCACGCAACGTCTGAAGGCGTAACGTAATTCAAGTAAGCCGAAGCCCAGAAAATCTAAAACTTTTTACGGAAAATAGTGGGGGTGCAGTTTTGAAATAAAGGTATAATGAAATAAAGTTTATCTATAAATGCATAACTAATGATATAAGGAAATGCAAGTAGAATGTTCTAAAGTTAAGAACATTTTTCGTCTTAAAAATTTTGGGCATCACCTCCTTTATATATTTTGAACCGAAACCACATATACAGAACAATATAAAAGGCATCCCCAAGCAGGAGCTAGCTGTTCGCCAAATGGCGGAATCAAAACAACACAAGTAAGCAATATATATATATATATATGACACCCAACGGTGAAGATCAGCACAGAAAGAATGATAAATAAAGCGAGGCATCGAACCCCCACGAAGCGGACATACAACCATCGCTCTAAGTCTCACAATCACACAAGTCTTCCTAGTCTATTAATATACAAAGTCTAGTTTCTGATTGATTGAGTTTATCTAGATACAATAGGAAATAATAAATGCAAGAGTGGGCACGATCCAATGTGTCCCACCTACCATAGTTTAACACCTGGATGCAAGCTGTGTGCCAGCGATACCGCTACTAATCCTAAGCGGTCAAACCTACAAGAACTGTGGCACAACGGAGGTGAGTTGCTAATCCATGAGTAGATAACTTCAGTAGGTAGAAATCGAAAAAAACGACTTCCTAGGTCACTATACCAAGAAGGTAATGTTATAATATCTAGGGTGACAATGTATACATATATGTCAACAATATAATCAATGCCAATGACATAAACAAATAAACATCTGAATTATATGCCTATATGCAGGTGGATATCATCCACGTTTCCATCAATGACACAACCAACATCATGGAACCAGAGTGTCCAACATCGACGCTCGAAACATCATGAAAGCATATGGATGTATGTATGAGGATATCAACCAACGTATGTCTATCAACGACACATCAAAGTCATGGAACCTGAGTGTCCAACAATGACACACAAAACATCATGAAACCCATGTCAATCATCGACATATAAATCCTCATATCTCGGGCTCCATCAGTCCGGATCGGCCCAATGGCTCCGTCTGTCCGGATAGGCCCATATCCATCTCACGTCTCAGGTCGGTATCCTCCGGATAACTTCCAGGTCCAACCAATCACCCGTAGGTAGTAGTCCCTCTGCCAAGATCATCGTCTACTACACAACATACCTTTCTTGCCCTGGGGTACCATACCGGGTCCACCATGTACCCGCAAACGGATCGTCCATCTCCTCGAATGGGGTTTCTAAAAAAATCTCAGAACCGAGAAAACTCATGGTGGACGCATCGAAATATCATATCAAGAGAAACCGGGTTTTTAAAACAATATATACATTCTTTTGAAATATAACCACGGTTCTCAAATCCAGAATCTCATAAAAGCAGCATCTCAATGCGTATAATCATAAAATATGATGTATGCAAACATAGAACAGAAATCTGAGCATATCAGTATATCATGCAACAAAGAATAGTGATGTGAGCATATCAGTATATCATGCAAACGAGTCATGTGATAATACTAAACAATTAAGAGTAATAGCATGATATAGCAATTTGACTATGTAAGTGACATAGTAATTAACGATGATGAAAGTGTGTGAGCCGGTAATCTGTGTAAGTGTGACATACGCATCATCGATAGTTGTGCAGGTGTACTAGCCAACGATATCATAATAAATAATGGAAGCAAAGGTATACGCAATGCAATGCGAATATCGTAGACGTGGCAGAAAGTAAATCGTGAGCGCACTATTATGAGGTAGATGTATCTAATCTAACATCTACATAAGGGCTAAACTAAGTAGTGTAGACAGTGATTAACGATATCTATAACATATCTGAGTCGATGAATCTATCACTCGGCAATCCAGCCTCATAGCATCACGTACGGTATAATCCACCGTACGGCATCCACAAGTAAAGGGTATGGATGAATCTCATATCATGTCTTGGCAAAAGTATCTATATTCACATATCTCCTCTCATACGTATTTCGACATATTAAGTCAAGTCATCTTATTTCATCATATTCTCTTTTCATCACATCAACATCTCACATCAAGTAATCTTATATATATTTATCATATTTTACCGATCCCATAACACATCTATCTCAATCTTACCATATTCAAAGATCTCATGTCTTATCCTTATAGCTTTCATTTCATATCTCGATATATGTATTCAATCATTCATATCATCTACAAATAACTTTTTGATCATATCCGTAGTTTCCTATTATAGGTTTCTCCGACTATATTCTATATATCGGTTTCCATTCATAATTTGCAGGGGTGCTATACGCCATCCACCTGACTTCCCCCATAGATGTAAATCTACTCACCAGCAATACTCCTCGCTAAGCCGAAGTCGATGTGCTTCGTCGTCTTGAAAATCCATGCGAAGGTACCTACAAATCAACACATATCGCATCGTTATGAAAACTAAGTCCGAAAACCGATACGGCACACGAATTTCTTATAGGTTAGAACCTAAAGCTACGCATGCAAAAACAACCAAACAACCCTCTTCGTTGACGTACAAACGTCCAATGACCAAATCTCATTAAGAATATCATAAATCCAAGTTTCAAATATCGGAAAACATAGCCACAACCAACTCAAAATTCTCCCAGATTTTAGCTCAGGTAGACTAGGACAAAACAACCAATACACTAGCTAGGTTATAAGGAATATGAGCTATAGGCAAAAACACAACACCAGACTCCAAAATTTGGCCGGCGAGAAGTGCTACAGTAACGGGTGTCGCCGGCCCAATTTTGGTAGTTCGGTATCGTTCTTATGCGGTGGTCTCCTAAAGGTCTAACTAGGTCAATGTAGTTGTTTGTTTTTCTTATACACAACCCAGGTTGCTCCAGATTCGCTGTAGGCCAACAAAACATCACAAAACCGACACGAGGTAAATCCTAAGTTCGTGTATCGGGTTCTAGTCTCTGTTCTTGGCCAGTAAAACATCACTAAGGGTTTGCAAACTCACTACACCTCAATTTACCAATTACAAGTCAAGTTTCCCTCTAAATCTCAACTTGGAAATTTCTAAGATCTCAAATCCACACTTAATCAAACTCTAAACTAAACTAGAAATATTAGAAACTAATTACAATGTGGGAAGTGGAGTTATACCTCATGGATGCAACTCAAGAAAAACCCTAGATGCCTAAATCTTCAAAATCCAAACTTGAAAGGTCCAAAGGGTTTAGGATGAGGTGGGGATCATTTTTAGTGAAGAGAGTATAGGGTTTTGGTGGTGATTTGGAGACGATACAAGAAGGTGGAGGTGGAGGAAGCATGAAGATGAAGAAGGGGAAGAAGGGGAAATGAAGGAAGTAATGAAAATGAGGAAAGAAAATGTGGAAGGATCAAGGCTAAGGGTGGAGCCATCCTCACTCTCTCTCCCTCACATTCTCTCTCATGCTCATTCCTCATCATGTTGTCCCCTCTCTCTCTTCCCATGCCATCTCTTATTCTTTTTCTTTTCTCTTTAAAAACCAAATATCAACAATTACAATAAAACAACATGCAACCAAATTGCAACATGACGTTGTGCACTAGCCATGGTTAATTAAAAATACAGATTTGGCATAATCGTGATTAGTATTACACAAATCGAGTTTAATTTAAACTTGCATATAATTATTTATAAAAATGCCCAAATCCGATAAATATATTTTTAGTAAATAAATAATATTTTATCTCTCATTATTTTCCAAATATTGGTATATAATTATACCATTTTACGAAAACTCCAATTCGCAAATCGAATAGTTTTCGTTAAATATATTATTTTAATATTAAATTCCAAAATAATATTTTATATTTTCTGAAATGTTACACAAGTGAAAGGTGGAGTGAAAAATAAGACTTAGTTTTCTGTTAGGGGTGATAGAAATTCTTAATTCGAAACCCAACTGGAGGACGAAACTTGATAAAAACTTAACTCTTTATAAACTCGCTTGATCCTCTTTGAAAATTTTATCTGGTCCATATTTTGTGACATAATGACTCTAATCGATGTTTTAGAAACAGAATGATGCTATTTGCATAGCACGTAAAGACGTATAAAATCTTATGTTAAACAAGAAGTGAGATGTGAAAAATAAGGGTTCGATATTTCTAATTTAAGATGATAGAATTTCTAGCTTGGATACTAAACCCTACGATTAAAATCAACCGTGATTTCACGAAACTAACTTGACTGGATTTTGTGGGTAGTATCCGCTGAAAACCCTCAGGAGAAAAAACTGAAAGTCTACCCTAGCACCAGCAAGGGATTTTAGTGACATCAAGCATGCCAAATTAAAATTTTTATGGTGCTAAGCTATACTATCCAAGATCTTTAGCTAGGTGATTAGGTTTATGCTTTGATATCTACTAAAACTATGAGAAGCGAAAGATGGCTATACCTTTGATGATCAAGTCCTTCACTTCACATGCTCCGTGTAGTAGTCCCGCGACTCCACTAGGCTCCACTTGAGGCTTTGGACGAGCTTCCTCAGAGGACCTTCGTGCCGAAGATGATCCACGCGAAGAACCTCCAACTCAAGCTACCTCTACACTAAACTCTTTAGCGTAGGAAACACGCTACACTCGATCGCTAGTCAAGTGTAGGATGGTGAAGTAGGGGATGTTAAAGATAACAAGTTTGTGTTCAAGCTTCATGGTTCACATCACATGTGAGGGTTGAAGCTTGAACCATAGCAATAAAGAGGATGATGAAGCTAGAGAGCAACCATGGGAGCAACTCAAGAAAAATGGCTAAGTGTTGAGAATGAAGCTGTGAATGAATGGCAACTCTTGACGCCCACTCATTCAAGTATGGAAATTTTGCAATATAAAATTGCAACCATACTTGAATAGTGAGTCAAGATGAATAAATAAATATACATCCAATGCTTGCAACCATGCTCTCATTTTCCACCTCATTTCTATTTTCAAAAAATAGAATTTTATGCCCTGCTTCATTATTATTATTATTATTATTATTATTATATATATCATATATATTAATATATATATATATATTAATATATAATAATTAGTGAGCTAATGATATTAGTTAATATATAATTATATCACATATAATGTATATCACATTATTAAATCAACACTTGATTTAATAATCCGGTTATATCAAATATGACCGACTAATATCATTTATCCGTATATCACATTATCAAATCAACACTTGATTCGATAATCCGATTATATCACATATAACCGAACCGATAACAGATAACTGCCAGATTACAATACGGTATCACAAACACGTATTTAATCAGGCCAACACACATATCACATATGTGTCCTACTTCATTTCGCTTGAACCAGGGAACTTCTTTGTGGGACTCTAAAGACTCATCAATACACCAGCAGTAGGAGATGCTGACATTAGTCGCCTACAAGCCGTCAGCGGTACTAGCTGGATGTAACGGCTACCCGGGTCTACAGACTCTATGATAATCTAGGGTCTATAGAATAACCTGTACGAGTGTCACCAGAGAACTGCTATCTGACGATAGGTATACTACCTCGTAAGAGTCCTCACCGAGTCCGTTTGGTGTACCCATTCTCTAATGAGCATCTGTGTACAATCTTTGATGTCACACATCAAAGGTTGTGGGATCAACCATCGCCCTCTAAGGGACAATAAACATACACACTAGTCTACTCTAGAATATCGATGCCCTGGTCTCGATATTCCCTCGACTAGGAACTGATTAAAGGATATACTTGTTGACCACCCTGGCCACATTATTATAATCTCATCATAATCCTGGTAGTCAAGTAAATATCTTAAGGTCTTTATCAACATGTAAGAGACAGACAGTATAAATACCAGTCTGCATGTTAAGATAAAAGTAACCTAATAGCATACTATCATGTCAAGTAAGAAAGTCCTCTATTTATATGTCCAAGCATCCACTATATCATCAATAATGGCCTCTAGGGCATACATATTCCTAACAATCTCACACTTGCACTGCGACCAGTTGTTGTAGTATCTCATAACCAACGTCTCAAAAGTCTCTCGAATAGTATCTGGGGTATGGCCTCCGTGAGTGGATCCGCTGAGTTATCCTCTGTGTCAACTCTCCAGACCGCGATCTCCCGGAGATCAACTATCTCCCTGATCAGGTGATACTGTCTAAGAACATGTCTGGATTGCTGACAGGACCGGGGTTCCTAGGCCAAAGCCACATCTCCATTGTCATACATAGGCATTGGATGCCCAATAGTATGAACCAAGTTCATCTTATGAACTTTTTCATCCAGACGACCTCTTTGGAAGCATCATTGGTAGCGATGTAATTAGCCTCTATCAACGAGTCTGCTACGTTATATAGCTTGGAACCTTTCCAAAATACCTCCCCTCCACTGAGGGTGAAGACAAAACCCGATACTGACTTTCAGTCGTCCTTATCACTCTGGAAGCTCGAATCGGTAAAGAACTCCATCGGGAGTTCACCGTTACCATACACTAAGAACATCTATTTAGTCCTTCTCAAGCACTTAAGAATGTTTTTCAGCTGTCCAGTGGTTTTCCCAAAGATCTTTTCGATACTTATTCACTACACCTAGTGAGTAAGCTACATCTAGTCTGGTATATAACATCGCATACATGATTGACCCGTCTGCCAAAGCATAGGGCATCCCTTGTATGCGAGCCCTCTCCAAATCAGTCTCAAGAGACATCTCTTTGGAGAGAGTGATTCCTGAACAAGCGGGTACATTAACACACTTAGAATCATCCATATTAAACCCCTTTAGCATGGTGTTTATGTACTTGGATTGGGACAATCCCAAATCCATTTAGATCTATCTGTATAGATCTATATCCCCAGGATGTAGGAGGCATCTAATAGATCTTTCAGGGAGAACTCGTGTGATAAGAGGAGCTTGACTGATTGTAGCATAGGAACATCGTTTCCTATCAAGATTATGTTATCCACGTACAATACGAGGAGGACAACCATACTCTCTACAACCTTCTTATTTATACATGGTTTATCAACCTTTTTGATGAAGTCAAACCCTTTGACAACTTTATCAAAACAGATGTTCCATCTCCGTGATGCCTGTTTTAACCCGTAGATGGATTTAAGCAGCTTGCACATGGTTCCGCTGCTCCCACTGTCTACGAAGCCCGCTGGCAGTGTCATATACGCTATATTCTAAATCACCATTTAGAAAAGCGGTTTTGACTTGCAGTCTGCCAGATTTTGTAGTCATGGTATGCAACAATGGCAGGTAGGATCCTGATGAACTTAAGCATAGCTTTGAAAGTGTCAACTTTTCCATCTACACCAAATTATCTTTCTCAAAGATCCTCTTGCTTCCGATGTATTTTACCCCTTCAGGAGCAATATCCAAAGTCAATAATTTGTTGGTGTACAAGGATTCCATCTCAGATCGCATAGCATCCAGCCATTTCACATAGTCTCCACTTGTGATGGCCTGCTCGAAACTAGTTAGGCCACCATCTCCATGATGCAATCCTCGCTCCCACCGTCTATGAGAAAACCGTAGTATCTCTCAGGTGGATGAGGAACCCTACTAGATCTGCGGAGTTGCTTCAGTTCGTCAAGGACTATCGAATCCTCCGGTTCCAACAAATCGTCAGTTATAGTTTGTGTTTGCTGGAACCGCTTCCAGCTCTACCTCATTTCCACTAATTTCTTTGACAAGAAATTCCTTTTCTACAAATATGGCATGTCGAGAAACAAAACATCTTTTGTTCATCGGTGTGGTAGAATATATACCCTCGCGGATGGTTGGGATATCCTACAAACATGCACAGAACTGACCTTGCCTCAAGCTTGTCTGGATTTTTATTTTCAACATAGGCCAAACAACCCCATATCTTAACTCGTTTAAGAGATGGTCTCTTCCCATTCCATATCTCATATGGAGTGGTAGGAAACAGATTTGGTCGGATCTATATACAATAGGTATGCATCTTCTCAAGTGCATGTCCCTGAAAGGAAATAGGCAACTCAGCAGTACTCATCATAGAGCGCACCATATCTCATAAGGTGCGATTCCTCCATCCCGATATATCGTTGTGTTGTGGTGTATATGGAGGAGTAAGCTGAGAGAGAATCTCATTCTCTTTTAAATAGTCTCAGAATCCCATGCTCCAGTATTCTTCTCCCCGATCATATCGAAGGATTTGAATACCTTTACTCATCTCGTTCTCAACTTCGTAATTATTTTTATTGAAATTCTCAAAAGATTCAGTTTTATGTGTCAACAAGAACACATGTCCGTATCTTGAGAGAACATCAGTGATTGTAATAAAGTACGCGGAACCATCCCTAGCATATGTAGACATAGGACCACATACATCACTATGTATCTGTCCAAGAGTTCAGTAGCTCTTTCTCCGTTTCCAGTAAACGGAGATTTGGTCACCTGGTCTTTGAGACATGACTGGCAAGTTTTATAAGATGTAAATTCGAACGGATTCAAATATACATGCATATGGAACTTCAGCTAGTCTTGTTTCATCGATATGACCTAGTCTACAATGCCACAAGAAGAATTCATTCATTTCTGAACTGTTCCTTTTGTGTGTGTTCTGTACGTTTGAAACTGTGATTTGATTCAGAACATGCATACTGTTATACAACATACCTTACCCAATCAAAACTTGATTTAAGAAAATATTCATAATATTATTGGTACGAAATAACAGTCGCTCAGATTCATTGTATTACGAGTTGGTAACACAAGGTGATATTTGCTAACTGCTTTGGCTGCAACAATTGCACCATCTCTACTACTAGAGATATATCACCCTTTCCCAGTTCTTCACCTTTCTATAGCCCATGTAACAAATTACATGTGTGCGATCTTGATTCGGTATCCAATACTCAGGACGTAGAGGTAACTGAGACACAGTTCTTGGTTATGAACACATCATGAAGACAATGCATCAACATGCTTTTTCTTCGTTTGGGTAGCGTGGGAATCCGGATATTCCCCTATTCCTTGCTCAGACTTATGACAATCATAAGATAGAGCGGAACCTACACCAGTATAATAAGTATGTTCGGTCAATATATCCATATTATTATCTTGATTAAGGCATGTCATTGGTTGCTACCAGGAGAGAGAGAAGGATAATCACTTTGCGTGCGATTTTTGTAAGATTGGATTGGTTATTTTATCTAATCAGGATGGCTCCCGATGTTTTTATCAAATCTTCCTTCAAACCCTAAAAGGCAAGATTAGTCGGAATTAATTACACCCTTCAGGTTTGCCAATCGTTCGGCCAGGCAGGTATCGGTACTCTGAGGAAGGTTCCCCGTGCTTTCGCACGGACCTAATTAAAATAAAACTCATTTCCCTAGAGGCATAACCTCGTTGACACCTACTGGATTAGCTAATTGTAAAGTGCAAAACTCTCCAAGGAGTAACTCTTACTCGCAGTGGGTATCGGGATCCAACTATCATATAGAAGGTATGCAATCTCATTGCAAATTTTAACACTTGAAATTCCCGATAATGTTTTTACCCCAACGTCCTATGAGCTTGACGCAAGCCAACAAACCATAGGGCGTTAGCCAAGTTCAACCCATTCATTTCTTGATTGAATTAAACCCACCCGCACGACCCTTGAAGCAGGCCATCAAAGTCGCACGACTACCCTAATCCAATCACATCACATGCTGCAGATAAGCACTAATTCAGCTACCGCACACTACGCCTTGACGCAGGCCAACAAACTTAGCACGAATACTAAAATAGCGCTTATCTGAAATGACGGAGGTCTACGCAAGTTTTTAAGAAAACCATGAGCGTAATGAACATGATATCGTTGTAAAATCTAATGATTTTGAAATAGAGTGTTTTTTTGGCTTTTGCTAGTTTTGCTAAAGTGGTCACTCCCGGTGAAGAGATCTCGGCTCTTTCCTCATCGAATGAGGTGCAGAATATTCAAGAATACCACTATGCAAAGCAAGAACTAGAGAAGCAATCAAAAACAAAATCGAGTGAGTTGTAGCATTTGCTAGTTTCGCTAAAGAGGTCACTCCCGGTGAAGGGATCTCTGCTCTTTCCTTATCGAATGAGGTGCTGGATATTCATCAAGAAATACCACTATGCAAAGAAAAAACAAGAGCTACCCTTTTAAAAATTTGATTCTACAACATCTTTAGGTTTCTTTCTTTTCATTAATCTCATTAATGAAGTCCCATCAATTAATGTTTCCTAAACATTAAAGAAAAGTGAAACGAAAATAGAACGTACGCTTATGCCATCCGCATTCGCCACTTGTCCTTGTCATGCACCGTTAGGTTACTTAACTACCGGCAGAGCGGGGGATGGACTAGCGCGGGTGCAAAACATAAGCAACGTTTATTATATATCATATATATAATACAACATTGGTCTCACGCAGTTATATGATCAACATCACAGAACCAAACAGCAGAAGAAACATATGAAATATTGGATTTACTAGGATTTCCGTGTTTTCAATTTGGCTAGTAATGTAAAACACGGATTCCACAGTTATGATGAATAGCCAAACCCACATTCCTACACTCTTACGAGAGCGAAAAGTAACCCTACCAATTCAAGAGTTAGGAGACCCGGTCTCAACTCCTTAAGATGGTCTCCCACTGGACTCTAGAACCCGGTTACTTGTGCTCCCCGCCTTGAGTCTATCCTAATGCGGAAAAATAAATAATATACATCAATGGTGAAATCATCCTCAAGCCGGAAGTGTCCTAATAAAAGAATATTACATACAATTTTTACATGAATAAAAATTGAAAAACTCTCATCTTACATAAAACCCCCGGCTATTCAATCACGACGATCCAATAAAACATATCTGCAACACATAATATCACATATTATCAACGTAAGTAAATACGCGTATCCCAAATTACGTTGAAATATAGCAATGAGATTTGGGATACACCGCGTATTACACTTACGGTCGCAGAAAAGTAATGTAAAACTGCAATAATTAGAATCCGCATATCCTTAGATATCATAAACCCGGAATATCACATATTCCGAATTTCATACCTAACCAGATAAATCTTGTATTTTAGTCTCAAATTGAAACACTTTTCAATTTCTTAGTCGGGGATTCAACAAGATTCCCGACTACATTATCGAATGCTCGTCGGAAACTTTAGTAGATGGTCGCACCCTCGATGCCGTCGACGAAGTGCACTAAGGCGGAACACCATGGCCGCAAGCACCCGAGTGGATGCTTTTAGCAGCGGGGTTCTCCTACAGTCACTTGGTCTTGGATATAGGGCGTGGCTATCCAGCAAAGTAATCCGGCGAGTATTCGCGTACTATACACAATTGCAACGGAGTTTTGATCCAAATCAAGACTCCATGGCAACCGATTATCCGAGACTAAAACACTAGATTTACAAACAAATTAATTTTCACAAAACTAATTTAATGTGGATCCTAACTACTCCATCCATATCAAACATAAACCCGAAACGATGTAATAATTACGAATACAAAACACTCCATGTTAGCCCCTTAACAAAATTAACATCACATTCAATTTTGGAAAAAACAAACATAACCTGAAACCCTAAAACCAAGAGATCAGAACACCATAAAAATTTGGAGGTCTTTTGCAACAATAAAAAAGGTGAGGCCGGTTTTTTTAGCATTCTCACCGGGTCAATTTTGGAGTTTTGTCTTCAAATTTCTGTGGTGTTCTAGTTACATCATATATAACATTCTGCACTTGTTTAAAAAAATTTTAGAGACCTTTAAAAATTTGACAGAAACTAAGTTTTTTGGGTTACAGTTTCGGAGTTGTTTCGGTTTCGTGATCTTAACTACATCGTCTAATCTTTTAGTTTTGGCTCTGATACCATGAAAGTCTACCCTAGCACCAACAAGGGGTTTTAGTGACATTAAGCATGCCAAATTAAAATTTTTATGTTTCTAAGCTAGACTATCCAAGATCTTTAGCTAGGTGATTAGGGTTATGGTTTGATATCTACTAAAACTATGAGAAGCGAAAGATGATTATACCTTTGAAGATCAAATCCTTCACTTCACATGCTCCATGTACTAGTCCCGCGACTCCAGTAGGCTCCATTTGAGGCTTTGGACGAGCTTCCTCCGATGATCTTCGTGCCGAAGATAATCCACGCGAAGTCTCTCCAACTCAAGCTACCTCCACACTAAACTCTTTAGCGTAGGAAACACGCTACACTCGATCGCTAGTCAAGTGTAGGATGGTGAAGTAGGGGATGTTAAATCTCACAAGTTTGTGTTCAAGCTTCATGGTTCACATCACATGTGAGGGTTGAAGCTTGAAACATAGCAATAAGGAGGATGAAGAATTTAGAGAGCAACCATGGGAGAAACTCAACAAAAAATGGCTAAGTGTTGAGAATGAAGTTGTGAATGAATGGAAACTCTTGAACCCCACTCATTCAAGAGTGGAAATTTTGCAATATAAATCCCATACTTGTAACCATGCTCTCATTTTCCACCTCATTTCTATTTTCACAAAATAGAATTTTATGCCATGCTTCGTTATATATATATATATATATATATATATATATATATATATATATATATATTATGAAGAATAATTAGTAAGCTAATGATATTAGTTAAGATATAATTATATCACATATAATGTATATCACATTATTAAATTAACACTTGATTTAATAATCCGGTTATATCACATATGACCGACTAATATCATTTATCTGTATATCACATTATCAAATCAACACTTTATTCGACAATCCGGTTATATCACATATAACCGAACCGATAACAGATAACTGCCAGATTACAATACTGTATCACTTACACGTATTTAATCAGGCCCACACACATATCATATATGTGTCCTACTTCGTTTCACTTGAACCAGGGAACTTCTGTCTCTAAAGACTCATCAATACGCCAGTTGTAGGTAGTGATCACATCGGTCACCTTCAAGCCATCAGCGGTAGTAGCTGGACGTAACGGCTACCCGGGTATTGAGCGGTATGAAGATCAACAAGCAAGCTTGTCCGTAGTCTTCATGAAGCCTATCAGTAACACTACCGTACAGTTCGGTCTATTTGTCTGATATGTCGCATATCATGTCTAGGGGTGGTAAACGTTAGACCCCAGTAACATGATAAGTCATGCCGATGTCTGGCCTATAACGGTTCGAGATACTACTGATACCTCTTATCAGTAAATCTCAGCAGCAGCCCGAACCAGGGATTTCCAGTTATAGCCAATCGAGCATAGAGCAATATCAACCCCTAATACCGGGAGAGATGAAACCCCTCCTATCGCTTATTGTCTCCGTGTGACTCGGGACTGTACCTAAAATCCACCTGTTTGCACAACTCCTCTTGAGCGTTGCAGGGAGGAAATCAAAGAACAGTGGGAGCCACATGTAGGGTGTTTTTCGTCACCCCATTGAGATGGGAATACGCGCGTACTTGTCAGGCGTACTACAGATTCCCCCTGTCTAGGGTAGGATGGGGTTTAATGATTGTGGGGATCCGAATCTCCGGCCGCCGCGGACTAAGCTGCCATTAATTACCCCTCGCCTTTGGGGCGAGGGAACCTCCGATTAACGGGTCAAACTGGTCATGCGAACTCAATGTGAAGTGTACGTGTGTTTTGTTTTGTAGGGGGACTTAAATATATCGGGAGCCACGCAGAGTTTTTACGGGGGTCCCGCTACCCGGATAGCGGGCTGGGGGTCAAGGGGGCTAGCAGCTCCCTTGCGGGGTGCGGGGCAGCGCCCCGTTAGAAATTTTTTTCTAACAGGGACAGTGTCGTGGAGTATGTGTGTATGCATGTATGTATGTGTGTGTGCGCATATGTATACATATGTATATATATATATATATGTGTATATATATAAGAAAAAAGAGGGGGGAAAGGCATCCAAAGGATGCGTGGGGGTAGCACCTTAGGCGCTGTGCGCTCAGGCGCTAGAGTGCCACGTGTCGGCACATGGGCGCTCTGCGCTTGAGCGCCGGGCGCTGGAGCGCAAGCGCACCACGTGTCGGTACATGGGCGCTTCGCGCTTCAGCGCCTGACGCTCGAGCGCAAGTGCGCCACGTGTCGGCACGGGGGCGACTTGCACGTGAGCGCTTGCGCTTGAGCGCAAGCACGCCACGTGTCGGCACGGGGGAGACTTGTGCATGAGCACTTGCACTTGGGCGCAAGCACGCCATGTGTCGGCACCGGGCTGACTTGCGCTCGAGCGCTTGCGCTGGAGCGCAAGCGTGCCACGTGTCGGCACCGGGGCGACTTGCGCTCAAGCGCTTGCACTTGAGCACAAGCGTGCCACGTGTCGGCACCGGGGTGACTTGCGCTCAAGCGCTTGTGCTTGAGCGGAAGCGCGCCACGTGTCGGCATGTGGACGCTTTGCGCTTGAGCGCAGGGCGCTGTAGTGCAAGCGCTGTAGTGCAAGCGCGCCACGTGTCAGCACGTGGGGGCTTTGTGCTCGGGCGCTGAGCACTTAAGCGCAAGCGCGCCACGTGTCGGCACGCGGGCGCTCTGCGCTTGAGCACCGGCGAGAAAAAGAAGCTTTTAGCCAAAAAAAAAATTCTCGTAAGAGAAATCAGAGAGGGGTTGGACTCCTGAGTGTGTTTTTTTGGGTTTAGTGAAAGGGGTTCTTCTTCTTCCTCCTCTGTTAGCTGGATCTTGAAGATCAAGAGATGTGAGATCTCAAAATCTCTCCTTTTTGGGATCTAAAGACAAATCCAAGTTCCCCTTTATGGGTTTGATGGCGAAAAACTATTTTGTTTTTCAAAAAGAAAAGTAAAACTCTTGATTTAATTCAGAAGAAAGAAAAAGGTTTTAGAACCTTGAGGAAGGAGAAAAGATCTCAGATCTAATTTTTTTGGAGAGAATGAAAAGTGTTTTTTTTAATTCATCATGTTGCCTTTTATAAGCTTACATATTTGCATATAGCCCCTTGGAGTCTACAAAATGGCATTTTGCCCATCCCATGACTCATGTGCCATTTCTTTTTTGTACATAAACCATGGGCTTACAAAATATTGGCTTTATGCCCGTTTTGCATACATTCATGTATAAAAAATTACATCAAAATTATTTATTACATGATCTATATTTAGGCATGAAGGAGGCTGGCCGCGGGCTCGACTTGGGCTTGGGCCCACCTGGCTTGGGGTTGACCTTCACTTTGACTCGGTCAATGGGGGACTCGGTCAACGGGGGTGTAAATTTTTACCCCAACAAAGTTCCCCCCATCAATAAATGTACACAGCATATATGGGTCGTGTGCTTGAAATTGATGGATCTTGAAGCTGAACTTCGAGGTGGAACATCATTCCAGGGGCGGAGGAGATCGGAGCATCAATCCGAAGCGTGGAGCATAATTCAAAGGATCGGAGCATCATTCCGAAGAGCGGAGCATGATTCCAGGGATCGGAGCATCATTCCAAAGCGCGGAGCAAGATTCCGGGGATCGGAGCATCATTCCGAAGGGCGGAGCATGATTCCGGGGATCGGAGCATCGTTTTGATGAGCGGAGCATGATTCCAGGGTTTGAAGCATGATTCCAAAGAGCGGACCATGATTCCAGGGTTCGGCCGAAGAGCGGAGCATGATTCCAGGATTCGGAGCATCATTCCGAAGAGCGGTAGACATTCTGACCGAAGAATGATTTCAATGCAGAGGTAGATTCCTAGGCGAAGTATAATTCTGACAAGGAAGGCAAATATTCCGAGGCGAAGCATTGATTTCGACACGGGGTATATTCGTAGACGGATAATGATTCCGGCGCAGAGCTTGTTGGCTGACTTGATTCCGAGACGAAACATAATTTCGACAGGGAAGGCAGGTACACCGAGGCGAAGCATCATTTCGACATGGGGTGCGTTCTGAGACGAAGCATAATTCCGACACAGAGCCTGCTAGTTGACTTGATTCTGAGGCGGTGCATAATTCCGATGAGGAGGTCGTTGGTTGATTCCGAACCAAAGCATAATTCCGACAAGGAAAGCAGATACACCAAGGTGAAGCATCATTTCGACACGGGGTGCATTCTGAGACGAAGCATAATTCCGACGCAAAGCTTGTTGGCTGACTTGATTTCGAGACGAAGCATAATTTCAACAGGGAAGGCAGGTACACCGAGGTGAAGCATCATTTCGACACGGGGTGCATTCTGAGACGAAGCATAATTCCGACGCAGAGCTTGTTGGTTGACTTGATTCCGAGGCGGAGCATAATTCCGACGAGGAGGTCGTTGGTAGATTCCGAGCCGGAGCATAATTCCGACAAGGAAGGCAGATACACCGAGGAGAAGCATCATTTCGACACGGGGTGCATTCTAAGACGAAGCATAATTCCGACGCATAGCTTGCTGGTTGACTTGATTCTGAGGCGGAGCTTAATTCCGGCAGGGAAGGTAGATATCCCGAAGCGAAGCATGATTTCGACACGGGGTACATTCTGGGACGGACCATGATTCCGCCGCAGAGGTTGTTGGTTTGATTTGATTTGGGTTGACATCAGTATCGCTACACTGGAATATGGTACCAGGAGCGAATCATCATTTGTCATGAGAGGATTTGGAAATTGGTTTATTTTTTGTTTGGCATCAGCATCGCTACACAGTAATATGGTACCAGGAGCGAATCATCATTTGCGTTTGGTTATTAGGAAACGATGGCTTAGGAGACAGGGTTTAGGTCCCTATCACCTAAGACTTTTCAATTTTGTGAGTCGTAAGGGTCTCACAAAGCATTTTCTCCCTACGGGGCGTAAGGATCCCGTAGGTGTATTTTCTCCTTGGGAGTCGTAGGGACTCCCAAGTGTGTTGGTCCTTTGTGAGTCGTAAGGATCTCACGCGGGAATTTTCTCCTCACAAAATCGAGATGATCTTGTGAGTGCATTTCATCTCTTTCTCACGAGTTTGCGTCCTTTCGGGTTTTCACAAACTCGCCGGCAGTCCTGCTGTTTTTACTCACGGAGCCCTTTCGGGTTTTCATCCGTGCCCATTTTGCTTGTGGACATACCTTTTTTATTTTTATTTTATTATTTTTGGAGAGATTGGGATTGTTTTACGCCCGTGGATTGTATACGGTTTTGCAGGATGTATGATCCAGATCGTAGGGCCATAAAAATTTTGGGACTTTGTTGGCGTCTGCATCGCTGCACTGGAATATGGTACCAGGAGCGACTCATCATTCGCCGTTGGGGTATGGGATTTGGAATTTGGTTGGCGTCTGCATCGCTGCACTGGAATATGGTACCAGGAGCGACTCATCATCCGCCGTTGGGTTATGGGATTGGGAATTTGGTTGGCGTCTGCATCGCTGCACTGGAATATGGTACAAGGAGTGACTCATCATTCGCCGTTGGGGTATGGGATTTGGAATTTGGTTGGCGTCTGCATCGCTGCACTAGAATATGGTACCAAGAGCGACTCATCATTCGCCACTTAGGGATTGGGGAGTGATGGCTTAGGAGACAGGTTTAGATCCTTACCCCCTAAGACTTTTCAATTTTATGGGCCGTGAGGGTCCCATAAAGCATTTTCTCCCTACGAGTCGTAAGGATCCCGCAGGTGTATTTTCTCCTTAGGAGTCGTGAGGACTCCCGAGTGTGTTTTCTCTTTGTGAGTCGTAAGGATCCCACAAAGGTTTGTTCTCCTCATGTATCGTGAGGACACATGAGTGGGTCTTCTTAATGGAGCATAATTCCAAAGGCGGAGACCAGCCGCGTAACTGGTGGTTGCGGTAGGGCATAGTTATGATGGGAATTATTTGGGCCCGTGGATTGTATACGGCAGTCAATTTGGGGACTAGCCGTAGGGCTGGAACAATTTTGGGAAACTGGATTTTGGTTGGCGTCTGCATCGCTGCACTGGAATACGGTACCAGGAGCGACTCATCATTCGCCGTTGTTTTGTTTGTTTTTTTGTTTGTTTTATTTTTGTTTTACCGCGATTGCTCTATCATTTTAGCTTTTCTTATCGCGAAGATCGCGATTGCCCTATCATTTCGGCTATTTATTCGCAGTTGCCCCATCATTTAGGCTTTATTTTCATCTTTATTTTTACTTGCTGATTTTTATTGCGAGTCATCCCATCATTTCGGCTTTTATTTTTCTTTTATTTACACATTTTTTGTTTATTTACATTTTTTTTACATTCCCAGTTTAACGACTTAGAGGTCGATTATTCTCAGTTTAATGACATGGTGGTCGACTGTTTTCAGAGAAAGGCAGATGTCTGAGAGAATGAGTTTTACGAAGAACTTCGGTTTCTGTTTGTATGAAATTGGCGGTCGCAGCTGGATTGTTTGTTAACACGCCTTTAGACAGTTCTATCTCTCCTGCCGTGTATTGCTTTTCGACCCAATCTTTGAAGACGAAGCAGTCCTCAATGGCATGACCTATCACTCTGTGATAGGGGCAGTATTTGGGGTCGTCGGTCCTATTCTCTTCCTGCGGTCTTTTTGACTCTGGCAGTTGTAGACCGTTCTCCAGGGCGTCTTTGAATATTTTACGGATTTTGTCCCTTCTGAAGGAATAGACCGTATCCAGCTTCTCTTTCAGTGGAGATTCTCCTCCCTCTCCGAACATTGGCTTCCGAGGCTGGTTGGTGCTAGGCCCGCTCATCCCTTGCTTATTTCGGTTAGCCTAAGTGTTCAAAGATTCAGAATTGTCGGAGTTTCCGCCTTTGCGATTATCGTCCTTTCGGTTTCTCCAGGACTTATTGTTATTTTGGGAATCTGAGGAGGATTCCTATTTTGAGCGCTCCAGCATCTGAACTTTCCTGGTCAGCTCTTGGAATGTTTTGAGACTCGCGGTGCATAGAAACGGGGCCATCTATTTGTTGAGATTTCCGATGAGGAGACTGACAGATTGGTCCTGCTCTATCGGCGGTTCGCATTTGACGGAGAGATTGCGCCATCGGGTTATAAAATCCGTGCTTCTTTCGTTGTTCTTAGGCTTGGTCCTTACGAGCTCGGCAATGGTGATCTTATCGCTGATGCTAATGAATCTTTGTCGAAACAAAGATTCCTTTTGGACGAAAGTAGTAACGGAGCCATCCGATATGCTCGCGTACCAGTCGAAAGCAACATCGGTCAAGCTATTAACGAACTGGCGGAGGAGGAGTGCATCGTTGCCCCCAGTATTCCCGGATGAGGCTTTGAAGTGGGCGATGTGTTGATTCGCATTTCCCGTCCTATCGAATTTTCCGAATTTAGGGATGACATAGCTGCTAGGAAATTCTACCAGATCATATTGAGCAGGATATGGTCTCCCGCTACTGCTAACATCTTTTTGCGCTTCGGCTTCGGCTACCAGTGTTTTGACTTTGCTGAAAACCAAATCCATGATTTGATCCTGAGTTAGCGGGCTACTGTCATCGGTTGCCAAGACATTTCCCGAGATAGGATGCGACTGGTTTTCATACGGTGCGCCCACTTTTGGATTTGAGGGAACGGGCGTTGACTGTTTCGGGACATCGTTCCCCGGTTCATGAGAGCCTTGCGCCTGATTGGGCGGCTGAGGGGCAAGTTGGGCCGTGAGCTGCATCACGACATTCGTCAAGTCGTCGATCTTTGAGTAGAGCTTGGCCATCTCCTTGTCTTTGCTTCTGAGCTGCTTTCGGAGCTCTTAGAGGAGTTGCTGCTCTGCGGTCTTAGGACGGAAAGTTGGCTCATCTTCGCTTTCCGAGCCTGACTCCTCATGGACCGAAGGGTCTTTCCGCCTATCATCCTCATCGAGAGGGTTTTCATCATCCAGCGAAGGCGGCTGTTCTTAGGAAGCAGCGACCACATTCAAGCCAGATTGGATTTGAGATGCGGTGGCCCCGTCCTTCCTCTTGCTGCGCGTGCCCACCATGTAGACAGTGTGGACTACATACCCAGCCATCTTTTTATCTTTGGTAGCTGATTTCGTGGAGCGGTCCGGGCTTTGGAAATTCATATATTTTAACATGGACAGAGCCCTAGCCCTTTTGTTGGCTCTGTATCTGAACCTTTTCTCCCTCAGCTTCTCGATTTTGAAGGCTTGGCGGGCATCTGTTATCCGGGAAGCCATTGTGTGTTGATTAGCAGGGAGCTTAGAGAAGACACCCGATCGAACAGTTGTTAGGGGCACCTCCGGAGCTTGCGCGAGACGCCCTGTTGCTTTGTTGGTGCTGATAGCCTTGCCCCCAGCTGGGGCCATGGAGAGTCGTTCAAACACCGACTTGTGTTTGAGTTGGGGAGCCTTCGAGACCACCACGTTCGGCCTCTTGCCTTTCGAGACCGGTTTGTCTGTTGATGGAGCTTGAGGAGCTGGGATGGCGTCAACTGGTATGAACATAATAGAGCCGAATGGTAGCAGCGGCTCCTCCCATTGTCGCCCGAGACTGGCCGGGAGGACCGTCCTAGAGTCTATCCTCATCGTGTAGGAGACGAGAGCCGTGCTGAGAGCAGAGTTCATCTTTGGAGACATCGTTGAAAGGTGATTTCTTGAAAACCTGCATGAAAAAGCATTATTTCAGTATAAATATAGGTATGCATATTGACTGAGTTCGCATGAATGCTTAACCCGAAATATGGGAGGAGAGATTGGTCCCACCGGGCATGCCAGAATCTGTATGGTGTTTTTCGTCACCCCATTGAGATGGGAATACGCGCGCGCTTGTCAGGCGTACTACAGATTCCCCTGCCTAGGGTAGGCTGGGGTTTAATGATTGTGGGGATCCGAATCTCCGGCAGCCGCGGACTAAGCTGCCGTTAATTACCCCTCGCCTTTGGGGCGAGGGAACCTCCGATTAACGGGTTAAACTGGTCATCCGAAATCAATGTGCAGTGTACGTGTGTTTTGTTTTGGAGGGGGGTTTAAATATATAGGGAGCCACGCAAAGATTTTACGGGGGTCCCGCTACCCGGATAGCAGGCTGGGGGTTAAGGGGGCTAGCAGCTCCCTTGCGGAGTGCGGGGCAGCGCCCCGTTAGAAATTTTTTTCTGACAGGGACAGTGTCGTGGAGTATGTGTGTATGCATATATGTATGTGTGTGTGCGCATATGTATACATATGTATATATATATATAAGAAAAAAGAAGGGGGAAAGGCATCGAAAGGTTGCGTGGGGGTAGCACCTTGGGCGCTGTGCGCCTAGGTACTGTGCGCTCAGGCGCTAGAGTGCCACGTGTCGGCACATGGGCGCTCTGCGCTTGAGCGATGGGTTCTTGAGCGCAAGCGCGCCACGTGTCGGCACGTGGGCGCGTCGCGCTTCAGCGCCTGACGCTTGAGCGCAAGTGCGCCACGTGTCAGCACGGGGACGACTTGCGTGTGAGCGCTTGCGCTTGAGCGCAAGCGTGCCACGTGTCGGCACGGGGGCGACTTGCGCCTGAGCGCTTGCGCTCGGGCGCAAGCGCGCCACGTGTCGGCACGGGGGCGACTTGCGCCTGAGCGCTTGCGCTCGGGAGCAAGCGCGCCACGTGTCGGCACCAGGGCGACTTGCGCTCGAGCGCTTGCCCTCGGGCGCAAGCGTGCCACGTGTCGGCACCGGGGTGACTTGCGCTCGAGCGCTTGCGCTTGGGCGCAAGCACGCCACTTGTCGGCACGTGGGCGCTTTGTGCTTGAGCGCAGGGCGCTGTAGTGCAAGCGAGCCACGTGTCGGCACGTGGGCGCTTTGCGCTCGAACACTGAGCGCTTGAGCGCAAGCACGCCACGTGTCGGCACGCGGGCGCTCTGCGCTTGAGCGCCGGTAAGAAAAAGAGGCTTTTAGCTAAAAAAAAATTCTCGGAAGAGAAATCAGAGAGGAGTTGGACTCTTAAGTGTGTTTTTTTGGGTTTACTGAAAGGGGTTCTTCTTCTTCCTCCTCTGTTAGCTGGATCTTGAAGATCAAGAGATATGAGATCTCAAAATCTCTCCTTTTGGGGATCTAAAGACAGATCCAAGTTCCCCTTTTTGTGGGTTTGGTGGCGAAAAACAATTTTGTTTTTGAAAAAGAAGAGTAAAACTCTTGATTTAATTCAGAAGAAAGAAAAAGGTTTTGGAACCTTGAGGAAGGAGAAAAGATCTCAGATCTAATTTTTTTGGAGAGAGTGAAAAGTGTTTTTTTATTCATCATGTTGCCTTTTATAGGCTTACATATTTGCATATAGCCCCTTGGGCTCTACAAAATGGCATTTTGCCCATCCCATGGCTCATGTGCCATTTCTTTTTTGTACATAAGCCATAGGCTTACAAAATATTGGCTTTATGCCCGTTTTGCATACATTCATGTATAAAAAATTACATAAAAATTATTTATTACATGATCTATATTTAGGCATGGAGGAGGCTGGCCGCGGGTTCGACTTGGGCATGGGCCCGCTTGACCTGGGCTTGGGCCCACCTGGCTTGGGGTTGACCTTGACTTTGACTCGGTCAACGGGGGTGTAAATTTTTACCCCAACACCACACAAGATTCTATAATGATCTCGGGTCTACAGACTAACCTTTACCAGTGTCACCAGAGGAATGCTATCTGACGATATGTATACTACCACTTAGGAGTTCTCGGCGAGTTCGTTCGGTATACCCATTCTCCAATAAACACCTGTGTACAATATTTGATGTCACACATCAATGGTTATGGGATCAACCATCGCCCTCTAAGGGACAAGAAACGTACACATTGGTCTACTCTGGAATATCGATGCCCTAGCCTCGATATTCCCTCGACTGGGAACTGATTAAAAGATATACTTGTTGACCACCCTGTCCCTACTAGTATGATCTCATCATAATCCTTGTAGTCAAGTACATATCCTAAAGGCTTTATCCACATGTAAGAGATAGACAGTATAAATACCAGTCTACATGTTAAGATAAAGGTAACCTGATAGCAAACTATCATGTCGAGCAAGAAAGTCTTCTATATATATGTCCAAGCATCCACTATATCATCAATAATGTCCTATAGAGCATACATATTCCTAACAAAAACTCCTCCTCTAGGACAACCTAGGGGTTTAACGGCATGTTGCACACGCTAAGTGTAACCGTGATGCCTATGAAATTGAGTTTAGGACTTTTTGAAAATAAAATTGTTCTGCTCGGGACGAGCAAAAGATAAGTTTAGGGGTATTTGTTCATATGAGAATTTTGCATTTTTATACCACCCATTCTTGATCACATTGCATATAGGTAAGTGTTTTTGATCTGTGTTTGCTACATAATTGCAGGTCACAGGTCTCAGTCCAAAACAATGCAAATACAGAACGGTCACGACAAATTCAGGATAACTGCCAACGAAAAGATAAAAATACGGGTTCCGCTCACCATCCTTCAGGTGCCGATTACCAGTTCAGGAGACAAGATCAAGTAAGGGTCATTCAAGCACAAAGCACGAGAGAGGCAACATAAGAATCAAAGTGATAACGTGGAGCTCAAGAAAAATCAAGGCAAAAAGTCCACACATTTTCATTTTTTAGACTGTTAAAATTCTAGGAGTAAAATGGAGTGATTCTGCAAATATAAGTGTACTAAACAGAAGAAAAAAGCAACATGACAAAGCACCAGAAAAACGAAGTACTAAGTCCAAGAATCGGCTGTGGAACCACAGCAGAACATAGGCATACGCGGCAGAACCGTAGCCACTACGTGACTTCTCACGCCAAATTTTCAGGGGTAGTTTTGACATTTTGTAAGGGCTCAGAAAAAGACCCTAGGGCTTCACTTCACTGCCTATAAATACTCGAGATCAGATCCATATCAAGGATATAATTTTTTCACTAGTTTTTGCCAGAATTTAGAGTAAACTTCTTCATCTTCATCATCTTTCCTCCATTAAAATTGTGGTGAGAGTTTTTGAGTGGATGATAAATGAAGAGAAGAGCTTTTTTTATATGCATGTCTTGTCGAATTGATTACCTAGTTTTTATATATAGCTTGTTCTTTTCTTTGTTAACTAGTTGTTGGTTTTATTTCTTCTTTTTCTTTTTCTCTTTTCTTTTATCATTCCAAACATGATGCTCAAGTGTGATCCTTGCCTAGCTAAGGTCCCAAGTAGTTAGTTGTAATCTTCTACCTCATTTCTTTCTATCTTCTTTACTTGTTTTTTATTTCTTTTTTCATAATGAGTGAGTACTTTTCTCACTTGTTAGGCTAGAATAAGGAAAGTTTGAGAGAAGGAAATCTCCCTCACTCATTGCTTCGCCTAACAACTTGAGTCGAACTCCCGTCAAGACAACCACAATCCGCTCCCTACGGCACCCTATCCTATATGATAGCAGTGACTGTAAGGTTCCTATAAACGACAGCAAGGTTTCGGGAGGCATCGTCCATTCCATTTTCAAAATTTTGCCGTTTTAAAGAACCCTAAACTAGAATCTTTAACTAGAGAATCATACGAAATGAAATGTAAACTACTTTACAACTAAGTGAACTAAGAATACAACCTTTGTAGACTGGTCCTTCACTTCAATAGCTCCATGTAGTTGTCCCTTCGCTCCAAGTAGTGATCTTCCGGACTCTAGCATGGCTTCACAAGAAGAAATGAACGAACTTGCTTGAAGTCTTTGAGGCCGAAGACGATCTACATCCACGAGACACTAACCCAAGCTACTACTTTATTAATGAGAGATTAGTGAAGCTAACACACTATACTAAAGTGCTAATCTAGTAGAGGATGATGAAGTAGGATTTTTGCTCTCTTTAGAATTGATTTTCTCACTTTTATTTCTCACTTGCCCAAAAGCTAGAGAGCTTTTGAGCCTGAGGAAGAAGATGAAGAGAGATAATGTTATGAGAGTGAATGGCAACCATGGGTGAGAAAATATCTAATATTACTCATGTAGAGACATAACCATAAGTTTAGATAATGGTTGGGTTAACAAATATCTGGTGTAAGACAAAACTAGAAGACTATGTCAATGGATCTCAAAGCTTCATGAAGCTTCATGCCATGTGACAAATTTCCGACTAATAATTGAATTACTATAAATAAATAAACCCTACATTATCTTTATCATGGTGTGAGTCTTATACACCCATGTAGTGTGTATCATCAAGCATGACACAAAAAATGTACATCAATATATATCACATATATATTACATGCACACCTAAGTGCGAGAAAGAAATGTTTAAGTGAGCTAATATTAGTTAATATAATCTAGTATATCACATATACAATTATACATTAAACTATCAAATCAACACTTGATTTAATAATCCGGCTATATCACATACAACCGACGAATATAATTTGTATCAACTTATCGAATCGACATTTGATTCGATAACCCGGCTATATCACATATAACCGACCGATACGAATAAATCGCGGGAATAGAATATGGTATAACATACTCGTATTATTCTCGGTCCCACACATATCACATATGTGCTCCAACTTCTCTTTGCCTGAGCCAGTGAAACCTCTGTGTAGGACTCTAAAGACTCGTCAATACGCCGGCAGTAGGTGATGATCATATCAAGCACCCACAAGCTGTCAGCGGTACTAGATGGATGTAACGGCTACCCGAGTATTGAGCGATCAGATGATCAACAAGCAAGCCCGCTCTAGCTCCTGTAAAGCCTGTCAAACACTACCGTACAGTCCGGTCTCTGCGTCTGAGATGTCGCATATCCAGTCTAGCGGTGGAAAACGTCAGACCCCAATAACTCGATAAGTCATGCCGATACGAGGCTCATAATGGGTCGAGAAACTACTGATAACACTTACCAGTAAATCTCTAAATCAGCCCTGGCCAGGGACTTCCAATTATAGCCAATCAAGCACAGCACGACATCTACCCCCAATACGAGGAGAGACGAAATCCCCTACTATCGCTCATTGCCTCCACGTGACTCGGGACTGTACCCAATAACCACCGTTTTGCACGTCCTCTTGAATGTGGTAAGGTGGAAATCAAAGCACAGTGGGAATCACACAAGACTCTATGATGATCCCAGGTCTACAGACTAACCTGTACCAGTGTCACCAGAGAACTGCTATCTGACGTCAGGTATAATACTAACTAGGAGCTCTCGGCGAGTCCGTCCAGTGTACCCAGTCTCCACTGAGCATCCGTATACCATCTCTGATGTCAAACACCAATGGATATGGGGTCATCCATCGCCCATCTCATGGGTCGAGAAGCGTATACGCTAGTCTACTCTAGTGTATCGATGCCCTTATGGACTTATGGACTACCATGGCCCCACTAGTATGATCTGCATCATAATCCTGGTAGTCAAGTACACATCCTAGGGGCTTTACCAACATGTAACCATAAGACAGTATCAAGAGACAAGTATACATGTTAAGATAAAGAGCAACCAGACAACATACTATCATGTCGAGCAAGAAAGTCCGCTCTATATATGTCTAAGCATCCACTATATTGTACATCATATGTACAATAATGGCCTCTAGGGCACACATACAAATAACAATCTCCCACTTGCACTAGGGCCAGCTATTGTAGTATCGCATACTGATTGAAAGAATTAAAGTTAACCGCAATCAATACGGTGTCGCGTTGCATCTATCCACGATGAGCACGGGTCGATCCACAGGGAGGCGGAGCATTTTACGTTCTTTTTCACACGAGTTAATGCGCGTGGGCGGAAAGTTCTTTATCTAACCAATGTGATATTTGCATGTATAAAGTTGTTAGGAAAAGGTACGATGGTGTAAGCTAAGGAAATCCGCACTCAAAACCTTTGAGCCGAACTTAACGATTGAAGCTAGAGCAATTGGCAATATCGTGGCTTAGGGTATTTAAGCACGGTATTCGTGGAATCCGGCTTATTGACCCTTATCCTTCCGTTCTCGTCTCTTGCTTTCGCCTCCGGCCAATCCAAACGCAACCAGTCGCGGTTAGGAATCACCGTTACCTTGGTAGGGTAGGGTGCCTAACAGAGCGCTTGCGTAAGGTTTGGACGAAATTCAATTGGAAAATACGGGAAAAGGAAATGAGCAAAGAAAGCATAACTTACAATATCTTATTTTTTCCTAACAACACCATATTAACAACCATCATATTAACAACACCATATTAACAAACCATCACAAAAAGGAAAAGCAAAGAAAATACATTACAAGTAATTAAGTGCATGGAATTTAAATTGCAAGTAATTAAAGAACAAGTAATGAAGGAGCAAGTAATGAAAAAAGCAAGAATGAAACATTAAGAACCATGGAACCAAAGAGCAAATTACAAGACATGGGTTCAATAACCTAATCTTAAACTTGCAAGCTCAATTAAGAGGTTGCAAGATCAAGAAGAGGCAAAGAACTCATGGTGAATGAAGGCACAAAAAGAGAACTTTAATAATCTTGAAGAATGATACAACCCTTGAGATCAATAACCAAAGCTTTACCTTGCAAGCTCAATAAAGAGGTTGCAAGATCATGTTAAGGCAAAGAACTCAAGGGGAAACTAAGCTATGTATAAGAGAACCAAAAAGAAAACAAAAGAGTAAAAAAAATGAAGCAAAAGAATGACCCCTCTCCCTTGCTGTCTTGTTCTGTATTTATAGGCTCAAAAGAAAATTAAACAAACAATAAAAATGAGCTGAGGTGGCATCAGGGGAGGGCCCACAGAAATCTGGGGGGATTTGGAGCTGAATGGGCCGGCCTGCTCGGTTTTGGTAAGTATATGCTCGGCCAAAATCCGAGGGCTTGGTCTCGTGCTTTGTGTGTTGTCTCGTGTTGTCCCCCACATCACTCTGATGTTGTTTGCCTTGTCTAAAAAGTTCTGTGTTGCACTTAGGGCTTGGAGGGAAACTTGTAGCTATGAATCGCACCAACACTTTATTGCATTAATTGCACTATCAATGCAAATCACACCATGCCCACTTGTGTCATGATTCAGAGAAGCCCCACTAGGTCCATATGCCAAAGAGCATGTGTGCACACATGCTATGTGTTAGACCAAAATGTTGTGCACACACTTTATTCGGAAAAACTCTTTGGATATCGGTCGGTTTCCAGTTCTGGTTGCAATGTCAGCTCACAACTGTAATATCCATGATTTTGAATGTATTTCAAGTATTTTGTCACAGATACCTGTAATCTGTAATTACTGAGCAGACACTGTTAATAGTACCGATATTTACAAAAAATAGATAATGAATGAGCGGTATTAAAATGCAATATTCTGGTATGAACAAATACCCCCAAACTTATCTTTTGCTCGTCTCAAGCATAACAAAATCCTAGCCTCACTTTCGCAGGGAACGCGATTGCACTGAGCACGTGCAATAAGCCGTTAAACCTCCAGGTGTCCCTAGTAGGAGGAGTGTTGTCTCTTGAGGGTTTTTAGCGGATACTACCCATAAAATCCCTTCAAGTTAGTTTCATAAGTTAACGTCGAATCTACTCCTACAGTTTAGTATCTAGGTTAGAAATTCTATCATCCTAAGTTAGAAATATTCAACCCTTATGTTTCACACCTCCTATCTATTTATCCTCAGATCCTATACGTTCAAAAAAAGTATAGAAATATGTTGGTATCTCCTGAGTTTTCATTCTAAAGTCGCGGTCTCAAATCAGGGATTTTTATCAACTTTACAGAAAACATAAGTCATTTTCTTCATTTTTATCTTGCCTCCAAACATCGATTGTATACCCCTACGTGTGTGTGTATTTGCACCCCTACACTCAAGAATTCAATTCAAGCTATAATACCCTTGCCGTAATACCTAATATTACTTCTTTTCTTTTAATGATGGTCGGTGTTGTTCACACATCTTTCATACGACTATTAATGCTTCTTGAGGCACTAACGGCCGATTACTGAATGTGTGAGCTTAAAGCGTAAATAGCAGTTTTCAGGTCTTGACTTTATTTATTTCTTTCTTTTTATTTTTCTCTTTTTCTTTTCAAGACCGGATATATTTTTTCAATGATGCTCTTTAGGTGGTTAGCTTTAAATACCGTTTTTTCTTTCATACTAGGCTTTCAAGCAAGAGTATTTCTAGGTATCCTCTACCATCCCAAGTTTCAAGGTGCGTGTATGTGCAGTTTGTAGGGTATATACTTTCAAAATTTGAACTTAAGAATAGAAACTATTTTTCAGACTTATTTTTCAGTAAAGCTTCAATACTTTCCCTTCATCTTGACTTAGAACTGAACTCAAGATTACCTATTTCTCAAAAAACTGTAAGGACGTATATTTTCCAAAGTTAAACAGAAGGAGGCTTATTTTTAGGGTTTTCAATTCCTAAGCCTAGAATTTAGTTATTTCTAACGTATCAACTAAACTTTCAGAATAAAAATCTAAGTTACCTTATTAGCTAACTTGACGACAAAGTTTTTATATTTTTGGAAAAATTTTCGATTTTTATGGGTTTTTAAATGAGTATGCAAATGCAAAATATACAAATTAATGCAAAGGAAGAAAGCTTACCGAGCACACCCCAAACTTAAATTTGATAGTGCCCTCACTGTCAGGCCATACCAAGAGGGTCAAAATTGCCGGCGCTCCCCAAAAGAAAATTTTATACAAAACAGAAAGCAAAACAAAAATATATACACAAAAAGATTCCCCCAAACTTAAGTGAAACAGTGTTTCCACTGTTTAAGCGGTGAAGTTCAGGATTAGGGGGAAAGAGAATAGTTTCAAACTATATAAGGCCTTACACAGGCCAAAAGTGAGCACCAACCATTCAAAAATTCTATCTCTGTAGTGTGTTGGTTGGTGAAAGAATGCGAAAAGGAAAGAAATAGAGAATACGTGAGACCGTATGTGAATGGAAGTGGAATACGATCTTGGTATATGACAAGAAATATGGCGGAAGGGAAAAAGAAATGGAGTACGAACTTGAGGGTGAAAATGAAGTGAATAGATTAGCACAATTTGTGATGACCGATGTGTGAAAAGCGATTGTGTTAATCTATCAACCCGTCGAGAAATGGGGTCAAATCCCTCAAGATTCATGAGAAAACATGGGTATGCCAAACTCGGTAAACCAGACATAGTAAATGAAAGTGATACGGTTTCTTGCGAGGTCGAAACGATAGAAAGAATGGAGGGAAGTGTTTGAGAAAGGGTAACAGTTAAAGGTTCGGGAGGGTGTACACAGTCAATGAAAGGGATAGGATGAATTGGAAAATCCGACTCATCAAGCAAAACTGGTTCATCCTCAAGAATATCCTCAAAATTTTCCTCAAAGTTAAGCTCATCCATTCATATTTCATCAAAATCAAGACGCATATGGAGTTCGGGAAAAACAGTTAATGACTCGGGATGATGAATTGAAGAGAAAAACTTATCCAAAGCAACGGTTTCATCATCCAAAATATTCCCAGCGTCAATATCCTCAATCAAGTGAAAATCAATTTTCACAGACACCTCATCAAAAGCATGGATTTCAATCGATTCTGGTTCTAAGATGGAGGTGTAGAGGTCAAAAGGATTAGGTGTGCTTTCACTCGAAAGGGTCCCTTCACAATCAGGTAAATCAAACACTACAAAGTCACACAACTCATTAAACATTCTATCTTCAATTGATAATTCATTTAGGACACATGATAGACATTCAGAACCGGAGTTGTGGGATTCAATCTGCAATGGGTAGGTTTGATTTGGAAGGGTGTACAGCTCACTCTCTCTACCCAAATTCTCAGCCTGTCCTACCGCCTCATCATACATTGGAAAATTTGGAGCTAGTTGGAAACTAGCAACCGGTTCACTGGGTTGTATGAGGGTAGCTATGGACGCATTCAAATCCATCATCTGTAGGTACGACGCTACCCAAAAGTCTTCCATTGACTGTTCTAGACTAGACATAGGTTGTGAAGTGGTTTCAGTAAAAGATTCAAAATTGTTTGGATACTGAAAACTCCCAAAAGGCTGTTCAGAAGCAATGTCTAGGGAAGGCGCAAAAGTTGGGTAGGACTGGTAGGAATTGAATGGTTGGAGAGGGGCAGGATCAACATTTTGATAAGAAGCTGAATGGAATTGTTGATCCCAAGAACTGGAAGTGTTGAAAGGAGTGAAAGATCTGCTACGAGATTGTTCAATATGTTCAGCAATAGAAATAGGTTTCGGAGTTACAACCAGACTCTCAAAAGGGGTATCAACGTAAGAAGGTGGTGAAGGTTGAAATGGTTGATACAAGGTGGATTGCGGGGTCCAGTTGTTCGTCCTAGACGCGTATATCCGATCTTTCAAAGAAATTTTCGGCATGGATGGTTCGTTCGACGTTCGGCCAAAGCAAGAACCATAAGAAGAAATGTCTGGTTGTGGGTACCAAAGTTCGGCAAGAGTTTTTCTAGGTTGGGTACCCATGATATGATGAGAGAAAGGAGAAGAAAAAGAATGTGATTTTTTTTTAATTTTTTTTTTAAATTTAGTTATTAACAAAAGAATGAAGTATACTCACAAAAAGAATCTGGACAAAAATTATCATGACATAAAAATACCACGTACCTAATCATCCTAGGGTTCACCTAGGTCAACTAGACCTGCTCAAGAACTTGATTGTCGAAATAAAACTGTGTTGAGAAAAGGGCTCAAGATATACTGATCATGAGGCCAGGTAAGTGCAGAGATAAGGGGAGGTTTTCCGACGCTTTCGCGAAGGTCCTTAATTAAATAATCCTTTCTATTTTGGGGATTTCGCCGTTAACACTTTCCTAGACACCCCGGGAACAATATACCGTTAAGCGGCGTTCTAAACACAGTTAACTTCTCCTAGTGAGCGTGAAGTCCTTAAGGCTTAAAGTCTAGTTTCTTTTAAAAATTTGTGTGGGTATACGTTATGCTCAATTCGTAATTTGTGGGCCAGGGAAAATGTGATGAAATCCTTTACCGTATGTTGTGGGGTTCGCTTGCCCTTAAGTCCGTATTAATGGATGCAATGCGCAATTCAATAAAAAATTCTATAAAGAATCAAACAATCGTTTTTTATTTTAAGTACGGCACTGCAACATATACGGGTTAGTTAATTTGAGCGTTTGGAAGCAAACTTGCAAAGAATCCTGTAAAGAATAGTATATTGGATGCGTCAGATTTGAAAAAGAAGGTGTTAACGAAGTATGTACCGATAAATTTTTGGGTTTAGAAACCCCCGTTGAAGTTAAATCCGAATAGCTTGAAATGTTCGCTTGCGCGGGTCAAATTACCCGGATCTTTGGCATTATACGTCATAATCTCCTTAGCTTAGAATGTACACTTTGCCCACACACTAGCTGTTCGCAATTCCGAAAAATCTACAAATGTCGGAAAAATGGATATTAGTGCGGAAAAGCGATACGAATGCCCAAATACCTACACACTAAAAATTAAGAAAAACAAGCAATAAAAATGGGACAAAAACAGAACACTGGAGCACAGAGAAGAAATTGGAGGCAAATGGAGGAGGTACGGCCGGCGAGCTCGGATCCTGGGATAATGTCGTCGGGTCTTCTTTGGAGAATAGGCTCCAATTTTCTTCTATGATCACACTGTTCTACTAGTATCTCACTGGTATTGTTTGTTATTTCTGTTAAGTTCCAAAATGGTTGCAGGTCAAAAATCCAGAGAGAAAAATGTTAGAACTGTTAGATTTTTTTGTTTTGGTTTTGGTTTTTCTGAAATTTTTAGTTTGTTTTTTAGAAAAGTGTTAGACGGATATTAACAAGATTAACCCGAAATAACAAAAACAAAAACGTTACCGTCTCCCCGGCAACGGCGCCATTTGATTGAAAGAATTAAAGTTAACCGCAATCAAGATGGTGTCGCTTTACAGCTAGCCGCGATGAGCACGGGTCGATCCACAGGGAGACGGAGCATTTTACGTTCTTGTTCTCATGAGTTAATGCGCGTGGGCGGAAAGTTCTTTATCTAACCTATGTGATATATGCAAGTATAATTTTTTTAAGAAAAGATACGATGGTGTAAGCTAAGGAAATCTGCACTCAAAACCTTTGAGCCGAACTTAACGATTGAAGCTATAGCAATTGGCAATAATGTGGCTTAGGGTATTTAAGCACGTTATTCGTGGAATCTGGCTTATTGACCATTTTCCTTCCGTTCTCGTCCCTTGCATTCGCCTCTGGCCAATCCGAATGCTACCGGTCGCGGTTAGGAATCACCATTACCTTGGTAGGGTAGGGTGCCTAACGAAGCGCTTGCGTAAGGTTTGGACGGAGTTCAATTGGAAAATACGGGAAAAGGAAATAAGCAAAGAAAGCTCAACTTACAATATCGTATTTATTCCTAACAATACCATATTAACAACCATCATATTAACAACACTATATTAACAAACCATCACAAAAAGGAAAAGCAAAGAAAAGAACAAAGAAAAGAAAAGACATTACAAGTAATTAAGTGCATGAAATTTAAATTGCAAGTAAATAAAGAACAAGTAATGAATGAGCAAGTAATGAAAAAGGCAAGAAAGAAACATTAAGAATCATGGAACCAAAGAGCAAAATACAAGACATGGGTTCAATAACCTAATCTTAAACTTGCAAGCTCAATTAAGAGGTTGCAAGATCAAGAAGAGGCAAAGAACTCATGGTGAATGAAGGAACAAAAAGAGAACTTTATTAATCTTGAAGAATGATACAACCCTTGAGATCAATAACCAAAACTTAACCTTGCAAGCTCAATGAAGAGGTTGCAAGATCAAGTTAAGGCAAAGAACTCAAGGGGAAGCTAAGCTATGTATAAGAGAACTAAAAAAAACAAAAGAATAACAAAAATGAAGCAAAAGAATGACCCATCTCCCTTGCTGCCTTGTTCTGTATTTAGAGGCTCAAAAGAAAATTAAACAAACAATAAAAATGAGATGAGGTGGCATCAGGGGAGGGCCCACAGAAATCTGGGGGCATTTAGACCTGAATGGGCCGGCCTGCTCGGTTTTGGTAAGCATGTGCTCGGCCAAAATCCGAGGGCTTGGTCTCGTGCTTTGTGTGTTGTCTCGTGTTGTCCCCCACATCACTCTGATGTTGTTTGCTTGGTCTAAAAAGTTCTGTGTTGCACTCAAGGCTTGGAGGGAAACTTGTAGCTATGAATCATATCAACACTTTATTGCATTTATTGCACCATCAATGCACATCACACCATGCCCACTTGTGTCATCATTCATGGCAGCCCCACTAGGTACATGTGCCAAAGAGCATGTGTGCACACATGCTATGTGTTGGACCAAAATGTTGTGCACACACTTTATTCGCAAAAACTCTTTGGATATCGGTCGGTTTCCAGTTCTTGTTGCAGTGTCAGCTCACAACTGTAATATCCGTTATTTTAAATGTATTTCCAGTATTTTGTCACGGATACCCGTAATCTGTAATTACTGAGCAGACACGATTAATAGTACTGATATGTACAAAAAATAGATAATGAATGAGCCGTATTAAAATGCAATATTCTGGTATGAACACATACTCAACATCCCGAAGTGTCTCTCGAACTGTATCTGGGGAATGGTCTTCGTGAGTGGATCCGCTGTGTTGTTCTTCGTGTCAACTCTCCTGACCTCGATCTCCCGGCGATCAACTATTTCCCGGATCAGGTGATACCGCCTCAGAATATGCCTGGATCGCTGATGGGACCTGGGTTCCTTAGCCAAAGCCACCGCTTCATTATTATCACAATACAAAGGTATTGGATACTCAATGGATGGAACCACTCAAGTTCAGTTATAAACTTCTTCATCGAGACAGCCTCTTTGGCAGCATCGTTGGCAGCGATATATTTAGCCTCCATCATAGAGTCTGCCACGGTTTCCTACTTGGAACACTTCCACCATACCGCCCCTCAATTGAGGATAAAGACAAATCCCGAGTACGGCTTAGAGTCGTCCTTATCACTCTAGAAGCTCGAATCGGTAAAGGACTCTACTTGGAGTTCTCCGTTACCATAAAACAAGAGCATCTCTTTAGTCCTTCTCAAGTACCTGAGAATGCTCTTCACAGCTGTCCAGTGACTCTCTCCTGGATCTGCTTGATACCTACTAACTACACTTAGTGAGTATGCTATATTGGGTCTGGTACATAGCATCACGTACATGATAGAGCCTACTGCCGAAGCATAGGGTATCCCTTGCATGCGAGCTCTCTCCAAATCAGTCTTGGGAGACTTTTTTTGGAGAGAGTGAGTCCTGAGTTCATGGGTAAAAGCCCATGCTTGGATTCTTCCATACTAAACCTCTTTAGTATGGCGTCAATGTCCCTGGACTGGGACAATCCCAGTATCCGTTTAGATCTATCTCTATAGATCTTAATCCCCAAGATGTAGGAGGCATCACCTAGATCTTTCATTGAGAATCTTTATGATAAGAAGAGCTTGACCGATTGCAGCATAGGAATGTCAATTACTATCAAGAGTATGTCATCCACGTACAATACGAGGAAGACAACCTTACTCTCTGCCACCTTCTTGTATATACAAGGTTCATCTACGTTTTTGACGAAGTCAAACTCTTTGACAACGACATCAAAACAGATGTTCGAACTCCGCAATGCCTTCTTTAACCCGTAGATGGATTTAAGCAGCTTACACACCTTTCCGCTGCTCCTACTGTCTACGAAGCCCTCTGGCTGAGTCATGTACACGCTTTCCTCTAAATCACCATTTAGAAAGGCGGTCTTAACATCCATTTACCAGATTTCATAGTCATGGTATGCAGCAATAGCAAGTAGGATCCGAATGGACTTAAGCATAGCCCCTGGAGAAAAGGTTTCGTCCTAATCCATACCTGGTCGTTGACGAAAACCCTTTGCAACAAGTCTAACTTTGAAAGTCTCAACTTTTCCATTTACACCAAGTTTCTTCTTAAAGATCCATTTGCTCCAAATGAGTTTTACTCCTTCAGGAGCAACTTCCAAATTCCATACTTTGTTGGTGTACATGGATTCCATCTCAGATCGCATTGCATCTAGGCACTACACTGAGTCCCCACTCATGATGGCCTGCTCGAAGCTAGTTGGGTCATCATCCTCCATGATGCAATTCTCGCTTCCACCATCAATGAGAAAATCGTAGTATCTCTCAGGTAGATGAGGAACCCTACTAGATCGGCGGAGAGGCTGGGGTTCGTTAGGAACTATCGAATCCTCTAGTTCTACCAAATCTTCTATCGTAATTTGTATACCTGGAACTTCTTCCAGTTCTACCTCCTCACCACTAATTTCCATTGCAAGAAATTTATTTTCTAAAAAGGTGGCATGTTGAGAAACAAACACCTTTGTTTCCTCAGGGTGGTAGAAGATATGTCCTCACGAATACTTCGTATATCCTACAAACTTGCACAGAATTGACCTTGCCTCGAGCTTGTCCGGATTTTGCTTTTTAACATAGGCCGGGCAACTCCATATCTTAACAAAAATAAGAAACGGTCTCTTCCCCTCCCATATCTCATATGGAGTGGTAGGCACTGATTTGGTTGGAACTCTATTCAATAGGTATATGGCAGTCTCAAGCACATACCCCTAAAAGGAAATAGGTAACTCAGCGGTACTCATCATAGAGCGCACCATATCTAATAGGATGCGATTCCTCCGCTCCGATACATCGTTGTGTTGTGGTGTATATGGAGGAGTAAGCTGAGAGAGAATCCCATTCTCTTTTAGATAATCCAGGAACTCATTGCTCAAGTATTCTCCTCCTCGATCAGATCGAAGAATTTTAACACTTTTATCCATTTGGTTCTCGACTTCGTGTTTATATTCTTTGAATTTCTCAAAAGCTTCAGACTTGTGTTTCAATAGGAACACATGTCCGAATCTTGAGAGATCGTCAGTGAATGTAATGAAGTATGAGGAACCATTCTTGGCATGTGTAGACATGGGACCACATACATCACTATGTATCAGTCCCAAGAGTTCCGTAACTCTTTCTCCATGTCCACTAAACGGAGTTTTGGTCATCTTTCCTTTAAGACATGAATAGCAAGTTTCATAAGATGATAATTCGAACGGATTCAAATATCTATCTTTATGTAACTTAGCTAGTCGTGTCATATTGATATGACCTAGTCTACAATACCACAAGAAGGATTCATTCATTTCTGAACTCTTCCTCTTGTGTGTGTTTTGTACATTAAGAACCGTGGTTTGATTTAGAACGTATATGCCATTATCTAATGAGACTGATCCAATCAACTTTAGATTCAGGAAGATGTTCATAACATTATCATGTACTAAAAAATTATATCCTTCTTTACTTGATAAAGAAACTGATATAAGATTGCATATCAGTGTCGAAATGTAATAGCATTCGTAAAGAATCAATGTATTACCATTTGGTAATACAAAGTGATATTCGCCAACTACTTTGGCTGCAACATTTACACCATTCCCTACTCTTACGGAATGATCACCTATTACCAGTTCTCTACCTTTCCTTAGCCCATGTAACATATTACATATGTGGGATCCTGATCCGGTTTCTAATATCGAGGACATAGAGTGAACTGAGAAACAATTCTCGATAACAAACACACCCAAAGAAGATGCATCAACATGCTTATTCTTCGTTTGGGTGGCTTGGGAATCCGGAGATTCCCCTCTTTCCTGCTCAATCTTATAACAATTATAAGAAAGAACTGAACCAACGTTCCCCTGCTCAGTATAACAAGCGGGTCCAGTCAATACATCCATATTATTATCTTGATTAAGATGTGACATGGTCGCTACTTGGAGAGAGAGAGAAGAAAACATTTTAGCGTATGCTCTAGCAAGATCAGATTGGTTATTATTTTATCTAATCAGGATGGCTCCCACTGAATCAGGATGGCTCCCACTGTTTTTATCAAATCTTCCTTCAAACCCTGAAAGGAAAGACTAGCCGGGATTAATTACACCCTACAATTTCCCCAATCTTTCAGCCAGGCCAGTGCTAGAACTTTGAGGGAGGTTCCCCGTGCTTTCGCACGGACCTAATTAAAATAAACCTCGTTTTTCCAGAGGCATAACCCCGTTGACACCTTTCTAGACACCTACTTGATCGGCTAATTGTCCTGTGTAAAACTCTCTCAGGAGTAACTCTTACTCGTAGTGGGTATCGGGATCCAACAATCTCATAGAAGGTATGAAATCTCATTGCAAATTTCAACACTTGAAATTCCCGATAATATTTTGCCCCTAGCGTCCTATGACCTTGACGGAGGTCAACAAACCATAAGCTACTAGTCAAGTTCAACCCATCATTTCTTGATTGAATTAAACCCACCCTCACGACCCTTGACGGAGGTCAACAAGGTTTCACGACTACCCTAAAACAATCGCATCATATGCAGCAGATAAATACTAGTCAGCTACCGCACACTACGCCTTGACGGAGGTCAACAAACGTAGAAAGAATACTAAGTAGGACTTATCTGAAATGACGGAGGGCTACAATAGGTTTTAATGAAAACCTTTTGCGTAATGAACTTGATATCGTTGTAGAATCAAGTGATTTTGAAAAGGAGTGTTTTTTAGGCTTTTACTAGTTTCGCTAAAGAGGTCACTCCCGGTGAAGGGATCTAGGCTCTTTCCTTATCGAATAAGGTGCTGGATACTTCACAAATACCAGTATGCAAAGCAAAAACTATAAAAGCAATCAAAAGACAAACCGAGTGGATTGTAGCATCTGCCGGTTTCGCTAAATAGGTCACTCCCGGTGAAGGGATCTCGGCTCTTTCATTATCGAATAAGGTGCTGGATATTCTACAAGGAATACCGCTATGCAGAGCAAAAAGTAGAGCTACCCTTTTTGAAAATTTGATTCTACAATATCTTTTAGGTTTCTTTTTTTTTCATTAATCTCATTAATGAAGTCCCATCATTAATGCTTCCAAAGCATCACAGAAGAAACGAAAATACAACGTATGCTTATGTTATCCGCATTCGCCACAGTGTCCCGTTATGCACCGTTAGGTTACTTAACTTATGACATAGCGGAGCGGGACTAGCGCGGATGTAAAACATAAGCAACGTTTATTATATATCATATATATAATAATAAAGCAATCGTCTCAAACATATACAGTGATCTCATCACAGAATATCAGCAGCAGAAGATAACATATGAAATATTGGATACAGTAGGAGGTCCGTGTTTTATTTTGAGCCTGTATAAAACACGGATTCCACGGTCGCGATCAATAGCCAAACCGACATCCCTAGACCCCTACGAGAGCGGCAAGCAATCTTACCAATTTGTAACGACCCGAAATAGCACGTGACTGTCCAGGAATCATATGAAGTCTATAGGATCTCATCTAATTCAAGTAAGCCAAAACCCCGAAATCTAAAACCCTTTTAAATAATAAATGAAGGAAAAATAGTTTTAAGAAGTGAAGAAAACATATTTTAAAAATAAGGTTTTTAAATAAGTAAGCCGAATATGCATTTTTAAAATCTATGGTCTTTTCTGAAAATTTCGGTAGAGTTTCCTTCGTAAATACTGGCCCCGAACGGGGTACAACAAGAATAATATGTGCACAATGATAAAAGGCATCCCCAAGAGGGAGCTAGCTCTTCGTCAATCGACAGTCACAACCACGCAAGCGGTATAATAAACAAGGCCGAAGGGCGAGGATCAAAACTCAAAAGGAAACTCAAAATCAGCATGAAAACTATAATACTACAACGCGCGACTCTAAGGTCGAAATAATACACAACTGGTTTTCTAAATCTGAAACAATATACAAGTTTGGTTGATGGAATTACTAGATACAACTGATTAACATAAATACAAGGGTGGTCACGATGCGAGTGAACCTACCTACCAAAGCAATCACCCAGAAAGAAAGCAGTGTGCCAGAAAAGCCACAATGAAACTTGTACGGCAAAACCTGCAAGAACTGTAGCACAACGGGGGTGAGTTGCCAACTCGTGAATAGAAAATATCGCAGAGCCGAAATCGTATGTATGACACAATCCTAGGTCAATACAATAAGTAATAATAATATCCTCAAAATGAATAAGTCTGAAGCATGAAAAGGTGGCCAGGGTAAACATCTATACATAAGTGTAATCCCATATGCTCGTGTCAGTGCCTCAGGTAACGACATATCATAAATATGAGGAATGATCAATATATCAACATGAATCAATGTAAACTACATCATGAAGTCTATAAGTGTGTGGATATCATCCAACTATGTAATCAATGTCTGTAAGTATGTGGATCTCGTCCACGTGTCACCCAATGACAATAAACATCATGCATGTAAATATCATAAAGCATATGCATGGAAGTATGAAGATATAATCAACTTGTGCCCCTCGCGACACATCAAAATCATGGAACCGGAGTGTCCAGCATCGACACTCGAAAACATCATGAAAGCTGTGCCCAGCATCGGTACGTAAATCCTCATATATCGGGCTCCGTCGGTCCGGATCGGCTCGTATCATCTCTCAACTACGGTCGGTATCCTCCGGATATCCGCCGAGCCCAAATACTGTCATCGGAAGGTAGTACTCCCCTGTCAGCCCCAGGGTACCTCACCGGGTCCACCATGTACCCGCAGACGGTGCCTACCGCTCCTCGAATCGGGTTTCATATGCCGCTCTCAGAACCGAGAAAACACATGGTGGGCGCACTGAAATATCATATCAAGGGTAACCGGGTTTTAAAACAATACATACTCTCTTTTTAAATACCCATGGTTCCCAAATCCAGAAATATCAAACAACATATCTCAATGCGTATAATCATAAAGCATGATGTATGCGACATGTAAAAGAAATGTAAGCATTTTAGTATATCATGCAAAGGATCATATGTAGGGTTCCTAGGCACACTAATGGAGTCTTACAAGTGATCAAACATGCAAATTTCTAAAAATTACGGTGCCGAGAAAACCTAGAACGGATCGTTAACTAGATATTTAGGCAAAGCAAGCAAGTATACGGAAATATAGAAATAGGGAAGGGGCTACAACCTTTGTAGATCCGGTCCACCACTTCGTGAGCTCCACGATGATCTCCCTCCGCTGTCCAAATCGAACTCACGACTCTAGCATTGGCATCATCGAAGAATGGGCGGGCTTGATCGTCGGTTCGATGCCGAAGACGATCTACGTCGAAGCATCACAAGAACAAGCTCCAACTTCACCAAGCTTTGCAAACTTGTGAAGTGAACACCCTATACAACTTGGCAAGAGGTAGAGGATGAAGAAATTGGAAGTGGGTAGACTTTATATTTGGATTTCTCACACTTTTCCATCAATGACCATTGTTGGTCAAGCTTTCTCTTTCTTGCTCAAGATGAAGAAGAAGAAGAAAAGATATGATAAGTTAAATTAAAATAGAAAATAAAATACAATACTTATCATATCTTCAACCATGGTTTAGTGTAGAGACTTAACTTAGGTTAGATGAGTGGTTAGGGTTAGGCATGAGACAAGAATGGTGACTAAGTCAATGCTTCATGAATCTTCAACTAAAAACAAATATAGCCACCATTCATTTCTCTTTTTCTTTTCAAATGAAATAAATAAAAAGATAAATGAATAAGCAAATGAAATGATACCCTAACCACTAACTAACCATGGTTCAATACTTTACACAAAACCAAGAAAGAATGTATCATCAAACATGATACAATCATGTGCACAAAAATATATCACATATACAATGTGCAATACAAGTGAGTAAATCCATTTAAAGTGAACCAATACTAGTTAATGCAAAGTAATATATCAAATATATAATTATACATTAAATCATTAAATCAACACTTGATTCAATGATCCGGTCATGTCGCATATAACCGGCTAGTATCCAATGTATCGGCTTATCGAATCAATCCTTGATTCGATAACTAGGTTATATCGCATACAACCATTCGACACATTCATCGCGAGAATGAAATACGGTATCACATACACGCATTATTCTCGGTCCCGCACATATCTCATATGCGCTCCTATTTCGTTTCGCTTGAGCCAGGAAACCTCTGTGTAGGACTCTAAAGACTCGTCAATACGCCGGTAGCGGATGATGATCATATCAAGCACCCACAAGCCGCAAGCGGTCTGCTAAACGTAACGGCCACCCGGGTATTGAGCGATCAGAAGATCGACGAGCAAGCCCGCTCACACTCCTGTGAATCCAACCAGTAACACTTACCGTACAGTCCGGTCAGTTCGTCTGATATGTTGCATATCTCGCCTAGGGGTGGTAAACGTCAGACCCCAATAGCTCGATAAGTCATGCCGACTTGAGGTCCATAACATTCGTGAAACTACTGATAACTCTTACCAGTATATCACTGCAACCCTGGCCAGGGATTTCCTGTTATGGCCAGTCGAGCATAGCACAACATCAACCCCCAATACCGGGAGAGACGAATCCCCTCCTATCGCTCATTGCCTCCATGTGAATCGGGACTGTACCCAAAAACCACCTGTTTGCATGACTCAGTAGAGCCGTGGTAGGGTGGAAATCAAAGCACAGTGGGAGACACACAAGACTCTATGACGATCTCGGGTCAACAGACTAAGCTGTACCAGTGTCACCAGAGAACTGCCATCTGACGTGAGGTATAATACCATCTGGGAGTTCTCGGCGAGTCCGTTCAGTGTACCCAGTCTCCACTGAGCTCCCGCATACCATCTTCGATGTCAAACACCAATGGATATGGGATCATCCATCGCCCATCGCATGGGTCGAGAAGATATACGCTAGTCTACTCTGGAATATCGATGCCCCGTCTCGATATTCCCTCGACTAGGAACATTTCAAGGATGTACTCATGGACTATCCAGGCCCCGCTAGTATGATCTGCATCATAGTCCTGGAAGTCGAGTACACATCCTAAGGGCTTTATCAACATGTAACAGAGAGACAAAAAGTATACACGTTAAGATAAAGAGCAACCAGATAGCGTACTATCATGTCGAGCAAGAAAGTCCTTCCTATATATGTCCCAGCATCCATTACAATATGCATCCAATGTACTGTAATGGCCTCTAGGGCATACATATAACTAACAATCTCCCACTTGCACTAGGGCCATCTGTAGCAGTGGTTGCAGTATCACATACTCAACCATCCCATAAAAGTCTCTCTTTGGGAAAAGGCCTTCGTGAGTGGATCCGCCGTGTTGTCCTCTGAGTCTACTCTCCTAACCTCGATCACCCTGGAGATTAACTATCTCCATGATTAGGTGATGCTGCCTCAGTACCAACGGTCCAGCCGTAGAAGGGTCAAGCCAACGCCTCACATGTGGCACGCCGTACTGCCCCAAACCCGAAGGTTCAAAGGGCAGTTCAAGACGGTCACATAATCGAGTTAAGGTTTGTTGTCTTCTAGAGGGTCCATCGCGTTACTTGCACTACTTAGAACGTCGTTAAAGTACGGAAAAATCCAACAATTGGAAATTTCCCGGCAGGGGAAAAAGTGGGTATTTATATCCGGTCGAACTTTTTAACATATTCTAAGATTTATCCGGAAAAACACACCGACAAAATTAGACAATCCGACCGATACACCGAGTTCCCAATACAACCCAGAAAATGCAACTCTGGAAAAATTATTAAAAATCCCCAGGAAAACCAGCACAGACAACTAAGAGTTACTGTGCAAAATAGGATGCACAAAACGACAAAAGGGCCGCGGATCCGCCGCATGAGCCTTCTGTAGGGCCGCGGATCCGCGCCTCCTTTGTGGATTCAGGACCACGAATTTTACAGTATGTCTTAGATCTTCCTGCTGATTTTTCTGAATATTTTTAATCTCGAAAAAACCACATTTTACAGAAATGTCCAGAGAGCATTTTCAAAGTCGGGTTTTGGGTCGATCGGACTTCTGATTCCGTCGGGACTTCGCCTAAGGCTCTAGCTAGGCTCTGATACCACTGTAGGGTTCCTAGGCACACTAATGGAGTCTTACAAGTGATCAAACATGCAAATTTCTAAAAATTACGGTGCCGAGAAAACCTAGAACGGATCGTTAACTAGATATTTAGGCAAAGCAAGCAAGTATACGGAAATATAGAAATAGGGAAGGGGCTACAACCTTTCTAGATCCGGTCCACCACTTCGTGAGCTCCACGATGATCTCCCTCCGCTGTCCAAATCAAACTCACGACTCTAGCATTGGCATCATCGAAGAATGGGCGGGCTTGATCGTCGGTTCGATGCCGAAGATGATCTACGTCGAAGCATCACAAGAACAAGCTCCAACTTCACCAAGCTTTGCAAACTTGTGAAGTGAACACCCTATACAACTTGGCAAGAGGTAGAGGATGAAGAAATAGGAAGTGGGTAGACTTTATATTTGGATTTCTCACACTTTTCCATCAATCACCATTGATGGTCAAGCTTTCTCTTTCTTGCTCAAGATGAAGAAGAAGAAGAAAAGATATGATAAGTTAAATTAAAATAGAAAATAAAATACAATACTTATCATATCTTCAACCATGGTTTAGTGTAGAGACTTAACTTAGGTTAGATGAGTGGTTAGGGTTAGGCATGAGACAAGAATGGTGACTAAGTCAATGTTTCATGAATCTTCAACTAAAAACAAATATAGCCACCATTCATTTCTCTTTTTCTTTTCAAATGAAATAAATAAAAAGATAAATGAATAAGCAAATGAAATGATACCCTAACCACTAACTAACCATGGTTCAATAATTTACACAAAACCAAGAAAGAATGTATCATCAAACATGATACAATCATGTGCACAAAAATATATCACATATACAATGTGCAATACAAGTGAGTAAATCCATTTAAAGTGAACCAATACTAGTTAATGCAAAGTAATATATCAAATATATAATTATACATTAAATCATTAAATCAACACTTGATTCAATGATCCGGTCATGTCGCATATAACCGGCTAGTATCCAATGTATCGGCTAATCGAATCAATCCTTGATTCGATAACTAGGTTATATCGCATACAACCATTCGACACATTCATCGCGAGAATGAAATACGGTATCACATACACGCATTATTCTCGGTCCCGCACATATCTCATATGCGCTCCTATTTCGTTTCGCTTGAGCCAGGAAACCTCTGTGTAGGACTCTAAAGACTCGTCAATACGCCGGTAGCGGATGATGATCATATCAAGCACCCACAAGCCGCAAGCGGTCTGTTAAACGTAACGGCCACCCGGGTATTGAGCGATCAGAAGATCGACGACCAAGCCCGCTTACACTCCTGTGAATCCAACCAGTAACACTTACCGTACAGTCCGGTCAGTTCGTCTGATATGTCGCATATCTCGCCTAGGGGTGGTAAACGTCAGACCCCAATAGCTCGATAAGTCATGCCGACTTGAGGTCCATAACATTCGTGAAACTACTGATAACTCTTACCAGTATATCACTACAACCCTGGCCAGAGATTTCCTGTTATGGCCAGTCGAGCATAGCACAACATCAACCCCCAATACCGGGAGAGACGAATCCCCTCCTATCGCTCATTGCCTCCATGTGAATCGGGACTGTACCCAAAAACCACCTGTTTGCACGACTCAGTAGAGCCGTGGTAGGGTGGAAATCAAAGCACAGTGGGAGACACACAAGACTCTATGACGATCTCGGGTCAACAGACTAAGCTGTACCAGTGTCACCAGAGAACTGCCATCTGACGTGAGGTATAATACCATCTGGGAGTTCTCGGCGAGTTCGTTCAGTGTACCCAGTCTCCACTGAGCACCCGCATACCATCTTCGATGTCAAACACCAATGGATATGGGATCATCCATCGCCCATCGCATGGGTCGAGAAGATATACGCTAGTCTACTCTGGAATATCGATGCCCCGTTTCGATATTCCCTCGACTAGGAACATTTCAAGGATGTACTCATGGACTATCCAGGCCCCGCTAGTATGATCTGCATCATAGTCCTGGAAGTCGAGTACACATCCTAAGGGCTTTATCAACATGTAACAGAGAGACGAAAAGTATACACGTTAAGATAAAGAGCAACCAGATAGCGTACTATCATGTCGAGCAAGAAAGTCCTTCCTATATATGTCCCAGCATCCATTACAATATGCATCCAATGTACAGTAATGGCCTCTAGGGCATACATATAACTAACATCATATCCAGAATGCAACAGTCCTACAGTATAGCGACATGGCAATTATCGATGATGAAGTGTGTGAGCTGGCAAGCAGGTGTACGTGGAACATATGCATCATCGATAATAGTGCTGGTGTCCTAACAGCATGGTTTTGATATAACAATAAACATATTTAACATGCAATGCGGTGCAAACAATAAGAATATGCGGCAAATGAATAATAAACACAACAGTGTAGAATCTACATCAATGCATCCATGTCATACTATTTTGCCATTTGAAAGAAGACAAATCGGGGTTTTTAGGAAAATAAGGGCTACGGTGTTTTTAAGAAAAGATGCGTCTTTTGAAAATATCCGTAGAATCCCTTTGCCTGTCTTTAAAATACTCCCGATTCGTTAGTTTTTGAAATAGGTATGACATCGGCCTAGCCTAACATCTACTAGCAAAACTACAGCTCTAGCTAACAAGTCAATCAGGAGGGGTATGGAAACCACCAAAATCTGAGTCGATATACATATATATACCACGTACAATACAATACCATATGACATCCTCGAGTCATGAGTGCGGATCTATCATCAATATAAAGCTCGTATGGTAAATCATCGTACAGCATCCCAAAAGCTGGGTACGGGTCAATATCACATTCATCTCATCAATTATCTGGTATCCTTATCATCATATCTCATGATCTGGGGTACTGATTTAAGTCTAGTACAAATCGATACCATCTATATAAATGCGTGTGTAAAACACACGTCCAAAGGCCCGCTAAAATCTCATGTCGTATCCCGAATACAAACCACATCATATCACCGATCTCATGGCACAATGCCCAATCTCATCGACTCATCTCCAAATGACATCCACTATCCTCATCATCCAGGTATAAGTATAACAGATAAGCATGTGTGTGTGTGGGTGTAAACCTATTCTAGGGTTCGCAACTAGGAAACTATACTAGTTTACTTCTAAAAACCCTAATCTAACCATAGTACACCTAATCACATATTGAATATCCATGTCACACAAAACGCTATCATACTTATATATGTAGTATATATATAGTATACTAAACATCGAACTGCGGGGGTGCTATACGCCATCCACCCAACTTCCCCCGTAGATATAATCTACTCACCTTGCATCCTGTGTGTCGGTGTCGATGTCGCCTTCATCTTCTTCATCATATGACGCCCTCGTGAAGGTACCTACAAAGATAACACAATCGCAAATGCACATTAAAATCACATCGGAAAACCAAAACGACACGTTAAGGCCTATAGATTAGAACCTATGGACTATGCTTTCAAAACCATCAAACAATCCTCGACATCGTCGTACAAACGTCAAGTGATTGAGGTAAAACAAAATACTAGAAATCCAGAATTCAAAATACGCAAAACGAAACTCCGAATCAAAACAGCAACTTAGGAAAAAGGTCCCAGATTTCACCCTAGGTCAAATTGGTCAATTTTGCATATGCCAAAGGTCTATTTTACAGATGTAGGAGCTACAGAGCAAGAACGAGCCACAAAGTTCCAGGTCTGGCCACAAATTGCGGCCATAGGGAATAAATCTGCGCCGAGTTGGGGAGTTAAGGGCAAGGGTTTTCATGGTAGCTTCCTAGGTGCCTGCATGTCTCTCTGTGTTTGCAAAATAATTTTCAGAGGCTCCGGGTGTTAGCAGATTTCATTTAACCCTCACAGAATCAACAATTTTCTGATATCGGCTTTTCTAAATCCATATTCCGGGGTTCTAGCCTCTGGTTTAGGTCTGAATTCTAGCATTAGGGGGTTTGTGTGGCCTCTACTGAGCTTAATTACACAATACAACCCAATGTTTCCCTAAACCGTAACTAGAGTTTTCAAAGATCATCCAAACCACACGATATCAATTCTAATCTCACATGGGTGTAAAAGCAAAGGAAATTCTAAGCTAAAGGTTCAGAAAATAGCTCATTTGGCAACTCAAGAATTTTCTTTAGTTGCTCAAAGTCCTCAAAATTTGATTTTTCTTGGTCCAATGTGCTTCCTTGATCTTGTGCATCTTTTTAAAGAAAAAGGACTTGGGTTTTGAGGTGTTTAGCATGGAGTTTTGGGGAGATGAAGAGGGGAGGGAGCTAGGGCGGCAGCAGCAGCAAGAAGAGGGAGAGAGGGGAAAAATGTGGTGAAGATTGTGAGATGAGTGAATGGCTAAGTCAAAGGTAACCCCCAACTTTCTCTCTCTCCCCCCCATACCTAATTCTTTATTCTTTTCCTTTTCTATTTTCTTTTCTTCTCTCCTCAATAGTAAACCCAAAACAATTAACCCTTCACCCAAAATCTTGTAGGAAAATGTAACAAGTGAAAAAAAGACATGGTGCATGTTTGCACAAAACAAGTTTAAAGCGCGATTAGCAATTTTTTATCGCGATTAGTACTAAACTAGCATATAATTAATCATAACAACTTAAAATTTGCATAATTCACATAAAACACCCTCTTTTAGTAATTTCTATAATTTTTTTTCAAATTTTTCCCAAATTTATTGGTATTTAATTATATCGCCTTATTAAAATATTCAATATTTTATTATTAAATTATAAAAATTCCCAAAAATAATATTTTATTTTTTTGAAATGTTACAATTTTCCCCCCTTAAAGAAATTCGGTCCCCGAATTTAAATTTAAACCCCCAATTTCTAAAACATTTCAATTAAAATTCCAAGTCGTCGGGGCTCCGAAATCATCAATACATAAGACGCATCATAGCGCAATGCATGCGCATGAACAATGAGCAGATAACTCAAAATCAAAACTCCGTCAAGCATCCCGCAATCATCGGAGTCATGGTAAAGACACAAATGTCAAATCCAAAATAAAACCAATATGATATAAATCAGAACTATACATGTATATATCTTTTGTTTAATATGTGCGTTACGCCATTCTGAAAATAATTTAGAAGGGTTTCCTTGTTTTAAACGTGTCGTGTCATATCAGACACATAGGTAAATACTGAGACTATAGCTCGCTTTTTGAAAATCCCTTCGATAACTATCAATGCATGCAAAATATATCCAGATACTGTCCTCTGACTAGGCCTGCTCAGTACGAAAACAATTAGCAAATATTATAAAAACGTACTGCTCCATAAGGAATCAATCCCAAAATGTGCATATGAATGCTACGTGCGTCTGGTGCGCACGAAAATCAAAATCCATATATGTGCCATACATGTGCACAGAAACAACATCTAGGTGTAACGGGTGTGCACAAAACATCTGCCAAGGGCAACGGGCGTGCTTGATAGCAACATCAGGTGCATCCGACATGCACGAAGATTCCCGATTTAGTGCCTCTGGTGTGCACCAAAATCGCATCTCAAAACATGCGCTCAACACGAGCGAAAATCCAAATCTGGTGCATCCATCATGTACTAATAAAATCTAAATCATGTGCATCCAACATGCACGAAATCACGAAATCCAATATCAAGCGTCGAACATGCGCAAAATCCAAATCAAATACACGGAGTGCAAGAAATCAACATCAATAGTAGAATAAAAATCGACGGTATACAATACGGCTCAATCCAAAATCAGGTATACCGCGGTATATAAGCTCACAACCATGTGCATCAGCGTGCACAAATCAAATCAAAACACTAAAAGTGCATGTAAACGATGCCGAATGCATAAGTCGAAACGCATGTATAACATAAACATGAAATCAAAATCAATGTGTCGAATGACATCAAATCGAAGTCAGGTGCAACAAATGCACAAAATATAAAACTGGTGCATCCTGTGCAAGAAATACAAATACGGTGCTCCTGTGCACAAATACCAAACAATAACTCAAATGCGTAAGCAGCAACACCGAGTGTACCTAGGTGTAAAGAAAATCATAAATGTGTGCAACTGCGTGCACAAAACATATATCAATGCACTACAAGCACATATAAGCTATACCGAGTGCAAAAGCCAAATCGTGTGCATACGATGTGCACAAAATCAACCCAACGGTATGAAATCCATGAAGTCATAAGCATGTGCAATCAAGGCACAAAAACGATATCAGGTGCAATAACTGTGCACAAATATGAATATCCGGTAGGTGCAACCATCGTGCACGAAAACAGAAATCATGGAACTCAGCCATCCAGACTAAATCATGCAAATAGATCGCCTAAAAAAAACACCGAAATCCAAGGTGACGGATACGTGATAATCAAATCACCAAATCACAAATCACAATTACCACCGTCGAAATTTCCTCCTTCGAAGTCGAGAAGGTGTCGGTGCATCCAATGCTAACAGTGCAAGATATCTACTTGCCTCTTACTCACGGTCTGGTGTCCTCTGTCTCTGGGCCCTTATTTCCCTATGGATTACCAATTTCGCGATCCATCGGCTCATCGGCCCTGTCAGGTGCTCTAACGGGGACGATTCCGTTCTGGCACTTCTCTGGTCATCTCTCGATCAATCCTCATGGCCACTCGTAAAGCAGCACGTCACTGGCGCCGACCTCTGGTCCTCTGAATACACATTACACATCTGATCCCGAGTGTAAATCTTATCACAGCTGTGTCCTGGAAGGAATCCTGCTCAAGGTCTCTTCCGATCTCGCCTATGCCGAACTGTACGGAGGCTGGTACTCTTAAATAATCTCTTCTCGCTCTATGGACATCTGCGTCCTTAGTACAGCATTTTCTCGGAAACTCGTCGCATCCCAACGCCTCTGTAGACATATCCGACCTTTTATCTTAACGGGGAGTAACAACAGCTCGTCAGCGTCTCGCACGAACCTCTTGTCCTATTTGTCTGTATCGTCGTCCACTTCGACATCATGTCTCTATCTGCGCACTGCAAATGTTCTTGGCTATGGTCAATCCGAAGTCTCTCACACGGACTCGAAATCACGAACTCGGTATCTTCATCACTCTGTGAAAGATATCTAGCCGAACTCGTCCCAACCTATGGAGATATACTCCATTCTCGTCCATCTTTGATTAACTCACAACGCATCTGGCTGAGGTTCTCTATCCGAACCTGGTCAACTATCTCGTCGATGATGCCGAACTCTGGTCTGCTGGGTATACGCAATATGACCACTCCTGGGTCCAAGCCTTCTCGTATAGCATTCCAGAAAGGTCCTGTCGAGGTCTCTCTCAAATCTCATTTCTGCCGAATTGCCCGGAAGTTATCATCTTTACTATATCTGTTTCTCATCCCGGAACGGCTGTATGCTCATCGCGACTCCTTCTAGAAGGAATATCCATGTACAACGCCTCTGCATGCGTATCGCATCTCAGATGTCAGCGGAGTGGAACGTCATCTCGTCGAAATCTCGTGCGAACTCTTTACTCCATTTTGTTTCAATGTCGACTGATTCGACTCGTCTTCTCATGGCTGCATAGACTGCGCTCCAACGGCTATACTCGTATCTGGAGTCTCCCAAGCAATGTGTCCCATCACATGATATCCGAATGATGTCGAATCATCTGTTCAATTTGTCAAAACCTCATAATCCCCCAAGAGATCAACATCTTGAGTACAGTTTAATAGTATTCCAGTACATACCACAGCACCTGTGGACCAACCGTAGAAGGGCAAACCCAAGCCTCATAAATGGCACCGCTAAACTGCCGTAAACCCTAAGGTTTGAAGGCGTTCCATGGTTATTACGTCGAGTTAGGGTTTCATTCTTCTAGAGGGTCCATAGCATTACTTGCATTGTCTTTCGAATACTTTAAACTTGGAAATGGGTTCCTGACATTCGATCGTCTTTATCGACTCTCAACGAATCTGTCTGAAGTCGCCTCTAGCTGGAATCAATCTATCTGATGACCTCGCATCGGGATAAGCGAACGAACCACACGTCCTAGTCGTTCCTCCTTGGGTGACTAGCGACCTTCCATCATATCTCTAAGTATACACTCATGCTGCAGTAGCTCCAATCATCTGGGCAATATCTTGTCATTTGCAGCAACAACTGGCTCATTCGTCTGTACGCTGAACAGTGCCTCAATCATCCTGAGTAAGCGATATATCAATGGTCATCACATTCTGGCTGGCTTCTAGCAGTAGCCTGATCCTCTGGTGCTGATCTGCACGTCCGAGAAATCTCGTAAAAGTGATCTCTCAAACGCTCAGGGCGCGAAAACACAATACAACGAAGCCTCTATGCAATCGTATGTCCCTGAAATCACGCCCTGGTCAGTCCTCGTCCATGTCGAGCTCAAGCTGACGCAACTCTAGCCGTAGCTCTCTCTTCCCGTGTAATCGTAGCAGCAAAATCATAACCAATACCGATGAGGATAGATCATAGGAATGAATATAATACTTTGCAAGGAAATGTACATCCTAAGCTTTCTTAAGCGGAGTAGCGTATCGTAAGTATGCCGCAGAACATACGTACGGTACGTCACTCTACTCAAGCTACCAACTCCATCAACCAAGGGTTATCCCATGCGACGAAAGTTCGGGTATAATACCCTCTCGACTAAGTCTAAGTTCCGTAAGGTCAAGCCTAAGTTCCGTATATATATAAACGCTCTAGGCTCCGCATAGTCAAACTTAGACTCAAACCAAGGTTAACGTAGCGCTCTGATAACAACTTTGTCACGACCCGAAATAACACGTGACTGGCCCTTGAATCATATGAAGTCTATAGGACCTCATCTAATTCAAGTAAGCCAAAGCCCAAAAATCTAAAACCCTTTTAAATAATAAATGAAGGAAAAATAGTTTTAAGAAGTGAAGAAAACATATTTAAAAATAAGGTTTTTAAATAAGTAAGCCGAATATGTATTTTTAAAATCTATAGTCTTTTCTGAAAATTTCGACTGAGTTTCCTTCGTAAATACTGGCCCCGAACGGGGGACAACAAGAATAATATATGCACAATGATAAAAGGCATACCCAAGCGGGAGCTAGCTCTTCGTCAATCGACGGTCACAACCACGCAAGCAGTATAATATACAACGCCGAAGGGCGAGGATCAAAACTCAAAATGAAACTCAAAATCAGCATGAAAACCATAATACTACAACGCGCGACTCTAAGGTCGAAATAATACACAACTGGTTTTTTAAGTCAGAAATAATATACAAGTTTGGTCGATGGAATTACTAGATACAACTGATTAACATAAATACAAGGGTGGTTACGATGCGAGTGAACCCACCTACCAAAGCAATCACCCAGAAAGGAAGCAGTATGCCAGAAAAGCCGCAATGAAACCTGTACGGCAAAACCTACAAGAACTGTGGCAAAACGAGGGTGAGTTGCCAACTCGTGAATAGAAAACTTCGCAGAGCAGAAATCGTATGTATGACACAATCCTAGGTCAATACGATCAGTAATAATAATATCCTCAAAATGAATAAGTCTGAAGCAAGAAAAGGTGGCCACGGTAAACATCTATACATAAGTGTAATCCCATGTGCTCGTGTCAGTGCCTCAGGTAACGACATATCATAAATATGAGGTATGATCAATGTATCAACATGAATCAATGTCAACTAGATCATGAAGTCTATAAGTGTGTGGATATCATCCAACTATGTAATCAATGTCTGTAAGTATTTGGATCTCGTCCACGTGTCACCCAATGAAAATAAACATCATGCATGTAAATATCATAAAGCATATGCATGGAAGTATGAGGATATAATCAACATGTGTCCCTCGCGACACATCAAAATCATGGAACCGGAGTGTCCAGCATGACACTCGAAAACATCATGAAAGCTGTGCCTAGCATCGGCACATAAATACTCATATATCGGGCTCCGTCAGTCCAAATCGGCCCACGGGCTCCGTCAGTCCGGATCGGCCCGTATCATCTCTCGACTCCGGTCAGTATCCTCCGGATATCCGCCGAGCCCAAATACTATCATCGGTAGGTAGTACTCCCCTGCCAGGCTCACCGTCTAACATTTACGAGTCTTCTTGCCCCGGGATACCTCACTGGGTCCACCATATACCCGCAGACGGTGCCTACTGCTCCTCGAATCGGGTTTCAAATGCCGCTCTCAGAACCGAGAAAATACATGGTGGGCGCACTGAAATATCATATCAAGGGTAACCAGGTTTTCAAAATAATACATACACTCTTTTGAAATACCCACGGTTCCCAAATCCAGAAATATCATGGAAACAACATATCTCAATGCGTATAATCATAAAGAATGATGTATGCGACATGTAAAAGAAATGTAAGCATTTCAGTATATCGTGCAAGGGATCATATCCTAAATGCAACAGTCCTGCAGTGTAGTGACAGGGCAATTATCGATGATGAAGTGTGTGAGCCGCTAAGCAGGTGTACATGGAATATATGCATCATCGATAATGGTGCTGGTGTCTTAACAGCATGGTTTTGATATAATAATAAACATATTTAAGATGGAATGCGATGCAAACAGTAAGAATATGCGGCAAATGAATAATAAACACAACAGTGTAGAATCCACATCAATGCATCCATGTCATACTGTTTTGCCATTTGAAAGAAGGCGAATCGGGGTTTTTAGGAAAATAAGGGCTACGGTGTTTTTAAGAAAAGATGTGTCTTTTGAAAATATCCATAGAATCCCTTTGCCTGTATTTAAAATACTCCTGATTCGTTAGTTTTTGAAAAAGGTATGACATCGGCCTAGCCTAACATCTACTAGCAAAACTACAGCTCAAGATAACAAGTCAATCAGGAGGGGTATGGAAACCACCAAAATCTGAGTCGATATACATATATATATAATAGTGGGTGATCCCGCCTCAAAGGTACCGCGTACGATACAATACCATATGACATCCTCGAGTCATGAGTGCGGATCTATCATCAATACAAAGCTCGTACGGTAAATCATCGTACGGCATCCCAAAAGCTGGGTATGGTTCAATATCACATTCATCTCATCAATTATCTGGTATCCTTATCATCATATCTCATGATCTGCGGTACTGATCTAAGTCTTGTACAAATCGATACCATCTATATAAATGCGTGTGTAAAACACACGTCCAATGGCCCACTAAAATCTCTTGTCGTATCCCGAATACGAACCACATCATATCACTGATCTCATGACACTATGCCCAATCTTATCGACTCATCTCCAATTGTCATCCACTGTCCTTATCATCCAGGTATAAGTATAACAGATAAGCATATGTGTGTGGGGGTGTAAACCTATTCTAGGGTTCGCAACTAGGAAACTATACTAATTTACTTCTAAAAACCCTAATCTAACTATAGTACACCTAATCACATATTGAATATCCATGTCACACAAAACGCTATCATACTTATATATGTAGTATATATATAGTATACTAAACATCGAACTGCGGGGGTGCTATACGCCATCCATCCGACTTCCCCCGTAGATATAATCTACTCGCCTTGCATCCTGCGTGTCGGTGTCGATGTCGCCTTCATCTTCTTCATCATATGATGCCCTCGTGAAGGTACCTACAAAGATAACACAATCGCAAATGCACATTAAAATCACATCGGAAAACCAAAACGGCACGCTAAGGCCTATAGGTTAGAACCTATGGACTACGCTTTGAAAACCATCAAACAATCCTCGACATCGTCATACAAACGTCAAGTGATCGACGTAAAACGAAATACTAGAAATCCAGAATTCAAAATACGCAAAACGAAACTCCGAATCAAAACAGCAACTTAGGAAAAAGGTCCCAGATTTCACCTTAGGTCAAATTGGTAAATTTTGCATATGTCAAAGGTCTATTTTACAGATGTAGGAACTACAGAACAAGAACGAGCCACAAAGCTCCAGGTCTGGCTGCAAATTGCGGCCAGAGGGAATAAATCTGCGGCCAAGTTGGGGAGTTAGGGGCTAGGGTTTTAATGGTAGCTTCCTAGGTGCCTTCATGTCTCTATGTGTTTGCAAAAGAATTTTCAGAGGCTCCGGGTGTTAGCAGATTTCATTTAACCCTCACAGAATCAACAATTTTTCGATATCGGCTTTTCTAAATCCATATTCCGGGGTTCTAGTCTCTGGTTTAGGTCTGAATTCTAGCATTAGGGGGTTTTTGTGGCCTCTACTGAGCTTAATTACACAATACAACCCAAAGTTTCCCTAAACCCTAACTAGAGTTTTCAAAGTTCACCCAAACCACACGATATCGATTCTAATCTAACATGGGGGTAAAAGCAAAGGAAATTCTAAGCTAAACGCTTCAGAAAATACCTCATTTGGCAACTCAAGAATTTTCTTTAGTTGCTCAAAGCCCTCAAAATTTGATTTTTCTTGGTCCAATGTGCTTCCCTTGAGCTTATGCATCTTTTTAAAGAAAAGGGACTTGGGTTTTGTGGTGTTTAGCATGGAGTTTTGGGGAGATGAAGAGGGGAGGGAGCTAGGGAAGCAGCAGCAGCAAGAAGAAGGGGAGAGGGGGAAAATGTGGTGGAGATTGTGAGATGAGTGAATGGCTAAGTCAAAGGTAACCCCTACCTTTCTCTGTCTCACCCATACCTAATTCTTTATTCTTTTCCTTTTCTATTTTCTTTTCTTCTCTCCTCAATAGTAAACCCAAAACAATTAACCCTTCACCCAAAATCAGGTAGGAAAATGTAACAAGTGAAAAAAAGACATGGTGCATGTTTGCACAAAACAAGTTTAAAGGGCGATTAGCGATTTTTAATCGCGATTAGCACTAAACTAGCATATAATTAATCATAACAACTTAAAATTTGCATAATTCACATAAAATACGCTCTTTTAGTAATTTCTATATTTTTTTTCAAATTTTCCCAAATTTATCGGTATTTAATTATATCGCCTTATTAAAATATTCAATATTTTATTATTGAATTATAAAAATTCCCAAAAATAATATTTTATTTTTTTGAAATGTTACACAATTCTAGAGTTAGGCCCGGACTCGACTCCTCAAGTTGGCCTCCCACTGGACTCTAGAACTCGGTTACTTGTGCTCCCCTCCTTGGATCCATCCTAATGCGGAAAAGTAAATAATATACAACAACGGTAAAATCATCCTCAGCCCGGAAGTGCCCCAATAAAAGAATATTATATACAATGAATTTTACATGAATGAAAATAAAAACTCTCATCTCACATAAAACCCCCGGCTATTCAAAAAGCGACGATCCAATATAACATATCACAGCAACACATAATATCACATGTCATCAATGTGAGTAAATATGCGTATCCCAATTGTCGTTGACATATAGCAACGAAACCGGCGATACACCACATATTACACTTACAGTCGCAGAAAAGAAAATGTCAAACTACAACAATTGGAATCCATAATAACCTTAGACATCATAAACCCAAAATATCTCATACTTTGGATGTCATGCCTAACTATACGAATTCCACATATTATATCATATTCCACAAATAGCTAGATGATGTTAATCATTACGATCAAATCAACAAACATCCAAAATTACCCAAAAAGCTCAACACTTAAGCGTAGTTTAAAAATACTCGGTACATGCCACAGCTCCTATGAACCAGCCGTAGAAGGGTCAACCAATGCCTCACATGTGGCACCACTGAACTACCACAAACCCTACGATTTAGTGGCGGTTCTGACGGTAACATAATTGAGTTAAGGTTTCGTTCTTCTAGAGGGTCCACAGTATCGCTTGCATGATTTTCTGAAAGTTTTAAACTATGGAAAAATCCAACACTTGGAAAATTTCCGGCGAGGGTTAAAATGAGTATTTGATATCCGTTCGAACTTTTTAACACCGTCTAAAGTAACCCGAAAAACTGTTAGAATTACGACTACGAAACACTCTGAGTTGCCTTTGCAGAAAATTAACATCACAGATGAACCCCAGAATCAATGCTTGGGCCGGCTAGCTCGAAAATTTGGCAAGTCTGGAAGGCCAAAAAGAGGCCAAATTGGCTTGTCTTGGTTCAGTGCTCATGTTACATCATATGAAACATACTGTCGTAGGTTAAAAAAAATTTCTACGGCTTTAAAATTCGACAGAAACTGGGTAATCTTATTTCAAGTTTCAGAGTTGTTTCAGTTTCGTAATCCTACACAATCCATCTAATTCTCTAGCTAGGCTCTGATACCACTGTAGGTTTCGTATGAACGACAGCAAGGTTTCGGGAGGCATCGTCCATGCCATTTTCAAAAATTTTCCGTTTTAAAGAACTCTAAACTAGAATCTTTAACTAGAGAATCATACGAAACGAAATGTAAACTACTTTACAACTAAGTGAACTAAGAATACAACCTTTGTAGACCGGTCCTCACTTCAATAGCTCCGTGTAGTAGTCCCTTCGCTCCAAGTAATGATCTTCCGGACTCTAGCATGGCGTCACAAGAAGAAAGAAACGAACTTGCTTGAAGTCTTCGAGGCAGAAGATGATCTATGTCGAGGAGACACTAACCCAAGCTACCACTTCACTAATGAGAGATTAGTGAAGCTAACACCCTATACTAAAGTGCTAATCTAGTAGTGGATGATGAAGTAGGATTTTTGCTCACTTTAGAATTGATTTTCTCTCTTTTATTTCTCACTTGCCCAAAAGCTAGAGAGCTCTTGAGCCTGAAAAAGAAGATGAAGAGAGATAATGTTGTGAGAGTGAATGGCAACCATGGGTGAGAAAATACCTAATATTACTTCTGTAGAGACTTAACCATGAGTTTAGATAATGGTTGGGTTAACAAATATCTAGTGTAAGACAAAACTAGTGGACTAAGTCAATGGATCTCAAAGCTTCATGAAGATTCATGCCATGTGACAAATTTCCAACTAATAATTGAATTACTGTAAAAAAAAATAAACCCTACATTATTTTTATCATGGTGTGAGTCCCATACACCCATGTAATGTGTATCATCAAGCATGACACAAAAAATGTATCTTAATATATATCACATATATATTACATGCACACCCAAGTGAGAGAAAGAAATGTTTAAGTGAGCTAATATTAGTTAATGTAATCTAGTATATCACATATAGAATTATACATTAAATTATCAAATCAACACTTGATTTAATAGTCTGGCTATATCACATACAACCGACTAATACAATTTGTATCAACTTATCGAATCAACATTTGATTCGATAACCCGGCTATATCACATATAACCGACCGATACGAATAAATTATGAGAATAAAATACGGTATAACATACTCCTATTATTCTCGGTCCCGCACATATCACATATGTGCTCCTACTTCTCTTTGCCTGAGCCAGTGAAACCTCTGTGTAGGACTTTAAAGACTCGTCAATACGCTGGTAGTAGGTGATGATCATATCAAGCACCCACAAGCTGTCAGCAGTACTAGCTGGACGTAACGGCTACCCGGGTATTGAGCGATCAAAATATCAACAAGCAAGCCCGCTCTAGCTCCTATAAAGCCTGTCAGTAACACTACCGTATAGTCCGGTCTCTGCGTCTGAGATGTCGCATATCCAGTCTAAGGGTGGTAAACGTCAAACCCCAATAACTCGATAAGTCATGCCGATACGAGGCTCATAACGGGTCGAGAAACTACTGATAACACTTACCGGTAAATCTCTAAATCAGCCCTGGTAAGGGACATCCAGTTATAGCCAATCGAGCACAGCACGACATCTACCCCTAATACCGGGAGAGACGAAATCCCCTCCTATCGCTCATTGCCTCCATGTGAATCGGGACTGTACCCAAAAACCACTACTTTGCACATCCTCTTGAATGTGGTAAGGTGGAAATCAAAGCACAGTGGGAATTACACAAGTCTCTATGACGATCTCGGGTCTACAGACTAACCTGTACCAGTGTTACTAGAGAACTACTATCTGACGTCGGGTATAATACCATCTAGGAGTTCTCGGCGAGTCCGTCCAGTGTACCTAGTCTCTACTGAGTATTGGGTTACCTACAACGAAAGCAAGGTTTCGGGAGGCATCATCCATGCCAATTTCAAATTTTGCCATTGAAGATAACCCTAAACCTAGGAACTTTAACTAGAGAATCAAACAAACATTGAAGCAAACAACTTTACTTCTAAGAGTTAGGGATTACAACCTTTGTAGTTGTTCCTTCGCTTCATAAGCTCCGTGTTGAGGTCCCTCCGCTGCGATCATCAAGCACCCGGACTCTAGAGAGGCACCATGAAGAGAAAGATGCAAGCTTGCTTCTAATCTTGAAATACTAAGATGATCTACCTTGAACAATCTCAAACCCAAGCTCTTGCTTGACTAATCAAGTATTAGCAAAGCAAACACCCTAATCTAAGTGGTTAGAATAGATGAGGATGATGAAATAAGAATTTTTCTCTCTTTTGTTTTCAATTTCTCACTCATTATCGTCACTAATGAAAAAGCTAGTGATGCTTTTCATCAAGAAGAAAGAAGAAGAAGATGATGTAATCCTTTTGTGATGAATAATGAATTATTGTAGTGGTTACAAATTCAACCATGAGTTAAGCATGAAGGCTTAACCCTTGTAGAGAATAAACTAGAGTTAAGGGTTTGGGTTGGGTTAAAAAATATCTTCACAAAAAATCAAAGCTAGTGACAAAAGTCAAAGCTTCATGAAGCTTCATGAAAGCTTCATCAAAGCTTAACCCTAATCCAAACCGTAACCATGTTTAAACTTCACAAAACATGTTGCATTTGTAATCCTAACTTTTTACAATATTATAAATCACATATATAATATATATATAGTTACAAAATAAAATAATACAATTAATATATATCGCATATACATCAATGTATTATCAACTGAGAAAAAGAATCTTTAAGTGAGCTTATATTAGTTAATGCAATGTAATATATCAAATATATAATTATACATTAAATTATCGAATCAACACTTGATCCGATAATCCGACTATTTCATAAATAACCGACTAATATAAAATGTATCAGTTCATCGAATCAACACTTGATCCGATGACCCGGCTATATCACATATACCCGGCCGATATCACATATCGCGAGAATCTAATACGGTATCGTATACACGTATTATTCTCGGTCCCGCACATATCACATATGTGCTCCTACTCCGTTTTTCTTGAGCCAGGAAACCTCTGTGTAGGACTCTAAAGAATCGTTAATACACCGGCAGTAGGTGATGATCATATCAAACACCAACAAGCTGTAAGCGGTCAGCTAAACGTAACAGCTACCCAGGTATTGAGCGATTAGAAGATCAACAAGCAAGCCTATACATTCTCCTGCGAATCCAATCAGTAACATCCCATACAGTCCGGTCTCTTCGTCTGATATGTCGCATATCTAGTCTAGGGGTGGTAAACGTCAGACCACAGTAACCGATAAGTCGTGTCGATATAAGGTCCATAACAGTTCGAGAAACTACTGATAACTCACACCAGTAAATCTCAGCAACCCTGGCCAGGGATTTCCAGTTATAGCCAATCGAACACAGCGTAACATCAACTCCCTATACCGGGAGAGAAGAAACCCCCCTATCGCTCATTGCCTCCATATGATTCGAGACTATACCCAAAAGCCACCGTTTTGCACGTTCTCTTGAATGTGGTAAGGTGGAAATCAAAGCACAGTGGGAATCACACAAGACTCTATGACGATCTCGGGTCTACAGACTAACTTGTACTACTGTCACCAGAGAACTGCCATCTGACGTAAGGTATAATACCATCTGGGAGTTCTCGGCGAGTCCGTTCGGCGTACCCAGTCTCCACTGAGCACCCGTATACTATCTCTGATGTCAAACACCAATGGATATGGGATCATCCATCACCCATCTACATGGGTCGAGAAGAAATACGCTAGTCTACTCTGGTATATCGATGCCCTGTCTCGATACACCTACGACTAGGAACATTTGAAGGATGTACTTAGCGAATACACGGTCCCCACTAGTATGATCTGCATCATAGTCCTGGTAGTCAAGTACTCATCCTAAGGGCTTTATCAACATGTAACATAGAGACAATTGGAGTACATGTTAAGATAAAGAGCAACCGGATAGCATACTATATGTCGAGGAAGAAAGTCCTCCATATATATGTCCAAGCATCCACTACAATATACATCGTATGTATAGTAATGGCCTCTAGGGCATACATATCACTAACAATCTCCCACTTGCACTAGGGCCATCTGTTGTGGTATCTCATACCCAACAATCAGCTGTGGTTGAAGTATCTCATACTCAACCATCCCATAAAAGTCTCTACTGGAAAATAGACCTTTGTGAGTAGATCCGCGCTGTTGTCCTCTGTATCTACTCTCCTATCCCCGATCTCCCTGGAGATCAACCATCTCCATGATCAGGTGATACTGCCTAAGAATATGTCTGGATCTCTGATGAGACGGGGGTTCCTAGGCATAAGCCACAACTCCATTGTCACATAATGATAGGAACGAAGTTCATCTCATGAACTTATATATATATATCCAGACTGCCTCTTTGGTAGCATCCTTGGTAACGATGTGTCTTGCCATTAATCTTCTAGTTTGCTACGGTATCTAGCTTGGAACTCTTCCAACATACCATCCCTCCACTGAGGGTAAAGACAATGCCTATGACTGACATTCAGTCGACCTTACCACCCTGGAAGCTTTCTAGTGATTCTCCCCAGGATCGATTGATAACATCTCACTACACCTAGTGAGAATCCTAACATCTAATTAGATCTATCTCATAGATCCAAAACCCAGGATTTAGGTTGTATCAACTTGATCCTATATGGAGAATCCTTGTGATAAGAGGAGATCGACCGAGCGTAGCATTGGAAACTCCTTCTCTATCAAGAGTATGCCATCCACGTACTATACTGTTAGTGTATATGCCCTAGAGGCCATTACTGTATCATACTAGCTTGTATATTACTTGATGGAAGCTTGGGATATTCACAGTTGTATATACAATCTTGCTCGAAATGGTAGTATGCTACTTGGTTTGTCTCTGCTTTAATATGTGCATGTGTTTCTTTTAGCATATCGCTGATATACATATTAGTAGAGCCCTTAGGATCTTTGCTTGATTACCAGCGTTGTGATGGCGCTCACACTCGTGGGAGCTGGGTGATCTACAAGCACATCCTTATACAGGTCCCTAGTCGTTGGACTATCGAGACAGGGCATCGATACTCCGGAGTAGACTAGCGTATGCGCTTCTTATCCCAGTGTGGGAGACGGTCTGTCCCATAGCCGTCAGTACGTTGTACTTGAGATAGTATGCGGGTGTTCGTTAGGTTACGAGTACACTGGACAGGACTCGTCGGGAACTGTTGGTTGGTATTATACCTATCGTCAGTTATCAGTTCCCAGGTGACATGAGTACAGCTTAGTCCACTGACTTGACACTGTCACTTCGCCTCGAGTGTGTTCCCACTGCACTTTGATTACTACCCTACCACGGCTCAAAGGAGTCGTGCAAACAGGTAGTTTTTGGGTGCAGTCCCGAAGCACTTGGAGGCAGTGACGGTTAGACAGGATTCGTCTCTCCCGGTATTGGGGGTTGACATCGTGCTGTGTCCAGGAGAGCCATTACACGAGTAGTCCCTGGCCAGGGCAAGCGAGATATACTGGTAGGTTTCCAGTGTTATCTCAGGGTGTTCTGGGCTACACTCCGACACGACTTGTACCGCTATTAGGGGACTGACGTTCACCGCCCCCTAGGCCCGCAATGCGATGTATCAGACGAACAGACCGGACTGTATGGAGACTGTCACATACAGGCTCAGTAGGAGTTCAGATGGGGTTACCTCGTCAGTCTTCTTATCGACATCTACCTGGGGACCGTTACGTACAGCTAGTGCCGCTTGCGGTCTGTGGTTAAACCCACTGCCAGCGTAGTGTCGAGTCTTTAGAGTCCCACACAGAGAGCTATTCGCCTTTAGGCAAAATGAGTAGAGGTCGCATAGTTTTGCGACAGGGTTCGTTCACATCCATGCACTTGTGCACGTTTGCTGTCCGGACAGCTTATACTAGCGGGCTTTGGTTTAAGCCGGATCCTAGTATATGATTTGGGATTGGTTTTATCTCTTTGTATTCGTGTTCCTCGGATCACGAATACGGGTGCGTATGCACAGTTGCTTGAGACAAAGGGAGAGGACTTTGATTAGGGTTAATGACTATTGTCATTTTATTAACCCTAATGCTTTTGTGTGTATTATGGTTAATTGATATTAGTTAAAATAATTGTGCATGGTTATGGCTGCTGACCATTTGACCTCCTTGACTTGTTGACCTAGGTTGACACTTTGACCATCATCATTTCATTTGGAAGATGCTCTTTGATCCTTGCAAATTGCATTAAAAATGAAATGATAATGGTCATGTCTTGATTAACCATGACAATTATCTAGCTAATTATCTAATTACAATAATTCACACATATATGTGAGAATGCTTCATATTTTCTCTCATTCTATTTTTTCCTTTCTCTCTCTTGTTCTTCCTCTCCCTCAAGCTCTCCCCTCTCATGTGTTGAGAAACACTTGAGCTTGAGAAAAACCTCTTCTTGATAATCTCTACTCTCATCTAGGGTTCAAGGATTAGCACTTCTTGCACCCTAGTTACTTCTAGCTTGGAGTTGAAGCCAAAGGTTGAGGCTTTCGGGTGGATCTTTCTTCGACGTGAGAAGACGACAAAGGTGACCTCTTTCCACTACTCCAAGGAGCAAGGAGAGAAGGACATAAAGCCCTAGGTATAACCTTTCTAACACTTAGCTAGTTTCTAGTTAGCTTTAGCTTGTTTTTGTTTAGCAAAGATCCTTCTTTGTCTAGTCCATGTTGCCTAAGTTGATAAAAATTTGATTTTTATTCCGTTTTCCGCCTCCCCGCATGTACCGGGCTGGGCAACGTGGACTTACATACACAAGGATCACCACCATATTCTCTACTACCTTTTTGTATATACTAGGTTCATCTACCATTTTGATGAAGTCAAACTCTTTGAGTACCGTATCAAAACAGACGTTCCAACTCCGCGATGCCTGATTTATCCCATAAAAGAACTTGCACACGTTTCCGCTGCTCCCACTGTCCACGAAGCCCTCTAGCTGTGTACTTATAGATGCTCTCTTCTAAATCACTATTTAGAAAAGCAACCATGACACCCAACCGCCAGATATCGTAGTCATGGTATGTAGCAGTGGCAAGTAGGATCTGGAGGGACTTAAGCATAGCTTTGAAAGTCTCAACTTTTCTATGTACACCAAGTAATCTTCTCAAGATATACTTGCTCCTGATGGGGATTTAACCCTTCAGATAAAGCAACCAAATTCCATACTGTTAGTGTATATGCCCAGAGGCCATTACTGTATCATACTGGTTTGTATATTACCTAATGGAAGCTTAGGATATTCACCTTGTATATACAATCTTGCTCAAAATAGTAGTATGCTACTTGGTTTGTTTCTACTTCAATGTGTACATGTGTTTATTTTATCATATCACCTATACGCATTAGTGGAGCCCTTAGGATCTTTGCTTGATTACCAGCGTTGTGATGGCAATCACACTAGTGGGGGCTGGGTAATCTATAAGCACATCCTTATACAGGTCCCTAGTCGCAGGACTATCGAGACAGGGCATCGATACTTCGGAGTAGACTGGCGCATGCGCTTCTCATCCCAGTGTGGGAGACGGTCTGTCTCACAGCCGTCAGTACGTCGTACTTGAGATAGTATGCGGGTGCTCGTTAGGTTACGAGTACACTGGACAGGACTCGTCGGGAACTGACAAGTTGGTATTATACCTATCGTCAGTTATCAGTTTCCAGGTGACATGAGTACAGCTTAGTCCGCTGACTTGACACTGGCACTTCGCCTCGAGTGTGTTCCCACTGTATTTTGATTACTACCCTACCACGGCTCAAAGGAGTCGTGCAAACAGGTGGTAGTTGGGTGCAGTCCCGAAGCACTTGGAGGCAGTGACGGTTAGACAGGAATTGTCTCTCCCGGTATTGGGGGTTGACATCGCGCTGTGTCTAGGAGAGCCATTACATGAGTAGTCCCTGGACAGGGCAAGCGAGATATACCGGTAGACTTCCAGTGTTATCTCATGGTGTTTTGGGCTTCACTCCGACACGACTTGTACCGCTATTAGGGGACTGACGTTTACCGCCCCCTAGGCCCGACATGCGATGTATCAGACGAACAGACCGAACTGTACGGAGACTGTCACATTCAGACTCAGTAGGAGTTCAGATGGGGTTCACCTCGTCAGTCTTCTTATCGGCATCTACCTGGGGACCGTTACGCACAGCTAGTGCCGCTTGCGGTCTGTGGTTAAACCCTCTGCGAGCGTAGTGTCGATTCTTTAGAGTCCCACACAGAGGGCTATTCGCTTCTGGGCAAAACAGAGTAGAGGTCGCATGGTTTTGCGACAGGGTTCGTTCTCATCCGCGCACTTATGCACGTTTGGAGTCCGGACAGATATTACTAGCAGGCTCTGGTTTGAGCCAGATACTGGTATATGTTTTGGGGTTGATTTTATCTCATAGTATTCATGTTCCTCGGAACAAGAATGCGGGTGTGTATACACAGTTGATTGAGGCGGAGGAAGAGGATTTTCATTAGGGTTTCGGAACGGGTGCGTATGCACAGTTGACAGTCGTCTTTTTCCAAACCCTAATGGATTTATGATATATCAATTAATAATATTAATTAAATGAAATTGTGTCATGATTGGGTTTGTTGACTTGTTGACCAAGGTTGACTAGTTGACCATAGTTGAAAGTTTGACCATCATCATTACATATCAAAGATGCTCTTTGATTCTAGCAAAATCATTTAATGTGTGTAATGATAATGGTCATTCCAAACCATCCATCAACTATTTCATTTACATTATTATTATTATTTTTGATAATTCATTTCTTATTATGTTATGGTTGTAAAATGAAAACCTCTCATTCTATCATAACTCTTCTCTCTCCTCTTTTCTTCTTCCTCCTCCTCTAGTTCAAGGAGCTCCCTTCTCATGTGTTGAGAATCCATCTCCTTGAGATAAAAACACCCCAAAGCCACTCTCTACTCACTCTAGGGTTAGAGGTTTAGCAAGCCAAAGATCCTAGTTCACTCAAAGTTCGAGAAAGAGCCCGAAGGTTGAACCCTCAGGTGGATCCATCTTTGACGGAAGAAGGCGATGAGGAAAGCACCATCAACCCCTACAAAGGTTTCAAGAAGAAGAAGTTCATGTTAGGTATAACCTCTTTTCCGAGTAGCTAACTCTCTTTAGCTTTCTTGCTAGTTTAGTTTGGAAGAGATCCCGACTTTGTTAGTCCATGCTGCCCCATGCGCTAAAAATTTGATTTTTATACCGTTTCCGCCTCCCCGCAAGAACCGGGGTTGGCAACGTGGACTTACAGTGGTATCAGAGCCTTACTAAACTTAAACTAGCTTAGTAGTAAAGTGTATGGAAGTTCGATCGGAAAAATCGCAAAAACCGGAAAATCAAAACCCTAACTTTCTGTTGAAATTTTTTGTGCTCCAAAAATAAAAAGTTTTACTCCTAAAATCGGCTCAGGGTTTTGTGAAAACACCCACCAAAAACGGTCGCCTGATTTCCTCAAACCACCGCGGTTCCGCGACGATAGGTATGCATTTGCCGCGGAACCGCCGCCGTTTGGGATCCTCTCGTGATCGGGTTTTATGCAGTATTCTTCTGGTAGGGTTTTGGGATTTTTCAGATGGTTTATTTGTGCCCAGGTTTTCCAGAAAAGAAATTTGTTTTTGGGGGCCTATAAATCCGTATTTTTATCGAACTTTACTACACTTTGACTATAATGGTTATATCTGTGATGTTTATATGTATTGAACGTCGGCTAATCGCTATATGTCGATTAGTCGGGGTTATGCATATCCGTGATCTGTGTTTGATGATGGTTTGTGTATATGAATGCGTTGGACTGTCGCGGGTGAATAGCCGGGTTGGATGTGAGATGAGTGTTTCTTTTTCTTTCATTCATTGTAAAATATAAATTGATGTAATATTATTATTTGTATGGCCGCACAACCGGGTCGGGGTTGTAGCCGTCATTGTATAATTCTTTTTACTGTTTTTGCTCCTAAGATAGACCCATGGAGGGGTGCACAAACTATTGGGTATCTCGAAGTGCCGAGTGGCCTACTCACGGCGTTGAGTGAGGCTGCTCCACTTCGGGTACTTGGCGGGTAGTTTGCCGCACCCGTAAGGGTCTTGGGTGGGGTATTGGCTATTCACCGCGACCGTGTAATCTGCTTTTCGTTGCAGGCTCGAAAGGATTGCGGATTCCTAGTATATCCAATGTATTCATCTGTGATCTGTAATGTCTATCATTGCTATATATTTATAACTATTTAGGCCTTGCTTATGTTTTACAGCCGTGCTAGCCCAGCCCCCGCTCTGTCGTTAGTTAAGTAACCTAACGGGTGATGACAGGGCCCCGTGGCGAATGCGAATGGCATAAGCGTACGTCATATTTTGGTTGTTTTCTGCAATGGTAGGATTAAATGATGGGACGCATTAAAAGAACTAATGCAAGAATATCACGCATTAAAAGAACTAATGCAAGATAATAAACCAAGCAAAAATCGTTGGAACACTTTCGAAAAACCATTCGGTTCTTTTCAAAACCAACTTTTAAATGCGGAGCTTGAGCCACTCCTTTTAAAAGCTATCTCGTTCCATCGATCATATCAAGTTCACTACGTTCACGGTTTAGCCAAAACCATTCGTAGCCCTCCGTCGTTTCGTATGAATATTCAATAGTATTCAAGCTATGTTTGTTGACCTTCGTCAAGGCATAGCGATTGGTAGCTGTTGGGTGTTCATATGTAGCATAGATAGATGCGTTAGTTTGGGACAGTCGTATTACCTTGTTGACCTTCGTCAAGGGTATATACGGGTGGGTTTAAATTAACCTGGAAAATGATGGGCAGAACTTGACATGTGACTTATGATTTGTTGACCTTCGTCAAGGTCATAAGAGCATGGGGCAAAAATCCACATCGGGAGTTTCATAAGTACTGAAACCTGCTAGATTTGCATACCATTTGGAGTGTGATGATTATGGTAGGATTCCTTCATTTTCGTCACCCAATGATATTTGGATCCCGATCCTACTGTGAGTATATGCTACTCCTCGGGAAATTTCTCACTAAACGATCAATGCTATAAACCTAGTAGGTGTCAAGAAAGGTGTTAGCGGGGCTACGCCCCCAGGGAAAAGAGGTTCTTAAATTAAGGAACTTCGCGAAAGCATTGGAAAACCTCCCTCGAAGTACCGACACTGGCCTGGCTGAACGGTTAAGCAAGTATTGTGCGGTGGGATTGATCCCGGCTAATTCTTCCTTTATGGTTTGAGGAGGGATTCGAGAGACAGTGGGAGCCATCCTGTTTAGACAAATTAAAAACCATTCTAAACTTGCAAGAGCATCGTGCTGAGTGTTTCTTCTCTCTCTCCTAATTGCAGCGACCAATCAACATGACTGGACTTAAGTTACTTCTAGATAAAAACATACTGATAGGGCCAAACTAAAAAGATTGGCTCAGGAATGTCAAAATGGCAATCACTTACGACAAGCTGGGGTATCTTCTTACCACCAAAGCTCCACCCGTCCCAGGTCCCACCTCCAGCGTCGCGGATAAGGAAATCCGTAAGACTTCGGAGATTGATTGCGCGAAGGCCAAGTGCCTCGTGCTTGCCTCTATGGACAACGAACATCAGAGGAGGCACGAGAATATGGACCTGGAATCCATATTTCTCCATACAAAAGAACTGTATGGAGAGCAGTCTCGTATCGCAAGATACGAAATGTCGAAGAAGTTATTTTCGGCAAGATTGGCCGTCGGATCATCGGTAGCGGAACACGTGCTTAAGATGATTGGCTACATTGAGGAGCTCGCAGAACTTGGGACCACGTTGGAGAGTGAGCTCTATACGGACTTGATTCTCCAGTCCCTTCCTTCCACTTACGCCCAGTTTATACTGAAGTTCAACTTACAAGAAAAAGAAGTTGAACTTTCAGAACTCCTCAACATGCTGAGGAGCACAGAGGGCACCCTACAGAAAGGTAAGGAAACACCCACTTTGTTTGTAGGAGGATCTTCTTCTTCTAGGACCAAGGCGAAAGCCAAGGGAAAGAAGAAGAAAACCCCCGCCAAACCAAGGGGCGGTGTTAGTAAAGTGGATACGAAGGGAAAGGGAAAGGCAACAAAGATAGCGGGGAAGCTTGTGGGTAAAGAAGAATGCTTCTATTGTCATAAAAGTGGACACTGGAAGAAAGATTGCAGGGCTTGGAAAGCCAGGACACAGGAACTGAAGCAGGTTGCGGCTTCAGCTTCAGGTGTGTATGTTATTGAAAACTGTCTTTCGATAAACTCTACTTCCTGGGTATTGGATACCGGATCAGGATCTCATATCTGTAATTCTTTGCAGGCGTTGAGAAACCGTAGGTTTTTGAAGGCAGGTGACATGACCCTCAGAGTTGCGAATGGAGCTAGCATGGATGCTAAGGCCGTGGGGGACTATCACCTGGGAATGACAGATGGGCATGTTTTGGTTTTACGTAATTGCTTTTTTGTACCCAACGCAACTTGTAATATCATTTCTGTATCTTTGGTTTCTAAAGAAGGTTATGAATTTGCGTTTGTAAGTAATGTTGTAAACATTCACCTTAATCAAGTTCTGATTGGGTCAGGTACACTGAGCAATGGTATATACGTATTAAACCAACCACAGATTTTCAATGTCCAGAATACACACAAAAGAAAGTCTCCAGATATCAATCAGGCTTTCTTATGGCATTGTAGACTGGGTCACATCAATGAGACACGGTTGACTAAGTTACATAAAGAGGGATACTTGGATCCGTTCGAGTATCAGTCTTATGCCACTTGTGAATCTTGTCTCATGGGAAAGATGACTAAGACTCCGTTCACTGGACACGGAGAAAGAGCAAGCGAGCTCTTGGGACTCATACACAGTGACGTGTGTGGACCAATGTCGACACATGCGCGAAGCGGTTATTCGTACTTCATTACTTTCACAGATGATTTCTCTAGGTATGGACATGTCTTCTTGATGAAGCACAAATCCGAGGCCTTTGAGAAATTTCGCGAATACAAGAATGAAGTTGAAAACTAAACAGGCAAAAGTATTAAGATTCTAAGATCGGATCGAGGTGGAGAATACTTGAGTGCCGAGTTCCTGAACTATTTAAAAGAGAATGGAATTCTCTCTCAGCGTACTCCTCCATACACTCCGCAACATAACGGTGTATCGGAAAGGAGGAATCGAACCCTATTGGATATGGTTCGTTCCATGATGAGTAAGGCTGAGTTACCGCGATCTTTCTGGGGTTATGCACTAGAAGCAGCTGCATATCTCTTGAACAAGGCTCCCACCAAGACTGTGCCTACCACTCCATATCAGATGTGGAGTGGGAAGAAACCCTGTCTTAAGTACCTTAAGATATGGGGATGTCCAGCTTTTGTAAAAAAGCAGCATGCGGACAAGCTCGAGGCACGTTCAGTACAGTGTAAATTTGTGGGATACCCAAAGAACTCCAGGGGGTATCTTTTCTATTCCGCTGAGGAACAAAAGGTTTTTGTTTCTCAACATGCCCGCTTCTTGGAAACTGAGTTTTTGGAAACCCAGATAAGTGGGAGCGCAATAGAAATGGAAGAAATTCCAGAACCACAAGCTATTACTGAAAGCTTGGAAGAGCCAGTAGTTTCAAAAGAACAGGACATTCCTACGCCACTCCGCAGGAGTAGTAGGCAGTCTCATCCGCCCGAGAGATACTACGGTTTTCTCATAGACGGGGATAGAGAGGATTGCATCATAGATTATAATGAGCCTACTAGCATCCAGCAGGCCGTTCAGAGCATTGACTCGGTAAAATGGCTGGATGCAATGCGGATCGAAATGGAGTCCATGTACACCAACAAAGTGTGGACGTTGGACATTGGTCCAGACGGAGTAAAACCCGTAGGATGCAAGTGGATCTTCAAAAGAAAGATTGGTGTAGATGGACAGGTTGAGACCTATAAAGCTAGACTTGTAGCAAAGGGTTTCCGTCAAAGACCTGGTTTGGACTATGACGAAACCTTTTCTCCAGTGGCTATGCTGAAATCCATTCGGATCCTTCTTGCCATTGCTGCTTTCCACAATTATGAGATTTGGCAGATGGACGTAAAAACCGCTTTTCTAAATGGAAATTTAGAGGAGTGTGTCTATATGGACCAGCCAGAGGGTTTCATTCAGAGTGGGAGCAGCGGAAAGGTGTGCAAGTTACTTAAGTCCATTTATGGACTAAAGCTGGCATCGCGGAGTTGGAACATCTGTTTTGATGAGACGGTCAAGGAATTTGGCTTTATCAAAAATCCAGATGAACCATGCATCTATAGTAGATTTGTAGCGAGAACTGTGGTATTCCTCGTTTTATACGTGGATGACATTCTCTTAATAGGAAATGACATTCCTATGCTACAATCTGTCAAGGGGTTCTTGTTGCACAGGTTCTCCATGAAAGACCTGGGTGATGCCTCATACATCCTGGGGATCCGGATCCATCGTGATAGATCCAAGAGGATATTAGGACTTTCACAGTCCAGGTACATCGACACCATACTGAAAAGATTCAGTATGGAAGATTCCAAGCGCGGTAACCTACCGGCTTGTCACGGGATCACCCTCTCTAAAGAGATGTCTCCCAAGACTGATTTGGAGAGGGATCGCATGTCTATTATACCCTACGCTTCTGCAGTAGGCTCTATAATGTATACGATGTTGTGTACCAGACCGGATGTAGCTTATGCACTGAGTGTGGTAAGCCGGTATCAGTCAAACCCTGGGGAGAAACACTGGATAGCGGTAAAGAACATTCTCAAGTACCTGAGAAGGACTAAGGAGATGTTCTAGGTGTATGGCGGAAAAGACCTCCAGATCGAGGCCTTTGCTGACTCCAGCTTCCAGAGTGACAAGGATGATTCCAAGTCCATGTCGGGTTTTGTCTTTACCCTCAATGGAGGGGCGGTGTGTTGGAAGAGTTCCAAACAGGAAACCATTGCAGACTCGACGATGGAAGCGGAATACATCGCTGCATCTGATGCCGCAAAAGAAGCTGTCTGGATGAGGAAGTTCTTGATAGAACTTCAGGTGGTTCCGTCCATTGTTGACCCAATACCTCTGTATTGCGACAACAACGGGGCTATAGCTTTAGCAAAGGAACCCAGGTCCCATCAGAGATCCAGACACATCTTGAGGCGGTATCACCTGATCAGAGAGATCGTGGATCGCAAGGAGATCAAGGTTCGGAGGGTTGCTGCAGAAGAAAACACTGCAGATCCATTCACCAAGGCCCTGCCCCAGACACAGTTCGAGCGGCTGATCGAGATGATAGGTCTTCGATACGCCAGTACATGGCCTTAGTGCAAGTGGGAGATTGTTAGTGTATATGCCCTAGAGGCCATTACTGTATCATACTGGTTCGTATATTACCTAATGGAAGCTTGGGATATTCACCTTGTATATACAATCTTGCTCAAAATAGTAGTATGCTACTTGGTTTGTTTCTACTTCAATGTATACATGTGTTTATTTTATCATATCACCTATACGCATTAGTGGAGCCCTTAGGATCTTTGCTTGATTACCAGCATTGTGATGGCAGTCACACTAGTGGGGGCTGGGTAATCTATAAGCACATCCTTATACAGGTCCCTAGTCGCAGGACTATCGAGACAGGGCATCGATACTCCGGAGTAGATTGGCGCATGCGCTTCTCATCCCAGTGTGGGAGACGGTCTGTCCCACAGCCGTCAGTACGTCGTACTTGAGATAGTATGCGGGTGCTCGTTTGGTTACGAGTACACTGGACAGGACTCGTCGGGAACTGACAAGTTAGTATTATACCTATCGTCAGTTATCAGTTCCCAGGTGACATGAGTACAGCTTAGTCCGCTGACTTGACACTGGCACTTCGCCTCGAGTGTGTTCCCACTGTATTTTGATTACTACCCTACCACGGCTCAAAGGAGTCATGCAAACAGGTGGTAGTTGGGTGCAGTCCCGAAGCACTTGGAGGCAGTGACGGTTAGAAAGGATTCGTCTCTCCCGGAATTGGGGGTTGACATCGCGCTGTGTCTAGGAGAGCCATTACACGAGTAGTCTCTGGCCAGGGCAAGCGAGATATACTGGTAGGCTTCCAGTGTTATCTCAGGGTATTTTGGACTTCACTCCGACACGACTTGTACCGCTATTAGGGGACTGACGTTTATCGCCCCCCTAGGCCCGACATGCGATGTATCAGACGAACAGACCGGACTGTACGGAGACTGTCACATTCAGACTCAGTAGGAGTTCAGATGGGGTTCACCTCGTCAGTCTTCTTATCGGCATCTACCTGGGGACCGTTACGCACAGCTAGTGCCTCTTGCGGTCTGTGGTTAAACCCACTGCCAGCGTAGTGTCGAGTCTTTAGAGTCCCACACAGAGGGCAATTCGCCTCTGGGCAAAACAGAGTAGAGGTCGCATGGTTTTGCGACAGGGTTCGTTCTCATCCGCGCACTTGTGCACGTTTGGAGTCCGGACAGATATTACTAGCAGGCTCTGGTTTGAGCCAGATACTGGTATATGTTTTGGGGTTGATTTTATCTCATTGTATTCATGTTCCTCGGAATAAGAATGCGGGTGTGTATACACAGTTGATTGAGGCGAAGGAAGAGGATTTTCATTAGGGTTTCGGAACGGGTGCGTATGCACAGTTGACAGTCGTCTTTTTCCAAACCCTAATGGATTTATGATATATCAATTAATAATATTAATTAATTGAAATTGTGTCATGGTTGGGTTTGTTGACTTGTTGACCAAGGTTGACTAGTTGACCATAGTTGAAAGTTTTACCATCATCATTACATATCAAAGATGCTCTTTGATTCTAGCAAAATCATTTAATGTGTGTAATGATAATGGTCATTCCAAACCATCCATCAACTATTTCATTTACATTATTATTATTATTTTTGATAATTCATTTCTTATTATGTTATGGTTGTAAAATGAAAAGCTCTCATTCTATCATAACTCTTCTCTCTCCTCTCTTCTTCTTCCTCCTCCTCTAGTTCAAGGAGCTCCCTTCTCATGTGTTGAGAATCCATCTCCTTGAGATAAAAACACCCCAAAGCCACTCTCTACTCACTCTAGGGTTAGAGGTTTAGCAAGCCAAAGATCCTAGTTCACTCAAAGTTCGAGAAAGAGCCCGAAGGTTGAACCCTCAGGTGGATCCATCTTTGACGGAAGAAGGCGACGAGGAAAGCACCATCAACCCCTACAAATGTTTCAAGTAGAAGGAGTTCAAGTTAGGTATAACCTCTTTTCCGAGTAGCTAACTCTCTTTAGCTTTCTTGCTAGTTTAGTTTGGAAAAGATCCCGACTTTGTTAGTCCATGTTGCCCCATGCGCTAAAAATTTGATTTTTATACCGTTTCCGCCTCCCCGCAAGAACCGGGGTTGGCAACGTGGACTTACACATACTTTGTTGGTGTATATGGATTCCATCTTAGATCGTTTAGCATCTAGCCATTCTTACAGAGTTCCCACTCCTGATGGCCTGCTCGAAACTACTTGGGTCATCATCTCATGATGCATTCCTCGCTCCCACTGTCATAGAGAAAACTGAAGTATCTCTCAGGTGGATGAGGAACCTTACTAGGTCGGCGGAGAGGCTGAGGTTCGTCGGGAATTATTGAATCCTACGGTTCTACCAAATCGTCAGCTGTAGTTTGTATAGATGGAACTCCTTCCAGTTCTACCTTATGACCACTAATTTCTTCACAAGAAATTCCCTTTCCAAAAGATTGTATGCTGAGAAAACAAAACACCTTTTGTTCCTCGGTTTGGTAGAAGATATTCCCTTGCGAATGCTTGGGATATCCAACAAACTACAACAGAACTGACCTTGAATCGAGTTTTTCCGGATTTTGCTTTTAATATAGGCCGTACAACCCCAAATCTTAATATACTTAATGTAAGACAAAGGTAGTGCCCCGGCCGTCTTTCCGAGGCCAAAATGCGGAAACGAAAATTTTTCTAAATTAGAAACCGGCGCTATCGTATGCTTAAAACCCGGATTGAACCATTAACCTACAACTAGCTATCTAGAGAAGGGATAGAAGGCTATATCGATCGATCCGTGTCCTTCGGTCTTTGGCCACCATCCCTAGCTCCTCGCGGCATCTCCGGTCTCGATTTCCTCGTCAGAAAGGGCACCACATCATCGATTCTTTTTACGGGCTCCCGCTTCATCCGAAGCAACTCGGGCATGAAGTGTGCTAGCCGACGTATCAAAGGTGATGTAGAGAATGTTTGTGATCACTTTGTCTCTTGCATCCATTGCATGGATGGAGGTTAGAGATGAAGCCATTGATGGAAGTTTTGAGCTAGAGGAAGAAGAAGAAGAAAAGAGCCTTTTTCTTTCTTATGTTTCTTATGATAAAAAGAGAGAGTATGAGATATGAAACAATACAAGGCCAACCTTTTCTCATGGCAGCCCCTATCTCTCTTGTTATCATATCAACACAAATCAATCACAATATGTGACATTTGCACAAGAAATGATACCATGAGTCACCTATGAAGTACATGTATCATTTAATGCACAAAATGATGGCTTAAGCTCACAATTTCCATTAACAAACATTAATCCAAATGTTTGCAACAATAAAAAGATATGGCAACATCTAAAGTAAACTCGTGACGGAAAACAAGGATACCCCTCACCTGTATATACATACCTGCATCTGCATTCCGACCGAATGCTAATGCGATGAGACTAAAGTAATCCAACAAATCTAATACTAGGATCCGGCATAAACCAAAGCCCACTAGTATGATCCGTCCGATCATGATCCGTGCAATACCGCACGTATATGATCGAACCCTGCCATATATCATACGGCCTCTACAACGTTTCGCCCGAAACTTGAGAAACTGTCTGTGGGGGACTCTAAAGACTCGTCAGTACTTTGGCTGTGGATTTAACCACTAGCACGTCAGAGGTATTAGCCGTACGTAACGGGCTACCAGGTATTGACCAAAAGGGAGGTCGATGAGCGAACTCATCCTGACACCCTACTGAGCCTGTCAGTGACAATATCCGTACAGTCCGGTCCGTTCGTCTATGAGCATCGCATGGCGGGCCTAGGGGGTTGGTAAAAGTCGGACCCCCAAAAGCGGTACAAGTCGTGTCGGAGTGTAGCCCAGAACACCCTGAGATACTACTGGAATACCTACCAGTAAATCTCCTGTCTCGGCCGAGGGCTTTGTGTAATGGCTCTCCTAGACACAGCGTGACCTTACCCCCAATACCGGGAGAGACGAATCCTCTGCCGATCCGCTCACTTGCCTCCATGTGGCTCGGGACAGTACCCAACTAAAACCTATTTGTACGCCTCCTTTGTGCCGTAGTAGGGTAATAATCAAAGCACAGTGGGAACTCACACGAGACAAATGAAGATCTCAGGTCGATGAACTAACCTGTATACATGTCACCAGGGAGCTGCTATCTGACGTCAGATATAATACCAACTAGCATGTTCCCGGCGAGTCATGTCCGGTGTACTCATAACCCAATGAGCACCTGTATACATCTTAGGTGATCCAACTGACACCAATGGCTTGTGAGACCAGCCACCGCCCCTCGTCAGGGTCTCGGCTGTATACACTAGTCTACTCCGGAGTATCGATGCCCTATCTCGAAACTCCCACGACTAGGGACCACTTTTAAGGATGTGCTTATGGACTACCCAACTCTCACGTATATGATCTCCATCATACTGTTGGTAGTCAAGCAGGATCCTAAGGGCTCTATCAACGTGTAATAGTGAACATGTCACCTAAAGTTGTACACGACTGATAAAGACCAACCATTATAGCATACTATTCTCTATCAACGTGTAATAGTGAACTACAATGTCACTTAAAGCATGTACACGATGATAAAGACAAACCAGATAGTATACAATCCTCTCGAGTAAGACTGTCCTATCAGTATAGGTCCTCTCTCAATCATTGCAATCACATGCCTGCGATCTAATAATTGACTCTGAGGGCACTATATTCAACAATCTCCCACTTGCACTCAAGGCTAATTATAGCGATGTCGCATACTCACAGCCCGTGTGATACCGAACACCCAACTGCTCTACTAATCAGTCTCATAAAGCCCGTTTGCGAAACTATTGCGTTCGAGGAATAGCCTCAGTGAGTGGATCCGCCCTGATGTTTCTTTCTGTGTCTCTCTTAATCTCAAGTTCGCGGAGAAAGCCATCTCTCGAAATGAGCAATACCTGTCTTTGAATATGTCTGGATATCTGATGGGACCTAGTTCATAAATGAACTCCAAATCCAAAATTCTTAGACTGTATCGTCAACTGAGACCAATGAGTATCCTACGCCATGCCACTCTCAGTATCCGCTTGGACCACCTGTCTAAAATACTGCCCCTCGTCAGAGGGAAAACTATAACTCTGACAGCCACTCTGTCATCCAGGTCACCTTGGAAGCCTGGAATGATAACTGTCTCCCGAAGGAGGCTGTCGTTATCATATCCCTAGAACATCCACTTATGTTCTAAAACTGCTTTCGAATGTTTCTCCAGGATTGGATCAATATCTTATTGCATCTACTGCAAAAACAACATATGGTGTGGTACTTGACATCTCATGATCAACTCAATTGCCTAAGAAAGTGATCTGCCAATCATGCATATCCCTCTCCCCTTTAGTCTGTAAGACACCTTTAGAGAGGGTGACTCCATCACCTGCAGGTACACCACCGTGCCAGGAGTCGTCCATTCTAAAACACCTGTAGAATGCTGTCTAAGTGCCCAGATTAGGAAACTACCTAAATCTAGATCTAAGACCATAGATCTAGTAACCAGAATGCCTGATATAATATCCAAGCCCTATGTGGAGAAACCACTGTGTGACAACCAAAGCAAAACCGATCGTAGTGCAGGAATATCACTTCCTACTATGTGTATGTCATCTAAATACCAGGACATCACACTCTACTACCTTCTTAACAGATCCATCTCCTATTCTGATGAAGTCAAACCTATGACTGTCACATCAGAAATAGATGATCTATCTCCGCTATATCTGCTATAGTCTATAAATAGACATAAGCCACTTGTCCACTATACTTCCGCTGCTCCACTGACTATGACAACCCTCTGGCAGAGTCTTATACACGTACAGTTCTAAAGCTAGAACAACGCTATACTCATCCTCCTGCCGGGTCTCACAGTCTGGAACAACAGCAATGACAAGTCTGGGTAAACAAGAACCTCCCGGTCACCGTCTTTGAGCATACCGAAGTACCTCTCGAGTGGCTGAGGTTACCCACCATATCTGTGGAGTGGCTAATGGAATGTCAAACCAGATTGAATCTTTAGGTTCTTATCAAATTTTCAGTAATCGCTTGCGGTTCTGGAATCACTTCCAGTTCTACCATACTCCCACTACTGTTTTCTAAAAAATCCATTTTTATTAAAACTGTGGCGAGTCAAGAACAATATCACAATTGATCTTCCAGATGGTAGAAAGTCAACCCTCGTCATAGCCCGGGTCAACCCACAAACAGCCATTACAGAAACGTGCCTTGAGTTATCCAGAGTCTGGTTTTAAGCATAAGCCGGACAACTCCCCATACCTTAACATTGTTAAGATATGAACTATTCTATATCCAATATAGAAACAGAGGCGCTGATTTAATTAGAACCAGATTCAAATCATGCAGCTATCTCTAGTGCATGTCAACTAAATGGAGAGAGGCCGATCAGCATTACTCAACTTAGGAGTGCTTCCAATTATGAGTAACCTGAAAGAGAAGCAAGTTCTTTTAATCATTACTATTAACTGAATACCATACACAAGTATCTACATCTTCGATCAGCTTGAAGAATCCTGATACTTGCATTACCTGGTTCTCTACTTTATTCTTATACCTATAACTTCTCAAAACATAGACATTGCATTTCTACGAAACACATGTCTAAGAACTAGATAAATCACAAGTAAACAGAATATAGTACGAGTACCAACCCCTCTGTCTTCATGGACATTGGACAACATACAATACTCTGTATAAGTCCCCTGAGTCTAATAACTCATTCCCTGTGTGTCGTAGGTTGAAAACTGTACTTATGGTTAAGAAGAATTACACCGCTGTTTAATGCTCCTTACCTAACCATCTACTGATATAAGTAAATGTCATAGACATAATTTCAAAAATTTATATCTCACTTTATAAAAGAAACGTACAGATATATCAATTTGAAATTGGTGCATAACAACGGATATTCAAAACCAAATATTTGCCGTCCGGCAAACAACCCAGGCGATTTCCTCAAATATCACCAATTACAACGAATCCCGATATAATGAGGATGATCACCCAATTCCCAATAACTTACTCCCACTCATCATCTGTAAAACCATACAGTTGTGAGAATCAAACCTGGTAAATACATACTCTGGAGCAAGGGTCTAATTGGGAAATCAGTTTTCTATTAACAATGCACAGTGAAACTGAAACATATAAATGTTTCGAAGGGGTATCCGGGTATTCCTAGTAATGCCTCTTCCATTATCAAATTCACAACTGTAATCGTATAATTCTTTGCCATCTCTCCAAATCCCTTTATATGTCTTTAGTCATTACCTTCTGTACACCCCTTTAGGCTAAATGGTTTTCTTCCTTCTCTACCGTTCGGCACCAGTCTATGGTTTGGAAGAAGAATATCCAATAAGCGTAATAGGTGTACTGTCCTAATCCTAGGAGCACTCGTAACCCGAGAGAATGTAAAGATAAAAGACAACTGAATACAACCTTATTCCTAATTCTGCTGAACCAGATTCCATCCCCGAACTGGAACAAGTTCCTTCGAGTTCGTATATAACCATACGATGAAGTATCCAAATAACTGTAGATCTTCGTAGTGATACGGAGTGTACTGGAGAAATACAAAGGTGAAGTAGGAGTGGCGATGAAATACTTGGTTTGGTCGTGAATAGCAGTAGCAATTTATTTTGCCCTCTTACTAATCCCTTTATATGTCTTTACTTAATACCTTATGTACACCTTCGTTAGGCTAATCGGTTTTCTTCATTCCCTACCATTCGGCACCTGCCTATGGTTTGGAAGAAGACTATCCAATTTGCATAATAGGTGTACCATCCTAATCCAAGGAGCACTCGCAACCTGAGAGAAGGTAAAAGGAAAAGACAACTGAATAGTCCTATTCATTTTCTCCAGAACCAGAAACCATCCTCGAATCTGGAACAAGTTCCTTCGATTTCGTATATAACCATACGATGGCTTTATCCAATGGAAGTGGATGTTCATAGTAATACGGGGTGTTCTGGAGAAAAGGGTAAAAGTAGGAGTGGCAATGGGGTATGCAACTCTGACAATCCAAAAGCCAGTGTTATAAGAAGGTTCGGTTAACTTGGTCATTGAGTCATAGTCAAGGGTTGGGTCATGATCGCTGCCAAAGAGAGAGAGAAAAGAAACACTCAGCATGCACTCTAATCTAGATCAGAATGGTTATCACTTTATCTAATCAGGAAACCTCCCACTGTCACCTCAAATTCTCCTCCAAACCTGAAGGAAGAATTAGTCGGGATCACCCGAGGAGTAGACCAACTCATCAGTAGGAATCGGGATCCAACTATCATCGCATGATAACGTGACGGAATCCACTCACGTTATCACACTCCAGAAGGTATGCGCATGCCTGGCAAGTTTTAGTTTCTTTAGAAACTCCCGATGTATGTTTTTACCCCAAGCGGCTTATGACCTTGACTAAGTCAACAAACCATAAACCGCTAGTCAAGTTCAACCCGTCATTATTCTGGACCACATTAAACCCACCCGTGCGTGCTCTTGACTAGGTCAATAAGGCCGCACGACTGTCCTAACCAATCGCATTTATGCAACAAACAAGTACCACTTAGCTACCGAACACTACGTCTTGACTAGGTCCACAAACGCAGCATGAATACTAAATAATACCCGTAAGAAATGACGGACGGCTACGGCTGGTTTTTGGCGAAAAACCTTTAACGTAATGAACATGATATCGTTAAAGGAACTGCATAGCTTTTATAAAAATATAGTGGCGAAAACCTTTGCTAAAGAGGTCACTCCCGGTGAAGGGATCTCGGCTCTTTTCCCGTAGAATAAGGTGCAGGATATTCCAACTGAATACCACGATGCAAAGCAAAAAGGCAATCGGCTATAGTGAAGTTATTACCCTGACGCAAACTTCTGTCCAAGGGGTCACTCCCGGTGAAGGGATCTCGGCCCTTGCCTCGTCGACTGAGGTGCTGGATATTCATAACCGAATACCACTGTGCAAAACAAAAGAGAACGTCCTTGCATTAACAGCTTTTTTTTTTAAAATGTTCCAACAACATTATAATAGGTTTGTTTAGCTTGCATTGATCCGAATCAATGCAGTCCCATCAATTAATCACACCACAAAAGAACGAAAATATGATGTACGTATATGCCATCCGTATTCGCCAATTGGTCCCGTCATCACCCGTTAGGTTACTTAACTAAGGACAGAGCGGGGACTGGACTAGCGCGGGTGTAAAACATATACAACATCTACTAGTATATATATCAATATATAATATTCGCTCATGGTGTGATAAAATGCAACATCACAGAGAGTAATAAGAATCACAGAACAATACAGATAATCTGGGATCCCCGAGTTTCATAGAGCCACTACTGAAACCCAATATTCCCCTGGTCATGTGGATAGCCTGTGCAATGAAATCCTAGACCCCTACGGGCGCGGCAAGTTACCCGCCAAAATCTGAAGCGAGGCAGCCCCCTTCAACAAAGTGAATGGACCACCCAGCACTTCACGGAATCCGGTAACTTGAGCATCCCTCCTTGGGTCAACCTGTACCCCCTACGAGTGCGGTGAATAGCCCGCCAATTCTAGAGTGAAGCCCCCTCCGTCTCAAAGCCATGAGATGCGGGCTTGTTGCCCTCTAGAACTCGGCTACCCGTGCACCCCTCCGCGGGGTAATCCTAGTACAGAAAGTAAAATATACAACGGGTACATCGACCTCAGCCCGGTCGTGCCCTAAAAGAATAATATACAAACAGGCAGTGACGGCAGTTCACATGTCGGGCGCTCGCCCCGCAATATCAAATGTACAAATACAACCAAACTGTACTACCATTGTATCCAGGCTATCCACCACGACAAATCCACAACAACACAGCACAACACAGAACATCAACGTGAATGTCACGTTCGCAAATCCGTCTAAAAGAGCTATAGCAATTCGACAGGATTTACCGATCGAATGACATTCACGGTCGCAGATATAATGTAAATACTGTGAACTAACATGTTTAAAATTTTCGATCGACAAAATTTCCCGAAGTGGGCCCCAAGCACAAATCCAGCACTCAAAATAATCTGGGCCCAAACAGAATACACCAGAAACCCCAATTCTAAGTGACAGAACACTGTACAAAATTTGGTACAATGAAGGATCTTTACTGCGGCGGAACCGCGGCCAAAATAAGGGTATGGCCACGGTTCCGCGGTGTTACTGTACGATCACTTTACCAATTTTCTGCAGTACTCTTAAAAAACCCTCCCTAATTTTCGGCAACGCACCAAATAATTTTTTGACCACAGGAAAAATTCGACAGAAACTGATGACTTGGAAATGCAGTTTTTAGAAAATTCGTTCGATCGATATTTTAAACACGTTAGAGCAAGCTAGAAAAGGTTAATGGCGTGGCTCTGATACCATGTAAGACTACGGTAGCGCCCCGGCCGTCTTTCCGAGGCCAAAATGCGGAAACGAAATTTTTTCAAAACTAGAAACCGGCGCTATCGTATGCTTAAAACCCGGATCTAACCATTAACCTACAACTAGCTATCTAGAGAAGGGATAGAAGGCTATACCGATCGATCCGTGTCCTTCGGTCTTTGGCCACCATCCCAAGCTCCTCGCGGCATCTCCAATCTCGATCTCCTCGTCGGAAAGGGCACCACATCATCGATTCTTTTTACGGGCTCCCGCTTCATCCGAAGCAACTCGGGCACGAAGTGTGCTAGCCGACGTGTCCAAGGTGATGTAGAGAATGTTTGTGATCACTTTGTCTCTTGCATCTATTGCATGGATGGAGGTTAGAGATGAAGTCAATAATGGAAGTTTTGAGCTAGAGGAAGAAGAAGAAGAAAAGAGTCTTTTTTCTTTCTTGTGTTTCTTATGATAAAAAGAGAGAGTATGAGATATGAAACAATACAAGACCAACCTTTTCTCATGGCAGCCCTCCCTCTCTCTTGTTATCATATCAACACAAATCAATCACAATATGTGACATTTGCATAAGAAATGATACCATGAGTCACCCATGAAGTACATGTATCATTTAATGCACAAAATGATGGCTTAAGCTCACAATTTCCATTAACAAACATTAATCCAAATGTTTACAACAATAAAAAGATACGGCAACATCTAAAGTAAACTCGTGACGGATCACAAGGATACCCCTCACCTATATATACATACCTGCATCCGCATTCCGACCGAATGCGAATGCGATGAGACTAAACTAATCCAACAAATCTAATACTAGGATCCGGCTTAAAACCAATACCCACTAGTATGATTCATACCCGATCATGATCCGTGCAATACCAGCACGAATATGATCGAACCCTGCCATATATCATACGGCCTCTACAACGTTTCGCCCGACAACTTGAGAAACTGTCTGTGGGGGGACTCTAAACACTCGTCAATACTTTGGCTGTGGATTTAACCACTAGCACGTCAGAGCTATTAGCTGTACGTAACGGGCTACCAGCTATTGACCAAAAGGGAGGCTTCGATGAGCGAACTCATCCTGACACCCTACTGAGCCTGTCAGTGACAATATTCGTAAAGTTCGGTTCCGTTCATCTATGAGCATTGCATGGTGGGGCCTAGGGGGGTGGTAAAAGTCGGACCCCCAAAAGCGGTACAAAGTCGTGTCGGAGTATAGCCCAGAACACCCTGAGATACTTCTGGAATACCTACCAGTAAATCTCCTTCCTCGGCCGAGGCTTTTGTGTAATGGCTCTCCTAGACATAGCGCGACCTCATCCCCAATACCGGGAGAGATGAATCCCCTGCCGATCCGCTCACTTTGCCTCCATGTGGCTCGGGACTTGTACCCAACTAAAACCTGTTTGCACGACTCGTGTATGAGCCGTGGTAAGGTAGTAATCAAAGCACAGTGGGAACTCACACGAGACAAATGATGATCTCAGGTCGATGAACTAACCTGTACACATGTCACCAGGGAACTGCCTATCTGACGTCAGGTATAATACCAACTAGCATGTTCCCGGCGAGTCCTGTCCAGTGTACTCATAACCCAATGAGCACCTGTATACATCTTAGGTTGATCCAACTGACACCAATTGCTTGTAAGACCGGCCACCGCACCTCTCGTCGAGGTCTCGACTGTATACACTAGTCTACCACGGAGTATCGATGCCCTGTCTCGAAACTCCCACGACTAGGGACCACTTTAAGGATGTGCTTATGGACTACCCAACTCTCACGTATATGATCGCCATCATACTATTAGTAGTCATGCAGGATCCTAAGGGCTCTATCAACGTGTAATAGTGAACATGTTGTAGTTGTATGTATGCCCTAGAGGCCAGTATTGTACAGATGATGTATATTATATTGGATACTTGGACATATATAGAGATGACTTTCTTGCTCGATATGATAGTATGCTATCTGGTTACTCTTTATCTTAACATGTACACTTGTCTCTTTAAACTGTCTTATAGTGACATGTTGATAAAGCCCTTTAGGATGTGTACTTGACTACCTGGACTATGATGCAGATCATACTAGTGGGGACATGGTAGTCCATAAGTACATCCTTCATGGTCCCTAGTCGTGGGTGTATCGAGACGGTGGCATCGATATACCAGTGTAGACTAGCGTATACGCTTCTCGACCCATGAGATGGGCGATGGATGATCCCATATCCATTGGTGTTTGACATCAGAGATGGTATACGGGTGCTCAGTGGAGACTGGGTACACTGGACGGACTCGCCGAGAACTCCCAGATGGTATTATACCTCACGTCAGATGGCAGTTCTCAGGGTGACACTTGTACAGGTTAGTCTGTAGACACCGAGATCGTCATAGAGTCTTGTGTGATTCCCACTGTGCTTTGATCTCCACCTTACCACGTCCATTGAGGGCGTGCAAAACGGTGGTCTTTGGGTACAGTCCCGAGTCACATAGAGGCATATGAGCGATAGGAGGGGTTTCGTCTCTCCCGGTATTGGGGGGTTGATGTTGCGCTGTGCTCAATTGGCCGTAACAGGGAAGTCCCTGGCCAAGGCTGATCAGAGATTTGCTGGTAAGAGTTACCAGTAGTTTCTCGACCCGTTATGAGCCTCACATCGGCACGACTTATCGGTTATTGGGGTCTGACGTTTACCACCCCTAGACTTGATATGCGACGTATCAGACGAACAGACTCGGACTGTATGGTAAGTGTTACTGGTTGGATTCACAGGAGTGTGAGCGGGCTAGCTCGTCGATCTTCTGATCGCTTAATACCCGGGTGGCCGTTACGTTTAGCAGACCCTTGCGGCTTGTGGGGTGCTTGATATGATCATCATCTGCTACCGGCCGTATTGACGAGTCTTTAGAGTCCTACACAGAGGTTTCCTGGCTCAAGCGAAACGAAATAGGAGCTCATATGAGATATGTGCGGGACCAAGAATAATGCGTGTATGTGATACCGTATTTCATTCTCGCGATGAATGTTTTCGATTGGTTGTATGAGATATAACCTAGTTATCGAATCATTGATTCGATAAATCGATACATTGTATACTAGTCGGTTATGTGCGACATGACCGGATCATTGAATCAAGTGTTGATTTAATGATTTAATGTTTAATTTATATATATGATATATTACTTTGCATTAACTAGTATTGGTTCACTTTAAATGGATTTTCTCACTTGATGTGCAAGTTGTATATGTGATATACTTTTGTGCACATGTTTGTATCATGTTTGATGATACATGTTGACTTGTGCTTGTGTAAAGATTAAACCATGGTTATATGAATGGTTAAGGGTTTTATATACTTATTCATTTATTTATATTGATTATTCATTTTGGAAAAGAAAAGAAAAATGGTGGCATTATTTGTTTCTTTCATGAAGCTTCATGAAGAGTTGAATAATTGACCATTTTTGTTTTCTTCTCTTAACCCTAACCATCCACTTAACCCTAGTTTGCTCTCTACACTTGACGATGGTAAGTATATTGATAAGTATTGATTTTATTATTCTTTTTACACAATACTTATCATATTCTATCTACTTCTTCTTCTTCATCTTCAAGAGAAAAAACTTGATGCCATCAATAGCATCTGAGTTCAAAAGTGAGAAATCCAATTCTAAAGTGAACGCACCTCCTATTTCTTTCACCCTCTACCTCTTGGCCAAGTTGTTTTGGGTATTTTCTTTCACAAGTTTCTCAACTTGGTGAAGTTGGAGCTTGAACTTGTGCAACCTCGACGTAGATCATCTTCGGCACGAAGCCGACGACCTATTCCGCTCATTTCTTCGATGAAGTCGATGCGAGAGTCCGAGATCCAACTAGGACAGCGAGAGGACGCCTACGTGGAGCTTAGGAAGTGGAGAAACGGATCTATAAAGGTTGTAGCCTCTCTCCTTTAGTTAAGTTGTTAACTAGATTACCGTTTCGCCTAGAATTCTAGCCAACGATCCGTAGTCTAGGGTTTCTCGGGCACCGTAAATCTTTTAATTTGGCATGGTTGATGTTTTGTGAGACCTCTTGAGAGTGCCTAGGAACCCTACAGTTGTATCCTAGCTAGAGCATTAGGCTACGAGCATTAGTCGAAGTCTAGACTGAGCCAGTTTCGAAGTACCGATCCGAAACCCCATTTCCTAAATGCTCTCTGTACATTTTCTAAATCTGGAATTTTCCAAATTAAAAATATGCAGAAAAACCATCAGGAATATCTAAGAGTTACTGTGAAATTCGACAGCCCAAATCCACCAAGTCGCCCGCGGTTCCGCGGCATGAGCATGGCTCATGCGGCGGTTCCGCGGCCGTAACGACCTAATTAAACAAAGAATTCTGCACAGTAATTCTTAGTTTCCAGTGGTGTTTTCCTGGGAATTTTTAATATTTATTCAAGAGTTGAATTTTCTGGGGTGTTTTGGGAGTTCGCTGATTCGATCGGATTATCAGATTTTATTGATGTGGTTTTCCGGATGTTTAGAATATGTTAAAAGTTTCGACCGAATGAAAATACCCCAACTTTTCCCCTGCCGGAAAATATCCAAGTGTTGGATTTTTGTGTGGTTTAAGGACGTTCTGAGTAGTGCAAGTAACGCGATGGTCCCTCTAGAAGACAACAAACCTTAACTCGATTATGTGACCGGCTTGAACTGCCCTTTGAACCTTCGGGTTTGGGGCAGTACGGCGTGCCACATGTGAGGCGTTGGCTTGACCCTTCTACGGCTGGACCGTTGGTACTGAGGCATGAAGCGAATGTCATTGAACCTATTTCATGTGTTGAACGGTTTCGGGAAAACTTGGGTGTTCGATTGTTCTCGATCGGAAAGTTTTACATTTTCTATTTATCCGGAATAGAATACAATAATTGGAATTCACAAACAGTTATGAGATAACTGAATGAATATTATAAATCTAGCGGTTTAGTTTCACTTGATATTGAAAGAGTTTTCGATAATGAGACTAAAATGCGGGGTTTATAACTGTTAGTCATGTGATGTCTAAGTATTTCATTTGTTTAGGCATGTGATGTCTAAAGAGGTTGCGGATTCCAACTGTTGTAGTTTTACACTTTCTTTTCTGTGACCGTAAGTGTAGTATGTTCATATCGCCGGTTTCGTTGCTATAACGTCAACGACAATTGGGGTATGCATACTTACTTACGTTGATGACATGTGATGTTATGTGTTGCTGGATATGTTACATTGGATCGTCGTGTTTAAATAGCCGGGGGTTTTTATGTGAGATGAGTGTTTTTCATTTTCATTCATGTAAAAACTTGTATGTAATATTCTTTTTATTTGGGGCACTTCCAGGTAGCGGAAGTTGTCACCTTTTGTATATTGTTTACATTTCCGCATTAGGATAGACCCAAGGAGGGGAGCACAAGTAACCGGGTTCTAGGGTCCAGTGGGAGACCATCTCGAGGAGTCGAGTCCGGGTCTCCTAACCCCTAGAATTGGCAGGGTTGCTTTGCCGCTCTCTCGTAGGGGTCTAGGTGGGTGTAGGATTGGCTATTCATCACGACCGTAGGAATCCGTGTTTTATACTGGCTCGTATTGAAAACACCGGACTGTCCTAGTATATCCAATGTTTCATATGTTTCTTCTGCTTGCGATATCTGTGATGCGATCATGTGATGTTCTGTGATAGATACTTTATATAGTATATATGATATATTATATAGACGTTACTTATGTTTTGCACCCAGTACTAGCCCTGCCCTGCTCTGTCGTTAGTTACCTAACCTAACGGTGCACGAGGGGACATCGAGGCGAATGCGGATGGCATAAGTGTACATCGTATTTATCTGTGATGTTTAGGTATTTAAATGATGGGACTTCATTAATGTGATTAATGAAAGAAAAGAAACCTAAGATGTTGTAGAATCAAATTTTAAACAAAACAGGTAGCTACAGTTCTTGCTTTGCATAGCGGTATATATGATATACCCTGCACCTTATTCGATGAGGAAAGGACCGAGATCCCTTCACCGGGAGTGACTCCTTTAGCAGTAACTGGCAGATGCTACACACTCGGTTTGCTTTTGATTGTTTTTGAGTTTTGCTTTGCACAGTGATATATATGATATATCCCGCACCTCATTCGACGAGGAAAGGGCCGACGATCCCTTCACCGGGAGTGACCCCTTTAGCAAAACTAGAAAAGCCTCAAAATCACTCCATTTTAAAAACTTCATCTGATTCTACGACTATATCAAGTTCATTACGCTCATGGTTTTCAGAAAAACCTGCGTAGCCCTCCGTCATTTCAGATAAGTACTAATTAGTATTCGTGCTACGGTAGTTTGGCCTCCGTCAAGGCGTAGTGTACGGTAGCTAACTAGTGCTTATCTGCTAGCATATGATGCAATTGGATTAGGGTATTCGTACGGCGTTGTTTGGCCTCCGTCAAGGGTCGTGCGGGTGGGTTTAATTCAATCAGGAAATGACGGGTTGAACTTGACTAGCGGACTATGGGTTGTTTGGCCTCCGTCAAGGTCATAGGATGCTAGGGGCAAAATATTATCGGGAATTTCAAGTGTTGAAATTTGCAATGAGATTGCATACCTTCTATGAGATAGTTGGATCCCGATACCCACTGCGAGTAAGAGTTACTCCTGGGAGAGTTTTACATATTGCAATTAGCTGATCAAGTAGGTATCTAGAAAGGTGTCAACGGGGTTACGCCTCTGGGAAAACGAGGTTTACATTAATTAGGTTCGTGCGAAAGCACGGGGGACCTCCCTCAAAGTACCGACACTTGGCCTGGCTGAAAGATTGGCGAACTTGTAGTGTGTAATTAATCCCGGCTAATCTTTCATTTTAGGGTTTGAAGGAAGATTTGATAAACAGCAGTGGGAGCCATCCTGATTAGATAAGATAATAACCAATCTGATCTTGCACGAGCATACGCTAAAGTGTTTTCTTCTCTCTCTCTCCAGGTAGCGACCATTTCATGCCCTGATGAAGATAATAATATGGATGTATTGACCGAACCCGCATGTTATACTGTGCAGGGGAACGTTGAACCCGTTCTATCTTATAAGTGTTATAAGAATGAACAGGAAACAGGAGAATATCTGGATTCTCACACCACCCAAAAGGAGAACATGCATGTTGATGCATCATCTTCGGGTGTGTTTGTCATTGAGAACTGTTTCTCAGTTCATCCTTCGTCCTGGGTATTAGATACCGGATCAGGATCCCACATATGTAAGATGTTACATGGGCTGAGGAAAGGTAGAGAACTGGGAAAAGGTGATCATTCCATTCAAGTAGGAAATGGGGCAAATGTTGCAGCCAAAGCAGTTGGCGAATATCACCTTGTATTACCAAGTGGTGATACACTGATTCTAAATGAATGCTATTATATACCGAACATGATGTGCAACATTATATCAGTTTCTTTATTAAGTAAAGAAGGATATAATTTTGTAGTAAAGGATAATGTTATGAACATATTCCTAGATCAAAAGTTGATTGCATCAGGCTCGTTACATAATGGCATATTCATTCTAAATCAAAATACAGTCCTCAATTTACAAAACACACACAAGAGGAAGAGTTCTGAACTGAACGAATCCTTCTTGTGGCATTGTAGACTGGGTCACATCAATGCGACACGACTAGCTAAGTTGCATAAGGATGGATATTTAAATCCGTTTGAATTTTCATCTTATGACACTTGCCAGTCATGTCTCAAAGGCAAGATGACCAAAACTCCGTTTACAGGACACGGAGAAAGAGTTACCGAACTCTTGGGACTAATACATAGTGATGTATGCGGTCCCATGTCTACACATGCCAGGGATGGTTCTTCATACTTCATTACATTCACTGACGATCTCTCTAGTTTCGGATATGTGTTCCTGATGAAACACAAATCAGAAGCTTTTGAGAAATTTAGAGAATATAAACAAGAAGTAGAGAACCAAACGGGCAAAAGTATTAAGATCATTCGATCTGATCGAGGAGGAGAATACTTAAGTAACGAATTCAGAGATTATCTAAAAGAGAATGGGATTCTCTCTCAGCTTACTCCTCCTTATACACCACAGCATAACGGTGTATCGGAGCGGAGTAATCGATATGGTGCGCTCTATGATGAGTACAGCTGAGTTACCTATTTCCTTCTGGGGATATGCACTGGAGACTGCTGCATACCTACTGAATAGAGTTCCGACCAAATCAGTGCCTACCACTCCATATGAGATATGGAATGGCAAGAGACCATGTCTTAATTTTATTCAGATATGGGATTGTCCGGCCTATGTTAAAACACAAAATCCGGACAAGCTCGAGGCAAGGTCTGTTCTATGTAAGTTTGTTGGATATCCCAAACATTCGCGAGGGTATATCTTCTACCACTCCGAGGAACAAAAAGTGTTTGTTTCTCGACATGCCACTTTCTTAGAAAAAAGTTTTCTTATGAAACAGATAAGTGGCATTGAGGTAGAACTGGAAGAGGTTCCAGCGACACAAACTATAACAGAAGACTTGGTAGAACCAGAGAATTCAGTAGAACTCGACGAACCCCAGCCTCTCCGCCGATCTAGTAGGGTTTCTCATCCACCTGAGAGATACTACGGTTTTCTCATTGACGGTGGAAGCGAGGATTGCATCATGGAGGATGATGACCCAACTAGCTTCGAGCAGGCCATCATGAGTAGGGACTCAGTGAAATGGCTGGATGCTATGCGGTCCGAGATGGATTCCATGTACACCAACAAAGTATGGACTTTGGAAGTTGCTCCTGAAGGGGTAAAACCCATTGGGAGCAAGTGGATCTTCAAGAAAAAACTTGGTGTAGATGGGAAAGTGGAGACTTTCAAAGCTAGACTTGTAGCAAAGGGTTTTCGTAAAAGACCAGGTGTGGACTATGACGAGACCTTTTCTCCAGTGGCTATGCTCAAATCCATCCGGATCATGCTTGCCATCGCTGCATATCATGACTACGAAATCTGGCAAATGGATGTTAAGACCGCCTTTCTAAATGGTGATTTAGAAGAGTGCATGTACATGACTCAGCCAGAGGGCTTCGTAGACAGTGAGAGAAGCGGGAAGGTGTGCAAGCTGCTTAAATCCATTTATGGATTAAAGCAAGCATCGCGGAGTTGGAACATCTGCTTTGACGTCGTTATCAAAGAGTTTGATTTCGTCAAAAATCCAGATGAACCTTGTATCTACAAGAAGGTGGCAGAGAGTAAGGTTGTCTTCCTCGTATTGTACGTGGACGACATACTCTTGATAGGAAATGATATTCCTATGCTCTAATCGGTCAAGCTCTTCTTATCACAAAGATTCTCAATGAAAGATCTTGGTGATGCCTCCTGCATATTGGGAATTAGGATCTATAGAGATAGATCCAAACTGATATTAGGATTGTCCCAATCCAGGTACATTGACACCATACTAAAGAGGTTTAGTACGGAAGAATCCAAGCATGGGAACTTGCCCACGATCTCTGGACTCACTCTCTCCAAAGAGATGTCTCCCAAGACTGATTTGGAGAGAGCTCGCATGCAAAGGATACCCTATGCTTCGGCAGTAGGCTCTATCATGTATGCGATGCTATGTACCAGACCCGATGTTGCATACTCACTAAGTATAGTGAGTCGGTATCAAGCAGATCCTGGAGAGAGTCATTGGACAGCTGTGAAGAACATTCTCAAGTACTTGCGAAGGACTAGAGATATGTTCTTGGTGTATGGTAACGGAGAACTCCAAGTAGAGTCCTTTACCGATTCGAGCTTCCAGAGTGATAAGGACGACTCTAAGTCGCAGTCGGGTTTTGTCTTTACCCTTTACGAAGGGGCGGTTAGCTGGAAGAGTTCCAAGCAAGAAACCGTGGCAGACTCGACGATGGAGGCTGAATACATCGCTGCCAACGATGCTGCCAAAGAGGCTGTCTGGATCAAGAAGTTCATTACAGAACTTGGAGTGGTTCCATCCATTGAGCATCCAATACCTTTGTATTGCGATAACAATGGAGCGGTGGCTTTGGCCAAGGAACCCAGGTCCCATCAGCGGTCCAGGCATATTCTGAGGCGGTATCACCTGATCCGGGAGATAGTTGATCGCCGGGAGATCGAGGTCAGGAGAGTTGACACGAAGGACAACACGGCGGATCCACTCACGAAGGCCATTCCCCAGATACAGTTTGAGAGACTCTTCGGGATGCTCGGTATGCGATACTACAGCAGCTGGCCCTAGTGCAAGTGGGAGATTGTTAGTTGTATGTATGCCCTAGAGGCCAGTATTGTACAGATGATGTATATTATATTGGATGCTTGGACATATATAGAAATGACTTTCTTGCTCGATATGATAGTATGCTATCTAGTTACTCTTTATCTTAACATGTACACTTGTCTCTTTAAACTGTCTTATAGTTATATATTGATAAAGCCCTTAGGATGTGCACTTGACTACCTGGACTATGATGCAGATCATACTAGTGGGGACATGGTAGTCCATAAGTACATCCTTCATGGTCCCTAGTCGTAGGTGTATCGAGACGGGGCATCGATATACCACTGTAGACTAGCGTATACGCTTCTCGACCCATGAGATGGGCGATGGATGATCCCATATCCATTGGTGTTTGACATCAAAGATGGTATACGGGTGCTCAATGGAGACTGGGTACACTGGACGGACTCGCCGAGAACTCCCAGATGGTATTATACCTCACGTCAGATGGCAGTTCTCAGGTGACACTTGTACAGGTTAGTCTGTAGACCCGAGATCGTCATAGAGTCTTGTGTGATTCCCACTGTGCTTTGATCTCCACCTTACCACGTCCATGAGGGCGTGCAAAACGGTGGTCTTTGGGTACAGTCCCGAGTCACATGGAGGCAATGAGCGATAGGAGGGGTTTTGTCTCTCCCGGTATTGGGGGTTGATGTTGCGCTGTGCTAGATTGGCCGTAACAGGGAAGTCCCTGGCCAGGGCTGATCAGAGATTTGCTGGTAAGAGTTACCAGTAGTTTCTCGACCCGTTATGAGCCTCACATCGGCATGACTTATCGGTTATTGGGGTCTGACGTTTACCACCCTAGACTTGATATGCGACGTATCAGACGAACAGACCGGACTGTATGGTAAGTGTTACTGGTTGGATTCACAGGAGTGTGAGCGGGCTAGCTCGTCGATCTTCTGATTGCTTAATACCCGGGTGGCCGTTACGTTTAGAAGACCGCTTGCGGCTTGTGGGTGCTTGATATGATCATCATCTGCTACCGGCGTATTGACGAGTCTTTAGAGTCCTACACAGAGGTTTCCTGGCTCAAGCAAAACGAAATAGGAGCGCATATGAGATATGTGCGGGGACCGAGAATAATGCGTGTATGTGATACCGTATTTCATTCTCGCGATGAATGTTTCGATTGGTTGTATGAGATATAACCTAGTTATCGAATCATTGATTCGATAAATCGATACATTGTATACTAGTCGGTTATGTGCGACATGACCGGATCATTGAATCAAGTGTTGATTTAATGATTTAATGTTTAATTATATATATGATATATTACTTTGCATTAACTAGTATTGGTTCACTTTAAATGGATTTTCTCACTTGATGTGCAAGTTGTATATGTGATATACTTTTGTGCACATGTTTGTATCCTGTTTGATGATACATGTTGACTTGTGCTTGTGTAAAGATTAAACCATGGTTATATGAATGGTTAGGGTTTTATATACTTATTCATTTATTTATATTGATTATTCATTTTGGAAAAGAAAAGAAAATGGTGGCATTATTTTTTTCTTTCATGAAGCTTCATGAAGAGTTGAATAATTGACCATTTTTGTTTTCTTCTCTTAACCTAACCATCCACTTAACCCTAGTTTGCTCTCTACACTTGACCATGGTAAGTATATGATAAGTATTGATTTTATTATTCTTTTTACACAATACTTATAATATTCTATCTACTTCTTCTTCTTCATCTTCAAGAGAAAAAGCTTGATGCCATCAATGGCATCTTGAGTTCCAAAGTGAGAAATCCAATTCTAAAGTGAACCCACGTCCTATTTCTTCACCCTCTACCTCTTGCCAAGTTGTTTTGGGTGTTTTCTTCACAAGTTTCTCAACTTGGTGAAGTTGGAGCTTGAACTTGTGCAACCTCGACGTAGATCATCTTCGGCACGAAGCCGACGACCTATTCCGCTCATTTCTTCGATGAAGTCGATGCGAGAGTCCGAGATCCAACTAGGACAGCGAGAGGACGCCTACGTGGAGCTTAGAAAGTGGAGAAACGGATCTACAAAGGTTGTAGCCTCTCTCCTTTAGTTAAGTTGTTAACTAGATTACCGTTTCGCCTAGAATTCTAGCCAACGATCCGTAGTCTAGGGTTTCTCGGCACCGTAAATCTTTTAATTTGGCATGGTTGATGCCTTGTGAGACCTCTTGAGAGTGCCTAGGAACCCTACACATGTCACCTAAAGCTGTACACGACTGATAAAGACAAACCATGGTAGCATACTATTCTCTATCAACGTATAATAGTGAACTACAATGTCACCTAAAACATGTACACGATGATAAAGACAAACCAGATAGTATAAAAACCTTTCGAGTAAGACTGTCCTACCGGTATAGGTCCTCCCTTTATCATTGCAATCACGTTCCTGCGATCCAATAATTGACTCTGAGGGCACTATATCCAACACATAAGACATGGGCTCTTCCCATTCCATATCACATATGGAGTGGTAGGCACCTGATTTGGATGGGACACTATTCAATAGGTATGCAGCTTCTCAAGTGCATATCCCCGAAAGAAAATAGGCAACTCAGTAGTACTCATCATAAAGCACACCATATCATATAGGGTGCGATTGCTCCGCCCCGATACACCGATGTGCTGTGGTGTATACGGAGGAGTAATGCTGAGAGAGAATCTCATTCTCCTTCAGAATAGTCCAGGAACACCGTGCTCAAGAATTCTCCTCCCTGATCTTATCATAGGACATAATACTTATACCCATTTTGGTTCTTTACTTCTAACTTATATTCATTGAATTTATCAAAAGGTACAGACTTGTGTTTCAACAGGAACACATGTACGAATCTTGAGAGATCATCAGTGAATGTAATAAAGTACAAAGAACCAGTCCTGGCATGTGTAGACAGGGGACCTCATACATCATCATCTATCAATCCCAAGAGTTCACTAACTCTTTCTCTATTTCCAATAAACGGAGTTGTGGTCATCTTATCTTTGTGACATGACTGGCAAGTTTCACAAGATGTAAGTTCAAACTGATTTAAATATGCATCTCTATGTAACTTAGCTAGTCGGGTCGCAATGATATGACCTAGTCTACAATGCCTCAAGAAGAATTCGTTCATTTCTGAACTCTTCCTCTTGTGTGTGTTTTATACATTAAGAACTGTGGTTTGATTTAGAACGTATATACTTTTAGATAACGTGCCTGAACCAATCAACTCTTAATATAGGAAATGTTCAAAACATTATCCAACAATAAAAAATTATATCCTTCTTTAGTAAATAAAGATACTAATATGATGTTGTATATCAGGTTCGGTATCTAATAACATTCATTCAGAATTAATGTATTTGGTAATACAGGGTGATAACTACCAACAGACTTGGCTGCAAAATTTGCACCATATTTAACTCTTAAAACTTATCACCCTTTTTCAGTTCTCTACCTTTCAGTTGCCCATGTAACATATTACATATGCGGGATCCTGATCCGGTATCTCATACCCACGACGTAAAGGATACTGAGAAATAGTTCTCTATAATGAACACACCTGAAGAAGATGCATTAGTATACACTTTCTTCGTTTGGGCGGCACGGGAATTCTGGTAATCTTCTATTTCCTGCTCGGTCTTATAACAATTATATGTTAGACCGGGACCAACGTTTCCTAGCTCAGTATAACAAACGGGTTCGGTCAATACATCCGTATTATTATCTTGATTAAGGCATGACATGGTCACTACCTAGAGAGAGAGAGAGAGAGAGAGAAGAAAACACTCAGCGTATGCTCTTGCAAGATTGGATTGGTTATTAATATATCTAATCTCCTACTGTTTTGGTCAAAATTTCCTTCAAACCCTAAAAGGAAAGATTAGCCGGGATTAATTACACCCTACAAGTTCGCCAATCTTTCAGCAAGGCCAGTGCCAGTACTTTGAGGGAGGTTCCCCGTGCTTTTGCACGGACCTAATTAAAATAAACCTCGTTTTCCCAGAGGTATAACCCCGTTGACACCTTTCTAGACACCTACTTGATCGGCTGACTGTAATGTGTAAAATTCTCCCAGGAGTAACTTTTACTCTCAGTGGGTATCGGGATCCAACTTTCTCATAGGAGGTATGCAATCTCATTGCAAATTTCAACACTTGAAATTCCCGATAATATTTTACCCCTAGCGTCCTATGACTCTGACGGAGGCCAAACTACCCATAGTCCGCTAGTCAAGTTCAGCCCGTCATTTCCTGATTGAATTAGACCCACCCGCACGACCCTTGACGGAGGCCAAACTACGCCATACGAATACCCTAATCCAATCGCATCATATGCTTGCAGATAAGCACTAATCAGCTACCGTACACTACGCCTTGACGGAGGCCAAACTACCGCAGCACGAATACTAAGTAATACTTATCTGAAATGACGGAGGGTTATGCAGGTTTTTAAGAAAACCATGAGCGCAATGAACTTGATATTTTTGTAGAATCAAATGATTTAAATGGAGTGTTTTTTAGGCCTTTGCTAGGTTTGCTAAAGAGGTCACTCCCGGTGAAGGGATCTCGGCTCTTTCCTCATCGAATGATGTGCAGGATATTTCACAAATGCCACTATACAAAGGAAGAACTAGAAAAGCAATCAAAAGACAAACCGAGTTTGTAGCATCTGCCAGTTATTGCTAAAGAGGTCACTCCTGGTGAAGGGATCTCGGCTTTTTCCTTATCGAATAAGGTGCTGGATGTTCTACAAGGAACACCGCTATGCAAAGCAACAACTAGAGCTAACTGTTTTTGAAAATTCGATTCCACAACATCTTTAGGTTTCTTTTATTTCATTAATCTCATTAATGAAGTCCCATCATATAAGTTTACCTAAACATCACAGATAAATACAACGTACGCTTATGCCATCCGCATTCGTCTCGATGTCCCCTCGTGCACTATTAGGTTAGGTAACTAACAGCAAAGCGGGGCAGTGCTAGCGCGGGTGTAAAACATAAGCAATATCTATATAATATATCACATATACTATATCCTGTATTCATCTCAACATATTAAATGATCACATCACGGATATCGCAGCAGAAGAAACATATGAAATATTGGATATATTAGGAGGTCCGTGTTTTATTGCGAGCCTGTATAAAACACGGATTCCACGGTCATGATGAACAGCCAATCCTACACCCCTCGACCCCTACGAGAGCGGCAAGCAACCCTACCAATTCTAGAGTTAGGAGACTCGGTCTCGACTCCTCGAGATGGTCTCCCACTAGACCCTAGAACCCGGTTACTTGTGCTTCCCGACTTGGGTCTATCCTAATGCGGAAAAGTAAATAATATACAATGGTGACATCATCCTCAACTCGGAAGTGCCCCAATAAAATAATAATACATACAATGAATTTTACATGAATGAAAATAAAAACCCTCATCTCACATAAAACCCCCGGCTATTCAGAACACGACGATCTAATATAACATATCACAGCAACACATAACATCGCATGTCATCAACGTAAGTAAATATGCGTATCCCAATTTTCGTTGATGTATAGCAACAAAACCGGCGATACACTACATGTTACACTTACGTTCGCAGAAAAGAATGTGTAAAACTACAATAGTTGGAATCCGAAACCACCTTAGACATCACATGCCTAACCAAATGAATTCCTTAGACATCGCATGCCTAATAATTATAAACCCTGCATTTTAGTCTCGATCTCGAAAACACTTTTCAATATCTAGTTGGGCAATTCAATAAGATTCTCGACATCCAGATCGAATGTTCGTCGGAAACTTTAGTAGACGGCCACACCCTTGGTGCCGTCAATGAAGTGCACTAAGGCGGAACACCGCTACCGCTAGCACCCGAACGGATGCTTTTGGCGACGGGGTTCTCCTACAGTCACTTGGTCGGGGCTATGGGACGTGGCTATCTATCAAGTTTACCCGGTGAGTATCCGTGTATGCTACGTGATTGCAACAGACTTTTGATCGCATCAAAATCCCGTGGCAACCAATCAACTGAGACTAAAGTGCTAGATTTATAACATTCAAATTAGTTATCTCATAACTACATGTGGATTCCAAATATTGTATCACATTACAGGAAAAATTAGACGACGTTAAATATTCCGATCAAATTAACAAACACCCAAAATTTCCCTATTGCTCAACACTTAAACTTAGTTTAAAAGCATCCATCACATGCCACAGTACCAATGGTCCAGCCGTAGAAGGGTCAAACCAACGCCTCACATGTGGCAACGCCGTACTGCCACAAACCCTAAGCTTTAGAGGAGGTTCAGACGATCACATAATCAATTTAAGGTTTTAGTTCTTCTAGAGGGTCCACCGTGTTACTTGCACGACTGTGAATGTTCTTTAACTAAGGAAAAATCCAACACTTAGAAATTTTCAGGCAGGGGAAAAAGTGAGTTATTGATATCCATTCGAACTTTTTAACACAGTCTAAAAAACCTGAAACCAAGCTAGAATTGCGAATACAAAACACTCCGAATTTATAATGCAGTAAATTAACATCACATGTAATTTTAGCAAAAATAAACAACACCACAAGTACTAAACCCCAGAACCTAGAGCACACCACAAAACCCAAACCTTAACCCCTTGCAGAAGCCGACATCGCCGGAATCCCTAGCCCAGTCGTCGGCCCAGATCCGAGCAGGGGGTGGGTTTTGTGCTATGTTCATATTGCATCACATATAACATTCTGCAACTGTTAAAATAATTTTTTGACTGCAGAAAAATTTCGACAGAATGTAGGGTTTCTCGATACGGGTGTTTCGGAGTTCTTTCGGTTTCGTAATCTTACACTTATCCGTCTAATTCTCTAGCTAGGCTCTGATACCATTGTTGGGTTACCTACAACGACAGCAAGGTTTCGGGAGGCATCATCCATGCTAATTTCAAATTTTCCATTGAAGATTGTAGGGTTAGCTTAGCACCTTAGCAAGGTTTTGGCAAGTATCAAACATGCTTCTTTATAATTTCTGGGGTGCTAAACAAACCCTAACCAAGATCTTAACTAGGTAATTAGGTTTAACTATGCATGTAAACAATTTTACATCTAAGAGAGATGGATTACAACCTTTGTAGTCCATTCCTTGTTTCATAAGCTCCGAGTAGTAGTCCCTTTGCCGCGATCCATGATCTCCCGGACACAAGAGAGGCTCCACAAGTCGAATGATCCATTCTTGCTTGAAATCTTCCTTTTCGAAGATGATCTACCTTGAAGAATCTCAAGATCAAGCTTTCACTTCTCTAAACAAGTATTAGTGAAGTGAACACCCTAATCTAAGTGGCTAGAATAGATAAGGATGATGAAGTAGGAATTTTGCTCTCTTTTGTTTTTATTTTCTCACTTTAAATCATCACAAGTCAAAAAGCAAGAAAGCTTTTTCAAGGAGGAAGAAGAAGAAGAAAGCTTTTGTGATGAATATTGAATTATTGTTATGGTTACAATTGCAACCCTTGATTAAGAATGAAAGGCTTAACCATTGTAGAGAATAAACCAAAGGTAAAGAGTTTGGGTTGGGTTAACAAATATCTACACAAAATATCAAGCTAAATGACAAAAGAAAGCTTCATGAAGCTTCATGAAAAAGCTAACCCAAATCCAAAACCTAACTTTGTTTAAACTTAACAACCTTGTTGCATTTGTAACCCTAACTTGTTACAATTTTATATATCATATATACAATATTTTTTGTAACAAAAGAAAATAATACAATTAACATATATCGCATATACATCAATGTATTACCCAGTAAGAAAATGAATCAATAAAGCGAGCTTATATTAGTTAACGTAATGTAATATATCACATATATAATTATACATTAAATTATCGAATCAACTCTTGATCCGACAATCCAACTATATTGCATATAACCGACTAATATAACATGTACCAATTCATCGAATCAACACTTGATCCGATGACCCGGCCATATCAAATATACCCGGCCGATATCTCATATCGCGAGAGTAGAATACAGTATCTCATATCGTATTATTCTCGGTCCCGCACATATCACATATGTGCTCCTACTCCATTTTGCCTAAGCCAGAAAACCTCTGTGTAGGACTCTAAAGAATCGTCAATACGTCGGCAGCAGGTGATGATCATATCAAACACCCACAAGCTGCAAGCGGTCAGCTAAACGTAACAGCCACCCGTGTATTGAGCAATCAGAAGATCAACAAGCAAGCCTTTACATTCTCCTGCAAATCCAATCAGTAACACTCCCGTACAGTCCGATCTCTTCGTCTGATATGTTGCATATCTAGTCTAGGGGTGGTAAATGTCAGACCCCAGTAACCGATAAGTCATGTCGATGTAAGGCTTATAACAGGTCGAGAAACTACTGATAACTCTTACCAGTAAATCTCCATATCAGCCCTGGCCAGGGACATCCAGTTATAGCCAATCGAATACAGCACAACATCAACTCCCTATACTTGGAGAGACGAAACCCCTCCAATCGCTCATTGCCTCCATGTGATTCGGGACTGTACCCAAAAGCCACCATTTTGCATCCCCTCTTGGTTGTGGTAAGGTGGAAATCAAAGCACAGTGGGAATCACACAAGACTCTATGATGATCTTGGGTCTACAGACTAACCTGTACCAGTGTCACCGGAGAACTGCTATCTGACGATAGATATAATACCATCCAGAAGTTCTCGGCGAGTCCGTTCAGTGTACCCAGTCTCCACTGAGCACCCGTACACCATCTTTGATGTCCAACATCAATGGATAAGGGATCATCCATCACCCATCATATGGGTGAAGATGCGTGTACGCTAGTCTACTCTGGAGTATCGATGCCCTATCTCGATACACCCTCGACTAGGAACAATTATAGGATGTACTCGTTGACTACCCTGGCCCCACTAGTATGATCTCATCATAGTCCTAGTAGTCAAGTACATATCCCAAGGGCTTCATCAACATGTGATCACAAAACGGTATTTGTTAACATGTTAAGACTAAGGGAAACCAGATAGCATACTATCATATCGAGCAAGAAAGTCCTCTCTCTATATATCCAAGCATCCACTATAATATACATCATATGTACAACAATGGCCTCTAGGGCTATACATAACTAACAATCTCCCACTTGCACTAAGGCCAGTTGTTGTAGTATCTCATACCCAACATCCCGAAGAGTCTCTCAAATTGTATCTAAGGAATGGCCTTTGTGGGTGGATCCGCAGTGTTGTTCTTCATATCAACTCTTCTAACCTCGATCTCCCGGTGATCAACTATCTCCCAGATCAGGTGATACCGCCTCAAAATATGTCTGGACTTCTGCTGGGACCTGGGTTCCTTGGCCAAAACCACAGCTCTATTGTTATCACAATACAGAGGTACTGGATGCTCAATGGACGGAACCACACCAAGTTCAGTGATGAACTTCTTTATCCAGACAGCCTCTTTGGCATCATCGTTGGCAGCGATGTATTCAGTCTCCATCGTCGAGTCTGCCATGGTTTCCTGTTTGGAACTCTTCTAACAAACTGCCCCACCATTTAGGGTAAAGACAAATCCCGAGTGCGACTTAGAGTCGTCCTTATCACTCTGGAAGCTCGAATTGGTAATGGACTCCACCTGGAGTTCTCCGTTACCATATACCAAGAACATCTCTTTAGTCCTTCTTAAGTACTTGAGAATGTTCTTCACGGCTGTCCAGTGATTCTCTCAAAGATCTGCTTGATACTACATCGGGTCTGGTACATAGCATCGCGTACATGATAGAGCCTACTGCCGAAGCATAGGGTATCCCTTGCATGCGAGCTCTTTCCAAATCAGTCTTGGGAGACATCTCTTTAGAGAGAGTGAGTCCAGAGATCGTGGGTAAATTCCCATGCTTAGATTCTTCCATACTAAACCTCTTTAGTATGGTGTCAATGTACCTGGATTGGGACAATCCTAGTATATGTCTAGATCTATCTCTATAGATCTTAATTCCAAAAATGCAGGAGGCATCACCTAGATCTTTCATTGAGAATCTATGTGATTAGAAGAGCTTAACCGAGTGCAGCATAGGAATATCATTTCCTATCAAGAGTATGTCATCCACGTACAATACGAGGAAGACAACCTTACTCTCTATCACCTTCTTGTATATACAAGGTTCATCTATGTTTTTGATGAAGTCAAACTCTTTGACTACAACATCAAAACAGATGTTCCAACTCCGCGATGCCTGCTTTAACCCGTAGATGGATTTAAGCAGCTTGCACACCTTTCCGCTGCTCCCACTATCTACGAAGCCTTCTGACTGAGTCATGTACACGCACTCCTCTAAATCACCATTTATAAAGGCGGTCTTAACATCCATTTGCCAGATTTCGTAGTCATGGTATGCAGCAATGGCAAGTAAGATCTGGATGGACTTAAGCATAGCCACTGGAGAAAAGGTTTCGTCATAATCCACACCTGGTCGTTGACGAAAACCCTTTGCAATAAGTCTAGCTTTGAAAGTCTCAACTTTTCCATCTACACCAAGTTTCTTCTTAAAGATCCATTTGCTCCCAATAGGTTTTACCCCTTCAGGAGCAACATCCAAAGTCCATACTTTGTTGGTGTACATGGATTCCATCTTAGATCGCATTGCATCCAGCCATTTCACAGAGTCACCACTCATGATGGCCTGCTCGAAACTAGTCAGGTCATCATCTTCCATGATGCAATCATCACTCCCACCATCGATGAGAAAACCGTAGTATCTTTCAGGTGGATGAGGAACCCCACTAGATCGGCGGAGAGGCGGGGGTTCGTCGGGAACTACTGAATCCTCTGGTTCCACTAAATTTTCAGTTGCAGTTTGTGTCGCCGGAACTTCTTCCAGTAGTACCTTATTGCCACTATCTTATTTCATAAGATAACCCTTTTCTAAGAAGATAGCATGTTGAGAAACAAACACTTTTTGTTCCTCGGAGTGATAGAAGATATACCCTTGCGAATTCTTAGGATATCCAATAAACTTGCACAAAACTGACCTTGCCTCGAGCTTGTCCGTATTTTGTGTTTTTACATATGCCGGACAACCCCATATCTTAATGTAATTAAGATGTGGTCTCTTTCCTTTCCATATCTCATATAGAGTGGTTGGCACAGATTTGGTGGGAACCCTATTCAATAGCTCTATGGCTGTCTCAAACGCATATCCCCAGAAGGAAATAGGCAACTCAGCAGTGCTCATCATAGAGCGCACCATATCCAATAGGGTGCGATTCCTCCTCTACGATACACTGTTGTGCTGTGATGTATAAGGAGGAGTAAGCTGAGAGAAAATCCCATTCTCTTTTAAATAGTCAAGAAACTCATTGCCCAAGTATTCTCCTCCTTGATCAGATCGAAGGATTTTGATACTTTTACCCGTTTGGTTCTCGACTTCGTGTTTATATTCCCTGAATTTCTCAAAAGCTTCAGACTTGTGTTTCAACAGGAACACATGTCCGTATCTTGAGAGATCGTCAGTGAACGTAATGAAGTATGAGAAACCATTCCTGGCATGTATAGACATGGGACCGCATACAACACTATGTATCAGTCCCAAGAGTTCTGTAACCCTTTCTCCGTGTCCACTAAACGGAGTTTTGGTCATTTTGCCTTTGAGACATAAATGGCAAGTTTCATAAGATGATAGTTCGAACGTATTTAAATAACCATCTTTGTGTAACTTAGTAAGTCATGTCGTATTGATATGACCAAGTCTACAATGCCACAAGAAGGATTCGTTCATGTCACGACCCGAAAGTACGGAACATGATCGGCACTTAAACTACGAACGTCTCAAGGCGTACGTATTCTAAGTAAGCCGAAAACCCGGAAATCCAAACCAATAAGAGTAGTAGAGAGTAGAAAAACCATTTTAAATCAACAAATTTGCAACATATGCCGAAGTATGCGTTTTAAAATCATAAGTCTTTTCCAAAAATTTCGGCAGAGTTTCCTTTGTAAAACTGACCCCAAACGGGTACAAAACCTGATAAAGCATATATATAAAGATTAAAGGCATCCCCAAGCAGAAGATAGCTCTTTGTCAATCGACGGTCACAACCATGCAAACAATAAAATATACAACGCCGAAAGGCGAGTATCACAACAGAAAAGGAAACTCAAAACAGCATGAAATCCGTATAAATACAAAGCGCGACTCTAAGGTCGATAGAATAAACAACACTGGTCTCTATCTCTAAAATAAATATATGTTTGGTTGATGGAACTTCTAGATACAACTGAATAATAATATACAATGTATAATGATGGGTACGATACAAATAAACCCACCTACTAGCAAGTCACCCGAACGAAACTGTACCCGCAAAGCCATAAAGAAACCTGTACGGCGAAACCTGCAAGAAACTGGGGCACAACGGGGGAGAGTTTCCAACTCGTGAATAGAAAAACATCTACGAAAAGAAATCGCATGTATGACGCAATCCTAGGTCATACGATCAATATATATATAATCCTCAAATAAAACCAGCAGTCAATAACAATGACTAGGGTAAATATCTAACCCGAGTGTAATCTCGTGTGCCCGTGTCAGTGCCTCAGGTAGCAATATATCATATGAATGAGGTATGAATGCATGAAAACAGAATACATGTAAATGAAGAACTGTTTTCATAATTTAGTGAGATTTCCTTTGTATTTTTAAAATGAGGCATCATAATGAAATCAGCATAAAACAGTGCCTAGCATCGGCACAAAACGAAATCCCAATATCTCGATATCTCTGTATCACAGTCTCTGTACCTCAATATCTCAAAATCTCAATGTCTCAATCACAATATCTAGGGCGCCGTCAGTCCAGACCGGCCCCTACCATCCATCTCAAGACCACGACGGTATCCTCCGGATATCCGACGCGTCGGGTAAAATCACCGGTAGGTAGTGCTCCCCTGCCAGGCTCACATCGTCATCATCACGCGCTTCTTGCCCCGGGGTACCTTACCGGGTCCACCATGTACCCGAAACGGTTCATCCGTCTCCTCGAATCAGGTCTCGAAATCCATCAGCAAACTCATGGTGGACGACTCATACATCATGGGAAAAACCACAATTTTTATTTAAAAAGAGAGAAATCAGTTTATATAAGTTTTGCGGTTTTCCCCCCAAATCCAGAAAATTTCATGGAAATCCGAATCCAAATCATCAATAGCATGTAAAACCATGAATATAGGCATAACAATGAATAACAGTATGCATGAAGTGACAAGTAATAACTACAATGTTAAGCTGGCATATAAGGCATGTACACTAATATCATGTCAAATTGCTAACTAACAAGCTAAGTCAAGCAATAATATTTTCTAAGGTGTACGTGACATGGCAATTACCGATGAAGATGTGTGTGAGCCGGCAAGTAAGTGTACGTGGTTCATACGCATCATCGGTAATGGTGCTGGTGTCCTAACAATATGATATCAACATTGCAATAAGAAATTATAACATAAGTATGCGATGCGAAGCGAACCACAATAATAAGCGGTAGCTGAATACTAGACGCAACTGTAACTAACCTGCATTAATCTAATATAAGTCCTACAAATGTTGCCTTTTGAAATAACACGAATCATGTGGTTTTGAAAATAGGGGCTACGGTGTTTTTATGAAAAGATACGTCTTTTGAAATATCCGTAGGATCCCTTGGGCTGCCTTTTAAAATACCCACGATTCGTTAGTTTTTTTGAAATAGGTAAAAATCGAATCTAATCTAACAACTAAACTAAACTAAAGGGCTAAGCTAACAAGCTGGACTACAGGTAAGGAAACCGCCTAACATCTGAGTCGATACATATATATACCTATATATGTATAGTCGGTGATCCCGCCTCAATAATATCATATCCGATACCATATCTATAATCAGACATCCCAAGTCAAGAGTGCGGATCAATCATCAATATATAGCTCGTACGTAAATCCGTCGTACGACATCCCAATCTGGGTACAGGTCAAAGTCACATCAATCACACTATTCATCTGGTATCTTCTTTATCAAATTTCATGATCCGGGATAATGACCTACGTCTAGTACAATATCGATACCAATTATGAATGCATGCAGGTGTAAAAATCATTACATCAAAAGACCCGCTAAAACATCATGTCGTATCTCAATACGAACCAAATCACATCACCGATCTCCTGGCCTCAAGCCCAATCTGGTCGACTCATCTCAAATTCCAAATATCATTCTCAAATCCAGTATATGAACATATAGTCCCATACCTATGTGAACACATAAATATATTACCATACGCACATATGGAAGAAAGAAAGTATGCAAATATATGTGTGCGTGCGTGTATGAGTGCGACCACTACTCTAGGGTTTCGCAACTACACTAAACCAATCCAAAAATAACAAATATCCATCTTATCATCAATAATCTCAACAACATATAATCAATATCTATGTGTATACGTATTCGTATACATCACCACGAACAGCGGGGGTGCTATACGCCATCCACCCGACTTCTCCCCGTAGATATAAATCTACTCACCTTATTATATGTGCCGGTGCCGATGTCGCCGTTTGCATCTCCAACGCCTCGACGTCACGTGAGTTCCTACAAGAATATCACATGCTAAAACATATGAAAATCACATATGAAACCAAAATAGTGCACATTGCGCCCATAGGTAAAAACCTGTGGCCTCGTGTGCAAACGCAGCCAATATCCACTGTCGTTGACGTCCAAACGCCACCCGACAGAAACGAATCATCGAATACTAAAACCCATACGAAAACACATCGTAAATCATACGCCAACTCATGAAAATCAACCCAGATTTTACCCTAACAGGAAACAGTCAAAACTAGACATACCGGGGGTCAATTTTACATGAAAAAGGGTTGTGCATGCAAAACGAGGCAGTTTTACACTGCTCTGGCCGCAAATTGCGGCCAGGGGGATTAAATTTGTGGCCGTAGGTTTGAGTTAGTGGCTCAGGTCTTGGTGGTAGCTTCCTAGGTGCCTGCACGACTCACTGTCAGCTCAATTTTATTTTTGGTGACCCCGGGTCGCTCTAGATTCCAGAACACCTTCACAGATCACACGAACCGACATGAAAAGTTCCGTAATTCCGTATTTTTGGGTTTCAGGTTGTGCTAGGCCAGTGTTTTGGTCAATATGGGGTCTAAGGTCACCATTAGAGTCCAATTGCATAGCCACAACTCAAGTTTACCCTAACCCTCTCTAGGGTTTCCAAAGTTTATAAAAGCTCGAAAAAACGACACTAAACTTTAAAAGAGGCTAAATCACTTGAAATACTACAATATTTGTGAAGGAATTACCTCACTAGAGACTCAAGAATCTTCCCACAGCACCAAAACACCAACTTTCTTGGTCCATTCTGAAGCTTGTGAGCTTGTGCACACTTTTTGTGAAAGCGATATAGGGTTTTGAGTTTGTTTTAATGGTGTTTTAGGGGATTTGAAGGAGGAGGAAGAAGAAGGAAGGGAGCAGCAGCAGCAGCAGATCTAGGAGGGGGGGAGAGAAATGGGTGTGAGGAATGATAAGGGTGTGCTTCAAAAAGTAAAGGTTGACCTATACCTACCCCCCCTCTCTCTCATCATCATTCCATTTCCTTTTTCCTTTTATTTTCTTTTCTTTCTCACTCAAATAGTAGACCCATAAAACCCATGGTAGGAAAAATGTGACACAAGTCCAAAAAATGATATGTGCAAATTTTGCACAAAAAGCAAAAAAAATCTGATTAGCGATTTTTTATCGCGATTAGCACTAAATTAGTATATTAATGCTCATAAAAACTTAAAAATGACTAATTTCCATAGAATACATAAATTTTGAATTTTCCATATTTTTTTCAAAAATTTTCCCATTTATCGATATTTAATTATAAATTTAATATTAAAATAATCAATAAAATAATATTAAATTATAAAAATTCCTAAAAATAATATTTTATTATTTTGGAATGTTACAATCTTCCCCCCTTAAAGAAATTCGGTCCCCGAATTTATATTTAAACCCCCAATTTCTAAAACATTTCAATAAGAAGTCCAAGTCGTCGGGCTCCGAAATCATCAATACATAAAACGCATCATAGCGCGATGCATGCGCATGTGTAATGAGAAGATAACTCAAAAACAAAACTCCGTCAAGCATCCCGCAATCATTGGAGTCATGGTAAAGACACAAATGTCAAATCCAATACAAAACCAATATGATACAACTCGAAACTATACACGTAAATATCTGAAGTAAATGCATGCCAAATCTTTTTAAGTTGCTGTGCGATGCGCATAACACTGCACAGTGGCGGACGTCTTTATCAGAAAATAGCCATCTACTTAAATATCTTTTGTTTAGTATGCACGATCCGCCGTTTTTGAAAAAATTTGGAAGGGTTCCCTGTTTTAAACGTTTTCGTGGCATATCAGACACGTATGTAAATAATGGGACTATAGCTCGCTTTTGGAAATCCCTTTGAAATCTATCAATGCATGCAAAATATATTCAGGCACTGTCATCTGATCAGTCCTGCTCAGTACGAAAACCAATCGCAATATCATGAAAATGTACTGCTTCATAAGAAATCGGTCCCAAAAAGTGCATATGAAAACCCTGTGCGTCCGGTGCGCACGGAGATCAAAATCCATGAATGTGCACAAAAACAACATCAAGGTGCAACGGTTGTGCACACAACTTTGGTCATAGGCATCGTGTGTGCCTGACCGCAAAATCAGGTGCATCTGACATGCACGAAAATTCCTATTTAGTGCATCTGGTGTGCACCAAATCGCATCTCATAACAGGTGCCCAACATGCGCTAAAAATCCAAACCCGGTGCATCCATCATGCATGAAATCATGAAATCCAATATCGAGTGTCGAACACGCGCAAAATCCAATCAGGTGCACAAGGTGCACAAAACAAATATCGAGTATCACAATCGAAATCGAAGTCCAGTGCATCTAAGTGCACAAAAGGCGTATCACTGCACTGCAAGCATATATAAATTATACAGAGTGCAGGAACCAAATCGTGTGCGTGCATATGCACAAAATCAACTCAAATGTCTAAAACCGTAAAATCACAAGCATGTGAAACCAAAGCATGAAAACGATATCAAGTGCAACACTGTGCAAAGATCGTAAATCCTCAATCATCAAAATCAAATCATGCGAATAATCACCCAAAACATCGAAATCAATAATGGCGGAATAGTACCGCTCAAACGCATCCTCCAAGAATCTCAGGCCAACTGTCGTGGTCACTAGTGAGACGTCTCGTCGATGATCATGAACTCTGGCCTGCTGGTGTGCGTAACAATGACCACTCCTGGGTCAAGGTCTTCACTGTGAATTACCAATCTCTCGGTCCATCGGCTCATCGGCCCTGTCAGGTGTGCTAACGGGGATGATCCCGTTCTGGCACTTCTCTGGTCATCTCTCGGTCAATCCTCATGACCACTCGTAAAGCAGCATGTCATTGGCGTCGGCCTCTGGCTCTCTGAATGCACGTGAAACATCTAATCATGGGTGCAAATATCATTGCAGCAGTATCCTGGAAGGAATCCTGCTCAAGGTCTCTTCCAATTCTCGTCTCTGCCTAACTGTCCGGAAGTCATCGTCCTTTACTATATATGTTTCTTGTTCCGGAACAGCTGCATACTCACTGCGACTCCTTCTGGAAGGTATATCCAAGTAAAATGCCTCGGTATGTGTATCACATCTCTGATGTCGGCGGAGTGGAACGTCATCTCGTCCAGACCTGGTATGAACCTCTTACTCCACTTTTCTCTAATGTCGACTGCTTCGGACTCATCTCGTCGTGGCTGCATAGACTGAGCTCCAACGGCTATCCTCGTATCTGGAGTCTCCCAAGAAATGCATCTCATCACCTAGCATCCGAATTAAGTCGAGCCATCCGATCGAGTCGTCAAAACCTCATAATCCCCCAAGAGCTCAACATCTTGGGTACAGCATAATAGTATCGAGTACATACCACAGCATCGGTGGTCCAGCCGTAGAAGGGCAAACCCAAGCCTCACTAATGGCGCCGAGGAACTGCCGTGAACCCTAAGGTTCAAAGGCTTTCACACGGTCATTAAGTCGAGTTAGGGTTTCATTCTTCTAGAGGGACCATAGAATTGCCTGCATGTCTTTCCGAGTACTTTAAACTTGGAATAATAGGTTCCTGACATTCGATCGTCTCTGTCGACTCTCAACGTCTCGGCGTGAAGTCGTCTCTAGCTGGAATCAATCTATCTGATGACCTCGCATCGGGGTAGCGAACGATCCACATGTCCTAGTCTTTTATCCTTGGTGACTAGCGACCTCCTATAATCTCTTAGTACAATCTCGTACTGCAATAGCTCCAACATCTGGGCGATATCCTGTCGTTTGCAGCAAAAACTGGTTCACTCGTCCGCACGCTGAACTGTGCCCCAATCATCATGAATGAGCAATACATCGACGATCATCGAAATCTGGCTGGCCTCCTTTAGTGGCTCCAACCTCTGGTGCTAAACCGCACGTCCGAGTAATCTCATACAACGATCCATCCAACGCTCGTGGCGCAAAATACAATCAAAAGACACATCTCTACAATCGTGTGTCGCCGGGATCACGCCCTGGTCAGTCCTCGTTCATGACGAGCTCGTGCTGACCGCAACTCTGCCGTAGCTCTCCCTGCCCGTAATCATGGCAGCAAAACCAAAACTGGTACCGATGAGGCTAGATCAGGAATGAATATGATACTGAACAAGAAATGTACATCCTAAGGCTTCTTAAGTGGAGTGGCGTGTCGTAAATATGCCGCGGAACATACCCACGGTACGTCACTCTACTTTAGTCACCTATTCCATCAACCAAGGATCATCCTACGCTCCGAAGATAAAACCTAACGCTCTGATACCAACTTTGTCACGACCCGAAAGTACGGAACATGACCGGCACTTAAACTACGAACGTCTCAAGGTGTACGTATTCTAAGTAAGCCGAAAACCCAGAAATCCAAACCAAGAAGAGTAGTAGAGAGTAAGAAAACCATTTTAAATCAACTAGTTTGCAACATATGCCGAAGTAGGCGTTTTAAAATCATAAGTCTTTTCCAAAAATTTCGGAAGAGTTTCCTTTGTAAAACTGACCCCAAACGGGAACAAAACCTGATAAAGCATATATATAAAGATTAAAGGCATCCCCAAGCGGGAGCTAGCTCTTCGTCAATCGACGGTCACAACCACGCAAGCAATAAAATATACAACGCCGAAAGGCGAGGATCACAACAGAAAAGGAAACTCAAAACAGCATGAAATCCGTATAAATACAAAGTGCGACTCTAAGGTCGATAGAATAAACAACACTGGTTTCTATCTCTAAAATAAATACATGTTTGGTTGATGGAACTTCTAGATACAACTGAATAATAATATACAATGTATAATGATGGGTACGATACAAATAAACCCACCTACTAGCATGTCACCCGAACGAAACTGTACCCGCAAAGCCGTAAAGAAACCTGTACGGCGAAACCTGCAAGAAACTGGGGCACAACGGGGGTGAGTTGCCAACTCGTGAATAGAAAAACATCTACGAAAAGAAATCGCATGTATGACGCAATCCTAGGTCATACGATCAATATATATATAATCCTCAAATAAAACCAGCAGTCAATAACAATGACTAGGGTAAATATCTAACCCGAGTGTAATCTCGTGTGCCCGTGTCAGTGCCTCAGGTAGCAATATATCATATGAATGAGGTATGAATGCATGAAAACAGAATACATGTAAATGAAGAACTGTTTTCATAATTTAGTGAGATTTCCTTTGTATTTTTAAAATGAGGTATCATAATGAAATCAGCATAAAACAGTGCCTAGCATCGGCACAAAAAGAAATCCCAATATCTCGATATCTCTGTATCACGGTCTCTGTACCTCAATATCTCGAAATCTCAATGTCTCAATCACAATATCTAGGGCGCTGTCAGTCCAGACCGGCCCCTACCATCCATCTCAAGACCACGACGGTATCCTCCGGATATCCGACGCGTCGGGTAAAATCACCGGTAGGTAGTGCTCCCCTGCCAGGCTCACATCGACATCATCACGCGCTTCTTGCCCCGGGGTACCTTACCGGGTCCACCATGTACCCGAAACGGTTCATCCGTCTCCTCGAATCGGGTCTCGAAATCCATCAGCAAACTCATGGTGGACGACTCATACATCATGGCAAAAACCGCACTTTTTATTTAAAAAGAGAGAAATCAGTTTATATAAGTTTTGCGGTTTTCCCCCCAAATCCAGAAAATTTCATGGAAATCTGAATCCAAATCATCAATAGCATGTAAAACCATGAATATAGGCATAACAATGAATAACAGTATGCATGAAGTGACAAGTAATAACTACAATGTTAAGCTGGCATATAAGGCATGTACACTAATATCATGTCAAATTGCTAACTAACAAGCTAAATCAAGCAATAATATTTTCTAAGGTGTACGTGACATGGCAATTACAGATGAAGATGTGTGTGAGCCGGCAAGTAAGTGTACGTGGTACATACGCATCATCGGTAATGGTGCTGGTGTCATAACAATATGATATCAACATTGCAATAAGAAATTATAACATAAGTATGCGATGCGAAGCGAACCACAATAATAAGCGGTAACTGAATACTAGACGCAACTGTAACTAACCAGCATTAATCTAATATAAGTCCTACAAATGGTGCCTTTTGAAATAACACGAATCATGTGGTTTTGAAAATAGGGGCTACGGTGTTTTTATGAAAAGATACGTCTTTTGAAATATCCGTAGGATCCCTTGGGCTGCCTTTTAAAATACCCACGATTCGTTAGTTTTTTTGAAATAGGTAAAAATCGAATCTAATCTACCAACTAAACTAAACTAAAGGGCTAAGCTAACAAGCTGGACTACAGGTAAGGAAACCGCCTAACATCTGAGTCGATACATATATATACCTATATATGTATAGTCGGTGATCCCGCCTCAATAATATCATATCCGATACCATATCTATAATCATACATCCCAAGTCAAGAGTGCGGATCAATCATCAATATATAGCTCGTACGTAAATCCGTCGTACGGCATCCCAATCTGGGTACGGGTCAAAGTCACATCAATCACACTATTCATCTGGTATCTTCTTTATCAAATATCATGATCCGGGATAATGACTTACGTCTAGTACAATATCGATACCAATTATGAATGCATGCAGGTGTAAAAATCATTAGATCAAAAGACCCGCTAAAACATCATGTCGTATCTCAATACGAACCAAATCACATCACCGATCTCCTGGCCTCAAGCCCAATCTGGTCGACTAATCTCAAATTCCAAATACCATTCTCAAATCCAGTATATGAACACATAGTCCCATACCTATGTGAACACATAAATATATTCCCATACGCACATATGAAAGAAAGAATGTATGCAAATATGTGTGTGCGTGCGTGTGTGAGTGCGACCACTACTCTAGGGTTTCGCAACTACACTAAACCAATCCAAAAATAACAAATATCCATCTTATCATCAATAATCTCAACAACATATAATCAATATCTATGTGTATATGTATTCGTATACATCACCACGAACTGCGGGGGTGTTATACGCTATCCACCCGACTTCTCCCCGTAGATATAAATCTACTCACCTTGTTATATGTGCCGGTGCCGATGTCGCCGTTTGCATCTCCAACGCCTCGACGTCACGTGAGTTCCTACAAGAATATCACATGCTAAAACATATGAAAATCACATATGAAACCAAAATGGTGCACACTGCGCCCATAGGTAAAAACCTGTGGCCTCGTGTGCAAACGCAGCCAATATCCACTGTCGTTGACGTCCAAACGCCACCCGACAGAAACGAATCATCGAATACGAAAATCCATATGAAAACACGTCATAAATCATACGCCAACTCATGAAAATCAACCCAGATTTTACCCTAACAGGAAACAGTCAAAACTAGACATACCGGGGGTCAATTTTACATGAAAAAGGGTTGTGCGCGCAAAACGAGGCAGTTTTACACTGCTCTGGCCGCAAATTGCGGCCAGGGGGATTAAAATTGCGGCCGTATGTTTGAGTTAGGGGCTCGGGTCTTGGTGGTAGCTTCCTAGGTGCCTGCACGACTCACTGTCAGCTCAATTTTATTTTTGGTGACCCCGGGTCGCTCCAGATTCCAGAACACCTTCACAGATCACACGAACCGACATGAAAAGTTCCGTAATTCCGTATTTTTGGGTTTCAGGTTGTGCTAGGCCAGTGTTTTGGTCAATATGGTGTCTAAGGTCACCATTAGAGTCCAATTGCATAGCCACAACTCAAGTTTACCCTAACCCTCTCTAGGGTTTCCAAAGTTTATAAAACCTCGACAAAACGACACTAAACTTTAAAAGAGGCTAAATCACTTGAAATACTACAATATTTGTGAAGGAATTACCTCAATAAAGACTCAAGAATCTTCCCACAGCACCAAAACACCAACTTTCTTGGTCCATTCTAAAGCTTGTGAGCTTGTGCACACTTTTTGTGAAAGCGATATAGGGTTTTGAGTTTGTTTTAATGGTGTTTTGGGGGATTTGAAGGAGGAGGAAGAAGAAGGAAGGGAGCAGCAGCAGCAGCAGATCTAGGAGGGGGGGAGAGAGAAATGGGTGTGAGGAATGATAAGGGTGTGCTTCAAAAAGTAAAGGTTGACCTATACCTGCCCCCCTCTCTCTCATCATCATTCCATTTCCTTTTTCCTTTTATTTTCTTTTCTTTCTCACTCAAATAGTAGACCCATAACACCCATGGTAGGAAAAATGTGACACAAGTCCAAAAAATGATATGTGCAAGTTTTGCACAAAAAGCCAAAAAAATCTGATTAGCGATTTTTAAGCGCGATTAGCACTAAATTAGCATATAAATGCTCATAAAAACTTCAAAATGACTAATTTCCATAGAATACATAAATTTTGAATTTTCCATATTTTTTTCAAATTTTTTCCCATTTATCGATATTTAATTATAAATTTAATATTAAAATAATCAATAAAATAATATTAAATTATAAAAATTCCTAAAAATAATTTTTTCTTATTTTGGAATGTTACAATCTTCCCCCCTTAAAGAAATTCGGTCCCCGAATTTATATTTAAACCCCCAATTTCTAAAACATTTCAATAAGAAGTCCAAGTCGTCGGGCTCCGAAATCATCAATACATAAAACGCATCATAGCGCGATGCATGCGCATGTGTAATGAGAAGATAACTCAGAAAAAAAACTCCGTCAAGCATCCCGCAATCATCGGAGTCATGGTAAAGACACAAATGTCAAATCCAATACAAAACCAATATGATACAACTCAAAACTATACACGTAAATATCTGAAGTAAATGCATGCCAAATCTTTTTAAGTTGCTGTGCGATGCGCATAACACTGCACAGTGGCGGACGTCTTTATCAGAAAATAGCCATCTACTTAAATATCTTTTGTTTAGTATGCACGATCCGCCGTTTTTGAAAAAATTTGGAAGGGTTCCCTGTTTTAAACGTTTTCGTAGCATATCAGACACGTATATAAATAATTGGACTATAGCTCGCTTTTGGAAATCCCTTTGAAATCTATCAATGCATGCAAAATATATTCAGGCACTGTCATCTGATCAGTCCTGCTCAGTACGAAAACCAATCGCAATATCATGAAAATGTACTGCTTCATAAGAAATCGGTCCCAAAAAGTGCATATGAAAACCCTGTGCGTCCGGTGCGCACGGAGATCAAAATCCATGAATGTGCACAAAAACAACATCAAGGTGCAACGGTTGTGCACACAACTTTGGTCATAGGCATCGTGTGTGCCTGACCGCAAAATCAGGTGCATCTGACATGCACGAAAATTCCTATTTAGTGCATCTGGTGTGCACCAAATCGCATCTCATAACAGGTGCCCAACATGCGCTAAAAATCCAAACCCGGTGCATCCATCATGCATGAAATCATGAAATCCAATATCGAGTGTCGAACACGCGCAAAATCCAATCAGGTGCACAAGGTGCACAAAACAAATATCGAGTATCACAATCGAAATCGAAGTCCAGTGCATCTAAGTGCACAAAAGGCGTATCACTGCACTGCAAGCATATATAAATTATACAGAGTGCAGGAACCAAATCGTGTGCGTGCATATGCACAAAATCAACTCAAATGTCTAAAACCGTAAAATCACAAGCATGTGAAACCAAAGCATGAAAACGATATCAAGTGCAACACTGTGCAAAGATCGTAAATCCTCAATCATCAAAATCAAATCATGCGAATAATCACCCAAAACATCGAAATCAATAATGGCGGAATAGTACCGCTCAAACGCATCCTCCAAGAATCTCAGGCCAACTGTCGTGGTCACTAGTGAGACGTCTCGTCGATGATCATGAACTCTGGCCTGCTGGTGTGCGTAACAATGACCACTCCTGGGTCAAGGTCTTCACTGTGAATTACCAATCTCTCGGTCCATCGGCTCATCGGCCCTGTCAGGTGTGCTAACGGGGATGATCCCGTTCTGGCACTTCTCTGGTCATCTCTCGGTCAATCCTCATGACCACTCGTAAAGCAGCATGTCATTGGCGTCGGCCTCTGGCTCTCTGAATGCACGTGAAACATCTAATCATGGGTGCAAATATCATTGCAGCAGTATCCTGGAAGGAATCCTGCTCAAGGTCTCTTCCAATTCTCGTCTCTGCCTAACTGTCCGGAAGTCATCGTCCTTTACTATATATGTTTCTTGTTCCGGAACAGCTGCATACTCACTGCGACTCCTTCTGGAAGGTATATCCAAGTAAAATGCCTCGGTATGTGTATCACATCTCTGATGTCGGCGGAGTGGAACGTCATCTCGTCCAGACCTGGTATGAACCTCTTACTCCACTTTTCTCTAATGTCGACTGCTTCGGACTCATCTCGTCGTGGCTGCATAGACTGAGCTCCAACGGCTATCCTCGTATCTGGAGTCTCCCAAGAAATGCATCTCATCACCTAGCATCCGAATTAAGTCGAGCCATCCGATCGAGTCGTCAAAACCTCATAATCCCCCAAGAGCTCAACATCTTGGGTACAGCATAATAGTATCGAGTACATACCACAGCATCGGTGGTCCAGCCGTAGAAGGGCAAACCCAAGCCTCACTAATGGCGCCGAGGAACTGCCGTGAACCCTAAGGTTCAAAGGCTTTCACACGGTCATTAAGTCGAGTTAGGGTTTCATTCTTCTAGAGGGACCATAGAATTGCCTGCATGTCTTTCCGAGTACTTTAAACTTGGAATAATAGGTTCCTGACATTCGATCGTCTCTGTCGACTCTCAACGTCTCGGCGTGAAGTCGTCTCTAGCTGGAATCAATCTATCTGATGACCTCGCATCGGGGTAGCGAACGATCCACATGTCCTAGTCTTTTATCCTTGGTGACTAGCGACCTCCTATAATCTCTTAGTACAATCTCGTACTGCAATAGCTCCAACATCTGGGCGATATCCTGTCGTTTGCAGCAAAAACTGGTTCACTCGTCCGCACGCTGAACTGTGCCCCAATCATCATGAATGAGCAATACATCGACGATCATCGAAATCTGGCTGGCCTCCTTTAGTGGCTCCAACCTCTGGTGCTAAACCGCACGTCCGAGTAATCTTATACAACGATCCATCCAACGCTCGTGGCGCAAAATACAATCAAAAGACACATCTCTACAATCGTGTGTCGCCGGGATCACGCCCTGGTCAGTCCTCGTTCATGACGAGCTCGTGCTGACCGCAACTCTGCCGTAGCTCTCCCTGCCCGTAATCATGGCAGCAAAACCAAAACTGGTACCGATGAGGCTAGATCAGGAATGAATATGATACTGAACAAGAAATGTACATCCTAAGGCTTCTTAAGTGGAGTGGCGTGTCGTAAATATGCCGCGGAACATACCCACGGTACGTCACTCTACTTTAGTCACCTATTCCATCAACCAAGGATCATCCTACGCTCCGAAGATAAAACCTAACGCTCTGATACCAACTTTGTCACGACCCGAAAGTACGGAACATGACCGGCACTTAAACTACGAACGTCTCAAGGTGTACGTATTCTAAGTAAGCCGAAAACCCAGAAATCCAAACCAAGAAGAGTAGTAGAGAGTAAGAAAACCATTTTAAATCAACTAGTTTGCAACATATGCCGAAGTAGGCGTTTTAAAATCATAAGTCTTTTCCAAAAATTTCGGAAGAGTTTCCTTTGTAAAACTGACCCCAAACGGGAACAAAACCTGATAAAGCATATATATAAAGATTAAAGGCATCCCCAAGCGGGAGCTAGCTCTTCGTCAATCGACGGTCACAACCACGCAAGCAATAAAATATACAGCGCCGAAAGGCGAGGATCACAACAGAAAAGGAAACTCAAAACAGCATGAAATCCGTATAAATACAAAGTGCGACTCTAAGGTCGATAGAATAAACAACACTGGTTTCTATCTCTAAAATAAATACATGTTTGGTTGATGGAACTTCTAGATACAACTGAATAATAATATACAATGTATAATGATGGGTACGATACAAATAAACCCACCTACTAGCATGTCACCCGAACGAAACTGTACCCGCAAAGCCGTAAAGAAACCTGTACGGCGAAACCTGCAAGAAACTGGGGCACAACGGGGGTGAGTTGCCAACTCGTGAATAGAAAAACATCTACGAAAAGAAATCGCATGTATGACGCAATCCTAGGTCATACGATCAATATATATATAATCCTCAAATAAAACCAGCAGTCAATAACAATGACTAGGGTAAATATCTAACCCGAGTGTAATCTCGTGTGCCCGTGTCAGTGCCTCAGGTAGCAATATATCATATGAATGAGGTATGAATGCATGAAAACAGAATACATGTAAATGAAGAACTGTTTTCATAATTTAGTGAGATTTCCTTTGTATTTTTAAAATGAGGTATCATAATGAAATCAGCATAAAACAGTGCCTAGCATCGGCACAAAAAGAAATCCCAATATCTCGATATCTCTGTATCACGGTCTCTGTACCTCAATATCTCGAAATCTCAATATCTCAATCACAATATCTAGGGCGCTGTCAGTCCAGACCGGCCCCTACCATCCATCTCAAGACCACGACGGTATCCTCCGGATATCCGACGCGTCGGGTAAAATCACCGGTAGGTAGTGCTCCCCTGCCAGGCTCACATCGACATCATCACGCGCTTCTTGCCCCGGGGTACCTTACCGGGTCCACCATGTACCCGAAACGGTTCATCCGTCTCCTCGAATCGGGTCTCGAAATCCATCAGCAAACTCATGGTGGACGACTCATACATCATGGCAAAAACCGCACTTTTTATTTAAAAAGAGAGAAATCAGTTTATATAAGTTTTGCGGTTTTCCCCCCAAATCCAGAAAATTTCATGGAAATCTGAATCCAAATCATCAATAGCATGTAAAACCATGAATATAGGCATAACAATGAATAACAGTATGCATGAAGTGACAAGTAATAACTACAATGTTAAGCTGGCATATAAGGCATGTACACTAATATCATGTCAAATTGCTAACTAACAAGCTAAATCAAGCAATAATATTTTCTAAGGTGTACGTGACATGGCAATTACAGATGAAGATGTGTGTGAGCCGGCAAGTAAGTGTACGTGGTACATACGCATCATCGGTAATGGTGCTGGTGTCATAACAATATGATATCAACATTGCAATAAGAAATTATAACATAAGTATGCGATGCGAAGCGAACCACAATAATAAGCGGTAACTGAATACTAGACGCAACTGTAACTAACCAGCATTAATCTAATATAAGTCCTACAAATGGTGCCTTTTGAAATAACACGAATCATGTGGTTTTGAAAATAGGGGCTACGGTGTTTTTATGAAAAGATACGTCTTTTGAAATATCCGTAGGATCCCTTGGGCTGCCTTTTAAAATACCCACGATTCGTTAGTTTTTTTGAAATAGGTAAAAATCGAATCTAATCTACCAACTAAACTAAACTAAAGGGCTAAGCTAACAAGCTGGACTACAGGTAAGGAAACCGCCTAACATCTGAGTCGATACATATATATACCTATATATGTATAGTCGGTGATCCCGCCTCAATAATATCATATCCGATACCATATCTATAATCATACATCCCAAGTCAAGAGTGCGGATCAATCATCAATATATAGCTCGTACGTAAATCCGTCGTACGGCATCCCAATCTGGGTACGGGTCAAAGTCACATCAATCACACTATTCATCTGGTATCTTCTTTATCAAATATCATGATCCGGGATAATGACTTACGTCTAGTACAATATCGATACCAATTATGAATGCATGCAGGTGTAAAAATCATTAGATCAAAAGACCCGCTAAAACATCATGTCGTATCTCAATACGAACCAAATCACATCACCGATCTCCTGGCCTCAAGCCCAATCTGGTCGACTAATCTCAAATTCCAAATACCATTCTCAAATCCAGTATATGAACACATAGTCCCATACCTATGTGAACACATAAATATATTCCCATACGCACATATGAAAGAAAGAATGTATGCAAATATGTGTGTGCGTGCGTGTGTGAGTGCGACCACTACTCTAGGGTTTCGCAACTACACTAAACCAATCCAAAAATAACAAATATCCATCTTATCATCAATAATCTCAACAACATATAATCAATATCTATGTGTATATGTATTCGTATACATCACCACGAACTGCGGGGGTGTTATACGCTATCCACCCGACTTCTCCCCGTAGATATAAATCTACTCACCTTGTTATATGTGCCGGTGCCGATGTCGCCGTTTGCATCTCCAACGCCTCGACGTCACGTGAGTTCCTACAAGAATATCACATGCTAAAACATATGAAAATCACATATGAAACCAAAATGGTGCACACTGCGCCCATAGGTAAAAACCTGTGGCCTCGTGTGCAAACGCAGCCAATATCCACTGTCGTTGACGTCCAAACGCCACCCGACAGAAACGAATCATCGAATACGAAAATCCATATGAAAACACGTCATAAATCATACGCCAACTCATGAAAATCAACCCAGATTTTACCCTAACAGGAAACAGTCAAAACTAGACATACCGGGGGTCAATTTTACATGAAAAAGGGTTGTGCGCGCAAAACGAGGCAGTTTTACACTGCTCTGGCCGCAAATTGCGGCCAGGGGGATTAAAATTGCGGCCGTATGTTTGAGTTAGGGGCTCGGGTCTTGGTGGTAGCTTCCTAGGTGCCTGCACGACTCACTGTCAGCTCAATTTTATTTTTGGTGACCCCGGGTCGCTCCAGATTCCAGAACACCTTCACAGATCACACGAACCGACATGAAAAGTTCCGTAATTCCGTATTTTTGGGTTTCAGGTTGTGCTAGGCCAGTGTTTTGGTCAATATGGTGTCTAAGGTCACCATTAGAGTCCAATTGCATAGCCACAACTCAAGTTTACCCTAACCCTCTCTAGGGTTTCCAAAGTTTATAAAACCTCGACAAAACGACACTAAACTTTAAAAGAGGCTAAATCACTTGAAATACTACAATATTTGTGAAGGAATTACCTCAATAAAGACTCAAGAATCTTCCCACAGCACCAAAACACCAACTTTCTTGGTCCATTCTAAAGCTTGTGAGCTTGTGCACACTTTTTGTGAAAGCGATATAGGGTTTTGAGTTTGTTTTAATGGTGTTTTGGGGGATTTGAAGGAGGAGGAAGAAGAAGGAAGGGAGCAGCAGCAGCAGCAGATCTAGGAGGGGGGGAGAGAGAAATGGGTGTGAGGAATGATAAGGGTGTGCTTCAAAAAGTAAAGGTTGACCTATACCTGCCCCCCTCTCTCTCATCATCATTCCATTTCCTTTTTCCTTTTATTTTCTTTTCTTTCTCACTCAAATAGTAGACCCATAACACCCATGGTAGGAAAAATGTGACACAAGTCCAAAAAATGATATGTGCAAGTTTTGCACAAAAAGCCAAAAAAATCTGATTAGCGATTTTTAAGCGCGATTAGCACTAAATTAGCATATAAATGCTCATAAAAACTTCAAAATGACTAATTTCCATAGAATACATAAATTTTGAATTTTCCATATTTTTTTCAAATTTTTTCCCATTTATCGATATTTAATTATAAATTTAATATTAAAATAATCAATAAAATAATATTAAATTATAAAAATTCCTAAAAATAATTTTTTCTTATTTTGGAATGTTACAATCTTCCCCCCTTAAAGAAATTCGGTCCCCGAATTTATATTTAAACCCCCAATTTCTAAAACATTTCAATAAGAAGTCCAAGTCGTCGGGCTCCGAAATCATCAATACATAAAACGCATCATAGCGCGATGCATGCGCATGTGTAATGAGAAGATAACTCAGAAAAAAAACTCCGTCAAGCATCCCGCAATCATCGGAGTCATGGTAAAGACACAAATGTCAAATCCAATACAAAACCAATATGATACAACTCAAAACTATACACGTAAATATCTGAAGTAAATGCATGCCAAATCTTTTTAAGTTGCTGTGCGATGCGCATAACACTGCACAGTGGCGGACGTCTTTATCAGAAAATAGCCATCTACTTAAATATCTTTTGTTTAGTATGCACGATCCGCCGTTTTTGAAAAAATTTGGAAGGGTTCCCTGTTTTAAACGTTTTCGTAGCATATCAGACACGTATATAAATAATTGGACTATAGCTCGCTTTTGGAAATCCCTTTGAAATCTATCAATGCATGCAAAATATATTCAGGCACTGTCATCTGATCAGTCCTGCTCAGTACGAAAACCAATCGCAATATCATGAAAATGTACTGCTTCATAAGAAATCGGTCCCAAAAAGTGCATATGAAAACCCTGTGCGCCCGGTGCGCACGGAGATCAAAATCCATGAATGTGCACAAAAACAACATAAAGGTGCAACGGTTGTGCACACAACTTTGGTCATAGGCATCGTGTGTGCCTGACCGCAAAATCAGGTGCATCTGACATGCACGAAAATTCCTATTTAGTGCATCTGGTGTGCACCAAATCGCATCTCATAACAGGCGCCCAACATGCGCTAAAAATACAAACACGGTGCATCCATCATGCATGAAATCATGAAATCCAATATCGAGTGTCGAACACGCGCAAAATCCAATCAGGTCCACCACAAGGTGCACAAAACAAATATCGAGTATCACAATCGAAATCGAAGTCCAGTGCATCTAAGTGCACAAAAGGCGTATCACTGCACTGCAAGCATATATAAACTATACAGAGTGCAGGAACCAAATCGTGTGCGTGCATACGCACAAAATCAACACAAATGTCTAAAACCGTAAAATCACAAGCATTTGAAACCAAAGCATGAAAACGATATCAAGTGCAACACTGTGCAAAGATCGTAAATCCTCAATCATCAAAATCAAATCATGCGAATAAATCACCCAAAACATCGAAATCAATAATGGCGGAATAGTACCGCTCAAGCGCATCCTCCAAGAATCTCAGGCCAACTGTCGCGGTCACTAGTGAGACGTCTCGTCGATGATCATGAACTCTGGCCAGCTGGTGTGCGTAACAATGACCACTCCTGGGTCAAGGTCTTCACTGTACATTACCAATCTCTCGGTCCATCGGCTCATCGGCCCTGTCAGGTGTGCTAACGGGGATGATCCCGTTCTGGCACTTCTCTGGTCATCTCTCGGTCAATCCTCACGACCACTCGTAAAGCAGCATGTCATTGGCGTCGGCCTCTGGTTCTTTGAATGCACGTGACACATCTAATCATGGGTGCAAATATCATTGCAGCAGTATCCTGGAAGGAACCTGCTCAAGGTCTCTTCCAATTCTCGTCTCTGCCTAACTGTCCGGAAGTCATCGTCCTTTACTATATCTGTTTCTTGTTCCGGAACAGCTGCATACTCACTGCGACTCCTTCTGGAAGGTATATCCAAGTAAAATGCCTCGGTATGTGTATCACATCTCTGATGTCGGCGGAGTGGAACGTCATCTCATCCAGACCTGGTATGAACCTCTTACTCCACTTTTTTCTAATGTCGACTGCTTCGGACTCATCTCGTCGTGGCTGCATAGACTGAGCTCCAACGGCTATCCTCGTATCTGGAGTCTCCCAAGAAATGCATCTCATCACCTAGCATCCGAATTAAGTCGAGCCATCCGATCGAGTCGTCAAAACCTCATAATCCCCCAAGAGCTCAACATCTTGGGTACAGCATAATAGTATCGAGTACATACCACAGCATCGGTGGTCCAGCCGTAGAAGGGCAAACCCAAGCCTCACTAATGGCGCCGAGGAACTGCCGTGAACCCTAAGGTTCAAAGGCTTTCACACGGTCATTAAGTCGAGTTAGGGTTTCATTCTTCTAGAGGGACCATAGAATTGCCTGCATGTCTTTCCGAGTACTTTAAACTTGGAATAATAGGTTCCTGACATTCGATCGTCTCTGTCGACTCTCAACGTCTCGGCGTGAAGTCGTCTCTAGCTGGAATCAATCTATCTGATGACCTCGCATTGGGGTAGCGAACAATCCACATGTCCTAGTCTTTTATCCTTGGTGACTAGCGACCTCCTATAATCTCTTAGTACAATCTCGTACTGCAATAGCTCCAACATCTGGGCGATATCCTGTCGTTTGCAGCAAAAACTGGCCCACTCGTCCGCACGCTGAACTGTGCCCCAATCATCATGAATGTGCAATAAATCGACGATCATCGAAATCTGGCTGGCCTCCTTTAGTGGCTCCAACCTCTGGTGCTAATCCGCACGTCCGAGTAATCTAATACAACGATCCATCCAACGCTCGTGGCGCAAAATACAATCAAAAGACACATCTCTACAATCGTGTGTCGCCGGGATCACGCCCTGGTCAGTCCTCGTTCGTGACGAGCTCGTGCTGACCGCAACTCTAGCCGTAGCTCTCCCTGCCCGTAATCGTGGCAGCAAAACCAAAACTGGTACCGATGAGGCTAGATCAGGAATGAATATGATACTGAACAAGAAATGTACATCCTAAGGCTTCTTAAGTGGAGTGGCGTGTCGTAAATATGCCGCGGAACATACCCACGGTACGTCACTCTACTTTAGTCACCTATTCCATCAACCAAGGGTCATCCTACGCTCCGAAGGTAAAACCTAACGCTCTGATACCAACTTTGTCACGACCCGAAAGTACGGAACATGACCGGCACTTAAACTACGAACGTCTCAAGGTGTACGTATTCTAAGTAAGCCGAAAACCCAGAAATCCAAACCAAGAAGAGTAGTAGAGAGTAGGAAAACCATTTTAAATCAACTAGTTTGCAACATATGACGAAGTATGCGTTTTAAAATCATAAGTCTTTTCCAAAAATTTCGGCAGAGTTTCCTTTGTAAAACTGACCCCAAACGGGTACAAAACCTGATAAAGCATATATATAAAGATTAAAGGCATCCCCAAGCGGGAGCTAGCTCTTCGTCAATCGACGGTCACAACCATGCAAGCAATAAAATATACAACGCGGAAAGGCGAGGATCACAACAGAAAAGGAAACTCAAAACAGCATGAAATCCGTATAAATACAAAGCGCGACTCTAAGGTCGATAAAATAAACAACACTGGTCTCTATCTCTAAAATAAATACATGTTTGGTTGATGGAACTTCTAGATACAACTGAATAATAATATACAATGTATAATGATGGGTACGATACAAATAAACCCACCTACTAGCAAGTCACCCAAACGAAACTGTACCCGCAAAGCCGTAAAGAAACCTGTACGGCGAAACCTGCAAGAAACTGGGGCACAACGGGGGTGAGTTGCCAACACGTGAATAGAAAAACATCTACGAAAAGAAATCGCATGTATGACGCAATCCTAGGTCATACGATCAATATATATATAATCCTCAAATAAAACCAGCAGTCAATAACAATGACTAGGGTAAATATCTAACCCGAGTGTAATCTCATGTGCCCGTGTCAGTGCCTCAGGTAACAATATATCATATGAATGAGGTATGAATGCATGAAAACAGAATACATGTAAATGAAGAACTGTTTTCATAATTTAGTGAGATTTCCTTTGTATTTTTAAAATGGGGTATCATAATGAAATCAGCATAAAACAGTGCCTAGCATCGGCACAAAACGAAATCCCAATATCTCGATATCTCTGTATCACGGTCTCTGTATCTCAATATCTCGAAATCTCAATGTCTCAATCACAATATCTAGGGCGCCGTCAGTCCAGACCGGCCCCTACCATCCATCTCAAGATCACGACGGTATCCTCCAAATATCCGACGCGTCGGGTAAAATCACCGGTAGGTAGTGCTCCCCTGCCAGGCTCACATCGTCATCATCACGCGCTTCTTGCCCCGGGGTACCTTACCGGGTCCACCATGTACCCGAAACGGTTCATCCGTCTCCTCGAATCGAGTCTCGAAATCCATCAGCAAACTCATGGTGGACGACTCATACATCATGGGAAAAACCGCACTTTTTATTTAAAAAAAGAGATATCAGTTTATATAAGTTTTGCGGTTTTCCCCCCAAATCCAGAAAATTTCATGGAAATCCGAATCCAAATCATCAATAGCATGTAAAACCATGAATATAGGCATAACAATGAATAACAGTATGCATGAAGTGACAAGTAATAACTACAATGTTAAGCTGGCATATAAAGCATGTACACTAATATCATGTCAAATTGCTAACTGACAAGCTAAGTCAAGCAATAATATTTTCTAAGGTGTACGTGACATGGCAATTACCGATGAAGATGTGTGTGAGCTGGCAAGTAAGTGTACGTGGTACATACGCATCATCGGTAATGGTGCTGGTGTCCTAACAATATGATATCAACATTGCAATAAGAAATTATGACATAAGTATGCGATGCGAAGCGAACCACAATAATAAGCGGTAGCTGAATACTAGACGCAACTGTAACTAACCTGCATTAATCTAATATAAGTCCTACAAATGTTGCCTTTTGAAATAACACGAATCATGTGGTTTTGAAAATAGGGGCTACGGTGTTTTTATGAAAAGATACGTCTTTTGAAATATCCGTAGGATCCCTTGGGCTGCCTTTTAAAATACCCACGATTCGTTAGTTTTTTTGAAATAGGTAAAAATCGAATCTAATCTAACAACTAAACTAAACTAAAGGGCTAAGCTAACAAGCTGGACTACAGGTAAGGAAACCGCCTAACATCTGAGTCGATACATATATATACCTATATATGTATAGTCGGTGATCCCGCCTCAATAATATCATATCTGATACCATATCTATAATCAGACATCCCAAGTCAAGAGTGCGGATCAATCATCAATATATAGCTCGTACGTAAATCCGTCGTACGGCATCCCAATCTGGGTACGGGTCAAAGTCACATCAATCATACTATTCATCTGGTATCTTCTTTATCAAATATCATGATCCGGGATAATGACCTACGTCTAGTACAATATCGATACCAATTATGAATGCATGCAGGTGTAAAAATCATTACATCAAAAGACCCGCTAAAACATCATGTCGTATCTCAATACGAACCAAATCACATCACCGATCTCCTGGCCTCAAGCCCAATCTGGTCGACTCATCTCAAATTCCAAATACCATTCTCAAATCCAGTATATGAACACATAGTCCCAAAACTATGTGAACACATAAATATATTCCCATACGCACATATGAAAGAAAGAATGTATGCAAATATGTGTGTGCGTGCGTGTGTGAGTGCGACCACTACTCTAGGGTTTCGCAACTACACTAAACCAATCCAAAAATAACAAATATCCATCTTATCATCAATAATCTCAACAACATATAATCAATATATATGTGTATACGTATTCGTATACATCACCACGAACTGCGGGGGTGCCTATACGCCATCCACCCGACTTCTCCCCGTAAATATAAATCTACTCACCTTGTTATATGTGCCGGTGCCGATGTCGCCGTTTGCATCTCCAACGCCTCGACGTCATGTGGGTTCCTACAAGAATATCACATGCTAAAACATATGAAAATCACATATGAAACCAAAATGGTGCACACTGCGCCCATAGGTAAAAACCTGTGGCCTCGTGTGCAAACGCAGCCAATATCCACTGTCATTGATGTCCAAACGTCACCCGACAGAAACGAATCATCGAATACGAAAATCCATACGTAAACACGTCGTAAATCATACGCCAACTCATGAAAATCAACCCAGATTTTACCCTAACAGGAAACAGTCAAAACTAGACATACCGGGGGTCAATTTTATATGAAAAAGGGTTGTGCACGCAAAACGAGGCAGTTTTACACTGCTCTGGCCGCAAATTGCGGCCAGGGGGATTAAATTTGAGGCCGTAGGTTTGAGTTAGGGGCTCGGGTCTTGTTGGTAGCTTCCTAGGTGCCTGCACGACTCACTGTCAGCTCAATTTTATTTTTGGTGACCCCGGGTCGCTCTAGATTCCAGAACACCTTCACAGATCACACGAACCGACATGAAAAGTTCCGTAATTTCGTATTTTTGGGATTCAGGTTGTGCTAGGCCAGTGTTTTGGTCAATATGGGGTCTAAGGTCACCATTAGAGTCCAATTGCATAGCCACAACTCAAGTTTACCCTAACCCTCTCTAGGGTTTCCAAAGTTTATTAAACCTCGACAAAACGACACTAAACTTTAAAAGAGGCTAAATCACTTGAAATACTACAATATTTGTGAAGGAATTACCTCAATAGAGACTCAAGAATCTTCCCACAGCACCAAAACACCAACTTTCTTGGTCCATTCTAAAGCTTGTGAGCTTGTGCACACTTTTTGTGAAAGCGATATAGGGTTTTGAGTTTGTTTTAATGGTGTTTTGGGGGATTTGAAGGAGGAGGAAGAAGAAGGAAGGGAGCAGCAGCAGCAGCAGATCTAGGAGGGGGGGGGGAGAGAAATGGGTGTGAGGAATGATAAGGGTGTGCTTCAAAAAGTAAAGGTTGACCTATACCTACCCACCCTCTCTCTCATCATCATTCCATTTCCTTTTTCCTTTTATTTTCTTTTCTTTCTCACTCAAATAGTAGACCCATAACACCCATGGTAGGAAAAATGTGACACAAGTCCAAAAAATGATATGTGCAAGTTTTGCACAAAAAGCCAAAAAAATCTGATTAGCGATTTTTAATCGCGATTAGCACTAAATTAGTATATAAATGCTCATAAAAACTTAAAAATGACTAATTTCCATAGAATACATAAATTTTGAATTTTCCATATTTTTTTCAAAATTTTTCCCATTTATCGATATTTAATTATAAATTTAATATTAAAATAATCAATAAAATAATATTAAATTATAAAAATTCCTAAAAATAATATTTTATTATTTTGGAATGTTACAGTTCATTTCTGAACTTTTCCTCTTGTGTGTGTTCTGTATATTAAGAACTGTGTTTTGATTTAGAACGTATATGCTATTATTTAACGAGTCTGATCCAATCAACTTTTGATTTAGGAAGATGTTCATAATATTATCCTGTATTACAAAATTATATCATTCTTTACTTAATAAAGAAACTGGTATAATGTTGCATATCATGTTCGGTATATAATAGCATTCGTTCTGAATCAATGTATTACCACTTGGTAATACAAGGTGATATTCGCTAACTGCTTTGGCTGCAACATTTGCACCATTCCCTACTCTTACGGAATGATCACCCATTCCCAGTTCTCTACCTTTCTTTAGCCCATGCAATATATTGCATATATGGGATCCTGATCTGGTATCTACTGCCCAGGACGTAGAGTGAACTGAGAAACAGTTCTCAGTAACTAACACATCCGAAGAAGATGCATCAACATGTTTATTCTTCGTTTGGGCGGTGTGTGAATTTTGGTATTCTTCTATTTCCTGTTCAGTCTTATAACAATTATAAGAAAGAACGGAACCAACGTTCCCCTGCTCAATATAACAAGCGGGTTCGGTTAATACATCCATAGTATTATCATGATTAAGGCCTGACATGGTCGCTACCTGGAAAGAGAGAGAAGGAAAAACACTTTAGCATGCGCTCTTGCAAGATTAGATTGGTTATTATCTTATCTAATCAGGATGGCTCCCACTGTTTTAAACAAATCTTCCTTCAAACCCTAAATGGTAAGATTAGCCGGGATTAATTACACCCTACAAGTTCGCCAATCTTTCAGCCAGATCAGTGTTGGTACTTTGAAGGAGGTTTCCCGTGCTCTCGCACGGACCTAATTAAAATAAAACTCGTTTTCCCATAGGCATAACCCCATTAACACCATTCTAGACACCTACTTGATCGGGTAATTGTCATGTGTAAAACACTCCCAGGAGTAACTCTTACTCGCATTGGGTATCGGGATCCAACTATTTCATAGAAGGTATGCAATCTCATTGCAAATTTCAACACTTAAAATTCCCGATAATATCTTTTACCCCTAGCGTGCTATGATCTTGACGCATGCCAAACAACCCATAGTCCGCACGTTCAACCCGTGTATTTCCTGATTGAATTAAATCCACCCGTAAGACGCTTGACGCATGCCAAACAACGCCGTGCAAATACCTTAATCCAATCACATCTTATGTTGCAGATAAGTACAAATCAGCTACCGTACACTATGCCTTGACGCATGCCAAACTACCGTAGCACGAATACAAAATAATACTTATCTGAAATAACGGAGGGCTACGCAGGTTTTTCTGAAAACCATGAGCGTAATGAACTTGATATCGTTGTAGAAACAAGTGATTTTGAAAATGAGTGTTTTTTAGGCTTTTCTAGTTTTGCTTAAGAGGTCACTCCCGGTGAAGGGATCTCGGCTCTTTCCTCATCGAATAAGGTGCAGGATATTTCATAAATATCGCTGTGCAAAGCAAGAACTATAGAAGCAATCAAAAACTAAACCGTGAGTTTGCAGCATCTGCCAGTTTCGCTAAAGAGGTCACTCCCGGTGAAGGGATCCCTGCTCTTTCCTTATCGAATAAGATGCTGGATATTCTTCATGGAATACCGCTATGCAAAGAAAAAACTGTAGCGACCCTTTTTGAAAATTTGATTCTATAACATCTTTTAGGTTTCTTTTCTTTTATTAATCTCATTAACTCATCATTTAATCTTCCTAAGCATCACAGAAGAAACGAAAGCAGCAATATTTATATATCAACATATAGTGTAAGCATTTATCTCAGACAGTAATATGATCTCATCACAGAACATTGCAGCAGATGTCAACATATGAAATATTGGATATACTACGACATCCGTGTTTTATTTTGAGCCTATATAAAACACGGATTCCCCAGTCGCGATGAATATCCAAACCCACATCCCTAGACCCCTACAAGAGCGGCAAGTAACCCTGCCAATTCTAGGGTTAGGAGACCCGGTCTCGAATTCTCGAGATGGCCTCCCACTGGACCCTAGAACCCGGTTACTTGTGCTCTCCGCCTTAGGTCTATCCTAATGCGGAAAAGTAAATAATATACAATGGTGACAACATCCTCAACCCGGAAGTGCCCCAATAAAAGAATATTACATATAAATGAATTTTACATGAATGAAAAAGAAAACTCTCATCTCACATAAAAGCCCCGGCTATTCAATACACAACGATCCAATATAACATATCACAGCAACACATAAACATCACAGATAACTAGGCGAAGTTAGATAATTCGACAGACACAACGAATTCCCAAAATACCCCAGTGAGCCCAACACTTAAGCAGAAAATAAAAAATCCCAGTAGCATGCCCCAGCACCTATGGACCGTCGCTGAAGTGCCCGTCCCAAGCCTCCACAATGGCGCCGTGGAACCGCCGCCAAAACCAGGTTTTGGCTGCGGTTACGCGGTCACTGTAGCGAGTTAGGGTCTCTTTCTTCAGGTGGGTCCATAAAATTCCCTGCATGATTTTCTGAGTATTTTTAATATGAAAAATTTCAAATTTTGAAAATATTTCCAGCAAGGGGCGAATTCTCGGTGTTTCGGGGTTCGATCGGACATCTAACTTCGTCTAGACAACGCCTAATGCTCTAGTTTGGCTCTGATACCACTGTAGGGTTAGCTTAGTACCTTAGCAAGGTTTTGGCAAGCATCAAACATGCTTCTTTATAATTTATAGGGTGCTAAACAAACCCTAACCAAGATCTTAAATAGAGAATTAGGGTTAACTATGCATGTAAACAATTTTACATCTAAGAGAGAGGGATTACAACCTTTGTAGTCCGTTTCTTCACTTCATAAGCTCCGAGTAGTAGTCCCTTTGCCGCGATCCATGATCTCCCGGACTCAAGAGAGGCTCCACAAGTCGAATAATCCATTCTTGCTTGAAGTCTTCCTTTTCGAAGATGATCTACCTTGAAGAATCTCAAGATCAAGCTTTCACTTCTCTAAACAAGTATTAGTGAAGTGAACACCCTAATCTATCTGGCTAGAATAGATGGGAATGATGAAATAGGAATTTTTCTCTCTTTTGTTTTTATTTTCTCACTTTAAATCATCACAAATCAAAAAGCTAGAAAGCTTTTTCAAGAAGGAAGAAGAAGAAGAAAGCTTTTGTGATGAATATTGAATTATTGTTATGGTTACAATTGCAACCCTTGGTTAAGAATGAAAGACTTAACCATTGTAGAGAATAAACCATAGGTAAAGGGTTTAGGTTGGGTTAACAAATATCTACACAAAATATCAAGCTAAATGACAAAAGAAGCTTCATGAAAAAGCTAACCCAAAAGCTAACCCAAATCCAAAACCTAACTTTGTTTAAACTTAACAACCATGTTGCATTTATAACCCTAACTTGTTACAATATTATAAATCGCATATACAATATTTTTTGTAACAAAAGAAAATAATACAATTAACATATATCGCATATACATCAATGTATTACCCAGTGAGAAAATGAATCAATAAAGCGAACTTATATTAGTTAACGTAATGTAATATATCACATATATAATTATACATTAAATTATTGAATCAACCCTTGATCCGACAATCCGGCTATATTGCATATAACCGACTAATATAACATGTACCAATTCATCGAATCAACACTTGATCCGATGACCCGGCCATATAAAATATACCCGGCCGATATCTCATATCGCGAAAATAGAATACGGTATCTATATCGTATTATTCTCCGTCCCACACATATCACATATGTGCTCCTACTCCGTTTTGCCTGAGCCAGAAAACCTCTGTGTAGGACTCTAAAGAATCGTCAATACGCCGGCAGCAGGTGATGATCATATCAAACACCCACAAGCTGCAAGCGGTCAGCTAAACGTAACAGCTACCCAGGTATTGAGCGATCAGAAGATCAACAAGCAAGCCTGTACATTCTCCTGCGAATCCAATCAGTAACACTCCCTTACAGTCCGGTCTCTTCGTCTGATATGTCGCATATCTAGTCTAGGGGTGGTAAACGTCAGACCCCAGTAACCGATAAGTTGTGTCGATATAAGATCCATAACAGTTCGAGAAACTACTGATAACTCTTACCAGTAAATCTCAGCAACTCTGGCCAGGGATTTCCAGTTACAGCCAATCGAACACAGCGCAACATCAACTCCCTATACCGGGAGAGACGAAACCCCTCCTATCGCTCATTGCCTCCATGTAATTCGGGACTGTACCCAAAAGCCACCGTTTTGCACATTCTCTTGAACGTGGTATGGTGGAAATCAAAGCACAGTGGAAATCACACAAGACTCTATGACGATCTCGGGTCTACAGACTAACCTGTACCAGTATCTGTTGAATATGTATGCCCTAGAGGCCATTATTGTATAGTACTAGTTTGTATAATACATTTTGGAGGCTTGGGATATATATACGGGTTTACGACAGTCTTGCTCGATATAGTAATATGCTACTTGATTTGTTTCTATCTTAATATGTGTATATGTTTCTTTTAACATATCGCTTAAAACATATTGATGGAGCCCTTAGAATTTTTTGCTTGACTACCGGCGTTGTGATGGCGATCACACTAGTGGGGGCTGGGTAGTCTATAAGCACATCCTTATTTTGGTCCCTAGTCGTAAGATTATCGAGACAGGGCATCGATACTCCAGAGTAGACTGGTGCATACGCTTCTCTTCCCAGCAGGGGAGATGGTCTGTCCCACAGCCATCAGTACGTCGTACTGGAGATAGTATGCAGGTGCTCGTTAGGTTACGAGTACACTGGACAGGATTCGTCGGGAACTGTTGGTTGGTATTATACCTATCGTCAGTTAACAGTTCCCAGGTGACATGAGTACAGCTTAGTCCGCTAACTTGACACTGTCACTTCGCCTCGAGTGTGTTCCCACTGTTCTTAGATTACTACCCTACCACGGCTCTACTGAGTCATGCAAACAGGTAGTAGTTGGGTGCAGTCCCGAAGCACTTGGAGGCAGTGACGGTTAGACAGGATTCGTCTCTACCGGTATTAGGAGTTGATATCGTGCTGTGTCTAGGAAAGCCATTACACATAGTCATCCCTGGCCAGGGCAAGTGAGATTTGCTGGTAGTGTTACCAGTAGATTCTCAGGGTGTTTTGGGCTACACTCCGACATGACTTGTACCTCTATTAGGGGACTGACATTTACCGCCCCCTAGGCCCGCCATGCGATACTCTCAGACGAACAGACCGGACTGTACGGAGATTGTCACGTTCAGGCTCAGTAGGAGTTCGGATGGGTTCACCTCGTCGGTCTTCTTATCGGCATCTACCTGGGAACCGTTACGTACAGCTAGTACCGCTTGCGGCCTGTGGTTAAACCCACTGCCAGCGTAGTGCCGAGCCTTTAGAGTCCCGCACAGAGGGTTATTCGCCTTTGGGAAAAACAGAGTAGAGGTCGCATGGTTTTGCGACAAGGTTCGTTCGCATCCGCGCACATGTGCACGTTTGATGTCCAGGATGTTATTACTAGCGGGCTTTGGTTTAAGCCAGATCCTAGTATTTATTTTGGGATTGGTTTTGTCTCAGTGTATTCGTGTTCCTCGGAGCATGGATGCGGGTGTGTATGCACAGCTGACAGAGGCAGAGGCAGAGGATTCTCATTAGGGTTGTTGACCATTTGACTTTGGTTGACTTGTTGACCGTTGACTTTTTCCAAACCCTAATGAGAATGAGGAATATGATTAATAATATTAATTAAGGATTATTGTGCCATGGTTAGGTTGACCATTTGACTATAGTTGACATTTTGACCCTTGTTGACATTTTGACCATAATCATTTCATATAAAAGATGCTTCTTGATTCTTGCAAATTGCATTTATTATGAAATGATAATGGTCATTCAAAACTCACCATCACATTTTTTCCTTAATTATTATTATTGATATTATTTCTCTCATATGAGCATGGTTGTAGATTTTCTACCCTCATTCTCTCTTGCTCTTTCTCTCTCTTGTTTGGAGCTCTTCCTCTTCCTCTCAAAGCTTAAGTATTTCATGTGTTGGAAATCATAAGTTTTTGAGACAAAACTACCATAACTCCTCTCTACTCATTCTAGGGTTCTAGGTTTAGCAAACCAAGCACCTTAGTTACCTCTAGGTTGAGGTAGGAGCTCATGTTCGAGGCCCTCGGGTAGATCTATCTTCGGCAAAGAGGAGACGACGAGGAGGAGCCGTTCAAACCACTACAAGGAGCAAGCAAGGAGGAGAGCCTCAAAAAGAAAAGAAGGAGTTCATGACCTAGGTTATAACCATTCTACATAGTAGCTAGAACTTGTAGTTTATTTGTTAGTTTTTGTTTAGCAAAGATCCTTCTTGGATGGTCTATGTTACCTAGTGAGGAAAATTTTGATTTTTACCTATTCCGCCTCCCCGAAAGTACCGGGGTGGGTAACGTGGACCTAACAGTGGTATCAGAGCCTAGCTAAGTAACAACTAACTGTTAGCAAGGTGTTTATAACTTCGATCCGGAAAAAATCCCGAAAACACACCGAAAAATTGTATTTTCTGTCGATTTTCAAAACAGGCCTAAAAATATTTTGTATGACATGAAAAATACATCCAGGCTTTTCTAAGAACACCCAAGAAATTTAAGCCCACTACTCGGTCAAAGCGCCGTGGAAGCGCGGTGAAAACTAGCGTTTAGTTGACTCGGCCGTGACTCCAATTTCTTGCAGAATGTTCTGTTTGGTATTTTGGGATTTTTAAGATGTTTTGTTTCTGCCCAGTTTATCCAAAGAAAAATGTTATGTTTGGGGTAGTTGCAAATTGGTATTTTGATCGGAGTTCTATAAATTTTGGCTAAATGTTTATATCTGTGATGTGATATATGCACTGAACATGAACTAATCGCTATACGTCGGTTAGTGGGGGTTGTGCATATCTGTGATCTGTAATGTTGTTGGTTTGTGTATATGAACTTGTTGGATTGTCGCGGATGAATAGCCGAGGTTTTGTGAGATGAGGGTTTCTTTATCTTTCATTTGATGTAAATATGTAAATTGATATAATATTATTTTTATGGCCGCACATCCGGGATGAGGTTGTAGCTGCCATTGTATATTATTTCTTTTACTGTTTTTGCTCCTAGGATAGACCCAAGGTGGGGTACACAAACTATTGGGTACTTTGAAGTGCCGAGTGGCCTACTCACGTTGTTGAGGAAGGTTGCTTCACTTCGGGAACTTGGCGGGTAGTTTGCCGCACCCGTAGGGGTCTAGGGTGGGGTTTTGGCTATTCATCGCGACCGTGTAATCCGTCTTTCCTTGCAGGCTCGAACGAAACGCGGATTCCTAGCATATCCAATGTGTTCATCTGTGATCTGGAATGGCTATCAATGCATCTGACGAATGTATATATCTATATATATGATATGTAGTAGGCGTTACTTATGTTTTGCATCCGCGCTAGTCCAGCCCCCGCTCTGTCGTTAGTTAAGTAACCTAACGGGTGATGATGGGGCCCCGTGGCGAATGCGGATGGCATAAGCGTACGTCATATTTTCGTTGTTTTCTGCAATGGTAGGATTAACTTGTTAGTTATATGTATGCCCTAGAGGCCATTACTGTACATTGGATGTATATTGTAGTGGATGCTGGGACATATATAGGGAGGACTTTCTTGCTCGACATGATAGTATGCTATCTGGTTACTCTTTACCTTAACGTGTACATTGATTGTCTCTCTGTTACATGTTGGTAAAGCCCTTAGGATGTGTACTTGACTACCTGGATTATGATGCGGATCATACTAGTGGGGACAGGGTAGTCCATAAGTACATCCTTCAAGGTCCCTAGTCGTGGGTGTATCGAGACGGGGCATCGATATACCAGAGTAGACTAGCGTATACCTTCTCAACCCATACAGATGGGCGATGGATGATCCCATATCCATTGGTGTTTGACATCAGAGATGATATACGAGTGCTCAGTGGAGACTGGGTACACTGGACGGACTCGCCGAGAACTCCCAGATGGTATTATACCTTAAGTCAGATGGCAGTTCTCTGGTGACACTGGTACAGAGTAGTCTGTTGACCCGAGATCGTCATAGAGTGTTGTGTGGTTCCCACTGTGCTTTGATTTCCATCTTACCACGTCCAAGAGGGCGTGCAAAACGGTGGTTTTTGGGTACAGTCCCGAATCACATGGAGGCAATGAGCGATAGGAGGGGATTCGTCTCTCCCGGTATAGGGGGTTGATGTTGCGCTGTGTTCGATTGGCTATAACCGGAAATCCCTGGCCAGGGTTGCTGAGAATTACTGGTAAGTGTTACCTGTAGTTTCTCGAACTTTTATAGACCTCATATCGACACGACTTATCGAGCTATTGGGGTCTGACGTTTACCACCCCTAGGCGAGATATGCGACATATCATACGACGAGACCGGACTGTACGGTAAGTGTTACTGGTTGGATTCACAGGAGTGTGAGCGGGCTTGCTCTTCGATCTTCTGATCGCTCAATACCAGGGTGGCCGTTACATTTAGCAGACCGCTTGCGGCTTGTGGGTGCTTGATATGATCGTCATCTGCTGCCGGCGTATTGACGAGTCTTTAGAGTCCTACACAGAGGTTTCCTGGCTCAAGCAAAATGAAATAGGAGCGCATATGAGATATGTGCGGGACCGAGAATAATGCGTGTATGTGACACCGTATTCTATTCTCGCGATGAATGTGTCGAATGGTTGTATGCGATATAACCTACTATTCGAATCAAGGATTGATTCGATAAAACGATACATTGTATACTAGTCGGTTGTGTGCGACATGACCGGATCATTGAATCAAGTGTTGATTTAATGATTTAATGCATAATTATATATTTGATATATTACTTTGCATTAACTAGTATTGGTTCACTTTAAATGGATTTTCACACTTGAAGTTCACAAGTTGTATATGTGATATACTTTTGTGCACTTGTTTGTATCATATTTGATGATACATGCTCACTTGGGTTTATGTAAAGAATTAAACCATGGTTATAAGAATGGTTAGGGTTTCATTTCCTTTACTTATTCATTTATCTATTTATTTATTTATTTCTTTTTGGCAAATGAAGATAATGAGAGAAAATGGTGGCTTTCTTTGTTTGATATTGAAGCTTCATGAAGGTTTGACCAAGTGACCATTTTGTCTCATGCTTAACCCTAACCATTCCACTTAACCATGATTCATTCTCTACACTTGACCATGGTTATATTATGATAAGGTTGATTATTCTTTTCTATTCAATTAACTCATCATAATATTATCATCATCTTCTTCTTTTTCTTCTTCATGAAGAAAGCTTTCTACCAACAATGGTGAAATGTGAAAAAGAGTGAGAAATCCAATTCTAAAGTGAACCCACCTCCTATTTCTTCATCCTCTACCTCTTGCCAAGTAATATAGGGTGTTTTCTTCACAAGTTTCATGACTTGGTGAAGTGGGAGCTTGATCTTGTGATGCCTCGACGTAGATCATCTTCGGCATCGAAGTCGACGACCTAGCCCGCCCATTTTTCCGATGAAGCCGACGCTAGAGCCCGGGATTCGATTTGGACAGCGAGGAGACTTCATTGCGGAGCTATGGAGGTGGAGGACCGGATCTACAAAGGTTGTATTTCCGTTCTATTCGTTAAGTTGTTAACTAGTTGCATCTTTCGCCTAAAAATCTAGTCTACGATCCGTATTAGGGTTTCTCGGCACATGTAAAATTTGAAATTGGCATGGTTGATGCCTTGTGAGACCTCATTAGCGTGCCTAGGAACCCTATAGTGGTATCAGAGCCTAGCTAGAGCCTTAGGCGATGCGTAGACGGAGTTTGAAGTCCGATCGAACCGAAACCCTAATTCCAAAATGCTCTCTGGACTTTTTTCAAAAACTGGGTTTTTTCCAGATTAAAAATGCTTAAAAAATTCAGCAGGGAATTCTAAGAATTACGGTGCAAAAATTACCTAATGATTCATCTAATGCGCGGCGGAACCGCGGCACAAGCATGGCTTGTGCGGCGGTTCCGCGGCCATTTTGACACATTAATTTATGAATTTTGCACAGTAATTCATGTTTTCAGGTGCTGAGTTTTCTGGGATTTTTTAATATTTATTCAAGAGTTGAATATTCTGGGGTGTTTTGGAGCTTCGTTGATTCGATCGGAAATTTCAAACTTTGTCTATGTGGCTTTCCGGGTATTTTTAGAAACTGTTAAAAAGTTCGACCGGAGATAAATACCCACTTTTTCCCCTGTCGGGAAATTTCCAAGTGTTGGATCTTTCCGTAGTTTAATGACGTTCTAAGTAGTGCAAGTAACGCGATGGTCCCTCTAGAAGACAACAAACCTTAACTCGATTATGTGATCGTCTTGAACTGCCCTTTGAACCTTAGGGTTTGGGGCAGTACGGCGTGCCACATGTGAGGCGTTGGCTTGACCCTTCTACGGCTGGACCGTTGGTACTGAGGCATGAAGTGAATGTTTTTAAACTTGTTTCATGTGTTGAGCTGTTTCGGGAAAACTTGGGTGTTTGAATGTTCGATCGGAAAGTTTAATATTTTCTATTTATCCGGAATGTGATACAATAATTGGAATTCACAAGTAGTTATGAGATAACTGAATGAATGTTATAAACATAGCAGTTTAGTCTCACTTGATCGGTTGCCACGGAATTTTGATGCGATCAAAAGTCCGTCGCAATCACGTAGCGTACGCGGATACTCGCCGGGTAAACTTAATAGACAGACTCACTCCATAGCCCCGACCAAGTGACTGTAGGAGAACCCCGTCGCCGAAAGTGTCCGTTCGGGTGCTCGCGGCAGTGGTGTTCCTCCTTGGTGCACTTCGTCGACGGTATCGGGGGTGCGGCCGCCCACTAAAGTTTGCGACGAGCATTCGATCAGGATGTCGGGAATCTTGCTGAATTGCCCGACTTGATATTGAAAAGAGTTTTCGATAATGAGACTAAAATGTGGGGTTTATAATTGTTAGGCATGTGATGTCTAAGTATTTCATTTGATTAGGAATGCGATGTCTAAAGAGATTGCGGATTCCAACTGTTGTAGTTTTACACTTTCTTTTCTGTGACCGTAAGTGTAATATGTGATATCACCGGTTTCGTTGCTATATGTCAACGACAATTGGGATACGCATGTTTACTTACGTTGATGACATGTGATGTTATGTGTTGCTGGATATGTTATATTGGATCGTCGTGTTTGAATAGCCGGGGTTTTTTATGTGAGATGAGTGTTTTTCATTTTCATTCATGTAAAAACTTGTATGTAATATTCTTTTATTGGGGCACTTCCAGGTTGCGGAAGATGTCACCGTTTGTATATTATTTACTTTTCCGCACTAGGATAGACCCAAGGAGGGGAGCACAAGTAACCGGGTTCTGGAGTCCAGTGGGAGACCAACTCGAGGAGTCGAGTCCGGGTCTCCTAACTCTAGAATTGGTAGGGTTGCTTGCCGCTCTCGTAGGGGTCTAGAGGTGTGGGTTTGGCTATTCATCGCGACCGTGGAATCCGTGTTTTATACTGGCTCGTATTGAAAACACGGACGTCCTAGTATATCCAATGTTTCATATGATTCTTCTGCTGCGATATCTGTGATGTGATCATGTGATGTTCTGTGATAAATACTGTATATAGTATATATGATATATTATATAGGCGTTACTTATGTTCTATACCCGCGCTAGCCCTGCCCCGCTCTGCCGTTAGTTACCTAACCTAACGGTGCATGAGGGGACATCGAGGCGAATGCGGATGGCATAAGTGTACGTCGTATTTATCTGTGATGTTTAGGTATATAAATGATGGGATTTCATTAATGTGATTAATGAAAATAAAAGAAACCTAAGATGTTGTAGAATCGAATTTCTAAAATAAAACAGGTAGCTACAGTTCTTGCTTTGCACAGCGGTATATGTGATATATCCTGCACCTTATTCGATGAGGAAAGGACCGAGATCCCTTCACCGGGAGTGACTCCTTTAGCAATAACTGGCCGATGCTACACACTCGGTTTGTCTTTTGATTGCTTCTATAGTTTCTGCTTTGCACAGCGATATATATGATATATACCGCACCTCATTCGACGAGGAAAGGACCGACGATCCCTTCACCGGGAGTGACTCCTTTAGCAAAACTAGAAAAGCCTCAAAAACACTCCATTTTAAAATCATTTGATTCTACAACGATATCAAGTTCATTACGCAATAGGTTTTCAGAAAAACCTGTCGTAGCCCTCCGTCATTTCAGATAAGTCCTACTTAGTATTCGTGCTACGTTTGTTGACCTCCGTCAAGGCGTTGTGTGCGGTAGCTAACTAGTATTTATCTGCTTATGCATATGATGCAGATTGGATTAGGGTAGTCGTGTGACTTTGTTGGCCTGCGTCAAGGGTCGTGCGGGTGGGTTTAATTCAATCAAGAAATGACGGGTTGAACTTGACTAGCGCACTATGGTTTGTTGGCCTGCGTCAAGGTCATAGGACGCTAGGGGCAAAATTATCGGGAATTTCAAGTGTTGAAATTTGCAATGAGATTGCATACCTTCTATGAGATAGTTGGATACCGATACCCACTGCGAGTAAGAGTTACTCCTAGGAGAGTTTTACACATTACAATTAGCCAATCAAGTAGGTGTCTAGAAAGGTGTTAACGAGGTTACGCCTCTGGGAAAACGAGGTTTACATTAATTAGGTTCGTGCGAAAGCACGGGGGACCTCCCTCAAAGTACCGACACTGGCCTGGCTGAAAGATCGGCGAACTTGTAGTTTGTAATTAATCCCGGCTAGTCTTTCCTTTTAGGGTTTGAAGGAAGATTTGATAAAACCAGTGGGAGCCATCCTGATTAGATAAAATAATAACCTATCTATTCTTGCAAGAGCGCACGCTGAGTGTTTTCTTCTCTCTCTCTCCAGGTAGCGACCATATCACGCCTTAATCAAGATAATAATACGGAATATTGACCGAACCCGCTTGTTATACTGAGCTGGGGAACGTTGGTCCCGCTCTAACTTATAATTGTTATAAGACAGAGCAGGAAATTGGGGAATACCAGAATTCCTATGCCGCCCAAACGAAGAAAATGCATATGATGCATCTCCTTCGGGTGTGTTCATTATATAAAAAAAATTGTTTCTCTGTATCCTCTACGTCCTGGGTATTTGATACCAGATCAGGATCCCAGATATGTAATATGTTTCATAGGGCTACAGAAAAGTAGAGAACTGAGAACGGGTGATAAGTTTCATGAGGCAGAAAACGGGGCAAGTGTTGCAGCCAAGTCTGTTGGTCACTGTCACCCTGTATGACCAGTACATTGATTCTGAACGAATGTTATTAGATACCGAACCTGATATACAAAATCATATCAGTCTCTTTACTAGTAAAGAAAGGATATAATTTTGTATTGATGGATAATGTTTTAAACATTTCCTATATCAAAAGTTGATCGATTCAGGCACGTTATCTAAAAGCATTGACGTTCTAAATCAAACTACAGTTCCTAGTATACTGAACACACAAAACAGGAAGAGTTCAGAAATGAACGAATCCTTCTTGAGGTATTGTAGACTAGGTCATATCAATGCGACCCGACTAGCTGAAGTTACATGTAGATGCATATTTAAATCAGTTTGAATCTACATCTTGTGAAACTTGCCAGTCATGTCACAAAGATATAATGACACCAGCTCTGTTTATTGGAAACAGAGAAAGAGTTAGTGAACTCTTGGGATGATACATGTTGATGTATGTAAGGTCCCCTGTCTACATATGCCAGGACTGGTTCTTTGTACTTCGTTATATTCTCTGATAATCTCTCAAGATTCAGACATATGTTCCTGTTAAAACACAAGTTCGAACCTTTTGAGATATTCACAGAATATAATTTAGAAGTAGAAAACCAAAACACGGGTATAAGTATTATGTCCTTTGATGAGATCGAGGAGGAGAATACTTGAGCACGGAAATCCTGGATTATTCTAAAGGAGAATGAGATTCTCTCTCAGCATTACTCCTCCGTATACACCATAGCACGATGGTATATCGGGGCAGAGCAATAGCATCCTATGTGATATGGTGTGCTCTATGATGAGTACTACTGTGTTTCCTATTTCCTTTTGGGAGTTATGCACTTGAAAAGCTGCATACCAATTGAATTGGGTTCCAATCAAATCAGTTGCCTACCGCTTCATATGTGATATGGAAAGGGAAGAGCCCATATCTTAAGTTGGTTAAGATTTGGGGTTGTCCGGGTTATGTCTAAAAAGCATAATCCGGACAAGCTTGAGGTAAGGTCTGTTATGTACAACTGGAAAGGTTCCAGCTATACAAACAACAGCAGATGATTTGGTAGAACCAAAGGATTCAGTAGATTCCAACGAACCTCAGCCTCTCCGCCGATCTAGTAGGGTTCCTCACCCACCTGAGAGATATTTCGGTTTCTCTATGACAGTGGGAGCGAGGATTGCATCATGAGATGATGACCCAACTAGTTTCGAGCTGGCCATCAGGAGTGGGACTCTGTAAGAATGGCTGGATGCTTAGTGATCTGAGATGGAATCCTTATACACCAACAAAGTATGGACTTTGGTTGCTTTATCTGAAAGGTTAAATACCCATCAGGAGCAAGTATATCTTGAGAAGATTACTTGGTGTAAATGGAAAAGTTGAGACTTTCAAAGCTATACATGTTAAAGGTTTTCATCATCGACCAGACGTGGATAATGATGAAACCTTTTCAAGTGGCTATGCTTAAGTCCATCCAGATCCTACTTGCCACGGCTACATACCATGACTACGATATCTGGCGGTTGGGTGCCATGACTGCTTTTCTAAATGCTGTTTTAGAAGAGAGCGTCTATAAGTACACAGTCAGAGGGCTTCGTAAACAGTGGGAGCAGCGGAAACGTGTACAAGATGCTTTATAGGATAAAGCAGGTATCGTGGAGTTGGAACATCTATTTTGATGTGTTAGTCAAAGAGTTTGACATCATCAAAAATGGTAGATGAACCTTGTATATACAAAAAGGTAGTAGGGAGTATAGTGACGATCCTCGTAGAGTATGTGGATGACATGCTCTTGATAGGGAAGGAGTTTCCTATGCTACGCTCGATCAATCTCCGTATCATAATGATTCTCCATATAGGATCAAAGTGATACCTCCTAAATCCTGGATTTTGGATCTATAAGATAGATCTAATTGGATATTAGGATACTCACTAGTTGTAGTGAGATGGTATCAATCGATCCTGGGGAGAATCACTGGAAGGGTTCCAGGGTGATAAGGACGGCTGAATGTCAGTCACAGGCATTGTCTTTACCCTCGGTAAGGGGACGGTATGTTGGAAGAGTTCCAAACTAGATACCGTGGCATACTAGACGATTAAGGCTGGATACATCGCTACTTAAGATGCTACCAAAGAGGTTGTCTGGGTGTATATTAGTTCATGAGATGAACTTAGTTCCTTCCATTGTGTGACAATGGAGTTGTGGCATAAGCCAAGGAACGTCCGTCCTATCAGTGATCCAGACATATTCTAAGGAAGTATCACCTGATCATGGAGATGGTTGATCTCCAGGGTGATCGAGGCAAGGAGAGTAGACTCAGAGGACAACACGGCGGATCCACTCACAAAGGCCTTTTCCCAGAGAGAGACTTTTATGGGATGGTTGAGTATGAGATACTACAACCACTGCTATCAGATAGCCCTAGTGCAAGTGGGAGATTGTTAGTTATATGTATGCCCTAGAGGCCATTACTGTACATTGGATGTATATTGTAGTGGATGCTGGGACATATATAGGGAGGACTTTCTTGCTCGACATGATAGTATGCTATCTAGTTACTCTTTACCTTAACGTGTACATTGATTGTCTCTCTGTTACATGTTGGTAAAGCCCTTAGGATGTGTACTTGACTACCTGGACTATGATGCAGATCATACTAGTGGGGATAGGGTAGTCCATAAGTACATCCTTCAAGGTCCCTAGTCGTGGGTGTATCGAGACGGGGCATCGATATACCAGAGTAGACTAGCGTATACCTTCTCGACCCATACAGATGGGCGATGGATGATCCCATATCCATTGGTGTTTGACATCAGAGATGATATACGAGTGCTCAGTGGAGACTGGGTACACTGGACGGACTCGCCGAGAACTCCCAGATGGTATTATACCTTAAGTCAGATGGCAGTTCTCTGGTGACACTGGTACAGAGTAGTCTGTTGACCCGAGATCGTCATAGAGTCTTGTGTGGTTCCCACTGTGCTTTGATTTCCTCTTTACCGTGTCCAAGAGGGCGTGCAAAACGGTGGTTTTTGGGTACAGTCCAGAATCACATGGAGGCAATGAGCGATAGGAGGGGATTCGTCTCTCCCGGTATAGGGGGTTGATGTTGCGCTGTGTTCGATTGACTATAACCGGAAATCCCTGGCCAGGGTTGCTGAGAATTACTGGTAAGTGTTACCTGTAGTTTCTCGAACTGTTATAGACCTCATATCGACACGACTTATCGAGCTATTGGGGTCTGACGTTTACCACCCCTAGGCGAGATATGCGACATATCATACGACGAGACCGGACTGTACGGTAAGTGTTACTGGTTGGATTCACAGGAGTGTGAGCGGGCTTGCTCTTCGATCTTCTTATCGCTCAATACCCGGGTGGCCATTACATTTAGCAGACCACTTGCGGCTTGTGGGTGCTTGATATGATCGTCATCTGCTGCCGGCGTATTGACGAGTCTTTAGAGTCCTACACAGAGGTTTCCTGGCTCAAGCGAAATGAAATAGGAGCGCATATGAGATATGTGCGGGACCGAGAATAATGCGTGTATGTGACACCGTATTCTATTCTCGCGATGAATGTGTCGAATGGTTGTATGCGATATAACCTAGTATTCGAATCAAGGATTGATTCGACAAAACGATACATTGTATACTAGTCGGTCGTGTGCGACATGACCGGATCATTGAATCAAGTGTTGATTTAATGATTTAATGCATAATTATATATTTGATATATTACTTTGCATTAACTAGTATTGGTTCACTTTAAATGGATTTTCTCACTTGAAGTTCACAAGTTGTATATGTGATATACTTTTGTGCACTTGTTTGTATCATGTTTGATGATACATGCTCACTTGGGTTTATGTAAAGAATTAAACCATGGTTATAAGAATGGTTAGGGTTTCATTTCCTTTACTTATTCATTTATCTATTTATTTATTTATTTCTTTTTGGCAAATGAAGATAATGAGAGAAAATGGTGGCTTTCTTTGTTTGATATTGAAGCTTCATGAAGCTTTGACCAAGTGACCATTTTGTCTCATGCTTAACCCTAACCATTCCACTTAACCATGATTCATTCTCTACACTTGACCATGGTTATATTATGATAAGGTTGATTATTCTTTTCTATTCAATTAAATCATCATAATATTATCATCATCTTCTTTTTCTTCTTCTTCATGAAGAAAGCTTTCTACCAACAATGGTGAAATGTGAAAAAGAGTGAGAAATCCAATTCTAAAGTGAACCCACCTCCTATTTCTTCATCCTCTACCTCTTGCCAAGTAGTATAGGGTGTTTTCTTCACAAGTTTCATGACTTGGTGAAGTGGGAGCTTGATCTTGTGATGCCTCGACGTAGATCATCTTCGGCATCGAAGTCGACGACCTAGCCCGCCCATTTTTCCGATGAAGCCGACGCTAGAGCCCGGGATTCGATTTGGACAGCGAGGAGACTTCATTGCGGAGCTATGGAGGTGGAGGACCGGATCTACAAAGGTTGTATTTCCGTTCTTTTAGTTAAGTTGTTAACTAGTTGCATCTTTCGCCTAAAAATCTAGTCTACGATCCGTATTAGGGTTTCTCGGCATATGTAAAATTGGCATGGTTGATGCCTTGTGAGACCTCATTAGCGTGTCTAGGAACCCTACAGTGGTATCAGAGCCTAGCTAGAGCCTTAGGCGATGCGTAGACGGAGTTTGAAGTCCGATCGAACCGAAACCCTAATTCCAAAATGCTCTCTGGACTTTTTTCAAAAACTGGGTTTTTTCCAGATTAAAAATGCTTAAAAAATTCAGCAGCGAATTCTAAGAATTACGGTGCAAAAATTACCTAATGATTCATCTAATGCGCGGCGGAACCGCGGCACAAGCATGGCTTGTGCGGCGGTTCCGCGGCCATTTTGACACATTAATTTATGAATTTTGCACAGTAATTCATGTTTTCAGGTGCTGAGTTTTCTGGGATTTTTTAATATTTATTCAAGAGTTGAATATTCTGGGGTGTTTTGGAGCTTCGTTGATTCGATCGGAAATTTCAAACTTTGTCTATGTGGCTTTCCGGGTATTTTTAGAAACTGTTAAAAAGTTCGACCGGATATAAATACCCACTTTTTCCCCTGTCGGGAAATTTCCAAGTGTTGGATCTTTCCGTAGTTTAATGACGTTCTAAGTAGTGCAAGTAACGCGATGGTCCCTCTAGAAGACAACAAACCTTAACTCGATTATGTGACCGTCTTGAACTGCCCTTTGAACCTTAGGGTTTGGGGCAGTACGACGTGCCACATGTGAGGCGTTGGCTTGACCCTTCTACGGCTGGACCGTTGGTACTGAGGCATGAAGTGAATGTTTTTAAACTTGTTTCATGTGTTGAGCTGTTTCGGGAAAACTTGGGTGTTTGAATGTTCGATCGGAAAGTTTAATATTTTCTATTTATCCGGAATATGATACAATAATTGGAATTCACAAGTAGTTATGAGATAACTGAATGAATGTTATAAACATAGCAGTTTAGTCTCACTTGATCGGTTGCCACGGAATTTTGATGCGATCAAAAGTCCGTCGCAATCACGTAGCGTACGCGGATACTCGCCGGGTAAACTTAATAGACAGCCTCACTCCATAGCCCCGACCAAGTGACTGTAGGAGAACCCCGTCGCCAAAAGTGTCCGTTCGGGTGCTCGCGGCAGCGGTGTTCCGCCTTGGTGCACTTCGTCGACGGTATCGGGGGTGCGGCCGCCCACTAAAGTTTGCGACGAGCATTCGATCAGGATGTCGGGAATCTTGCTGAATTGCCCGACTTGATATTGAAAAGAGTTTTCGATAATGAGACTAAAATGTGGGGTTTATAATTGTTAGGCATGTGATGTCTAAGTATTTCATTTGATTAGGCATGCGATGTCTAAAGAGATTGCGGATTCCAACTGTTGTAGTTTTACACTTTCTTTTCTGTGACCGTAAGTGTAATATGTGATATCGCCGGTTTCGTTGCTATATGTCAACGACAATTGGGATACGCATGTTTACTTACGTTGATGACATGTGATGTTATGTGTTGCTGGATATGTTATATTGGATCGTCGTGTTTGAATAGCCGGGGTTTTTTATGTGAGATGAGTGTTTTTCATTTTCATTCATGTAAAAACTTGTATGTAATATTCTTTTATTGGGGCACTTCCAGGTTGCGGAAGATGTCACCGTTTGTATATTATTTACTTTTCCGCACTAGGATAGACCCAAGGAGGGGAGCACAAGTAACCGGGTTCTGGAGTCCAGTGGGAGACCAACTCGAGGAGTCGAGTCTGGGTCTCCTAACTCTAGAATTGGTAGGGTTGCTTGCCGCTCTCGTAGGGGTCTAGAGGTGTGGGTTTGGCTATTCATCGCGACCGTGGAATCCGTGTTTTATACTGGCTCGTATTGAAAACACGGACGTCCTAGTATATCCAATGTTTCATATGATTCTTCTGCTGCGATATCTGTGATGTGATCATGTGATGTTCTGTGATAAATACTGTATATAGTATATATGATATATTATATAGGCGTTACTTATGTTCTATACCCGCGCTAGCCCTGCCCCGCTCTGCCGTTAGTTACCTAACCTAACGGTGCATGAGGGGACATCGAGGCGAATGCGGATGGCATAAGTATACGTCGTATTTATCTGTGATGTTTAGGTATATAAATGATGGGATTTCATTAATGTGATTAATGAAAATAAAAGAAACCTAAGATGTTGTAGAATCGAATTTCTAAAATAAAACAGGTAGCTACAGTTCTTGCTTTGCACAGCGGTATATGTGATATATCCTGCACCTTATTCGATGAGGAAAGGACCGAGATCCCTTCACCGGGAGTGACTCCTTTAGCAATAACTGGCCGATGCTACACACTCGGTTTGTCTTTTGATTGCTTCTATAGTTTCTGCTTTGCACAGTGATATATATGATATATACCGCACCTCATTCGACGAGGAAAGGATCGACGATCCCTTCACCGGGAGTGACTCCTTTAGCAAAACTAGAAAAGCCTCAAAAACACTCCATTTTAAAATCATTTGATTCTACAACGATATCAAGTTCATTACGCAATAGGTTTTCAGAAAAACCTGTCGTAGCCCTCCGTCATTTCAGATAAGTCCTACTTAGTATTCGTGCTACGTTTGTTGACCTCCGTCAAGGCGTAGTGTGCGGTAGCTAACTAGTATTTATCTGCTTATGCATATGATGCAGATTGGATTAGGGTAGTCGTGCGACTTTGTTGGCCTGCATCAAGGGTCGTGCGGGTGGGTTTAATTCAATCAAGAAATGACGGGTTGAACTTGACTAGCGCACTATGGTTTGTTGGCCTGCGTCAAGGTCATAGGACGCTAGGGGCAAAATTATCGGGAATTTCAAGTGTTGAAATTTGCAATGAGATTGCATACCTTCTATGAGATAGTTGGATCCCGATACCCACTGCGAGTAAGAGTTACTCCTGGGAGAGTTTTACACATTACAATTAGCCAATCAAGTAGGTGTCTAGAAAGGTGTTAACGAGGTTACGCCTCTGGGAAAACGAGGTTTACATTAATTAGGTTCGTGCGAAAGCACGGGGGACCTCCCTCAAAGTACCGACACTGGCCTGGCTGAAAGATTGGCGAACTTGTAGTTTGTAATTAATCCCGGCTAGTCTTTCCTTTTAGGGTTTGAAGGAAGATTTGATAAAACCAGTGGGAGCCATCCGATTAGATAAAATAATAACCAATCTATTCTTGCAAGAGCGCACGCTGAGTGTTTTCTTCTCTCTCTCTCCAGGTAGCGACCATATCACGCCTTAATCAAGATAATAATACGGAATATTGACCGAACCCGCTTGTTATACTGAGCTGGGGAACGTTGGTCCCGCTCCAACTTATAATTGTTATAAGACAGAGCAAGAAATTGGGGAATACCAGAATTCCTATGCCGCCCAAACGAAGAAAATGCATATGATGCATCTCCTTCGGGTGTGTTCATTATATAAAAAAAACGGTTTCTCTGTATCCTCTACGTCCTGGGTATTTGATACCAGATCAGGATCCCAGATATGTAATATGTTACATAGGTGCTTGTTTGTGGCAGTATATGGGATTGGTTAGGACAGTCGTATAACCTTATTGACTCCGTCAAGGGTTATGTGGGTGGGTTTAATGCAATCCAGATATTGACGGGTTGAACTTGACTAGGACTCTTTGATTTGTTGACTCCGTCAAGGTCACTTGGGTCCTAAGGGCAAAAATCCACATCGGGAGTTTCTGAAGAAACTGAAACTTGCAGATTTAGCATACCTTCTGAAGTATGATAACTAGAGTGGATTCTATCTAGGTCATCGCATAATGATAGTCGGATCCCGATCCCACTAATGAGTTGGATTACTCTCGGGAGATTATTTCACTTAACAATCAATGCTATAAACTAAGTAGGTGTCTAGAACGGTGTTAGCGGGGCTACGCCTCCAGGGAAAAGAGGTTATTTAATTAAGGAACTTCGCGAAAGCGTTGGAAAACCTCCCTCGAAGTACCAACACTAGCCTGGCTGAAAGGTTAAGCAAGTATTGTGATGTGCGATTAATCCTGACTAGTTCTTCTTTTAGTGTTTGAAGAAGAATTTGAGGAAACAGTGGGAGCCATCCTGATTAGATAAATTAATAAACCAATCTAATCTTGCAAGAGCGCACGCTGAGTGTTTCTTTTCTCTCTCTCCAGGTAGCAACCATTTCACGCCCTAATCAAGATAATAAAATGTATCGCTTGACCGATCCGAATTCTTATTCGGGGCTGGGGAACGTCGGTTCAGCTCTAACTTATGACAACAGTCATAAGTATGAGCAAGGGAAAGAGGATTGTATGGATTCCAAGGATACCCAGTTGAAGAAGAAGCATAGTTTTGCATCTACTTCAGGTGTTCTTGTAATTGAGAACTACTTTACGGTCAGCCCTACCTCCTGGGTACTTGATACCGGATCAGGATCTCATATCTGTAATCTATTACAGGGGCTGAGAAAAAGTAGGAAAGTTGTACCTGGTGATATGTCGCTCAGGGTAGCGAACGGAGCACAAGTTAATGCTGCAGCCGTCGGTGAATATCACCTAGTATTGCCAAATGGCAATACTATGATTTTGAACGAATGCTACTATGTACCTTCTATGGTTTGCAACATCATATCAGTTTCTTTAATCGATAAAGATGGATATAACTTTGTTCTTGATAGAAATATCATCAGCATTTACCTTCATAAGGTACTGGTTGCAGAAAGTACACTGTGTAATGGTATCTACGTTCTAAATCAGAATACAGTTCTCAATGTACAAAACACACGCAAGAGGAAGAATTCAGACACGAATGAATCCTACTTGTGGCATTGTAGACTTGGTCATATCGAAGAGAAAAGACTAAGTAAATTGCATAAAGATGGACTCTTGAATACGTTCGAGTTCTCATCTTATGAAACTTGTCAGTCTTGTCTCAAAGGAAAGATGACCAAATCTCCGTTCACCAGACATGGAGAAAGAGCAACAGAGCTCTTGGGACTCATACACAGTGATGTATATGGTCCAATGTCTATACATGCAAGGGGTGGGTTCTCGTACTTCATCACATTCACTGACGATCTCTCTAGGTTCGGATATGTGTATCTGATGAAACATAAATCTGAATCTTTTGAGAAATTCAAGGAATTCAGAAATGAAATAGAGAACCAGACTGGCAAAATTATCAAGATCTTCCGATCGGATAGGGGAGGGGAGTACTTAAGCACGGAATTCCTAGATTACTTAAAAGAGAATGGAATTCTCTCTCAGCTTACTCCTCCTTATACACCACAGCACAACAGTGTATCGGAGCGGAGGAATCGTACCCTATTGGATATGGTTCGCTCCATGATGAGTAGTGCCGAGTTGCCTCTTTCGTTTTGGGGACATGCGCTTCAGACAGCGGCATACCTACTGAACTACGTTCTATCCAAATCTGTGCCTAAAACTCCATATGAAGTATGGAGTGGAAGAAATCCGTATCTTAAGCAATTTAGGATATGGGGTTGTCCGGCCTATGTGAAAACACAGAAACCGGACAAGCTAGAGGCACGGTCAGTTTTATGTAAATTTGTAGCGTTTTGAAAATCGTTTCGGTGAAATTTCGGAAAATCGGTAAAATGAGGGGGTTTTCTGTAAAAAAAGTCAAAATACAAATATCTTATTATAAAAATTAAATATACATATTCTAGCTATGTAATTGCTATTATTTGGTGTTTATTGAGCCGCTGGTGAAATTTCAAATTTTCTGAAAAAAATATTATTTTATTATTATTTTAAGCCGTCACTAATACATTTAATTAGGGAAAATTACAAATTGGAATGAGTTGAAAAAAAAAATTTGTGCATCATAAAACATTAAATAAAATTTTATCATGTGGTTTTTGGAACAAAATCATTTGCCAAAACGGTTTAGAAATTATTGAAGAAAAAAGGCTTTTTTTTAGCGTAAATGGATGTTTGGGGTATCGTATTTATCATTTTTCATCACCCCACACCCGTACCCACACCCACACACCCCCACTTACTCCTCCCCTTAGCCAAATTCAGCAGCCCTCACTTTTTCCCCACTTGGTTTGCAAAGGAAAGAAAAGGAAAAGAAAAGAAAAGAAAAGAGTAGAAAATGATATATTTTGAGTTGACTCTGACTTGAAACAACTTTCCCCACCTCACTCTCTCTCCTCACTCACCCACCCCCCCTCAAATCTGGCCGAAACTGATCCTAGAGCAGCAGCCCCCCTCCCCCAAGTTCTCACTCCATTTTTGCTTCAAAAATCCATAAAAAGCTTCAAAATCCTTACAATTTCAAAGCTTTTTTCCAAATCCAACACTTACCCATTATTCCTTAGCATTTCAAGCATGGATCCTTGTGAAAAGAGAGCATTTTGGAGTGCCATGGATGCTTGTGGATCTTCTTATGCTTTTGGATATATTTCTAAATATTTTGTTGCTTAAATTGTTACTAATTTCTTAAGCTAATTTATTTAAGTGTTATTTGGATATGTGAGTTTAATTGCAAGTTTTGGAATTCAAGTTGTGAAATTGAATGCAAGTTAGGGTTTATAAAATTGGTGTATGGTTGTGTGTTATAATTAGGCTTTGTTGTCATGTTAATACAAGTTTAGTAGCTAGTGCTAATTGCTAGCTTAAAAAATTGTATTAAATTGCTAATTTGCTTACTAGGTTTTTTGAAAATTGTTAAATTCTTGAGATTAAAAATGTGATTAGGTTTTTCTTGGCTTCATTAACTTTATTAAGTGTGGTTTAATGCTTTGGATCATGCAAATCTAAGCTAGATTGTAGTTTGTGCATTTTTGCTTTGAAATTGTTAAAAAGGGTATTTTTGTAAACTAGAATATTTGGATTTTTGGAATTTGATGAGATTAAATTCCGGAAATTATTTATACGACTTATTTAAGATATTTAATAAATATATTGGCCGCTACATTCATTTAAACATCATGTTTTGTACAAAAACGGCGAATTGTGCTTGCTAGATTTTCGGAAAAATGACTTTTTAAGTGAAATTGGGGTTTTTGTGAGTTTTAACCTAGTTTATATTAAAATTAGTGTTCGTGAATGTGCAAATGAGTGTATTTGGGTTTTCTCGATGGTTTGGCGTTTGTACGCCGACGTCGAGGGTTTTTGGGTTGATTTGTGAAAGCAACCATAGGTTTTGACCTATGTGGGATTCGTGCGTCGTTTTGGTCATGAGTCGGATTTTAATGAGATATGGTGCGTTATAATATGTAGGTACCCCCATGTGGACTTCGAGACGACAAACAAGCGCGTGGCAACATAGGCACCGGCTAGCGAGGACCAGGTGAGTAGATTTATATCTACGGGGAGAAGTCGGGTGGATGGCGTATAGCACCCCTGCAGTCCGTGGTGGTGTATACGGATGCGTATACACACCAATAATTATTATATGTCATTTGGGATTATTAACGATACTTAGGATGGATATTGGTGTGTTAGATTATTTTAGCGTTGCGAACCCTAGGGTAGTGTTGCACACACATACACACATACATACTTGCATACATTCCTATTGATATGTGCTCATGGGATTCTATATAGTTATGTGTTCACATAGGTATGGGACTGTGTGTTCACATACGGATTTGAGGATAGTACTTGGGATTTATGATGAGTCGATGAGATTTGATTTGAGGCCTTGAGATCGGTGATATAGTGGGGGTTCGTATTTGAGATACGACATGACGTTGTAGCGGGTCCTTGACGTAGTTTTTACACACGTGTATGCATACTTAGACGGTATCAGTATTGTACTAGATGTAGATCAGTACCCCGATCATGATAATTGATAAAGAGGATACCAGGTGAATAGTATGATGAATATGATATTGACCCGTCCTAGATTTGGGATGCCGTACGACGGATTTACGTACGAGCTATATTGATGATTGATCCGCACTCTTGACTTGGGATGTCTGGTTATGGATATGATATTATTGAGGCGGGATCACCGACTATACATATACAGGTATGTATATGTATCGACTCAGATGATAGGCGGTTTCCTTACCTGTAGTTCAGCTTGTTAGTTCAGCCGTATAGTTTAGCGTAGTTGTTAGATTAGATTAGACCCTACCTATTTCAAAACTAACGAATCGTAGGTATTTTAAAAGACAGCCCAAGGGATCTTACGGATATTTCAAAAGACGTATCTTTTCATAAAAACACCGTAGCCCCTATTTTCAAAACCCCATGATTCGTGTTATTTCAAAAGGCACCAATTTGTAGGACTTATATTAGATTAATGCAGATTAGTTATCGTTGTGTCTAGTTTCAGCTCCCGCACATTATTGCTGTTCGCTCTGCCTCGCATATTTATTTTGCTGCATATTCCATTATTGATATCATGCTGTTAGGACACTAGCACCATTACCGATGATGCGTATGTACCACGTACACCTATTTGCCGGCTCACACACATCTTCATCGGTAATTGCCATGTCACGTACACTTTAGAGAATATAATTGCTTGACTTAGATTGTTAGCTAGTAGTTTTGACATGATATTACTGTACTTCCCTTATATGCCATATTAGACATTGTAGTTATTACCTACCACTTCATGCATACTGTTATTCAGTTGTTCATGCCTAGTTCATTATCATTGACATATGCACTTGTGATGATTTCTTGAGATTTATGATATTTCTGGATTTCGGGGAAAGCCGCAAAATTTACAACTTATGATCTTTTAAAATATAAAATGTTGCGGTTTTCTGGTGATGTAAAGTGTCGTCCACCATGAGTTTACTGTGGTTTTGGAGATCCGTGTCGAGGAGTGGAGGAACCGTCACGGGTACATGGTGGGCCCGGTATGGTACCCCGGGGCAAGAGGAATGTGGTGTTGATGTTGAGCCTGCCTGGGGAGCACTACCTACCGGTGATATTACCCGACGCGTCGGATATCCGGAGGATACCGTCGTGGTCTTGAGATGGATGGTAGGGGCCGGTCTGGACTGACGGCGCCCTAGATATTGAGATTGAGACATTGATATTTCGAGACAGTGAGATTTATGTTTTGTGTCGATGCTAGACACTGTTGATGCTGATTTCATTTATGATACCTCAGTTTAAAAATACGAAGGAAATCTCACTAATTTATGAAAACAGTTTCTTCATTTACATGTATTCTGTTTCATGCATTCATACCTCATTCATATGATATATTGCTACCTGAGGCACTGACACGGGCACATGAAATTATACTCGGGTTAGATATTACCCTAGCCATTGTTATCGGCTGCCTGTTATACTTATATTTGAGGATATATTATGATCATTGACCTAGGTTGCGTTATCTATGCGATTTCTGTGCGTAGATGTTTTCTATTCACGAGTTGGCAACTCACCCCCGTTGTGCCCCAGTTTCTTGCAGGTTTGCCGTACAGGTTTCATTACGGCTTGCGGGCTCAGTTTCATTCGGGTGGCTTGCTAGTAGGTGGGTTTTTCTTGTATCGTACCCATCATATTACCTTGTATGATATTATTCAGTTGTATCTAGTAAATTCCATCAACCAAACATGTATTTATTGAGATAGAGACCAGTGTTGTTTATTCTTTCGACCTTAGAGTCGCTCGTTATATTTCTGGTGGTTTTGAGTTTCCTTTTGAGTTTTGATCCTCGCCGTTGGCGTTGTATATTATATTACTTGTGTGGTTGTGACCGTCGATTGACGAAGAGCTAGCTCCCGCTTGGGGATGCCTTTTTCTTGATTTCGTATACTATTCATGTTGTATCCCGTTTGGGGGCCAGTATTTACAAAGGAGACTCTGCCGAAATTTTCAGTAAAATTTTGATGTTTTTAAAAAACTGCATAATTCGGCTTATGCTATTGAAACTACTTGTTTTAAATTGGTTTTCCTTCACTCTACTTCTTTTCTTGGTTTGGATTTCTGGGTTTTCGGTTTACTTAGATTACGTACGCCTTGAGACGTTTCGTAGTTTAAGTGCCGGTCATGTTCCGTACTTTCGGGACGTGACAAAGTTGGTATCAGAGCGTTAGGTTTTAACCTTCGGAGCGTAGGATGACCCTTGGTTGATGGAATAGGTAACTAAAGTAGAGTGACGTACCGTTGATATGTTCCGCGGCATATTTACGACACGCCACTCCACTTAAGAAGCCTTAGGATGTACATTTCCTTGTTCAGTATTATATTCCTTCCTGATCTAGCCTCGTCGGTACCAGTTTGGTTTTGCTACTACGGTTACGGGCAGGGAGAGCTACGGCTAGAGTTGCGGTCAGCACGAGCTCGTCACGGACGAGGACTGACCAGGGCGAAATTCCGGCGACACCCGATTGTAGAGAGGTGTCTTTTGATTGTGTTTTCGCACCACGAGCGTTTGGCGGATCGCCTTTATGAGATTTCTCGGACGTGCCGATCAGTAGCAGAGGATTGGGCCACTGGCAGAGGCCAGCCAGATTTTGATGACCGTTGGTGTGTTGCTTATTCATGATGGTTGAGGCACTGTTCAGCGTGCAGACGAGCGAGCCAGTTATTGCTGCGAACGACGAGATATTGCCCCAGATGCTGGCGTTAGTGCAGAACGAGTTGTACTAAGAGACGATAGAAGGTCGCTAGTCATCGAGGATGAATGACTAGGACATGTGGATCGTTCGCCTACCCCGATGCGAGGTCATCAGATAGATTGATTCCAGCTAGAGATGACTTCACGCAGAGACGTGAGGGTCGACAGAGACGATCGAATGTCGGAAACCTATTATTCCAAGTTTAAAGTAGTCGGAAAGACATGCAGGCAATTCTATAGTCCCTCTAGAAGAATGAAACCCTAACTCGACTTAATGACCGTGTGAAAGCCTTTGAACCTTCGGGTTTGCGGCAGTTCTACGGCGCCATTAGTGAGGCTTGGGTTTTCCCTTCTACGGCTGGACCACCGATGCTGTGGTATATATATATTCGATACTATTAAACTGTGCCCAAGATATTGAGCTCTTGGGGGATTATGAGGTTTTGACGAATCGATCGAATGGTTCGACTTCAATCGGATGCTTGGTGGTGAGATGCATTCTTGGGAGACTCCAGATACAAGGATAGTCGTTGGAGCTCAGTCCATGCAGCCGCGACGAGACGAGTCCAAAGCAGACGACATTAGAGAAAAGTGGAGTAAGAGGTTCGCACCAGATCTAGATGAGATGACGTTCCACTCCGCCGACATCAGAGATGCGATGCGCATGCCGAGGCATGGTACTTGGACTCACCTTCCAGAAGGAGTCGCGATGAGTATGCAGTCGTTCCAGAGCAAGATGCAGATATAGGAAAGGACGATGACTTCCGGACAGTTGGCAGAGACGAGGCATGGAATAGACCGTGAGCAGGATTCCTTCCAGGACACTGCTGCAATGATACTTGCACCCAGGATCAGATGTGTCACGTACATTCAGAGAGCCAGAGGCCGATGCCAGTGATATGCTGTCTTACGAGTGGTCGCGATGATTGACCGGGAGATGACAAGAGACGTGCCAGAACTGGATCATCCCCGTTAGCACACCCGACAGGGCCAATGAGCCGATGGACCGAAAGATTGGTAATTCACAGTGAAGACCTTGACCCAGGAGTGGTCATGGTTACGCACACCAGCAGGCCAGAGTTCATGATCATCGACGAGACGTCCCATTAGTGACCGCGACAGTTGGCCCGAGATTCTTAGAGGATGCGCTTGAGCGGTACTATGCCGCCATTATTGATTTCGATGTTTTTGGTAATTTACTCGAATGATTTGATTTTGATGATTGAGGATTTATGATCTTTGCACAGTGTTGCACTTGATATCGTTTTCGTGCTTGGGTTTCACATGTTTGTGATTTCACGGTTTTAGACATTTGAGTTGATTTTGTGCGTATTCACGCACACGATTTGGTTCCTGCACTCTGTATAGTTTATATATGCTTGCAGTGCAGTGATACGCCTTTTGTGCACTTAGATGCATTGGACTTTGATTTCGATGGTGTTGTTCGATATTGGTTTTGTGCACCTTGTGCACCTGATTTGATTTTGCGCATGTTCGGCACTTGATATTGGATTTCATGATTTCGTGCACGATGGATGCACCTGATTTGGATTTTCGCACGTGTTGGGCGCATGTTTTGAAGTGTGATTTTGGTGCACACCAGATTCACTAAATCGAGATTTTTCGTGCATGTCAGATGCACCTGATTTTGCTGTCAGGCACACATGTTGCCTACGACAGATGTTTCGTGCACACCCGATGCACTTAGATGTTGTTTCTGTGCATATGTATGGCACCTATTTGGATTTTGATTTCCATGCGCACCAGACGCACGTAGTATTCATACGCGTATTTTGGGATTGATTTATCTTATAGAGCAGTACGTTTTTATGATATTGCCATGTGTTTTCGTACTGAGCAGGACTAGTCAGAGGACAGTATCTGAATATATTTTACATGTATAGTTTCGAGTTATATCATACTGATTTTCATTTTGGATTTGGACATTGTGTCTTCACCATGACTCCGATGATTGCGGGATGCTTGACGGAGTTTTGATTGGAGTTATATACTCATTTTTCAAGCGCATGCGCTGCGCTACGATTTGTTTTATGTATTTACAATTTCGGAGCCCCGACGACATGATGGTTTTTCTTAGATGTTTTAGTATTTGGGGGAGTTTGAATTTAAATTCGGGGACCGAATTTCTTTAAGGGGGGAAGATTGTAGCGTTTTGAAAATCGTTTCGGTAAAATTTCGGAAAATCGGTAAAATGAGGGGGTTTTCTGTAAAAAAGTCAAAATACAAATATCTTATTATAAAAATTAAATATACATATTCTAGCTATGTAATTGCTATTATTTGGTGTTTATTGAGCCGCTGGTGAAATTTCAAATTTTCTGAAAAAAATATTATTTTATTATTATTTTAAGCCGTCACTAATACATTTAATTAGGGAAAATTACAAATTGGAATGAGTTGAAAAAAAAAATTTGTGCATCATAAAACATTAAATAAAATTTTATCATGTGGTTTTTGGAACGAAATCATTTGCCAAAACGGTTTAGAAATTATTGAAGAAAAAAGGCTTTTTTTTAGCGTAAATGGATGTTTGGGGTATCGTATTTATCATTTTTCATCATCCCACACCCGTACCCACACCCATACACCCCCACTTACTTCTCCCCTTAGCCAAATTCAGCAGCCCTCACTTTTTCCCCACTTGGTTTGCAAAGGAAAGAAAAGGAAAAGAAAAGAAAAGAAAAGAGTAGGAAATGATATATTTTGAGTTGACTTTGACTTGAAACAACTTTCCCCACCTCACTCTCTCTCCTCACTCACCCACCCCCCCTCAAATCTGGCCGAAACTGATCCTAGAGCAGCAGCCCCCCTCCCCCAAGTTCTCACTCCATTTTTGCTTCAAAAATCCATAAAAAGCTTCAAAATCCATACAATTTCAAAGCTTTTTTCCAAATCCAACACTTACCCATTATTCCTTAGAATTTCAAGCATGGATCCTTGTGAAAAGAGAGCATTTTGGAGTGCCATGGATGCTTGTGGATCTTCTTATGCTTTTGGGTATATTTCTAAATATTTTGTTGCTTAAATTGTTACTAATTTCTTAAGCTAATTTATTTAAGTGTTATTTGGATATGTGAGTTTAATTGCAAGTTTTGGAATTCAAGTTGTGAAATTGAATGCAAGTTAGGGTTTATAAAATTGGTGTATGGTTGTGTGTTATAATTAGGCTTTGTTGTCATGTTAATACAAGTTTAGTAGCTAGTGCTAATGGCTAGCTTAAAAAATTGTATTAAATTGCTAATTTGCTTACTAGGTTTTTTGAAAATTGTTAAATTCTTGAGATTAAAAATATGATTAGGTTTTTCTTGGCTTCATTAACTTTATTAAGTGTGGTTTAATGCTTTGGATCATGCAAATCTAAGCTAGATTGTAGTTTGTGCATTTTTGCTTTGAAATTGTTAAAAAGGGTATTTTTGTAAACTAGAATATTAGGATTTTTGGAATTTGATGAGATTAAATTCCGGAAATTGTTTATACGACTTATTTAAGATATTTAATAAATATATTGGCCGCTACATTCATTTAAACATCATGTTTTGTACAAAAACGGCGAATTGTGCATGCTAGATTTTCGGAAAAATGACTTTTTAAGTGAAATTGGGGTTTTTGTGAGTTTTAACCTAGTTTATATTAAAATTAGTGTTCGTGAATGTGCAAATGAGTGTATTTGGGTTTTCTCGATGGTTTGGCGTTTGTACGCCGACGTCGAGGGTTTTTGGGTTGATTTGTGAAAGCAACCATAGGTTTTGACCTATGTGGGATTCGTGCGTCGTTTTGGTCATGAGTCGGATTTTAATGAGATATGGTGCGTTATGATATGTAGGTACCCCCATGTGGACTTCGAGACGACAAACAAGCGCGTGGCAACGTAGGCACCGGCTAGCGAGGACCAGGTGAGTAGATTTATATCTACGGGGAGAAGTCGGGTGGATGGCGTATAGCACCCCCGCAGTCCGTGGTGGTGTATACGGATGCGTATACACACCAATAATTATTATATGTCATTTGGGATTATTAACGATACTTAGGATGGATATTGGTGTGTTAGATTATTTTAGCGTTGCGAACCCTAGGGTAGTGTTGCACACACATACACACATACATACTTGCATACATTCCTATTGATATGTGCTCATGGGATTCTATATAGTTATGTGTTCACATAGGTATGGGACTGTGTGTTCACATACGGATTTGAGGATAGTACTTGGGATTTATGATGAGTCGATAAGATTTGATTTGAGGCCGTGAGATCGGTGATATAGCGGGGGTTCGTATTTGAGATACGACATGACGTTGTAGCGGGTCCTTGACGTAGTTTTTACACACGTGCATGCATACTTAGACGGTGTCAGTATTGTACTAGATGTAGATCAGTACCCCGATCATGATAATTGATAAAGAGGATACCAGGTGAATAGTATGATGAATGTGATATTGACCCGTACCTAGATTTGGGATGCCGTACGACGGATTTACGTACGAGCTATATTGATGATTGATCCGCACTCTTGACTTGGGATGTCTGGTTATGGATATGATATTATTGAGGCGGGATCACCGACTATACATATACAGGTATGTATATGTATCGACTCAGATGATAGGCGGTTTCCTTACCTGTAGTTCAGCATGTTAGTTCAGCCGTATAGTTTAGCATAGTTTTTAGATTAGATTAGACCCTACCTATTTCAAAACTAACGAATCGTGGGTATTTTAAAAGACAGCCCAAGGGATCTTACGGATATTTCAAAAGACGTATCTTTTCATAAAAACACCGTAGCCCCTATTTTCAAAACCCCATGATTCGTGTTATTTCAAAAGGCACCAATTTGTAGGACTTATATTAGATTAATGCAGATTAGTTATCGTTGTGTCTAGTTTCAGCTCCCGCACATTATTGCTGTTCGCTCTGCCTCGCATATTTATTTTGCTGCATATTCCATTATTGATATCATGCTGTTAGGACACTAGCACCATTACCGATGATGCGTATGTACCACGTACACCTATTTGCCGGCTCACACACATCTTCATCGGTAATTGCCATGTCACGTACACTTTAGAGAATATAATTGCTTGACTTAGATTGTTAGCTAGTAGTTTTGACATGATATTAGTGTACTTTCCTTATATGCCATATTAGACATTGTAGTTATTACCTACCACTTCATGCATACTGTTATTCAGTTGTTCATGCCTAGTTCATTATCATTGACATATGCACTTGTGATGATTTCTTGAGATTTATGATATTTCTGGATTTCGGGGAAAGCCGCAAAATTTACAACTTATGATCTTTTAAAATATAAAATGTTGCGGTTTTCTGGTGATGTAAAGTGTCGTCCACCATGAGTTTGCTGTGGTTTTGGAGATCCGTGTCGAGGAGTGGAGGAACCGTCACAGGTACATGGTGGGCCCGGTATGGTACCCCGGGGCAAGAGGAATGTGGTGTTGACGTTGAGCCTGGCTGGGGAGCACTACCTACCGGTGATATTACCCGACGCGTCGGATATCCGGAGGATACCGTCGTGGTCTTGAGATGGATGGTAGGGGCCGGTCTGGACTGACGGCGCTCTAGATATTGAGATTGAGACATTGATATTTCGAGACAGTGAGATTTATGTTTTGTGTCGATGCTAGACACTGTTGATGCTGATTTCATTTATGATACCTCAGTTTAAAAATACGAAGGAAATCTCACTAATTTATGAAAACAGTTTCTTCATTTACATGTATTCTGTTTCATGCATTCATACCTCATTCATATGATATATTGCTACCTGAGGCACTGACACGGGCACATGAAATTATACTCAGGTTAGATATTACCCTAGTCATTGTTATAGGCTGCCTGTTATACTTATATTTGAGGATATATTATGATCATTGACCTAGGTTGCGTTATTTATGCGATTTCTGTGCGTAGATGTTTTCTATTCACGAGTTGGCAACTCACCCCCGTTGTGCCCCAGTTTCTTGCAGGTTTGCCGTACAGGTTTCATTACGGCTTGCGGGCTCAGTTTCATTCGGGTGGCTTGCTAGTAGGTGGGTTTTTCTTGTATCGTACCCATTATATTACCTTGTATGATATTATTCAGTTGTATCTAGTAAATTCCATCAACCAAACATGTATTTATTGAGATAGAGACCAGTGTTGTTTATTCTTTCAACCTTAGAGTCGCTCGTAATATTTCTGGTGGTTTTGAGTTTCCTTTTGAGTTTTGATCCTCGCCGTTGGCGTTGTATATTATATTACTTGTGTGGTTGTGACCGTCGATTGACGAAGAGCTAGCTCCCGCTTGGGGATGCCTTTTTCTTGATTTCGTATACTATTCATGTTGTATCCCGTTTGGGGGCCAGTATTTACAAAGGAGACTCTGCCGAAATTTTCAGTAAAATTTTGATGTTTTTAAAAAACCGCATAATTCGGCTTATGCTATTGAAACTACTTGTTTTAAATTGGTTTTCCTTCACTCTACTTCTTTTCTTGGTTTGGATTTCTGGGTTTTCGGTTTACTTAGATTACGTACGCCTCGAGACGTTTCGTAGTTTAAGTGCCGGTCATGTTCCGTACTTTCGGGACGTGACAAAATTTGTGGGATATCTTAAAGATTCACTAGGATATCTGTTCTACCACACTGAGGAACAGAAGGTTTTTGTATCTCGCCATGCTACCTTTTTAGAAAGGGAGTTTCTTGCAAAAGAAACTAGTAGGAGTTCGGTAGAACTGGGAGAAATCCATGAACAACAAAATGTAACTGAAAATTTGGAGGAACCACTAGATTCAATAACCCCAGACGAACCTCAGCCACTCTGCAGATCTGGTAGGATTTCTCATCCGCACGAGAGATACTACGGTTTTCTCATAGACGGGGATCGAGAGGATTGCATCTTGGAAGAAGATGACCCTACCAGTTTCAGGGAGGCCATTATCAGTAGGGACTCTGAGAAATGGCTGGAAGCTATGCAATCCGAAATGGAGTCCATGTACACCAATAAAGTCTGGACCTTGGATATTGCTCCACCTGGGGTAAAACCCGTTGGATGCAAATGGATCTACAAAAGGAAATTTGGTGTAAATGGGCAGGTGGAAACGTATAAGGCTAGACTCGTTGCAAAAGGTTTTCGTCAAAGACCTGGTGTGGACTATGACAAAACTTTTTCTCTAGTAGCTATGCTCAAATCCATTCGGATCCTACTTGCCATTGCTTCCTTCCATGACTATGAAATCTGGCAGATGGACGTAAAAATGGCTTTTCTAAACGGCTGTTTGGAAGTGTGCGTTTACATGGATCTGTAAGTGCACGGCGGCGCCCCGGCCGTCAATCCGACGGCCAAATGCGGAAGCGGTGATAAACTTAAATTTTTCTTGGACTGGCAAACCGCCGCGCACTAATACCCGGATCGAACCACTAACTAGTCCTAGCTATCTACAAGATGGGAAAGAGATATACCGACGATCCAAGTCCTCCGGTCTTCTCGTCATTGTCCCGATCTCTTGCGGAATGTCCCGTCTCCTCCTCGTCGCCGGAAGTGCACCACATCGCCTACTTCTTTTACGGGCTCCCACCTCAATGCCGAGGCAACTCGGGCACGAATCCGGCTACTCGACGTGCCCAAGATTTGCTGTAGAATGTAGTGTGGATCTATATGTCTCATTTGGGGTTTGTGGAGTTGCCATTTTGGTAGAGGGATGATACAAGAAGTATATGGAGGAGCTTGGAGAATTTTGGTGCATGAAATGAACAACATTTCCCCCCCTTCAATTTTGGACAGCCCCTCCTATACATGGCCGGCCATCTCTTATGAGGGAGGGAGAGAATGAGATAGAGAGTCAAGGAATGAGTGGTGCAACCATAACAATAATGCAAAAAGGGAATCATGAAAGAATATGATCATAAGCAAAACCACACACAACTCCACCATCATTACCTCACAAAGTCCAACACTCAAACCTACCATCATCAACATCCATCATGAAAACAAAAGTCAAGTCATGATGAAGACAAGAAGTCAAGGTCAAAGAATGGCTATCATGATGCAACAAAAAGCAAAAGCCCCCTCCACAAATACTTATTTGCAACAATGCAAATAAGCCCTCCTCCACCAATCTTCGGCCAATGAACGGAACAATGGAAATCGGCCGAAACGGAAAGCAAACTGGCAACTCCAGAAAACTGGTCCCGTAATAAATTACAGGAAAACCCCGATACTGTGCATACACACCCGCATCTGTATTTCGACCGAAATACAAATGCAATGAGACAAAATCTACACTGTACTATACTAGAATCCGGCTTAAACCAAAGCCGGCCAGTAATATCCGTTCGATCCTGATCCGTGCAATACCGCACGTATCTGATCGAACCCTGCCATATAACCATACGGCCTATAGTACAAACTGTCCGATCCCGATCCGTGCAATACCGCACGTATCTGGTCGGACCTTGCCATATCTCCATACGGCCTCTACAACCTTTCGCCCGAAAGCTTGAGTAACAGAATGTGGGGGACTCTAAAGACTCATCAACACCTTGGTTGTGGATTTAACCACTAGCACGTTAGAGGTATAAGCCAATACATAATGGGCTACCAGGTATTGACCAAAAGGGACGTCTGTGAGCGAACTCAGCCTGACACCCTACTGAGCCTGTCAGTGACAATATCCGTACAGTCCGGTCCGTTCGTCTATGAGCATCGCATGGCGGGCCTAGGGGGTTGGTAAAAGTCAGACCCCCAAAAGCGGTACAAGTCGTGTCGGAGTGCAGCCCAGAACACCCTGAGATACTACTGGAATACCTACCAGTAAATCTCCTTACCTCGGCCGAGGGCTTCGTGTAATGGCTCTCCTAGACACAGCACGACCTCACCCCCAATACCGGGAGAGACGAACCCCTGAAGATACGCTCACTGCCTCCATGTGGCTCGGGACTGTACCCAACTAAAACCTGTTTGCACGACTCCTTTGAGCCGTGGTAGGGTAGTAATCAAAGTACAGTGGGAACTCACACGAGACAAATGACGATCCCAGGTCGATGAACTAACCTGCACACATGTCACCAGGGAACTGCCATCTGACGTCTGGTATATGACCAACTAGCATGTTCCCGGCGAGTCCTGTCCGGTGTACTCATAACCCAATGAGCACCTGTATACATCTTAGGTGATCCAACTGACACCAGTGGCTTGTGAGACCGGCCACCGCCCCTCGTCGGGGTCTCGACTGTATACACTAGTCTACTATGGAGAATCGATGCCCTGTCTCGAAACTCTCACGACTAGGGACCTTTTAAGGATATGCTTATAGACCCCCAGCTCCCACTTATATGATCGCCCTCATACTGCTGGTGGTCAAGCAAGAATCCTAGTGGCTCTATCAACGTGTAATAGCGACGTGTCAGGTCACTTAAAGCAGTACACGATGATAAAGGTAAACCAGATAGCATACTATCATCTCGAGTAAGACTGTCCTACCGGGATAGGTCCTCCATCAATCATTGCAATCACGTACCTGTGACCTAATAATTAACTCTGAGGGCACTATCTCCAACAATCTCCCACTTGCACTCAAGGCTAATTATTGCGATGTCGCATACTCACAGCCCGTGTGATACCGAACACCCAACTCCTCTACTAGTCGGTCTCACAAAGCTCGTTTGCGAAACTATTGCGTTCGAGGAATAGCCTTAGTGAGTGGATCCGCTTTGTAGTCTCCTTCCATGTCTCTCTATATCTCAAGTTCGCGGAGAAACCCATCTCCCGAAATGAGCAATACCTGTCTTAGAATGTGTCTGGATGTCTGATGGGACATAGCTCATAAATGAACACCAAATCCAAACTTCTTAGACTGTATCGTCAACTGAACTTAATCAGTATCCTGCGCCATGCCACCCTCAGTATTGCCTTGGACCACCTGTCCAAAATACTGCCCCTCATCAGAAGGAAAACTATAACCCTGACAACCTCCTTGTCGTCCATGTCACCTTGGAAGCCTGGATTGATAACTGTCTCCCGAATGAGGCTGTCGTTATCATATCCCTAGAACATCCACTTATGTTCTAAGATTGCTTCCGACAGTTTCTCCAGGATTGGATTAATGTCAACTTATTGCATCTAGTGCAAGAACAATGTCTGGTGTGGTACTTGACATCTCATGATTGACTCAATTGCCTGAGCAAGTGATCTGCCAATCATGCACATCCCTCTCCCCTTTAGTCTGTAAGACACCTTTAGAGAGGGTGACTCCATCACCTGCAGGTACACTACCGTGCCAGGAGTCGTCCATCCTAAATACTCTTAGAATGCTGTCAAGTACCCTGATTGGGAAACTACCCAAATCTAGATCTAAAAGCATAGATCTAGTAACCAGTATGTCTGATATAAAGTCCATTTCCTTTATGGAGAAACCACTGTGTGACGACCAAAGTATAACCGATCGTAGTATAGGAGTTTCTTTTCCTACTCTGTGTATGTCATCCAAATACCAGGATATCACACCCTACTACCTTCTCAACAGATCCATCCCCTATTCTGGTGAAGTCAAACCTATGACTGTCACATCAGAAATAGATGATCTATCTCCGCTACATCTGCTTTAGTCTATAAATAGACATAAGCTACCTGTCCACCAATGCTTCCGTTGCTCCCACTGACTACGACAACCCTCTGGCAGAGTCATATAGACGTACACTTCTAAAACTAGTTTAGAACGACGCTATACTCATCCTCCCACCGGGTCTCGCAGCCTGGAACAACAGCAATGGTAATTTTGGGTAAACAAGAACTTTCCTGTCACCGTCCTTGAGGCTACCGTAGTACCTCTCGGGTGGCTGAAGTTACCCACCTTATCTGCGGAGTGGCCAATGGAATGTCAAACCAGATTGAATCTTTAGGTTCCTTATCAAATCTTCAGTAATCGTTTGTGGTTCTGGAATCACTTCCAGTTCTACCATACTCCCACTACTGTTTTCTGAAAAAAATCCATTTTTATTAAAACTGTGGCGAGTCTAGAACAATATTGCTATTGTTCATCCAGATGGTAGAAAGTCAACCCGCGTCATAGCCTGGGTCAACCCACAAACAGCCATTACAGAAACGTGCCTTGAGTTGTCCAGTGTCTGGTTTTAAGCATAAACCGGACAACTCCCCGTACCTTAACATCGTTAAGATATGAACTGTTCTATATCCCATATAGGACCAGAGGCACTGATTTAATTGAACCAGATTCAAATCATGCAACTATCTTCAGTGCATGTCAACTACATGGAAGGAGGCGGATCAGCATTACTCAACTTAGGAATGCTTCCAATTATGAGTAACCTGAAAGAGAAGCAATTTCTCTTAATCACTACTATCAACTGAATACCATATACAAGTATCTACATCTTCGATCACTTTGAAGAATCCCGATACTTGCTGCACCTGGTTCTCTACTCTATTCAAATACCTATAACTTCTCCAAATTCGGACCCTGTGTTTCCACGAAACACCTGTCTAAAAACTAGAGAAGTCATAAGTAAACCGAATATAGTATGAGGACCAACCCCTCTGTCCTGATGGACCCTGGACATCATACAATACTCTGTACAAGTCCCTTGAGTCTGATAACTCACTCACTGTGTGTCGTAGGTTGAAAACTGTACTTATGGTTAAGAAGAATTACACCGCTGTTTAATGCTCCTTACCTAACCATCCACTGATATAGGTAAATGTCGTAGACATAATTTCAAAAGGTATATCTCACTCTATGAAAATAGACGTACAGATATATCAATTTGAAATTGGTGCATAACTGCGGATATTCAAAACCAAATATTTGCCGACCGGCAAACAGCCCAGGTGATTTCCTCAAATATCACCGATTATAACGAATCCCGATATAATGAGGATAATCACCCAATTCCCAATAACTTACTCCCACTAATCATCTGTAAAACCATACAGATGTGAGAATCGTACCTGGTAAATACATACCCTGGAGTAAGTATCTAATCGGGAAATCAGTTTTCCTTTAACATTACACAGTGAAACTGAAACATTGAAATGTTCCGATGGGGTATTCTGGTATTCCTAGTAATGCCTCTTCCAGATTCACGACTGTAACCGTATAGTTCTTTGCCACCTCTCCAAATCCCTTCATATGTCTTTAGTCTTTACCTTCTGCACACCCCTTTAGGCCAAATGGTTTTCTTCCTTCCCTACCGTTCGGCACCAGCCTATGGTTTGGAAGAAGACTATCCAATAAGCATAATGGGTGTACTGTCCCAATCCTAGGAACACTCGCAATGAGAGAGGGTGAAGATAAAAGACAACCGAATAAACCTTATTCCTATTTCTCCTGGACCAGAATCCATCCCCGAACTGGAACAAGTTCCTTTCGAGTTCGTATATAACCATACGATGGAGTATCCAATGAACTGTGGATCTTCGTAGTGATACGGAGTGTCCTGGAGAAATACAAAGGTGATTTTAGGATTGGCGAAGGAATACTTGGTTTGGTCGTGAATATCTGTTGCAATTTACTTTGCCCTCTTACTAATCCCTTGCTTTGTCTGAACTTAATACCTTCTGTACACCATCATTAGGCTAATTGGTTTTCTTCATTCCCTACCGGTCGGCACCAGCCTAAGGTTTGGAAGAAGACTATCCAATTTGCGTAATAAGTGTACTATCTCCTAAACCAAGGAGTACTCGCAACCTGAGAGAAGGTAAAATGAAAAGACAACTGAATAATCCTATCCGTTTTCTCCAGAACCTGAAACCATCCTCGAATAAATTCTTTTGAGTTCGTATCTAACCATACGATGGTTTTGTCCAATGGAAGTGGACGTTCGTAGCAATACGGGGTGTCCTGGAGAAAAGGGTAAAAGTAGGAGTGGCAATGAGGTTTGCAACTCTGACAATCCAAAAGCCAGTGTTAAGAAGGTTCGGTCAACTTGGTCACTGAGTCATAGTCTTAGGGTCGGGTCAAATGGTCGCTGCCAGAGAGAGAGAGAAAAGAAACACTCAGCGTGCACTCTAACCTAGATCAGAATGGTTACCAATTTATCTAATCAGGAAACCTCCCACTGTACCTCAAATTCTCCTCCAAACCTGAAAGAAGAATTAGTCGGTGTCACCCGAGGAGTAAACTAACTCATCAGTGGGAATCGGGATCCAACTATCATCGCATGATAACGTGACGGAATCCGTTCACATCATCATACTCCAGATGGTATGCGCATATCTGGCAAGTTTCAGTTCTTTTGAAACTCCCGATGTGATTTTTACCCCATGCTCTTATGACCTTGACTTTGGCCAACAAATCATAAGTCACATGTCAAGTTCTACCCGTCATTCTCCAGGTTGTTTTGAATCCACCCGTACATACCCTTGACTTTGGCCAACAAGGCAGTACGACTGTTCCAAACCAACGCATCTATCTATGCTGCATATGAATAACCAACAGCTACCAAACACTGTGCCTTGACTTTGGCCAACAAACATAGCTTGAATACTATTGACTATCCATATGAAACGACGGAGGGCTACGAATGGTTTCTGGCGAAAACCTTTAACGTAATGAACTTGATATCGTCGAAGGAACGGATAGCTTTTTAGAAATATAGTGACGACAACTTCCGCTAAAGAGGTCACTCCCGGTGAAGGGATCTCGGCTCTTTCCCCGTAGAATGGGGTGCAGGATATTCTAACTGAATACCATGGTGCAAAGCAAAAGTAATCGGCTATAGTGAAGTCATTGCCCTGACGCAAAATTTTGTCCAAGGGGTCACTCCCGGTGAAGGGATCTCGGCCCTTGCCTCGTCGACTGAGGAGCAGGATATTCTAAATGAATACCGCGATGCAAAACAAAAGTGAACGTCCTTGCAATAACAGCCTTTTGAAAAGTGTTCCAACAACATCAGATTAGGTTTGTTTTTAACTTGCATTGATCCGAATCAACGCAGTCCCATCAATTGATCACACCAAAAAGAACGAAAATATACTGATGTACGTATATGCCATCCGCATTCGCCACTGGGTCCCGTCATTACTCGTTAGGTTAGCTAACTAACGACAGAGCGGGGACTGGACTAGCGCGGATGTAAAACATATACAACATCTACTAATATATATACCAATATATTATATTCGCTCAAGGCGTGAATAAAATGCAACATCACAGAAATGTACAGCATCACAGAAAAAATACAGATATCTGGGATCCCCGGGTTTCACAGAGCCGCTGAAACCCGACGTTCCCTTGGTCGTGTGGATAGCCTGTGCAATGAAATCCTAGACCCCTACGGGCGCGGCAAGTCACCCGCCAAAACCTGAAGCGAGGCAGCCCCCTTCAGCTCCGTGAATGGACCACCCAGCACTTCACGGAATCCGGTAACTTGGGCACCCTTCCTGGGTCAACCTGTACCCCCTACGAGTGCGACGAATAGCCCGCCAATCCTAGAGTGAAGCCCCCTCCCTCTCAATGCCATGAGATGCGGGCTTGTTGCCCTCTAGAACCCGGCTATCCGTGCACCCCTCCGCGGGGCAATCCTAGTACAGAAAGTAAAATATACATACAACGGGTACATCGACCGCAACCTGGCCGTGCCCCAAAATAATAATACAAACTGGCAGTGACGGCAGTCCACAAGTCGGACGCTCGCCCCGCAATATCAAATGTACATAATACAACCACAACTGTACTAGCATTGCATCCAGGCTATCCCCCACGACCGATCCGCAACATCACAGCAAAAACAGAACATCAACGTGAAAGTCACGTTCGCAAATCCGTCTAACCGGGCTATAGCAGTTAGACCGGATTTACCGATCAAGTGACATTCACGGTCGCAGATATAATGTAAATACTGTGAAATAATGTGTTTAAAATATCCGATCGATCAAAAATTAACAAGTGGGCCCCAAAGGAATACTGTAGTACTCACAGAAATAATTGGCCCAATATTAATATTCCAAAACCCATATTTTAAGCCCGCAAAGACACTGTAGAAATTGGGCGCAGAGATCTCAACAGTGCGCGGCGGAAACGCGGCCCAAAGGGGGTTTTGGCCGCGGTTCCGCGCCTGCACTGTCGACTGAACCTGTCGAATTTTTACAGTATCCTTGTAATCTCCAGTAAATCAATTTTATACAACCTGAAAAATTTTTGGAGACTAAAAAATTCCAACAGAAAACTGTCACAATGAAAAACATGGTTTTGGAACTTTTTGATCGATCGGAAATGCAAACACATTAAACGAAGCTAGACTAAGTTAATGGCCTGGCTCTGATACCACTGTAAGTGCACGGCGGCGCCCCGGCCGTCAATCCGACAGCCAAATGCGGAAGCGGTGATAAACTTAAATTTTTCTTGGACTGGCAAACCGCCGCGCACTAATACCCGGATCGAACCACTAACTAGTCCTAGCTATCTACAAGATGGGAAAGAGATATACCGACGATCCAAGTCCTCCGGTCTTCTCGTCATCGTCCCGATCTCTTGCGGAATGTCCCGTCTCCTCCTCGTCGCCGGAAGTGCACCACATCGCCTACTTCTTTTACGGGCTCCCACCTCAATGCCGAGGCAACTCGGGCACGAAGCCGGCTACTCGACGTGCCCAAGATTTGCTGTAGAATGTAGTGTGGATCTATATGTCTCATTTGGGGTTTGTGGAGTTGCCATTTTGGTAGAGGGATGATACAAGAAGTATATGGAGGAGCTTGGAGAATTTTGGTGCATGAAATGAACAACATTTCCCCCCCCCCTTCAATTTTGGACAGCCCCTCCTATACATGGCCGGCCATCTCTTATGAGGGAGGGAGAGAATGAGATAGAGAGTCAAGGAATGAGTGGTGCAACCATAACAATAATGCAAAAAGGGAATCATGAAAGAATATGATCATAAGCAAAACCACACACAACTCCACCATCATTACCTCACAAAGTCCAACACTCAAACCTACCATCATCAACATCCATCATGAAAACAAAAGTCAAGTCATGATGAAGACAAGAAGTCAAGGTCAAAGAATGGCTATCATGATGCAACAAAAAGCAAAAGCCCCCTCCACAAATACTTATTTGCAACAATGCAAATAAGCCCTCCTCCACCAATCTTCGGCCAATGAACGGAACAATGGAAATCGGCCGAAACGGAAAGCAAACTGGCAACTCCAGAAAACTGGTCCCGTAATAAATTACAGGAAAACCCCGATACTGTGCATACACACCCGCATCTGTATTTCGACCGAAATACAAATGCAATAAGACAAAATCTACACTGTACTATACTAGAATCCGGCTTAAACCAAAGCCGGCCAGTAATATCCGTTCGATCCTGATCCGTGCAATACCGCACGTATCTGATCGAACCCTGCCATATAACCATACGGCCTATAGTACAAACTGTCCGATCCCGATCCGTGCAATACCGCACGTATCTGGTCGGACCTTGCCATATCTCCATACGGCCTCTACAACCTTTCGCCCGAAAGCTTGAGTAACAGAATGTGGGGGACTCTAAAGACTCATCAACATCTTGGTTGTGGATTTAACCACTAGCACGTTAGAGGTATAAGCCAATACATAACGGGCTACCAGGTATTGACCAAAAGGGACGTCTGTGAGCGAACTCAGCCTGACACCCTACTGAGCCTGTCAGTGACAATATCCGTACAGTCCGGTCCGTTCGTCTATGAGCATCGCATGGCGGGCCTAGGGGGTTGGTAAAAGTCAAACCCCCAAAAGCGGTACAAGTCGTGTCGGAGTGCAGCCCAGAACACCCTGAGATACTACTGGAATACCTACCAGTAAATCTCCTTACCTCGACCGAGGGCTTCGTGTAATGGCTCTCCTAGACACAGCACGACCTCACCCCCAATACCGGGAAAGACGAACCCCTGAAGATACGCTCACTGCCTCCATGTGGCTCGGGACTGTACCCAACTAAAACCTGTTTGCACGACTCCTTTGAGCCGTGGTAGGGTAGTAATCAAAGTACAGTGGGAACTCACACGAGACAAATGACGATCCCCAGGTCGATGAACTAACCTGCACACATGTCACCAGGGAACTGCCATCTGACGTCTGGTATATGACCAACTAGCATGTTCCCGGCGAGTCCTGTCCGGTGTACTCATAACCCAATGAGCACCTGTATACATCTTAGGTGATCCAACTGACACCAGTGGCTTGTGAGACCGGCCACCGCCCCTCGTCGGGGTCTCGACTGTATACACTAGTCTACTATGGAGAATTGATGCCCTGTCTCGAAACTCTCACGACTAGGGACCTTTTAAGGATATGCTTATAGACCCCCAGCTCCCTCTTATATGATCGCCCTCATACTGCTGGTGGTCAAGCAAGAATCCTAAGGGCTCTATCAACGTGTAATAGCGACGTGTCAGGTCACTTAAAGCAGTACACGATGATAAAGGTAAACCAGATAGCATACTATCATCTCGAGTAAGACTGTCCTACCGGGATAGGTCCTCCATCAATCATTGCAATCGCGTACCTGTGACCTAATAATTGACTCTGAGGGCACTATCTCTAACAGGATCAACCAGAAGGTTTCATAGACAGTGGGAGCAGCGGGAAGGTGTGCAAGTTGCTTAAATCTATTTATGGATTAAAGCAGGCATCGCGGAGCTGGAACATCTGTTTTGATGAGGCAATCAAGGAATTTGATTTCATCAAGAACGAAGATGAATCTTGTGTCTATAAGAAGATTGTAGGTCGAACTGTCGTGTTCCTAGTCTTGTACGTGGACGAAATTCTTTTGACAGGAAATGACATTCCTATGCTACAATCGGTCAAACTATTCTTGTCACAACAGTTCTCCATGAAGGACCTGGGTGATGCCTCGTACATTCTGGGGATCAAGATCTACAGAGATAGATCCAAGAGACTACTGGGACTTTCGCAGTCCAGGTACATAGAGACCGTACTAAAGAGATTTAGTATGGAAGATTCCAAGCACGGTAACATACCCGCATTGCACGGAATCACCCTCTCCAAGAAGATGTCTCCTAAGACTGACGAGGAGAGGGTTCGCATGAGCACTATACCCTACGCTTCAGCGGTAGGATCTATAATGTATGTGATGCTATGTACAAGACCAGATGTAACTTACGCACTGAGCGTGGTGAGCCGGTATCAGTCAGACCCAGGTGAGGGCCACTGGACGGCAGTGAAGAACATTCTCAAGTACCTAAGAAGGACTAAGGAGATGTTCCTGGTTTACGGTAATGGAGACCTCAGGGTCGAGTCCTTTACCGATTCAAGCTTCCAGAGTGACAAAGATGACAGCAAGTCTGTCTCGGATTTTGTGTTTACCCTCAACGGAGGGACGGTATGTTGGAGGAGTTCCAAACAGGATACCGTCGCAGACTCGACGATGGAGGCTGAATACATTGCTGCCAGCGATGCCGCAAAAGAGGCGGTCTGGATGAAGAAGTTAATTAGTGAACTTCAAATGGTTCCGTCCATTGTTGACCCAATACCTTTGTATTGCGATAACAATGGGGCTATAGCTTTAGCGAAGGAACAAAGGTCCCATCAGAAATCCAGACACATCTTAAGGCGGTATCACCTGATCAGGAAGATCATTGATCGCCAGGAGATCGAGGTACAGAGAGTGGACACAAAAGACAACACGGCGGATCCATTCACAAAGGCCTTTCCTCAAACACAGTTCGAGCAACTTTTTGAGCTATTGGGTATGCGGTACGCTAGCAGCTGGCCTTAGTGCAGACGTTGGGTATGCGGTACACCAATTACTGGCCTTTAGTGCAAGTGGAAGATTGTTGAATATGTATGCCCTAGAGGCCATTATTGTATAGTACTGGTTTGTATAAAACATTTTGGAGGCTTGGGATATATGTACGGGTTTACGACAGTCTTGCTCGATATAGTAGTATGCTACTTGGTTTGTTTCTATCTTAATATGTGTATATGTTTTTTTTAATATATCGCTAAAAACATATTGATGGAGCCCTTAGGATTTTTGCTTAACTACCGGCGTTGTGATGGCGATCACACTAGTGGGAGCTGGATAATCTATAAGCACATCCTTATTTTGGTCCCTAGTTGTAGGATTATCGAGACAAGGCATCGATACTCCAGAGTAGACTGGTGCATACGCTTCTCTTCCCAGCAGGGGAGATGGTCTGTCCCACAGCCATCAGTACGTCGTACTGGAGATAGTACGCAGGTGCTCGTTAGGTTACGAGTACACTGGACAGGACTCGTCGGGAACTGTTGGTTGGTATTATACCTATCGTCAGTTAACAGTTCCCAGGTGACATGAGTACAGCTTAGTCCGCTGACTTGACACTGTCACTTCGCCTCGAGTGTGTTCCCACTGTTCTTAGATTACTACCCTACCACGGCTCTACTGAGTCGTGCAAACAGGTAGCAGTTGGGTGCTGTCCCGAAGCACTTGGAGGCAGTGGCGGTTAGATAGGATTCGTCTCTACCGGTATTAGGAGTTGATATCGCGCTGTGTCTAGGAGAGCCATTACACATAGTCGTCCCTGGCCAGGGCAAGCGAGATTTGCTGGTAGTGTTACCAGTAGATTCTTAGGGTATTTTGGGCTACACTCCGACACGACTTGTACCGCTATTAGGGGACTGACGTTTACCGCCACCTTAGGCCCAACATGCGATACTCTCAGACGAACAGACCGGACTGTACGGAGATTGTCACGTTCAGGCTCAGTAGGAGTTCGGATGGGTTCACCTCGTCGGTCTTCTTATCGGCATCTACCTGGGGACCGTTACGTACAGCTAGTACCGCTTGCGGCCTATGGTTAAACCCACTGCCAGCGTAGTACCGAGCCTTTAAAGTCCCACACATAGGGTTATTCGCCTTTAGGCAAAACAGAGTAGAGGTCGCATGGTTTTGCGACAGGATTCATTCACATCCGCGCACATGTGCACGTTTGATGTCCGGACAGTTATTACTAGCGGGCTTTGGTTTAAGCCAGATCCTAGTATTTGTTTTGGGATTGGTTTTGTCTCAGTGTATTCGTGTTCCTCGGAGCACGGATGCGGCTGTGTATGCACAGTTGATAGAGGCAGAGGCAGAGGATTCTCATTAGGGTTGTTGACCATTTGATTATGGTTGACTTGTTGACCGTTGACTTTTTCCAAACCCTAATGAGAATGAGGAATATGATTAATAATATTAATTAAGGATTATTGTGCCATGGTTAGGTTTACCATTTGACTATGGTTGACATTTTGACCCTTGCTGACATTTTGACCATAATCATTTCATATAAAAGATGTTTCTTGATTCTTGCAAATTGCATTTATTATGAAATGATAATGGTCATTCAAAACTCACCATCACATTTTTTCCTTAATTATTATTATTGATATTATTTCTCTCATATGAGCATGGTTGTAGATTTTCTACCCTCATTCTCTCTTACTCTTTCTCTCTCATGTTTGGAGCTCTCCCTCTTCCTCTCAAAGCTTAAGTATTCCATGTGTTGGAAATCATAAGTTTTTGAGACAAAACTACCATAACTCCTCTCTACTAACTCTAGGGTTCTAGGTTTAGCAAACCAAGCACCTTAGTTACCTCTAGGTTAAGGTAGGAGCTCAAGTTCGAGGCCCTCGGGTGGATCTATCTTCGGCAAAGAGGAGACGACGAGGAGGAGCCGTTCAAACCACTACAAGGAACAAGCAAGGAGGAGAGCCTCAAAAAGAAGAGAAGGAGTTCAAGACCTAGGTATAACCATACTACATAGTAGCTAGAACTTGCAGTTTATTTTTTAGTTTTTGTTTAGCAAAGATCCTTCTTGAATGGTCCATGCTACCTAGTGAGGAAAATTTTGATTTTTACCTATTCCGCCTCCCCGAAAGTACCGGGGTAGGTAACGTGGACCTAACAGTGTTACCAGAGAACTGCCATCTGACGTAAGGTATAATACCATCTAGGAGTTCTCGGCGCGTCCGTTCAGTGTACCTAGTCTCCACTGAGCACACGTATACTGTCTCTGATGTCAAACACCAATGGATATGGGATCATCCATCGCCCATCTACATTGGTCGAGAAGCTATACGCCAGTCTACTCTGGTATATCGATGCCCTGTCTCGATACACCTATGACTAGGAACATTTGAAGGATGTACTTAGCGACTACACTGTCCCCACTAGTATGATCTGCATCATAGGCCTGGTAGCCAAATACTCATCCTAAAGGCTTTATCAACATGTAACATAGAGACAATCAGAGTACATATTAAGATAAAGAGCAACCAGATAGCATACTATCATGTCGAGCAAGAAAGTCCTCCATATATATGTCGAAGCATCCACTACAATATACATCGTATGTATAGTAATGGCCTCTAGAGCATACATATCACTAACACTGAGCACCCGTATACCATCTCTGATGTCAAACACCAATGGATATGGGATCATCCATCGTCCATTTTATAGGTCGAGAAGCGTATACGCTAGTCTACTCTGGTGTATCGATGCCCTATCTCGATACATTCTCGACTAGGAACATTAAAGGGTGAATTTATGGACTACCATGACCCCACTAGTATGATCTGCATCATAATCCTGGTAGTCAATTACACATTCTAAGGGCTTTACCAACATGTAACCATAAGACTGTATAAAGAGACAAGTATGCATGTTAAGATAAAGAGCAAGCAGACAGCATACTATCAAGTCGAGCAAGAAAGTCCTCTATATATATATTCAAGCATCCACTATAATATACATCATATGTACAATAATGGCATCTAGGGCATACATACAACTAACAGTGAGACCTTATCGAGACCGGTTGTAGTTGAATTGACCGGAAGTTATGGCTAAGAGCCAAAAACGGACCGACAATGACCAAAAGGAAGGAACTAAGCATTTGAAAACCTAGTTTATACTCGCAAGTTTCCTTCCTAGTCGTGTTAATCCCCGTTGTTTCCGATTATCGTAATATCGATATCAAGAATGGCAAACGGAAGTGAGTGAACTCCTAACTCAAACTAATCTAATCCTAACCCTAACAAGCTTCCTTTAACATGCATATCTAAGCATATAGTTAGTTTTGAATAAATTTGGACAATTTGGACTTAACTCGTTAAAACACTAAGAAAAAGATTCTCATCTTCCCATGAATCGACCCGTACTCAACCGGCTAGTTACCAAGCGAAACAGACTTGATTGCGTTAAATAGAGCTAAAAAACACTTAACAATCACTAGCGCTCACTCCTGATTTTGAAAATTCTTCCTAATTTCCAATCTTAGCTTTTTATCACATCCAAGATGCTATCGCCACTCAAAATTTAACTTGCTTACTCCATCTATTACTTCCTTTAAGTTTTATTACTCTTTAAGATATGTTAAACTGTCACATGAGAGGGGACATCGTCACATTAAGAAAAGAGGGGTCCCATATTCTCTATTGTATTACTTATGCAATATTAGAAATTCCATTAAGAAACTTCACAGTCGGCAGCTTGTCATTTATCAATTGCCACAGAAACCAGTATATATATCTTTCTAATCATGCCTAGTCTCGCTGGTCGTGCAGGGCTCCCTTCAAATCCTTGCAAATCTACTACCGCTCTTTTCCCATATTCTTTTGATACTGAGAACTTCGACATGTTCCGTTTTGTGATTCCAATAAATTCTATCCCTATTCTCTTCCAAATGCAAATTTTCAATCGTATTCCTTACAACAATTTGTCTCTTCGGAGATATCCGCTAAAAATAAAACAAATACGATACCACTATTTTTTATATTTCACGAATAGATACAACGGTTATTATATTGTTAATTACACATAAGGAAAACCTTTATCAACAGCTAGCAAGCAAAGGATCACCTCTATTTTCTACCGACCCATAACAGAAGTACATTAGGCTAGAGTGTCTTTATCAACCCCTATCCATTCTATCCATATCTTGATATAAAAATATTGAAATGAATACCAGCCAGCTACCAAGTACAACAAACAAGTTGTGCATTGGCACACAAAACGAAGCCCTTTCCAAATTATGAAATTAATCAAGTTGAGTCAGAACACACCAAATTCTTCTACGACCCTCAACAAACACCACCCTCATTGATTTGCGTGAACTACTACTATGATTAGTGTGGGCCCCATTTAAGAAACAGAAAGTGGGCCCGAGAAAAATAAGAAATGATGGTCAAGTTTGTTAAGAAATGTGGCTACTGCTAGTCAGAGGTCTGGCTTCTTAAAATAGATATGATGATGATATGGTCAAATTATTGCCATATTCAGAGAGAGATGGGTTCATTTGAAGTTGAGTCCCTTAGATAGTCTTGTGGCAATTTTTCCTTGTCAGCTGATCTAAAGATTTTGCACTAGGGTTTTTTAAATTAAATTTTGGGTTATACAACAAAACACCCATGTAGTTTTTCCTAAGTTATACTTATATCTCATTAAATTATTTGTTGGCACAAACATATCGTGTACTCATGGAACAGGACTTAAAAACTGTTCAAAATGCTCAAACTCAACTATAAAATAGTCAAATGATTAATTGTCTAATTTTACTTTATGACTTGATCTTGTTGTTTACCATCGAATTTGAGAACTTTTGAGGGTTTCGATTGATGAGCAAAAGGTATTTATGCCAATACATTATTTTAGAGGGTATAAGTATCGCACACAGATAAACTCTAGAGGTGTTTTGTGCAATTAACTCTAAAAATTTATGACCTGATTAGAGTTAGAGTTGTGAAAAATAAGAAATTATTTTGCATGTCCATTGCATTGATTCAGAGGTAGAAAATAATTATTTGGATTGAATTAATTAGCATCAGGGATCTATTGGATTATATATATATAGAGAGAGAGAGAGATAGTGTCATAGGAGGGAATTTCCTCCTATAGTGTCGAAAAATACATCCTTAATGGGTTTTTTCGACTATCGGCACTCATCATCATTATTTTTATCATACAAGATGTGGATATACCAAATTTTACGTGATTCTACCATTTTCTCACCGTTGAATTAACAATGTAAAAATTTCTATTGTCGGTAAACCGTTAATTTTGCACCGACTAAATCAACGGTGAAAAAATTGTAGAATCATATAAATTTTGGTGTATCCACCTTAGATGATAAAGATGAATATGATGAGTGCCGATCGTCATGACAAATGGTAAAGGATGTATATTTTTGACCCCATAGGAGGAAATCCTGTCATATGACCTCTTTGCTTCGCTATTCTTATGTATATATAGAAAGAGGGGGGGGGGGGGAGGCTTTTTCGTCAGGTGGCGTCTAAAATCTATATACTCCATGACTTTTTTCGACGATCGGCATCCATCATCATCTTTATCATGTAAGTGTTGGATATGTATGTCTTTGAGACCTGTATTGTATAGGATGCTAGGTATATGTATGTACAAGACAATCTTGCCCAGTTATATAGTAAACTATTTGGGTTGTATTTATCTAAACATGTTATTTGCTTTTCTTGTTATTTTGTATTACTTATACATGTTGATAAAATCTCGATACAGTAGTATACTATTTTGGTTTGTCTTTATCTTAACATGTACATATATTTTACATGATATCATATATCGCTGATACATTTGCTTGACTACCAGTATTATGATGGCGATCATACTTGTGGGGGCTGGGTAGTCCATAAGAACGTCCTTAAATGTCCCAAGTCATAGGAGTTTGGAGACTAGGCATCGATATTCCAGAATAGACTTGTGTATACATTTCTAGACTCCGACAAGAGGCAGTGGTTGGTCCCACAGCCACTGGTGTGATCACCTAAGAATATATACAAGTGCTCACTGTGGGTGAGTACACTGGAAGGACTCGCCGAGAACTAATAAATGGTATTATACACATCTGTTGAAGTCGAAAATTGCACCCCGGTTGACCAAGCTAAAGTGAAAGTCAACCCCAAGCCAAGTGGGCCCATGCCTGTTAGTGTATATGCCCTAGAGGCCATTACTGTATCATACTAGTTTGTATATTACTTAATGGAAGCTTGGGATATTCACCTTGTATATACAATCTTGCTCAAAATAGTAGTATGCTACTTGGTTTGTTTCTACTTCAATGTGTACATGTGTTTATTTTAGTATATCGCCTATACACATTAGTGGAGCCCTTAGGATCTTTGCTTGATTACCAGCGTTATGATGGCAGTCACACTAGTGGGGCTGGGTAATCTATAAGCACATCCTTATGCAGGTCTCTGGTCGCAGGACTATCGAGACAGGGCATCGATACTCCGGAGTAGACTAGCGCATGCGCTTCTCATCCCAATGTGGGAGACGGTCTGTCCCACAGCCGTCGGTACGTCGTACTTGAGAGAGTATGCGGGTGCTCGTTGGGTTACGAGTACACTGGACAGGACTCGTCGGGAACTGACTAGTTGGTAATATGCCTATCGTCAGTTATCAGTTCCCAGGTGACATGAGTACAGCTTAGTCCGCTGACTTGACACTGTCACTTCGCCTCGAGTGTGTTCCCACTGTACTTTGATTACTACCCTACCACGGCTCAAAGGAGTCGTGCAAACAGGTAGTAGTTGGGTGCAGTCCCGAAGCACTTGGAGGCAGTGACGGTTAGACAGGATTCGTCTCTCCCGGTATTGGGGGTTGACATCGCGCTGTGTCTAGGAGAGCCATTACACGAGTAGTCCCTGGCCAGGGCAAACGAGATATACTGGTAGGCTTCCAGTGCTATCTCAGGGTGTTTTGGGCTTCACTCCGACACGACTTGTACCGCTATTGGGGGATTGACGTTTACCGCCCCCTAGGCCCGCCATGCGATGTATCAGACGAACAGACCGGACTGTACGAAGAATGTCACATTCAGGCTCAGTAGGAGTTCAGATGGGTTTCGCCTCGTCAGTCTTCTTGTCGGCATCTACCTGGGGACCGTTACGCACAGCTAGTGCCGCTTGCGGTCTGTGGTTAAACCCACTGCCAGCGTAGTGTCGAGTCTTTAGAGTCCCACACAGAAAGCTATTCGCCTTTAAGCAAAAGAGTAGAGGTCGCATGGTTTTGCGACAGGTCGCATGGTTTTGCGACAGGGTTCGGTCACATCCGTGCACTTGTGTACGTACAGTGTCCGGACAGTTCACACTAGCGGGCTTTGGTTTAAGCCAGATCCTAGTGTACCTTTTGGGATTGGTTTTATCCAGTATGCATTCGTGTTCCTCGGAACGCGGATGCGGGTGTGTATGCACAGTTGACGGAGAGACAGAGGCAGAGGATTCTCATTAGGGTTGTTGACCGTTGACAGTTGACTATTGACTTTTTGCTCAACCCTAATGAGAATATGATATGTGATTAACAATTATATTAATTAAGTATTATGGTGACATGGTTGTTAAGGGATTGACTTTGTTGACTTGTTGACTTTTGTTGACTTGTTGACTTTGTTGATCGGTTGACTAGGCTTGACTAGTTGACCATCATGATAACTATAGCTATCATTTCATGGCAAAGACTTTTGCTTGCTTGCTCTTTTGTGCAAAATGAGTGCATGAAATGATATGGCTATGGTTGCTTAAACCATCACATAATACTTGATTAATATGAGGTGTTATGATTGTTTTGGATTATGAGAGCCAAATGAGAAAGGTCTTCTCTCATTCTTTCATGCTCATTCTCTCTCTTGTTCTTGAGCTCTCATCTTCCTCCTCTTGCTCTCCCTCTCTTGACTCTATGGTTCACTTGTCTCATGAGTTGAGAACCAAGAACCATAGATAAAATCCCATACAAACTCTTCTCTACTCACTCTAGTTCACAAGGTTTAGCAAACCGAGTGAACTAGTTTCTTCAAAGTTCGAAGAAGGAGCCAAAGGTTGAAGCTTTCAGGTGGATCTATCTTCGGCGCAAGGAGACGACGGGGAGAAGCCGATTCGGACGACCATCGAAGCTTGAAGACGAAGGAGTTCGAGAAAAAGAAAGGTATAACCCCCTAACCGAGTAGTTAGCAACTCGTAGTTAGGTTGTTAGTTAGATATTTAACAAAGATCCGGTTTTGAGTCCATGTTACCACCTCTAAGAAAATTGTTTTTCACCAAATTCCGCATGCCCGAAAGTACCGGGAGAGGTAGCATGGACTTACAATGCCCAGGTCGAGTCCGAAAATGAAGCAGCCGGCCCTCCCCATGCCAAAATGAAATCATGTAATAAATAATTTTTATGTAATTTTTTATGCATGAATGTAAACAAAATGGGCATAAAGCCAAATTTTTGTAAGCCAATGGCTTATGTGCAAAAAAAAATACCATATGAGACATGGGATGGAAAAAATGCCATTTTGTAAAACCCAAGAGGCTATTTGTAAATATGTAAGCCTATATAAGGCAACTTGATGATGAATAAAGAATAGACTTTTCATTCCCTAAAAATTTGGGCCTGTGCCTCTTTCTCCTTCCTCAAGGTTCTAAAAGCTTCTTCTTTCTTTTGAATTAAATCAAGAGTTTTACTTTTCCTTTTATAAAACTAAATAGATTTTCATCACAAAACCCACAAAGGGAAACTCAGATCTGCCATCAGATCTCAGAAAGGAGAGACTTTTAAAATATCATATTTCTTGCTCTTCAAGATCCGGCCAACAAAGGAAGAAGAAGGAGACTTATCTCCAGAAACCCCAATTTGGGGAAGAACTATGGCTCAAGGGGGAGAAGCCCCTTCATCAGCTTCAAAATATCCTAGGAGTTTAACTCCTCATACACACACACACATACACACACACACACACACAAAATAATAAGTGCTCCTTTCTGGGAGTACAACTCCCATTGCAGGGACCAAGTCCCTTTTGCCGCCCGAACGCCCTTGCGCTCGAAGCGCTAGCGCCCAAAGCGCTAGCGCCCGAGCGTCCACGTGCTGACACGTGGGGCGCTAGCGCTCTTACGCTCAAAGCGCTAACGCCCAAAACGCTAGCACCCGAGCGTCCACATGCTGACACGTGGGGTGCTAGCGCTCAAAGCGCTAGCGCTCTTGCGCTAAGAGCGCTAGCGTCCAAAGCGCCAACGTGCTGACACGTGGGGCGTTATCTCTCAAAGCGCTAGCGCCCTTGCGCTCAGAGCGTTCGCGCCCAAAGCGTGAGCGCCCGAGCGCCCATGTGCTGACACGTGGGGCGCTAGCGCTCTTGCGCTCAGAGCGCTAGCGCCCGAACGCCCACGTGCCTGGCACGTGGGGCGCTAGCGCTCTAGCGCTCTTGCACTCAAAGCGCTAGCACCCAAAGCGCTGGCGCGTTTTCCCATGCATCCTTTGGATGCCCTTTCCCTTTTTTTATTTTTATATATATGTATGTACACATACACACACACATACTCTACAATACCGTCCCTCTAAAAAAAAATTTGGGCCGGGGCGCTGCTCCACACCCCGCAAGGCGGCTGCCAGCCCCCTTGACCCCCAGCCCGCTATCCGGGGGGCGGGATCCCCGTAAAACTCTGCGGGGCCCTCGATATATCCAAAACCCCTCCAAAACACAACACTGCACATTGAGTTCGCATGACCAGTTTAACCCATTAATTGGAGGTTCCCTCGCCCCAAAGACGAGGGGTAATTAACGGCAGCTTAGTCTGCGGCTGCCGGAGATTCGGTTCCCCACAATCAATTGTTAGTTATATGTATGCCCTAGAGGCTATTATTGTACATACGATGTATATTGTAGTGGATGCTTGGATATATAGAGAGGACTTTCTCGCTCGACATGATAGTATGCTATCTGGTTGTAATTTATCTTAACATGTACTCTGATTGTCTCTATGTTATATGTTGATAAAGCCCTTAGGATATGTACTCAACTACCGGGACTATGATGGGATCATACTAGTGGGGCCACGGTAGTCGACGAGTACATCCTATAACTGTTCCTAGTCGAGGGTGTATCGAGACAGGGCATCGATACACCTGAGTAGACTAGCGTATACGCATCTTGACCCATATGATGGGCGATGGATGATCCCATATCAATCGGTGTTTGATATCAAGGATGGTGTACGGGTGCTCAGTAGAGACTGGGTACGCTGGACGGACTCGCCGAGAACTCCCAGATGGTATTATACCTCACGTCAGATGGCAGTTCCCCGGTGACACTGGTACAGAGTAGTCTGTTGACCCGAGATCGTCATAGAGTCTTGTGTGATTCCCACTGTGCTTTGATTTCCATCATTCCACGTCCAAAAGGGCATGCAAAAAGGTGGCTTTTGGGTACAGTCCCGAATCACATGGAGGCAATGAGCGATAGGAGGGGATTCGTCTATCCCGGTATAGGGAGTTGATGTTGTGCTATGTTCGATTGGCTATAACTGGAAATCCCTGGCCAGGGTTCCTGAGATTTACTGGTAAGTGTTATCAGTAGTTTCTCGAACTGTTATAGACCTTATATCGACACGACTTATCAAGCTACTGGGGTCTGACGTTTACCACCCCTAGGCGAGATATGCGACATATCAGACGAAGAGACCGGACTGTACGGGAGTGTTACTGATTGGATTCGCAGGAGAATGTACTGTCTTGCTTGTTGATCTTCTGATCGCTTAATACCTGGGTGGCTGTTATGTTTAGCTGACCTCTTGCAGCTTGTGGGTGTTTGATATGATCATCACCTACTGCCGGTGTATTGACGATTCTTTAGAGTCCTACACAGAGGTTTCTTGACACAGGCAAAACGGAGTATGAGCACATATGTGATATGTGTGGGACCGAGGATAATGCGATATGAGATACCGTATTCTATTCTCGCGATATTTGATATCAACCGGGTCATCGGATCAAGTGTTGATTCGATGAATCGGTGAATGATATATTAGTCGGTTATATGCGATATAGCCGGATTGTCGGATCAAGTGTTGATTCGATGATTTAATATATAATAATATATATGATATATTAAATTACATTAACTAATATTAGCTCACTAAAAGATTCTTTTTCTCACTCGGGTAATACATTGATATATATGCGATATATGTTAATTGTATTATTTTATTTTGTTACAATAAATATTATATATGTGATATATAATATTTTAACATGATATGATTACTAATGCAACATGTTTAGTGGAGATTAAATAAGGTTAGGGTTTGAATTGGGTTAGTTCTTTCATGAACATTCTGGAAGGTTTCTTTTTGTTTTGAGTTAAGATATTATGCTTGATATTTTGTAATGACACATTCTTAACCCAATCCAAACCCTAGCCCTAGTTAAATATCTATAAAGGTTTAGTTGACCATGGTTACATTATTAATCATATATTATTTTATTATTCATCACAAAAGGATTTTAATTGATTTTTCTTCTTCTTCTTCTTTGAGTTCTTCATGGAAAAGCTTTCTAGCTTTTTCAAAGGTGATGAAAATGAGTGAGAATAGAAAACAAATGAGAGCATAAATCCTACTTCATCATCCTCATCTATCCTTGCTATTTAGATGAGGGTGTTCACTTCATTTAGTGAGTGAGAGCTTGTGTTAATGAAACTTCAAGGTATATCATCTTTGTTATCGAGGATCGGAAGCAAGTTTGCATCATTCTCTTCGTGGAGCCTCTTTAGAGTCCGGATGCACGATGATCGCAGCGAAGGGACCTCAACACGGAGCTTAAGAAGTGAAGGACCGGATCTACAAAGCTTGTTATCCCTCTCACTTAGTGTTAAAGTGTTTAACATGCTTTGTTTTCGCCTAAACTTTAGTATAAAGATATTGGTTAGGGTTGTTCGGCACGGCTAAATTTTAAATCGGGCATGGTTAATGCCTCGTAGACCCCTGTGTGTGCCTAGTAACCTTACAGTGGTATCAGAGACAAGCTAGAGCATTAGGCGAAGTCTAGGCGAAGTTTAAAGTCCTATCGAACTTCGAATACCCGTAAAACCCTAGTTTCTGGAAATTTTTCAAAACTGTTGATTTTTTCATATTAAAAATACTCAAAAAAATCAGCAGGGTATTTTAGGAATTACAGTGAAAAATGAGCTTTTAATTCCTTCATAGAGCCGCGGAACCGCGGTAATAACCTACCTTGGGCGGCGGTTCCGCGGCCAGTTAGTGGGATTAGTGTTTGTTTTTGGCACAGTAACTTCCGTACATACTCCCTGATTCTTCTGGGAATTTTTAATTTATACTCAAGTGTTGAGTTTTCTGGGTTATATTGGGGAATCGTTGATTCGATCGGATAATTTAAATTCGTTTAAGTTTTTTCCAGATAATTTTAGAACTGTTAAAATGTTCGAACGGATATCAATAACTCAATTTTTCCCCCGTCGGAAAATTTTTCAAAAGTTGAATTTTTTCTCGAGTTTGAAACTTCCGGAAAATCATGCAAGTAACGCGGTGGACCCTCTAGAAGAACACAAACCTTAACTCGATTATGTGACCGTCTGAACCACCTCTGAACCTTAGGGTTTGAGGCAGTACGGCGTTGCCACATGTGAGGCGTTGGCTTGACCCTTCTACGGCTGGACCATTGGTACTGTGGCTTGTGATGGATATTTTTTTGAACTTCGCTCAAGTGTTGAGCTATTTGGAAAATCTTGGGTGTTTGATTATTCGATCGGAAAGTTTAACACTGTCTATTTATCTGGAATGTGATACAATATTTGGAATCCATATGTAGTTATGAGAAAACTAATTTGAATGTTATAAATCTAGCAGTTCAGTCTCAATTGATCGGTTGCCACGGAATTTTGATATGATCAAAAGTCCGTCGCAATCACGTAGCGTACGCGGATACTCGCCGGGTAAACTTAATAGACAGCCACGCCCCATAGCCCTGACTAAGTGACTATAGGAGAACCCTGTCGCCAAAAGCATCCGTTCAGGTGCTCACGGCAGCGGTGTTCCGCCTTAGTGCACTTCGTCGACGGCATCCGGGGGTGCGGCCGTCTACTAAAGTTTGCGACGAGCATTCGATCAGTATATCGGGAATCTTGTTGATTTGTCCGACTAAATATTGAAAAGTGTTTTCGATAATGAGACTAAAATGCAGGGTTTATAATTGTTAGGCATGCGATGTCTAAGGAATTCATTTGGTTAGGCATGCGATGTCTAAGGTGGTTGCGGATTCCAACTGTTGTAGTTTTACACTTTCTTTTCTGTGACCGTAAGCGTAGTATGTGGTGTATCGCCGGCTTCGTTGCTATACATCAACGACAATCGGGATACGCATACTTGCTTACGTCGATGATATGAGATATTATGTGTTGCTGTGATATGTTATATTGGATCGTCGCATTTTGAATAGCCAGGGGTTTTATGTGAGATGAAGGTTTTTATTTTCATTCATGTAAAATTCATTTGTATGTAATATTCTTTTATTGGGGCACTTCCGGGCTGAGGATGATGTCACCATTGTATATTATTTACTTTTCCGCATTAGGTAGACCCAAGGCGGGGAGCACAAGTAACCGGGTTTTAGGGTTCAGTGGGAGACCATCTCGAGGAGTCGAGACCGGATCTCCTAACCCTGTGATTGGAAGAGTTGCTTACTGCTCTTGTAGGGGTCTAGGGATGTGGGTTTGGCTATTCATCGTGACCGTGGAATCCTTGTTTTATACAGGCTCGTATTAAAAACACGGACGTCCTAGTATATCCAATATTTCATATATGTTCTTCTGCTGCAATGTTCTGTGATGAGATCATATTACTGCCTGAGTTGAATGTTTATATTATATATATGAGATTTATGTTATATTGCAGATTTCGTTTCAAATGTGATGCTTGTGAAGCATAATAAAATGGGACTTCATTAATGAGATTAATGAAATAAAAGAAACCTAAAGATGTTGTAGAAACTTGTTTAAAAACTGGTAGCTCTAGTTCTTGCTTTGCATAGCGGTGTACCTTGTAGAACATCCAGCACCTTATTCGATAAGGAAAGAGCCGAGATCCCTTCACCGGGAGTGACCTTTTTAGTGAAACTAGCAGATACTACAAACTCGGTTTGTCTTTTGATTGCTTCTATAGTTCTTGCTTTGCATGGTGGTATTTGTGAAATATCCTGCACCTTATTCGATGAGGAAAGAGCCGACGATCCTTTCACCAGGAGTGACCTCTTTAGCAAAACTAGAAAAGGCCTCAGAAACATTCCATTTAAAAATCACTCGATTCTACAACGATATCAAGTTCATTATGCAAATGGTTTTCTTAAAAACCTGTCGTAGCCCTCCATCATTTCAGATAAGTACTAGTTAGTATTCGTGCTGCGGTAGTTTGGCCTTCGTCAAGGCGTAGTGTACGGTAGCTAATTAATACTTATCTGCTAGCATACGATGCGATTGGATTAAGGTATTCGTACGGCATAGTTTGGCCTTCATCAAGGGTCGTGCGGGTGGGTTTAATTCAATCAAGAAATGAACGGGTTGAACTTGACTAGCGGACTATGGGTAGTTTGGCCTTCGTCAAGATCATAGGACGGTAGGGGTAAAAATATTATTTGGAATTTCAAGTGTTGAAATTTGCAATGAGATTGCTTACCTTCTATGAGATAGTTGGATCCCGATACCCGCTGCGAGTAAGAGTTACTCCTGGGAGAGTTTTACACATTACAATTAGCCGATCAAGTAGGTGTCTAGAAAGGTGTTAACGGGGTTACGCCCTTGGGAAAATGAGGTTTACTTTAGTTAGGTCCATGCGAAAGCACGGGGAACCTCCCTCAAAATACCGGCACTGGCTTGGCTGAAAGATTGGCGAACTTGTAGGGTGTAATTAATCCCGGCTAGTTTTTCCTTTTAGGGTTTGAAGGAAGATTTGACTAAAACAGTGGGAGACATCCTGATTAGATAAATTGATAACCAATCTATTCTTGTAAAAGCGCACGCTGAGTGTTTTCTTCTCTCTCTCTCCTGTTACGACTATGTCACGCTTTAATCAAGATAATAATACGGATGTATTTGACCGAACCCGCTTATTATACTGCGCTTAGGAACGTTGGTCCCGCTCCAACTTATAATTGTTATAAGACAGAGCAGGAAATATGGGATTGCCAGAATTCCCGTGCCGCCCAAACGAAGAAAGTGCATGTTGATGCATCATCTTCGGGTGTGTTCATTACACAGAACTGTTTCTCAATATCCTTTACGTCCTGGGTATTTCATACCGGATCAGGATCCCACATATGTAATTTGTTACATGAACTACAGATAGGTAGAGAACTGAGAACGGGTGATAAATTTCATAAGATAGAAACGGTGCAAGTGTTGCAGCCAAGTCTGTTGGTAGTTATCACCCTGTATTATCAGAATACATTGATTCTGAACGAATGATATTATATACCGAACCTGATATACAACACATATCAGTCTCTTTATTAGTAAAGAAATGATATAATTTTGTATTGTTGGATAATGTTTTGAATATTTCCTATATCAAGTGTTGATCGGTTCAGGCACGTTATCTAAAAATATAGGCGTTCTAAATCAAACCACAGTTCTTAACGTATAGAACACACACAAGAGAAAGAGTTCAGAAATGAACAAATCCTTCTTGAGGCATTGTAGACTAGGTCATATCAATGCGACCCGACTAGCTGAAGTTACATATAGATGCATATTTAAATTAGTTTGAATTTACATCTTGTGAAACTTGCCGGTCATGTCACAGAGATAAGATGACCACAGCTCCGTTTATTGGAAACAGAGAAAGAGTTAGTGAACTTTTGGGATTGATACATACTGATGTATGAAAGTCAAGGGTCTACACATGCCAGGACAGGTTCTTTGTACTTCAATATATTCACTGATGATCTCTCAAGATTCAGACATATGTTCCTATTGAAACACAAGTCCGAAACTTTTGAGATAATCACAGAATATAAGTTAGAAGTAGAGAACCAAAAACGGGTATAAGTATTTTGTCCTTTGATGAGATCAAGGAGGAGAATACTTGAGTACGGGATTCCTGGACTATTCTAAAGGAGAATGAGATTCTCTCTCAGCATTACTCCTCCGTATACACCACAACACGTCGGTGTATCGGGGCGGAGCAATCACACCTTATGTGATATGGTGTGCTCTATGATGAGTAATACTGAGTTTCCTATTTCCTTTTGGGAGTTATGCACTTAAGAAGCTGCATACCTATTGAATAGGGTTCCAATCAAATCAGTTGCCTACCACTTCATATATGATATGGAATCGGAAGTGCCCATATCTTAAGTAAGTTAAGATTTGGGGTTGTCCGGCCTATGTCTAAAAGCAAAATCCGGACAAGCTCGAGGCAAAGTCAGATCTGTGTAAGTTTGTTGGATATCCCAAGCATTCGCAAGGGAATATCTTCTACCAAACCGAGGAACAAAAGATGTTTTGTTTCTCAGCATGCCACCTTTGTGAAAGGGAATTTCTTGTGAAGAAATTAATGGTCATGAGGTAGAACTGGAAGGAGTTCCAGCTATACAAACCGCAGCTGATGATTTGGTAGAACCGAAAGATTCAATAGTTTCCAATGAACCTCAGCCTCTCCGCCGATCTAGTAGGGTTCCTCACCCACCTGTGGGATACTTCGGTTTCTCTATGACAGTGGGAGCGAGGATTGCATCATGAGATGATGACCCAACCAGTTTCGAGCTGGCCATCAGGAGTGGGACTCTGTAAGAATGGCTGGATGCTTAGCGATCTGAGATGGAATCCTTATACACCAACAAAGTATGGACTTTGGTTGCTTTATCTAAAGGGTTAAATCCCCATCAGGAGCAAGTATATCTTGAGAAGATTACTTGGTGCACATGGAAAAGTTGAGACTTTCAAAGCTATGCTTTAGTCCATCCAGATCCTACTTGCCACTGCTACATACCATGACTACGATATCTGGTGGTTGGGTGTCATGACTGCTTTTCTAAATGATGATTTGGAAGAGAGCGTCTATAAGTACACTGCAAGAGGGCTTCGTAGATAGTGGGAGGAGCGAAAACGTGTGCAAGATGCTTTATAGGATAAAGCAGGCATCGCGAAGTTGGAACATCTGTTTTGATGTGGTAGTCAAAAAGTTTGACTTCATCAAAATGGCAGATGAACCTTGTATATACAAAAAGGTAGTAGAGAGTATGGTAGAGATCCTCGTAGAGTACGTGGATGACATACTCTTGATAGAAAAGTAGTTTCCTATGCTACGCTCGGTCAATCTCCGCTTATCATAATGATTCTCCATATAGGATCAAGGTGATACCTCCTAAATCCTGGGTTATGGATCTATGGGATAGATCTAATAGGATGTTAGGATACTCACTAGTTGTAGTAAGATAGTATCAATCGATCCTGGGGAGAATCATTGGAAAGGTTCCTGGGTGATAAGGACGACTGAATGTCAGTCGCAGGCATTATCTTTACCCTCAGTGGAGGGACGGTATGTTAGAAGAGTTCCAAGCTAGATACCGTGACTTACTAGACGATTAAAGGCAAGATACATCGTTACTAAGGATGCTACCAAAGAGGCAGTCTGGATATATAAGTTCATGAGATGAACTTCGTTCCTACCATTGTGTGACAATAGAGTTGTGGCTTATGCCAAGGAACCCCCGTCCCATCAGAAATCCAGATATAATTCTTAGGCAGTATCACCTGATCATGGAGATGGTTGATCTCCAGGGAGATCGAGGTTAGGAGAGTAGACACAGAGGACAACAGCGCGGATCCACTCACAAAGGCCTTTTTTCCCAGTAGAGACTTTTATGGGATGTTTGAGTATGAGATACTTCAACCGCAGCTAATTGTTGGGTATGTGATACCACAACAGATGGCTTTAGTGCAAGTGGGAGATTGTTAGTTATATGTATACCCTAGAGGCCATTACTGTACATACGATATATATTGTAGTGGATGCTTGGACATATATAGGGAGTACTTTCTCGCTCGACATGTTAGTATGCTATCTGGTTGTACTTTATCTTAACATGTACTCTGATTGTCTCTATGTTACATGTTGATAAAGCCCTTAGGATATGTAATTGACTACTGGGACTATGATGAGATCATACTAGTGGGGCCACAGTAGTCGACGAGTACATCCTATTACTGTTCTTAGTCGATGATGTATCGAGACAGGGCATCGATACACCAGAGTAGACTAGCGTATATGCATCTTGACCCATATGATGGGCGATGGATGATCCTATATCCATCGGTGTTTGACATCAAGGATGGTGTACGGGTGCTCAGTAGAGACTGGGTACACTGGACGGACTCGCCGAGAACTCCCAGATGGTATTATACCTCACGTCAGATAGCAGTTCTCCGGTGACACTGGTACAGAGTAGTCTGTTGACCCGAGATCGTCATAGAGTCTTGTGTGATTCCCACTGTGCTTTGATTTCCATCAAACCACGTCCAAGAGGGCGGGCAAAAAGGTGGCTTTTGGGTACAGTCCCGAATCACAAATGGCAATGAGCGATAGGAGGGGATTCGTCTCTCCCGGTATAGGGAGTTGATGTTGTGCTGTGTTCGATTGGCTATAACTGGAAATCCCTGGCCAGGGTTTCTAAGATTTACTGGTAAGTGTTATCAGTAGTTTCTCGAACTGTTATAGACTTATATCGACATGACTTATCAAGCTACTGGGGTCTGACGTATAACACCCCTTGGCGAGATATGCGACATATCAGACGACGAGACCGGACTGTACGGGAGTGTTACTGATTGGATTCGCAGGAGAATGTACAGGCTTGCTTGTTGATCTTCTGATCGCTCAATACCTGGGTGGTTGTTATATTAGCTGACCGCTTGCAACTTGTGGGTGTTTGATATGATCATCACCTACTGCCGGCGTATTGACGATTCTTTAGAGTCCTACACAGAGGTTTCTTGACTCAGGCAAAACGGAGTAGGAACACATATGTGATATGTGCGGGACCGAGGATAATGCGATATGAGATACCGTATTCTATTCTCGCGATATTTGATATCAGCCGGGTCATCAGATCAAGTGTTGATTCGATGAATCGGTAAATGATATATTAGTCGGTTATATGCGATATAGCCGGATTGTCGGATCAAGTGTTGATTCGATGATTTAATATATAATAATATATATGATATATTAAATTACATTAACTAATATTAGCTCACTAAAAGATTCTTTTTCTCACTCGGGTAATACATTGATATATATGCGATATATGTTAATTGTATTATTTTATTTTGTTACAATAAATATTATATATGTGATATATAATATTGTAACATGATATGATTACTAATGCAACATGTTTAGTGGAGATTAAACAAGGTTAGGGTTTGAATTGGGTTAGTTCTTTCATGAACATTCAAGAAGGTTTCTTTTTGTTTTGAGTTAAGATATTATGCTTGATATTTTGTAATGACTCATTCTTAACCCAACCCAAACCCTAGCCCTAGTTAAATCTCTATAAAGGTTTAGTTGACCATGGTTACATTATTAATCATATATTATTTCATTATTCATCACAAAAGTATTTTAATTGATTTTTCTTCTTTTTCTTCCTTGAGTTCTTCATGGAAAAGCTTTCTAGCTTTTTCAAAGGTGATGAAAATGAGTGAGAAATAGAAAAAAAATGAGATCATAAATCCTACTTCATCATCCTCATCTATTCTTACCATTTAGATGAGGGTGTTCACTTTATTTAGTGAGTGAGAGCCTGTGTTAATGAAACTTCAAGGTAGACATCTTTGTTATCGAGGATCGGAAGCAAGTTTGCATCATTCTCTTCGTCGAGCCTCTCTAGAGTCCGGATGCACGATGATCGCAGCGAAGGGACCTCAACATGGAGCTTAAGAAGTGAAGGACCGGATCTACAAAGGTTGTAATCCCTCTCACTTAGTGTTAAAGTGTTTAACATGCTTTGTTTTCGCTTAAACTCTAGTATAAAGATCTTGGTTAGGGTAGTTCGGCACGGCTAAATTTTAAATCGGGCATGGTTGATGCCTCGTAGACCCTTGTGCGTGTGCCTAGCATCCTTACATCAATAAACCCCCGCCTACCCTAGGCAGGGGGAATCTGTAGTACGCCTGACAAGCATGCGCGCATTCCCATCTCAATGGGGTAACGAAAAACACCCTACAGATTCTGGCACGCCCGGTGGGACCTTCTCTCCTCCTATATTTCGGGTTAAACGCTGATGCGAACTCAATCAATATACACATCGACTGCCTGTACTGAAATCATGCTTCTTTGCGCAGGTTAACAAATTTCAAATTGCAATCTCCGGTCACAGCAAAAATGTCTCCGACGACAAGCTCAGCTCTCGACATAGCTCCCATCTCCTTCCGGCCAGTCTCAGGCAACAAAGGGAAGAGCCGCCGCTACCATTCGGCTCTATCCTGTTCGTGTCAGCTAATACCATCCCAGCTCCTCAAGCCCCAATGACAGACAAACCGGTCTCGAAAGGCAAGAGGCCGAATGTGGTGGTCTCGAAGGCGCCCCAACTCAAACGCAAGTCGGTGTTTGAACGACTCTCCTTGGCCCCAGCTGGGGGCAAGGCCATCAACAACAACAAAGCAACAGGGCGTCTCGAGCAAGCTCCGGCGATGCCCCTGACAACTGCTCAATTGGGTATCTTCTCTAAGCTCCCCATCACTCAGCCGATGGCGGCTTCCCGGAGAAAAGAAGCCTGCCAAGTGCTCAAGGGAGAGAGGCTGAGGCAGAAGCGGCTCAGATACAGAGCCAACAAAAGGGCTAGGGCTCCGGCCATGTTAAAATTTATGAATTTCCAAAGCCCGGACCACTCCGCGAAATCAGCCGCCACAGATAAAGAGATGGCTGGGTATGTGGTTCGCACTGTCTACATGGTCGGACATGAAGAAACGAACCCTCCTATGCTTCACGGCCGGGGTGATGATATGGTGGACGCTACCCAATGTCAACTCGGTCTAAATGATGAAGAGCCCGCTCAGGTCGATAAGCCAAAAGAGCCTGGGATTCCTGCGGAATTGTGCTCAGGTAATAAGGATGACCAGGTTGTGATAACCGGAACTACAGAACAAGCGTTATTCCGATGGGTACAGAGGCAGCTTCAAGACAGGGATAAGAAGTTAGCCAAGGTACAGCCCAAGGTCGACGAATTGGCAAACGTCACGGCAGATCTTGCGACCCAAGTCGCCCGATTGCAATTACAGCAGAATCAAATTTTGGTTCATGAGCCAGGGACTGATACCCGGAGGAATCCAACTGATACCCCCTTCAACCTAAGAGCGGAGCGCCTTCGCGAAAAGCAGCCGCGATCAGCCTCCAGTCCCTCCGATACATACACTGAAGTGGAATTGCCTCTGAAGGAGAAACTGGAAAAAGTCTATGCCTTCAAAAGGGACAAAGTCCACAAGATATTCAGGGATGACCTAAGAAACGATCTACAACAGCCAGAGTCAAAAAGACCGCAGGAAGCGAATATAACCAACGACCCCAAATACTGTCCCTACCACAGAGTGATAGGTCATGCCATTGAGGACTGCTTAGTCTTCAAAGATTGGGTCGAAAAGCAATACAAGACAAGAGAGATAAAACCGTCTAAAGGCGTTCTAGCAAACAGTCAAGCTACGACCGCCGATTTCACACAAATGGAGACCGAAGCCTTTCGGGAACCCAATCCTCTCCATGTGCCATTATCTGAAAAGGGCGAACCAAAGACTGATCGGCCTCAAGGACCAGCATCAGTAAAGGCACCTACTCTAATGGAAAGAAAGAAGAAGGTGTACTCCTTCAGGAGGGATGAGGTCCGCAATATATTCGAGGAAGCCTTGAACAACAGTCTGCAATTGCCTATTCCGAAGAGGCCATATGAAATGAATATGACCGGCAATCCTGTATACTGCCCATACTATAGGGTGGTGAGTCAAGCCATTGAAGACTGCGGTGTTTTTAAAGATTGGGCAGAGGACAAATACAAGCTTGGAAAAAGCTCACAGTCCTCGGATGTATTGGCAAGCCACAGAGCTACGGTCATCAATACAGCTCCGCCAAGAAAAAAATTCAAAGAGCTGGGATAAGCAAAGATGACCACCACGTCGTTAAACTTGGAACAATCGACCTCTAAGTCGTTAAAATGGGAATGTAAAAAATATATATATGTGTGTAAATAAATAAAAAAATGTGTAAATAAAAGAAAAATAAAGAAAAGCCGAAATGATGGGGCAATTCGCAATAAAAATCAGCGAGTAAAATAAAGATGAAAATAAAGCCGAAATGATCGGGCAACTGCGATAAGAAAAGCTGAAATGATAGAGCAATCGCAGTAAAACAAAAAATAACAACGGCGAATGATGAGTCGCTCCTGGTATCATGTTCCAGTGCAGCGATGCAGACACCAACCAAAATCCAATTTCTCAAAACTCTCCCGGCCCTACGGTTAGTCCCCAAATTGACTGCCGTATACAATCCATGAGCTCAAATAATTCTCATCATACTCATGCCCCACCGTAATCACCAGTTACGCGACTGGTTTCCGCCCTTGGAACTATGCTCCAATAGGAAGACCCACTCATGTATCCTCATGATACATGAGGAGAACAAACCTTCGTAGGATCCTTACGACTCACAAAGGAAAAACACACTTGCGAGTCCTCACGACTCCTAAGGAGAAAATACACCTACGGGATCCTTACAACCCGTAGGGAGAAATTGCTATTATGGGACCCTTACGGCCCATAAAATTGATAAGCCTTAGGTGATAGGGACCTAAACCTGTCTCCTAAGGCATCGCTCCCCAACAGGCAATGGCGAATGATGAGTCGCTCCTGGTACCATATTCCAATGCAGCGATGCAGACGCCAGCCAAAATCCAAATTCCCAAATAGCGAATGATGAGTCGCTCCTGGTACCATATTCCAGTGCAGCGATGCAGACGCCAGCCAAAATCCAAATCCCCAAGTGGCGAATGATGAGTCTCTCCTAGTACCATATTCCAGTCTAGCGATGCAGACGCCAACCAAATTCCAAATCCCATACCCCAACGGCGAATGATGAGTCGCTCCTGGTACCATATTCCAGTACAGCGATGCAGACACCAACCAAACCCAAACTCCCAAATGGAGAATGATGAGTCGCTCCTGGTACCATATTCCAGTGTAGCGATACAGACGCCAACCAAATTCCAAATCCCATACCCCAACGGCGAATGATGAGTCGCTCCTGGTACCATATTCCAGTGTAGCGATGCAAACGCCGACAAAGTCCCGAAAATTTTCCGGCCCTACGGTTTTGATCATACATCCCGCAACACCGTATACAATCCACGAGCGTAAAACAACACAATCTCTCCCAAACCCTACCGGTGAGACCAAATTCAAAGTCCAAAAAAAATGATCTGTCCACAAGCAAAATGGGCACGGATGAAAACCCGAAAGAGCTCCGTGAGTAAAAACAGCAGGACCGCCGGCGAGTTTGTAAAAACCTGAAAGGGCGTAAACTCGTAAAAAAAAAGGTGAAATGCACTTGCAAGGTCCTCTCGACTTTGTGAGGAGAAAATTCCCGCGTGAGATCCTTACGACTCACAAAGGAGCAACACACTTGAGAGTCCCCACGACTCCTAAGGAGAAAATACACCTATGGGATTCTTACGACCCGTAGGGAGATAATGCTTTATGAGACCCTTACGGCTCACAAAATTGAAAAATCTTAGGTGATAAGGACCTAAAACCTATCTCCTAAGCCATCACTTCCTGATAAGCAAGCGCAAATGATGATTCGCTCCTGGTACCATATTCCAGTGTAGCGATACTGATGCCAAGCGAAAACCAATTCCCAAATCCTTCCGTGGCAAATGATGAGTTGCTCCTGGCATTATTCTAGTGTAGCAATGCAGATGCCAAACAAAAAACCAATCCAAAAATCCTCTCAAAGACAGATGATGATTCGCTCCTGGTACCATATTCCAGTATAGCGATGCTGATGTCAACCCAAATCACAATCAACAAGTCAACTTCAACTCCGACACCGCAGAAAACGGAGCAAGTCAGAATCCAATCTCAACACCGCAAGAAGCGGAGCAGGTCAAGATCACCCCTGACACTGCAGGAAGCAGAGAAAGTCAAATAGAGCGTCGACCGTCCATGTCGCAAAAAGGTCGGTGCAGGCTTCCCACAAATCGGGAACCAAATCGCTCCGGATCAGAGCGTCGACCGTCCATGTCACAAAAAAGGTAGCGCAGGCTTCCTACAAAGAAGGAACAAGATCACTCTGTGCCAGGGAAAAGTCTACCATAGACACTCTGTCTCGGAGACGCGTCAAGCGTCGACCGTCTATGTCGTAAAAAGGGCAGTGCAGGCTTCTTACAAATCGGGAACCAAATCGCTCCGAATCAGAGCGTCGACCGTCCATGTCGTAAAAAGGGCAGTGAAGGCTTCCTACAAATCGGGAACCAAATAGCTCCGCGTCAAGCGTCGACCGTCCATGTCGCAAAAAGTGCAGTGCAGGCTTCCCACAAATCGGAAACCAAATCGTTCCGGATCAGAGCATAGACTGTCCATGTCGCAAAAAGGACAGTGCAGGCTTCCCACAAATCGGGAACCAAATTGCTCTGGACCAGAGCGTCGACCGTCCATGTCGCAAAAAGGGCAGTGAAGGCTTCCCACAAATCGGGAACCAAATCGCTCTAGATCAGAGCGTCGACCGTCCATGTCGCAAAAAGGGCAGTGCAGGCTTCCGACAAATCGAGAACCAAATCGCTCCGGATCAGAGCGTCGACCGTCCATGTCGCAAAAAGGGCAGTGCAGGCTTCCCACAAATCAGGAAACAAATCGCTCCGGATCAGATCGTCGACCGTTCATGTCGCAAAAAGGGCAGTGAAGGCTTCCCACAAATCGGGAACCGAATCGCTCCGGATCAGAGTGTCGACCGTCCATGTCGCAAAATGGCAGTGCAGGCGTTCTACAAAGCAGGAACCAGATCACTCCGGGCCAGGGAAAAGTCTACCACGGACACTCTGTCTCAGAGATGCGTCAAGCATCGACTGTCCATTTCACAAAAAGGGCAGTGCAGGCTTCCCACAAATCGGGAACCAAATCGCTCCGAATCAGAGCGTCGACCGTCCATGTCGCAAAAAGTGCAGTGATGGCTTCCCACAATTCGGGAACCAAATCGCTCTGGATCAGAGCGTCGACCGTCCATGTCACAAAAAGGGCAGTGCAGGCTTCCCACAAATCGGGAACCAAATCGCTACGGATCAGAGCGTCGACCGTCCATGTCGCAAAAAGGGTAGTGAAGGCTTCCAACAAATCGGGAACCAAATCGCTCCGGATTAGAGCGTCGATCGTCTATGTTGCAAAAATGGCAGTGCAGGCTTCCCACAAATCGGGAACCAAATCGCTCCAGATCAGAGCGTCGACCGTCCATGTCACAAAAAAGGCAGTGCAGGCTTCCCACAAATCGGGAACCAAATCGCTCCAGATCAGAGCGTCGACCGTCCTTGTCACAAAAAGGGAAGTGAAGGCTTCCCGCAAATCGGGAACTAAATCGCTCCGGATCAGAGCGTCGACCGTCCATGTCGCATAAATGGCAGTGCATGCTTCCTACAAAACAGGAACCAGATCACTCCGGGCCAGGGAAAATTCTACCACGGACACTCTGTCTCGGAGACGCGTCAAGCGTCGACCATCCATATCGCAAAAAGGGCAGTGCAGGCTTCCCACAAATCGGGAACAAACCGCTCCGGATCTGAGCGTCGACCGTCCATGTCGCAAAAAGGGCAGTGAAGGCTTCCCACAAATCGGGAACCAAATCGCTGCAGATCAGAGTGTCTACCATCCATGTCGCAAAAATGGCAGTGCAGGCTTCCCACAAATCGGGAACCAAATCGCTCCGGATCAGAGCGTCGACTGTCCATGTCGCAAAAATGGCAGTGCAGGCTTCCTACAAAGCGGGAACCAAATTGCTTCGGGCCAGGGAAACGTCTACCACAGACACTCCGTCTCGGAGATACGTCAAGCGTCGACCATCCATGTCGTAAAAAAGGCAGTGCATCCCAAAAAGTGGGAACCAAAGCAAGTCGCCTCCACGCGAAAGAAGAACCATCAATTTCATGCACACGACTCACATATGTGGTGTGAATTTATTGATAGGGGGCACTTTGTTGAAGTCAAAAATTGCATCCCGGTTGCCAAGTTGTTCATAACAGAATATTGCATTTTATACCACCCATTCTTATGCTCGTGTGTTTATAGGTAGGTGCTTTTAATCAGTGTTTGCTACATATTTACAGGATACTGGTTCTCAGCTCTAGACAGTGAAATTCATAGAAAAGTACGTCAAATTCCGGATTACTGCCAACAACAGATAAAACATGGGTCTCCGCTCTCTATCCGTATGTTGCCACACACCAGTTTAAGGGACAAAATGGCAAATCGATGTCATTTTCGTGCACAAAGCTCAATGTCAACACAAGATCCAACATATCTACGCGGAGCTCGAGGAAATCTTGGCAAAAGATCCACATCATATCACCTTTTGATCTACTGAAATTCTGGAAGAAATGGGAAGAGTTTCTGAGAAAAAGTCATATACCACACTGAAGAGTACTAAAAACTAGGGAAAACCACCAAATTTCATGGCCTAACTCCACTAAACGGTCGCGGTTCCGCGGCATAAGCACGCTTAAGCCGCGGAACCGCGGCCATTTAGTCTCCTCTCGTTGTCGTTTTTCAGGGACATGTTGGTCTTTTCTTGTAGGGGCAGATTCTTGCCCTAGGTTTCCAGTTCCCCTCCTATAAATACCCCAGAACTGAGCCAAACCAAGGAGTTAATTTCTTTAGCCTCTTTTAGTGTAGTTTTGTTCTTCTTCTTCTTCTTCTTCTTCTTCTTCTTCATCTTTCCTCCATGAAAATGTAGTGAGAGCATTAAGTGGATGTTAAATGAAGATGAGAGTTTTTGTATCATTCTTGTTTGTTTAGCTTCCCCTTAAGATTCTTGCTTTCTCTTGATCTTTCAACCTCTTCATTGAGCTTGAAAGTTTAAGGGTTTGTTATTAATCTCAAGGGTTGTATCTTCTTATGGAATTAGTGCTTCATTTCACATTAGTTCTTTACCCTTCTCTTGATCTTGCAACCTCTTGATTGAGCTTGCAAGTTTAAGGGTTGGCTATTGATCCCATGCTTGTCTTGAGTTCTAGTTTCTAGTTCTTTTTATTGCTTATTTCTTTCTTGCTTTTTATCACCTTGCTTTACTTTCTTGCACTTTAAATTCCATGCCCTTACTTACTTGTAATCTTTTCTTTTCTTTGTTCTTTTTGTTCTCTCTTTTTGGTTCTTTTTGTGAATGATTGTAATTATCGTTGTTAAGAATAAATACGGTATTGTAAGTTAATGTTTCTTTGCTCATTTCCTTTTCCCGTTATTTTCCATTGAACTCCGCCCAAACGTTACGCAAGCGCTCCGTTAGGCACCCAACCCTACCAAGGTAACGGTGATTCCTAACCGCGACCGGTTGCGTTCAGTTTGGCCGGTGGCGAAAGCAAGAGACAAGAACGGAAGGACAAGGGTAAATAAGCTGGATTCCACGAATACCGTGCTTAAATCCCCTAATCCACGTTGTTGCCGATTGCTCTAGCTTCAATTGGTCAAGACTCGGCTCAAAGGTTTTGAGTACGGATTTCTTTAGCTTACAATTTTGTATCTTTTCCTTAACAACTTTATACTTGCATATAACACATAGGTTAGAATCGAACAAACATATACACATTCTTTATTGACTCGTCTAAGACAAGAACGGACATACAACCATCTCCCTGTGGATCGACCCGTGCTCAACCGGCTAGCTGCAAAGCGACACCGTCCTGATCGCGGTAAACTTTAGAACTTTGAACATCCGACACGCCAAAGGCGTGCGATCACAAGTCAAAGTCAAAGTCAACCCTAAACCAAGTGGGCCCATGCCCAGGTCGAGTCCGAACATGAAGCGGCCTGCCCTCCCCCATACCAAAATGAAATCATGTAATAAATAATTTTTATGTAATTTTTTATGCATGAATGTAAACAAAATGGGCATAAAGCCAATTTTTTGTAAGCCCATGGCTTATGTGCAAAAAGAAATAGCTTATGAGACATGAGATGTGCAAAATGCCATTTTGTAAAGCCCAAGGGGCTATTTGTAAATATGTAAGCCTATATAAGGCAACATGATGATAAATAAAGAATAGACTTTTCATTCCCCAAAAAATTAGGGCCTGTGCCTCTTTCTCTTTCCTCAAGGTTCTAAAACCTTCTTCTTTCTTTTGAATTAAATCAAGAGCTTTACTCTTCCTTTTATAAAACTAAATAGTTTTTCACCACAAAACCCATAAAGGGTAACTCAGATCTGCCATCAGATCTCAGAAAGGAGAGATTTTTAAAATCTCATATTTCTTGATCTTCAAGATCCGGCCAACAAAGGAAGAAGAAGGAGACCCGTCTCCAGAAACCCAACTTTGGGGAAGAACTAGGGCTCAAGGGGAGAAGCCCCTTCATCAGCTTCAAAATATCCTAGGAGTTTAACTCCTCATATATATATATATATATATATATACAAAATAATAAGTGCTCCTTTCTTGGAGTACAACTCCCATTGCAGAGACCAAGTCCCTTTTGCCGCCCGAACGCCCTTGCGCTCGAAGCGCTAGCGCCCAAAACGCTAGCGCCCGAGCGCCCACGTGTTGACACGTGAGGCGCTAGCGCCCGAGCGCCCACGTGTTGACACGTGGGGTGCTAGCGCTCAAAGCTCTAGTGCTCTTGTGCTCAAAGCGCTAGCGCCCGAGCGTCTACGTGCTGACACGTGGGGCTCTAGCGTTCAAAACGCTAGCCCCTTGTGCTCAGAGCGCTAGCGCCTACGTGTTGATATGTGGGGCGCTAGCGCCCTTGCGCCCAAAGCGCTAGCGCCCGAGCGCCCACGTGCTGACACGCGGGGCGCTAGCGCTCTTGCGCTCATAGCGCGAGCGCCCAAAGCGCTAGCGCCCGAGCACCCACGTGCCTGGCACATGGGACGCTAGCGCTCTTACGCGCAAAGCGCTAGCACCCAAAGCGCTGGCGCTTTTTCCCACGCATCCTTTGGATGCCCTTTCCCTTTTTTTATTTATATATATATATGTATGTACACATACACACACACACACACTCTATAATACCATCCCTCTCAAAAAAAAATTTTTGGGCCGGGGCACTGCCCCGCACCCCGCAAGGGGGTTGCTAGCCCCCTTGAACCGTAGCCCGCTATCCGGGTAGCGGGACCCCCGTAAAAACTCTGCGGGGCCCCCGATATATCCGAAACCCCTCTAAAACAGAACACTGCACATTGAGTTCGCATGACCAGTTTAACCCGTTAATCGGAGGTTCCCTCGCCCCAAAGGCGAGGGGTAATTAACGGCCGCTTAGTCCGCGGCTGCCAGAGATTTGAATCCCCACAATTAATAAACCCCCGCCTACCCTAGGCACGGGAAATCTGTAGTACGTCTGACAAGCGTGCGTGCATTCCCATCTCAATGAGGTGGCGAAAAACACCCTACAACATCGTCAGATAGTAGTTCTCAAGTGATATGAGTACAGATTAGTCTTTAAAGCTGAGATCATGATTTTTCTCATGTGAGTTCCCACTATACTAAGATTACTACTCTACCACAGCTCTACTGGGTCGTGCAAACATGTTTTAGTTGGGTATTGTTCATCTCGGAAAACTGCAAGTTAATACCACTCGTTCATTATCTATTTTTGTTTATATCGGTATTATTAACCAGTGTCTGCTCAGTAAATACAGATTACAGGTATTCGTGACATAATACTGAAAACACACTCAAAATCACGGATATAACATTTGGGAGCCAACACTGCAATCAGAACAGGAAACCGACCGATATTTAAAGTGCACTTTTGCAAATAAACAAGTGTACACACATTTTGGTCCAACACAATATATGTGTGACACTAGATCTTTGACATGGACTATGGTGGGGGCTGCCTTTGCACAATTTATGCAAGTAGGTACATGTGGGATGGTGACATGAGTTAATGCTAAAAGTTGTGATGTGATATATAGCTCAATTTCCCTCCATTTCTACTGAGTACAAACCAGGTTTATTTAGAGAAAACAAACAATACCAGTAGACTTGTTGAGTGCACTCGAGTTCACTATGCCAACACGAGCACAAAAGCCCAAGTTTGGACCGGCGAGCCCCCAATAAGATCGGCATCACCGGGTCCCTTATCTTCAAATCTCCCCATTTTTCTTCTGGAACTTTATAGGCATCACATCATCCCATCTATATTGTTTGTTTATTGCATTTTGATGCCTATAAATAACAGAACAGATTAGAGCCAAGAGGACCATATGTATATGCACATATTCTATAGTTTTTTTTAGTTTTTGGTTTAGGTTTGAGAGTTGTGTGGGCTTTAACTTGGTTTCTTCTTCTTCCCTCTTGAAGCTTTCTTTTGAGAGCTTCAATATGGAGGTTGAACAAGTTACCAATATCATGTACCTCAATTTCATCAAGTGTTAAATAATATTGCTTTTGTTTTGTTTCTTTAATTCTCTTTATTACTTGCTTTCTTTTGCTATCATTATGTGTAACTTATCTTCTTTGATTGTGGTGATGGTGAGAAAATGAGATGAAAGGCTTTGCCTTCCTCCTCCTCCTGTTTGTGTTTAATATGCTTAATATGATTCTAACTTAAGGATTGTTTCATGTATTGATGTGATATGTTATTTTGAAACCATGATTACTTTATAACCTCTTCATATACCATACTCACTCTCTTTCCCATTTCACAATGTTTAAGTAAAAATCAATTTGGTGTTAAGTTTGCTAAGTTTAGATACGGTATTTTATGACCAAGGGCTTGACAAACCCTCAGTTTTCATATACCCTATAATATCACAAACACTTAGCAAAGTTAACACTAAAACTAATTGCTCGCACTCGCTACTTTGTATTTTTGATGTTGTCGTATGCTTGCTAACCCTTGTGCTTAGTGTTGATACCTCAAACTTGGGCATACAAACAGTAAGTGAACAATACAGACTCGTTTCGTGTTTTGCATCAAATATCGGTATTTTCATTATTTATGCTTCGCAACCGTCTTGACAAGTCATGCTTTACGCCGGGATCGACATAAGGACGGACAACTCATGAGCAAGGGAGCGTCGAAGGAATCGTCGCAATTCGACCATCTGAGCCAAAGCCACGGTCATTTCTTACTTAACTTGTTTTCTTTGTTTTCGTGTTTTATATTTTTGTGACAAACCAACCAATTCATTATTTGTTGAACCTTAAGCGACAAAACCTAATATACAATTCCCTGCGGATCAACCCGTACTTTCCAGCTCGCTACAACGCGCCGTGCACTGGCGGTTTATAAATTTTAAAACGAGACTGAGCTCGCGTGTGCATCCATTTCCTTAAAATGATTACATTTTCAAAACATGCGCGTTTGCGCACGCGGGTAAATCTCTAACAAGTTTTTGGTGCCGTTGCCAGGGAGTTTGTAGTGTTAGTTATGAATATGCCCTAGAGGCCATTGTTGTACATCTGATGTATATTATAGTGGATGCTTGGATATATAGAGAGAGGACTTTCTTGCTCGATATGATAGTATTCTATCTGGTTGCTCTTTTTCTTAACATGTTGACTTGTATTGTGTTACTGTCTTGCTCTCACATGTTGATAAAGCCCTTAGGATATGTACTTGACTACTAGGGCTATGATGCATATCATACTAGTGGGGCCAGGGTAGTCCAAAAGTACATCCTATAATTATTCCTAGTCGAGGGTGTATCGAGACAGAGTATCGATACTCCAGAGTAGACTAGCGTATATGCCTCTTGACCCATATGATGGGCGATGGATGATTCCACATCCATTGGTGTTCGACATCAAAGATGGTATACGAGTGCTCAATGGAGACTGGGTACACTGAACAGACTCGCCGAGAACTTCTAGATTGTATTTTACCTATCGTCAGATAGAAGTTCTCTGGTGACACTGGTATAGGTTAGTCTGTAGACCCGAAATCGTCATAGAGACTTGTGTGATTCCCACTGTGCTTTGATTTCCACCTTACCCCGTTCATGAGAACGTGCAAAACGGTGGCTTTTAGGTGCAGTCCCGAATCACACTGAGGCAATGAGCGATAGGAGGGGTTTCGTCTCTCCCGGTATTGGGGGTTGATGTTGCGCCGTGTTCGATTTTCTATAACTGGAAGTCCCTGGCCAGGGCTGATATGGAGATCTACTGGTAACTGTTATCAGTAGTTTCTTGATCCGTTATGAGCCTCACATAGACACGAATTATCGGTTACTGGGGTCTGACGTTCACCACTCCTAGACTGGATATGCGACATATCAGACGAAGAGACCGGACTGTACGGTAATGTTACCGATTAGATTCACAGGAGTGTGAGCAGGCTTGCTTGTTGATCTTCTGATCGCTCAATACCCGGGTGGCCATTAGGTTTTTAGCTGACCGCTTGCGGCTTGTTGGTGTTTGATATGATCATCACCTACTGCCGGCTTATTGACGAGTCTTTAGAGTCCTACATAGTGGTTTCCGGGCTCAAGCGAAACGGAGTAGGAGCACATATGTGATATGTGCAGGACAAAGATTGATACATGTATGTGATACCGTATTCTATCCTCGCGATATATGATATCGGACGGTTATATGTTATATAGCCGGGTCATCGGATCAAGTGTTGATTCGATGAAATGATACATTTAATATTAGTCGATTATAAGTGATATAGCCGGATTATCGGATAAAGTGTTGATTCGATAATTTAATATAGAATTATATATTTGATAAATTAAATTACATTAACTAATATATATGCTCACTTAAGTATTTCTTTTTCTCACTATGGATGCATTTGACATATATGTGATATATGTTTATTGTATTTTTTTCTTTTGTTACAAAATTATATATATGTGATATGTATAATTGTGGCATGCTAGGTTATACATGCAACTAGGGTTTATGAGAGTAATACCATATATGTGATAACGGTTAGATTTATTATATTTTAGATAAATCAAAATTGTATGGATTATGCTAAGATATTTATCTTGTTGACTAAGTCCACCCTACTTGATTTTTTAAAGATATTTATTAACCTAACCCTAATCACTAACCATGGTCTATTCTCTACAATGGTTAAGCCATGATACTAACCCGAGATTGCATTTCTAACCTCACATAGAATTCTTATTTTTTCTTTTGAAAAAATTGAGCTTCTTCTTCTTCATTCAAGCTCTCTTGACTTGGAGATAGTGATGAAAAATAGTGAGAAATAAAAAACTAAAGAGAGCCCACTTCCTACTTCATCATCCTCTTCTAAACTAGCCACTTAGATAGGGGTGTTAGCTTCACTAATTTTATATTAGTGAAGGGTTAGCTTGAGTTTGTGTTTCCTTAAAGTAGATCATCTTGGATTGTGAAGAGTTCAAGCAAGGATGCATCATTCAACGTGTGGAGCCTCTCAAGAGTCCGGGAGCTCGAGGATTGCAGTGAAGGGACCACAACTTGGAGCTATAGAAGTGAAGGAGCGGACTACAAAGGTTGTAATCTCTAATCACTTAGAAGTAAAGATGTTTACTTGATATTTCCATTTGATTCTCTAGTTAAAGATCTTGTTTAGGGTTGTTTAAGCATGGAAAAAATTTTATTTGCCATGGATGATGCCACCCGAAACCTTGCTGTTGTGCTTAGAACCCCAACAGTGGTATCAGAGCCTAGCTAGAGAATTAGATGGATTGTGTAGGATTACGAAACCGAAACAACTCTGAAACACCCGATTCTAAACCCTAGTTTCTGTCGAAATTTTCTGAGAGTCAAAATTTTTTTAAACAACTGCAGAATGTTGTATGTGATATAATATGAACACCGAAGAAATTTCAACTCTTCCCCTAGGATTTTGGCCGAGCACCATAGGAAAAAAAACGGGCAGATCGGCCATTGTAGGGAAATACGGGTTGAAATTTTTACGGTGTTCCAGTCTCTGGGGTTTGGTATTTCAGGTGTTGTTTGTTTTTGCTAAATTTGCATGTGATGTTATCTTTGTACATTGGCAATTCGGAGTGTTTCGTATTCATAATTCTAGTTTTGTTTTCTGGTTATTTAGACGGTGTTAAAAAGTTCGATCGGATATCAAATACCCACTTTAATCCTTATCGGAATTTTTTCAAGTGTTTAATCTTTTTCATAGTTAAAGATCATTCAAATATCGAACAAAACCCTAACTCGATTCTGTGGCCGTAAGAACCGCCGCCAAACCCTAGGGTTTGCGGTAGTTCCGCGGCGCCACAGGTGAGGCATTGGTTGACCCTTCTACGGCTGGTTCATTGGTACTGTGGCATGTACTGAGTATTTTTAAACTGCGCTCAAGTGTTGAGCTTTTGGGAAATTTTGGGTGTTTGTTGATTCGATCGGAATGTTTAACGTCGTCTAGCTTTTTCTGGAATGTGATACAATATGTGGAATTCATATAGTTAGGCATGAAATGCAAAGTATGTGATATTTCGAGTTTACGATGTCTAAAGTGATTGTGGATTCCAAATATTATAGTTTGACATTTTCTTTTATGCGACCGTAAGTGTAATATGTGGTGTATTGCCGGTTTCGTTGCTATATATCAACGACAATTGGGATACGCATATTTACTTACGTTGATGACATATGGTGTTATGTGTTGCTCTGATATGTTATATTGGATCGTCGTGATATGAATTGCCGGGGTTTTTATGTGAGATGACAGTTTTTTATTTTCATTCATTTAAAATTCATTGTATGTAATATTCTTTTATTGGGGCACTTCCGGGTTGAGGATGATGTCACCATTGTATATTATTTACTTTTTCGCTTCAGGATAGACCCAAGGTGGAGAGCACAAGTAACCGGGTTCTAAGGTCCAGTGGGAGGCCATCTCGAGGAGTCGAGACCGGATCTCCTAACACAAGAATTGGGAGGGTTACTTGGCGCTCTCATAGGGGTCTAGGGATGTGGGTTTGGTTATTCATCGCGACCGTGGAATCCGTGTTTTATAGAGGCTCAAAATAAAACACGGACCTCCAAATATATCCAATATTTCATATGTTATCTTCTGCTGCTGCTAATATTCTGTGATGTGATCATTTTATATGCGTGAGAAGAATACTTTATTATTGTATATATGACATATATTAAACGTTGCTTACGTTTTACACCCGCGCTAGTCCCACCCCGATATGCCGTTAGTTAAATAACCTAACGGTGCTTAACGGGACACTGTGGCGAATGCGGATGGCATAAGCGTACGTTGTATTTTCGTTTCTTCTTTGATGCTTAAGCATAAATGATGGGACGTCATTAATGAGATTAATGAAAGAAAAGAAACCTAAAAGATATTGTAGAATCAAATTTATTAAAAGGGTAGCTCTAGTTTTGGCCTTGCATAGTGGTATTCGTTGTAGAATATCCAGCACCTTATTCGATAAGGAAAGAGCCGAGATCCCTTCACCGGGAGGGACCTCTTTAGCAAAACTAGCAGATGCTACAAATCATTCAGTTTTGTTTTTGATTGCTTCTATAGTTCTTGCTTTGCATAGCGATATTTGTGAAATATCCTGCACCTTATTCGATAAGGAAAAAGCCGAGATCCCTTCACCGGGAGGGTCCTCTTTAGCGAAACTAGTAAAAGCCTCAAAAACACTCCTTTTCAAAATCACTTGTTTCCACAACGATATCAAGTTCATTACGCAAAAGATTTTCTTAAAAATCTATCGTAACCCTCCGTCATTTTAGGAAATAGAGTACATAGTATTTGTGCTGCGTTTGTTGACCATAGTTAAGACGCAATGTACGGTAGCTGAGTGATGTCTTCCTACATAGCATATGATGCGATTAATTAGGACAGTTATATGACTTTGTTGACCATAGTTAAGGGTCTTGTGGGTGGGTCTAATTAATCAAGAAATGATAGGTAGAACTTGACTAGTGCTTATGATTTGTTGACCATAGTTAAGGTCATAAGTCACTAGGGGTAAAAGTATTATCGGGAATTTCAAGTGTTGAAATTTGCAATAAGATTGCATACCTTCTATGAGATAGTTGGATCCTGATACTCACTGCGAGTAATAGTTACTCCTGGGAGAGTTTTACACATGACAATTAGCCGATTAAGTAGGTGTCTAGAAAGGTATTAACGGGGTTATGCCTTAGGGAAAACGAGGTTTATTTTAATTAGGTCTGTGCGAAAGCACGAGGAACCTCCCTCAAAGTACAAACACTGTCCTGGCCGAAAGATTGGTGAACTTGTAAGGTGTAATTAATCCCGGCTGGTTTTACCATTTAGGGTTTGAAGGTATATTTGATGAAAACAGTGGGAGCTATCCTGATTAGATAAGATAATAACCAATCTAATCTTGCACGAGCGTACGCTAAAGTGTTTTCTTCTCTCTCTCTCCAGGTGGCAACCAAGTCAGGCCTTAATCAAGATAATAATATGGATGTATTGACTGAACCCGCTTGTTATACTGAGCAGGGGAATGTTGGTTCCGTTCTTTCTTATAATTGTTATAAGACCGAGTAGGGAATAGGGACATATCCGGATTCTTACGCCGCCCAAACGAAGAATAAGCATGTTGATGCATCTTCATCGGATGTGTTTGTTATCGAGAACTGTTTCTCAGTTCACTCTACGTCCTGGGTATTAGATACCGGATCGGGATCCCACATATGTAATATGTTACATGGGCTAAGGAAAGGTAGAGAACTGGGAATAGGTGACCATTCCATAAGAGTAGAGAATGGTGCAAATATTGCAGCCAAAGCAGTTGGCGAATATCACCTTGTATTGCCAAATGGTAATACATTGATTCTGAACGAATGCTATTACATTCCGACCCTGATATGCAATCTTATATCAGTTTCTTTATTGAGTAAAGAAGGATATAATTTTGTAGTACAGGATAATATTATGAACATCTTCCTGAATCAAAAGTTGATTGGATCAAGTTCGTTAAATAATGGCATATACGTTCTAGATCAAAGCACGGTTCTTAATGTACAAAACACACACAAGAGGAAGAGTTCAGAAATGAACGAATCCTTCTTGTGGCATTGCACACTAAGTCATATTAATGCGACACGACTAGCTAAGTTATATAAGGATGGATATTTGAATCCGTTCGAATTTTCATCTTATGATACTTGCCAGTCATGTCTCAAAGGCAAGATGACCAAAACATCGTTTAGTGGACACGGAGAAAGAGTTACGGAACTCTTGGGACTGATACATAGTGATGTATGTGGTCCCATGTCTATACATGTCAGGAATGGTTCCTCGTACTTCATTACATTCACTGACGATCTCTCAAGATACGGATATGTATTCCTGTTGAAACACAAGTCTGAAGCTTTTAAGAAATTCAAAGAATATAAGCACGAAGTCGAGAACAAAACGGGTAAAAGTATTAAAATCCTTCGATCTGATCGAGGAGGAGAATACTTGAGCAATGAGTTCCGTGACTATCTAAAAAAGAATAGGATTCTCTCCCAGCTTACTCCTTCGTATACACCACAGCGCAACGGTGTATTAGAATGGAGGAATCGCACCCTATTAGATATGGTGCGCTCAATGATGAGCACCGCCGAGTTACCTATTTCCTTTTGGGGTTATGCGGTGGAGACGGCCGTATACCTATTGAATAGATTTCCAACCAAATCGGTGCCTACCACTCCATATGTGATATGGAATGGGAAGATACCATCTCTTAAACGAGTTAAGATATGGGGTTGTCCGGCCTATGTTAAAAAGCAAAATCCGGACAAGCTCGAGGCAAGATCAGGTCTATGTAAGTTTGTGTGATATCCAAAAGATTCCTATGGATATATTTTCTACTACAGTGAGGAACAAAAGGTGTTTGTTCTTAATATGCCACCATTTTAGAAAAGGAATTTCTTGTTAAAGAAATTAGTGGCGAAGAGGTAGAGCTGGAAGAAGTTCCAGCGGCACAAACTATAACTGATGATTTGTTGGAACCAGAGGATTCAGTAGTTCCCGACGAATCTCAGCCGCTCCGCCGATCTAGTAGGGTTCCTCATCCACCTGAGAGATACTACGGTTTTCTTACTGATGGTGGGAGCAAGGATTGCATCATGGATGATGATGACCCAACTAGCTTCGAGCAGGCCATCACAAGTGGGGACTCTATGAAGTGGCTGGATGCAATGCGATCTGAGATGGAATCCATGTACAACAACAAAGTATGGACTTTGGAAGTTTCTCCTGAAGGGGTAAAACCCATTGGGAGCAAATGGATCTTTAAGAAGAAACTTGGTGTAGATGGAAAAGTTGAGACTTTCAAAGCTAGACTTGAACGACCAGGTGTGGATTATGATAAAACCTTTTCCCCAGTAGCTATGGTTAAGTCCATCTGGATCCTACTTGCCATTGCTGCATACCATGACTACGAAATCTGGCAAATGGATGTTAAGACCGCCTTTCTAAATGGTGATTTAGAAGAGTGTGTGTACATGACTCAGCCAGAGGGCTTCATAGACAGAGGGAGCAGCGGAAAGGTGTGCAAGCTGCTTAAATCTATCTACGGGTTAATGAAGGCATCGCGGAGTTGGAACATCTTTTTTGATGTGGTAGTCAAAGAGTTTGACTTCATCATGAACGTAGATGGACCTTATATATATAAGAAGGTGGCAGAGAGTAAGGTTGTCTTCCTCGTATTGTACGTGAATGACATACTCTTGATAGGAAATGATGTTCCTATGCTACACTCAATCAAGCTCTTCTTATCACCAAGATTCTCAATGAAAGATCTAGGGGATGCTTCCTGCATCTTGGGGATTAAGATCTATAGAGATAGATCTTAACTGATCCTGGGATTATCCCAATCTAGGTACATTGACACCATACTAAAGAGGTTTAGTATGGAAGAATCCAAGCGTGGGAATTTACCCACGATCTTTGGACTCACTCTCTCCAAAGAGATGTCTCACAAGACTGATTTGGAGAGAGCTCGAATGAAAGGGATACCCTATGCTTCGGCAGTAGGCTCTATCATGTATGCGATGCTATGTACCAGACCCGATGTAGCATACTCATTAAGTGTAGTGAGTAGGTATCAAGAAGATCCAGGAGAGAGTCACTGGACAGCTGTGAAGAGCATTCTTAAGTACTTAAGAACGACTAAAGAGATGTTCTTGGTGTATGGTAACGGTGAACTCCAGGTGGAGTCCTTTACCGATTCGAGCTTCCAGAGAGATAAGGATGACTCTAAGTCGCACTCAGGATTTGTCTTTACCCTAAATGGAGGGGCGGTTTGTTGGAAGAGTTCCAAACAAGAAACCGTGGCAGACTCGACTATGAAGGCTAAATACATCGCTGCCAACGACGCTGCCAAAGAGGCTGTCTGGATGAAGAAGTTCTTAAATGAACATGGAGCGGTTCCGTCCATAGAGTATCCAATAGCTTTGTATTGTGATAACAATGGAGCTATGGATTTGGCCAAGGAACCCTGGTCCCATCAGAGATCCAGGCATATTCTGAGGTGGTATCACCTGATCCGGGAGATAGTTGATCGCCGAGAGATCGAGGTCAGGAGAGTTGACATGAAGGACACTGGGATCCACTCACGTAGGCTATACCTCAGATACAATTTGAGAGACTCTTCGGGATGTGGGGAACTACAACAGTTGGCCTTAGTGCAAGTGGGAGATTGTTAGTTATGTATATGCCCTAGAGGCCATTGTTGTGCATATGATGTATATTATAGTTGATGCTTAGATATATATAGAGAGGACTTTCTTGCTCGATATGATAGTATGCTATCTGGTTGCTCTTTGTCTTAACATGTTGACTTGTATTGTGTTATTATCTTGCTCTCACATGTTGATAAAGCCCTTAGGATATGTACTTGACTACTAGGACTACGATGCAGATCACTCTAGTGGGGCTAGGGTAGTCCAAAAGTACATCCGATAATTGTTCCTAGTCGAGGGTGTATCGAGACATGGAATCGATACTCCAGAGTAGACTAGCGTATATGCCTCTTGACCCATATGATGGGCGATGGATTATCCCACATCCATTGGTGTTTAACATCAAAGATGGTATACGGGTGCTCAGTGGAGACTGGGTACACTGAACGGACTCGCCGAGAACTTCTAGATGGTATTATACCTATCATCAGATAGCGGTTCTCTGGTGACACTGGTACAGGTTAGTCTGTAGACCCGAGATCGTCATGGAGTATTGTGTGATTCCCACTGTGCTTTGATTTCTACCTTACCACGTTCATGAGAATGTGCAAAACGGTGGCTTTTGGGTGCATTCCCGAATCACATGGAGGCAATGAGCGAAAGGAGGGGTTTTTTCTCTCCCGGTATTGGGGGTTGATGTTGCGCTGTATTCAATTGGCTATAACTGGAAGTCCCTGGCCAGGGCTGATATAGAGATCTACTGGTAAGTGTTATCAATAGTTTCTCTACCCGTTATAAGCCTCACATCGACACGACTTATCAGTTACTGGGGTCTGGCATTCACCACCCCTAGACTGGATCTGCGACATATCAGACGAAGAGACCGGACTGTACGGTAGTGTTACTGATTGAATTCACAGGAGTGTGAGCAGGCTTGCTTGTTGATCTTCTGATCGCTCAATACCCGGGTGTCCGTTACGTTTAGCTGACCGCTTGTGGCTTGTGGGTGTTTGATATAATCATCACCTACTGCCGGCGGACGAGTCTTTAGAGTCCTACATATAGGTTTCCGGACTCAGGCGAAACTGAGTAGGAGCACATATGAGATATGTGCCGGACCGAGATTGATACATGTATGTGATACCGTATTCTATCCTCATGATATGTGATATCGGCCGGTTATATGTTATATAGCCGGGTCATCGGATCGAGTGTTGATTCGATGAAATGATACATTTAATATTAGTCGATTATACGTGATATAGCCAGATTATCGGATCAAGCGCGATAATTTAATGTATAATTATATATTTGATATATTAAATTACATTAACTAATATATATGCTCACTTAAGTATTTCTTTTTCTCACTATGGATGCATTTGACATATATGTGATATATGTTTATTGTATTCTTTTCTTTTGTTACAAAATTATATATATATATATATATGTGTGTGTGTGTGTGTGTGTGTGTGTGATATGTATAATTGTAACATGCTAGGTTATACATGCAACTAGGGTTTATGAGAGTAATACCATATATGTGATAATGGTTAGATTTATTATATTTTAGATAAATCAAAATTGTGTGGATTATTCTAAGATATTTATCTTGTTGACTAAGTCTACCTTTCTTGATTTTTCTACGATATTTATTAACCTAACCCTAATCACTAACCATGGTCTATTCTCTACAATGGTTAATCCATGAAACTAACCCAAGCTTGCATTTCTAACCTCACATAGAATTCTCATTTTTTCTTTTGAAAAAATTGAGCTTCTTCTTCTTCTTCTTCATTCAAGCTCTCTTGACTTGGAGATAGTGATGAAAAATAGTGAGAAATAAAAAAATAAAGAGAGCCCACTTCCTACTTCATTATCCTCTTCTATAATAGTGACTTAGATTGGGGTGTTAGCTTCACTAATTTTATATTAGTGAAGGATTAGCTTGAGTTTGTGTTTCCTCAAAGTAGATCATCTTGGATTGTGAAGAGTTCAAGCAAGGATGCATCATTCAACGTGTGGAGCCTCTCAAGAGTCCGGGAGCTTGAGGATCGCAGTGAAGCGACCATAACTTGGAGCTATAGAAGTGAAGGAGCAGACTACAAAGGCTGTAATCTCTAATCACTTAGAAGTAAAGATGTTTACTTGATATTTCCATTTGATTCTCTAGTTAAAGATCTTGTTTAGGGTTGTTTAAGCATGGCAAAATTTTTATTTGGCATGGATGAAGCCACCCGAAACCATGCTGTCGTGCTTAGGACCCCAACAGTGGTTTCAGTGCCTAGCTAGAGAATTAGACGGATTGTGTAGGATTACGAAAATGAAACAACTCCGAAAGGCCCGATTCTAAACCGTAGTTTCTGTCGAAATTTTCTTAGAGTCAATTTTTTTTTAAACAACTGCAGAATGTTGTACGTGATATAATATGAACACCATAGAAATTTCAACTCTTCCCCTCGGATTTTGGCCGAGCACCATAGCAAAAAAAACGGCCAGATCGGCCATTGTAGGGAAATACGGCTTGAAATTTTTACAGTGTTCCAGTCTCTAGGGTTTGGTATTTCAGGTGTTGTTTGTTTTTGCTAAATTTGAATGTGATGTTATCTTTGTGAATTGGCTATTCGGAGTGTTTTGTATTCGTAATTCTAGTTTTGTTTTCAGGTTATTTAGACAGTGTTAAAAAGTTCGATCGGATATCAAATACCCACTTTAACCCTTACCGGAAATTTTTCAAGAGTTGGATATTTTTCATAGTTAAAGAACATTCAAATATCATGCAAGTATTGCGGTGGAACCTCTAGAAGAACGAAACCCTAACTCGATTCTGTGACCGTAAGAACCGCCGCCAAACCCTAGGGTTTGCGGTAGTTCCAAGGCGCCACAGGTGAGGCATTGGTTGACCCTTCTACGGCTGGTTCATTGGTACTGTGGCATGTACTGAGTATTTTTAAACTGCGCTCAAGTGTTGTGATTTTGGGAAATTTTAGGTGTTTGTTGATTCGATCGAAATGTTTAATGTCGTCTAGCTTTTTCTGGAATGTGATACAATATGTGGAATTCATATAGTTAGGCATGAAATACGAAGTATGTGATATTTCGGGTTTACGATGTCTAAAGTGATTGTGGATTCCAAATATTGTAGTTTGACATTTTCTTTTATGCGACCGTAAGTGTAATATGTGGTATATTGTCAGTTTCGTTGCTATATGTCAACAACAATTGGGATACGCATATTTACTTACGTTGATGACATGTGATGTTATGTGTTGCTCTGATACGTTATATTGGATCGTCGTGATTTGAATAGCCGGGGGTTTTATGTGAGATGAGTGTTTTTTTTATTTTCATTCATGTAAATTTCTTTGTATGAAATATTCTTTTATTGGGGCACTTCCGGGTTGAGGATGATGTCACCATTGTATATTATTTACTTTTCCATATTAGGATAGACCCAAGGTGGTGAGCATAAGTAACCGGTTTCTAGGGTCTAGTGGGAGGCCATCTCGAGGAGTCGAGACCGGGTCTCCTAACCCTAGAATTAGGAGGGTTACTTGCCGCTCTCGTAGGGGTCTAGGGATGTGGGTTTGGTTATTCATCGTGACCGTGGAATCCGTGTTTTATACAGGCTCAAAATAAAACACGGACCTCCAAATATATCTAATATTTCATATGTTATCTTCTGCTGCTGCTAATATTCTGTGATGTGATCATTTTATATGCGTGAGACGAATGCTTTATTATTGTACATATGATATATAATAAACGTTGCTTATGTTTTACACCCGTGCTAGTCCCGCCCCGCTATGCCGTTAGTTAAGTAACCTAACAGTGCATAACGGGACACTGTGGCGAATGCCGATGGCATAAGCGTACGTTGTATTTTCGTTTCTTCTGTGATGCTTTGGAAGCATAAATGATGGGACGTCATTAATGAGATTAATGAACGAAAAGAAACCTAAAAGATGTTGTAGAATCAAATTTATAAAAAGGGTAACTCTAGTTTTTGCTTTGCATAGCGGTATTCCTTGTAGAATATCCAGCACCTTATTCGATAAGGAAAGAGCCGAGATCCCTTCACCGGGAGTGACCTCTTTAGCAAAACTAGCAGATGCTACAACTCACTCGGTTTTGTTTTTGATTGCTTCTATAGTTCTTGCTTTGCATAGCGGTATCTGTGAAATATCATGCACCTTATTCGATAAGGGAAGAGCCGAGATCCCTTCACCGGGAGTAACCTCTTTCGCGAATCTAGTAAAAGTCTCAAAAACACTCTTTTTCATAATCACTTGTTTCTACAACGATATCAAGTTCGTTACGCAAAAGGTTTTCTGAAAAACCTGTCGTAACCCTCCATCATTTTAGGAAAGAGAGTACTTAGTATTCGTGCTGCGTTTGTTGACCATAGTTAAGGCGCAGTGTACGGTAGCTGAGTGATGTCTTCCTACGTAGCATATGATGTGATTAATTAGGACAGTCATATAACTTTGTTGACCATAGTTAAGGGTCATGTGGGTGGGTCTAATTAATTAAGAAATGACGGGTAGAACTTGACTAGTGCTTATGATTTGTTGACCATAGTTAAGGTCATAAGTCACTAGGGGTAAAAGTATTAGGTATTGTTATTTCTGGTTCGTACTAACAAAACTAATTATTAACTCAATTTTTTTAAAACTAACACAACAAACATTCTTTTTACTTTGTTCTCTGTCTTTGCTACCTGTTATCACTCTGTAATTAAACTGAAAAATCAAAGTATATTAGTAGAATATTAATATAGCCTATATATTTCACACAAAATTCTAACACCATTGGAATTCATTTGGCCAGCGACATTAGTGAAAAATACGGTGCCTCCGGTCTGGGTTTTGGATTTTGGGTTTTTTTCTTATTGTGTGATCTCCATGTCACGACCCAAAGTATTAGCTCACGACCAGCACTTAAATCACGCGAAGTCAACAGGCGTAACGTAATTCAAGTAAGCTGAAACCCAGAAATCTAAACCTTTTTCTTTGAAATAAAGAGGTGAATCTTTGAAATAAAGGTAAAGTAAATCATGTTTTGTCTTTTGAAAATTTGTGCAGCACCTCCCTTGTAAAAACTAACCCCGAAAATAGGTACAACACAGAATATAAATAAAGCATACCAAACGGGAGCAAATCACGGCCAACGGCGGAAAAAACCACCACAAGTATACGACGCCCAACTGCGAAGATCCACATAAGGAAATAAAGTAAAGCAAGACATTAACCCCAAAAGCGAACATAAAACCCATCGCTCAAGTCTCGCAACTACAAGTCCTCTAAGTCTGTAACATATACAATTACTAGTTTCTGATTTGATGGAGTGACTAGATACAATACGAATAATGAATACAAGAGGGGCACGATCCAACATGTACTACCTACCACAAGCAAGTTACCCGAAAACAGCTGTGTGCCAGTGATCCCGCAACTGATCCATGCGGCTAACCTGCAAGAATTGTGGCACAACGGGGGTGAGTTGCCAACTCGTGAATAGTAAATAACATATGCAGTTAATCGTAAGTATGCACGTACAGAGCGAATCTAATACATGCAAGCTGATAGCAATAAATGGCCATATGTATGCAGCAATCATGAAAGGTACTCTATCAGGTACAACTAATACATGAAGCAATAAATGGCAATATATATATGCAACAATCATGAAAGGTACTCTATAAAGTACTACTAATACATGAAGCAATGTATATAAAATAAATGAGAGGTATGGAATAAAACATGTCATTCTCACGGAATCCTGACCTCGTGACAGGACCAAAGTCCATCAAGACAATCTAAATCCCAAATTTCCTCAAATCAGCCCTTAAATTGGCCCTCATATCCTGCAAGTCTCATATATCCTCAATGTACAATATCAAGTAAATCTCATATATCCTGAATGTACAATATTAAGTAAATCTTATATATCCTGAATGTACAGTATCAAGTAAATCTCATATATCCAATATCCAGTATCGAGTAAGTTTCATATAAAGTGAGTGTCCAACATCGACACTCAAAAACATCATGAAACAAGTGTCTAGAATCGACACATAATACTCATATACATACGTTCCTCAAATCGTAAGTGTCCTGTATTGACACCCGTGATCCACGTATCGGTCTTTCTCAGATTCATACGTTCCTCGAATCATAATTGTCCGGTATCGACACCCGTGATCCACGTATCAGACTTTTTCATATCTATACGTTCCTCGAAACCCAAGTGCCTCACTTCGACACTTGTGTTCCACGTATCGGTATATACGTCCTCCGAATCTTAAGTGCCCCAACATTGACACTCTCGATCCCGTATCGGTTTAAAACAAATCTCTGAGTAGATGCATACAAATATCAAGTAAAGAATAAGAATACTTGCATAATTTCATGAAACCACCACGGTCCTCAAATCCAGAAAACATCAGGTAATGAATAAGTATAACTGCATGAATCAATACATATATATTAGCGTCCCATTCCACTAATATATATATATATATATATTCATATATAACAGCGTCCCATTCCACTGTTATATATACTTAGGAGTAAAAATATCAGAGAATATCATATGAAATCTATGAATGTAATATATGCAACATGAAACGGTAATATGAGCATATAAAGGAAAAAACCACTATTTAACTGTAACAAGTTAATATATATATATATAATGCGGTTCCTAATTTCTCTAAGTCCATACAATATCAAATAAAGGTGAACATGTAGTTATAGCCAGATATACCTAACCATGTCGGCATAGTAAGATATGTGTATCTACCTATCCATAATGATGTAATACCCTCCAGGTATATGTTCAAGTATGTATGCATGATGTACACGTAGCTATGTCTCATATGTCTATATACCTATCCATAATGATATAATACCCTCCAGGTATATGTACAAGTATGTATGCATGATGTACACGTAGCTATGTGTCATATGTATATATACCTATCACTAATGGTACAATACAATATAGATATATAGGTAACTAGCATGTAGGCATGTCCAGGCATATGTGTAAGCATGTAGGTATACAGGTATGCTATATGTCATATGCAGAATAAAAATAATGATTTGTCTCAAGTCCCTAGCCAATACAATATCACGTATGCATAGGTGTTGTGCGTGTCATGGAAATTATTGACGTTGTGCATGGCATACAATCAGTGCTCGTATAACATGAACCATCAATAATAGTGTAGTGTCTAAGGGTACAAGTCTAAGCACAACAAGTAATAATACGCAATGAAGTTTTATGCACAATCTCTATATGTGCAATATAACATTCGGCTAATATCATATCATATCTAGCCCTGACGCATAACACCATGCGGGAGATTCCCCTGTAGATGTTAAATCTACTCACAGCAATTCTCCTCGCTTAGCCGAAGTCGATGTGCATCGTCATCTCGGAATCCACGCGAAAGTACCTACAATCAATACCAAATCGCAAAGCTATCAACATCAAGTTCCGAAATCCAATACGGCAAGCGATGCGCTCATAGGTTAGAACCTATAGCCTATGCATGCAAAACCACCAAATAACCCTCGTCGTTGACGCATAAACGTTCAAAGACCAAATACAATATCCAGGCCCTAAAACAAAGAAATCCAAATACCGGAAAATATAGCCAAAACCCTCACTAAGGTTGCTATATATGAAAATTGCCACGCCAAAAACCCAATAGTACTAATACTCATTTACAACACAATAATTATCGTCGATAATAATATTCACGTCATCCAAACGTCCATTAAAACTCACGTCTAATTTTTTACCAAAAACCTAGTAAGCAGATTATATCATTTTAGCTCATTTTAACACAAAACTAGATATTTAACAATTCTAGCAATTTCCAACAACACAAAGTAGCTTAACTTAGTGATCCAAACCATTTTCATAATTTTAATCTTACCCAAAAATGATTTAGAAAAACCTAGTTTGCGATTAAGCTTAAAAGACAATTAGGAAAAATAACAAATATCATTCTCACAATTCGCTTAACTTTTCCAAGTCTACACATCTTGCTTAACTACTTAAACACATCAAAACTTTAACTTGAAAATCATAATCCTTTTCATGAATGAACTAGACATGAACTTAAAGCTATATTAAACAATTAATTAGCTAGCTAAGTGATTTAATACAACAAATTAAAGATTTGGATTTGAAATTATACCTCTCAAGAACACACCAAAGCAACTAGATTCATCACCATTTGCCTCCAAAAATCATGTCTTTAAAGAATATTTATGCTAGTTTAGGCTTAAGGAAAATGGGTATGAATTGAATTTGGAGTTGTGAAGTGAATTTAGGTATGAATTTGAAATGAACATTTTTTGCACACCAAAATGGGGTTTGGCCAAAGTAGGGGCTGCCAAATATTGCTCTCGGCCAAATTAGTGGAGGTGAGCACAAGAAAGTGAAGGTGACCATATGAACAAATATCTACACCAATGATCAAAATCAAATATCTTAACAAAGACAAGAAGCTTTAATGAAAAGGATGAGTCACAAAACACCTCACCATCAATCTAGAACCATCCAATGAGTCATCACAAACAAAAACCCACACTCACTCACAATATGATTTCGGCCATGAATGAATGGAATGCAATTTGGCCAAAAAAAGAATATATCAACATCAACCAATAATTAAGTGCATAAATAACACATTAAAATAATATTTTAATTAGGGAAAAATTCTATGTGAACCAAAACTTCCAATTGACCCCCAATGCCTACGCACTAGCACTATTCTATTTAAACTAGGCACAGTCAAGTCTGTACAGAGGTTTGATCATAATCGAATTAAAATGGAAAATACCGACTATTTTACCCTAAAACGGAAAAATTCATATAACGATTTCAGAAACGTTACACTCCAGTACCTTGTTGGTAATCTACTGGTATTGTTTGATTTTTAAGATTTTGAGTATGCAGGAATCGGGGCATATATATTGCTTTTTACAGTAAATATCGTATTTTCCGACATTTGCAGATTTTAACGGAATTACGACCAGCGATCGTGCAGAGCAAGCTTCAAATTCCAGTGCAAGACGTTAGTGAAGTATAATGACAAAGATCCGGGTAATTTGACCCGCGCAAGCGAACATTCAAATACTCATAATCACATCAAAGGGGGTTTTCTTAAACCAAAATCACATCGGTACGTATTTTCTAACACCTTCGTTCAAATCTGACGCTTGCTAATACTCTATCATCTGCAGGATTCTTCCCACAAACTTGCTACCAACTGCACAGAAAATTAACCCGTATTTGTTGCAGCGCTTAAGCCTAAACGAAAAAGAATTGTTTGATTGATTGAATTCTTGAATTCTTTTATTGAATTGTGCATTTGCATCTTAATACGGATAATAAGGGCAAGAGACCAAACAAGATACGGTAAAGGATTCTATCACCTTTCTCCGTGGCCCACAAATTACAAAACTGCATTCTTGCATACCCCCAGTAATTTTAAAATAAACTAGAACTCTGACTTTAAGGACTTCGCGCTCATTAGGAGAAGTTATCTGTGTTTAGAACACTGCTAACGGTACATTGTTCACAGGGTGTCTAGACAAGTGTTCACGAAAAAGGGTTATTCTAATTAAGGAACTTCACGAAAGCGTTGGATAACCTCCCCTTATCTCTGCACTTACCTGGATTTGTGATTTGTATATTTTGAGCCAATTTCTCGACACAGTTTTACTTCGACAATCAGGTTCTTGAGCAGATCTAGTTGACTTAGTATAACATAGACTACTAGGGGTGTGATATTCTTGGTTTTTGTGATTTTTGTGAATTCTTGTTGATATGGGTGATACACAATTCAATTCAATTTTTCATGATTCTTATTCCTTTGTTTATACTCTGTTCCAATTCTTTTGTTCAAATTGCCACGATTCTTCCCACATTCATGAAAATTGTCCTTTTCTAGGGGGTGACCAACCGTCCCATATTTTTGATAACTGTCACCCACCTAACACTCTCGAACCCAGTCCCACTTCAAACCTAGATCAAATGATTGAAAATTTAGAGAAAGATGTCGACAGGGTAACAGCTTTAGCATCACCACCGTCACAACCTTCCCTTTCTGAAACAACTGACCCATCATTAGGGAATGATAGTGAGATGGTTGCTAGGTTGGCCGTTTAGAGAAGGGTATTGAAGTGATGACTGCGGTCGAGAATCAAACAGCAGCGACGCCTGCCCTGTTTATACACTAGTATGAGCAATTGTTTCATGCTCAAGCTCAATCTTTGGCTAGAATCAAAGAGCATGTAGCTGTGAGGATTCTAGGGAGTGAACACAGTCGATTGAAACCAGAAAATGTCAATGTTTGTCATCTAGGAAGTCACCCGAGTAAGATAAACGATCAAACAAATTTTGATGATTTCATAGATGATGATATGATTGAATTGACTGAGTGTTATCAGGACACACAAGAAAACCCTCTAAGTCAGTCCAACACCAACCTTCAGGTACCAATTGAACCTCTTGTCACTAGTGATCTAGAGGTTGATTTAACCGATATGCCACTAGAAGATGAAATTCTTGCACAGACTGATTTTTGCACTCCAATTTTAGAGGAGGGAACTTATGAATTTGCTGGGTAAGGTTATGATAGATTGTTAGCGGAAATCAAAGATCAGGAACCCACAATTTTTGTATCACCTATTGATATTGTTTCGAAAGAAACATTGTGTGGGAACCTACATTTTTAGATGACATGAACCTACCCATTTGTGAATGCAACGAGGGAGAACTCATTTTGGGAATTGGGAGTTGTAGAAACAAGAGTAGGATTATGTCGGATTATAGGAAGGAAGATGGTCTTGAAAAACATTCTTTCATGCCAAGTTTTGAGGAGATATTTATAGATGAACTTGATATTCTTGATAAGTTTGAGTCAGAATCAATTTGGGAACATCCTACGAACCATTCTTTTGCTGAACTTTTCGCTGATGAACTACAGTTTATAAACGAGCTTGACTTCGAAACTCAACACGCACTTCTTGAAAATTCAATACATTCGGGCAACAATTCTTTGACTCCTTCAAAACTTCATCTTTGCATTCAGCATCTTCTGATTCCTACTTTCATGCACCCATGCCCTTCACTAACTTCTAACATATTCATTTCCTTTTCCTTTTTCTTTTTTATATACATATTATTTTACCAGCCTTTGTATTATATATGTTAGTTGTATGTATGCCCTAGAGGCCATTATTGTACATGTGATGCATATTATAGTGGATGTTGGGACATATATAAGGAGGACTTTCTTGCTCGACATGATAATATGCTATCTGGTTACACTTTATCTTAACATGTACACTTAATTTCTCTTTGATTACATGTTGATAAAGCCTTTAGGATGTGTACTTGACTACCAAGATTATGATGCAGATCATACTAGTGGGGCAAGTGTGGTCAGTAAGTACATCCTTCAATTGTTCCTAGTTGTGGGAGTATTGAGACAGGGCATCGATATTCCAGAGTAGACTAGCGTATACGCTTCTTGACCTATATGATGGGTGATGGATGATCCCACATCCATTGGTGTTTGACATCAAAAATGGTATATGGGTGCTCAGTGGAGACTGGGTACACCGAACATGACTCTCCGAGAACTCCTAGATGGTATTATACCTCACGTCAGATAGAAATTCTCTAGTGACACTGGTACAGGTTAGTCTGTCGACCCGAGATCATCATAGAGTCTTGTGTGATTCCCACTGTGTTTGATTTCCACCTTACCATGTTTAAGAGAACGTGCAAACGGTGGTTTTTGGGTACAGTCCCGAGTCACATAGAGGCAATGAGTGATAAAAGAGGATTTCTTCTCTCCCGGTATTGGGAATTGATGTTGCCTTGTGCTCGATTGGCCATAAGAAGAAATCCCTGGCCAGGGTTGCTGAGATTTACTAGTAAGTGTTATCAGTAGTTTTTCGAACCGTTATGGGCCTCACATCGGCATGACTTATCAGGCTATTGGGGTCTGGCGTATACCACCCCCAAGCGAGATATGCGACATATCAGACGAAGAGATCGGACTATACGGTAGTGTTACTTATTGGATTCGCAGGAGTATGAGCAGGCTTGCTTGTTGATCTTCTGATCGCTCAATACCCGGGTAGCCGTTACGTCCAGCTAGTACCGCTGACGGCTTATGGGTGACTGATATGATCACCACCTACTGTCGGCGTATTAACGAGTCTTTAGAGTCCTACACAGAGGTTTCCTAGCTCAGGCGAAGCGAAGTAGGAGCACATATGTGATATGTGCGGGACCAAGATTAATACGAGTATACGATACCATATTCTAATCTCGCGATATGTGATATCGGTCGGTTATATGTGAAATAACCGGGTTATCGAATCATGTGTTGATTCTATACGTTGATACATATGACATTAGTCGGTTATATGTGATATAGCCGATTATTAAGTCATGATTTGATTTAATAATTTAATGTATAATTATATATTTGATATATTAATTTAGATTAGCTAATATTAGCTCACTTAAACATTTCTTTCACTCACTTGGGTGTGCATGTTAATATATATTATTGTGTCATGCTTGTTGCTACATGGTACATGGGTGTATGAGACTCACACCATACTTATGATAATGTGGGGTTTATTTATTTAAAGTAAATCACTAATTAGTTATAAAATAGTCGCATTGTTTGATCTTAGTGGAAGCTTGTAGAACCATTGACTTAGTCCACTAATTTTGTTTTGCATTAAATATTTATTAACCCAACCATTACCTTAAGCCATGGTTAAGTCTCTACATGAGTTACTATGAGATATTATCTCACCCATGGTTGCTATTCTCACACAATGGATTCATTTATTCCTTTCTCCACTTTATCTTCTTCTTCATCTCCAAGAGCTCACTAGGTTTTTGGGAGGTGAAGAAAATTAGTGAGAAAAATATTTCTAAAGTGAGCGAAATTCCTACTTCATCAACCTACACTAGATTAGTCATTTAGTTTTGGTTGTTTGCTTCATTAATTCCTAATTAGTAAAGAGATAGCTTGAGTTGGTGTCTCCTCGACGTAGATTATCTTCGGCCTCGAAGACTTCAAGCAAGTTTGTTCCTATCATCTTGTGGAGCCTTTCTAGAGTCCGGGAGTTCACTACTTGGAGCGAAGGGACTACTACACGAAGCTTTAGAAGTGAAGGACCGGTCTACAAAGGTTGTATTCTTTGTTCACTTAGATGTAAAGATGTTTACATTCTAGTTTCGTCTAATTCTCTAGTTAAGATTCTACGTTTGGGTTTTTAGCACGCCAAATTTTTGAAAACGGCATGATCGATACCTCCCGAAACCTTGCGGCGGTGCTAGGGAGCCTACCAATGGTATCAGAGACAAGCTAGAGAATTAGACGATGTTTGTAGAATTACGAAACCGAAACAACTCCGAAATATCGAAACTAAAAGCCTATTTTCTGTCGAATTTTTCAGAGTGTCTAAATTTTTTTTAGCAACTGCAGAATGTTACATGTGATGTAATATGAACACTGAAGAAAATTGAACCCCTTTCACCGGATTTGACTCGGCGAAGAGAGCAGTAAAACCGGCCTGGCCGGTTTTGCTAGCTTGTCTTGGCTTCAATTTTTTTCTGTGTTCCAGTCTCGGGGTTTTGGTGTTTCAGGTGTTGCTTGTTTTTACTGAGATTGCATGTGATGTTATCTTTATGTAAAGGCAATTCAGAGTGATTCGTAGTCGTAATTCTGACATAGTTTCGGGTAATCTTGACGAATTTAAAAAGTTCGAACGAATATCAAATACCCATTTTTCTCCCTCGCTGGAAATTTTCCAAAAGTTAGAATTTTCCAAGTTAAAAATATTCAAAAAATCATGCAGGTAATTCTATGGACCCTCTAGAAGAACGAAATCCTAACTTGATTCTATGACCGCCGGAACTGCCACGAAACCCTAGGGTTTGCGGTAGTTCCATAGCGCCATAGGTGAGGCAAGGTTGGCCCTTCTACTGTTGGTCCATAGGTACCGTGGTATGTTCTGGGTATTTTTTAACTCCGCTCAAGTTTTAAGCTCTCTGGGAAATATGGGTGTTTGTTGTTTCGATCGAAAAGTTTATCATCGTCTACCTATATGTGATTGTGATACAATATTTGGAATCCACAATAATTAGTTTTGTGAAAACTAATTTGAATTTTATAAATCTAGCAATTTAGTCTCATTTGATCGATTGCCACGGGACTTTGATGTGGATCAAAAGTCCGTCGCAATTACGTAGTGTACGCGGATACTCATCGGGTAACGTTACTAGATAGCCATGCCCCATAACCCTGACCAAGTGACTGTAGGAGAACCCCGTTGACAAAAGCATCCGTCCGGGTGCTTGCGGCCGCGGTGTTCCGCCTAAGTGCACTTCGTCGATGGCATCAGGGGTCCAGCCGTCTACTAAAGTTTCCGACGAGCATTCGATCAGGATGTCGGGAATCTTGTTGAATTGCCCGGCTTGTTATTGGAAAGTGTTTTCAATAATGAGACTAAAATGCGGGGTTTATAATTGTTTGGCATGAAATTCGGAATATGTGATATTACGGGTTTATGATGTCTAAGGAATTCATTTGGTTAGGCATGAAATCCAAAGTATGTGATACATTGGGTTTATGATGCCTAAGGTGGTTGCGGATTCCAATTGTTATAGTTTTTCACTTTCTTTTCTGCGACCGTAATTGTAATAAGTAGTGTATCGCTGGTTTCGTTGCTATATGTCAACGATAATTAGGATACGCATATTTACATATGTTGATGACATGTGATATTATGTGTTGCTGTGATATGTTATATTAGATCGTCGTGTTTGAATAGCCGAGGGTTTTTGCATGAGATGAGAGTTTTTTTCATTCATGTAAAAACTTGTTCGTAATATTCTTTTATTGGGTCACTTCCGGGTTGAGCATGATATCATCATTGATGTATATTACTTACTTTTTCGCATTAGGATAGACCCAACGAGGGGAGCACAAGTAACCGGGTTCTAGGGTCCAGTAGGAGATCATCTCGAGGAGTCGAGAACGGGTCTCCTAACTTTAGAATTGGTAGGGTTGCTTGCCGCTCTCGTATGGATCTAGGGATGTGTGTTTGGATATTAATCACGACCGTGGAATTCGTGTTTTTTACTGGCTTAATTTAAAACACGGAATTCCTAGTATATCCAATATTTCATATATGATCTTCTGCTGCTGATATTCTGTGATGTGATCACTTTATATGATGAGACGAATGTTGTTATTATATATATGATATTTAATAAACGTTGCTTATGTTTTGCACCCGCTCTAATCCCGCCCCGCTATGACGTTAGTTAAGTAACCTAACGGTGCATAACGGGACACTGTGGCGAATGCGGACGGATAATCGTACGTTATATTTTCGTTTCTTTTGTGATGCTTGGGAAGCATAAATGATGGGACTTCATTAATGAGATTAATGAAAAAGAAAGAAACCTAAAGATATTGTAGAATCCTGTTTTAAAAACTGGTAGCTCTAGTTCTATCTTTGCATAGCGGTATTCCTTGTAGAATATCCAGCACCTTATTCGATAAGGAAAGACCCGAGATCCCTTCACCGGGAGTGACCTCTTTAGCGAAACTAGCAGATACTACAACCTACTCGGTTTTGACTTTTGATTGCTTTTCTAGTTCTTGCTTTGCATAGTGGTATTCATGAATATCCAGCACCTCATTCGATGAGGATAGAGCCGAGATCCCTTTACTGCCTTTACTGGGAGTGACCTCTTTAGCGAAACTAGCAAAAGCCTCAAAACAATCTTTTTCAAAATCACTCGATTCTACAACGATATCAAGTTCATTACGCAAAAGGTTTTCTCAAAAACCTGTCGTAGCCCTCCGTCATTTCAAATAAGTAATATTTAGTATTCGTGCTGCGTTTATTGGCCTCTGTCAAGGCGTAGTGTGCGGTAGCTGAATAGTTCTTATCTGCAAAGCATGTGATGCGATTGGATTAGGGTAGTCGTACGACCTTGTTGGCCTCTGTTAAGGGTCGTGCGGGTGAATTTAATTCAATCATGAAATGACGGGTTGAACTTGACTAGCGCACTATAGTTTGTTGGCCTCTGTCAAGGTCATAGGACGCTTAGGGTAAAATATTATCGGGAATTTCAAGTGTTGAAATTTGCAATGAGATTGCATACCTTTTATGAGATAGTTGGATCCCGATACCCACTGTAAGTAAGAGTTACTCTTGGGAGAGTTTTGCACATTACAATTAGCCGATTAAAGTAGGTGTCTAGAAAGGTGTTAACAGGGTTACGCCCCTAGGAAAATGAGGTTTATTCTAATTAGGTCCGTTTGAAAGCACGGGGAACCTCCCTCAAAGTATCGACACTAGCCTGGCCGAAAGATTGGCGAACTTGTAAGGTGTAATTAATCCCGGCTACTCTTACCTTTTAGGGTTTGAAGGAAGATTTGATAAAAACAGTGGGAGCCATCCTGATTAGATAAAATAATAACCAATCTGATCTTGCAAGAGTATACCCAGAGTGTTTTCTTCTCTCTCTCTCCTGGTAGCGACCGTGACATGTCTTAATCAAGATAATAATATGCATGTATTGACGAAACCTGCTTATTATGCTAAGCTGGGTAACGTTGGTTCCGCTCTTCCTTATAATTGTTATAAGTCTGAGCAGGAAATAGGGGAATATCCGGATTCCTACGCGACCCAAACGAGGAATGAGCATGTTGATGCATATTCTTCAGGTGTGTTTGTTACCGAGAATTGTTTCTCAGTACAGTCTACGTCATGAGTATGAGATACCGGATCCGGATCCCATATATGTAATATGTTACATGGGCTAAAGAAAGGTAGACAACTGAGAAAATGTGATTATTCTCTAAGAGTAAGGAATGGTGCAATTTTTGCAGCCAAATAAGTTAGCAAATATCAGCATGTATTAACAAATGGTAAATACATTGATTCTGAACAAATGTTATTACATGCCAAACCTGATATACAACATTATATCATTTTCTCTATTAAGTTAAAGAAGGATATAATTTTGTATTCCAGGATAATGTTATGAACATTTTCCTTAATCAAGAGTTAATTGGATTAGGCACGTTATGTAATGGCATATGCGTTCTAAATCAAACCACAGTTCAAAGTATATAGAACACACACAAGAGGAGTAGTTCAGAAATGAACAAATCTTTCTTGTGGCATTGTAGACTAGGTCATATCAATGCGACACGACTAGCTAAGTTACATAAGGATGAATATTTGAATCTGTTCAAATTTTCATCTTATGATACTTTCCAGTCTTGTCACAAAGGTAAAATGACCAATACTCCGTTTGCTGGAAACGAAGAAAGAGTTACTGAATTCTTGGGAATGATACATAGTGATGTATGCGGCCTTATGTCTACACATGCCAGGGTTGGTTCTTTGTACTTCATTACACTCAAGCGGTGTTTTTAAGAAAAGATGCGTCTTTTGAAAATATCCGTAGAATTCCTTTGTCTGCCTTTAAAATACTCCCGATAGGTATGATATCGGCCTAGCCTAACATCTACTAGGAAAACTACAGCTCTAACTAACAAATCAATCAGGAGGGGTATGGAAACCACCTAAATATGAGTCGATATATATATATATATAAATATAATAGTCGGTGATCCCGCCTCAAAGGTACTGCGTACGATACAATATCATATGACATCCTCAAGTCATGAGTGCGGATCTATCATCAATATAAAGCTCGTACGGTAAACCATCGTACGGCATCGCAAAAGCTGGGTATGGGTCAATATCACATTCATCTCATCAATTATCTGGTATCCTTATCATCATATCTCATGATCCGGGGTACTGATCTAAGTCTAGTATAAATCGATATCATCTATATAAATATAAATGCGTGTGTGAAACACACGTCCCAAGGCCCGCTAAAAACTCATGTCGCATCCCAAATACGAATCACATCATATCCCCGATCTCATGGCGCTATGCCCAATCTCATCGACTCATCTCCAAATATCATACACTATCCTCATCATCCAGGTATAAGTATAACAGATAAGCATGTGTGTATGTGTGGGTGTAAACCTATTCTAGGGTTCGCAACTAGGAAACTATAATAGTTTACTTCTAAACCCTAATCTATCTATAGTACACCTAATCACATCTAGAATATCCATGTCACACAAAATGCTATCATACTTATATATATAGTATATATATAGTATACTAAACATCGAACTACGGGGGTGCTATACGCCATCCACCCGACTTCCCCCGTAGATATAATCTACTCACCTTGCATCCTGCGTGTCGGCGTCGATGTCGCCTTCATCTTCTTCCTCGTATGAAGCCCTAGAGAAGGTACCTACAAGATAACACAATCGCAAATGCACATTAAAATCACATCGGAAAACCAAAACGACACGCTAAGGCCTATAGGTTAAAACCTATGGATTACGCTTTCAAAACCATCAAACAATTCTCGATATTGTCGTACAAACGTCAAAAGATCGAGGTAAAACACAATACTAGAAATCCAGAATTCAAAATAGAACGAAACTCCGAATCAAAACAGCAACTTAGGAAAAAGGTCCCAGATTTCACCCTAGGTCAAATTGGTCAATTTTGCATATGCCAAAGGTCTAGTTTACTGATTATGGGACCACAGAACCAACACGAACCAATTCTACCCTGATCTGGCCGCAATTTGCGGCCAGAAAGATTAAATTTGCGGCGTGGCAAAGGAGTCAGGGGCTGGGGTTAGCTTCCTAGGTGCCTGCACATCTCTCTGTGTTTGCAAAATAATTTTCAGAGTTTCCGAGTGGTAGCAGATTTCAATTAACTCTCACAGAATCCATAATTTTCCGATATTGGCTTTTCTAAATCCATATTCCGGGGTTCTAGTCTCTGGGTTAGGTCAGAATTCTAGCACTAGGGGGTTTGTGTGGCCTCTACTGAGCTTAATTACACATTACAACCCAAAGTTTCCCTAAACCCTAACTAGAGTTTTCAAAGTTCACCCAAACCACACGATATCGGCTCTAAATTAATATGGGGGTAAAAGTAATGGAAATACCAAGCCTAAGGTTCAGAAAATACCTCATTTGGCAACTCAAGAATTTTCTTGAGTTGCTCAAAGTCCTCAAAATCTTCTCTTTCTTGGTCCATGGGGTAGCTAGTGAGCTTGTGCATCTTTTTTGTGAAATGGGGTTTGGGTTTTGAAGTGTTTAGCATGGATTTTTGGGGGGTTGAAGATGGAGGAGGAGGGGGTGCAGCAGCAGCAGCAAAGGGATGAGGGAGAAGAGAGAGATGTGTGAATAATGAAGGGGATGGCTCAAGACTAGGTCAAAGGTAAACCCTCATTTCTCTCTCTCTCACCCATACCTATATATTATAATCTTTTCTTTTCTTTTCTTTTCTCCTTCTCTCATCAATAGTAACCCCAAAGCAAAAAGGCATGCAGAAAAGCAACAAGTGTAAAAAAAATGATATGGTGCATGTTTGCACAAAATAAGTTTAAAGCGCAATTAGCGATTTTTAATCGTGATTAGAACTAAATTAGCATATAATTAATCATAAAAACTTAAAATTTGCATAATTCACATAAAACACCCTCTTTTAGTAATTTCTATAATTTTCAAAAATTTTCCCAATTTATCGGTATTTAATTATACCGCTTTATTTAAAATATTCAATATTTTATTATTATATTATAAAAATTCCCCAAAAATAATATTTTAATTTTTTGAAATGTTACAATCTTCCACCCTTAAAGAAATTCGGTCTTCGAATTTAAATTTAAACCCCTAATTTCTAAAATATTTCAATAAAAAGTCCAAGTCGTCGGGATTCCGAAATCATCAATACATAAGACGCATCATAGCGCAATGCATTTGCATGAAAAATGAGCAGATGACTCAAAAACCAAGCTCCGTCAAGCATCCCGAAATCATCGGAGTCATGGTAAAGACACAAATATCAAATCCAAAACAACACCAATATGATGTACATCAAAATTATACGTGTAGACATCAAATCCATACATGTAAATAACTGAAGGAATGCATGCCAAACCCTTTTAAGTCGTTGTGCGATGCGCATAACACTGCACAGTGGCGGACGTCTATTGTAAGAAAATAACCATATATGTATATAGCTTTTGTCTAATATGTACGTTCCGCTGTTTTGAAAACAATTTAGAAGGGTTTCCTTGTTTTAAACGTTTCGTGTCATATCAGACACGTAGGTGTATACTGAGACTATAGCTCGCTTTTTGGAAATCCCTTCGATAACTATCAATGCATGCAAAATATATCCAGGTACTGTCCTCTGACTAGTCCTGTTCAGTACGAAAACAAATAGCAATATCATAAAAACGTACTGGTCCATAAGGAATAAATCCCAAAATGTATATAAGAATACCCTGTGCGTCTGGTGCGCATGGAAATAAAAATCCATATATGTGCCATACATGTGCACAGAAACAGCATCTAGGTGCAACGGGTGTGCACGAAACATCTGCCAAGGGCAACGGGCGTGCCTGACAGCAACATCAGGTGCATCTGACATGCACGAAAAATCCCGATTTAGTGCATCGGATTTGCACCAAAATCGTATCTGAAAACATGCGCTCAACACGCGCGAAAATCCAAATCAGGTGCATCCATCATGCATGAATAAAATCTAAATCATGCGCATTCAATATGCACGAAATCACGAAATCCAATATCAAGCGTCGAACATGCGCAAAGTCAAAATCAAATGCACGGAGTGCAAGAAATCAACATCAATATCAGAATCAAAATCGACGGTATACAATATGGTTCAATCAAAAACAGGTATACCGCGGTATATAAGCTCACAACCATGTGCATCAGCGTGCACAAATCAAATCAAAAGACTAAAAGCGCATGTAAACGATGCCGAAGGCATAAATCAAATCGCATGCATAACATAGGCATCAAATCAAAATTAACATATCGAATGACATCAAATCGAAGTCAGGTGCAACCATAGTGTACAAAATATAAATCCGGTGCAACAAAAGTACGAAATATAAATCTGGTGCGATAAACGCATGAAACATAAATCTGGTGCGACAAACGCACGAAATATAAAACTGGTGCGATAAACGCACGAAACATAAATCTGGTGCGACAAACGCACGAAATATAAAACTGATGCATCCTAGGCAAGAAATACAAATACGGTGCATCCTGTGCACAAATACCAAACAATAACTTAAATGCGTAAGCAGCAACACCGAGTGTACCCAGGTGTAAAGAAAATCATAAACGTGTGCAACTGCGTGCACAAAACACATATCAATGCACTACAAGCACATATAAGCTATACCGAGTGCAAAAATCCAAATCATGTGCATACCATGTGCACAAAATCAACCCAATGGTAAGAAATCCATGAAGTCATAAGCATGTGCAATCAAGGCACAAAACGATATCAGGTGCAATAACTATGCACAAATATGAAAATCTAGTAGGTGCAACCATGGTGCACGTAAACAAATATCATGAAACTCAGTCATCGAGGCTAAATCATGCGAATAGATCACCCAAAAACACCGAAATCCAAGATGACGGATACGTGATAATCAACTCACCAACTCACAAATCATAATTATCGCCGTCGATATTTCCTCTTTCGAAGTCGAGAAGGTGTCGGTGCATCCAATGCTAGCAGCGCAAGATATCTACTTGCCTCTTGCTCACGGTCTGGCGTCCTCTGTCTCTGGGCCCTTATTTTCTCTGTGGATTACTAATCTCGCAATCCATCGGCTCATCGGCCCTGTCCGGTGTGCTAACGGGGACGATTCCGTTCTGACACTTCTCTGGTCATCTTTCGGTTAATCCTCACGACCACTCGTAAAGCAGCACGTCACTGGCGCCGACATCTGGTCCTCTAAATACACATCACACATCTGATCCTGAGTGAAAATCTTATCGCAGCGGTGTCCTGGAAGGAATCCTGCTCAAGGTCTCTTCCGATCTCGCCTATGCCGAACTGTACGGAGGTTGGTACTCTTGCATAATCTTTTCTCGCTCTCTGGACATCTGCGTCCTCAGCACAGCAATTCCTTGGAAGCTGGTCGCATCCCAACGCCTCTATAAACATATCCGACCTTTAATCTTAACGGGGAGTAACAATAGCTCGTCAGCATCTCGCACGAACCTCTTGTCCCACTTGTTTGTATCATTGTCTACTTCGACGTCACGTCTCTATCTACGCACTGCAAATGTTCTCGGCTACGGTCAACCCGAAGTCTCTCACACGGACTTGAAATCACGAACTTGGTATCTTCGTCACTTTGTGGAAGATATCTAGCTGAACACGTTCTCAGGAACTCGTCCCAATCTGTGGAGGTATACTCCATACTCGTCCGTTCTTGATCAATTCACTACGCATCTTGTTGAGGACCTTCATCCGAACCTGGTCAACTATCACGTCGACGATGCCGAACTCTGGCCTGCTGGGTGTGCGCAATATGACCTCTCCTGGGTCCAAGCCTTCTCGTATAGTATTCTAGAAAGGTCCTGTCGAGGTCTCTCTCAAATCTCGTTTCTGCCGAATTGCCCGGAAGTTACCATCCTTTACTATATCTGTCTCTTGTTCCGGAATGGCTGCATACTCGTCGTGACTCCTTCTGGAAGGTATATCAATAATCAACGCCTCTGCATGCGTATCGCATCTCTGATGTCAGGAGTGAAACATCATCTCGTCGAAATCTTGTGCGAACTCTTTACTCCGCTCTGCTCCAATGTCAACTGATTCGGACTCGTCTTCTCGTGGCTGCATGGACTGCGCTCCAACGGCTATACTCATATCTGGAGTCTCCCAACCAATGTATCCCATCACATGATATCCAAATGATGTCGAACCATCCGATCGATTTGTCAAAACCTCATAATCCCCCAAGAGATCAACATCTTGAGTACAGTTAATAGTATTCCAGTACATACCACAGCACATGTGGACCAACCGTAGAAGGGTAAACCCAAGCCTCACAAATGGCACCGCTAGCTGTCGCAAACCCTAAGGTTCGGAGGCGTTCCATGGTCATTACGTCGAGTTAGGGTTTCATTCTTCTAACGAGTCCATAGCATTACTTGCATTGTCTTCCGAATACTTTAAACTTGGAAATGGGTTCTTGACATTCGATCGTCTTTATCGACTCTCAACGAATCTGCGTGAAGTCGTCTCTAACTGGAATCAATCTATCTGATGACCTCATATCGGGGTAAGCGAACGAACCACCTGTCCTAGTCGTTCCTCCTTGGATGACTAGCGACCTTCCATCATATCTCTAAGTATATACTCATGCTGCAGCAGCTCCAATCATCTGGGCGATATCTTGTCATTTGCAGCAACAACTGGCTCATTCGTCTATACACTGAACAGCGCCTCAATCATTAGGAATAAGCGATATATCATGGTCATCACATTCTGGCTTGCCTCTAGCAGTAGCCTGATCCTCTGGTGCTGATCTTCACGTCCGAGAAATCTCGTAAAAGTGATCTGTCAAACGCTCATGGCATGAAAACACAATACAACGAAGCCTCTATGAAATCGTACCTTTCTGGGATCATGCTCTGGTCAGTCCTCGTCCGTAACGAGCTCATGCTGACGCAACTCTAGCCGTAGCTCTCTCTGCCCGTGTAATCGTGGCGGCAAAATCATAACCGGTATCGATGAGGATAGATCATAGGAATTAATATCGTGCTGTGCAAAGAAATGTATATCCTAAGGTTTCTTAAGCGGAGTAGCGTATCGTAAGTATGCCGCGGAACATACGTACGGTACGTCACTCTACTCAAGCTACCTACTCCATCAACCAAGGGTCATCCTACGCGACAAAAGTTCGGGTATAATACCCCCTCGACTAAGTCTAAGTTTCGTAAGATCAAGCCTAAGTTCCGTATATATATAAACGCTCTAGGCTCCACATAGTCAAACTTAGACTCGAACCAAGGTTAACCTAGCACTCTGTTACCAACTTTTTCATGACCCGAAATAGCCCGTGACTGGCCCTTGAATCATATGAAGTCTATAGGACCCCATCTAATTCAAGTAAGCCAAAAGCCCAGAAATCTAAAACCATTTTAAATAATAACTGAAGGAAAATAGTTTTAAGAAGTGAAGAAAACATGTTTTAAAAACAAGGTTTTTAAATAAGTAAGTCGAATATGCATTTTTAAAATCTATAGTCTTTTCTGAAAATTTCCGCAGAGTTTCCTTTGTAAATACTGGCCCCGAACGGGGTACAAGAAGAATAATATATACACAATGATAAAAGGCATCCCCAAGCGGGAGCTAGCTCTTCGTCAATCAACGGTCACAACCACGCAAGCAGTATAATATACATCGCCGAATGGCGAGGATCAAAACTCAAAAGAAGCTTTAAATATCAAGAAAACCATAATACTACATCGTGTGACTCTAAGGTCGAAATAATACATAACTAGTTTTCTAAGTCTGAAACAATATAAAAATTTGGTTGATGGAATTACTAGATACAACTGAATAATACATGTACAATGGTGGTTTTGATGCAAAAGAACCCACCTACCAAAGCAAATCACCCGTAAGGGAAGCAGTGTGCCAGAAGCCACAATAGAACTGGTACGGCAAAACCTGCAAGAACTATGGCACAACGGAGGTGAGTTGCCAACTCATGAATAGAAAACATCACAGAGCAGAAATCGTATGTATGACACAATCCTAGGTCAATACGATCAGATATATATATAAACCTCAAATGAATAAGTCTGAAGCATGATAAGGTGGCAATGTAACATCTATACATGAGTGTAGTGCCAAGTGCTCGTGCCAGTGCCTCAGGTAATAACATATCATAAATATGAGGTATGATAAATGTCGACTATATCATGAAGTCTATGAATATGTGGATATCACCCAACTATGTGATCAATATCATCAATGTCAACTATATGTATGTGGAAATTGTTCACGTGTCACCCAATGACAATAAGCATCATGCATGTAAATATCATAAAGCATATGCATGTATGTATGAGGATGTAAATCAACATGTGTCGCTCATGACAAATCAAATCATGGAACCTGAGTGTCAAGCATCGACACTCAAAAACATCATGAAACATGTGCCTAGCATCGACACGTAAATCCTCATATACATAGGGCTCCGTCAGTCCGGATTGGCCCGTCTCTTCTCTCAACTCCGGTCGGTATCCCCCAGATATCCGCCGAGCTCAAAAACAATCACCGGTAGGTAGTACTCCCCTGCCAGGCTCACCGTCTAACATATACGAGTTTTCTTTGCTCGAGGTACCTCACCGGGTCCACCATGTACCCGGAGACGGTGCCTACCTCTCCTATAATCGGGTTTCACATGTCGCTCTCAGAACCGAGAAAACACATGGTGGACGCACTGAAATATCATATCAAGGGTAACCGGGTTTTTAAAACAATACATACTCTCTTTTGAAATACCCACGGTTCCCAAATCCAGAAATATCATGGAAACAACATATTTCAATGCCTATAATCATAAGGCATGATGTATGCGACATATAAAAGAATGTAAGCATATCAGTATATCATGCAACATGGAATAGTAATATGCACAAATTGAGGGAAACCGCTCTTTTTAAAATGAATCAGTTTAAAGAGTATCTTCGGTTCCTAAATCTCAAATCAAGCCAGAATCATCTATGTATGTGCAAATACGTATGTATGCAAGAATGGGTGTACAATATGTATGTACACAAGTATGAGTATACAATATGTGAGTACACAAGTATGAATGTACAATAGGTATGTGCACAAGTATGAGTGTACAATATGTAAGTACACAAGAATGAATGTACAATAGGTATGTGCACAAGTATGAGTGTATAATATGTAAGTACACAAGTATGAATGTACAATAGGTATGTGCACAAGTATGAGTTTACAATATGTAAGTACACAAGTATGAATGTACAATAGGTATGTGCACAAGTATGTGTAGGGTTCCTAGGCACACTAGTGAGGTCTCAAAAGCCATCGACCATGGCAATTTCAAAAATTCTAGGTGCCGAGAGACCCGACTACGGATCGTTGGCTAGAAAACTAGGTGAAAAAGTAAACTAGTTAACACTTAACTAAGAGATACGGAAATACAACCTTTGTAGATCCGATTCTCCACCTCCATAGCTCCGCAACGAAGTCCTCTCCGCTGTCCAAAAGGAATCCGGGCTCTAGCGTCGACATCATCGGAGAATAAGCGAGCTAGGTCGTCGATGTCCATGCCGAAGATGATCTACGTCGAGGCATCGCTAAATCAAGCTCCGACTTCACCAAGTCAAGAAACTTGTGAAGAAAACACACTCTACTACTTGGCAAGAGGTAGAGGATGAAGAAATAGGAAGTGGGTAGACTTTAGATTTGGATTTCTCACTCTTAATCATCAATCACCATTGATGAAGTGGAGGTTTTCTTCTTGTGTTCAAGGAAGAAGAAGAAGAAATGTTATGATAAGTTCAATTAGAAAAGAAAAGAAAAACCAATCCTTATCATATAATGAACCATGGTTAGATGTAGAGAGTTAACTAAGGTTTAAGTGAGTGGTTAGGGTTAAGCATGAGACAAAATGGTCATTTGGTCAAAGTCTTCATGAAGGTTCATGAATGAACAGAAGAAAGCAACCATTTTCCTCTTTTTGCCTTTTCTTTTTCCAAAAAGTTAAATGAATAAAATGAAATCAAAAACCCTAATCACCCACTTAACTATAGTTTAATTCTTAACACTTAACCATAATGCATGTATCATCAAACATGATACAAGCAAGTGCACAAAACTATATCGAATATACAATGTGCACACCCGAGTGAGAAAATCCATTTTAAAGTGAACCGATACTAGTTAATGCAAAGTAATATATCAAATATATTATTATGCATTAAATCATTAAATCAACACTTGATTTAACGATCCGGTCATATCGCATATAACCGACTAATATCAACAGTAACAACTTATCGAATCAACACTTGATCCGATAACCCGGCTATATCGCATATAACCGATCAATGTCACAAATCGCGAGAATCGAATACAGTATCACATACTGGTATCATTCTCGGTCCCGCACAAATCTCATATGCGCTCCTATTTCGTTTCGCTTGAGCCAGGAAACCTCTGTGTAGGACTCTAAAGACTCGTCAATACGCCGGCAGCGGATGATGATCATATCAAACATCCACAAGCCGCAAGCGGTCTTCTAAACGTAACGGCCACCCGGGTATTGAGCGATCTGAAGATCGACGAGCAAGCCTGCTCACACTCCAGTGAATCCAACCAGTAACACTACCGTACAGTCCGGTCTGATCGTCTGATATGTCGCATATCTCGCCTAGGGGTGGTAAACGTCAGACCCCAATAGCTCAATAAGTCGTGTCGATATGAGGTCTATAACTATTCGAGAAACTACTGGTAACACTTACCAGTAAATCTCAGCAACCCTGGCCAAGGATTTCCTGTTATAGCCAATCAAACACAGCGCAACATCAACCCCCTATACCGGGAGAGACGAATCCCCTCCTATCGCTCATTGCCTCCATGTGACTCGGGACTGTACCCAAAAACCACCATTTTGCACGCCCTCATGGACATGGTAAGATGGAAATCAAAGCACAGTGGGAACCACACAAGACTCTATGACGATCTCGGGTCAACAGACTACTCTGTACCAGTGTCACCAGAGAACTGCCATCTGACGTGAGGTATAATACCATCTGGGAGTTCTCGGCGAGTCCGTCCAGTGTACCCAGTCTCTACTGAGCACCCGTATATCATCTCTGATGTCAAACACCGATGGATATGGGATCATCCATCGCCCATCTGTATGGGTCGAGAAGGTACACGCTAGTCTACTCTGGTATATCGATGCCCCGTCTCGATACACCCACGACTAGGGACTTTGAAGGATGTACTTGTGGACTACCATGTCCCCACTAGTATGATCCGCATCATAGTCCAGGTAGTCAAGTACAGATCCTAAGGGCTTTACCAACATGTAACAGAGAGACAATCAGTATACACGTTAAGGTAAAGTTCAACCAGATAGCATACTATCATGTCGAGCAAGAAAGTCCTCCCTATATACGTCCCAGCATCCACTACAATATACATCCTATGTACAGTAATGGCCTCTAGGGCATACATATAACTAACAATCTCCCACTTGCACTAGGGCCATCTGATAGCAGTGGTTGTAGTATCTCATACTCAACCATCCCATAGAAGTCTCTCTCTGGGAACAGGCCTTTGTGAGTGGATCCGCTGTGTTGTCCTCTGAATCTACTCTCCTAACCTCGATCTCCCTGGAGATCAACCATCTCCATGATCAAGTGATACTGCCTTAGAATATCTCTGGATCACTGATGGGACCGGCGTTCCTTGGCAAAAGCCACAACTCCATTGTCACACAATGGTAGGAACATAGTTCATCTCATGAACCAATATACACCCAAACAGCCTCTTTGGTAGCATCTTAAGTAGCAATGTATCCTGCCTTTATCGTCTAGTATGTCACGGTATCTAGCTTGGAACTCTTCCAACATACCGTCCCTCTACTGAGGATTAAGACAATGCTTGTGACTGACACTCAGTCATGTTTATCACCCTGGAACCCTTCCAGTGATTCTCCCCAGGATCGGTTGATACCATCTCACTACAACTAGTGAGAGTCCTAACATCCAATTAGATCTATCTCATAGATCCAAAACCCAGGATTTAGGAGGTATCATTTTGATCCTATGTGGAGAATCATTGTGATAAGCGGAGATTGATCGAGCGTAGCATAGGAAACTCTTTCCCTATCAAGAGTATGTCATCCACGTACTCTACGAGGATCGTCACCATACTCCCTACTACCTTTTTGTTTATACAAGGTTCATCTACCATTTTGATGATGTCAACTTCTTTGACTAATCCATCAAAACAGACGTTCCAACTCCGCGATGCCTGCTTTATCCTATAAAGCATCTTGCACACGTTTCCGCTGCTCCCACTGTCTACGAAGCCCTCTGGCTGTGTACTTATAGACGCTCTCTTCCAAATCATTATTTAGAAAAGCAGTCAAGACACCCAACCACCAGAGATCGTAGTCATGGTATGTAGCCGTGGTAAGTAGGATCTGGATGGACTTAAGCATAGATCCTTGAAAAGGTTTCATCATGATCCACACCTGGTCAATGATGCAAACCTTTAACAAGTCTAGCTTTGAAAGTCTCAACTTTTCCATCTACACCAAGTAATCTTCTCAAGATATACTTGCTCCTGATGGGGATTTAACCCTTCAGATATAGCAACCAAAGTCCATACTTTGTTGGTGTATAAGGATTCCATCTCAGATCGATAAGCATCCAGCCATTCTTACAGAGTCTCACTCTTGATGGCCAGCTCGAAACTAGTTGGGTCATCATCTCATGATGCATTCCTCGCTCCCACTGTCATAGAGAAACCGAAGTATCTCTCAGGTGGGTGAGGAACCCTACTAGATCGACGGAGAGGCTGAGGTTCGTTGGTATCTACTGAATCCTTTGGTTCTATCAAATCATCTGTTGTAGTTTGTATAGCTGGAACATTTCCAGTTTTACATAACAGACCTTGCCTCGAGCTTGTCCGGATTTTGCTTTTAGACATAGGTCGGACAACCCCAAATCTTAACTAACTTAAGACATGGGCTCTTCCCTTTCCATATCACATATGAAGTGGTAGGCATTGATTTGATTCGAACCCTATTCAATAGGTATGCAGCTTCTCAAGTGCATAACCCCCAAAAGGAAATAGGTAACTCAGTAGTACTTATCATAGAGCACACCATATCAAATAGGGTGTGATTGCTCCACCCCGATGTACCATCGTGCTATGGTGTATACGGAGGAGTAATGCTGAGAGAGAATCTCATTCTCCTTTAAAATAGTCCAGGATTTCCGTGCTCAAGTATTCACCTCCTTGATCACATCAAAGGACATAATACTTATACCCGTTTTGGTTCTCTACTTCTAACTTATATTCTATGAATATCTCAAAAGGTTCGGACTCATGTTTCAACAGGAACATATGTCTGAATCTTGAGAGATTATCAGAGAATGTAATGAAGTATAAAGAACCAGTCCTGGCATGTGTAGACTGGGGACCTACATACATCAACATGTAACTCCCAAGAGTTTAGTAACTCTTTCTCTGTTTGCAGTAAACGGAGCTATGGTCATCTTATTTTTGTGGCATGACCGGCGAGTTTCACAAGATGTAAATTCAAACTGATTTAAATATGCATCTACATGTAACTCAGCCAGTCGGGTCGCATTGATATGACCTAGTCTACAATACCTCAAGAAAGATTCGTTCATTTCTGAACTCTTCCTCTTGTGTGTGTTCTGTATACTAAAGAACTGTAGTTTGATTTAGAACGTCAATGCTTTTAGATAACGTGCCTGAACCGATCAACTTTTGATATAGGAAATGTTCAAAACATTATCCATCAATACAAAATTATATCCTTTCTTTACTAATAAAGAGACAGATATGATTTTGTATATCAGGTTCGGTATCTAATAACATTCGTTCAGAATCAATGTATTGGTAATACAGGGTGACAGTGACCAACAGACCTGGCTGCAACACTTGCCCCGTTTTTTGCCTCATGAAACTTATCACCCGTTCTCAGTTCTCTACCTTTCTGTAGCCCTATGTAACAGATTACATATCTGGGATCCTGATCCGGTATCATATACCCAGGACGTAAAGGATACTGAGAAACAGTTCTCTGTAATGAACACACCCGAAGATGATGCATCAGCATGCACTCTCTTCGTTTGGGCGGCACGGGAATTCTGGTTATCCCCAATTTCCTGCTCTGTCTTATAACAATTATAAGTTGGAGCGGGACCAACGTTCCCCAGCTCAGTATAACAAGCGGGTTCGGTCAATAATCCGTATTATTATCTTGATTAAGGCGTGATATGGTCGCTACCAGGAGAGAGAGAGAAGAAAACACTCAGCGTGCGCTCTGTCAAGAATAGATTGGTTATTATTTTATCTAATCAGGATGGCTCCCACTGCTTTTTATCAAATCTTCCTTCAAACCCTAAAAGGAAAAACTAGCCGGGATTAATTACACACTACAAGTTCGCCAATCTTTCAGCCAGGCCAGTGTCGGTACTTTGAGGGAGGTCCCCCGTGCTTTCGCACGAACCTAATTAATGTAAACCTCGTTTTCCCAGAGGCGTAACCCCGTTGACACCTTTCTAGACACCTACTTGATCGGCTAATTGTAATGTATAAAACTCTCCCAGGAGTAACTCTTACTCGCAGCGGGTATCGGGATCCAACTATCTCATAGAAGGTATGCAATCTCATTGCAAATTTCAACACTTGAAATTCCCGATAATATTTTGCCCCTAGCGTCCTATGACCTTGACAGAGGTCAACAAACCATAGGCTGCTAGTCAAGTTCAACCCGTCATTTCCTGATTGAAGTAAACCCACCCGCACGACCCTTGACAGAGGTCAACAAGGTCGCACGACTACCCTAAATCAATCACATCATATGCTTATGCAGATAAGCACTAATCAGCTACCGCACACTACACCTTGACAGAGGTCAACAAACGTAGCACGAATACTAACTAGTACTTATCTGAAATGACGGAGGGCTACGACAGGTTTTTCTGAAAACATATTGCGTAATGAACTTGATATCGTTGTAGGATCGAATGAATTTTGAAATGGAGTGTTTTTGAGGCTTTTCTAGTTTTGCTAAAGGAGTCACTCCCGATGAAGGGATCGTCGGTCCTTTCCTCATCGAATGAGGTGCGGGATATATCATATATATCACTGTGCAAAGCAAAAACTCTTAAAAGCAATCAAAAGTCAAACCGAGTGTGTAGTATCTGCCAGTTATTGCTAAAGGAGTCACTCCCGGTGAAGGGATCTCGGTCCTTTCCTTATCGAATAAGGTGCAGGATATATCACATATACCGCTGTTCAAAGCAAGAACTGTAGCTACCTGTTTTATTTTGAAATTCGATTCTACAACATCTTTAGGTTTCTTTTATTTCATTCATCTCATTAATGAAGTCCCATCAATTAAGTACCTAAACATCACAGATAGATATGACGTACACTTATGCCATCCGCATTCGCCTCGATGTCCCCTCGTGCACCGTTAGGTTAGGTAACTAACATCAGAGCAGGGCAGGGCTAGCGCGGGTGTAAAACATAAGTAACATCTATATAATATATCATATATACTATATACTGTATCTATCACAGAACATCACATGAACACATCACAGATATCGCAGCAGAAGAATCATATGAAATATTGGATATACTAGGACGTCCGTGTTTTCAATACGAGCCAGTATAAAACACGGATTCCACGGTCGCGATGAATAGCAAAACCCACACCCCTAGACCCCTACGAGAGCGGCAAGCAACCCTACCAATTCTGGAGTTAGGAGACCCGGACTCGACTCCTCGAGTTGGTCTCCCACTGGACTCCAGAACCCGGTTACTTGTGCTCCCCTCCTTGGGTCTATCCTAGTGCGGAAAAGTAAATAATATACAAACGGTGACAACTTCCGCAACCTGGAAGCGCCCCAATAAAAGAATATTACATACAAGTTTTTACATGAATGAAAATGAAAAACACTCATCTCACATAAAAACCCCCGGCTATTCAAACACGACGATCCAATATAACATATCCAGCAACACATAACATCACATGTCATCAACGTAAGTAAACATGCGCATCCCAATTGTCGTTGACATATAGCAACGAAACCGGCGATATCACATATTACACTTACGGTCACAGAAAAGAAAGTGTAAAACTACAACAGTTGGAATCCGCAATCTCTTCAGACATCGCATGCCTGACCAAATGAATTCTTTAGACATCGCATGCCTAACAATTATAAACCCCGCATTTTAGTCTCAAAATCGAAAACTCTTTTCAATATCAAGTCGGGCAATTCAACAAGATTCCCGACATCCTGATCGAATGCTCGTCGCAAACTTCAGTAGGCGGCCGCACCCCCGATACCGTCGACGAAGTGCACCAAGGCGGAACACCGCCACCGCGAGCACCCGGACGGATGCTTTCGGCGACGGGGTTCTCCTACAGTCACTTGGTCGGGACAATGGCGTGAGGCTGTCTATTAAGTTTACCCGGCGAGTATCCGCGTACGCTACGTGATTGCGACGGACTTTTGATCACATCAAAATTCCGTGGCAACCGATCAAGTGAGACTAAACTGCTATGTTTATAACATTCATTCAGTTATCTCATAACTTATTGTGAATTCCAATTATTGTATCCCATTCCAGATAAACAGAAAATGTTAAACTTTCCGATCGAACAATCGAACACCCAAGTTTTCCCGATACAGATCAACACATGAAATAAGTCTAACAACATTCAGTTCGTACCTCAGTACCAACGGTCCAGCCGTAGAAGGGTCAAGCCAACGCCTCACATGTGGCACGCCGTACTGCCCCAAACCCGAAGGTTCAAAGGGCAGTTCAAGACGGTCACATAATCGAGTTAAGGTTTGTTGTCTTCTAGAGGGACCATCGAGTTACTTGCACTACTTAGAACGTCGTTAAACTACGGAAAAATCCAACACTTGGAAATTTCCCGACAGGGGAAAAATTGGGTATTTATATCCGGTCGAACTTTTTAACATATTCTAAAATTTATCCGGAAAGCCACACAGACAAAATTTGATACTCCGATCGAAACACCGAATCTCCAAAAACACAGCAGAAAAATTCAACTCTTGAATAAATATTAAAAATTCCCAGAAAACTCAGCTCTTTGAACTAGGAATTACTGTGTAAAGGAACAGGGCTGACGTCATCAAGGGGCCGCTGATCCGCCGCAGAATCCATGCTTCTGCCGCGGATCCGCAGCGAAATTTACTGTTCACCAGAAACTTTTTGCACCGTAATTCTTATTTTTCCCTGCTGAATTTTTTAGCAATTTTTAATTTGGAAAAACTCACTGTTTTCAAAAAAGTACAGAGAGCAAGATTGATTTGGTGTTTCGGGTTCGTTCGGACTTCAAATTCCGTCTGGACTTCGCCTAAGGCTCTAGCTAGGCTCTGATACCACTGTAGGGTTCCTAGGCACACTAGTGAGGTCTCACAAGCCATCGATCATGGCAATTTCAAAAATTCTAGGTGCCGAGAGACCCGACTACGGATCGTTGGCTAGAAAACTAGGCGAAAAAGTAAACTAGTTAACACTTAACTAAGAGATACGGAAATACAACCTTTGTAGATCCGGTTCTCCACCTCCATAGCTCCGCAACGAAGTCCTCTCCGCTGTCCAAAAGGAATCCGGGCTCTAGCGTCGACTTCATCGGAGAATAAGCGAGCTAGGTCGTCGATGTCCATGCCGAAGATGATCTACGTCGAGGCATCGCTAAATCAAGCTCCGACTTCACCAAGTCAAGAAACTTGTGAAGAAAACACACTCTACTACTTGGCAAGAGGTAGAAGATGAAGAAATAGGAAGTGGGTAGACTTTAGATTTGGATTTCTCACTCTTAATCATCAATCACCATTGATGAAGTGGAGGTTTTCTTCTTGTGTTCAAGGAAGAAGAAGAAGAAATGTTATGATAAGTTCAATTAGAAAAGAAAAGAAAAACCAATCCTTATCATATAATGAACCATGGTTAGATGTAGAGAGTTAACTAAGGTTTAAGTGAGTGGTTAGGGTTAAGCATGAGACAAAATGGTCATTTGGTCAAAGTCTTCATGAAGGTTCATGAATGAACAAAAGAAAGCAACCATTTTCCTCTTTTTGCCTTTTCTTTTTCCAAAAAGTTAAATGAATAAAATGAAATCAAAAACACTAATCACCCACTTAACTATAGTTTAATTCTTAACACTTAACCATAATGCAAGTATCATCAAACATGATACAAGCAAGTGCACAAAACTATATCGAATATACAATGTGCACACCCGAGTGAGAAAATCCATTTTAAAGTGAACCGATACTAGTTAATGCAAAGTAATATATCAAATATATTATTATGCATTAAATCATTAAATCAACACTTGATTTAACGATCCGGTCATATCGCATATAACCGACTAATATCAACAGTAACAACTTATCGAATCAACACTTGATCCGATAACCCGGCTATATCGCATATAACCGATCAATGTCACAAATCGCGAGAATCGAATACAGTATCACATACTGGTATCATTCTCGGTCCCGCACATATCTCATATGCGCTCCTATTTCGTTTCGCTTGATCCAGGAAACCTCTGTGTAAGACTCTAAAGACTCGTCAATACGCCGGCAGCGGATGATGATCATATCAAACATCCACAAGCCGCAAGCGGTCTGCTAAACGTAACGGACACCCGGGTATTGAGCGATCTGAAGATCGACGAGCAAGCCTGCTCACACTCCAGTGAATCCAACCAGTAACACTACCGTACAGTCCGGTCTGATCGTCTGATATGTCGCATATCTCGCCTAGGGGTGGTAAACGTCAGACCCCAATAGCTAAATAAGTCGTGTCGATATGAGGTCTATAACTATTCGAGAAACTACTGGTAACACTTACCAGTAAATCTCAGCAACCCTGGCCAAGGATTTCCTGTTATAGCCAATCAAACACAGCGCAACATCAACCCCCTATACCGGGAGAGACGAATCCCCTCCTATCGCTCATTGCCTCCATGTGACTCGGGACTGTACCCAAAAACCACCATTTTGCACGCCCTCATGGACGTGGTAAGATGGAAATCAAAGCACAGTAGGAACCACACAAGACTCTATGACGATCTCGGGTCAACAGACTACTCTGTACCAGTGTCACCAGAGAACTGCCATCTGACGTGAGGTATAATACCATCTGGGAGTTCTCGGCGAGTCCGTCCAGTGTACCCAGTCTCTACTGAGCACCCGTATATCATCTCTGATGTCAAACACCGATGGATATGGGATCATCCATCGCCCATCTATATGGGTCGAGAAGGTACACGCTAGTCTACTCTGGTATATCGATGCCCCGTCTCGATACACCCACGACTAGGGACTTTGAAGGATGTACTTGTGGACTACCATGTCCCCACTAGTATGATCCGCATCATAGTCCAGGTAGTCAAGTACAGATCCTAAGGGCTTTACCAACATGTAACAGAAAGACAATCAGTATACACGTTAAGGTAAAGTTCAACCAGATAGCATACTATCATGTCGAGCAAGAAAGTCCTCCCTATATACGTCCCAGCATCCACTACAATATACATCCTATGTACAGTAATGGCCTCTAGGGCATACATATAACTAACAGTATGAGTGTACAGTATGTATGAGCACAAGTATGAGTGTACAGTATGTGTGTACACAAATATGAATGTACAATACGTAGGTGCACAAGTATGAGTGTACAGTAGATATGTGCACAAGTATGAGTGTACAGTATGTGTGTACACAAGTATGAATGTACAATATGTAGGTGCACAAGTATGAGTGTACAGTAGGTAGTGCACAAGTATGAGTGTACAGTATGTGTGTACACAAATATGAATGTACAATATGTAAGTGCACAAGTATAAGTGTACAGTATGTGTGTACACAACTATGAATGTACAATAGGTATGTGCACAGGTATGAGTGTACAGTAGGTATGTGCACAAGTATGAGTGTATAGTATGTGTGTACACAAGTATAAATGTACAATAAACGTATTTCAACATGCCATGCGATGCGAAAAGCAAGTATATGCGGCAAATGGATAATAACACAACAGTGCAGTATCTACATCAATGTATCCATGTCATACTGTTTTACCATTTATAAGAAGACGAATCGGGGTTTATAGGAAAATAAGGGCTACGGTGTTTTTAAGAAAAGATGCGTCTTTTGAAGATATCCGTAGAATCTGTTGGATATAGTGCCCTCAGAGTCAATTATTGGATCACAGGAATGTGATTGCAATGATTGAGGGAGGACCTATGCCGGTAGGACAGTCTTACTCAAGATGATAGTATGCTATCAGGTTTACCTTTATCATTGTGTACTGCTTCAGGTGACCTTATAGGTCGCTATTACACATTGATAGAGCCCTTAGGATTCTCGCTTGACTACCAGCAGTATGAGGGCGATCATATACGTGGGAGCTAGGGTCTATAAGCACATCCTTAAAGGTCCCTAGTCGTGGAAGTTTCGTGACTGGGCATCGATACTCCATTAGTAGACTAGTGTATACAGTCGAGACCCCGACGAGGGGCGATGGCTGGTCTTACAAGCCATTGGTGTCAGTTGGATCACCTAAGATGTATACAGGTGCTCATTGGGTTATGAGTACACCGGACAGGACTCGCCGGGAACATGCTAGTTGGTATTGTACCTGACGTCAGATAGCAGTTTCCTGGTGACATGTGTACAGGTTAGTTTATCAACCTGAGATCGTCATTTGTCTCGTGTGAGTTCCCACTGTGCTTTGATTACTACCCTACCACGGATCAAAGGAGTCGTGCAAACAGGTTTTAGTTGGGTTCAGTCCCGAGCCACATGGAGGCAGTGAGCGGATCGGCAGGGGTTTCGTCTCTCCCGGTAGTGAGATCGCGCTGTGTATAGGAGAGCCATTACACGAAGTTCTTGGCTAAGACAGGAGATTTACTGGTAGGTATTCCAGTAGTATCTCACGGTGTTCTGGGCTACACTCCGACACGAGTTGTACCGCTTTTGGGGGTCTGACTTTTACCAACCCCCTAGGCCCGCCATGCGATGCTCATAGACGAACGGACCGGACTGTACGGATATTATCACTGACAGGCTCAGTAGGGTGTCAGGATGTGTTCGCTCATTGACCTCCCCTTTGGTCAATACCTGGTAGCCCGTTACGTACAGCTAGTACCTCTGACGTGCATGTGGTTAAATCCACAGCCAAAGTATTGACGAGTCTTTAGAGTCCCCCACAGACAGTTTTCATGTTTCGGGCGAAACGTTGTAGAGGCCGTATGATATATGGCAGGGTCCGATTATATACGTGCAGTAGTGCACGGATCATGATCGGGCGGATCATACTAGCGGGCTTTGGTTTAAGTCGGATCCTAGTATTAGATTTGTTGGATTACTTTAGTCTCATCGCATTCGCATTCAGTCGGAATGCGGATGTAGGTATGTATATACAGGTGAGGGGTATCCTTGTGATCCGTCACGAGTTTACTTTAGATGTTGCCGTATCTTTTTCTTTTTGCAAACATTTGGATTAATGTTTGTAAATGGAAATTGTGAGCTAAATGTCATGATAAGGAGCATTTATTATGACACATGCACAAGTGGTGACTCATGGTCTCTTTCATTGTGCATGTGTCATATTTGAGATTGATTTGTGAGTTGATATGAGAGGAAGAAAGAGAAAGGGCAGCCATGAGGTTGTGGTTGAGCTATTGTATTCCTCATTCTTGCTCTCATATTATCATATGAACAAGAAAAGAAAAGCTCCTCCTCTTCTTCTTCTTCCTCTAGCTCATAATCTCTATTAATGGCAACACCTCTAACCTCCATCCAAATCAATGGATGCAAGAGACAAAGTGATTACAAACATTCTCTACAACACCTTGGACATGTCGGCTAGCAGACTTCGTGCCCGGGTTGTTTCGGACGAAGCGGGAGCCCGTAAAAAGACTCGAAGATGTGATGCCCTTTCCGACGAGGAGATTGAGACCGGAGATGCCGCGAGGAGCTTGCGATGATGACCAAAGACCGAAGGACACGGATCGATCGGTATAGCTTTCCAACACTTTCTCTAGTAGCTAGTTGTAGGTTAATGGTTCGATCCGGGTTTTAAGCATAAGATAGCGCCGGTTTCTAGTTTGAAAAAGTTTTCGTTTCCGCATTTTGGTCTCGGAAAGACAGCCGGGGCGCTACCGTACACTTACATGGTATCAGAGCCACGCCATTAACCTTTTCTAGCTTGCTCTAACGTGTTTAGAACTTTGATCGAACAAATTTTCCAAAACTGCATTTCCAAGTCATCAGTTTCTGTCGAATTTTTCCTGTGGTCAAAAAATTATTTTGTATGCTGCAGAAAAACAGGCAGGTTTTTTTAAGAATTCTGAGAAATTTTGGTAGCACGAAGCTACAGTGACGCCACGGAACCGCGGCCATACCCTTGCTTTGGCCGCGATTCCGCCGCTATTTTATGCCTTCTCTATACCAAAATTTATACAGTGCTCTCTTACTTGGAAATGGGGTTTCTGGAATTTTTTGTTTGGGCGCAGATTTTTTTGAGCGCAGCAGTTGTGCTTGGGACCCACTTCGGGAAATTTTGTCGATCAAAAATTTTAAATATGTTAGTTTACAGTACTTACATTATATCTGTGACCGTGAATATCATTTGATCGGTAAATCTTGTCTAATTGCTATAGTTCTTTTAGATGGATTTGCGAATGTGACAATCACGTTGATGTTCTGTGTTGTGATGTGATGTTGCGGATTTGTCGTGGTGGATAGCCTGGTGCAATGGTAGTACAGTTTGGTTGTATTTATACTTTTGATATTGCGGGGCGAGCGTCCGACATGTGGACTGCCGTCACTGCCTGTTTGTATATTATTCTTTTGGGGCATGACCGGGCTGAGGTCGATGTACCCGTTGTATATATTTTACTTTCTGTAATAGGATTACCCCGCGGTGGGGTGCACGGATAGCCGGGTTATAGAGGGCAACGGGCCCGCATCTCATGGCTTTGAGACGGAGGGGGCTTCACTCTACAATTGGCGGGCTATTCACCGCACTCGTAGGGGGTACAGGTTGACCCAAGGAGGGGTGCTCAAGTTACCGGATTCCATGAAGTGCTGGGTGGTCCATTCACTTTGTTGAAGAGGGCTGCCTCGCTTCAGGTTTTGGTGGGTAATTTGCCACGCCCGTAGTGGTCTAGGATTTCATTGCACAGGCTATCCACACGACCAGGGGAACGTCGGGTTTCAGAAGCGGTTCTATGAAACCCGGGGATCCCAGATTATCTGTATTGTTCTGTAATGCTTATTACTCTCTGTTATGTTGCATTTTATCACGCCATGAGCAAATATTATATATTGATATATATACTAGTAGATGTTGTATATGTTTTACACCCGCGCTAGTCCAGTCCCCGCTCTGTCGTTAGTTAAGTAACCTAACGGGTGATGACGGGACCCAGTGGCGAATGCGGATGGCATATACGTACATCGTATTTTCGTTCTTTTGTGGTGTGATTAATTGATGGGACTGCATTGATTCGTATCAATGCAAGCTAAACAAACCTATTCTGATGTTGTTGGAACATTTTTCAAAAAAGCTGTTATTGTAAGGACGTTCTCTTTTGTTTTGCACAGTGGTATTCGGTTATGAATATCCGGCACCTCAGTCGACGAAGCAAGGGTCGAGATCCCTTCACCGGGAGTGACCCCTTGGACAGAAGTTTGCTTCAGGGTAATAACTTCACTATAGTCGATTACTTTTTGCTTTGCATTGTGGTATTCAGTTGGAATATCCTGCACCTCATTCTACGGGGAAAGAGCCGAGATCACTTCACCGGGAGTGACCTCTTTAGCAAAGATTTTCGCCACTATATTTTTATAAAAAGCTATGCAGTTCCTTCAACGATATCAAGTTCATTACGTTAAAGGTTTTTCGCCAAAAACCAGTCGTAGCCCTCCGTCATTTCTTATGGGTATTTTTTAGTATTCGTGCTGCGTTTGTTGACCTAGTCAAGACGTAGTGTTCGGTAGCTAAGTGGTGCTTGTTTGTTGCATAAATGGGATTGGTTAGGGCAATCGTGCGGCCTTGTTGACCTAGTCAAGGGCATGTACGGGTCGGTTTAATGCAATCCAGAATAATGACGGGTTAAACTTGACTAGCGGTTTATGGTTTGTTGACCTAGTCAAGGTCATAAACCGCTTGGGGTAAAAACATACATCGGGAGTTTCTAAAGAAACTGAAACTTGCCAGATATGCACATACCATCTGGAGTATGATAACGTGAGTGGATTCTATCAAGTTATCATGCGATGATAGTTGGATCCCGCTTCCCACTGATGAGTTAGTTTACTCCTCGGGTGATCCCGACTAATTCTTCTTTCAGGTTTGGAGGAGAATTTGAGGTTACAGTGGGAGGTTTCCTGATTGGATAAAATGATAACCATTCTGATCTAGGTTAGAGTGCACGCAGAGTGTTTCTTTTCTCTCTCTCTTTGGCAGCGACCATGACCCGACCCTAGACTATAACTCAGTGACCAAGTTAAACCGAACCTTCTTAAAACACTGGCTTTTGGATTGTCTGAGTTGCATACCTCATTGCCACTCCTACTTTTACCCTTTTCTCCAGAACACCCCGTATTACTAAGAACGTCCACTTCCATTGGATAAAACCATCGTATGGTTATATACAAACTCGAAGGAACTTGTTCCAGATTCGAGGATGGTTCCGGTTCTGGAGAAAAAGAATAGGACTATTCAGTTGTCTTTTCCTTTTACCTTCTCTCAGGTTACGAGTGCTCCTTGGATAAGGACAGTACTCCTATTACGCCAATTGGATAGTCTTCATCCAAACCATAGGCAGGTGCCGAACGGTAGGGAATGAAGAAAACTATTTAGCCTAAAAGGTGTACAGAAGGTATTAAGTAAAGACAAATAAAGGGATTAGTAAGAGGGCAAAGTAAAATGCGACTTCTATTCACGACCAAACCAAGTATTTCATCGCCACTCCTACTTTACCTTTGTATTTCTCCAGAACACTCCGTATCACTACGAAGTTCCACAGTTTTTCGAAAACGACTTTCCGGGGCGAAAAAAAAGGGTCGCCGATTTTTCGTATGGTTATATATGAACTCGAAGGAACTTGATCCAGTTCGAGGATGGATTCTGGTTCAGGAGAAATAGGAATAGGGTTTTTATTCAGTTGTCTTTTATCTTCACCTTCTCTCAGGTTACGAGTACTCCTAAGATTAGGAGAGTACACCCATTATGCTTATTGGATAGTCTTCTTCCAAACCATAGGCTGGTGCCGAACGGTAGGGAAGGAAGAAAACCATTTAGCCTAAAGGGGTGTACAGAAGGTAATGACTAAAGACATATAAAGGGTTTTGGAGAGATGGCAAAAAAATATACGGTTACAGTTGTGAATCTGATAATGGAAGAGGCATTACTAGGAATACCCGGATACCCCTTCGAAACATTTAAATGTTTCAGTTTCACTGTGTATTGTTAAAAGAAAACTGATTTCCCAATTAGTCCTTGCTCCAGGGTATGTATTTACCAGGTTTGATTCTCACATCTGTATGGTTTTACAGATGATGAGTGGGAGTAAGTTATTGCGAATTGGGTGATCATCCTCATTATATCGGGATTCGTTGTAATCAGTGATATTTGAGGAAATCGCCTGGGTTGTTTGCCGGACGGCAAATATTTGGTTTTAAGTATCCGTTGTTATGCAGAAATTTCAAATTGATATATCTGTACGTTCATTTTTATGAAGTGAGATATAACTTTTTGAAATTATGTCTATGACATTTATCTATATCAGTTGATGGTTAGGTAAGGAGCATTAAACAGCGGTGTAATTCTTCTTAACCATAAGTACAGTTTTCAACCTACGACACACAGGGAATGAGTTATTAGACTTAGGGGACTTATACAGAGTATTGTATGTTGTCCAGTGTCCATGAGGACAGAGGAGTTGGTACTCGTACTATATTCTGTTTACTTGTGACTTCTCTAGTTCTCAGACATGTGTTTCGTACAAATGCAAGGTCTATGTTTTGAGAAGTTATAGGTATAAGAATAAAGTAGAGAACCAGGTGTTGCAAGTATCAGGATTCTTCAAGGTGATCGAAGATATAGATACTTGTGTATGGTATTCAGTCGATAGTAATGATTAAGAGAACTTGCTTCTCTTTCAGGTTACTCATAATTGGAAGCACTCCTAAGTTGAGTAATGCTGATCGGCTTCTCTCCATTTAGTTGACATGCACTGGAGACAGCTGCATGATTTGAATCTGGTTCCAATTAAATCTGTGCCTCTGTTTCTATATTGGATATAGAATAGTTCATATCTTAACAATGTTAAGGTACGGGGAGTTGTCCGGCTTATGCCTAAAACTAGATTCTGGATAACTCAAGACACGTTTCTGTAATGGCTGTTTGTGGGTTGATCCGGGCTATGACGAGGGTTGACTTTCTACCATCTGGAAGATCAATAGTGATATTGTTCTTGACTCGCCACAGTTTTAATAAAAATGGATTTTTTCAGAAAATAGTAGTGGGAGTATGGTAGAACTGGAAGTGATTCCAGAACCGCAAACTATTACTGAAAATTTGATAAGAACCTATAGATTCAATCTGGTTTGACATTCCATTGGCCACTCCGCAGATATGGTGGGTAACCTCAGGCACCCGAGAGGTACTCCGGTAGCCTTAAGGACGGTGACAGGGAGATTCTTGTTTACCCAGTCTTGCCAGACTGTGAGACCCGGCAGGAGGATGAGTATAGCGTCGTTCTAAACTAGCTTTAGAAGTGTACGTGTATATGACTCTGCCAGAGGGTTGTCGTAGTCAGTGGGAGCAGCGGAAGTATAGTGGACAAGTAGCTTATGTCTATTTATAGACTATAGCAGATATAGCGGAGATAGATCATCTATTTCTGATGTGACGGTCATAGGTTTGACTTCATCAGAATAGGGGATGGATCTGTTAAGAACGTAGTAGGGTGTGATGTCCTGGTATTTGGATGACATACACAGAGTAGGAAGTGATATTCCTATACTACGATCGATTATACATTGGTTGTCACACAGTGTTTTCTCCACAGAGGACATGGATATTATATCAAATATTCTGGTTACTAGATCTATGGTTTTAGATCTAGATTTGGTTAGTTTCCCAATCTGGGTACTTAGACAGCATTCTAAAGGTATTTTAGAATGGACGACTCCTGGCACGGTAGTGTACTTGCAAGTGATGGAGTCACCCTCTCTAAAGGTGTCTTACAGACTAAAGGGGAGAGGGATGTACATGATTGGCAGATCACTTGCTTAGGCAATTGAGCCAATCATGAGATGTCAAGTACCACACCAGACGTTGTTTTTGCACTAGATGCAATAAGTTGATATTAATCCTATCCTGGAGAAACATTCGGAAGCAGTTTTGGAACATAAGTGGATGTTCTAGGGATATGATAACAACAGCCTCTTTTAGGAGACGGTTATCATTCCAGGCTTCCAAGGTGACCTGGATGACAGAGTGACTGTCAGAGTTATAGTTTTCCCTCTGACGAGGGGCAGTATTTTGGACAGGTGGTCCAAGCGGATACTGAGAGAGGTATGGCGCAGGATACTGATAAAGTTCAGTTGACGATACGATCTAAGAAGTTTGGATTTAGAGTTCATTTATGAACTAGGTCCCTTCAGATATCCAGACATATTCTACGACAGGTATTGCTCATTTTGAGAGATGGCTTTCTCCGTGAACTTGAGATAAAGAGAGATATAGAAAGAAACATCAGGGCTGATCCACTCACTGAGGCTGTTCCTCGAACGCAATAGTTTCGCAAACGGGTTTTGTGAGACTGATTAGTAGAGGAGTTGGGTGTTCGGTATCACACGGGCTGTGAGTATGCGACATCACAATAATTAGCTTTGAGTGCAAGTGGGAGATTGTCGGATATAGTGCCCTTAGAGTCAATTATTGGATCACAGGTACGTGATTGCAATGATTGAGGGAGGACCTATGCCGGTAGGACAGTCTTAATCAAGATGATAGTATGCTATCAGGTTTACCTTTATCATCGTGTACTGCTTGAGGTGACCTTATAAGTCACTATTACACATTGATAGAGCCCTTAGGATTCTTGGTTGACTACTAGCAGTATGATGGCGATCATATACGTGGGAGCTGGGGTCTATAAGCACATCCTTAAAAGGTCCCTAGTCGTGGGAGTTTCGAGACTGGGCATCGATACTCCATTAGTAGACTAGTGTATACAGTCGAGACCCCGACGAGGGGCGGTTGCCGGTCTCACAAGCCATTGGTGTCAGTTGGATCACCTAAGATGTATACAGGTGCTCATTAGGTTATGAGTACACCGAACAGGACTCGCCGGGAACATGCTAGTTGGTATTGTACCTGATGTCAGATAGCAGTTCCCTGGTGACATGTGTATAGGTTAGTTCAATGACATGAGATCGTCATTTTTCTCGTGTGAGTTCCCACTGTGCTTTGATTACTACCCTACCACGGCTCAAAAGAGTCATGCAAACATGTTTTAGTTGGGTACAATCCCGAGCCACATGGAGGCAGTGAGCGGATCCGCAGGGGTTTTGTCTCTCCCGGTATTGGGGGTGAGATCGCGCTGTGTCTAGGAGAGCCATTACATGAAGTCCTTGGCCAAGGCTGGAGATTTACTGGTAGGTATTCCAGTAGTATCTCAGGGTGTTCTGGGCTACACTCCGACACGACTTGTACCGCTTTTGGGGGTCTGTCTTTTACCAACCCCCTAGGCCCGCCATACGATGCTCATAGACGAACAGACCGGACTGTACGGATATTGTCACTGATAGGCTCAGTAGGGTGTCAGGATGAGTTCGCACATCGACCTCCCTTTTGGTCAATACCTGGTAGCCCGTTACGTACAGCTAGTACCTTTGACGTGCTAGTGGTTAAATCCACAGCCAAAGTATTGACGAGTCTTTAGAGTCCCCCACAGACAGTTTTCAAGTTTCTGACGACACGTTGTAGAGGTCATATGATATATGGCAGGGTCTGATCATATACGTGAAGTAGTGCATGGATCATGATCGGGCGGATCATACTAGTGGGCTTTGGTTTAAGCCGGATCCTAGTATTAGATTTGTTGGATTACTTTAGTCTTTTCGCATTCGCATTCAGTCGGAATGTGGATGCAGGTATGTATATACAGGTGAGGGGTATCCTTGTGATCCGTCATGAGTTTACTTTAGATGTTGCCGTATCTTTTTGTTGTTGCAAACATTTGGATTAATGTTTGTAAATGGAAATTGTGAGCTAAATGTCATGATAAGGAGCATTTATTGTGACACATGCACAAGTGGTGACTCATGGTCTCTTTCTTTGTGCATGTGTCACATTTGAGATTGATTTGTGAGTTCATATGAGAGGAAGAAAGAGAAAGGGCAGCCATGAGGTTGTGGGTGAGCTCTTGTATTCCTCATTCTTGCTCTCATATTATCATATCAACAAGAAAAGAAAAGCTCCTCCTCCTCTTCTTCTTTCTCTAGCTCATAATCTCCATTAATGGCAACACCTCTAACCTCCATCCAAATCAATGGATGCAAGAGACAAAGTGATCACAAACATTCTCTACAATACCTTGGACATGTAGGCTAGCACACTTCATGCCCGAGTTGCTTCGGACGAAGCGGGAGCCCGTAAAAAGACTCGAAGAGGTGGTTCCCTTTCCGACAAGGAGATCGAGACCGGAGATGCCGCGAGGAGCTTGGGAAGGTAGCCAAAGACCGAAGGACACGGATCGATCGGTATAGCTTTACAACCCTTTCTCTAGTAGCTAGTTGTAGGTTAATGGTTCGATCTGGGTTTCAAGCATACTATAGCATCGGTTTCTAGTTTGAAAAAATTTTCATTTCCGCATTTTGGCCTCGGGCAGACGGCCGGGGCGCTTCCGTACACTTACAGAATCCCTTTGCCTGCCTTTTAAATACTCCCGATTCGTTAGTTTTGAAATAGGTATGACATCGGCCTGGCCTAACATCTACTAGGAAAACAACAGCTCCAACTAACAAATCAATCAGGAGGGGTATGGAAACCACCTAAATATGAGTCGATATATATATATATATAAATATAATAGTCGGTGATCCCGCCTCAAAGGTACCGCGTACGATACAATATCATATGACATCCTCGAGTCATGAGTGCGGATCTATCATCAATATAAAGCTCGTACGGTAAATCATCGTACTGCATCCCAAAAGCTGGGTACGGGTCAATATCACATTCATTTCATCAATTATCTGGTATCCTTATTATCATATCTCATGATCCGGGGTACTAATCTAAGTCTAGTGCAAATCGATACCATCTATATAAATATAAATGCGTGTGTAAAACACGCATCCCAAGGCCCGGTAAAAACTCATGTCGCATCCCAAATACGAATCACATCATATCACCGATCTTATGGCGCTATGCCCAATATCATCGACTCATCTCCAAATATCATACACTATCCTCATCATCCAGGTATAAGTATAACAGATAAGCATTTGTGTGTGTGTGGGTGTAAACCTATTCTAGGGTTTGCAACTAGGAAACTATAATAGTTTACTTCTAAACCCTAATCTATCTATAGTACACCTAATCACATCTAGAATATCCATGTCACACAAAGCGCTATCATACTTATATATATAGTATATATATAGTATACTAAACATCGAACTGCGGGGGTGCTATATGCCATCCACCCGACTTCCCCCGTAGATATAATCTACTCACCTTGCATCCTGCGTGTCGGCGTCGATGTCGCCTTCATCTTCTTCCTCGTGTGAAGCCCTCGAGAAGGTACCTGCAAGATAACACAATCGCAAATGCATATTAAAATCACATCGGAAAACCAAAACGACACGCTAAGGCCTATAGGTTAAAACCTATGGATTACGCTTTCAAAACCATCAAACAATCCTCGATATCGTCGTACAAACCTCAAAAGATCGAGGTAAAACACAATACTAGAAATCCAGAATTCAAAATACGCAAAACAAAACTGCGAATCAAAACAGCAACTTAGGAAAAAGGTCCCGGATTTCACCCTAGGTCAAATTGGTCAATTTTGCATATGCCAAAGGTCTAGTTTACTGATTAGGGGACCACAGAACCAACACGAACCAATTCTACCCTGATCTGGCCGCAATTTGCGGCCAGAAAGATTAAATTTGCGGCCTGACAAAGGAGTCAGGGGCTGGGGTTTTAGGGTTAGCTTCCTAGGTGCCTACACATCTCTCTATGTTTGCAAAATAATTTTCAGAGTCTCCGAGTGGTAGCAGATTTCAATTAACTCTCACAGAATCCATAATTTTCCGATATCGGCTTTTCTAAATCCGTATTCCGGGGTTCTAGTCTCTGGGTTAGGTCTGAATTCTAGCACTAGGGGGTTTATGTGGCCTCTACTGAGCTTAATTACACATTACAACCCAAAGTTTCTCTAAACCCTAACTAGAGTTTTCAAAGTTCACCCAAACCACACGATATCGGTTCTAAATTAATATGGGGGTAAAAGTAATGGAAATACCAAGCCTAAGGTTCAGAAAATAGCTCATTTGGCAACTCAAGAATTTTCTTGAGTTGCTCAAAGTCCTCAAAATCTTCTCTTTCTTGGTCCATGGGGTAGCTAGTGAGCTTGTGCATCCTTTTTGTGAAATGGGGTTTGGGTTTTGGAGTGTTTAGCATAGAGTTTTAGGGGGTTGAAGATGGAGGAGGAGGGAGTGCAGCAGCAGCAGCAAAAGGAGAGGAGAGAGATGTGTGAATAATGAAGGGGATTGCTCAAGACTAGGTCAAAGGTAAACCCTTATCTTTCTCTCTCTCACCCATACCTATATATTATAATCTTTTCTTTTCTTTTCTTTTCTCTTTCTCTCATCAATAGTAACCCCAAAGCAAAAAGGCATGCACAAAAGTAACAAGTGTAAAAAAAAATGATATGGTATGTTTGGACAAAACAAGTTTAAAGCGCGATTAGCGATTTTTAATCGCGATTAGCACTAAATTAGCATATAATTAATCATAACAACTTAAAATTTGCATAATTCATATAAAACACCCTCTTTTAGTAATTTCTATAATTTTCAAAAAATTTCCCAATTTATCGGTATTTAATTATACCGCTTTATTTAAAATATTCAATATTTTATTATTAAATTATAAATATTCCCCAAAAATAATATTTTATTTTTTTGAAATGTTACATATACGATCTTCTTGCCCCGGGGTACCGTACCGGGTCCACCATGCATCCGCAGACAGTCCCTCCCCCACCTCGAATCGGGTGTATGATACCGCTCAAGAACCGAGAAAACCCATGGTGGACATCACAAATATCTTATCACGAGAAAACCGCAAATTTCTATTTGTTAGAAATGATAATGAGTTTATAAATTCTTGCGGTTTCTCCAAATCCAGAAATCTCATGGAAAATCCGAGTCTCATAATCAAGAGTCAATAAACAGTGATTACCGGCATAAAGCCCCACAATATTGTATAACACAACGAATGCATAAATGCATGAAGTATCTGAGTAAGAAATGCAGTATCAAAACTAGCATATGAAGGCAAGCGTACTAGTACTATGTTGAAATTACCCGCTAGGAATTTATGCAAATGAAGTTATGTTTTCTAATGTGTACGTGACATGGAAATTACCGATAATCATGTGTGTGAGCCGGCAAGCAGGTGTACGTGGAGCATACGCATTATCGATAATGGTGCTGGTGTCCTGACAACAGGGGTTCATAATAACTAATGAAACGCATTTATAAGCATGCAAAGCGATGAGAACAACATGAATATACAGAAAAGATGTAGTAACGGCAACATTTAAGAATATTCCTTTCCAAATACGAGTCATACAGTTCTTGGTGTTTGAAATAGCACGAATCGTGGTTTTAGAAAAATAGAGGCTATGGGGTCTTTGAGAAAAGATACGTCTTTCGAAAATTCCATAGTATAACTCGGCCTGTCTTTAAAATAATCACGATTCGTTAGTTTTGAAAATAAGTATGACTCGAGCCTAGTCTAAAGGGTAAAGAAAATCCTCCTAAAGTCCGAGTCGATATATCTAGTAGTCGGTATTTTGCCTCAATAGCGTCACGTATAGTAAAAATACAAAGTACGACATCCTCGAGTCAAGAGTGCAGATCAATCATCATATCTTTATCTCGTACGGTAAAATCTATCGTACGGCCTCCCAAAATCGCGAAACAGGTCAAATATCACATGTACCTCATTATTCATATAGTATCATTATCGTAAAATCATGAATTAGGGGTATCGTTCTAAAATCTATTACATTCCCATATCATCAAACATATATCTGCGTGTGTATGAAAACATATCGCCCAACGATCCGCTATAATATCATGTCGTATTTCATATCACGACCCAAGCACATAAATAAAATCTCACGGCGTCATATCGGATCATCTCCAAGTATCATATACTGGGCTCATCATCCGTGTATACGTATATGTATACACACACACACACATATATATACATATAAACATATACACCCAAACATATCACGTGTGTGCATGTGTGTGTGTGTGTCAACCTTTACTCTAGGTTTTCGCGACTAAGAAAACTAACTAAAAGCATTTCCTCCCAATTACACTAAATCCAACTCATGGTCTCCTAAAACCTTTCTTGCTAAGTATTCATATATCGCAATAACATATATGTATACATATATAAACACATCATATCTTACGAAATTGCGGGGGTGCTATACGCCATCCACCCGACTTCCCCCGTAGGTATACATCAACTCACCTGGACGCCTCGGCTAATCTGATCCGATTCCAGCTCTGTCATTTCCACGCCACATCCGACGCCTCTGCACCCGATCCAAGAAACGTGCATAAGAAAATAAGATGATAAATATAAATAGTCGTGGACACAAGCAATACGAGTCAACCACGTGCCCTAGCTAAACGCGCACGCACTTGGTGCACAAAACGCGCTCGCGACAATGCCACAAATCACCACTAGGGTCGCAATACGTGATACCACTAATCCTAGTACCCACTCGTACCAATTGCACATTCACAATACTCTAAATATTATATGAAATAGGTAGAAAACCATCAAAACCTCAAACTTAATTATTATCGATTTAATCCAAAAACCTAGTAAGCATTTCTTAACCATTTTAGTACCAATCTAGATGTTTTAGCAAAACTAGTGGCCAAAATATTCCCTTAATATCTTAATTAGGTCACACAACCATTAACTAGATTTTCATCTCACTTATTTTCATTAATTACAAAATTCTAGTTTGAAAAATTGTGTAATTTGGACAAATTAAATGTAACAATTTACAATTTAATAACTAGACTAGATTTTGCATGTCTTTAGATACTAATCTACACATTGCAATCTTAATCAAGTAATAAAAAACCCTAACTTGATCCAAACCCTATTCTTGAAAATTAAATCATCAAATTAAAACCATAATTAAATACCTAATTAAGCTAGATTAAAGCAATGACCAACAATTTAACTATGGGTTAGAGATTTATACCTCAAAGATTGTAGATCAAACATGAAAAGTTAGCCTCCCAATTTGTTCTCTTTGCTCCAAGATCCAAGCTAGTTTAGTCCATAGAAAAAATGTTAAAGGTTTAATTAGGAGTTAATGGAAATTTATGTGGATTTTATTGGATTTTTGAGTGAGGTTTTAGGATGAAAAATGAAGAAATTTGAGAAGGGGCTGCTGCTGCTCTGCTGGCCGAGCAAGAGAGAGGGGAGAGAGAGTGAGGTGGTGTTGAATGAAGTCAAGAAATTATACCCCATACCTCAATATAATAAGCCCATGCTTCTTTGTTTAATCTTTTCTTTTTATTTCTTTTCTTTTTTGACTTTGAAGTAGGGAAAATTTTGGGAAATAGGGGCAGCCAAGTGCTCGGCCAAGTGGTGGGAATGGGTGAGTGTGGGTTTGTATGGGTGTGGGTAGGAGTTCCCAAGTCAAGAAAAACTTCTCTTAGCTCAATAGTGCAACATACAACATAATTCTATTTTTATTTTATATTTTCTAAAACTATCTTGACAACTTCTTTTCATTTCAAAAACAACATGTTATATCTTGGTTTAATGTGTCATGATGCACAAAACTTGTATTAAGCCATTCTAATTTATAATTATCACTAATTAAATGTATTAGTGAAAGCTTAAATTAATATTTAAAATAATTAATTACGGAAAATATTTTAGTAAACTAGAAATTTACCAGCGTCCAATTAAATACCAAATACTAGCAATTACATAGTTAGAATAGGTATATTTAAGTCTATGAAGGAAAATAATTATATCTTGGTTTATTTGGAAAACGCCAGTTATTTTTACTGATTATCGGAAATTTCACCTAAACGATTTTTCCGAACGTTACAATCTTCCTCCTTTAAAGAAATTCGGTCCCCGAATTTAAATTAAAACTCTCCCAAATACTAAAACATTTCAGCAAAACACTCAAATCGGCGGGGCTCCAAAATCTTAAATACTTAAAACACATCTTAGCGCAATGCATGCGCATGAAAAACGAGTATATAACTCAAAATCAAAACTTCGTCAAGTATCACGCAATCATCGGAGTTATGGTGAAGATACCAATGTCAAGGCCCAATACGAAAACCAACATGATATACATCAAAATTAGAACATGCACATAATACGCATCGTTGTAAACTCGTTAAAACATCTAAGAAGAAATGCATGCCCAACTTTTTTCAAGTCGTTGTGCGATGCGCGTATCACAGCACAGGTAGCGGACGTTTATTGTAGAAAAATTACTATATACATATACATATATATATATATATATATATATATATATCCTTTGTTTATCACACACGTCCCACTGTTTTAAAATAATTTAGAAGGGTTTCCTTTGTAACATGTTTCGTGTCATCTCGGACACATAGGAAAATACTGAGACTATAGCTCCTTTTTGGAAATCCCTTCGGTAACTATCGATGCATGCAAAAGATATTCAAGTATTGTCCTCGGACTAGTCCTGCTCAGTTACTATACCAAATAGTAAATATCATAAAACATACTGCTCCAGAAGAAATCAATCCAAAAATGTATATAAGAATGCCACGTGTGTCTTGTGCGCACGGAAATCGAAATCACTGAATGTGCCATACAGGTGCACAGAAACAAAATCTAAGTGTAACGGGTATGCATGAAAACACCTGTCAAGGGTAACGGGTGTGCCTGACAACAATATCAGGTGCATCTGATATGCACAAAAAATCCCGATTTAGTGCATCTGGTGTGCACCAAAATCGCATCAAGCACGCCAAGTATGCATAAGAATCCAAATCAAGTGCACAAGGTGCACGAAAACAAATATCGAATATCATGATCGAAATCGACGGTATAGAACATATATCAATCCAAATCAGGTATACCGTGGTACATAAATCTCACAACCACGTGCATCAGCATGCACAAAATCGAATCAAAATACTAAAAGTGCATGAAAAATACACCGAAGGCATAAGTTAAATCACATACGTACCATAGGCGTGAAATCAAAATCAAACATCTCGAACGACATCAAATCGTAATCGAGTGCAACTATGGTACACAAAAACTCAATCATGTAATTAAATCGCCCAAAGTACAGAAATCCAGAATGACGGATACGTGATATTCGAATCACCAAATCACAAATCACAAACACTGTCATCGATATGTCCTTCCTTCAAAGTCGAGAAGGTGTCGGTGCTTCCAAAGCAAGCAGAGCAAGATATCTACTTGCCTCCTGTTCATGGTCTGGCGCCTTGTGCCTTTAGGCTCTCGTCTCTCACCGCGGATTGCCAGTTACATAGCTCCTCGGCTCAACGGCCCAACATGGAATGATGACGGAAACAGTTCCACTCTGGCACATCCTCTAAAGATCTCTAGCCAACTATCATGGTCACTCATAACATGTCTCGTCGATGATGCCGAACTCTGGCCCACTGGGTGTGCATGATACGACCGATCCTGGGTCCAAGTCTTCTCGCTTAGTATTCCAGAAAGATTCTGTCGAGGTCTCTCCCAAATCTCGCTTCTGCCGAATTGCCCGAAAGTTATCACCGTTTACTAAATCCATTTCTTGTTCCGGAACAGCTGCATACTCATCACGACTTCTATAAAAAGGCTTGTCCATATTCAACGCCTCTATATACATGTCACATCTCTGATGTTAACGGAGTGGAACGTCATCTCGTCAAAATCTCGTACGAATCTCTTACTCCACTTTTCTCTAATGTAGACTGATTCGGACTCGTCTCTTCGTAGCTATATGGACTGCGCTACAAACGGCTATACTCGTATCTAGAGTCTCCCTTCTGAAACTACGAACTCAACAGCTCAATATCTGGTGGTAGGTATCTGGCAAACTACGCCCTTGGAAACTCTTCCAAATCATCGGAGGAATACTCTTTATTCTTCCATTTTCTATCGACTCTTAACGTGCCTGCGTGAAGTCTTATCTAGCTGAAATCAATCAATCTGATGACCTCGCATTGGGGTATGCAAACGGACCACATGTCCTAGTCATTCATCCATGGGTGACTAGCGATCTTCTATCATATCCCTAAGTATAAACTCGTGTTGCAATAGCTTCAACATCTGGGCTATATCTTGTCAGTCACAGCAACAACTGGCTCATTCGTCCGCACGCTAAACAATGCCTCAATCCTCAAGAATAGATGATACATTAACGGTCGTCACATTCTAGCCGGTCTCTAGCAGTGGCCTAATCCTCTGGTGCTGATCTGAACATTCGACAAATCTTTGTAAAAACAATCAATCAAAATTCTCATGTCATGAAAAACACAAAAAACGACACATCTATACAATCGTGTTTCACCAGAATACATCCTGGTCAGTCCTCGTCCATGACGAGCTCATGCTGACCGCAACTCTAGCCGCAGCTCTCTCTGCCTGTGCAACCGTGGCAACAGAAACCACAAACCGATATCGATGAGGATAAATCAATGAACGAATAGAATACGGTGCAAAGAAATGTACAACCTAAGGCTTCTTAAGCGGAGTAGCGTATCGTAAGTATGCCGTGGAACATACACACGGTACGTCACTCTACTTAAGTCACCTACTGCAACAACCAAGGTCAACCTACACGACGAAAATTCTGGTCTAATACCCCCTCGACCAAGTTTAAGTTGCGTAAGGTCAAGCCTAGATTCCGAATATATACATATATATATACATACACACACACACACACACACACAGATATATATACGCCCTAGACTCCACATAGTCAAACCTAGACTCGAACCATGTATATATATATATATATATATATATATATACGCCCTAGACTCCACATAGTCAAACCTAGACTCGAACCAATATTAAACCTAGCGCTCTGATACCAACTTTTTTACGACCCGAAGGAACGGAACGCGACTGGCACTTAAATTACGAAACGTCTAGAGGCGTAACGTAATCTAAGTAAGACAAAACCCAGAAATCTAAACCATTTTTATATGAAAAGAGTGAAGGAAAACTTGTTTTAAAGCAACATCATATTTTCCCAAAAATTTTGGCAGAGTCTCCTTTATAAATGCAGGCCCCCAAACGGGTACAACACATGAAATACATAAATAATGAATAAAGGAAACCCAAGCGGGAGCTAGCTCTTCGACCATTGGCAGAAACAACCACGCAAGCAATATAATATACAATGCCGAAGGGCGAGGATCAAAACTTTGAAAGAAAACCAACATCCTCAAGAAAACCAGAGAAGAACCCTAATAATACAAGCGCGGGAATCTAAGGTCGAAATAATACAGAATTGGTTTTCTAGCCTACCAAATAATACAGATTTGGTTGATGGAGTTTACTAGATACAACTAAAGTAAATAAGGTACAACAGTGGTCACGATGCAAGTGAACCCACCTACCAAAGTAATCACCCGGAAGGAAGCAGTGTGCCAGCAAGCCGCAACGAAACCTGTACGGCCAAACCTGCAAGAAACTACGGTACAATGGGGGTGAGTTGCCAACTCGTGAGTAGAACACATCACCGAGTAGAAATCACATCCATGACTCTCTCCTAGGTCATACAATAAAATACACAATGCTACAATAAGGGTAACTGTATATCATAAGAGTGATATCAAAGTACTCGTGTCTGTGCCAAGAATAATAATATATCGATGCATGACATGTACTAATGCATCATCCAACGTATGGCCAGCAACGACACACAAATCATGATAAAACCCGAGTGCCCAGCATCGGCATTCGAAACATCATGATGTCCGTGTCCAACAGCGACACATAATACTCAAATCTCGGGCTCCGCATAATCAGCATCGGCCCATATCCATCTCTCTCATCTCCGGCTCCGCATAATTAGGATCGGCCCATAACTCCGAACGGTATCCTCCGGATATCCGTCGAGTTTCCATACAATCACCGGTCGGTAGTCCTCCCCTGCCGGGCTCAATGCCTTTCTATACAATCTTCTTGCCCTGGGGTACCGCACCGGGTCTACCATGCACCTGCAGACGGTCCCTCCCCTACCTCGAATCGGGTGTATGATACCGCTCAAGAATCGAGAAAACCCATGGTGGACATCACAAATATCATATCACGAGAAAACCATAAATTTCTATTTGTTAGAAATGATAATTAGTTTGTTAATCTTTGCGGTTTCTCCAAATCCAGAAATCTCATGCAAAATCCGAATCCCATAATCAAGAGTCAATAAACATTGAATACCGGCATAAAGCCCCACGATATTGCATAACAGAATGAATGCATAAATGCAAGAAGTATCTGAGTAAGAAATGCAGTATCAAAACTAGCATATGGAGGCAAGCGTACTAGTACTATGTTGAAAATAGCAGCTAGCAATTTTTTTACAAATGAAGTAATGTTTTCTAATGTGTACGTGATATGGAAATTACCGATAATCATGTGTGTGAGTCGGCAAGCAAGTGTACGTGGAGCATACGCATCATCGGTAATGGTGCTAGTGTCCTGACAACAGGGTTCATAATAACTAAAGAAACACATTTATAAGCATGCAATGTGATGAGAACATCATGAATATACAGAAAATATGTAGTAACCGCAACATTTAAGAATATACCGTTCCAAATTCGAGTAATACAGTTCTTGGTGTTTGAAATAGCACGAATCGTGGTTTTAGAAAAATAGGGGCTACGGGGTCTTTGAGAAACGATACGTCTTTTGAAAATTCCGTAATATCCCTCGGCCTGTCTTTAAAATAATCAAGATTCGTTAGTTTTGAAAATAAGTATGACTCGAGCCCATTCTAAAGTGTAAAGACAATCCGCCTAAAGTACAAGTCGATATACTTAGTAGTCGGCGATCCCGCCTCAATAGTGTCACGTACAGTAAAAATACATAGTATGACATCCTCGAGTCAAGAGTGCGGATCAATCATCATATCTATATCTCGTATGGTAAAATCCATCGTACGGCCTCCCAAAATCGGGGTATGGGTCAAATATCACATGTACCTCATTATTCATATAGTATCATTATCGTAAAATCATGAATTAGGGGTACCGTTCTAAAATCTAGTACATTCCCATATCATCAAACATATATCCGCGTGTGTATGAAAACACATCTCCCAACGATCCGCTATAATATCATGTCGTATCTCATATCACAACCTAAGCACATATCAAAATCTCACGGTATCATGCCCGATCATATCGGCTCATCTCCAAGTATCATATACTGCGCTCATCATCCGCGTATACGTATATGTATATATATACATACATACATACATACATACATATAAATATATATATATATATATATATATATATATATATATATATATATATATATATATATATATGTATACACCAACGCGCGCGCGCGCGCGCACACACACACACATATATATACATATAAACATATACACCCAAACATATCAAGTGTGTGCATGTGTGTGTGTGTCAACCTTTACTCTAGGGTATCGCGACTAAGAAAAAAAACTAAAAGCATTTCCTCCCAATTACACTAAATCCAACTCATGGTCTCTTAAAACCTTTCTTGCTAAGTATTCATATCTCGCAATAACACATATGTATACATATATAAACACATCATATCCAATGAAATTGCAGGGGTGCTATACGCCATCCAGCCGACTTACCCCGTATATATACATCTACTCACCTGGACGCCTCGGCTAATCTGATCTGATTCCAGCTCTGTCATTTCCGCGCCACATCCAACGCTTCTGCACCCGATCCTAGAAACGTGCACAAGAAAATAAGGGAATAAATATAAATAGTCGCGGACACAAATAATACGAGTCAACCACGTGCACTAACTAAACGCGCACGCACTTGGTGCACAAAACGCGCTCGCGACAACGCCACAAATCATCACTAGGGTTGCAATACGTGAAAACCACTAATCCTAATACCCACTCGTACCAATTGCACATTCACAATACTCTAAATATTATATGAAATAGGTAGAAAACCATCAAAACCTCAAACATAATTATTATCGATTTAATCCAAAAACCAAGTAAGCATCCTTTAACCATTTTAGTACCAATCTAGATGTTTTAGCAAAACTAGTGGCCACAATATTCCCTTAATATCTTAATTAGGTCACACAACTATTAACTAGATTTTAATCTCACTTATTTTCATTAATCCTAAAATTCTTGTATGCAAAATTATGTAATTTGGACAACTTAAATGTAACAATTTACAATTTAACAAGTAGACTAGATTTTGCATATCTTTAGATACTAATCTACACATTGCAATCTTAATCAAGTAATAAAAAACCCTAACTTGATCCAAACCCTATTCTTGAAAATTAAATCTTCAAATTAAAACTATAATTAAATACCTAATTAATCTAGATTAAAGCAATGACCAACAATTTAACTATGGGTTAGGAATTTATACCTCAAAGATTGTAGATCAAATATGAAAACTTAGACTCCCAATTTGCTCTCTTTCTCTAAGATCCAAGTTAGTTTAGGCCATGGAAAAAATATGAAAGGTTTAATTAGGAGTTAATGGAAATTTGTATGGATTTTATTGGATTTTTGAGTGAGGTTTTAGCATGAAAAATGAAGAAATTTGAGGGGGGGGGCTGCTGCTCTACTGGCCGAGCAAGAGAGAGGGGAGAGAGAGTGAGGTGGTGTTGAATGAAGTCAAGAAATTATACCCCATACCTCAATATAATAAGCCCATGCTTCTTTGTTTAATCTTTTCTTTTTATTTCTTTTCTTTTTTGACTTTGAAGTTGGGAAAAATTTGGGGAAATGGGGGCAGCCAAGTGCTCGGCCAAGTGGTGGGAATGTGTGAGTATGGGTTTGTGTGGGTGTGGGTAGGAGTTCTCAAGTCAAGAAAAACCTCTCCTAGCTCGATAATGCAACATACAACATAATTCTATTTTTATTTTATATTTTCTAAAACCATCTTGACAACTTCTTTTCAGTTCAAAAACTACATGTTACATCTTGGTTTAATATGTCATGATGCACAAAACTTGTATTAACCCATGCTAATTTGTAATTATCACTAATTAAATGTATTAGTGAAAGCTTAAATTAATATTTAAAATAATTAATTACAGAAAATATTTTAGTAAACTAGAAATTTACAAGCGACAAATTAAATACCAAATACTAGCAATTACATAGCTAGAATAGATATATTTAAGTCTATGAAGGAAAATAATTAAATCATGGTTTTTACGGAAAACACTAGTTATTTTACCGATTATCGGAAATTTCACCTAAAACGATTTTTCAGAACGTTACACTACTACACGGAGCTTTTGAAGTGAAGGACCGGTCTACAAAGCTTGTATTTCTTGTTCTCTTAGATGTAAAGATGTTTAAATTCCAGTTTCATCTAATTCTCTAGTTAAGATTCTAGGTTAGGGTTCTTTAGCGCGCCAAATTTTTGAAAACGGCATTGTCGATGCCTCCCGAAACCTTGCGGCGGTGCTACGGAACCCAGTAATATAGAAAAAATCTTTAAATGGTTGGTATTAATTTCTGGACTAACTCAATCTTCTAACTTGTATATGCTGTAATTAGTCTTAGGTTTTTCTTTTTCTTTGAATAAAATTCTCACCCTGATGTCTAAGTTTAGCTACCGGTGATGGAGGCAACGATGAGGACTTCGTAAAACTCAGGTTTAGGGGTGAGCACTGTGTTTATTTTACTGCATCATGTGTATATTCTGCATTCCATATATATTAAAAAACACATAAAAATTGAAAAGTTTTCTTCAAAAACATAAAAACTTTTTCGTCATGTTAGCTAGCGGGGGAACTTAGACTCGAAATCTGACGGTTCGGTTGATAAGATAGAAACGACTAAATCTTTTTTCAAGAGATTAAAAACCCGAAAGATAACCCTCCTTTGAGTTTAACTGTAGCTGTTATATGTCTTCTATATCACTTTACACGTGTCGTATGTTTTTTAGAATTAGATGAAGGTCTGACATGTCTCAAACTTTTGAAAACTGATAAAACATCTTTAGGATCAAACAGGTTTGTTCTGAGTTAAGTAATATCAAGAATAGTTCACAAGGTGAAGTGAATATGAAGGATATTATTGAGGTTTTAATAGAATCTTAAGGTCTGAAAAATAACCTATCTGGAACCCTGTTGGAGTGATTACACACCTTATTTACATAAACACGTCTTCGAATTAAAAAGAAAAAAAACTGGTTATATCTCCATTCTCACTGCTTTCAGAATATTTTGAAAGCAAATAAAATAAGTCTTTTATTTTGTGGCCTTGGTAACTTGGGTAATTAAGTCCTTACGGTGTCTCTACACCTAATGCCCTAAAACCATCTGGTTTGGGAGTCATTGACCCAAAGCTCGCTAAGTTACCAGTCGCCAAATAAAACAAGCCAAGTAAGTGTTCTCTCCAAGTTAAAAGTCCTCACGGTTCTTTGTGGGAGAATAATCTTGGCAAGATAAGTTTTCTATTAAAAACAGTTTTTCGTGGAGATATGAAGGTTTATATTTATAAAGACGTTTTGCATGATAATGAAGGGTGTGTATGAACTAAAACAGGTAAAAGGTAGGAGTGAAGAAGGAGACTTAGGCCCTCTGTTAAAAACGATAGAAATTATGACTTGAAACTTAACTTGAGAACAAAAAATTGAGAAAATCTTAACTCCTTTCAAACTCGTGTGATCCTTTAAAAGTCTATTATGGTCCATAATTATGACATGATGACCCTAATCATGTTCTTAAAAACTTGTCGACACTACTCGCACAGCTACGTAAAGACACGCATAAGCTTCTGTCAAACAAATTGTGAGGAGTGAAAAATAAGGTTTGACGTTTCTAACTTGGATAATAGAACTTCTAGCATTGATTCTTAACCTTAAGATTAGAATCAACAGTTTCTCCACGATGCTAACTTGACTGGATTTTGTGGGTGCAATCGGCTAAAAACCTTCAGGAGACAACATTCCTCCTGCAAGGGACACCTAGAGGTTTAACGACTTGTTGCACATGCTCAGTGCAATCGCGTTCCCCGTGAAAGTGATGTTAGGATTTTGTTTTGCTCGGAACGAGCAAAAGATAAGTTTGGGGTTATTTGTTCATCTCGGAAAACTGCAAGTTAATACCACTCATTCATTATTTATTTTGGTTTATATCGGTACTATTAATCAGTGTCTGCTCAGTAATTACAGATTACAGGTATTCGTGACATAATACTAGAAACACACTCAAAATCACGGATATAACATTTGGGAGCCGACACTGCAATTAGAACAGGAAACCGACCGATATTCAAAGTGCTCTTTTACAAATAAACAAGTGTACACATATTTTGGTCCAACACAATACATGTATGACACTAGCTCTTTGACATGGACCATGGTGGAGGCTGCCTTTGCACAATTTATGCAAGTGGGCACATGTAGGATAGTGACATGAGTTAATGCTAAAAGTTGTGATGTGATATATAGCTCATTTTCCTTCCATTTCTACTGAGTACAAACCAGGTTTATTTAGAGAAAACAAACAATACCAGTAGACTTATTGAGTGCACTCAAGTTCACCATGCCAACACGAGCACAAAAGCCCAAGTTTGGACCGGCGAGCCCACCAATAAGACCGGCACCACCGGGTCCCTTGTCTCCAAATCTCCCCATTTTTCTTCTGGAACTTTATAGGCAACACATCATCCCATCTATATTGTTTGTTTATTCTATTTTGATGCCTATAAATACCAGAACAGATTAGAGCTAAGAGGACCATAGGTATATTCACATATTCTATAGTTTTGTTTTATTTTTTGGTTTAGGCTTGAGAGTTGTGTGGGCTATAACTTGGTTTCTTCTTTTTCTTCCCTCTTGAAGATTTCTTTTGAGAGCTTCATTATGGAGGTTGAACAAGTTACCAATATCATATACCTCAATTTCATCAAGTGTTAAATAATATTGCTTTTGTTTTGTTTCTTTAATTCTTTTTCTTACTTGCTTCCTTTTGCTATCATTATGTGTAACTTGTAGGGCTACCTAGCACGACAACAAGATTTCGGGACACATCGCCTATGCCAATTTAAAAAATTTGCCTTACTAAAGAACCCTAACCTAGAATCTTAACTAGAGATTTAGACGAAACAACAATGTAAACAACTTTACATCTAAGTGAACAAGGAATACAACCTTTGTAGACCGGTCCTTCACTTTTAAACCTCCATGTAGTAGTCCCTTCGCTCCAAGTAGTGAACACCCGAACTCTAGTAAGGGTTTACATGAAGAAATGAACAACCTTGCTCGAAATCTTTGAGGCCGAAGATGATCTACGTCGAGAAGACTCAAGCTCATGCTACCTCTTCACTAATGGTAGATTAGTGAAGCAAACAACTTAAACTAAATGGCTAATATAGTAGAGGATGATAAAGTACGAATTTTGCTCACTTTAGATTTATTTTTCTCACAATATTTCTTCACTTTGAGAAAAACTAGCAAGCTTTCTCTTGATGAAGAAGAAGATGAAGTGGAGAAGAGAATGAAACTCATGAGGTGAGAATAGCAACCATGGTTGAGTTTGTATCATATATCTAATTTTGATTAACTTTAAATAAATAAAACCCTTCATTATATCAAGCATGGTGTGAGTCTCATACACCTATGAAGCATGTGGCATCAAGCACGACATAAATAAAATGTACATTAATATATAACACATATATATACTATATGCACACAAGTGAGAAAAAAATGTTTATGTGAGCTAATATTAGTTAATGTAATTCAATATATCAATTATATAAATATACATTAAATTATTAAACCAACACTTGATTTAATAATTCGGCTATATCATATAGAACCGGCTAATATCAAATGTATCAACTTATCGAATCAACACTTGATCCGATAACCAGGCTATATCACATATAGCCGACCGATATCACATATCGCGAGAATAGAATGCGGTATCACATACGCGCATTAATATCGGTCCCGCACATATCACATATGTGCTCCTACTTCGTCTCGCATGAACCAGGAAACCTCTGTGTAGGACTCTAAAGACTCGTCAATACGCCGGCAGTAGGTGATGATCATATCAAACACCCACAAGACACAAGCGGTCTGCTAAAGATAACGGACACCTGGGTATTTAGCAATCAGAAGATCAACAAACAAGCCTACTTATACTCCTGCGAATCCAATCAGTAACACTACCGTACAGTCCGGTCTCTTCGTCAGATATGTCTCACAGCCTGGGGGTGGTATAACGTCAGACCCCAATAGCCTGATAAGGCATGCCGATGCAAGGTCCATAACGGTTCGAGAAACTACTGATAATATTTACCAGTAGATCTCAGCAACCCTAGCCAGGGATTTCCAGTTATGGCCAATCAAGCATAGCGCAACATCAACCCCCAATACCGGGAGAGACGAAATCCCCTCCTATCGCTCATTGCCTCCATGTGACTCGGAACTGTACCCAAAAACCACTGTTTTACATGATCTCTTGAACGTGGTAAGGTGGGAATCAAAGCACAGTGGGAATCACACAAGACTTTATGACGATCTTGGGTCGACAGACTAACCTGTACAAGTGTCACCAGAGGACTGCTATCTGACGATAGGTATAATACCATCTAGGAGTTCCCGGCGAGTCCGTTCAGTGTACCCAGTCTCCACTGAGCACCCTTATACCTTCTCTGATGTCAAACACCAATAGATGTAGGATCATCCATCGCCCATCATATGGGTCGAGAAGCGTATACGCTAATCTACTCTGGAGTATCGATGCCCTGCCTCGATACTCCCATGACTAGGAACATTTGAAGGATGAACTTACCGACTACCTCTGCCCCACTAGTGTGATCTGCATCATCGTCCTGGTAGTCAAGTACTCATCGTAAGGGCTTTATCAACATATAATAGAGAGACAATAAGTGTACATGTTAAGATAAAGAACAACCTTATAGCATACTATCATGTCGAGCAAGAAAGTCCTCCCTATATATTTCCAAGCATCCACTACAATATACATCGTATGTACAGTAATGGCCTCTTAGGCATACATAAAACTAACAATCTCCCACTTACACTAAGGCCATTTGTTATAGTATTGTAACGCCTTAGATTTTGGTTAGTGTTCGTTTAGACGTTAATGCGGGTTTACTGTAAAAAGTTTACCAATTTGGGTTCTTCACATTTTATAACATTTAATTAATAATTTATTATTATTTGTTATGGCATGAACGCACGTGTGCACGTTAATGTGGGGGTTTGTTTTGTGCTAATCTAGATTAGTGACCATGACACTTAACCCTAATCTAATCCTTTGCTTTAATCTAAACCCTTGCTTTATCCTTAACCTTAATCCTAGATATTTTGCTTGAGAAGGGAGATACATTTCTTTTGTTTTGTGAGGAGGTGGCATGCTGTAGTGTGAAGGCATTAATGGGGAGTTAATGCAAAGAGGTTACACTTACCCTCTCACCCTACACTCACCTCTCTCTCTCTCTCTCTCTTTATCATTCACTCTCTCCCATTTTCTCTATCTCTCTTATTCTCTCATTCCTCTCTCATCTCAACTGAACACTTCTTCATTTCCTTCACAATCCATCACAAATATTCACTAAAACTCACAAAAATCACATCTTTTCTTCGATTTGCCTCTTGGATGCCTTGAAGCTTGCAAAGCTAGGATCTTTGAGTTCTTTTGGTTAGATAATGATCTCTTTCTGTTAAGTAAGTGTTTATAGTGTAGCGTAGCTTGTTAGTTTCAGTTTTGATCGCGTATCGTATCGTTTCGGGTAATTATCGTATTTTTAGTGTAATTTTGGGTCTCGGTTGATCTGCTCTCAAACCAGATAATTGTTGCAAAAGTTCCCATCACAGTGACCTACTGTAGCGACCTAGAACCTACCCTCAAAATACGAGCCCATTTCTTTTTGATCTGGCCGCAATTATATTGCTTCTGGCCGCAATTTGTGGCCAGACTAGGGAGTTAGGGTTTGGGTTTTGGTGTAGGGGTCTCTAGGGTTGTTTGTGGTCTCATGGTACTTGCAACTTTTACAGATTGTTAGTATAGCAAAATCTGGGACCAGTTAGCGTATTTCTAGTGTTTCGTTTCACGCGTTACGTTATCCGATACGTTTCGTGTTCTGTGTTGCTGTTGCTCTGAGTTGGTTTCGTAGTGTCGCTTTTCACGTTAGCTACAATACGAACACTTGTGAGTACGTCTGTATTGTCGCGTTGGTCCGTGTAGGTTGTATGTATTTTGAGTCTATTGCTAATATATATCTGTTATATTGTTTTATGTTATAGGTTCGCAGACGGGGACTTCGGACGCAGCGATGAAGGGAAAGCAGGTGGTAGGCTTCACTTAGCCAGGAGCGTTGATGAGTAGATTTAACATCTACAGGTGAATCGCCCGCATGGCATTATGCGTCTGGGCTAGAGATGTTATGTTATTGTCGCATATTCTATTTCATATATAGAGTTGCGCATACACCTCATTGCTCAATTACTTGTTATGCTTGGACTAGTACCCTTAGGACACTGCACTATTATTGACGGCTCATGTTGCACGAGTACTGATTGTATGCCACACACACCGTCAACAATTGCCATGTTACGCACAACACACATACCTACATAATATTGTTTGGTTAGGGACATTGAGACATTGATTCATATTTCTTTATGCATATGATATATAGCATACCTGTATACCTACATGCTTACACATATGCCTTAACTTGCTTACATGCAAGTAACCTATTTACCTTTAGGGTATTGTACCATTAGCGATTGGTACCTACACACATAATGACATAGCTACATGTATACCTTGTATACATACTTACACTTATACCTGGAGGGTATATTACATCATTACTGATAGGTAGATACATATACCTTGATATACCTTTATGTTTACACATAAATATGGCTATAGCTACATGTTTACTTTTATTTGATGTTATATTAGACTTGGAGAAATTAGGAACCGCATATATTTATATTTAACTTATTGCGGTTAAATAACGGCTTTTCCTTTATATGCTTACATTACAGTTTTCTGTTACATATATTATATTTATGGATTTTCGCATTGAGATATGGATTTTTCATTATGTTTCTGGATTTGAGGACCATGGTAGTTTCATGAAATTATGCATTATTTGAAAAACTCGGTTTCTGAAGGGTTTTCTCCAGCACCACTACTAGGGTTTTGTAGCATCACACATGCTATATTAAAATTATAGGGTACTAAAGAAAACGTCCTAAGGATCATACTAGAAAAGCTAGGGTAACAAGACTTTAACACAATCCACAAGTAGTTAAGTGCTAGGTTTAGAGAATATAACCTTTGTATCTCCCTACGCTAGACGCCTTGGCTACTTGAGAGTTGAAAGAAGCTCGCTTGAGATCCTCCAAGTCCATGACGATCCACCCGAAGTCCTCTTTGTCCAAGCTCAAGGCTCCACTTGATCAAGAAAAGAAGTAGAAGCCAACACTCTAAACTAATGGGCAAGAGTAGTGTAGAATGGTGATGCGGTTTGCTTTGTCGCTTCAAAACCCTAACTTAATCACTCTTTTGCTCACTAATGAAAGCTATAGGGCAAGAGAGAGGAGGAAGAAGATGATGGCAAATGAGAGCTCAAGAGATAATGATAAGATTAGAGACAAAAATGAGAAAAGAAAATATATATATTTTCTTCTTCTCATCTTTAACCCTAGTTAATAAATATCTAGATATTTCATTTGGATGCAAAATGGCCATGGAAATTAACTCAAGGTTAATGTAAAGGTTAATGGGTGAATAAAATAATCAAGCATGATAGAATTTCCATTTCCATTTTCTTTTATCCAAAAAAAGAAATATCAACATATTTATAAGTGTGTGAGTCTTATATTGCCACCATCTATTGTATCAACAACCATGATACAAGAGTGTATGCATGTATGTGTGCATGCATATCCATATGTGCATCAATGAGAATAAATGCATACATGCATGCATACAACAAAAGACAAGAAGGGTTTAAAGTGAAAAAGCTAATGGTCAATGATAAATCAACACATGATTTAGCAAACTGTTCATATCTGATACGACCTGACCAATAGCAAACCGCCTGATTAATATACGGTATCACATACGCGCATTTAATCGGGTCCCCGCGCATATCTCATATGCGCACCACATCGTTTCGCCCGGGCTAGGTAACTCCATTGTGGGACACTGAGACTCGTCGATACGCCGGCAGTGGGTGATGATCATATCAAGCACCCCCAAGCTACAAGAGGTCAGCTAAACGTAACGGCCACCCGGGTATTGAGCGATCAGAAGAAAACAAGCGAACCTATCACAACTCCCGTCGAGCCAACCGGCAACACTACTGTACAGTCCGGTCTCTTCGTCAGATATGCTGCATATTAGGTTTACGGATGGTAACGTCGACCCTAATAACTCAATAAGTCATGCCGATGAATGGTCTATAATAGATCGAGAAACTACTGATAACACTTATCAGTAAATCTCAACAGCCCTGGCAAGGGACTTACTGATATAGCCAATTGAGTACATCACAACATCAACTCCCAATACCGGGAGAGACGAAACCCCTCCTATTGCTCACTGTCTCCATGTGTCTCGGGACTGTACCCAAAAGCCACCTGTTTGCACGACTCAGTAGAGCCGTGGTACGGTGGTAATCAAAGTACAGTGGGAGAACACACAAGACACTATGACGATCTCGGGTCTACAGACTAACCTGTACCAGTGTCACCTGAGAACTGCTATCCGATGATAGATATAATACTATATAGGAGTTCTCGGCGAGTCCGTCCAGTGTACCCAGTCTCCACTGAGCACCCGCATATGATCTCGATGTCAAATATCAATGGATGTGGGAACATCCATCGCCCATCATATGGGTCTAATGTCATATACGCTAGTCTACTCTGGTATATCAATGCCCCATCTCGATACACCTACGACTAGGGACATTTTAGGATATGCTTATAAACTACAGACGTCCCACTAGTATGATCTCCATCATAATCACAGTAGTCAAGCAAATATACTCAGGGCTTTATCAATATATGTGAATGAATAAAAGTATGATCAAGTCAACATGTCAGATAAAGAAGAACCAGATAGCAGATTATCATGTTGAGTAAGAATGTACACTGAATATATATATATATATACACACACACACATACGTATAAATACATCCACTATCATATAATGGCCTCTAGGGCATACATATATCCAACAATCTCCCACTTGCACTAAAGCCTGTTATTGGCGTATCTCATACCGAACATCTCAAAAACTCACTCATGCTGCGGCTGAGGGAGGGCCTTGGTGAGTGGATCCGCAGTGTTATTCTTTGTGTCTACTCTCCTAATCTCGATCTCGCGGTGATCTACAATCTTCCGGATCAAATGAAAGTGCCTCAGGATGTGTCTAAACCGCTGATGGGACCTGGGCTCCTTGGCTAACGCAATAGCCCAATTATTATCACAATACAATGGTATTGGATCAATAATGGTTGGAACTACTCCTAGCTCCGAGACAAACTTTCTCATCCAGACGGCTTCCTTGGCGGCATCATTCGCAGCAATGTACTCAGCTTCCATCGTAGATTCTGCAACGGTATCCTGTTTGGAACTTTTCTAACTAACCGCCCCTCCATTGAGGGTAAATACAAACCCAGAGATAAACTTGTTGTCGTCCTTATCACTCTGGAAGCTCGAATCGGTAAAGTCCTCCATTTGGAGATCTCCGTTACCATACACCAAGAACAATTCTTTAGTCCTTCGTAAGTAGCTATCCAGTGATTCTCCCCTGGGTTGGATTGATACATGCTTACTACACTAAGTGCATAAGCTACATCTGGGCGTGTACATAACATCGCATACATTATAGATCCTACTGCCGAAGCATAGGGTATAATGCTCATGCGAGCTCTCTCTTCATCGGTCTTTGGGCAAAAGTCCTTAGAGAGAGTAACCCCATGGCAAGCGGGTAAGGCATCCCGCTTGGAGTCTTCTATACTAAACCTTTTTAGGATGGTGTTAATGTACCTGGTTTGGGATAATCCCAATAACCTCTTGGATCTATTCCTATAGATCCTAATGCCCAGAATGTATGTGGCATCACCCAGATCCTTCATGGAGAACCTTAGTGATAAGAAAGATTTGACCGACTGTAGCATAGGAATATCATTTCCTATCAGAAGAATGTCATCCACATACAATACGAGGAATGTGACAGCTCTCCCTACAACCTTCTTATAATCACAAGGTTCATCCGGATTTTTGATGAAATCAAACTCTTTGATAACATCATCGAAACAGATGTTCTAACTTCGTGATGCCTGCTTTAATCCATAAATGGATTTAAGCAATCTACATGCTTTCCCGCTGCTCCCACTGTCAATGAAGCCCTTTGGCTGATCCATATAAACGCATTCTTCTAAATCTCCAATTAGAAATGCTGTTTTAACGTCCATCTGTGAGATTTCATAGCCGTAGTGAGCAGCAATAGCAAGTAGGATCCGAATGGATTTAAGCATGGCTATGGGAGAAAAAGTTTCGTCATAGTCCAGACTTGGTCTTTGACGAAAACCCTTCGCCACAAGTCTTGCCTTATAGGTCTCTACCTGCCCATCTACACCAATCTTTCTTTTAAAGATCCATTTGCACCACACAGGTTTTACCCCAGAGGGTACAACGTCCAAAGTCCATACTTTGTTGGTATACATAGACTCCATTTCAGATCTCATGGCATCCAGCCACTTCACAGAGTCTCCACTCGTGATAGCTTGCTGAAAGCTGGTAGGATCATCATCCTTCATGATGTAGGCTTCTCTATCACCATCAATGAGGAAACCGTAGTACCTCTCCGGTGGGCGAGAAGTCCTACCAGACCTACGGAGTGGCCGGGGTTCCTCATTTTCTGTTGCAACAGCCGGTTCAACCAAATCATCATTTGTAATTTGTGTTTCTAGAACTTCTTCTAGGTCTACCACGCTGCCATCTGTATCATTTGTGAAAAACCCTTTTTCCAAAAATGTGGCATACTGAGAGACAAACACTTTTTGTTTCTCCTAGTGGTAGAAAAGATATCCATAAGAATTCTTTGGATATCCCACAAAATTACACATGACTGACTGTGTCTCGAGTTTGTCCGGATTCTGCTTTTTAACATAGACCGGACAACCCCAAATCTTAATTCGTTTAAGATATGGTCTCTTTCCATGCTATAACTCATATGGCGTGGTAGACACGGTTTTGGTTGGGACCCTGTTTAGTAGAAACGCGGCAGTCTCCAATGCATGCCCCCAAAATAAGACGGGTAACTCAGCATCACACATCATGGAACGGACCATATCTAATAGGGTCCGATTCCGACGTTCTAACACACCGTTGTGCTGTGGTGTGTTAGGAGGAGTGAACTGAGAGAGAATCCCATTCTCTTTTAGGAAGTTTGCAAACTTTGTACTGAGATACTCACCACCTCGATCTGATCGAAGCATTTTGATACTCAAGACGGTTTGTTTTTCTACTTCGAGTTTATATTCAGTGAATTTCTCGAAAGCTTCGGACTTGTGCTTTAATAAAAATACATGACCGAATCTTGAGAAATCATCAGTGAAAGTAATGAAGTATGAAAAACCACCTCTAGCCTGTGTAAACATTGGCCCGCATACATCACTATGTATGAGGCCTAAAAGCTCAGTAGCTCTTTCTCCGTGTTCGGTAAATGGAGTTTTGGTCATTTTACCCTTGATACAAGACTAGCAAGTCGCATAAGATTTATATTCAAAAGGGTTTAAATATCCATCTTTTTGTAGCTTGTTTAGTCTTGTTTCGTTAATATGACCAAGTCTACAGTGCCAAAGAAAAGCTTCATTTATTTCTGAAAATTTTCTTTTATTAGTGTGTTGTATGCTGAAAATTGTGTGTTGATTTAGGACGTATATCCCGTTATTAAGTGTACCATACCCAACCAACATTTGATTCAAGTGAATGTTCATAACATTGTTCTGCAATACAAAATTATATCCTTCATTGTTTAACAAAGAAACAGATATTATATTACAAAGCATACTAGGTTCATAATAACATTGGTTCAAAACCAATATGCATCCAGACGGGGAACCCTAAGTGATACTCTCCCACTACAACTGTATGTACATTGGAACTATTTCCAACGCGGAGAGTATGGTCAGCTGTCTTCAAAACCTTGCTATTTCTCAGCCCCTGCATAGAATTGCAAATGTGAGAACCTGAACCGGTATCTAATACCCAGGAAGCAGCGTTTATTGAAAAACAGTTTTCTGTCACAAACACACCTAAAGCGGAAGCATCCCCATGCTTCTTCTTGAGATCTAAGTACTCCGTGCAGTTGCGCTTCTAGTGTCCTGTTTTGTGGCATTGATAACATTCCCCTTTCCCCGATTCCCCAGCTTTGGACTTGTCTTTCCCCTTGGCCTTTTTGACCCCACCCTTAGGTTTGGTGGGTTTCTTCTTCATCTTTCCCTTGGCCTTAGCCTTCGGGCGAGAGGAGGAAGATGGCCCAACACTCAAAACGGGAGTTTTCACTGATTTCAGTGTGCTTTCTGCACTCCTTAACATATTAAGGAGTTCAGGCAGTTCCTTTTCCATGTTATGCATATTGAAGTTAACTATAAATTGAGCAAAGGTGGATGGGAGAGACTGTAGAATAATATCCGTATATTGCTCATTGTCCATTGTCCATCCATGGTCCTCAAGCTCTTCTATAAAGGCTATCATCATCAGAACATGGTCTCCTACTGGTGTGCCAGGGGCCATTCGCATCTGAAACAGCTTTCTGGATGTTTCGTATCGTAAGACACGAGATTGCTCTCCATACAACTCCTTTGTATGGAGGAATATGGCTTGGACGTCCATATTCTTGTACTGCTTCTGATGTGTGTTATCCATCGATGCAAGCGCGAGGCATTTGTCCGTGGCACAGTCAGCGTCCCATGACTTGCGGACTTCAATATCCGCAACTGAGGATTGAGGACCTGGGATGGGCGGGGCTGGAGCAGTGAGGACATATGATACCTTATCATAAGTCAAGGTAATGTTAAGGTTCCTCAGCCAGTCTTTATAATTGGTCCCATTCAGTTTGTTTTTATCTAGTAGAAGCTTGAGTCCTGTCATTGGTATCTACCATTAAGAGAGAGAAAAGAATAAACTCAGCAAAAGCTCTAGCAGATCAGATTGGTTATTATCTTATCTAATCGATGTCTCCCACTGCTTTAATCAAGTTTTTCTTTCAAACCTTAAAAAGAAAACTAGCCAGGATTAATTACAGTCTACAATTTCGCTAACCTTTCAGCTAGGCCAGTGTCGGTACTTGAGGGAGGTCCCCGTGCTTTCGCACGGACCTAATTAATATAAACCTCGTCTTCCCAGAGGTGTAGCCCCGTTAACACCTTTCTAGACACCTAATGGGTTAGCTAATTGTAAACTGCAAAACTCTCCTGGGAGCAACTATTGCCCACAGTGGGATCGTGATCCAACCATCATATGGAAGGTATGCAATCTCATTGCAAATTTCAACTATTGAAATTCCCGATGTGGTTTTTACCCCTAGCACTCATGACCTTAACTATGGTCAACAAATTATAAGCACTGGTCAAGTTCTTTCCGTCATTTCTTGATTAATTAGACCCACCCACGTGACCCTTAACTATGGCCAACAAAGTGGCATAAATGTCCCAATTAATCTGCATCATATGCATTGTAGGAAGACATCACTTAACTACCATACACTACGCCTTAACTATAGTCAACAAACGTAGCACGAATATTAAGTACTCTACTTCCTAAAATGACGGAGGGTTGCGGATGGTTTTAAGAAAACCTTTAACACTTTGAACTTGATATCGTCCTAGAATCAAATGGTTTTCAAAAGGAGTGGCTTAAGCTCCGCAATTTTGAAATGTAGCTTTTATGTAAAAAGACGAGTGGTTTTCAAATCCGATTCTACAACATCTTTTTGGGTTTATTTCCTTTACATTAATCATATTAATGTAGTCCTATCATTTAAGTCCTTAAACCAATCACAGAAAAGAAACAAAAATACAACATACGCTTACGCCATCCGCATTCGCTACAATGTTCCGTTATGCACCGTTAGGTTACTTAACTAACGGCATACCGGGATGGGACTAGCGCAGGTGTAAAACATAAGTAACGTTTATTATATATCTCATATATAATATAGCTTTCGTCTCAGATATATTAAGCGATCACATCGTAGAATATAGGCAGCAGAAACACAGATATGATAATATAGGATATACTAGGACGTCCGTATTTAGTATTTAGCCAACAATAGAAAATACGGATTCCACGGTCATGATGAATAGCCAATCCCACACCCTAGACCCCTACGAGAGCGGCAAGCAACCCTACCAATTCTAGAGTTAGGAGACCCGGTCCCGACTCTTCGAGATGGTCTCCCACTTGAGTCTATAACCCGTTCACTTGTGCTCTCCACCTTGGGTCTATCCTAATGCGGAAAAGTAAATAATATACAATAATGGTGACATCATCCTCAACCCAGAAGTGCCCCAAATAAAAGAATATTACATTACATATGAATTTTACATGAATGAAAAGTAAAACTCTCATCTCACATAAAACCCCCCGGCTATTCGATCACGACAATCCAATATATCACAACACAGCGTCACATAATGTCACGACCCGAAATATTAGCTCGTGACCAGCACTTGAATCACGAAACGTCTAAAGGCGTAACGGAATTCAAGTAAGCTGAACCCAGAAATCTAAACCTTTTAAGAAAAAATAAAGGAGGCAGGGTTTTGAAATAAAGGTATATGAAATCAAGTTTTCTTAATGCATAGAAAAGGAACATGAATGATGCAAGTGAAATTTACTAGTTTGAAAACATGTTTCGTCTTTTTAAAAATTTTGGCAGCACCTCCTTTGTATATTTTGATCCAAAACCACAAATACATAATAAGAATAATGGCATCCCCAAGAGGGAGCTAGCTCTTTGCCAAACGGAGGATCACAACTACGTAATACAGTATAAATAAGTATACGACGCCCAACGACGAAGGTTACCACAAAAAGTTAAAGAAATGAGCAAGATATAACCCCAAAAGTGAATATAAAACCCAACGCTCAAATCTCGCAACTACAAGTCTCACTAAGTCTCATCACTTATACAATTTACAACTTTTGATTGATGGAGTTAATTAGATACAATATGAAATGTAGATACAAGGGAGGGAATGATACAAAGGTCCCACCTACCAATGCAAAACACCCGAATGCAACTGTGTGCCAGCGAAGCCGCTACTGATCCAAGTGGTCAACCTGCAAGAACTTTGGCACAATATTCATATCATAATATTGCATTATTATATTCCCCATTCTTATATATTATACAAATAAACAGGTGCTTTTGACGCATGTCTGCTACATATTACAGGTTACAGGTTCTTGGACAGTAAACAGTGAAAACGATGAAAAGACGATGCAAAAGTGGACTTTGACCAACAAACAGAAGACTCTTGATCAAGCCTACATCAAAGATAAAATTCACAAAGTACAAGGCAATGCAAGGTCCCAGATTACAAAGCGAACGGTTAAAAGTCCACCATAATTATTCACTGGAGATCTGGAAGAAACATAGAAGCTATTTTAATAAAAGAACCAAATAATAAGGAAGCCTAAAGATAGAAGAGCCCACAAAGGAAATTTCAAGGCCCAATACTTCCTTTTAAAGAGACAGAGACATAAATTTTACCAAAGCTTGGAGTCTACTTTGACTAGGTCTTCCTAAGGATATTTTGGTAAATGTAGACGTGCGAATCAATTGTAACCTAGGGTTTCCTATCCTCTATAAATAGGAACTCTAAATCATTGTAAAGGTTATGCCTCCCTCTTGCCTCTTTTTATGAATAAAATTTTGAAATCTTTTAGAGAGTATTGATGCCTCTTTTCATATCATGTATTCAGATCTGACAAGTCTTGTGTTGATGTTTGGAGAGAGCCATCTGTAAAGTAAGTAGATTTATTTAATTGCCCTAGTTTAGATTTCAATTCTTGCCCTAGGTAATTTTTTATTCTCTGCCCTAGATTAAATTTAATTCCTTGCCCTAGTTAAATAGTTAGATCTTTAATTTAATTGCCCTAGATTAATTTAGTTTTTAGATTTAATTAATCCATTCACACCGTTTGGATTTAACTCGTAAGAGCGATTAGGAAATTCACAACATCCCTGTGGACCGACCAGTATTCACCAGCTAGCTACAAGCGACGTCGTTCTTGATTGCGGTTACTAGATAGTTTTTGAGATCAATCAAATGGCGCCGTTGCCGGGGATGGCGTGTTATTTCCTTTTTGCAATTTCGGGTTAATCTTAATCTAAAAAATCATAAAAATCTGAAAAATCATAAAAATATAAAAATATATCATCTGTTATTTTTGGGAAGGGTATTTTTGTGTGAATTTTGCAGGATCTACGAACAAATTCAGATCTGGAAATCTACAGAGATCAACACAGCAAATATCAAATCCGAACAAACAGAAGATCACAACAACCGAGGAACAGAAGAAATTTGGAGGACTGAGTCTACAAGTCAACCGCGGAGATCTGGTGCAAAAAAAAAGTGCTGATTCGTCTAGGTCGCCGCGGTTCTGCGGTTTTAAGCTCCTCCCACCGCGTTTTCGCGGTACTTTGTGCTGATCAGACCCCGAAAAAAAAAACTCTGTAAGTCTTCTGATCTCCTCCTCTGCAAATCTCGATATATCTTCTGTAAAATCTCCTGCAGGATTCTTTGCGATTAAGAAAAATCTTCCCCCTTCCAATAACAAATCTTGTGCAGGATTCTTTGCGCCGCGCATAAAATAAAAAGATTTGATTGCAAGTGATTTTTCTGTTTTGCATATCTTTAAAACTGACTTTAAGGGGCTTTTTGACCAATTCAGATTGGGTGGGGATTTCATCACCCTTCCTAGGACCCCAGAAATCACATAAGGCATTTGCATTGACCATATTTAATTAAAAAATACTAGACTCAGCCCTAAGGACTTCGAGCTCAATAGGACAGAGGACTGGTTATAGGCATCGACTGTTTATCCTAGCCTGACTTTGCAATGTCTAGGCAAGTGTGTCTAAGGCAAGTGGTTACTTAACCGCTACTTGTAGCGGGGAGCCTCCCACTTACCTGGCACTTACCTGGCCGCAATTGGTGGTGAAGAGGCGGTTTGAGGTCCTATTTCTAGCCCTTTGGAACAGTTAGGAGCTTTCTAGCTGACCAAGGTGACCCTAGATCTAGGTCTGATTGTGCATTTCTGGTTTATTACATTTGTGTCTAAGCCCTTTATCGATTTTTTTTTTCTGCAAACAGTCTCAAATAAAGAGAAAAAGGAAAAAAGGAATTTTTTTTATAAAAACTTGCAAAAATTTTGTCGCTAAGAAATCCTTGCACCCCACTTGCACCACCTACCTTCTTTCTTTTCTCATTCTTCTATCATGGGTACCCCACATCATAAATCTTTTGCCGAACTTTGGTATCCCGAACCTAACTTTGCGTCATACGTCAATTGTTTCAGTCGATTTAAAGAAGATCCCTCCATGCCAAAAATATCTTTGAAAGATCAAATAGAAGCGTCTAGGAGAAACAGTTTGACTTTGCAACCCACTTTGTGTCAACCATGTCAACCTTCACCACCTTCGTATATTGATGCCACTTTTTCGAGTCCAGCTGTAACTCCTAAACCGATGTCCATTGCTGAGCATATTGCTCAATCTCATAGCTGATTTTTCACCCCTCTCCACACATCAAGTTCTAGGGATCAACAAGTCCATTCACATTTTTATCCACATGTTGACCCTACTCCTGTCCAACCATCCACTTCCTATCAGTCCTACCCGACTTTCCCACCGTCACTAGACACTGTTTCTACACAGCCTTTTGGGAGTTTCACATATCCACACAATTTCGAATCTTTTACCGAAACCCCCTTACCACCTAAGTCTAGTTTGGAACAGTCGTTGGAAGCTTATATTGCAGCAACAAACAAAATGACTAGGAATGTGGAAGCGTCCATAGCCGCCCTTATGCAACATGCTGAACCGGTAGCTAGTTTCCAACTAGCTTCAAATTTTTCAATGTATGAGGAGGCGGTTGGACAGAGTGAGAATGTGAGAGGATTTCCAAATCAAACCTATCCATACCCAATTGAATCCAACAACTCCAATTTTCAAACATGTGTCCAAAATGATGAGTTGTGCGACTTTGTAGTGCTTGATTTGCCAAATTGTGAGGAACCCCTTTCGAGTGAAACCGCACCTAATCAGTTTGATCTTTACACCTCCACTATAGAACCTAAATCGATAAATATCCATGCTTTTGATGAGGTGTCAGAAAATATTGATTTTCACTTGATTGAGGATATAGACGTCGGGAATATTTCGGATGATGAACCTGTCGATTTGATTGAAATTTTATGTCCAATTCATCATCCCGAGTCATTAATTGTTTCTCCCGAACTTCATATGCGTCTTGATTTTGATGATAATGGCATGGATGAGATAAATATTAAGGAGAATTATGAGGATAGTATTGAGGAGAGTATTGAGGATAATATTGAGGTTGAACCATTTTTGTTTGATGTGTCGGATTTTCCAATTCATCCTCTTGAACCATTACCTAAATCACCCTCCCTCCTTTCCATTGTTCTGACCACGCCTAATATCACGCTTGAAGACTGTGAGTTTGAAAAATTTCTCTTTGAATCTAACACAGTTCTCACAGACGATAACACGTACGAGTGTTTCACTTTTTCGGACGATGTTGATGACTCACCGCCCGAGTTTGAGTCCTTTACATTTTTAGATGAGTTAGTCGAACCATCAGACTCGGTTGCTTACAGTCATTTCGAACCATTGATGGAATCCTTCAAGTTCGAGACAGATTACTTAGGTGAGATTAAGACTATCCCTCAATCACTCCCTTTCGTTCTTCCTATTGTTTCGGCCGAGCAAGAATTCGTCACGCTTCCATTTTCAATAGATGGTTTACCAAGTTCGACGTACCCATGTTTTCTTGCGAATCTTGAGGGATTTGACCCCATTTCTCGACGAGTTGATAGGTCAGCACAATCACTTTTAACACATCGGTCATCACAAATTGTGCTAATTTATTCCTTCGATTTACACCCTCAAGATCGTACTCTACTTCTTTCTCTTTTCCGCCATTCTTCTCCCCCACCGAGACCGTATCCCGTTTCTACCTCCACACGGTCTCATGTGCTTCTCATCTCTTTTCTTTCCACTCCATTCTTTCACCAACTCGGCCATTACAACGATAAGATTTTTGAATGGTTGGTGCTAACATTTGGCTTGTGTAAGGCCAAGCTTAAGTTTGGGGGGAACCTTGTTGTATATATGTATATATATTTTTTGTTTTCTTTTTCTATAAAAAAAATTTCAAAACATTAAAAAATTATAATTTTTTTTTTAAATAAATAAACAGGGGAGTGCCAGCATTTTGACCCTCTTGGCGTAGCATGACAGTGAGGACACTGTCAAATTTAAGTTTGGGGGTATGCTCGGTACGTCTTCTTCCTTCGCATTCATTTGTACATATTTTTGCATTTGCATACTTTTTTTAAAACCCATAAAAATTGAAACTTTTTAAAAAATTATAAAAATTATTGTATTCAATTTTGGCTTATTTGACTAGAGTTTGACAAATAGGTTAACTGGCTTGGAACAACTAGTTTTTAGACTTAGTAAATTAAAAACACTAAAAAATAACCTTCCTTTAAGTTTAACGGTAGAAAGTATATGTCTTTGTAGTTTATTTAGAAATAGGCAAATTTTGAGTTCACTTCTTGGGCTAAGTCAAAGCAAAGGAAAAGTATTGATATTTTTATTAGAGTATAAGTTTGAAAAATAATTCCTAGCTTATGTCTAGATTCTGAAAATGTATACCCTACAAATTGCACATTCACGCACCTTGAAACTTGGAATAGTAGAGGAGACTTTGAAATGCTCTTGTCTAAGGTCCTTAGTACAATGAAAATAAAAAAAAAGTGAATAAAGAAAAAAAAATGAACACTGATTTTTGTGATTACTTAAGGCTGCAAAAATAGAAAAATATTTAGCGAGGGTGCTTCATCACCTAGTGCCTTAGAGCAACTGGTTTGGGAGTCACTTCTAAAGCCTTGGGTGTTGCAAAACTAGGAATTACGCTTTAAAGTGCAAACACATTTTGTAATCGGTCGTTGGTACCTCAAGAAGTATTAACGGTCGCATGAAGGATGTGTAAGCAAAATTCAATTAAAATTCACCAATTAATAAGTGCTTTGGACAACGGACAAGAGTATGATCGCTTGATTTGAATTTCCGAGTGTAGGGGTGATTTATACACACACGTAGGGGTATGTGATTGGAGTTTAGATGAAAGAAAGGAGTGAAGAATAGAACTTGTATCTTTAATAGAGTTGATAAAAATTCCTAAGTAGAGATGGAACCCTAGAAGGAAAACATAAGAGATGCCGAAAGCTAAGTAAGTCTACATAATATATATAATCCTAAGTTAAATGATGAGGAAGTGTGAAGAATATGGGTGGATGATTTATGAGTCGACGATAATAGAATTTCTTGTTAGAAAACCTAATTGGAGAATAAAAGTCGAAAAGACGAATTGATAGGATTTTGTGGGTAGTATCCGCTGAAAACCCTCAGGAGACAACACTCCTCCTACTAGGGACACCTAGAGGTTTAATGGCTTGTTGCACGAGCTCAGTGCAATTGCGTTTCCCTGCGAAAATGCGGTTAGGTTTTTGTAGAGAATAAAAACTAAGTTTGCTCGAGGACGAGCAAAAGATAAGTTTGGGGGTATTTGTTTATATCATAATATTGTATTATTATATACCCCATTCTTATATATTTTACAAATAAACAGGTGTTTTTGACGCATGTCTGCTACATATTACAGGTTACAGGTTCTTGGACAGAAAACAGTGAAAACGATGAAAAGACGATGCAAAAGTGGAATTTGACCAACAAACAGAAGACTCTTGATCAAGCCTACATCAAAGATAAAATTCACAAAGTACAAGGCAATGCAAGGTCCAAGATTACAAAGCGAACGGTTAAAAGTCCACCGTAATTATTCACTGGAGATCTGGAAGAAACATAGAAGCTATTTTAATAAAAGAACCAAATAATAAGGAAGCCCAAAGACAAAAGAGCCCACAAAGGAAATTTCAAGGCCCGATACTTCCTTTTAAAGAGACAGAGACATAAATTTTACCAAACCTTGGAGTCTACTTTGACTAGGTCTTCCTAAGGATATTTTGGTAAATGTAGATGTGCGAATCAATTGTAACCTAGGGTTTCCTATCCTCTATAAATAGGAACTCTAAATCATTGTAAAGGCTATGCCTCCCTCATGCCTCTTTTTATGAATAAAATTTAGAAATCTTTTGGAGAGCATCGATGCCTCTTTTCATATCATGTATTCAGATCTGACAAGTCTTGTGTTGATGTTTGGAGAGAGCCATCTGTAAAGTAAGTAGATTTATTTAATTGCCCTAGTTTAGATTTCAATTCTTGCCCTAGGTAATTTTTTATTCTCTGCCCTAGATTAAATTTAATTCCTTACCCTAGTTAAATAGTTAGATCTTTAATTCAATTGCCCTAGATTAATTTAGTTTTTAGATTTAATTAATCCATTCACACCATTTAGAATTAACTCGTAAGAGCGATTAGGAAATTCACAACATCCCTGTGGACCGACCCGTACTCACCGGCTAGCTACAAGCGACGCCGTTCTTGATTGCGGTTACTAGATAGTTTTTTGAGATCAATCACAAAACGGGGGTGAGTTGCCAACTCGTGAGTAGAAAATTATCAACAGATAGAAATCGAATAAACAACGACTCCTAGGTCAACTATATTATAAAGGTAATACTATGATATCTAGGGTGACCGGGTCTGTATATGTGCCAACAAGGTAGTCAATACCTTTATGCATGCGGATAACATCCAACAGTAATAATAAATGCATGTATGCATGTGGATCTCGTCCACTGACATAATCAATGTATGTTTGCATGTGGATCTTGTCCATCCATATAATCAATGTGTGTATGCATGTGGATCTCGTCCACGTATCAACCACTGACACAACAACATCATGCATGTAAATATCATAAAAGCATATGCATGAAAACGTGAGGATATAAATCATCATGTGTCCCTCGCGACACCGCAAAATCATGGAAACAGAGTGTCCAGCATCGACACTCGAAACATCATGAAAACCGTGTCCAGCATCGACACATAAATCCTCATATATCTCAGGCGCCGCATCATCAGATCGGCCCTCAGGCGCCGCACACCCTGGTCGGCCCTCATATCCATCTTGCTACTCCGGTCGGTATCCTCCGGAGGACCGCCGAGTCTAAATACTATCACCGGTAGGTAGTGCTCCCCTGCCGGGCTCACCGTCTAACATATACGAGTCTTCTTGCCCCGGGGTACCTCACTGGGTCCACCATGTACCCGCAGAAGGTGCCTACTGCTCCTCGAATCGGGTTTCACATGCCACTCTCAGAACCAAGAAAACACATGGTGGACGCACGGAAATATCATATCAAGAGAAACCGTGTTTTCAAAGCAATACATGCTTTCTTTTGAAATAGCCACAGTTCTCAAATCCAGAAATCTCATAAAAAAACAGCATATCTCAATGCGTAAAAGCGTAAGGCATGATGTATGCGACATATAATAGAAATGTAAGCATATCAATATATCATACAACCTGGAACAGTGATATGACATATTAAGGGAAAACCGCTCTTTAAATGACTCCAGTTTTTAAAATATATTCTACTGTTCCCAATCTCCTAATAAAACTAGTGATCTATGTAGGTACAATATGTATATGCGCAAGTATAGATGTACCAATGTATGTGTGCACCAATATGGATATACAAATGTATATATATGCGCAAGTATGAATATATCAATGTATATATGCACCAATGTGGATATACAATGTGTATGCGCGTAAGTATGAATATATCAATGTATATGTGCACCAATGTGGTTATACGATGTATATGTGCGCATGTATGAATATATAAATGTATATGTGCACCAATGTGGATATACGATGTGTATGTGTGCAAGTATGAATATATCAATGTATATGTGCACCAATGTGGATATATGATGTGTATGTGCGTAAGTATGAATATATCAAAATATATGTGCACCAATGTAGATATACAATGTGTATGTGCGTGAGTATGAATATATCAATGTATATGTGCACCAATGTAGATATACAATGTGTATGTGTGCAAGTTTGAATATATCAATGTATATGTGCAAGCAGGTTATGCGAAGAGTCATATTATGATGCAGCAATCCTATTGTGTAGTGACATGGCAATTATCGATGATGAAGTGTGTGAGCCTACAGTCTATGTCCGTGTAAAATACGCATCATCGATAATGGTGCAGGTGTACTATCACAGGTATAATCAAGGCAATATGGATAACAAGAATGCATCATAAGGTAGATCGTCAGCTAGAAGATATAAGGTATACATATCTAATATGATCGAGTCGGTGAATCTATCAATCGGCATCCAGCCTAACAATATCGCGTACGGTATAATCCATCGTACGACTACCTCTAGTCAAGGGTATGGATCAATCATCAAGTCAAACACATGACGCAAGGGAAATCATCGTACGGCGGCATTAAGCTAATAGGGATCCTAACATCCTATACGACAAATGAGTGTACGGCCTAATATCACGAACGGCCTATCATCCATGATTCACAACATTCTATATTTGGATATATATATTTCTATATACCTATGTCCCAGGTCACAACCGCAATAGTCTCATATCAGGAGACCGGCAGGGTATAAATCATCTCGATCGACTCGCATCCGTATACCAACATATCATCATATTATCATATCCGTCTTATATTCTTTCATCGCATTTATATCTCATATGAAGTCGATTTTACATAGCATTCTATCTCTACTATAAGTATAAGTATCTAATCTAACATACACACCCAAACCATACAACCAGATTTTTAAAGAAGTGAATCGTAGTTTTGAAAATAGGGGTTACGGTGATTTTAAGGAAAAGATATCATTTGAAAATCCGTAACAACCCTCAAGGTATATATTTAAAAAATACATACGATTCTTCGGTTTAGAAAAAGGTATGGTTCGGATGACACATCTACATCGACTATCTAGTCCTACAGTACCCTAAACGGCAATATCGCTATACGTCATCCTATGATAGTAGTAACATATCACTTATAACTATCCTCTAGTTCCTAATATAGTTTCATAGCTATCTTCATTCCATCCCTAGTTTCCTAATCTAGTTTTCCTAACCATATTCCATAAATCAGTTTTCCATCAAAACATTGCGGGGGTGTTATACGCCAACCACCCGACTTCCTCCGTGGATATAGATCCACTCACCTTACTTCTTGCTTGCCGAATTCGATGACGCCACGCTCCGTCGCCTTAGAATCCATGCGAAGGTACCTACAATAATCTACAGTCGTAATGCGTATTAAAATCGAATCCGGAAAACCGATACGGCGCACGGTGCGCTCATAGGTTAGAACCTATGGCCTACACGTGCAAAAACAATCAACCAACCCCTGTTGTCGATGTACAAACATCCAACAACCAAATACAAATCCAAATATCAAGAATTAACATTTCAAAATATGGAAATCGTAGCCAAAAATATCCCAATGTGCTCCCAGATTTTACCCTAAACCAAATTGGTCAATTCTGCATATATGGAGGGCCTAATTTACATCTAAAGGGACCCCAGAACAAATACAGATCAATTCTAACCTACCCTGGCCGCAAATTGCGGCCAGATTGAATAAATCTGCGGCCCTGGTGTAGGGGATGGGGCTCAGGTCTTGGTGATAGCTTCCTAGGGGCCTGTACGACTCCCAGTAATTGCAAAATCATTTCTAGTGTCCCCGGGTTGCTCCAGATTCCAAAATACCCTAACAAATCACACATTTATCCGATGTCGGGGTTTCTAAATCCGTGTTTTGGGGTTTCTAAGCTCTGGTCCAGGTCATTAAACAGCACCAAATTCTAGTTAACAGCCATAACATCACCAATTTTAACAAACACTCAAACCCTTTACTAGGGTTTTCTAAGATCAAAATTCCACACACAATCAAACTCTAAACTACACAAGAATGCAAGGGAACTAAAATTAAACTAAAGGGAAGAATTTATACCTCCATTAGGCAACCCAAGAAAAACCCTATCTCCTCAAGGCTGTCAAAACCCAAATTTTCTCGGTCCAATATGTAGAGGAGAAGGAGGTGGTCAATTTTAATGAAAGTTGTTTAGGGTTTTGGTGGAGTTTGGAGGTGGATCTCTAGGGGTGAAGTGGAGGGAGATGAAAATGAAGAGGAGAACAATAAATGAAATGGGGAAGGGTATGGGTTGCTGCCCCCCCTCTCTCTTTTAATCTAACCCCATCACTCTATTATTACCTTTTTGTCCTTTTTTTTTCTTTTAAAAACCAACCCATCAAATACCCAAAACAACATAAGAAAACAACATGTAATCACCACATAACATGACATGGTGCATTGGCCACAAAAAACTGTAGAAATGTGGATTTGGCTTAATCGCGATTTGCAGTGCACTAACCGGGTGTTTATCAAAATTGCATATAATAAATTTTAAAAATGCCAAATCTTTTAAATATATTTTTAAATGAATAAATCATTTCAATTTCTATTTATTTCATAATTATTGGTATATATTTATACCCTTTTTCGAAAACCCCAATTTCGCAAATCGGGCAGTTTTCGGGAAATATATTATTTTAATTTTAAATTCCCAAAAATAATATTTTATATTTTCTGAAATGTTACAATCTTCCCCCCTCAAATAAATTCGGTCCCCGAAATTAAATTTAAACCCCCAAAATCTAAAACATTTCAATAATCAGCTCAAATCAACGGGGCTCCAAAGTCATGGAAAACGCAGAAATAACACCGCGCGTCAAGTGCGCATGAAAACGAGTACAAAGCTCAAAATTGAACTCCGTCATGCGTTACGCAAATCATCTGATTTGCACGCATATCCTCGGAGTTACAATAGAGATACGGATCTCGAAATCCAATACTGAAACCCAGTACACACTAGTCAAATACTATAATACGTGTATAGTACGTATTTTTGAAAACTCCAAAATTGGAATAAAATACATGCAAAATCTTTTCTAAATCGCCGCGGGAACGCGTAACTCACGGCATAACAGACGGACGCTCATTTTAAAATAATTATATATATCCAAATATGTTTTGCTAAATATACGTTCCGTCGTTTTGGAAATATCCCACAAGGTTTTCCTTTATAAACGTTCGTGTCGTTCACGGACACGTAGGAAATAGCGAGACTATAGCTCGTTTTGAAAACCCTTTTTGGTAATCTTTTAATGCATGCAAGGTACTCAGGTACTGTTCTCAGATCAGTCCTGTTTAGCTGCTACATAATATAGTGCCCAACATGAAAACAAAGTGCTCAAAAGCAAAATCAGCCTCAAAAGGCGTATCCGATAATCACACGCGTCTGGTGCGCATAGGAATCAAATCCAAATACAAGTGCTACCAATGTGCGGAAAGTAAACTAAGTCAACGGGTGTGCACGAAAGCATCTGTCCAGTGCAACGGGTGTGCACGACAACAATATCAAGTGCATCTAAAGTGCACTAAAATCTCAATCCCATGCATCCGGTGTGCACAGAATCACATCTCATATCATGCGCCCAACATGCACGAAAATCCAACCCAAGTGCATATGTCTCGCACGAATGAAATCGCATCCAATATGCACGGAAAAAATCTAAATCAAGAGCATCCCACATGCACGAGTAAAATCTCACTCAAGTGCATCCGATGCGCACAAATCCAAAATCAAGCGCCTAATATGTGCAAAAATCCAACCAAAACGCGTCGGGTCCGTAAAAGCATATAGTGCAGTAGCATGCACGAAAACAAACGACAAGTGTCAACGCGCACGAAAATACAAATCTGGTAAAACGAATGCTCAAGGATATAAATCGGGTGCAAGCAAGGTACGGAGTATAAATTCAGTACGACAAACGCATAAATACCCGTCCGGTGCAACAAATGTAAGAAATACAAATCTAGTGCAACTAATGTGAAAAATACGAATCTGGTGCAGCAATTGCACGAAATACAATCAATAACTCAAACGCATGAAAGCAACACCGAGTACACCAAGGTGTATAAAATCGTAGACGTGTGCAACTGCGTGCACAAAATACAAATCAATGCATTGCAAGAACATATAAGCTATACCGAGTGCAAAAATCAAATCGAGTGCGTACCACACTCACAAAATCAAATCACCGTATGAAATCCCCGAAATCATAAACATGTGCAGCCAAGGCACAAAACCAAATCTCAAGTGTAATAGATATGCACAAATCACAAATCAACATAACGGTGTATAAAATATAAATAAGGTGCGATAACTATGCGCAAAAATGTAAATACCCAGTAGGTGAAACCATGGTGCACGAAATCAATATCAGGAAACTCATAATCAAAACTCAAATCCAAGCGATATAAGCATGATACACAGATGACAAACACAAATCGCAACAAAGGACATCGAGGTACACCTCCTACGATGTCGAAAAATAAATCGGTGCGCCTAAAACTGGCAGGGTAAGAACATCTGCTCGCCTCCTGCTCACGGTCTGGCGTCCTTTGTCTCTGGGTACTCATCTCCTCCTCGGATTACCAATCCCGCAATCCATCGGCTCATCGGCCCTGTCAGGTGTGCTAACGGGAACGATTCCGTTCTGGCACTTCTCTGGTCATTTCTCGGTCGATCATCACGACCACCCGTAAGGCAGCACGTCCCGGAAGGAATCCTGCTCAAGGTCTCTTCCGATCTTGCCTATACCGAAATGTACGGAGGCTGGTACTCTTACATAACCTTTTCTCATTTTCTGGACATCTGCGTGTTCCGCACGCATTTCCTCGGAAACTAGCTATATCCCAATGCCTCTGTAAGCATATCAGGTCTCTAGTCTCGACGGGGAGTAATGACAGTTCGTCAGCGCCTCGCACGAACCCCTGGTTCCACTTGTCTTTATCGTCGTCCACTATGACGTCACGCCATGCTATCTGCGCACTGCAACTGTTTTCAGCAACGGTCAATCCGGAGTCTCTCGCACGGACCAAAATTGCGTACTCTGTATCTTCATCACTCTGTAGAAGATATCTGGCCGAACACGGAACTCGTCCCAACCATCGGAGGAATACTCAATACTCGTCCATCCTTGATCAACTCACAATGCAGTTGGGTGAGGTCCTCCATCCAAAGCAGGTCAGCTTGCTGATCTTTTATCATATGATATCTGGACGACGTCAAACTTTTCGATCGAGTCATCGAGGTCCCAAAATTTCCCGAAGGCTCAACACTTGAGAGCAGTCTAAAAATATCTGGTACATACCACAGTACCTCTGGACCAGCCGTAGAAGGGCAAACCCAAGCCTCACTGATGGCACCGCTAAACTTCTACAAACTCTAAGGTTCAAAGCGGTTCCATGGTCATTATATCGAGTTAGGGTTTCATTCTTCTAGAGGGTCCACAGAATTACCTGCATGTTCCTCCGAACACTTTAAACTTAGGAAAAATGGGTTTCTGACACTCGTTCAAACCTTTTTGCTTCGCCCATACAACATGTGAATACCCTTCGTCCGCACGCTAAATAATGCCTCAATCCTCCAGGAAAGGCGATACATCAGCGGTCGTCTTTGGCTCGGTCTGCTCTAGGTCTGAGTAAGATTCTTTCCACTCTGGAAATCTTCAACTCAACTGGGCTTGCGTCAACGCATCAATCTGATGAATCACCTTCGTCTCTCAACTCGGGATAGATTAGCTATCATTTGTCGCATTTCTTCCTGGAAGCTCTGGCGATCTTAGCTCGTAAGCTCTAGAAGCGACATCCCATCATCTCAGCAACAGCTGGGTAACCTGTTTGCACGGTAGGCGACAACAAAATCTCTGAGGTATGCTGTACATCAACAGTCCTCTCGCAACTGGCAGCTCTAACAATGGCCCGATCATCCGGTGTAAAACCAAGCAATCGCCTCCACAAGAGGTCACAACGTAAATACTAACTCAAGACGTTCCCATGTCACCAGAAAACCCAATGGTCAGCCCTCATACCAGATGGGCTCGCCCAGACCACAATACTAGCAGCAGCTCAATCTGCGCTCAAACATGGTGACAGGAACCTCAATCGAGTATCGAAGAAAGCAGACCAACGACATGAAAGGAAATGACATATCCAGAATGGATACATGATCATAAGAACGAACTGCATCAATGGGAGTATGATCATGGAACTAATAGAATCGAGGATCTCCAATGGATGTATAATCATAGATACTAAGAAAATCACTGGTCTCAAAAACAATGTACATCCAAAGGTTTCTTAAGTGGAGTATCGTATCGTAAATATGCCGTGGAACATACGTACGGTACGTCACTCTACTCAAGCTACCTACTCCATCAATCAGGGTCAGCCTATGAAACAAAAGTTCGGGTCTAATACCCCGCCCCGTTCAAGTCTAAGTTTTGTAAGGTCAAGCCTAGGTTCCGAAATACATAACTGCCCTAGACTCCGCATAGTCAAACATAGACTCGAACAAAGGTTAAACTTAACGCTCTGATACCAACTTTGTTACGACCCGAAATATTAGCTCGTGACCAGCACTTGAATCATGCAACGTCTAAAGGCGTAATGGAATTCAAGTAAGCTGAAACGCAGAAATATAAACCTTTTAACAAAAAATAAAGGAGGTGAGGTTTTGAAATAAAGGTATATGAAATCAAGTTTTCTTAATGCATAGAAAAGGAACATGAATGATGCAAGTGAAATTTACTAGTTTGAAAACATGTTTCGTCTTTTTAAAAATTTTGGCAGCACCTCCTTTGTATATTTTGATCCAAAACCACAAATACATAATAAGAATAATGGCATCCCCAAGCGGGAGCTAGCACTTCGCCAAACGGCGGATCACAACCACGTAATATAGTATAAATAAGTATACGACGCCCAATGGCGAAGTTCACCAAAAAAAGATAAAGAAATGAGCAAGATATAACCCCAAAAGTGAATATAAAACCCAACGCTGAAATCTCGCAACTACAAGTCTCACTAAGTCTCATAACTTATACAATTTACAACTTTTGATTGATGGAGTTAACTAGATACAATATGAAATGTAGATACAAGAGTGGGAATGATACAAAGGTCCCACTTACCAATGCAAAACACCCGAATGCAACTGTGTGCCAGCGAAGACGCAACTGATCCAAGTGGTCAACCTGCAAGAACTATGGCACAACGGGGGTGAGTTGCCAACTCGTGAGTAGAAAAATATCAACAGATAGAAATCGAATAAACAACGACTCCTAGGTCAACTATATCATAAAGGTAATACTATGATATCTAGGGTGACCGGGTTTGAATATGTGCCAACAAGGTAGTCAATACCTATATGCATGCGGATAACATTCAACAGTAATAATCAATGCTTGTATGCATGAGGATCTCGTCCACCCACATAATCAATATATGTATGCATGTGGATCTTGTTCATCCATATAATCAATGTGTTTATGCATGTGGATCTCGTTCATATATCAACCACTGACACTACAACATCATGCTTGCAAATATCATAAAAGCATATGCATGAAAACGTGAAGATATAAATCAGCACGTGTCCCTCGCGACACCTCAAAATCATGGAACCTGAGTGTCCAACATCGACACTCGAAACATCATGAAAACCGTGTCTAACATCGACACGTAAATCCTCATATATCTCAGGCGCCGCATCCTCAGATCGGCCCTTAGGCGCCGCACACCCTGGTCGGCCGTCATATCCATCTCGCTACTCCGGTCGGTATCCTCCGGATAACCGTCGAGTCTAAATACTGTCACCGGTAGGTAGTGCTCCCCTGCCGGACTCACCATCTAACATATACGAGTCTTCTTACCCCGAGGTACGTCACCGGGTCCACCATGTACCCGCAGACGGTGCCTACTGCTCCTCGAATCGGGTTTCACATGCCACTCTTAGAACCGAGAAAACACATGGTGGACGCACTGAAATATCATATCAAGAGAAACCGAGTATTTAAAACAATACATGCTTTCTTTTGAAATAGCCACGGTTCTCAAATCCAGAAATCTCATAAAAAAACCAGCATAAATCAATGTGTAAAAGCATAAGGCATGATGTATGCGACATATAACAGAAATGTAAGCATATCAATATATCATGCAACCTGGAACAGTGATATGACATATTAAGGGAAAACCGCTCTTTAAATGACTCTAGTTTTTAAAATATATCCTGCGGTTCCCAATCTCCCAATAAAACCAGTGATCTATGTAGGTACAATATGTATATGAGCAAGTATAGATGTACCAATGTATGTGTTCACCAATATGGATATACAAATGTATATATATGCGCAAGTATGAATATATCAATATATATGTGCACCAATGTGGATATACAATGTGTATGTGCGCAAGTATGAATATATCAATGTATGTGTGCACCAATGTGGATATACGATGTGTATGTGCGCAAGTATGAATATATCAATGTATGTGTGCACCAATGTGGATATACGATGTGTATGTGCGCAAGTATGAATTTATCAATGTATATGTGCACCAATGTGGATATACCATGTGTATGTGCGCAAGTATGAATATATCAATGTATATGTGCACCAATGTAGATATACAATGTGTATGTGCGCAAGTATGAATATATCAATGTATATGCGCAAGTAGGTTAGGCGAAGAGTTATATTATGATGCAGCAATCCTACTGTGTAGTGACATGGCAATTATCGATGATGAAGTGTGTGAGCCTACAGTCTATGTGCGTGTAATATACGCATCATCGATAATGGTGCAGGTGTACTATCACAGGTATAAGCAAGGCAATATGGATAACATGAATGCATCATAAGGTAGATCGTCAGCTATAAGCTATAAGGTATACATATCTAATATGATCGAGTCGGTGAATCTATCAATCGGCATCTAGCCTAATAATATCGCGTACGGTATAATCCATCGTACGACAACCTCTAGTCAAGGGTATGGATCAATCATCAAGTCAAACACATCACGCACGGATAATCATCGTACGGCGGCATTAAGCTAATAGGGATCCTAACATCCTATACGACAAATGAGGGTACGGCCTAATATCACGTACGGCCTATCATCAATGATTCACAACATTCTATATATGGATATATATATATTTCTATATACCTATGTCCCAGGTCACATCCGCAATAGTCTCATATCAGGGGACCGGCAGGGTATAAATCATCTCGATCGACTCGCATCCGTATACCAACATATCATCATATCATCATATTATCATATCCGTCTTATATTCTTTCATCGCATTTATATCTCATACGAAGTCGAGTTTACATAGCATTCTATCTCTACTATAAGTATAGGTATCTAATCTAACATACACACCCGAACCATACAACCAGATTTTTAAAGAAGCGAATCGTAGTTTTTGAAAATAGGGGTTACGGTGTTTTTAAAGAAAAGATATCATTTGAAAATCCATAACATCCCTTAAGGTATAAATTTAAAAGATACATACGATTCTTCGGTTTAGAAAAAGGTATGGCTCGGATGACACATCTACATCGACTATCTAGTCCTACAGTACCCTAAACGGCAATATCGCTAAACGTCATCCTATGATAGTAGTAACATATCATTTCTAACTATCCTCTAGTTCTTAATATGGTTTCATAGCTATCTTCATTCAATCCCCAGTTTCCTAATCTAGTTTTCCTAACCATATTTTATAAATCAGTTTTCCATCAAAACTTTGCGGGGGCGCTATACGCCATCCACCCAACTTCCCCCGTGGATATAGATCCACTCACCTTGCTTCTTGCTTGCCGAAGTCGATGACGCCATGCTCCGTCGCCTTGGAATCCATGCGAAGGTACCTACAATAATCAACAGTCGTACTGCGTATTAAAATCGAATCCGGAAAACCGATACGGCGCACGGTGCGCTCATAGGTTAGAACCTATGGCCTTCACGTGCAAAAACAATCAACCAACCCCTGTTGTCGATGTACAAACATCCAAAAATCAAATACAAATCCAAATATCAAGAATTAACATTTCAAAATACTGAAATCATAACCAAAAACACCCCAATGTGCTCCCAAATTTTACCCTAAACCAAATTGGTCAATTCTGCATATATGGAGGGCCTAATTTACATCTAAAGGGACCCCAGAACAAATACGGATCAATTCGAACCTATCCTGGCCACAAATTGCAGCCATATTGAATAAATCTGTGGCCCTGGTGTAGGGGATGGGGCTCAGGTCTTGGTGGTAGCTTCTTAGGGGCCTGTACGACTCCCAGTAATTGCAAAATCATTTCTAGTGTCCCCGGGTTGCTCCAGATTCCAAAATACCCTCACAAATCACACATTTATCCGATGTCGGGGTTTCTAAATCCGTGTTTTGGGGTTTCTAAGCTCTGGTCCAGGTCATTAAACAGCACCCAAGTCTAGTAAAAACAGCCACAACACCACCAATTTTAACAAACACTCAAACCCTTTACTGGGGTTTTCTATGATCAAAATTCAACACACAATCAACCTCTAAACTACACAAGACTGCAAGGAAACTAAAATTAAACTAAAAGGAAGAATTTATACCTCCATTAGGCAACCCAAGAAAAACCCTAGCTCCTCAAGGTTGTCAAAACCCAAATTTTCTTGGTCCAATGTGTAGAGGAGAAGGATGTGGTCAATTTTAATGAAAGGTGTTTAGGGTTTTGGTGGAGTTTTGGAGGTGGATCTCTAGGGGTGAAGTGGAGGGAGATGAAGATGAAGAGGAGAAGAAGAAATGAAATGGGGAAGGGTATGGGCTGCTGCCCCCCTCTCTCTTAATCTAACTTTCTCACTCTATTATTACCTTTTTGCCCTTTTATCTTTTCTTTTAAAATCCAACCCATTAAATATCCAAAACAACATAAGAAAACAACATGTAATCACCACATAACATGACATGGTGCACTGGCCACGAAAAACTGTAGAAATGCGGATTTGGCTTAATCGCGATTAGCAGTGCACTAATCAGGTTTTTATCAAAATCGTATATAATAAATTTTAAAAATGCCAAATCCTTTAAATATATTTTTAAATGAATAAATCATTTTAATTTCTATTTATTTCATAATTATTGGTATATATTTATACCCTTTTTCGAAAACCCCAATTTCGCAAATCGAACAGTTTTCGGGAAATATATTATTTTAATATTAAATTTCCAAAAATAATATTTTATATTTTCTGAAATGTTACACATAACATCATATGCCATCAACGTAAGTAAGTATGCGTACCCCAATTACCGTTGACATATAGCAACGAAACCGGCGATACGCATACTACACTTACGGTCGTTGAAACAAGTATCACATACTACTATGCGATGTTAAACCCTTCGATCGAATTATCGAACACCCATATTCCCCAACAAGCTCAACACTTGAGCACCGTTTAACAATACCCAAAATCTATGCCACAGTATTTAATGGACCAGAAGTAGAAGGGCAGACCTAAGCCTCATTTGTGGCGCCACTAACTACGGTAAACCCTAAGGTTTAGTCGCAGTTTGGTGGTCACATCTCTAGTTAGGGTTACATTTTTCTAGAGGGTCCATAGGAATACCTGCATTATATATCAAGTACGTTCAACCTGGAAAATACCAGTGTTTGATAATTCGTTAGACCTGTTTAACGTCGC